>OX453005.1:21933809-23269794 GCA_949699075.1 Asteroscopus sphinx | reverse complement strand
CATGGGTGTCGTAAAAGGCGACTGAGGTATTCACAACAGGATGGGCAGAAGCATTCTCAGAGTATTTAACCAACCAACTGCGATCGCCAACCCGCCTGCCAAGCGTGGCGATTATGGCATATCCCCCCAACATGACCAGGACTGGTCGTTGTGGCGATGCTTGATGGAGGCCTATGTCCAGCAGTGGAAGTCTTTCGGCTGAAATGATGATGACAGGCAATTAAGGCTCTAGTTGCATGGTTCCAAGTGGTGGATGCTATGCAGAAGAACCGGCAAGAAACTCCATCACTAGCCAAGCTAATGTTGTATCGGATTAGTAAAGTCTTCATTAGTTTGTAATACCTTTTCTTTAGCTATTTTCTTTTTATCTGGGTCCACACCATCATCATCCCCAGAATCAGAGTCCTCGTCCACTTCCTCTTGGTACTGCCTGGCTAGAGCTGCTTCAGCATCACCCTCTTCCTCAGAATCCTCTTCTTCCTCGGTATCTTTGTCCTCGTCACTGGCCTCTTCAATGTCCGTGCCAGATTGGTCATCATCTGGAGAGAAAATTGTAAATTTTAATGAGAAATGGTACTGTATGCCAAACATAAGTGGCAGTGGGTGGGGCACATTGCTTCCAGAACGGATGGCCGATGGGGCCGAAAAGGAGTGGCGCCCACGTACTGGAAGGCGCAGTGTGAGAAAAGGTGAGACCCCTGGATGAGGAGAGCGCAGGACCAGGGGCCTATTGAGTCCTGTATCAATCGAATTTGAGTTCGAGATAGTGTCAATTCATACTGCATTTTTCTAGGAATTGATATTAGCTTGATTTGGTTAAGAACTGGAACCAGTCGGGAGTAAGGCCCCGGTCGTTGTGGCGAGGCTTGGGGGAGGCCTATGTCTAGCAGTGGACATCGACCATCGTTCGGCTGAAATGATGATGATGAAAATATTTTGATTATTACAAAACTTACCAAGAGGTTTAAAGTTAGGATCATTGAGAGCCTTTTCTTCAGGAGGAATGTAAACTTGATCTTTAATTTTATCAACGAATGGCGAAAGATGAGGTGGCAGAACAGCACCCATTAAATATTTATTGATAGGCAGGAGTGTCCTTGCATTGACACTGTCAAACACCCATTGGGGTTGTACATAGTAACGGGAAATATACTGTTTATCCATAGTAGGCCTGTCAACAATATGGTATGCAATGCTTTCATCAGATTCATCGAATGTGGCACCTACAAAGTGATCCTTGTCCCAGGATACTTCACCTCCGAAGCAACGTATGATGAAAACTAAAGGTTCTCTGGGCACCTCTCTGTTTATGAAGAATTTGAGGCCTTTGAACATAGTCTTCAACTTCTTGACCTTTTCTGCCTCAAGTTTAGCTTCCTCTAATTTCTGAGGATCCTCATCTTCTGTATTAAAGATGTCCATTTCAGGCAACTCTTCACCATCATTAGCACCTGCTACTCTGGCCAAAGACAAGTTCATGGCTGCTATCCTCTCTGCTACATAAGCTTGTTCATCTATAAGGTCTTTGTCGTCAGCTGAGAAGGCGGCAGTCAACTTGGGAGGGTAGACCAAGTTGAGAGAGTGATACAGTTTGAAGTTGACAAATCCAAGCATCATAGTGTAAAACTCCACAAATGTGGACATGATTTTGAAATCTACTTCATCCTTGCTTTGAGGCTGTAGAAAAATATAATTTAAGGATAAAAAAAAGTAACAAATATATAAAATAATGCTTGTAATATCTGTAGCTGTTGTGAATATGTTGACAACTAGAGATACATGTTTTATTTTCACATCCCTTACCTATCGTTTTATAGGAAAAAAAATATTACAAGATTCAAGACTGCATAAAATTATCCTTAAATCAAGTTAAATACATAAGTTTGTAATTTTTTTGGACATCAACATGTTCACACCAGGCACAGATAAAATAAATAATGAAAAATATTTACCTGGAATGAGAAGTGATGTGGCACAATCCAAGTTATAGTTTGTCCTTCCAGTTCAACTTGGTAATAGAAGCCTTTGACAGACACAAATACTTTCCGGAGTGCTTTAGCGGCAATGACAGCATGCATGAATTCTACTGTCAGTCTTCTGCAAAGCATAGATTGGTCTCTGGGCACTTTCTTCAGGGAAGGGAAGGTGCTGAACAAGAAACATAATGTGAGGCAGTCATCCAAGTCTCGTAATGCATCTACAAATGTAGGATATCTTTCCTTGACAATGTGATCAATGTTTATCTCTGGGTAGTCACGTAAGAACTTCTTCATCTGTTTGTATTCTCTCATTGCCCTGGCGCGACGTATCTTTTGTTGGTATACCTAAATAAACATAACATTTGTAAAATTTGGCTAGATAATTCAAGTTGAAAATATAATGACAATGATGTTGAATTATGAAAACACTTACTTTTAAGTCTCGGAGCTTCCATATTATAGGTTCATGTAGTAAGAATTTTATGTCCTTTGTATGATACAATGTTTTGATACCGCCTGCGCCTTTCTGAGCCCTCTTACGATTGCGAGGTTCTCTGGGGTAAATACCTTTCAATATGCAAATACGTCTGAAATCTTTGAGAGATAGTTGTAGCTTCTTTAAAGCTGCTTTCCTGGTCATAAACTGCGCTCCTTCTCCGGATGAATACTGTGGAAAACCAAAATTTGTTGGTTATACTCAAAAATAGAAACACGTGTTGTGACATTATGGAATAATTATATTACATACCTTCTTCTTCTTCTTGGAAACCATTTTGTCTTATTTATATATTATTATTTTATATAAAATGTACCACTTCACTTATCCTACTACGTAAGGTCTACAATTAATTAATTTTTTTATGATCTTCGCAGATGCTTCGCAGTTACAAAAGCATGTTGCCTTATTTGTCAAATTGAATTGACATTTATTTGACAGTTTATAGACAAAACCATGTTGCCAGATGTTTTTTGTATGCGATCGTACGCTGGGCCGCGTTCAGTTATATTGCCCGACATCGTCGGACGACGCTCGGAGTGTTCTTTGGGCATTCGTTTGTTTAATTGAAATGTAGTATTATAAGCAAAGAATTTTTACCCAAGATAGAATGCGGACGGAGAAAAAGAACTTCAAATATGAATAATATCCCGTTCAAATAAGGTCCATATTAAAATCAGGGAGAAAATACCGACAGAGCCCGGTTTTCTGAGATAGCATTACCGAGAGCAGAGCCCGCTGTCCCTTTCCTGCATGTATGCCAGCGCAAAACTGGTAGAAATGGTAGGAAATAGTAGATTTTTGACTTATCAATGATATATTATATTATTTGCTTATGTATTATAAGTATGTATTTACAAAAAAAAAAAAAGTATATACGTATTATATCCATTGTCTAGTACCCATAACACAAGCTCTGCTTAGTTTGGGACTAGATGGTGCTGTGTAAAAATGTCCCAAAGATATTTATATTTATTTATTTATTTATTTATATTATATTTACAAACACAAAAAACTTAATTATAATACTATTTTATGTTGGCCAAAAATTTGAATGTTTTTTATAGCCGGTTTACTGAAATACTAATAAAAAATGAAAAATAAATTAATGTTTTGGAAATATTAGTAATTTGCGTATGGGGTCATTGCACGTACACTGTACACATCAGTATGAATCACAGACTACTAGGGGATACGAATATGATTATTATTACGGGTATTATAATAGTATGAATCATGTATGAACAACTTTATGGGACCAGCCTTGTAAACGCGAAAAAATAATCAGCTGTTCCTTACATTTTTTCGATTAATGTGGATACAAATGTAGGGAACAGCTGTTTTTTTTCGTGACTTCTGGCTCCCATAGTAAAAATTGTTCACACTGATGAGTAAAATAAAATGACCCCTTAAGAGGTTTTTAATTATTTCAATGACACGTTGTATGTAATTTAAAATCGATTGCGAAATTTAAACCAAGCAGACAAACAAAAAAGACAAGAAAGCGAGTTAATAAAAACCGGGTAAAAATAAGCGTGTTTGATAAAATAAGAAAAACATCAAATTTCACATTTTTATTGAGATACAAAAATAAATAGCTACAAGTTACAGATTTATTCTATTAATTTTACTTCCTAAGCTTGTGTACTTTCTTCCGATTGTGTGTTTGATGCTGGTGCTGCAGGCGTTGAAGGTGTAGTTATTGCTTGATTCTGGTTCCAAGCATTCGGGTCCATCATCACATACATAGGATAGCCGTAGGACGCAGGGGGCCACATTGACGTAGGTGAAGCTTGGCCCATCACTGAACTGGCTGATTCTTCACTTAGTCCTGCATCCTTGAGTATGCTCATTGCGTTGGTATAAGCAGACATCATTTGCGGATAGAATAGTTGAAACGGAAACTGGTACGGGTACTGTGGAACGCTGGCTTGATGCTCACACTTAGGAGCTGAACTTTCGGTCGGACTTGAAGGCATTGTGTAAGCATACGGGTACGATGCGACCGGACTGTTTTCGCCTGGAGTGCTTGACTGAACGGGCATAGCATAGGCGTATTGAACTGGTGTGGTTGGAATCGGGCTTTGTATTACAGCACGCTTTTGAGTTGCACTTTCGTCGCATGCTTTTGGGTATCCCGGATAGGCCATTGGGATAGCAGTGGCGTGTGGTGGAGTAGTAGCTGCGACTGGCATGAAGTTGATTGGTTGATCAACAGCCCACTGTGTCTTCACTCCGTTGTTTTCCGTGGCTGCGACGAACAGGTCTCCAGTGGTGCCATCCGTTGAAGGTTGTACGTAGAGTCCGTGAACAGGAGTCAGCTGATTGCTATGCCATAAGTTTGGATAACCACTCACACAGGTAACGACTAATGTTATAAAGACTACTGCACTTGTCGTGTGCATTGTGAGTTTTTAACTTTACACAAATGTATGATTCCTAAGTTTTGCGTTGATGAATGATGCTGCTTTGGAGTGAAGGGCTGACTTTATACTAATTGACCATTAGAGGAGATAAGTGGTGGAAAATTAATCATGTTTGAAGATTGTGTTAAAACTGCATATAGCACGTACAATTCTCTAATTTCGAGATATTGGTTATCTTTTCTGATTGTGATGATAAAGACTGTTCGAGGATGCTCTATCTTTTATTTTAGATAAAATAGATAAAAGTCTGACAACAATAATTGATCATTGACTTTGATCATTGTTTTTTTATTTGTTTGACTTCATTCTTAACGTAGATATTTGAATATGATACTATAATCATTTGATTCCCCGGGGAACGTTAGGTAAGACGTTTACCAACACCCACAGACCAGTAAGCCCCCAAGAAGAAGAAGAACCCACGACGTGACAAGCCTATATGGTCTGGTCTGTGCCTACAACTAAATGGTGTGTATAGTTATTCAATACCATAAAAATAAAAAAATAAAAATTCGTAAAGACGGGATAGGACATACCTGCTTAAACTTATTGTCTAACGGCCTACATTAATATACAACCTATCCACGATTTCCTCTACTAGAGATAGGAATTTGACATAAGCTCCATACAAAATATGTCAAATTTCTACTGTGGATAGATTGGATATTAATTTTGGCCGTAATAAAACTCTCTATCTACAGAGTTGTTCTATATTTTCCATTTATGCGGTACACCTGCACTAAAGAAAAATGTTCAAGACTGTCATCCAAGTCGCCGTAGCTGATTCAAGCAAGGATGGTTTGTTAGTACAATGTGAGACAGATCACTGTTGTTGCTGCACGGCACACTAACCGACCAAATGCGAACAAATGCTGGTCAGGAGGTTGAGGATTTTTTAGGTAGGGTCGATTTGTTTATTATGGGTATCCTATAGGGCCCGACCTACGTTTCTGACCAGTAAAAAAAAAAGTTAAATTACGTTTTAAATGAACTCCGACTCTAATCTTAAATTTATATTACCTCGTGGACGATGGACTGCCTTGTTGGTCTAGTGGTTGCAAGCGCGACTGCTGAGCGTGGGGTCCTGGGTTCGATTCCCGGGTCGGGCAAAGTGTTATTGGATGTTTTCATTAGGAAATTCTCAGTAGCAGCCCGGATTCTGGATTTGTGCCCGGTCAATGGCAATAGGCTCGCCCCCTATTACATGGGACTGTAACATAACTGGCGAAATGTGGGTGTGTACTATTACACCTCTGCCTACTCCTTTGGGGAAATACAGGCGTGATGTTATGTTATGTTAGTGGACGATATATGGTTGCATTTCCAACTTTCTTCATTTAGTATACCTACCTATTCCGATAAATTGTTTATTTATAAAATGTAGGTGAACATTGCGGTTGAGAAATTCTTCATTACAAACAATGATGACAAATCATTCCGTGTAAAAACGAGCATCTTCACTTTTGAGTTATTTCGTAATGTCACGTATTTCGCCGGCTAGTCGGCGAAATACAGTCGCGGCTGTAGGTCCAAGGTTATTGAAATATAACACGAACATGCACATAACATAACACCATGCTTGTATTCCCCGAAGGGCTAGGCAGAGGTGTATACAACATGTGACAGAAAGAACGCACAGCCCAATTATAATATTAGGAATACTAAAAGATAAAGAAAAAAAACTGTAAAAGATAATGATATTGTGATTGATTACTGCATGCATCGAAACGATTTTAATTAATAATATTGTACGGTAGTTTTTTTTTTTTTTGAAATATCTGTAAATACGCTTGTCATCTTACGGCCAAAATTAATATTCAATCTATCCACGATTTACCCTACTAGAGATAGAAATTGACGTATTTTGTATGGAGCTTATGTCAAATTCCTATCTCTAGTAGGGCAAATCGTGGATAGATTGGATATTAATTTTGGCCGTTAGTCTACCTGCGACCACGAAATGCTGCAAAGCTTTCGAAAAGTCAAGAAAACTAATTTAAATAATATACGCGATATAATCCGGTCAAACTTTTTTTTAATAATAAATAAATAAATAAATATTTTTGGGACATTTTTACACGGCACCATCTAGTCCCAAACTAAGCAGAGCTTGTACTATGGGAACTAGACAATGGATATAATACTTATATACTTTTTTTTTTTGTAAATACATACTTATAATTCATAAGAAACAACCACACAATAAGAATACTATTTGGTAATACGTAGAAAATTACATTGTTTTTAGGCATCGGTAAGTTCCCGAGTTGGTATAGGATAGCCTGCTACAGGATAACAGGATGCCGTTTAGACGCATGGAAACCCATTTCACTGGTCTTCCTGGACCTCAAGAACCTACTCGGGATCCGCTGATATACTTATTTATCTTTAATAAGTATGTATCCAAAATCAAATTAAAAAAAAACGGTAACATGTAACATGGTACCTACCCATAGAAATCTGAATGAACGTAATAGAAGTGGCAAAGGCGCGTGAACTTGTCGCCGCGTACATGTGTAATAACATAACATCACATCACGCCTGTATTTCCCCAAAGGGGTAGGCAGAGGTGTAATAGTACACCCACATTTCGCCAGTTATGTTATAGTCCAATGTAATAGGGGACAAGCCTATTGCCATTGACCGGGCACAAATCCAGACTCCGGGCTGCAACATACTGTTTCGGTAATTGCTTAGGTTTTCGCGATCACTGTACATTATACTATTATTTGTGGGGTCCTGGCTTCAATTCCCGGGTCGGGCAAAGTGTTATTGGATTTTTTCATTAAGAAATTTTCAGTAGCAGCCGGGAGTATGGATTTGTGGCCGGTTAATGGCAATAGGCTCGCCCCCTATTACATGGGACTATAACATAACTGGCGAAATGTAGGTGTACTATACACCTATGCCTACCCCTTCGGGGAAATACAGGCGTGATGTTATGTATTTTTTTGTTATGTTACACATTATAATATATACGTGGGACACTCAGAAAGTTTTGCGAAACTAAAAAAAATTGTTCTATACGTACATATATTTTTATCAAATCTTTTCAAAGTACTTTCCACCAGCCTCTATACAAAGATTCATGCGCCTAAACCAGTTTTCAAAACACTTTTTCCAGTCCGCCGCAGACACCTCGTTTACAGCCTGCTCGAACGCAGCCAGCGCATCTTCCGGCGACGAAAATTGTATCCCTTTGAGCTGATTTTTTATTTTTGGGAATAAAAAGAAGTCACACGGTGCTAGATCAGGGCTGTAAGGAGGGTGACCCAGGAGTTTGACTGGCGTGCTGTCCAGGAAGTCCCTCGTTTTGAGTGCGGTGTGCGCAGGTGCATTGTCGTGGTGGAGCAGTAGCCCGCGGAGCCCTGTGTTTGGTCGCTTGTTGCTTATAACAGAGAAAACTTCTGGCAAACATTTGGTAGTATACCATTCGGCATTAATGCTTCTTTGATCCCGTAAGGGAATTGATACCAAGTGGCCAGTCAAATTAAAAAAGCTAGCGATCAAAATCTTACCCCCGCTTCTAGATCGCTTCACTTTGGTAGGCGTTGGCTCATTTTGAAACACCCAAACAGTCGACTGGCGCATGGTTTTTGGGTCGTATTGATAAATCCAGGACTCATCACCTGTAACGATGTCGTAAACACGCCGAGACGAGCCTGCTTCAAATTTGTTAAGCATATCACGGCACCATTCCACCCGGGCCTGCTTCTGAGCATCGGTGAGGTTGTGCGGCACCCAGCGTGATACTATCCTCCTCACGCGAAGATGGCTGTGTAGAATCTCGTGAACGCTTCCCGATCCAATCTTCAATATGTGTTGAATCTCCTGATATGTAATTCGCCTATTGTCTTGGATTAAATTTTTCACTGCTAGCACGTTTTCTTCGGTAACAGCCGTCAAAGGGCGACCGCTTCTTTCGTCATCCCCCAAAGTTGGTCGACCGCGCTTGAATTCGTTATACCAACGATACACGGTTGCCTTGGAAGGGCCTTCATCCATGAATGCCATTTGAAGTCTATCGTACGATTCATCCGGTTTCAGGCGACACTTGAAATCGTATAAAATCATAGCTCTAAAATGTTCCCGGCGCAGATCCATATTTCAGTGAGACACAATACTTTGAATTAACTCGCAAAAAATGTGGAGGGAAATTTTGAAATTGGAACTTACTTATTTTTACTTATAAATAATCATATTTTCGAAAAACATTATAACTGGCCAGTCTCCTATATATAAAAACTTTTTTTCGCAATACTTTCTGAGGGGCCTGGTATAATAAAACAAGTTTACCTGATTACATGGCGTATGTTTCTAAAATTGGTTTCCCTGACGCTTCGAATGCTTTACAGCGTTCGTGGTACTGTGATTGAGTACCAACAAACATCCAAACAACATCTCAGAAAACAAAAATTGTCTTTGTCTTTATTGTGGATCACAGGTTTTTTTTTAAATTATTTTATTTGGTTTTCTATATGTATCATCGTGATTTTATACAAAAATAAAAGGGGTACTGCTATTTGATACGGTGCCCCTGATGTGTTGTTCTTCGATGTGGTGGTGGTGATGTTTTGTTGTGTCTTGTATAAAAGATATTATTATTCCGTTTATTCATTTTATATACACATTTCAATACATTTTTAAATATTTTTTTAAACAAAAAGATATAAAAACGGGTCGGGCACATACCTGTAGTATGGTACTTCTGCATCTACAAGGTTGTATTTCAAGGCAAGTTGCTGGTGGATAATCCTGGCCACCAGGTTGTGTCTGTGCATTGGTCTGTGGTCTGTGCAAATACTCGCTGTTAGCAAGACGAGAACAACCACAAATAATATGTCGGATGGATTCCCCGGGACAGTGGCATGCCCGACATATGTCAACTGTGCCGTCCTCTACAATATATTTCCGGTAGTTATTCGTCATGATAACTTCGTCCATAATCGCACAAACAAAGCCTTCGGTTTCTCCGAAGAGGTCACCGAAACGCAGCCAGGATATGGACGCTTTAAAATCTACATCGGGCCCATGAAGAACCCGGTAGAAGCGCCCGTGAAGCTCCTTGCTCTGCCATACCTCCTTGCGGTCATTGGTCTCCAGTACCACAGGTTTGCGCCAGTTCTCCTTAGCCAAGGAGAGCGGGGTGAGTCCTTTGTCCACTGCGACCACATCTCGATGCATTCCCACGTCCACGTGAAGGAAATATTCCCTCAGACTGCACACCTCACGGTTATGAAGGGTCTTGGCATTTAACAAGCCACGACCTCCACACTTCCGCGGGATGTACAGCCTCATCACCGATGAACGTGGGTGATGCATACGATATGCCGTCAAAAGCGTACGGACTTTCCTATCCAGGACGTCAAGTTCCGTCTCAGTCCACCTGAGTATGCCGAAGGAATACATCAAGACCGGCATGACCCAACCGTTAAAGGCACGCACCTTGTTTCCGCCTGAAAGAAGACTTTTAAGGACTTTTTTCAGGCGGCCAAAGAAGCGCTCCTGCAGCGATTGTCTCATGTCGGCCTCGCTAATACCTAACGCCTCCGACATACCCAGGTATTTGTAGGTCTCAGTTGGGGAGAGGGATCTAAGTTGTATGGAATCCGAGAGTTGAATACCCGCGGATTCCACTATCCCCCCAGGCTTCACATGCATGAACGCATATTTGTCCACACCGAATTCCATCCTGATTGAATTACTGAAGTTTTCAGTTACCTTTAGTAACTCCATCAGTCGCAAATCGGTGGGGGCAAACAGTTTTAGATCATCCATGTAGAGGAGGTGGGATATTACTTGGCCACCTCTCCTCAACCGGTAGCCTAGCCCTGATTCGTCCAACAATGTACTTAGGGGATTCAGGGCTAAACAAAACCACAGGGGACTCAGGCTATCGCCCTGGAATATTCCCCGCTCGATCCTTACCGGTTCATCACTCCCCCGAATCTGTCGACATCCTGGATAGCTAAGAACAGTCCTCCATTGCCCCATACATGACAACAGGAAGGCGCGTAGAGTTGAATTTACTTTATACAACTCCAGCACCCTCATGAGCCATGTATGTGGCACGGAATCGTAGGCCTATTATTATTATTTAATGATTTTAGGAAACTCGCTTTGCCTCAGCTGGGAACCGAACCTTTAAGAATGCAAAACAATAAACCCTGTATTTTTATGCTACTAATGCCACAATCGGTAAGGTCGACAATACCTACCTAAGTATCAAATCACTCAAAGAAACATTGTGACCTAGGTTGAAGGTAGACCATGGAATCTAATATAGCTTAGGTAAATTTCAATAAAATGACATGGCAGCAATAGTTAGTCGTAAAACACCTTATTTATTTTGTTGTTGCTTCATGTTTCATAGACTTTCTTTAATTTAAGACAATATGTAGGTATATTTGACAGATTTGTTCCTTATTATTGACCCTCTCAATATCTATCAACACAAGCCATAAAATACAAATGGTACTCTTTTTAGGGTTCCGTACCCAAAGGGTGCCTAACGGGACCCTATTACTCTCGCTAAGCTGTCTGTCCGTCTGTCACAGGGCTGTATTTTGTATTTTGAACGGTAATAGGTAGCCAGTTGTAATTTTCTCAGAATATGTGGTGCTATAACCACTATCACGATAAATACTAAAAATAAAAAAGGGGGTCCCCATACAAGAAACCTCGAAAAACATGCATTATTCAACGTTTTTGTTCCTGCTCTATCTTCAAAACGGATAATACATAACAGCGTCAAACTTGGTCTGATTATAGTGAATACTATGTGGTTTAGCAACAAATACTACAAATAGGGCAAACATATGTGGTGGTACCTGCCTAAGAAAGAGATGCAAAAATTCATATACCGCGCAGCGCACGGTGCGTTGATATCTTTTGACGAACTCTCATAAATTAATTCAGTTTCTATGGGCTATCAGGTCGATGGGTGTTACATTACAGCACCCAGAACCCTTACTGCGTGAGTCCGACTCGCAATTGGTCGGTTTTTAATGTTGGTGTTAGTTTGATTCCCGCAAGCAAGCAAAAAAAAGCAAGTTTAAAAAAAAAAAAAACTTTTGACGCAGTTATACTCATTTTTAAATATAAAGTAACGTTTCCATAAAGTAAAATTCGCTATCATCAATATTTAAGGTACTTTCCCTCATGACTGCCTTTAAATTCAACCCTGTAGTATCTTATCATAGTGCGATATTCTATTTGACAATAAATAAGAGGATAATCTCTGTATTTTTTTAGGAAAAACCATCAGCTGCATTTCAGAGAAAATCTGCTTATAAATAAAAATTCTGTGAAATCTGTTATTGTTTATCTGTGAATCAAATCTTATTGAAGTCCTCCGTGGAATTCAGAATATGATAAAATGGCGTGATTTACCTGTGAGGAGTAAAAAGGCCTCTATCCACAATCATCTGACAAATTCTTACTTCCGAGTTGTTTTTAGGGTTCCGTACCCAAAGGGTGCAAACGGGACACTATTATTTTCGCTACGCTGTCCGTCCGTCCGTCTGTCTGTCACAAGGCTGTATCTTTGTAACGGTAATAGATAACCAGTTGAATTTATTATCTATAGTACCTATCACGACGCATACTAAAAATAAAAAAAAGTCTAAAACAAAGGGGTCCCCATACAAGAAACCTCGAAAAACATAATTTTTTTTCTACGTTTTTGTTCCTGCTCTGTCTTCAAAACGGTAATACATACCTAGGTCAAGCTTGGTCTGATTATAGTGCATACTATGTAGTTTAGCAACAAATACTAAAAATATGGCAAACATAGACATATGTGGTGGTAACTGCTTAAGAAAGAGATGCAAGAAATCATATTTCGCGCACGGTGTGTTGATGTCTTTTGTTGAACTCTTGTAAATTAAGTCGGTTTCTATGGGGTATCAGGTCATTGGGTGGTTCGGAACCCTTACAGCGCGAGTCCGTCTCGCACTTGGCCGGTTTTTCTATATACTATACCTACTATATAATATTATCAAGAGGAAATATTTGTTTGTTTGTAATCGATAAACTACTGAACCGATTTTAATCATTCTTTCACCTTTAGAAAGCTACTTTATCCAGAAGTAACATATTAGGCCGTATTATATTTCAGTAAGCGGGCGAAGCCGCGGGCAGTCTAGTAATCTATACTAATACAATATTATAAAGAGGAAAGATTTGTATTTTTGTGTGTATGTTTTCATTACAAACTCAAAAACTACTGTGACGATTTCAATTTTTTTTCACATTCGACCTGAAAAGTATTATATTATCTGTGCCCTGTAACATAGGCTATATTTTCATGTCCACCCGTGCGAAGCCGGGACGGGCCGCTAGTAATATTATAAAGAGGAAATATTTGTTTGTTTGTAATTGAACAACTCTGAAACTACTGAACCAATTTTAATAATTCTTTCAGCATTATAAAGCTACTTTATTCAGATGTAACACAGGCTATTGTATTTTATTACAGAACGCGGGCGAAGCCGCGGCCAAAGTCTAGTATTTCATAAAAAGTAATATAAATCAATAAACAGCGATAACGCGTAATATATGTTACTGATAAAATCCAACCTCCAATGTTAACAACGACCATTGTGTTAGTATTTTGTACAAGAAGTGTGATGTTGTTTAGAACTTCCACGTGTTTACGTGATCATGAGGAATTTTCCTTGTGTGGGTGGAGATGTCCTGCTACTTGTGTCAATTTAAGGTTGTTAGCTACAGGTAATGGAAATCAAGTTTTTGATAGGGTTTTCTTTTACACGACTGCCCAAAAAAGTGTAATGTTGTCAGGGTTCATGTATGTATGTTTGAGTTTCTTAATTTTTTTTATTCCACTATCTAGGTATATCTTCTAAGCACCTGATCCGATTTAAACGTATGTGGTATCATTAGATTTGTCATAGCATCGCGAGTGACAAGTATCGGGCAAAATTAATATCCTATCTATCCAGGATTTGCCCTACTAGAAATAGAAAGACGTATTTTTCATGGAGTTTATGTCAAATTTCTATCTCCAGTAGGACAAATCGTGGATAAATTGGATATTAATTTTGGCCGTAAGTGGTTACATGGTTTTAATAAAACTTTTTAACAAAAAATTTAACCGACGAAAACAGAAACTGAACTTTTTAGTAGTAGTAGAGCTCCTTTGTGAAAGAGTTCGTCCGGGGAAGTACTACCACCGTGCCTACTTCTCCGCCAAATAGTGATGCTTGCATTGCTGTGTTTCGGTCTGAAGGGTACGGGTGCCGGTGAAATTACAATCACATGAGACTTTCCACCTTGATGTCTCAGTTTGGCGAACCGACTTGTGCGGTACCATTTAGGTAACAGCCTAGGTGGTATTGCAGTTGTTATGGGCAAAGGTAACCACTTAACATTAGGTGGGCCTTTAGCTCGTTTCGCCATCCTATACCATAAAAAAAATAAAAAATAAAAAAAACAAACTGAAAAGCGAAAAATAAAATGGAGCTTTTAGTCTTAATTACTATTTTTCTAACTAAACTAATGTAAATAACTAATTATGAGTCGGCGCCAAACAAACAAGAAAAGTGCGTGCAAGTTGCAAGTGGTCGAGCGGAGAACGCATTTTTGGAAAGTTATTGTTTATCGTTGACAATTTCAGGTTGTATTTGATGTTATTTTGTTTTTATTTAATTTAATTTAATGATCTTCGTTGATTGTTTGTTTGGCGCCGACTCATAATTAGTTATTTACATTAGTTTAGTTAGGAAAATAGTAATTAAGACTAAAAGCTTCATTTTATTTTTCGCTTTTCAGTTTCTGTTTTCGTCGGTTCCATTTTTTGTTAATTTATTTGAATTTTTTATTTATTTAAAAGTTTTATTTTAATTTTTTTTGTGGCTAAAATCTTACTCCCAACATTTATGTGTACCTAGTTTCAACAGAATCGGTTAACAGGTAAGAATTCAGTGGGTGAACAAGCACTCATCCCCTGTTTTCCTACCCTTAGGGGTGGATTTTGATTTTCAAATTTGAATGGGACCAACTTCAAGATATACCCTATCCAATAAAAATAGAATCATCAGTATCGGACCACTCTGTAAAAAGTTATGCGTGATCATACATAAAAATAAAAATAAAAGATACGCGTCGTATTGAGAACCTCCTCCTTTTTTTCGTCGGTTGAAAAGAAAACAACATAGCGGATTTTAGTTGCCACTGATGTACATGTAGGGCGTATGGTATTATAATGAATGGCTTGAAAAGGCGATTCCGAAACCATAACGTCTTACAAAAAAAGTTGTTAAAATTATAAAATCCGACTACGGAAAACACGACTATAACATCAAAACAAGATCAATTTCTGTAGTCGGTGGCGTGCAATCATAGACTAAACTAAAATACCACCGACTAACTGCAGAAATTCACCTATTACTAGGGAAACAGCTGAATGTTTTTTTGATAAAATCGCTCCACCTTATGTACCACTCTCAACAGAATGTCTTCACTCACCTGTGAATACATCAGAAGATCCAGAAGATCCTTTCGATGTGCCATTCACAATGGATGAGCTGAATGTGGTACTCAGACATGTCCGGGACTCGGCTCCTGGCATAGATGGTGTGCCATATTCGTTTATAGTTCATTCTGGTGATAAGGCAAAAAAGTATTTTTTGAACATTATTAACTTTTGTTATTGTTTCGGTTGGGTTCCAGATCAGTGGAAGTTGCAAATTATTATTCCTCTTTTAAAACCAGGCAAACATGCGGATGATCCGAATGGGTTTAGACCAATTGCTTTATCTTCAGTCCTTGCCAAACTACTGGAACACCTAATTAAAAATCGACTAGAGTGGATAGTAGAATCCAGGAAATTACTGCCGACTTTTCAATTTGGTTTTAGGAAAGGGCTCAGTACAATGGATAGTGTAGGTGTGTTAGTAACGGATATAAGGTTATCGCTTTCCAAAAACGAATCTGTTGTTGCTGCCTTCCTCGACATTTCCGCTGCATATGATAATGTCCTTCTTCCCATTCTCAGGCAAAAATTGCACCAGCTGAGACTTCCGGCTAAGATGGTACAGTGCATATGTAGTCTAATTATGTCTCGGTCTCTGGTTCTGAGAGTCCAGGGTGAGGAATTCGACGTGAGGCGAACATGGAAGGGACTACCACAAGGCTCCGTCCTCAGTCCTTTGCTGTATAATTTGTACACAGCTGACATTGGCACTTGTCTAAACAGTAATTGTCGCATTTTGCAGTATGCTGATGATATAGTGTTATATGTGACGGATCCCTCCATCGTTGACGCCGTATCATCTCTGTGCTTGTCCCTGGATTCTTTGAACCAATGGTTACTAATGCATGGCTTGAACCTATCTGCACCAAAAAGTTCGGCAGTGATTTTCTCCCGCAAAAGACAACTTCCAACAGTTACAGTAGACATTCAAGGTCATAATATCCCATTAGTTAATAAAGTGAAATTTTTAGGAGTTGTTTTGGATTCTAAACTGACCGGATTGCATCACATAAACTTATTAATTCAAAAATGTGAAAAAACAATTCCAATTTTAAAAGCTCTTGCGGGCGTCTGGTGGGGTGCCCACCCTTATACCATGAAATTAGTTTATAACGCCTTAATTCGCAGCATTTTAGACTATGGCACATATCTATTGATTCCGTGTAATAAAGGTGCTCTGGCTCGACTGGATGGGGTCCAGTCTAAATGCCTTCGGATCATCCTGGGCTGTATGAAGTCCTCGCCTATTAACGCGCTGCAGGTCGAGTGTGCTGAACCTCCCTTAGCCCTGAGGCGGCAATATCTGGCTTCTCGTTTTGTGTCTAGATTAATGTCTAAAACTGCACATCCCCTCTTACTAAAGCTTAGTGATCTAGACGCCATGTGTAGAAGCTCAAATTATTGGAAGTATAAAGAAATTCCCTTGATCTTAGAATCATTTCGTCTTCTCCAAAATTTAGAATGTCCTACTATAGTTCAGTATCCCAGGTTACCCCTCTTCAGCTTTGAATATGATGTTTTATGTTTTAAGCCAAATATATTTTTTGATATTGGTATTTCTAAAAGATCTCCTTCAGCGAACTCGACTTTTAACGCCACTGTAGGTGAGAGATGGAATGGTTTTCAAAGATTTTTTACGGATGCGTCAAAATTATCTAATATTAGTTACACGGGTGCTGCGGTATATTATCAAAATTCTAAAATCATTTTAAAATTTAAATGTCCGAAGGAATCTTCTGTGTTCACAGGCGAGTGCGTAGCTATATTAGAAGCATGTATTTTTATTGAATCGCATAATATTGATTATGGCGTAATTTTTACAGACTCTCTCAGTTGTCTTCAAGCTTTAGTCCAAAACCCATTCAAGAGTAAATTGCATAGTCCCCTCATTTTAAAAATTAAAAAAACTCTATTATCTTGTGCCAATAATCAAAAAGATGTTCAGTTAGTTTGGATACCTAGTCATTGCGGAATTAAGGGCAATGAATGTGCTGATGTGCTGGCTAAGGATGCTATCACGTCCGAAACCGCAGATCTAGCGCATTTCCGTAATCAAGGATATGATTTGCTGAGCCTTCCAAAATTCAGTCTAGAATCTTCATGGCAGGAATTGTGGAATGACACAAGTAAAAAGAAAGGTAGTTTTTATTATGCAGTACAACCAACCATAAAAACAAAACCTTGGTACTTCCGGTACAAAAAAGTTTCAAAAACAGTTGTTTCGGTTCTCTGCAGAATTCGTATAGGTCATTGCTGTTCTCCTGTCTTTTTACGTAAAATTCGTGTTCGGGACTCATCTCTCTGCGAGTGCGGGTTGGATGAGGGTACCCTAGATCATATATTTTTTAACTGTTCGAATAACATCCCACCCCTAGATTTATATAGTCACCTCCCTGAATTAAAGATTCCTGTTCCAATTAATTTCTCTTCTCTACTAACTTATTCCTCTCCAGAGTTACTCCAGGCACTGATGATTTTTATCCGTCACAATAATATTAAATTATAAATTTATGACGCATTTCGCAAATTTCCTGTTTATGTGGTTGTGGTATACGTTTATTTTACTGTTTTTAACAATTATATTATATAAGTATTTTATTTGTTCGTTTGCTCACTAACTCCGTCAACAAAATACACATTGAGTTTCACTGACATTCAAGATTTCTTTTTTTTTTTTTCTAATTGTTCTTTTAAAAAACACATGCTTTTCCATTGCACATCTGACATTGGCAGAATTGTCGACATCGGCATCGCTTGCCATATATAAAGAATAGAATAGAATAGAACTGCAGAAATTTATCTCGTTCTGATGTTTTATAGTTGTGTTTATCGCTATCGCACTCGGGTTTTTTGATTTCATAAAAAAATTGTGCTGTAAACTGTAAACTGTTCATTATTGTTTGGGCTCACCGATGTCAATATATAGACACGCGATCTCATTCCAAATTCAGTTGACGCAACCGTTGATAAAATTTACATTGTGTTCGCGAGACAGCTGTCAAGTAAACTAATGACAGATGAAAGTGTGGTTCCGGAACCATAACTCGTAGTAACCATGTTGTTCTTCTAAACAGCGCATCTACTACGTAGTACTAGGAGGGATCAAAAAGTAGTGAGAACGACATACTCCTTGGTAAGAAAAAAAAAGTACTGGCAGGCATAGCTCAGATACATATTTGTGATAAAGGAAAAAATCTTCGATTCTCTTTTGTTTTTTTCTGAATGTAGTCATTTGTTTGCTTCGTGTCGGAACGTGTTCTCGAAAATGGAGAAAAACGAAGTGCGAGCCGTTATTAAATACCTCTGTTTAAAAAAGTTAACGACGCAAGAGATTCATTGCGATTTGGAGGCAACATTAGGAGAGTCTGCTCCGCCGTATTCCACTGTCGCAAGGTGGGCTTCTCAATTTCGAGTAGGGAGAACGAGCACGGAAGACGAACATCGTTGCGGCCGTCCATCGACGTCAGTCACCCAAGAAAATGTTGCGTAAGTCGAGAAAATTGTATTGAGCGATCGAAGAGTTACCATCCGATACTTAATTCAAGAAACGGGCATTTCATATGGAAGTATTCAATCCATATTGAAACAATCTTTGAATATGAGAAAAGTCTCCGCAAGATGGGTGCCGAGAATGTTAACCGACAGTCAGAAACAAAATCGACTTGACATTTCGAAGATATTGTTGGACAAGTTTCAAGAAGATTCTGAAAACTTTTTGTCTCGTTTCGTAACAATGGACGAAACATGGGTCCATCATTTTGATCCCGAGACAAAACAGCAATCTTCGCAATGGAAACGGCCATCATCACCGACCCCGAAGAAGTTTCGTGTCGTGGCATCGGCTGACAAGGTTATGGCCTCAATATTTTGGGACTCAGAAGGGATATTGTTGATTGATTACCTGGAGCGTGGAACCACTATTACAGGCCAATATTATGCAGCTTTAATTCCCAAGTTGAGGAATGCCTTCAAAGAGAAAAGGAGAGGGAAACTTCGAAGGGGCGTGCTGTTTCATCACGATAACGCACCCACGCACAGGTCAGCAGTTGCGATGGCTGCCATTCAGCAAGCTGACTTCGAATTGGTTGACCACCCCCCTTATTAACCAGATTTGGCGGCTAGCGATTTTTATCTGTTCCCCAAATTGAAAAAATACTTAAGGGGAAACAGGTACGAAGACGATAACGAGGTGATGGATGCCGTGGAGAGCTTTTTGCAGGAACAAGACAAAACTTTTTTTGTGAAAGGGATTGAAGCCTTGGAAAAGCGCTGGAGTCGGTGTGTAGAGAGACTCGGAAACTATGTAGAAAAATAAATTATTAAGTTATCAATAGTCATTATATTCTATCTCATTCTCACTACTTTTTGATCCCTCCTCGTACATATATATCGATGTTAGGGCTCAAATACCTACCTTTCACTTCTTTTAAATTATAAAGGTCATCAGTTAACATAGGCTGGCGAATAAAAAATATCGGAGGAGTATTTTATCATGGGTCCCGAAACTTGCATTACCTAGGGGCCTCTACATGGCTATATCTTGTTCATGTTCACAGCGTCTTTTTTTTGGAAATAGACAAGTAAATGAATGCTTGTAGATATGTGTCCATCAACGTGGGACTGCCGCGTCGGATGTCGATGCTCAGCAGGCTTCGTGAGAGACGAGTACTCCAAGCAGTGCGTCTTGGTGCAGAACTGTCCGGGTAAAGTACAACCTGAATCAATCTTGTTATAGCGAAATAAATGTTTTTGGAAAAACATGGGTGAAGGATTGGCTCCTGATGGCAAAAGACAGGGACAAGTGGAAAAAGGGAAGGGAAGCCTTTGCCCTGCAGTGGGTCTACAGGCTGATAATAATAATACAATGGTAGTGCCCCCTGCTGCCTATATTGGCGGCTGCTTAGGGGCCCTTTTGTTGTTGTTCGTGAGTTGGCGAGTCACCGTCTGCCAACACATATAATTTTTTTCGAAATTGAGAGTAAGATTGAGTTGAGAAGTTAAACCCAGACCATCAAACACCTCTTACCATAGCTCAAACAATTTAGTTCCCCTATTTCACGATAATTCTGTACCTTCTCGAGACGGAATATGACTGGACTCCTATAGTGTAGCTGTAGACTGCAGTGGCGAAGGGTGAATATTTAAGCCCACCAAAAAAGAACTCTGTCCCAAAAACACTTACTACCGATTATCGATTAGACTATTTTTTTTTCTTTTCACAATTTATATTTTTAGATTTCGCTTCGCATGCGTAAAATGCGTTACAAATAATAAAATAATTAGTAAGGGTGGGCACATCTATACGACTTTGAATTAACTGCAAAGTTAGTCGAGTCGGTTAAGCAACACTGTTTTTTAATAAGATGTCGCTGCCGTCACCCGAAGACGTTAGTAAGTGGAGGTTAATTTCGATACCATGAGCAGTGTTTACGATAGCTTAGTGGCTAAAGCTCTGGCGTACTGAGCCAGGAGTCGCTGGTTCGAATCTTGCTCGTGAGCGATTTTTTCTTTCCACAATTTATATCTTTTTGATCTCGCATTGTATGGAAAGCCAAAGCTAGGTCAGCTTATTCTGGAAATGTACAGCTTGATGTGTCATGGTACATCATGCTGTCACGTTATTTACAATTAAAAAAAAAAAAAACTTTTTAACAAAAAATTGAACCGACGAAAACAGAAACTGAAACATGTGTAGCCGTGTACATCATGCTGTCACATTATTTACAATTAAAAAAAAAAAAAACTTTTTAACAAAAAATTGAACCGACGAAAACAGAAACTGAAAAAAGCGAATAATAAAATGAAGCTTTTTAGTCTTAATAACTATGCTCCTAACTAAACTAATGTGAATAACTTATTATGAGTCGGCGCCAAACACAATTTGTTCTATGGTAATAGATATAGTCTAACAAAGACATAAGTATTGAGGGTCGCTAGATAATAAGAAGTTTTGTCAGGAGATTATAATATAGATGTTGTCGAGTGGAAAATCATTTCAATAACTTTTACATACAGTTTCCAATTCTGCTTACTACATATCTAATGCTAAAACGTGAAGTTAACTGGCACACTTAAAATGTAGGGCGAGCATGAAAATACCACGAAAATACAATATAAAATTATTACATTCGGTACAAAGCGAAGTACCTATATAGGTACATACATACGAGAATAGTTGACGCTACAGTATTGCAAGCCGCGGACACCTAAACGTGATTTTTTATGAAATGCTACTAATGCAATACGGAATTTGTACTTTGTAACATCCTATCTTTAGCCGATGAGTTATTGTATCTGTAAATATACATATAATCACGCCTACAATCTCTGACTGTATGAGCAGGATAAAAAGTTATGTTGAAATAAACTCTATCTGAAATGACGCCTACGCGGCCACGCCACGTTCATGCAATAATGGTGTATTAAGTAGTAACAATAATATAGTAAACCATTTACAGGCATATTATTACAGTTGTAAATAGAGTTTACTTATTCATCCATATTAGCGTAAAATGTTACAACTTTGCTCACAAAATTCATTTAATTACTTGAGCAAACAAAGGCTCTGCTTTGCCCAAGACAATAACTGAATTTTTGGCTCACACTGACACTTCATAACTGAACCAAAAGTTAGTTGTCACAGTTATAAAACCTCAAGTACGGAAATTATAGCTTTTATAGTTTACTCAAAGTAAATTAGGCAAAGTGGAGTTATTCGGGCAAAGTAGGAGCATTATAAGATACGTCTTTAATAAATTCACTGTGTCTAATTTAGTCAAGAGCCAGGCATTGGTTTCTTACAAGTTTGCTCGCTCCATCGTCGACATCTTGATTCGACATCGTTGATTCTTTCTTTCTTTCACCTTGACAAAGCTATCTAGATTGCGGTCAAGAGCGAATACCTTAACCTGTTCTATACCTCATATTTTTTTTTTTAAAAAGTTGCGTCACGTCCGGGTTTTAACATACCTGTTTGAAATAGTGTACCGGGAACACAGACATAGTAAAAAATATAGACGAAGTGCTGCGAACAATCGTAGTGAAGCCAACAAAACCGTGCTTCTCCGTGTACAAACCAGCGCTTTCGCACACACCATGCACTTGAAGTATATTTGCTTTCGCGATGCTTATTGGACGATGCCGCGACATATGTATGTACTGAGAGTGGTGAGCACGGTTTGAGGTGCATGTGTTGCGTGAGCGCTGGTTTGTACACGGAGGCGGACGGTTTCGTTGGCTTCACCATAATTGTTCGCAGCACTTCGTCTAGAGACCGGGAAAAAAACATAGATAATAAAACCGGCCAAGAGCATGTCGGGCCATGCTCAATATTATAAGGTTTCCTTAAGTAGGCCTAATTACAAACGAATCAAATCGAATATTAATCATTGCTATTTTAGTTTTTGCGAACATCGCTACCTAGCGCTAAATTTAAGAAGTGTGTCATATCAATATATACAATATATACTTTGTGTCATCAATATAACACAAAGTTCATTTTTGTGATTTTTTTAAGTAGGAAGTAACTAAAGGAGCATTATTTTTTCTCTAAGGTCAATGACCTATGAACCAGGACGTCTTAAGTATTTTTCAGTTTTCTCACTATAACTCAAAAATTTATAATCACATTATACTCGAAATAATTTTAAAATAGAGTTTTTATAAAAGTCTATCAACGTGGAAGATTACAAGTTTCTACGTTGCATAGTTTGGAAATGGCAGGCGGGGGGACACACATTGTAAGCCACTTTGGTGGGCTATATTTAATTTCGCAGATGGTACACCTGATAAAAAAGTGATGTATGAAACATTACCTTCATTTTAGTAGACCTATTCAATGATACCCCACATAAGGGGGTGCAGCGAAAAATTTTTTTTTATCCCCATTTCACATATGTATATGGGCGCCACCCCTAAAATACGTTACCAAGATTTTTTTATTCTTTTAAAATTGAGATTGTAGTGTAGGGATTATTTAATGAGATCCGCACACCAACATTTTCTATATCACAAAACTCAATTTTATGCAGCGCGAACGGGGTCTGAGGTGCGGGCGGCGTGACCGCACGGAAGCCCGCCACGGACAGTTAGCGTCAGCAGTAAGCGCTGTGATTGGTCACCGCATTGACAGGCTCACTTGGCGCGATATTCAAACTGTATGCGCGCTACATCCTCCTCCTCCAAGTCACGACATCGACCCGAGAGTGATTTGGGCTTAAATCTAAGAGCGCGCCTTCCCTTTTGTCTTAGGCGGCCGACCTCGCAGACGGCGAGGCTGGTCCGGCTCAATAGATTCGGTTTGGTTACAAATTGTCTTAGGCGGCCGACCTCGCAGTCGGCGTGGTTGTACCGGCTCAATTGTTTCAGTGTGGTTACAAATAAGAGCCGTCAGATCCGAAACATGAAAACGACCTAACAACTGATCCTGACTATCGACCAACTCATAGGCTGTGGGGCTAATAACTCTTTTGATGGTATATGGCCCATCTCTCTGAGGCATAAACATTCGGGTTAAGCCTTTGGGAGCATTGCTAAGAGAGTGAGTAGTTAATAATACCTGGTCACCAACCTGGAAAACGGGAGATGGTCGTCGGGAAGAGTCAGCATATTCTTTCCTTAGATCTTGTTGTTTTTCAACACGATCTCGTATATCCTGTAGGGAATCAATAAATTTTGACAGATAAGGCGTAGCCTGAGGAACATACGTTTCCTTATCCAAGACTGCACGCAGGTCATGCTGTGCATCGAATGGTGTCCGCAGTTCGCGGCCATACATCATGTACGATGGTGTTAGTCCTGTGGTTGAACAGGTAGCAGTGTTGAGGGCGAACCGTACCTGGGGTAAGAATTGGGGCCAATTGCGATGTTCATTCTTGACCAGCATTGCCAGTTGGATCTTTAGGTCCCGGTTCTTCCTCTCGGCCGGGTTGGCCTCTGGATGATAAAGTGGTATCAAGTTCTGCTTGACACCGAATAGAAACATGCACTGTTGCATTACCGAAGATATAAATTGGACTCCATTGTCTGAAATGACACGCCTAGGAAAACCATATCGAAGAAAATACTCTTCGATCATTATTTTGGCACATACCTCAGCCGTAGCCTCCTTGAGGGCATATAACTCCACCCATCGAGTGGCAGTATCCTCGACAAGGTACACCCATTTTTCGCCTGATTCAGCTTCTGGAAGAGGACCGAATAAATCGACGGCCAGTACCTCACCTCTCTGGTGTAATATTGGTGTCTGCAAAAGACCGGTGGGTTTCTGATTGGAGAACTTATACCTTTGGCAATCAACACAGTTCTTGAGGTAGTCTGTGACGTACTTACGCATACCTGTAAAGTAGTATCGTTGCCTAATACGGTCAATTGTACGATCCACGCCTTGGTGACCAGCAGTAGGAGCGTTATGGAACTCATTCATAACATCCTTGAGCATGGATACGGGAATTACCAACTGCGGCTCCTCGGACTCAGAGTCGGGAGCGTGACGATAGAGGACACCTTGGTCCATAAGATAACCGCGCTCTAACCAGCGGGTAGAGGACATGGGGTCCGTGGTGCTTTCTATATCCTTGATAACCTTACTCACCTCAGGATCGTCTAACTGAGCAGATCGAAGATCAGCTGCACTCTTGCGCGGTATGTCTATGATAACCGAACAAACCCCACATGTTTCTTGAGTAGCCTCGTTGCAGATAGGGCGGCTAAGCGCGTCGGCAATGACGTTGGCCTTACCAGGAGTGTACTCATATTGTATATCAAAAGCTTGTAATTTGAGAGCCCAGCGCATCAACCTGCCGCTGGGAGACTTTAAGGTTAATAACCACTTAAGTGGTTGGTGGTCACTACGCAGAATTACAGGATGACCCTCAATGTATGGGCGATACTTTTCTGCGGCCCATACTACGGCGAGAGCTTCTCGCTCAGTAGTGGAGTACTTGCATTCCGCAGAAGTTAGTAAACGACTGGAGTACTCGATGGGGTGCACGTCGTTACCTTCACCTTGCAGGAGGACGGCACCCAATGCATAGTTACTTGCATCGGTATGGATAATAAATGGTTTACGGTGGTCTGCCTGTACGAGGACTGGTGCTGTGATGAGCCTCTTCTTCAGCTCATTAAAGGCTCGTCGCTGGTCTTCGGCCCAAGCCCATGGTTCATTTTTCTTAGTAAGCTTGGTGAGCGGTTGAGCTATTTCTGAAAACCCTGGCACAAACTTCCTGAACCAAGAACACGTTTGTAGGAAGCTTTTCAAGTGTTTGAGGTTGGTCGGCTCATTCATCTGCTGAATAGCCTGCACCTTGGACTCATCAGGCATAATACCCTTAGGAGTAATAAGATGGCCTAAGTACTTAACTTGGTTACAGGCAAAGTTGCACTTGTCCCTGTTGGCACGTAACCCAAAAACACGTAGACGGTTGAATACGGCCTCCAGATCTTCCAGGTGTTTCTGGAAGGGCCCATCCGACAGGATCAACAGGTCATCTAAATAAACTAATAAGGTAACGTCCTTCAAAGCACTTCCAGACCTAAAACGGTCCATTAACCTCTGGAAAGTGGCGGGGGCGTTCTTAAGGCCGAATGGCATGCGAATAAAACGGTACGTACCTAAAGGCGACACAAATGCGGTCTTATCCCTGTCCACAGGTGATACGCTAACTTGCCAGTAGCCTGACCGGAGGTCTATGGTACTCATGTACCCTTCCCTCTTGGTGGCGTGGAGGAGGTCCTCGATGACCGGCAAAGGGTAAGTGTCACTTTTAGTAATAGCATTAAGTCGACGGTAGTCGACGCAGAACCTATACGTACCATCTTTCTTAGGGACGAGGAGGGCGGGTGCAGCCCATGCTGACTCGCACTCCTCAATCACACCATCAGTTAACATCTTGTTGATCTCTGCCTCCATTGCGGTCTTCTTCGCGGGCGTGAGGCGGTATGGGGGCACTGCGATAGGTGAATGACCTCCCGTGTCAATATGATGCTCGGCGAAGCGAGTCGCCTCTCCTCCTAGACGAAAGACGTCTTCATGGTGCTGAAGTAAATCTGTGAGCTGCTGGCGTTGGTCACAGGTAAGCAACAAGCCCTCGTCAGCCCTTAACGACATTGAAGACACAGAGATTGGATTGCGCTGTGACGTTGATTCTCCCTCATACTCGAGCGGGTAAGTCTGCGTGCACCCAGAAAAGCGCCAAGAAGAAGCAGAAAAATCAATAACCATACCTGCGGCGTTGAGGAAGTCGATTCCCAGAAGAGTTTCATTGTTGTCAGCTTCAGGAAAAATCACGAAGTCCACTCGAACACTTTTGTCCACAGAGATGATGACGTCAACGCCTGCCACCAGGACCTCGCGTGAACGGACAACACCATCAGCCAGCTTTACGTTAACCTGCTTAGAACCAAAGGTAAGTCCCTTTTCTTTAAATATTTTATACAGTGCATGTCCGGCTATTGAGCACCTAGCAGCTGTATCAATCAAAGCTATGCCCCGTAAGCCAAGAACCTGAATACTGAGCACAGGTCTCTGCTGCGTTGAATGCACGGTCGTCGTCCGAAAAACGCGAGACGCAGAGAGAGGGACCGCAGGCTTAACACCACCCGAAGAAACAGTATTTGTCGCCGCAGTGTCGGCGCAAAGTGAAGAAACTACTGAAGGCGTGTTAAACTGATCAACGTTAGAGCAGCACAACCCATGAGTCGGGACGATAACAGGTGAGTTCACCCTATCAGGTGACAGACTATCACTACATGTGATAACAGGTACGTCTACCCTATCAGGTAAGACACTAACATAATTACCGATAGTTGGGGAATTCACCCTACTAAGTGAGGTACTATCACTACATATGACAACAGGTACCTCTACCCTACCAGATAAGTCATTAGCGTGATTGCCGATATTCGGGGTTTTTACCCTATCAGGTGAATCAACAAGAGTACCCGAAATCGATTCATTAATTACCGGAACATCCGAACGCACTTTATCATCACAATAACACTTGCATGAATTACATGTTATAAGTTGAGATCGACAATCGCAACAAAAATTATTATTAAAACCATCACGATCGCACGGTTGCGATTGTAGGCAAGATGATCTACGGTAACTAGCACGCGTATCATATTCGCGTGTATGTTTACATAGATAGACACTATTACTACTATTATGGGTAATATCATGACTTGGAGTGTTATCCGAGAATGTAGTAATATGATTGTATTCACTTACCAAATCTGGTGAATCTGTTTCGATTGAAAGAGATGAAAACGATAAGTTATTGTTACATTTAGGGCATTGCGACCTCACTACCCCTTTCGCTCCGCAACCGTAACAATAGAGAGACTTATCATTACCACCGCACTTATTCAACTTATTACAATCTTCACGTACGTGTCCGTATTGTTTACAATATACGCATCTAGGTTTCGCGATATGTTGATTCGGACGCGGACTAGCGTTATTATCATGAACAACCGTTGAGTGTCGTGACGTCGTAGATGTATTCGACGGTGGCGCTGCGCTGACCGAGCTCGGCGCTGCTGGCGGCGCGGAGCGGCGCGGCGGCGGCGGGGCCTGCGCCGCGCTGCCACTGCGACCGATGACGTACGCTGACTTTACTGACCGGGCGTTGGACAGTGGGCCGGGCTGCGACTGGGTACGCGCATCGGATTCTTCAATCTCGATGGAACGGGCAAGGCGAAGCATACCAGAGAAATCCTTAAAATCTTCCCTCCTCAGATGTTTTCGAATCCGTGCGTCCAGTAGGCCGTAAACCATGTCGACTTGCGCCTTTTCAGTTATGTCGCCGACAGGAATCTTAGATAATAACGCACGACATTTGGCGACGAACACGTCTGTGTTTTGATCACATTGTTGTTGTTCAAACAATTCTTTATAGATACGGTGCGGGGGTCTCCTATCACCGTAGGTATTGATCAATAAATCTATGGCAACATCCCATGTATGTATCTCCTTTTTTACTCCCTGGTACCATATTGCGGCGTTATTTGTGAGCACCATAGAGAGGCCCCTGAGAGCGTTCTCCTCTGACACATTAGCGCAGTCCTTGAAACTTTGAATGGCGTCTATAAAGGCGTCCACTGACTCGTCGGCGTCACCGCCGAACCTGGCGGTGCAGTGCGTGAAGGTGCCGCTGCCGACGGGTGCAGAGTTTTGAACTGGGGATGACGGCTGGCGACTTATTACTTTGTCCAGCAGGCGCTCGAACGCTTCGGTTTGGGACTGCTGCATGGCGGCCATCATGGCAGCCACCTGTCCTGACGAAAAACTTGCGGCGTTGTCGGTGCCCTTGTCATCGTCGACGTCCACGGCGACCTCGTCGTCCGAGGGCGTCGCCTGATCCCTGCGCGTACGTGGCATGGTGATGATGAACACACGCGAATTATGTAAATTACGGTACTAACAACAATAACAATGAGTTCGAACGAGCACTTTAGGTATCTCGCGGCACGTTGGGCAGCCACTTGTAGTGTAGGGATTATTTAATGAGATCCGCACACCAACATTTTCTATATCACAAAACTCAATTTTATGCAGCGCGAACGGGGTCTGAGGTGCGGGCGGCGTGACCGCACGGAAGCCCGCCACGGACAGTTAGCGTCAGCAGTAAGCGCTGTGATTGGTCACCGCATTGACAGGCTCACTTGGCGCGATATTCAAACTGTATGCGCGCTACAAGATCTATATCTAAACCATTTTTTAACAAAATTTCATTTACTTATGTTTATAACTGTAGAAGTTAAGGATTGACAATTGACGGGAACAACTCTGATATCGCGAAAAAAAATCAGGTGGTCCCTACAGTTGTGTTCACTTAAATCGATAAAATGTAGGGACCACCTGATTTTTTTCGTGATTTCAGGGTTGGTCCCATAGTAAAAGTTGTTCATAATGATAAGTACAATGATCCCTTTTTTGAAAAGAAGCCATTAAAATTTCAGCATATATAATATGGTAGGTACACACGGCTACACATCAAGCTGTACAAAACCAGTAAAGGCTGACCTCGCGTTGTAAGGAAAACCTATACAGTGCGAGGTCAGCTTATACTGGAAATTTACAGCTTGATGTGTAGCCGTGTGTACAAGCCACTGAGGTACTATGTACTAGTACCTCAGTGTTACAAGCTCATTTTATTGCCTCACGCGTGACGTTGAAGCTTCATTAATATGTACAGTCGACCGCACGTCAATGGTAACACTTACGCTAAGCTCTCTTATGGCTTACGAAATAAAGACGCTGTCAAGTCAAGGTCATACTGTTACCATTGACATGCGGTCGATTGTACTAAACATTTTCAAACTCTGTGTAATAAAACTTTGACTATTATGCTACGGGCTGCGCGCCGGCTTCGATCTCCGCACAAAAAAATAATGAAAATGAGAAGTAGGTATCTATTGAGTTTTTAGCCGTAACTGGTTAGAATGCAACACAAAATTTACCTATGATATGATCTAGGAAAAAGGCATGAATGATGGTGACTTGGCATGTTGCGCAAGTGATCTTTGTAAAGTTTGAATCACGATGGAAAATGGCCAACAGGTTGTCAAATAAATAATCATAACCTCGTGGTCTGGATATCTTCATTTTATAACAATAATAATTACTATATTGACGACGTCTGTGGTCTAGTGGTTCGAGTATCGGACTGCTGATCTTGAGCTCTTGGGTTCGATTCCCACAGAACACAAATATTTGTGTGATGAACATAAGTGTTTGTGTTGGTCTGGGTGTTTCTATATATTTTATGTAAGTATTTACGTAAAAAAAGTATGTAAGTATATCCATTGTCTAGTACCCATAGCACAAGCTCTGCTTAGTTTGGGACTAGATAATGCCGTGTTAACATGTCCAAATAATATAGATTTCTGTGCGTACAAACCACCTTAATTATATTTCCTGATATACAACGTGTCCCAGAAATCAACGTCAAGCCGAAAACGGGCAATAGGCCAAGTCGTGACAGTCATTAGAAAAATATAAAAAAAAATCTTGGTCATGTACTTTTCAAATTTTATGGATTCAAAAATAAATCTCAAAAAGTGATACCCTGTGATGATTTTTCAAGTCCTGTGGCTACAAATATTAACTTTCCGTCAGTTTTTTTTCTGTGACGTATCCATGAATAATACTTCTGTAAATTACAGTTAAAAGTTAAAACATAACTACCTCATTTTTAAATAAAATGTTAGATTTTTGCCCAACATTGAATTCAAAATTATTACATCACCCAACTTTAACCGCGTGTAGTGTAAAAAAAAAGTACTACACTATTTTGGCAAGTAACTTTAAAAGATGGCGCGTTTAGTCTGGATTCCAAAATGGTATGCCACTTACTAATTGCTACTTCTTAATTGAGGAAAAAAAAAAATTGTTAGTTTTAGGTAAGTTTGAAATAAAATTCAGTTGTTGGATTTCTTTAGTTATAATTTTTATTAAATCAGATTTACAGAGTTTATATTAAATGTTCGAACTGTTTGCCTTCAGCTGCACATTAATAAATACTAGATGATCGGGATAACGCTCAGCATTTGGGTATCTCTTACGAGATAGATAGTGACGCTACTTTTATCTAAGAGCGAGACGGATTGACACATAATTTCGTCTGTGTGAGTGAAACAGATAGAGACGCCACTCTGGCGAAACAGGGATGCGTTAGGTGAATTGTGCAATACTGCAGCACGTTACGCTCTTTCGTTTTCTAAGCATCCTTTTGTATTTGTAGTGACTTCATACTTACAACTGTGGCTTTGTTTATTGGACTTCATTCGCATTGTGATTTTGATTTATCTGCACTGTTTCTGACGACCCCGGACTTGTTTTAATCGTAATCCCGTATTTTGTGTAGTTTGTTATCATGCCATCTCGATACACCGCACAGGAATACGCCAACATGCATCTCATTTATGGAGAATGCTTATGCAACGCCAATGCTGCAGCCAGAATGTATCGTAAGAGATATCCAAATGTGCAGCTGAAGGCAAACAGTTCGAACATTTAATATAAACTCGGTAAATCTGATTTAATAAAAATTATAACTAAAGAAATCCAACAACTGAATTTTATTTCAAACGCACCTAAAACTAACAAATATTTTTTTTTCCTCAATTAAGAAGTAGCAATTAGTAAGTGGCATACCATTTTGGAATCCAGACTAAACGCGCCATCTTTTAAAGTTACTTGCCAAAATAGTGTAGTACTTTTTTTTTACACTACACGCGGTTAAAGTTGGGTGATGTAATAATTTTGAATTCAATGTTGGGCAAAAATCCAACATTTTATTTAAAAATGAGGTAGTTATGTTTTAACTTTTAACTGTAATTTACAGAAGGGTTATTCATGGTTACGTCACAGAAAAAAAACTGACGGAAAGTTAATATTTGTAGCCACAGGACTTGAAAAATCATCACAGGATGTCACTTTTCGAGATTTTTTTTTGAATCCATAAAATTTGAAAAGTTCATGACCAAAATTTTTTTTTATATTTTTCTAATGACTGTCACGACTTGGCCTATTGCTCGTTTTCGGCTTGACGTTGATTTCTGGGACACGTTGTATATGTAGTAAGAGGATGCTTCGTTTTATCGCAGAATGCGTACCTAATAGGTATTACGCATTTACGCATTACTTGATGCAAACGTATATATGTTCATTTCTATGAAAGAAAGAAAGAAAAGAAAGAAAGATTTTATTTGGCACAGGACAGTGACAGCACAACAAATAACATTAAATAAAGTACTAAAATAGATATAAGTAAAACATGAAGTTGCTGCCGGGCATGCCCATGCCAAAAGGGTCACCAACTCAGCATGTGCTGGCGTTGAACGTCCAGCGCTGATTTTCAGTTGGCACCCTGCAGCGACACACGGACGAAGGAACTGTGTTTATAGATAATTATAAGAAAGTACATATATTGGTCTAGGGTAAAAATTTTTTTTGTAAATATCAAGTAAGTTACTACATCATAAGCATAAGAAATGACTGCCCTAATTACATAGCAGCATTGGTGAGATTAAACATCTGAGTTTGCAGAAAATTCTCGGTCAAGTACTTGTTTGGTATACTTGTGGATTGCAAACTAAGTACTTACGTCCAATCAAAAAGTCAGTTGCATGGTATGTATAAATATTAGTGTCTCATTAACCATAGCACAGCACACAGCACAGTTACAATGAAGGCTATACTTTTGTCTGGTGTATTCGCGGTGGTCGCCCTGACGGTTGCGGGTGCTCCCACACATTCTGAAGGGGAACAACAACAGTACGTGAGCCAGCAACAACAGCAGTACGTGAGCCAGCAACAACTTGAAGAATACCTGCGGCAGAGGCGCTCGCAACATGGCCCTCAGTTTGTGTCTCCGTGTGCCGCCGCCGGTGCCATGCAGTTTCCCGTCAGTTCCGTGCCAGTACAAACCTACGCGGCAGCGCCATACCAAGGATATGCTGTACCACAATACGGATACGCCGTGCCACACTATCGCTCCGTCGACGAACAAGAGCAGGAGCTGTTAGGCTTCTCCGACATGGATCATTTAATGCAGGAGCATGTACCGATGGCAAGATTGAGAGGATATGGTGCCGCTCCTGGCGCTGCTGTAGCTCCTGGTCTGTCTACTCCTGGACAGGTGCTTACTCAGACGACGACAGGCACTGCTCTCGGCATGTTTCCCAACGCTAACGTCGGAGGCTGCAGCGTGCCCCTGCTCTTCAGTTGTTCGCCTTCGATAGTGCCGGGACATATAGTAGAGTCTCAGGGTCACTATGTTGCTCCCGTGTCTGCTGGTGCCGCGAACTCGTACAGACTGGTGGACGAGCCAGTACACCACGACGTCCATGATCAACACGAGGAGCTACTCACCAACGAGCAAATTAACCTGAGCCCTGTTCACGAAACCAGTCACGTCACTCACCAATAAGTACTTAGTTGTTACAGTGCTAGGCTAAGATAGTTGTAAACTAATGTAATGTTGTTATTTAATAAAAAGTCATGCCCTAATGTTTTGTTTTCATCAATCTAACTGAATATTGGTGTCGATTCTATTGTTCACAAACTAATCTTATTTTAAGCCAACTACCATATAGCCCATATACACCTCATAACAGGCGACCGATGTCTGTGCAACACATCTATGAAATTTCACTAATGTAGGTCGGCACTAATCGCCACTTGAAATCTTCAAATCAGTTTCGACCACTTAGGTGAGCCGTCAAACTGCCGCGTTAGTGATTAGGCAATAGCCGCCTTGGTGGGACCAATCGGATTGCAGTTCCACGCCTCAGCTAGTGGCAACATTTATTGTACGCATTATATTCAACATTAGGCGTCTATTGGGATGTATGGCCGTTGTTTTAAGCTATCATTCTCTTTTACTAATAGTACAAGAAAGGGACGGCAATAATTTTAGTGCTGTCAAAGTTGGAATTAGATTTTCCATACAATTTTAGTCGGAACGTGCCGACTAAAATACGAAGAAGAAGTAGGTCTGTGAAGAAGACACACGTAAACTAATTTGACAGCACTCAAATTGTTGCCATCCCTTTCTTGTATCTATTATTAGTAAAAAAGCGATAATTTAAAATAAGGTTAGTTTGTGAACATGACATCAACATTCACAGCAAGCTAATTGATTTTCAGACTCTGGTTCAGCTGCGTTAATGAATAAAGGCATAATATTTTTAATTTGCATATTACCATTACCTGCCTAATAATAGACTGTGATAGTCATATTCATAAGTAAAAAACGGATAAAAATAGTAATGTATCTAGATACACATTGTTAATATTGTTTACAGAAGTCTTAAATTATACAGATGGGAGGGACCAGCTGAAAATCAGTGCTGTGCATACCTACATGCACAGCAAATACTGAGCTGGATCCCTAGCTACACATGTTATGTAGTATATTGTTGTGTTCTCTGTAATTTGTCCAGTTACCTTTTCATACATGCATATTTTATGTGTGTGTGGAAATTTAGTGTAACCATGTCCATCTCCAGAAAATCAACAAGGCGAGGCGAGATGGCTACGTGGCTTTAGGAATGCCAGAGCGAAAGCTGCACTTCGGGCCATAAATAGTAGGTTGGAACACCATGGTGGTTTTATGGCCAAAACAAATAACATATCTAACTATCTATCCACGATTTGCCCTAATAGTTATAGAAATTTGACATAAGCTCCATACAACTTATGTAAATGTTTTACTCTAGTTGGGCAAATCGTGGCTAGATCCATGAGAATTTTCCTTCGTAAAAAAGAAGGTTTGGCAGAGGATTTGTATAGCCATTTATTGACATGAAGAGCCAAGTTTGACTGTCATTAGCTCTCTGATAGTCCCATCATTGAATGTATTACAAGGCCAGCTGATATTATAATCGGGCACAATAGTCTAGTTAGAAATACAATTTATAAAAGTAACTTTAATTATTATTTCCCTTCGCATGGTAAAAAAGGATAAATGCGTTAAAAATAAAATAAAAAAAGCGGCCAAATACGAGTCAGACTCGCCCATGAAGGGTTCCGTATCAGCAAGTAACATAATATAAAAGTTCTTGTAGTTCGTTGTAACTTTGATCGATGTTTTAATAATAGTGTTTTTTTTAAATTAAGTTATTGATAAGTAAACATTATAATTAGGTACCTAAATTATGGGATTTATATCTAAATATATGCAAGCCCATAATGTTTTTTTGATTTTTATATATGAGTTGATTGAATGAAAGGTAAATTGCGGTTTACGATTTATGACGTATTAAAAAAAAAACTACTTACTAGATCTCGTTCAAACCAATATTCGGTGGAAGTTTACATGGTAATGCACATCATATATTTTTTTTAGTTTTATCATTCTCTTATTTTAAAAGTTACAGGGACACACATTTTACCACTTTGGAAGTGTCTCTCGTGCAAACTATTCAGTTTAGAAAAAAATTATATTAGAAACCTCAATATCATTTTTGAAGACCTATCCATAGATATCCCACCCCACACGTATGGGTAAGATGAAAAAAAAATATGTAAATATGGGGAACCCCCAAAATTTATTGTTTTTTTTTCTATTTTTGTGTGAAAATCTTAATGCGGTTCACAGAATATATCTACTTACCAAGTTTCAACAGTATAGTTCTAATTGTTTCGGAAAAAAGTAGCTGTGACATACGGACGGACAGACAGACAGACAGACTTGACGAATCCATAAGGGTTCCGTTTTTTGCCATTTGGCTACGGAACCCTTAATTTTAAAACCTTAATTTTTTTTTTGCCCAAACGATGAGGAATATTCTTCAGGTATCTAGGAGTAATAATCGTATCTACTAGAGTAGACAAAGGAGGTGTCAAAGACACGTTCGGGTACAGTTGATATGCAGTAGAAAGAAAAAAAGGCGTAAAGGCGTGAGGAATCTATAAATAAGCGTGTTATCGCACTGAACAAGACATTATCATTAAACTGTAATTTAAATCAAAATGAAGATAGCGTTCATACTTATTATTGCTACCGGTTCCGCATTTACGGCATCTACAGAAGGTACTTGGAGTAAAGAAACTGCATTTAACAAGGAAAATGAATTTGCCACTCCAAATTCACAAGGAATAGATGCTTCGGATGTAAATAAATCTTTACCATATGAAAAGGCATTGGTCGTTCCTTCAGAAAGGACAACTCACCTCGATCCAGTCAAAGTTGCCGAAGTAACCGAAGGTTTTTTAAACAATGAAGACCAGGTTCCAGAGAAAGACGATGATAAACATATTGTCATATGTAATTCAGTACAAGGGGAGCTAGCTTCGATAGCTCGATCACTCAATGAACTTCCGCTACCTATTAGTCTTCAGGAACTCATCACACTCCCTGGAAATGACCTGAACGTAGCTGCCAGAAAAAATGTACCATCTGAATCGAAAGCTCCTTTTGATTTGAGGAAGAAGAGGAATATTTGGATAGACACAGAACATGCTATCAGCCACTATAAAGTATCAGAAGATTATCCGGAGCAGCGTCCAGGCAACCGTCATGTGGTTTCCAAGGATTATCCTGTACCAAATCTAGTGCGTGTAAAATTTCACGAAGATTATTAAACTATTTTAGTTTAGATTTTACATTCAGAGAAGATTAAGTAAACTGTTATGTCATTATTTCTATTATTTCATTTTACTTCGCTCATAATGATAAGGTTTTCAATACTGTTTAACTATTATTTTATTTACACAGGATAATTTTTTCAATGAGTCAGTTGGGAGAAGTCTATGCGAGTGAGAGAATATAGTTCTAAGAAACCACGACATTGATTTTAGAGTAATGAGAAACTGCATTCAAGGATTTTCAAAAAAACGGTAACACCCGAGTAATTTTATCAAGGCTAACTGTATAAATCCTTTGCTGTTTTTTTCTACTTTTTGTAAACATGGGTGTAGATCAGCCATTCCCAAAGTGGGCTAACGCACCCCTGTGGTCGCTGCAGGCCTAAAGGGGGGCGGTAAGAGACCCAGAAAAATAATGGGGGCGTTGTGTAAAGGCTTGGGGGGCGATTTCATCTAGCTAGGAGGACTCTTAGACACCGACTGAACTCTCGACTTTCGAGTAGACAAAATAAGTTTGGGAACCACTGGTGTAGATGAATGTGAATATGTACCTTGCGACCTAAATTACCAATTACTACGATAAAACGATCCGAGTTGTTTTTTAGGAATATTACTGGTTTCTATTCCCGCGCTGTGTATCAGTTTTTTTTATCCTTGAGCGCAGTTTTTCATTAAAATCGTCGTCGTGGTTCCTTACAGTTTAAGATTTCTCACCACTGACCTATGGAAATGAACACAGAAATAATAAAACCTCATTTTTTAATCCTTTTTCTGTGGAAATGAATCACCTTGTATGCGATGGCTGCCATTTTTAGGATTTTTCTGTGGATGTTATGATAACAAGTGTTCGTTTATCATTAACATAACAGTTCTCCTAATTGGCTGCTACAAAAAAAAACTTAAAAATATGCAAAAATACAAAGTGTATCAGAAATGCGTGGTCATATTTGAAGAGCTTATTCAGGGGATGCTATCGAACAACTTTTACTATGGGACCAACCCTGAAACCGCGAAAAAAAAAACTGGTCCTTACATTTTGTCGAGCGACATCGATAATTTAGTAGGGAACAGCTGATATTTTTTTGCGATTTCAGGGTTGGTCCCATAGTAAAATTTGTTCTATGGTATGCCCGATATGACCACCACGCATTTCTGATACACATTGTATTGATGACTGGCCTGCATACTTATGTATGCATGTATTTTATGCCTTTGACTATTCATTCCCATTAGTATGATTTTTATTATAATTCTCTGTGCATGCTTAAAGTCAATAAATAAATAAATAAAAATAAAGTATCATAGCAGGGTACAATATTAAAGTAAGTATAAAGTGGTTTTTAGTAGGTGCTGCCAAGGGTTGAGTTCGATTCCCGGATTAGGCAGTGTTATAGGGTTTTTTAATTAGGAAAATTGGGAAATTCTCAGTAGCAGCTCGGAGTCTGGATTTGTGCCCAATTAGTGGCAATAGGCTCGCTCCGTATTATATGGGACTTATGACATAACTGGCGAAATGTGTGTGTACTATACACATTTGCCTACACCTTCGGGAAATACAAGCGTGATGTTATGTGGGTTTTTAGTGGGCAATAATAATGTCGTAGAATCTTAGTAAGCCGCAATTTTTTTTATGAATGTGAACTTTATATTGTATTAGGTACTACTAAAGGATTGCCAGATCTAAAAAAAAAAAACTGGAGAAAATTCCTGACTTTTGCAGAAAATTCCGGAATTTTTCTTTAAAATAATTTCGCGGCATGTCGATTTCTTGCGTGAAGCAATGTATGTACTGATGCGGTTACGGGTAGCTAACTTGAAGTAAAGAAATACCGTTCAGAATTCCCCTGCATTCCGGACAAAGAACCAAATTTACGGACTTATGGCAACCCTAGTACTACTAGAATAGATAAATGAATGCAAGGAATCAATCACATGAGACGTTCCATCTTCATGTCTCAGTTTGGCGACCCGACTTGCGGTACCATTTAGGTAACAGCCTAGGTGGTATTGCAGTTGTTATAGGCAAAGGTAACCGCTTAACATCAGGTGGGCCTTTAGCTCGTTTCGCCATCCTATACTATAAAAATAAATAAATAAAAATGTGTTTTTTGAATGATGATCCCCTATGGTGGCCGTTTCCTATGAAAAAAAGGTGTATATTAGGCAATCTTTCAACACGGAAATAACAGTGCATACCATTTAACATGACGTAATTATTTATTTGTTACAAAACGTACGTGTACGAATCAAGGAATTTGAAAATGCACTTTCGCTGATTAATTACGAAGACCGCACAGAAGTGCAACGTTAGCTAAATTGTTATAATGAATGATGTAGGTAAGTATTAATTGTAAATTGTTTGTTCTTAACAGTGTTTTTGAAACATATGTTTGAATGATCTTACTCCTCGTTGGTCTAGTGGTTGCAAGCGCGACTGCTGAGCGTGGGGTCCTGGGTTCGATTCCCGGGTCGGGCAAAGTGTTATTGGGTTTTTCATTAGGAAATTCCTGGATTTGTGCCCGGTCAGTGGCAATAGGCTCGCACCCTATTACATGGGACTATAACATAACTGGCGAAATGTGGGTGTACTATTACACCTCTGCCTACCCCTTCGGGGAAATACAGGCGTGATGTTATGTTATGTTTGAATATTTGGTTTATGTCTTTTACACATAGACCAGTAAGCCTCAGTAAGCCTCTAGACGCCGCTTAGCTGGACACCCCCGGTCACAACGCATGTGCTCTACCACTGCATATCAAACGTCCCTCCGCCAATCGGAACGTCACTCAGTCAGCGAGCGGCACCAATCATAAGGAATCATACCACCGAACTTTTGAGCCGGCCAATCATAACGCGCCGTCCGCCCCCCTGACTCCACCAACGTTTTACGACTGCGTTCGAATACAAAACTTTGTTTATGCGGAGTCTTGAAGCTTACTGGTCTGTGCTTTTACAGAAGTATAAAAAAAATTAATAGTTAGTAGTTACTACTTAAATTTAATAGGTACTATCAGCAAACTTTCCGGTGCACCACCACTAAGGCTAAAATCGCTTGAGCTCAGTGTTCGACGGCAGCCGTAGGTACACACGGCTACACATCAAGCTGTACAATTCCAGTATAAGCTGACCTCGCATTTTATAGGGTTTCCGTACAATGCGAGATCAACTTATACTGGAAGTTACAGCTTGATGTGTAGCCGTGTGTACGTGTAATGTAGCAGGAGGATTCGTTCAAGAGAATTTGACGACAAAGTGTATCACCGGGAAGAATCGTGACTACATATCTACATATGTTAGAAAATGAACAAACAACATAAATACTGGCTGTTTTTTACCTTACTAAAAAAACAGTGTGTCTACAGTAATAAAATAGAAGTAGGAAAAAAAACAGCTATTCTATACATTTTGTCTACTGAAATTGGCTTCAGTTTATACACTCAATTTTTTTCCAGACGCTGAAGAAAGCCACCCAGTTTAATTTGATGACGAATAACGTAGCATGCAAGGCAATCAACATACATACAAAAGAGAAAATGTATTTTATTAGCATTCTACGCTTTTCCTTTCCGAGGCATGGGGGTATAGGACCGCCTGTACCGCCAACTTCCTGACTCAGGGTTGCTAATTATTTTATTATTTTTAACGCATTTACGCATGCGAAGCGAAATCTAAAGATTTAAATCTTTAGTAAGGGTAGGCATATCTATACGACTTTGATTTAACTGCAAAGTTAGTCGAGTCGGTTAAGAAACAATGTTTCTTAATAAGATATCGCTGACGTCACCCAAAGACGTATAGTGGAGGATAATTTCGATACCACGAGCAGTGTTCACGGTAGCTTAGTGGCTAAAGCACTGGCGTACTGAGCCAGGAGTCGCAGGTTCGAATCCTGCACGTGACCGACTTTTTATTTCCACACTTTAAATCTTCAGGGTTGCTACTGAGATTTTTTCGTGAGAGAAAAATCTCACTTTTCCCGACCCGGGGATCGAACCCAGGATTCCACGCTAGCGACCACTAGATCAACGAGGCAGTCGTGGCTAGTCTCCGTTGAGATCTGTGGGCCGAATTTCGGTAACGGCGGCCAATCTCAACGGGGCCTAAGCCCATATTGTGCTCAAGTGTGTGCGCAAACACAGGTTAACTCTCTATTCCCTCACTTTCATAATCATGACCGATCATGTCAAATACCGAAACAGGTGACTGTATAAAATAAAGCTAAACTCAGCTGAACTGTGATCAATGAATCTATGCTTGATAAATGTTCAAAAATTAAATCCTAACTCAAAACTATATGTTTTGACGGTAAAAACTCACCTAAATTGAAGTAATCTCTTCAAATATCCCGAAAAAAAGTATATGATAGGAAAGTAAGTCATTTCTAAACACAACGGTATCATCAGATTATATAAATTACCAATTACCAGATAAAGTATATACCTTAGTTATACCATTATCAGATTAAGTATTTCCGAATCAAAGTAAAGTGGAAAAAAAACAACAACAATACACTCTCCTGTAAAATTAATGAAAATCGAGATGCTTTTTTTTCAAGCCTCCGAACACAAAGTTAAAAAAAACCTACCGATACCTACCCGACCGACCTAGGATTACCCAGCTGAGGTAATCCTAGTCAACGTTTTTTTTTAAACTTTGTTTTCGGAGTCTTGTAAAAAACAAACCTAGCCAAGGTAATCCTAGACAAAGTTTTTTCAAACATTGTTTTCGGAGGCTTGTAAAAAAGTAAACCTAGCCGAGGTAATCAATTTCAATTTCAATTTATTGTATATTGTGATACATAGGTAGTTACAGTTGTTATAACAAAAAAAAGTGCTGCTATGACCTGCTATATTGGCGTACAATACATTTAAGTTTACATAAAAAACACAGATACCTATAGATTTTAAATTTTAGATACAATCATTATAATTTGTCAGTGAGGTATAACAACAGATATAGATTTTAGAATTTAGATTCGATAATTATAATTTGTCAGAGAGGTAATCATTAATAGTATAATAACATTTCGTTAAAAGTATTTTTTTCACATTATTTTTGAAAATATTGAAATTTGTTATTTCGAGAACTGAGTTTGGCAAATGGCTGTATAGACGGGGAGCCATACAAAATATACTGTTACTAGCTTTTGCTCGCGGCTTCGCACGCGTGGATGCGGAAATCTAATCTAATTGAAATAATGCAATTAATGACCTGCTTTTTGGTTAGGAACGTGCAGGTAGCCAAGCTGTATCTCCGAGTGCCAAAACCCATAGGCCTGCCGCATGTTGCCAGGCCTCGCGCTATTGTCTTTTGTTCGCAAACACTTCACGTATGCACTGGGTGCCCTCATTAATAATTAACATAAAATGAAGCTTGCCCTATTGTTGCCCCGCATTATGTCTAAACCTGTCCAAACTTCCTCCTTCCATCTCATTCCACCTCCATCCACTTCCATCCACCTCCTTCTACCTCCTTCGACCACATTTCACCTCCATCCACCACTTTCCACGTCCTTTCTCCTCCTTCCACCCCCATCCACCACTTCCCCCTCCTTCCACCCCATTCCACCTCCATCCACTTCCATCCAAAGTCTAGTCATCAGCTTTCAAACACACAAAGTTTCATCAAAATCGGTCCAGTAGTTTTGGCGTGATGCTCGAATAAAAAAACTGACATTTCCTTACCATTTCAGATTTCGAAATCAACGTCCCTATGAGGCCGTGTCGTAACCTTTATGCTTAGAAACCTTCAAATGAGGTACTAATATAGTACGGTGACTTTCGAGACATTAAAATTTTAAAGAGTATGCTTGTTTTTAAGTTTTTAAGTGTGTTCAACCTTTTTTGAATAAAATCGGATTGAGTTTTCAAAAATGTGTCAAAATAAAATATAATTTAAATCAAAAGCACTAAGAAGTATTGATATCAACTTCGAAGCAAATCACCGCCAAAATAACTTTTTACCCCTTTTTAACCCCGTTAGGGGATGAATTTAAATAAAATAAAAGTAAATAAAGTTTATGCAAAATTAGAAGTAGATTGGACCAAAGAATCACGTTGTCCCATACAAACTTTGCCCCCCTTTTTCACCCCATTAGGGATAGACTTTCGGAAAATCCTTTCTTATCGGATGCCTACGTCATTTAACAAACACACCCTCCAAGTTTCAAGTCTCTACGATCAGCGGTTTAGGCTGTGCGTTGATCCGTCAGTCAGTCATTCAGGACAAAGCCTTTTATATGTATAGGAGATTAAGTAGTGCTGTTTTGTTTCTTGGAAAATGTATTCTCAAATTGTGCCTTTTACTACTGCTTAATGTTTCAAATAAATCAATGTTTTTTTCTGGTAAATAAGACAACTAACTTCATAAATATAAATGCATAGAAGAGTAAGCAAATTAAATTCAGTAAAGTACGGTACGCATCAATCATCATCATCATCATCATCATCATTTCAGCCGAAAAACGTCCACTGCTGGACATAGGCCGGGATATGTTGGGGGATATGCCATAATCGCCACGCTTGGCAGGCGGGTTAGCCGAGGTATTCCTAGTCAGTTTTTTTTAAACTTTGTTTTCGTAGGGTGGAATTACGTAAAGGTTTAAAATGAAAACCGCGAAGGCGAAACAGGAGCCCCATCGCGATCCCTAGAATCCTTAGACCCTAGATGCATAATAAGAGGTCCCCTTCAAAGCCAGCGTCTTGGACCAATGCTTTTTATCTAATTTGAACCTACCATCAAAACAAAATAAAAATCTCTCTTGTTGAAAATCTACCGCAAGGAAGAAATCAGTGGGGCTAAAAAGGCCGCTTTGGTGAAAGCATGACATGATTCATGTTAGAAACCACAAAATGGCCACCTACGGACAATTCATAATATGATATGCGAACGAGTCATATTCCGCAATTCATCTGTTTGACAGTTTCCTATGGAAATTCGTAAAATAGTCCTTAGTTTTCTCCTTGAGGTGTAATTACGCCAAGGAAAAGAAAGTTATAAATATGTATTCTAATAGATAATATTGTGTAAATTCTATTATTAATACCTAGTTGTTCCGGGACTTGGTGCTTGTCCTTCAGGTATTTTATTATTTGACCGCCAACTCACCTGATGTTAAGCGCTGAAGCGGTTGACGATGGTACACGCTTGCCCAGCAAAAACCTATTCACGAGAGCCTTGAAGACCATCAGATTATACTTATCAGGAAACACAGAAGCTGGCAAGGAATTCCATTCATTAGCGGTACGCAATATAGAGCTATTAGAAAATCGGTTCGTGTGTAAGGGTGGAAAGTCTACGGGAGAAATCCTATAGGGTGGGCCAACGTTTTTTTAAAATCAAAAGTGGTCATCGTTTTTAACTTTTTCGATTCTAAATGATACAATTTTACCCTTCAAAAATTTTTGTGCAAAACAGCACATTATCTCTTGGTAGGAATTAAAAACAAACAAAAATTACGTTAAATCAAAGTTATCCTACTGTAAAATTAGGGGAATAGTTTAGTTTTGTATTGTTTTCTGACAAATTATTAAAAGTGGATATGTGTGTATATCCTCACCTCCTCATATAAAAAACAATGCAGCTGTTCAGCTGTGTCCTGGGACTGTGCGTTTGAATTCTAGCCTCAAGACCACGTCTGCCCCATTGGGTTTTCTTGTGCTTACTCATAAAGAAAGCTTTGGAAACTCATTTGGTTCATCAAAAAACTGATAATGGGACACAATAGAATTTCTTAGATTGTTACGCGGCCACCGGCGCGGCCTTGAGCCCGTCGTTATACAACTTATCATCACTTTTCCTTTTCCTTCAGGGAAATAGGCGTGATTTAGGGCGTAGTTAGTATTTTACGACTTGTAACTTTTGTTTAGTCCTTAGCAATTTATTTCTTTAAATATTATTACCTACACCTACATTATTTTATTTCGCTATGGCGGCAATATTTTGTTGGTGTTACTCGTAATTTGTTAAGAATAGGTTGTAATTGTATTTTCTATTTTATTATCTAATAAATAAATTTAAGTGAAATATACTATTTTAAACAATATTCTCAGAATAATTTTCAACTGTTTAGCGTAAATATTACGAACCGGAAGGTGGCGTCTCAGCATTTGTGAGTCAGTTACTATAAGCACGTTTTGTTTTCTTTTACGATCCACCAAACAAAATCTCTTGACGTTAAATTAGTATAAATTCACCATACAGTTTAATCACAGTATCAAACGTGACATCACCTACGATGAAGACACTCGTCGCCCTATCTGCTCTGGTGTCTCTCGCCATCGCTGCCCCTGCTCTTCCCGGGGAAGGCTTGGAAGTCACGGATCACACCCAGGACTGGGACATTCAAGCACAGCCAAGTTTACCAGACGTTCTAAAGAGAGAAAAGAAGTCCGCATCAGATGCCGCCACCAGTTCTACTTCAAATACGGGAGTGTTAAACACTGAAGTTCAAAATGTCCATCACCTCGACTCTGGAGCTTCAACGCCCATGGGAAGAAGTCTCACTTTGAAAAAGCCACTGATTGTGAAGAAAAAATACGGATACCGACTATACCGCGATTCTGAAGAAGAAAAAGCTCACGCTGACTCCAATGAGACTTGCGGCCGACAAGTCAAAGTTAAGTTGTGTGATGAAGATGGAAAGCCCAGGAATACAATGAAAGGATCTGCACTTGAAGTGACTGACATTCATACGTCAGAAGATGATGTGAAACATAGTATCAAGATGGCTAAAGAAGCAGTTGAGAATTTGCAAAGAGATCTTAAGAAGATGGCAAATAAGCCAGACATGAAAATGGCAACTGAATTGGAATCTGACACTGAGTTGCATGAAGATATTGAAGTAGCTAGACAAGCCCTGGAACATATCCACGATAATTTTGGAAACTTAGAATCAATGAGTTTACACACTACAACAACAAAAGACTCTGAATCTATGCACGATGTTCATCTCAATATTGCAAAAACCGAAGAAGAAAGAATGGCCCAGTGGAAAGAAGCAATCGAAAATATTCAGAAAAATGTTGAAATAGCTAGAAATATCGAAGATAGTTTTAAAGCTGCAAGTCACCAAGAAAGTTTATTACACTTAGATCAATCAGGGTCTGCAGCCACAATAAGTGACCATAAATTGGAAGAGGGAATCAAATTACACGCAGCATTACCCGAAGTCAACCACATGCAAACTGTAGAAAATGTAAACCTAGAAACTCATCAAGTAGAAAAAGAAAATGAAGAAAAAATGCAAAATAAAGTAACAAATGAACATTTGATTGAACATAATGCTCGAGAAGAACATACTACTGAAGATGATATGAAGCCGGCTGCTTCAGAAATGATTGAAACTCATATAGACAACATTAAAAACCACAAGCTTTTGATAAGCGAGAGTCATAAACTTCATGAACACGAAAAAAGTGCTGAAGGAACCTTTGAAGAACCCATGGCACATGAAGAAACCAATGGTTTAGAAAAAAAAGATCATGTAGTTGATCAACACCAGCAAGAGAAAAGTTCTGAACTGAATGCTGATATGATAACAGACCAATCCGAACATCACATATCACAGTTGCCTTTGATGAAAGTAGTAGAAGAAGAATTGGATACAAAATCGGATTTAGAAAAAGACGTTGCAGTAAAAACTTCAGAAAATATTCCTGAAGATCACAAAGATACTCACGTGGATTCTCAAATCACTACCAACATCATAAAACCTTTGAGTTCAGATGCTTTCAGTGAGCATCAGAGAAGTGTAGAACAGAAAGAGACCAACGACAAAATTGTACACCATTTGGGGCAGGAAAAAAATGTTGACGACATGACTGCGACTGATGATATGATTGACTTTCTAGCAAAGTCTGCAAATAATTTAGACCACGACAAAATAGAAAAACAAAATGTACCTGAACACGTTATGGAGATTGCAAAAACTGCAGAAATTTCAAAAACAGAGCATAAGGAACATCACATTGTTATGAAACCAAAGGAGGTAATTCAAAGTCCTCTTTTTGAACGAAACAACGAGGAAAATCTTGATCAAATTTCGAAACCTGCAGAGCAAATGGAACTGGCCCATTTCCACAGTTTTACTGGACCAAAAGTAAATGTTTTGCTGGCGAAATCTGCAGACCATGTCTCCATCCAAGATCACCAGAAGCAGCACATGATTGAGCTAGAACATCTGTCTAATGTTGAACCCTCACCAGCAATGAAAGCAGCAGAAGAACATTTGCATCATCTCGAAAATATGCACAACGCACACTGGGCTCATAAAAGCAAACATCTAGAGCATTTATCTGCAATGAAAGCTGCTGAAGAATTTAATAAGGATTTTGAGATGACTCATGGACATGGTAACATCCCTGAGCACACCATGGATCAATTGAGAAACTCACACTTTATTCAACAAAGTCAGATTCCTAACAAAATGGGAGTTTCTCAAGACTTCGAGTTATCAAAACACGCCCAACCTCACTCTCATTACCCCTTGAGATATAATCAAAACTCAAAACTGCATGAGACGAATGGTATGGGTAGTGCAATGCATCCTAATTTTCACTCAAGCATGAGAGACGCGATGGAAGGGCTTAGTTCTGATCACATGTTCCGTTGGAAGCCTTCGCATGAATCCGGTGCTGCTAGAGTGGCTTATGGATCTGGGTTGTCGAGTTCTATCAACGGTGGTGGTTCAACGGGAGCTGTTGGCTTGTTCCCCAACGCAAACACAGCAGGCTGTGCTATCCCATTACTGTTGAGTTGCTCGCCGTCCTTGGTGTCAGGCAGCTTGGCTAAGGCCCAGTCAGCTGGCCCTTCATCGTACAGTTCCCCCACATACAGAACAGAAGACGACTTCAACTTCCACAACAAACGTGACATCAAGAAGACGAATGACATCAGAACCACCAATGCCTTACGTACACCCACTATTGTGAAACAGAAAAGTCAAATCCTATTAGAAAATAGTAAAATGTAACATGGTTTCAACTGTTAACAGAACGGCAAACGAAAATAATGTTATTATTACTTAACTTATTTATTACTAATTTTGTACTTTTTACTATGATTGTAAATCATCACAAACACAATAAAGCATTTTCTTAAACTTTCTAGTATGATTTAATATCCAAGTTCCTATGCATGATTTGTATGAACCGCAAAAGATTGGGCATATCGCGAACCCGCGAAAACGATATAGGTAGGTACCTTGCGCTTTTAAACTAAATATTTTTATGATAAACCTTTGAGCGATAGAGTGAGTGTAGAAAATAGGCTGAGGGTAAACTTAGTGCACAACTATTTGCGTCTATAAAAAATACTTAATAATCAAACATACATAAAACCTACGTGAATAAACTTCAAATAATTAAACTACCTATAATTTATTTAATCAGATTTTTCGCTTTACAAACTTCGGAGATAAGGAGAATAGTATTTTTATTTGCCATTTTTCATCATAAATCAAATCTACGCAGAATAAAAAGAAATAAAAACCTTTTTGTAATATTAAATGAAACCCTTTCATATGATTCCACTTAATCTAGTAGCCTCAGTTTGATATGTCGACCTTAATATCGGCCGCTATTGCAAAGAACATAAAAAAAACCGGCTAAGTGCGAGTTGGACTAGCGGAGTAAGGTTTCCGTACCATCCATCTAATTTTATTTATTTTAAGCCTATATTGTCCCACTGCACGGCAAAGGCCTCCTTTTCCTTTTTTTTTCCATTCATCTCGATTATGAGCCAATGTGGTCCAATCCTTTCTGTAGGCCATCTAATACCCCATAGAAAAGACATCAACGCACCCTGCGCGAAATTTGAATATGTGCACCTCTTTCTTACGTAGGTAAAACACACGCTACTGTTTGCTCTATTTTTAGTATTTGTTGTTAAAGTGTATACCTAGTACCTATAAACTACAATTAAATCATGTTTGACCCACGTAGTTAAGACGACGCTTGTAGGTATGTTTTAACAAGATCAAATCGCTAGCCATTACGTAACTATTAAATAATCTGTGCTATTATTAATTTAAGATCATTAAATTAAAAAACCGGCCAAGAGCATGTCGGGCCATGCTCAGTATTATAGGGTTCCTTAAGTAGGTGTTACAAACAAATCAAATCGAATATTAATCTTGGCTATTTTAGTTTTAGCAATAGACGGCAGCATTGGCGACTCAGATAGTGTTGTTAGTAGCCGCCGCTAGATGGCGCTATAAAGTGCCAAATGCAATAGACGGCAGCATTGGCGACTCAGAGAGTGTTGCTACTAGCCGCTAGATGGCGCTGTACAGCGCCAAATTTAAGAAGTTTGTCATTTCAATATAACACAAAGTTACTTTTTGTAATTTTTTTAAATAGAAAGTAGCTAAAGGAGCATTATTTGCTAAGATCATTTTTCTTTATGGTCGTTTGGACGTTGGACGTATGGACGTTTTAAGTATTTTTCAGTTTTCTCTCTATAACTCAAAAATTTATTATCAAATTATACTCGAAATAATTTTAAAAGAGAGTTTTTATAAAGGTCTACCAATGTGGAAGATTATAAGTTTCTACGTTGCATAGTTTAGAAATGGCTGGGGGCGGGACACATTGCAAGCCACTTTGGCGGGCTATATTTCGCAGATGGTACACCTGATAAAAAAGTTATGTATGAAACATTACCTTCATTTTAGTAGACCTATTTAATGATACCCCACACGAGGGGGTGCAGCGAAAAAAAAAATTCCATCCCCATTTCACATGTATGGGCGCCACCCCTAAAATACGTAATCGTGATTTTTTTATTCATTTAAAATTGAAATCTATATCTAGACTATTTTTTAGCAAAATTTCATTTTGTTTATAACTGTAGAAGTTATTAAGCTGTAAAGGATTAGGACAGACGGACAGACGGACAGACGGACGGACATGACGAAACTATAAGGGTTCCTTGTAGGACTACGGAACCCTAAAAAGGTGAATAAATTAATCGAGAGATACTCCTATAGCCGTTGTCGGCAGTAAACTGCCATTAGCTGTTCACGAGGAAAAATCTCATAAAGGAAAATTAATAACTTTTCCTTCTGGCATTAACGCAGTTGAGTAACAAACGTAAATTAAATATTTTTTAAATCCCCGACTCAACCCATTTGATCACTCATGCTTTCATTCACTTTACACATTCATATACTAATTCGCCACAACCGATACTAAAGTCTGTTTTTTCTCTCTTGTCTTATTTAGTAAACAATCTTAGCATGTCTCTTTATTCAAATAACTTCTGATAAAATATAATGACTAGTTCTGCACATGTAGTTAGGTAAAAAAAAAAAAACTAGTTTGTGAAATTGTATAATTATTATTGACGAATTGCGTTAAAAACATGCCAAGATTGTTTACTAATTAAGACATGTAAGAAAAAACAGAGTGTACATCGTATACCAAATTTCATATCGATTGAACGAGTCCCTTACCAATTTATCCTCATTTCTCTTTCCTGCTCCATCATCAGACATCATCACATCACATCACACACACACACACACATCACATCATCCGTCATCATCTTTAAAACCTCAAAGACATTTAATCTATTTATTGAATTATTTGAAACGATTCCAGTGAACCCAAACACGATATCTCTACTGTAAGTTGGTGAGAAGTTGGGTATCCTGCAGATTCCAGGTGGTGCTTCAATATCAGGTTAAGGTTATCATGTACTTGTAATATGTTTGAAGTAACAAGATAACGGATTTCAAATCAATCAGACCTGTGAAAGTTGAAAAGAGCTGATGATCTATAAAAGGCTGAACAGATTTTCTTGATTTACAGCTAAGAATACTGAGAGTGTTCTTAGCTGTAATCAAGTCACCTTTCAAAGAAAAAAATCAAAATCGGTTCATCCGTTTGGGAGCTACGATGCCACAGACAGATACACAGACTTACAAAAACCCCTCTGTTTGCGTCAGGGGTTAAAATAATCATCAATACATCAAATGTTGCAATCGCAAACAAATATTGCAAGACTACAATTTAATAAATTCAATATCATTAGAAATTGTAACATGAAACCGTAAATTAAATCGTCAGTGACTTCAAAATTTTGCTGAATTTAGCAATGTGACATGCTCAGTTCATTGCGCTGAAGTATTTAGACACATTTTAAAATATAAGTTTTATCGAACAACAGTACTGAGTGGGTTATTACGATGATTAGTGCGTGTATTGTGATTTGTGTGAGCTTCGGCTTAATTCAAACTTCACCCGTAAATTATAAAGATCCGTTCTTCTCAAACTATGACAGTGTCGATTACAATGAAATGGTTAGAGCAACCCGTAATCTGATCCCGGAATCTAGTCCTGAATCTCTGTTCCTGAAATCTTTACTAGCCAACACTAATTCGAATGATGCAAGTGTATACCGAGAGGGCAATGACTTCATACGATTGCCCACTTTAGCCGCAGATGATTTAGTTATGCTGGACCGTCTACCACAAAGTTCCTATTTTGAACATGGCATTCAAGCTGCATTGCCCTTAGAATACGGATTGATAAATCAAAACGTGCCGTCACCGATTGTGTGGAATAATAAATACCTGCGAACGCCTTATGAAAGTGATCAAGACCCTTACGAAGCAGAGCGAGGAATGAATATTGGCCCAGTAAACATCGAAATGGACCCCTACGAGGTTGATTTGTACCCCTTCGTGCATACAAGTTTATCTGCAGCATTGAACCCTGTGCCTCCTGTACACACTTTACCTCCAGTTTACGCGACACAGATCCACGAAACGATGCCGTCTTTAGAGACTCGCAGTGACTACGATATTGATGTATTGAACCCCGAAAACTCGGAACTCATGCCACCGAACTTAAGAATCACTCGTTCAAGAAGAGATTTTCTGAAAGACTTGAGGCATGAAACGATAATGAATAACATTCTACCGACGATGCCTGTACCTTTCGTGCGTGGTGCTGAAAGATCCTCGTCATATAAAGTACCGTCGGCGAAGACTACTGGTCCAGTGATGGCTGTATATCCAACTAGCAGATCCAATGACTGTGCCATACCAATTCTTCTGCGCTGTTCTCCGAACATAGTTCGTGGAACAATGTCCAACACATACGCTAAACAATCACCACAAGTGGCTTCGAAGGTGTATAGAGAAGCGAAACGCATCAATCAGAATGCACTAAGCCAAGTTAATATGTGATGTAAACACGTCGTAATTTTTTAGTAAAAAAATTATAAAATATGGTTAATATAATAATATAGATTGTTTTATTTATTAGATTCTCATAAATGTAGTTTAATATTAATCATTATTACCAAACATTCGTCTATAAACTCCTGTTATTTTAATCAACCATCGATAGCTACTTGAATGGTTATTCAACCTAAGATAATTTAAAACCAATACAATAAGCTAAGTTTTCCTATAGTATTTTATACATAATTCAGATTAGCTATTTTGTTTAATAAATAAAACCCACTTACTCTTTATCATATTAGATCAAAGATCATAGTAATGATAACGTTAACGTACTATCTATCCAGCTTGTCACATTTCAGTGAGAATACAGTAGGCTCCTCACAAAGGGAAATAAAATAAATAATAAATACCCACAGTTACTGCCCGGATAAGTGGTATCATGAAGCCAGCGTCATACGTCACGGAATATTTTCCGAATAATCATAGCAGTAAACTATTATTGTTCCAATTTTATTATTTTACAAAGGCCTATTCGTTTATTTTTTTATTACCAGTTTTTTATTACTTGCTTATAGTCATGTCTGTCTGCATGTTCGGTCAAATTTTGCAATAGATTTTAAACTAACTTCCCAATGAGCTAGAGACTTGAAACATTAAACATAGCTCAGGACTGGATGACAATGCAATATTAACTCGCTTTCTTTTTAAAAACGTGGTTTAAAAAAATATCTTTTTCATCAAATTACTTTAATAATTGTTTGCAATTGTAGAAGTAACAATAATGTAAGTAAATCCTCAATAATAATAATTTAAGCACGTGCAATTCGTGTAATACTTTTTAACTTTTAAGCTGACTGTAGTACAGTAAGAAGCAATACCTAATATCTAAAACCATAACAAATTTTATCTGACACAAGCCACGAGAATAAACATATATGACTATGGGTAGTAGGGCTATATCTTCTAGGCTATTTATCGGTTCAGATAGATATTATTTGCGATTTTAAAACCGTCGATAGGAAGATATTATTGCTCCTGACTCCTGACTGGTCATTATATGACCACAGTCTAGCCACTCCAAACAGTCGTCCAACGCGAGAATTAAGTGTCCTAAGCTGCCTTTAAAACAGTCAACAACTGTCCCGAGCTGCCTTAAAAAAATGTCAATGTTAATTTTCGTTGAACCACTGTATGAAACAGATAATTACACTGTGATATGACTATGTTCTAAACTTTGACAACCCGATTGGCGCAGTGGCTGAGCGATTGGCTGCTGGGCAGCGTTTCGCGGGTTCGATCCCGCACGGAACAAATATCTGTGTAGCCTACAGATAGCACCCACGATAAAGGATAGGTCAGCGTTTTAAAAATAACTACTTGGTGGTCTAGAATCTACAGGTTGCAAGGGCGCTGTGAAGCCCAACTGCTGATATGGACTTATCAGCAGTTGGGTTTTGTAAAAAATGTAAAGTTTGTGGGTCACAGTAACCAGTGGTGGAGTAGTTGTGTAACCCACTCACAATGATAAAATAAATAATAATAATAAATAATAAATATTTTTGGGACATTTTTACACAGCACCATCTAGTCCCAAACTAATCAGAGCTTGTGCTATGGGTACTAGACAATGGATATAATACATACTATATACTTTTTTTTATTGTAAATTAAATATATCCTTATAATACATAAGAAACACCCAGACCAACACAAACACTTATTGTTCATCACACAAATATTTGTGTCATGTGGGAATCGAACCCACGACCTCGTGATCAGCAGTCCGAACCTCGAACCACTAGACCACAGACGTCGTCTATAATAGCTTTAATTTTGACATTACAGCAATTTAATATTCATTGAAGGAAGTTGCCTATAAGACAGATTGTCAAATTATACGGAGCACGATACCATAATGCAGGGGTTCCCAAACCTTTATGGTTTCGGAACCCTAAAAATTAAAGGAAAATATGTTTTTATTTTATGGAACCCCAACACTAACTAAACGAACGAACGAATTGGTTGAAAAAAAAATTATTTTGCTTCTTTGCGGAACCCTGTTTTTCCTTCATCGGAACCCACTTTGGGAATCGCTGCCATAATGTAATGATTAGTATTTATTACACTATGACGATACGGAGCAATGAATATTACAGCATGATCACGATCGCGAGGGAGCTACACAATCAGGCAGGATTTTCTTGGAATTGTGCCCGCCCGAGTAATGGGCATAACTACATTTCATAGGCCTTAATATCTTAATCACTGAATTGTGGGTGTAAAACCGTTTACCTGCCACTGCCTTAACCCATCATGGAATAAAAACGCGCAAGCGTGATGATTAATTATATTTTATGAATGTGTTGCCATCAGATACATTGAGGTGCCCTCAGGGTGAGATCCTGGGCTCCAACCTGCAGTGCATCACCCGCAAACACATCTCCAACGCTAACGAGACACATTGGCAATATTATGACAGTACATAGAAGTCTTCATCATCATCATCATCATTACAGCTGAACGACGTCCACTGCTGGACATAGGCTTCGGCCTCCCCAAGCATTGCCACAACGGCCGGTCCTGCGCTCTCCGCATCCAGCGGATGTCTGAAACCTTCATAATATTTTACTAAATAAATATTGTAATTTATATCAAGTTTCTTCTTTAAAAGGTCCAGTAAGTTATAAATATCAGGCACGAGGAAACCTGCGCACCTGAGAATGCTCCATACAGCTCTTGATGGTGTGTGTAGTCTACTAACCCGCAATCGGCCAGTGTGGTAAACAAGGCCTAAACCTTTTTATTCTGAGAAGAGGCCCGTGCCCAGCTGTGGGACAGCAATGGTCAGATGATATCTAATGATGATCGAGCAGAAGACGTCTACTGCAAAAGATTTTCTCTTCACTGCAAAAACGGACGGATAATTAATTAAAAAACCAAAAAACCCGACTGCGTGTAAAAATGACTGAAAAGATGTAAAGAAAACTTATGTACGTAAGTATATGTGAAAGTATCAAATCAACACGCAGTCGGAGGCTACGTATATTTTTTTGGTCATGAATTACATAAGTGTTCATAGGTAGCCTCCGCCTGCGTGTTGATTTGATGCATGACCTACATAAGTTTTGTTTACATCTTTTCAGTTATTTTACACGCAGTCGGGTTTTTTGGTTTTTTAATTAACTTTTTTATTTTGAAATTTTTAGTTTTGTCATGTTTTATAAAAAAAACATTAATAACGCACATAAATACTTATTGTTAGTTTTTTAACGTTGAATATTTTGTTGTAATTTAGCATTTCTCATTCCAAATTACATTTAAACATATAAATTGTATTTTAGTAAACCATTTATAAAAGCCTTTCTTTTGATACCTACCACAGTCAATAGGTTTGAGGGAAAAAAAAATTAAGACATCTAATCTGGCGCCAAAAATCGGCCATTTTAATTTTGATGTACCCAGTGTCACTCTCACAACTAACACGAATCTTACGACACCTCTCAAGCTAAAATCCATCAAACCCAAAGACTTTGTATATACTGAATCAAACCGTTTAGGCTACAGAGCGTGCCAAAGAAATATACATACATACATACATACCTATATACATTCATACATATACTCGAAAAACATAACCCTCCTTCTGGTGCTGTCGGGTAAAAAGTGGTATAAGATACGACGAGTGATTAAAATAAATGAAAACCTTTTACTAAAATAACAACCCAGAAATCGCGAAAAAAAATCAGCTGCTCCATACATTTATGTTTGCATAACTCGACAAAACGTAGGCAACAGCTGTTTTTTTTTTTTCGCGGATCCTGGATTGGTCCCATAGCGAAAGTTGCTCATAGTGATGAGTACAATGACCCCTTAATAGGTTTTCAGTAAATTCAATTACACGTTGTAAATGTGGAAAAAACAGCTTTTGATATTAATTTATTTTCACTTATGGTTCAGGTTCAGCGTGGCTATTCTGTAAAAACCATGTAAAACTCACTATGAAGCTCACTTCTGAATCCGCAGTGTATTTTTTTTCGTATTTTTTTTTCTTTATCTGCGGATTCAGAAATTAGTTTGCTAGTTACAACCATAGAATTAAAATGTTACAACATACAGAATACCTCTGCAAGAAGTTTGTGCGTAGAAACACGAAAAATTTCCTTTATTTAGTTATTTTGTCCGAGGTTAGTAACGCAATATAAATATGGCGTGATTGTAATTCTTAGAATAATTCGTACGGAATTAAATAGAACGCAAGTTCCTTCCTCGAAAAATCCTAGTGTTTACATGTCGTCTTCAGCGAATCGATCAAATCGTTAGATTACAATAATCATGTCATAATGCGCAATAATATTGATTAGATACACGTGCTGCAATAGATATCAGATTGCAGTGGTAAGGTTATAGAAAGTACTTATTAGATTAATAATAGAATTTTGCCCGCGGCTTCGCCCGCGTACTGGAATAAAATATAGCCTACTAAACTTTGCCCGCGACTTCGCCCGCGTACTGAAATAAAATATAGCCTATGTTACTTCTGGATAATGTAGATTTCTAAAGGTGAAACATCGTCATCATCATTTCAGCTGAAAGACGTCCACTGCTGGACATAGGCCTCCCCCAAGCATCACCGCAACGACCGGTCCTGCGCTTCCCGCATCCAGCGGGTTCCCGCGACCTTCACCAGGTCGTTGGTCCACCTTGTTATTTATAAATCCTTCAACTATCCATATTGTGTTCAACAAAGCAGGCAATTATCTAATTATATTTTATTAGGTAGTAGAGCAGCTAAGTATTTCATATTTAGCACACTGATAATTAGGTACTTCTCAACAGTTTATGGCCATTTAAACAATCAGTTTGACCTATTTGATTTTATATGCGTTAACTTGTAAGTATTTAATTATTCATAAGCTTCCACTTAAGTCACTATTATGAATTAACAAGCCCTAAGAAATAGCTACTCAAGTAGGTATGTATTCAATTACATTCGTTATTATGGTAGTTACTGCATCATCATGGTTTAATGCAAGCTGTTCAAAAGTTGCGTCAGAATCTAACCCAGGCTCCAGGGTGTTTGTAAAAATGATTGAATGAATACATGAACAAAGCATGAACATGCGAAATTGCACGTATCTGTATCGTAATATAATATTTTATATCAGAATTATCCTTCTTCTTGTGCTTTGGGAAGTTAACTGTGACGTATACGACGCATAAATAAATAAATGGACAGTCTGTTTACTGTTGCGTCGTCTGCGCAAACAGCGAGCCAGCCAGCTTGACTCTTGCGCATCTGTGACGTAAAACGACGTTTTCAAAGATTACAATACATCGTTTAAAAGGCAGCAAAAGTATTGCGAGCATCAAACAACATTCAGAACGATTGATAGCAACACGTCCTATAATTTTCAAGAAGAAACAAGTTATAAACAACAATGGCGAAGATTCTGTTATTAGTAGTGCTTACAGCTGTTTGTGCTATTGCCTACGCTAAACATGTGCACCCGAGGAATGTAATACATACGGATGATATGGATTTCGAAGAGGAATCTGCTAATGATAGTGAACCGATTTCTACGGACATCGATGGCATGCCAATTGTGAGTACATTATCTATATTAAACCTATTGCTACAAGTAGACCCGGACAACTTTTGAATGTTGCCCTTTATTAGTCAACAAAGACCACACTATATAGCGCATTTTATTATTATTATCCTGAATCGGCTTGTGTTTGACGCGATCGTGCGGTTGATGATGGGCAAGTGTGTACGCCCAGCAAAAACCTATTCACTCGTGCCTTGAAGACCACTAGATTATACTTATCGAGAATAATAAAAGTATTACAATTATCAAAGCGCTGCGTGCATGTGGGTGGAATATCAATCAAGTAAGGGTGGCGCATTGCCGTGCGTCTGGTTGTTCGATGCTGGAATTGGCTAGGGGGAATTATTTGATTGATTGTACCTCTTGAGTATTACCCTTAACAGCCTTTTGGTTCAGCTATAGTTAGTTAGACGAGTGGTAAATCTAATCACATGCAATAGAGATCATTATTAACCGACAGCTGGCGCAAGGCCACCGATGGCGGCAAAACAATGGATTTCTATTGTGCCTCTTTAGACTTACCTATGATGAAATTTTATTAAACGATGATTTTATGTCAGAACACTACTGTTATTAATTTTCAATTTCATTTGATGCTAATGATCCTATTGATAAAAAATAACAATAGCAACTTAATTTATCTCTTTCTCAAAGTTATCTTGTAAATTATCATCAATCAGGTCCTTGAACGATGGCCTTACTTTAAAGTGTTATTTTCCATAAACACTACTGTTATTAATTTTCAATTTCATTTGATGCTAATGATCCTATTGATAAAAAATAACAATAGCAACTTAATTTATCTCTTTCTCAAAGTTATCTTGTAAATTATCATCAATCAGGTCCTTGAACGATGGCCTTACTTTAAAGTGTTATTTTGCATACGTGTTATTGTTTTCAATAGTTTCAGTCACTTTGTAATCTTTACTTCTTTTTCTCTATCGAAACTTCTTTATTATCAAGATATATGATCCACTTATGACATATTCCTATTCATAAAATATGATATCTGTAAATCCGCGATAAATCTTGTCATTTTGAAGTAGGTATGAAATAAACCTTGGGCTCTAACTCAGTCAAATATTGAAATGAAGTTCCCTATGGGAGCTTGCGGTAGGTGTTATTTGGGAGAAAATGTAGCGTCACGTCATGCTAAGATTTGCGTTATACTTATACCCATAGAGTACATTGAATTAGTTGTCAGCTGACCTCACCTTTAAGCGCCATCTGGTGGGTAACGTAAAAGTTACAGCAAACTTATTTTTTTTGTTTTTTTTTTTTTTTATAGTATAGGATGGCGAAACGAGCTAAAGGCCCACCTGATGTTAAGCGGTTACCTTTGCCCATGACAACTTCAATACCACCTAGACTGTTGCCTAAATGGTACCGCAAGTCGGTTCGCCAAACTGTGACATGAAGATGGAAAGTCTCATGTGATTGTAACATACAAAAAAAAAATACATACATACATACATACTATTAAATAAAACATACAAAAAGACATTTTTACTGGGGATCGACCCTGGGCCCTGTGGTATCTCAGTCCGACGCATAATGTTTGCTGCCATCTATGCTTGTATTGTAGTGCGAAATTTTGCATTATAATGAATCAGCCATAATTTATTTCTTGACGGAGGTCCCCAACGGCACACGATTATCTTGAAATGTTAATTGAATATCTCATGAAAAATATTGATCGTTTCAGGAAGTGATACGCCACATGAAGCCGAGTCGATTTGTGCCAGTCAACAATGTGTTATTCTTCATGAGGTATCCACCTTGCGAGGACGGCTTCGAGAGGGACCTACTTGGTGTTTGTAGGGAGGTCTGGGAGTGAACTTTATACATTCATATGAACTGTATTCAAGCACAGAGTAACCTGTACGGTGTTTCATCGATTTTGATAGAATTGAATGACTGGAATAGGACAGCTCGGGACAATGTATAAGGCAGCTTGGGACATTAGTCTCGCTTATAACAACCCGCATCCTGCGATGGCTGGCTGTATGGCGTTACACTGTGGTACAGTCTAATAAAGCAATCAGTATCCAGGATCGCCAGATATAAATGAAGTTTTCTGAGAAGATTATGGATGATTTCGAGTGAAATATCATTTTAATAACGGACAAAATTAAACTGTGTTTATACAAAACCCTAATCAAACCGTTCTAATAATTTCCTGATTAATCTTCATCTGGCGACCCTAGATACTAATTGCTTTGTTAGACTGTACATATGGTTGTATGTATGTCAGTGGCGAAGGGTGAATATTTTCAGAAGGGAAGCCATAAAATAGCTATGATCGCACTTTAATAAACTAAAATAAAACAATTTAATCACATTTAATTTAATTTTACATTCTTCTTTTGTACTTTAGAATAATAATTTAGCACAGAAATGTCGTTGATTTGTATTTAAGCAATTCCTAAAGGAAAGCCGGTGGGAATCGTGTTATATGGACCCTTTGCCTCTGATGTATGTACATATGGCCAAACGAACTATGAAATGTATAAGTAAACCATTATAGTCTCCTTGTGATATTAGTGATAAGTTAACATTGCATTCGATCTAATTTTAGAACATATAAGAAGATTAAAGAGATTATTGTACAAATAAAATTAATACGCTTTTAAATCGGGTCTTATTTGGATAAAAAATAAATCATAATCACATAAAAGATAAATAAAAGCTTGTAACAAAAACACCAGCAGTTGGAACGAGTCGAATATTTAATTAAATCACAAAACGATTGAACATACATACAATTAATAATTTAACGTGTACAAAAATTTCTCTCAGTTTACTCACAAAGACACTCACGATTTTATTAACTTACTAAGATGACGTCACATTTAACAGACAATTTTAGTATTCTCACAAAGTCTTTCTTTACAAGCTACAGTTACAGTGCACTTAAAGTATTACTACATAGTCCACGGCAGACATTATTCCGAAGTAAATCAATTTTGATCTCGTCGGGCTGGAGATAGCTCGGCCGACGAAGATGTCCGCCTGTGTCGGAAAGTCATTGATTTATTATGATGTATGCCAAAATTATCTTCAGAAATATCCTTGAACAAGTCCTGTTGTATATTTTTACACAAACTTAAAGTCTTGATCAAGTCTTATAGGTATCTACAAGGTTTTGTAGCTTTTAACTTGGCATACGATATTTTTATATAACTGTAATTTGATGCTCTTCTATAACTTTTGTGACATCCAAGCTCTGCAACTGCACCTGATGGGATCTTAGTTCTAAAGAAAACTCAGTTAATAAACTAGTTAGAAAATAATTAACCTCAGAAGCTTTTTAAGCATTTTTACATCCAATATACTCTTGTTCTGAATACCTACAAGTTACAAAACAATTTTCTAATCGCCCAAAAAACTATAAGCGTAGTCTTTGCTCATATTATGAACAACTTTTATTAAGGGACCAACCCTGAAATCGCGAAAATAAAATCAGCTGATCCCTACATTTTGTCAATTTATGTGAACACAAATGTATCTATGTATGTATGTATGTGCTGATATTATTTTCGCGATTTCATGGTTGGTCCTATAGCAAAAGTTGTCTATAATGATGAGCAGAAACTACCCTTAATGTTTTTTTGTTAATAAAAAAAATAGGGGTGTATAATGTAATATAATATAAAAACTACTTTCTGCAATATATGTGTATACAATTAACAAAAAGAGAGTAAAAGTAAAAGTTTGGGCAAAGACCTATCGGTAGTAGGTACACACGGCTACACATCAAGCTGTACAAAACCAGTAAAGGCTGACCTCGCGTTGTAAGGAAAACCTATACAATGCGAGGTCAGCTTATACTGGAAATGTACAGCTTGATGTGTAGCCGTGTGTACAACTCTTCTAATTATTTCTGGATTTTCCCCAAGTAAAACATCGTCGGCGACGCGTGAAAACTTCGTAAATCGTAATTTGTTGCTACTATAATATTATTATATTCTGTGATACTACTAAATACGGTTTCTTTTAGAAATGTTAAGTGTTTTTTTAATGGATTACTTTATAATAAAACACGAGAAATCAAAGAACACAAATTTTTCAGGAGATGTTTTTTGTCCCTCCTGTAAAATTTAGTTTTAGACACTAACGTGGTTTTTACGCGTCGGGGAATTGATAAAACAACTCGCTGACATGTGGCTTGCTCTTGGAAATTGGAATCCGGTGCCGAGTTTCGACAACGGGAAGGGCAGCACTACCACGCCACCGCACCATGCCGAGAACTCACCCACTACCCTGGCGTTAGAATGAATCCACGTTGTTCATTAGATAAGGAGACTCACCGAAATGTAAGGGTGGGGTCACATCACTGTTGCCACGATACGGTGACTGATGAGACATCAGCGAAGCTGGCGGAGGCGTGACGGCGTCGTGTCTCGACAGCAGCTAGGGCTGCATATTAACTCCACGTTGTAAAGTAGATAAGGTACCTCACCGAAATGTAAAGCTGGTGTCACATCAGTGAAGCTGGCGGTAGCGTGACGGCGCCGTGTCCCGACAGCGGCGAAGGCAGCGTGGCCACGCCGCGTATCCAAGCACCACGCTCGCAGCAGAACGACTCCACGTTGTTCAAGGCTCGCATGTAGATCGTGGTCACACCACCTGATATATTAATAATATAAATAACTAGCGGACCCAGCAGACGTCGTTCTGCCCGGAAAAGCAGAGCCACCTACTGGGTCCAATTGTGAATCTAAACCATTCTCGAATCCACTGGAATACACACAAATATTTCATCCAAATCAGTCCAGCCGTTTAGGAGAAGTTCAGTCACATACACACGCCCAGAATAATTACATATATAAAGATCTTTGTAACTAATAGTTGACTGCCTCGTTGTCGAGTGGTCGCACGACTGCTGAGCGTGTGGGGTCATGAGTTCGATTCCCGGGTCGAGCAAAGTGTTTCTTCATCTCAGTAGCAGCCCGCCCCAATTACATGGGACGTTATGAATAACTGGCGTAATGTGGGTGTACTATAATTACACCTCTGCCTACCCCTTCGGGGAATACAGGTGTGATGTGTGATGTTATGTTAAATAATAATTAGGGGTATTAGGCCGCGTTCACACCAAACGTATAGTCAGCCGCTGACTATACGCTAAAGCATATATTAATATAAGGTTGAAAATTACGAAAAATCAGCAACCACGTAAAGCTGTCGGTGGCTGACAATAACGTTTGGTGAGAACGCGGCCTTAGAGCGAAACGACATAATATAAGCTATGTCTGCATGCATTCTACCTACCCTCCTTGACGCTTTCCAACGAGGCTCTGAAGTCCTGAAGGGTTACGAGATCAACTTGCTATCCTAAATTAACTCGTCATCAACCCTCTTCCTATACTACTAGTTATGGTTGATGATAACTTCCCGTTAATCAGTAGACTGCGACAGGCTTTTGATTAGTTTTGATGATTTATAATGGCGTTAATTCTGTTGTTTATAAATTAAACTTATTTGGCCTCATTATGTCTCTTTCTAATTAAAAACCTTGGAAAAGGATAGAAGATATTTTAGTCCTGTCAAATACGTCTACTTGTTTGTTTTCTCGTGAATTTAGTCGTGTCTTTATAGGCCATGACTATTTTCACTCAAATTACAAGGGCTGGGCATAGATTATTTGACAGTTTTTTATATTTTTTGTCCTTATTCAATGATTTATTGAATTGAATGAAAGAGATATAATGTAATTAAAATTAGTTTAGTTCAGTATACAAGGTGAACCGACGACCTGGTGAAGGTCGCGAAAATCCGCTGGATGCGGAAAGCGCAGGACCGGTCATTGTGGCGATGCTTGAGGGAGGCCTATGTCCAGCAGTGGACTTCCTGCGGCTGAAATAATGATGATGATGATGATGAGGCATGATGTTATGTTGTATGTTGTTTTAATTTCTTTGACCGGTGATCAGGTACTCGGCTGGCAGTCTACATAAATCATCGGTTCTTTTTGGCAATACTTTATCCAGAAAAAAACGGCGTAAAAGTGGTAATGGTATGTAAAATTACGGTGCATTTAAACAGCCTCCACGAGTGAGTGATGACATTTAACTGATCGTCTGGTGCACCCATGGGCAGTCAACCACGCTACCAACCTACTGACTGGCTAATCTTTACACCACGACATGAGCTACTATCATTATGTAGCTCATGTCGACACGACAGAAGAAGAGTGTGTAAAATAATCTTAGAATAGAATAGAATAGAAATCATTTATTTGCATATATTATTATATTTTTCTTACGTGAAATAAATAAATACTTACGCGATCAATTGGTTTTTGAAAATTGTAAAAACAGAGAGAACAAAAACAGAAACAGAGCGTGAGGTCCTGGGTTCGATTCCCGGGTCGGGCAAAGTGTTATTGGGTTTTTTCATTAGGAAATTCTCAGTAGCAGCCCGGAGTCTGGATTTGTGCCCGATCAATGGCAATAGGCTCGCCCCCTATTACATGGGACTATAACATAACTGGCGAAATGTGGGTGTACTATACACCTCTGCCTACCCCTTCGGGGAAATACAGGCGTGATGTTATGTTTTATGTGTAAAAACAGATTAAAAAACAACCTTTATTTTGAGATTAGTCTGAATGTTTAAATAGATAGATGGACGCAATTCGGGACTAGCAATCTAGCGAGTAGTTTTATAGTTTAAATTTGTTGAGGATAAAGCTGTCTTCGGTCTGTATATTATTGTTCGGCTGAAACTATTTCCTAAGCTTAGATGTGCAATGAAATTGTGGTTAAAAATATTCCAAACGAGTCTGACTCGGGGCCCGAGTCTGACTAGGACCGAGTCCACACTATCGATTTTTACGAATACCTAATACATAGGTATTAGTACATAAGAAGTTCGAGAGCCTGAGTAGATCAAAAGCCTGCCAAATGGACCATATCGTTCGGATATATCGGTTTATGCTTCTAATTGGGTAGTGGAAGTTTTATTCGCTTTAATCTATAAAGCGATTAAAACTTCAAATAGGTAATACGTCAATCTAATAATCTAGGTAATACGTCTATCGTCGTCGTTATGTTAAATTTTAATTAGTGATTATCATCATTTAATATTGTATTAAATTTCGTGAAATCGAATTGGAACCGTAACTATATTAGAAAATAGGGTTTTTTTTCGCCTGGGGACGGCATGCACGGGTGGGTACCGTAGGTAACAAAGGTATTGACGGATGAGCGCACACGAGTCGATCCTTGTGAGTTATAGCGGTATCAAAAATTTAAAGACTGAAATTTAGCCCTCTATATTTCAATGCTTGAAAAAGGCGCTAAGTTTCAAGTACCATTAAGTTTATGTAAGACCAATTATGCACACTTCATCATCATCATTTCAGCCATAAGACGTCCACTGCTGGACATAGGACATCCCCAAAATCGCCACGCTTGGCAGGCGGTTTGGCGATAGCAGTTGGTAGGTTAAATACTCAGAGAACGCTGCTGCCCATCCTCTGGTAAATCACTTAGTCGCCTTTTACGACACCCATGAGAAGAAATAGGGTGGTGCAATTCTTTACGTCCGGCACCACACGGAATGCACCACATGCACACTTAGTTTGCAATAAATGTTTTGAATTTTGAAAAAGAACAGTAGTTTTATTGTAAGAACTAGTTACAGTTGATTGCATGTCAGTGGTAACACTTGAATTATGAAAATCGTCCTTACTGCCTACGAAATAAAGGCCCTGTCAAGGTCAAATTATGTGTTTGCCTTTACCACGAGCCTTTACTGCGGTTTATTTTACGTCAACATTTATTTATTCAAACATCGATTTCGTCCCCTTCGACACACAGGACACAGGACACAGGATTATCCGTTGATCGTTAGCAAATATTGAGTAGGCACATGTACGTAAAGAAACAGTAAAATAGTGTTGTCGTATTTTCTACGAATTGGCAGTCTTGTCACTTTCCGGTGGTGACGGTTCATATAACCAAACCGTTTTTTTTGTTTACCAGTGGTGGTACACTCTGTTTTTTCCATAAAGGTATTATACTTACGTCAGTATATACAAAGTCTTTGGTTTTTTCTTACTTGTCTTATTTAGTAAACAATATAGGCATGTATTTTTAATGCAATTCGTCATTAATAATTATTAAAAGACATTATGTTAACAATTTTACACATTAACTCAGCTTATCGCAGTCCACTGCTGAACTTAGGCCTCTCCCAAGTTGCGCCACAACATTTGGTAGTTTTACACATTAAATAATATTTTTTAACCTAATTACATGTGCAGAACTAGTAAATTATATTTTTTTGTAGTTATTTCAATAAAGAGACATGCCAAGATTGTTTACTAAATAAGACAAGAAAGGAAAGACAGAGATAAGGTATTTGGAAATTCAATTTTTTCCTAGTAGCACATTGCTACAACATTATGTAAAGGTCTACCTACATCTCCAGTTAAAAAGAATAACGCTGCATTGTTGGAAAATATGCTACATAATTTTTGATCTAACAGTCACACGAAAGGATTCTTCTTCTTCGTCGTTCCCTCACTGCTGAGGATCGCGACCACATACGACGCATTTCCAAGATATGCGGTCTTCCGCTGTGTGGACCGCTCGGTACATGTTGCCTCCGACAGCCCTCTTAATCGCGTCTGACGATCTTACCGGTGCTCTGCCTTGAGCGTGCTTTCCCTCTATCCGGCCCAGTATCACGAGCCTTTCCAGACAATGCTTAGGTGACCGCATAATATGTCCGAAAAGGCTGAGGGCACGCTCCTGGCATATTGTAGATAGTCGTTTGGTGATGTTGAGCTCCTCCAGTATAGACACATTAGTTCTCATGGCAGTACACACGAAAGGATGATCATAATCAATTTAAGAGCTATGCTCTTGTCGTGACGTATAGAAAGAGCTTTGTCTACTCTTGGAAGAATAGAAATAGAATTGATCATGCTACGCCTAATGATAGGACACTCACGACATTTTTTTTCCTTTACTTGTTGCATGAAAATTCTTCTCGGTCTTGCTCTCTTCTTCTATGATAGTCTTTATGGGAGGGAAGGATGTAGAAATTAAGTTATATTTTACGATTTTGCTTATCACACTGTTTTATAGCTGTACCATCGTATATACAACTTTATTTATTTATAATTTATGTACACACAATAACATATGAAAGGAGACAGCATTAAAATTATTTAGTACAAAGGTACTGCTTATTTCAAAGAAATTTCTAAATTCTGCAGACCTGCGAGAGGAGAAATAAGTAAGGAATGTGTAAAAAGATAAGAAACTTAAAATTCGTTGTAATAAAACAATAGATACTTAAATAAATACATATAAATTATATAGTAGTTATTGTGGATTTAATTAATGAGAGCGCTGGTACCCATAACACAAGTTAAATCTTACATTGGGTACCAGAGTTCAAACAAACACTTCATACCGAGAAATTGTATGACTACTATTTGTAAGTGTTTTTACTGTACACCATTTATGTGAAATAAAAATTTATTTATTTATTTATAGTTATTTGTTTGTTTTTTATTATATAATTATATATTTTATTCTTAGTTTAGGTATACTAAACCTCTTAAGAGTCATTTTACTCAAACTAAACAACTTTTACTGCCTCGTTGGTCTAGTGGTCGCAAGCGCGACTGCTGAGCGTGGGGTCTTGGGTTCGATTCCCGGGTCGGGCAAAGTGTTATTGGGTTTTTTCATTAGGAAATTCTCAGTAGCAGCCCGGAGTCTGTATTTGTGCCCGGTTAATGGCAATAGGCTCGCCCCCTATTACATGGGACTTATAACATAACTGGCGAAATGTGGGTGTACTATACACCTCTGCCTACCCCTTCGGGGAAATACAGGCGTGATGTTATGTTATGTGTTATGTTAAACAACTTTTAGTAGGGACCAAAAATTATCTGCTGAGCCCTCCCTACATTTGTATTCACATAAATCTACAAAACATAGGGAACAGCTGTTTTTTTTTTTTGCGATTTCAGGGTGAAACCCTTTTACTATGGAGTAAAAGCTGTTCATAATGATGAGTACAATGACCCCTTAAGAGGTTTTAGTATAAACTAAGAATAAGGTTCTCAACGTGGGTGGATATGACAATACGACAATAAATATAAACACGGTTATTACTAGTCTATAGAAGCATTTTAAACACATAAATAAGTTGTTCTTCGAAAACAAAAATAATTTTTTTTTTGAACAAAATAAATATTAAAACATCGAAATAATAAGTAACACCATTTGTAATCATCTGTAATAGTTGAGAAAGAGAGTTTAAAATCATATGGACTAGCATAGGTCTTTGACCTAACGATCTTTGCCTAGAAAAACTGGCCAAGAGCATGTCGGGCCATGCTCAGTATTATAGGGTTCCTTAAGTAGGTGTAATTACAAACGAATCAAATCGAATATTAATCATGGCTATTTTAGTTTTTGCAATAATCGGCAGCATTCGCGACTCAGAGCGTGTTGTTAGTAGCGCCATCTAGCGATAAATTCAAGAAGCCAAATTTAAGAAGTGTGTCATGTCAAAGTAACTTTTTGTGATTTTTTCAAATAGAAAGTTGCTAAAGGAGCATTATTTGCTAAGATCATTTTTCTCTAAGGTCAATGACCTTTGAACTAGGACGTTTTAAGTATTTTTCAGTTTTCTCTCTATAACTCAAAAAATTATAATCACATTATACTCAAAATAATTTTAAAAGAGAGTTTTCACAAAGGTCTATCAATGTGGAAGATTATAACTTTCTACGTTGCATATTTTAGAAATGGCAGGGGGGACACATTGCAAGCCACTTTGGCGGGCTATATTTAACAGATGGTACACCTGATAAAAAAGTGGTGTATGAAACATTACCTTCATTTTAGTAGACCTATATAATGATATCCCACACGAGGGGGTGAAGCGAAAAAAAAATTTTTCATCCCCATTTCACATGTATGGACGCCACCCCTAAAATCCGTAAAAACGATTTTTTTATTCTTTTAAAATTGAGATCTATATGTAGACTATTTTTTAACAAAATTTCATTTACTTATGTTTATAACTGTAGAAGTTATTAAGGTGTAAAGGATTTGGACAGACGGACAGACGGACAGACGGACAGACGGACGGACATGACGAAACTATAAGGGTTCCTTGAAGGACTTCGGAACTCTAAAAATGGTCCTACATTCAAAATTTATGAAATTAAAATAATTTCCTGTGGCTATAGAGCTATTAACTGGGTTTGATTGATTTTTTGTATATGGTTAGAATATTCTAAAAGGACTGGACTCTTGTCAACAGACAGGGAGAAGTGGAAGGAGAGTAAGGAGGCCTTTGCCCTGCAGTGGGACACTTCAGGCTTATAATAATGCCAATGGCTTAATAGCCAAGAGCCTCGACACACACCTACAGAGGCTCTCGTTGGGCGGTTGGGTCAAGGGCTTGATGCAGAAAGCGGTACTTCTTGACACGGCGCGTATCGTGAGGAAGTTCCTCTCACTGAGGCCCTGACCGCCCTATTCCCGATGCCAGTGGGCTACTATTTTTTATATTTTTAAATGTTTTTTTGTTTAAAAAATATTTAAAAAATGTAATTAATAAGTGTATAATATGAATAAATGGAATAATAATATGGTCAGAGGACGTGATACTCTGTACGTGGTTTTATTTAATGTTGTATTGTCATATCTACTTTTTACAGTTATCTGACACTTCGGGAATTTGAACCCTCCACTATATCTACCATTTTTTCTCTGAGCATGCAAGTTACAATGAAAATACAAGATACACATTTTGAAATTGTATTTTTCTCAAAAAAACATGAAACAACGCACATAAGAAAGATGGACAAGATAAATGATGTTGATGAAATGTTACTGAACAATGTTACTGAACAATGTTACTGAACAATGTTACTGAACAATGTAACTGAAAAATGTAACTTGATGATAACCATGTAGGTAAATGCCGTTGCACGAATGGACAGGATCTCGTACGTACATGAGTAGGCATGTGATTATTATCAATGAAATGAATTTATATCAATGCCATAAGATAATGATAACGTAGAACAAGCTAAGGAAATACATGTTTTTTCAGTCTATCGATAACAATTATCGCAATTTTTCACATTTTATAAAAAAATAATGGTTATTAGGGTTCCGTACCCAAAGGGTGCTAATGGGACCCTATTACTCTCGCTACGCTGTTCGTATGTCCGTCTGTCTGTCACAGGGCTGTATCTTTGTAACGGTAATAGATAACTAAGAAATTTTCACAGAATATGTTTTACTATAGTGTCTATCACGACAAATACTAAAAATAAAAATATAAGTCTCCAAGAAACCTCGAAAAATATGCATTTTTTCAACGTTTTTGTTCCTGCTCTATCTTCAAAACGGTAATACATACCAGCGTCAAACTTGGTCTGATTATAGTGCATACTTTTAAATTTAGCAACAAGTACTAAAAACAGGGCAAACATAGACATATGTGGTGGTACCTACCTACGTAAGAAAGAGATGTAAAAATTTACATTTCGCGTACGATCATTGATGTCTTTTGATAAACTCTCGTAAATTAAATCAGTTTCTATGGGGTATCAGGTCGATGGGTGGTACAGAATCCTTACAGTGTGAGTCTGAATCACACTTGGCCGGTTTTTTAAATTACTACTGAGAAAACATAATTATACTAGTTCCGCACACGTAATTATTTAGTACTAGCCTATGCCCGCGGATTCGCCCTCGTGGATGTCGTTTATCGCGCATCCCTCGAGAACTATTCATCTTCCCGGGATAAAAAGTAACCTATATATTAATCGGGGTTATGTTCTATCTGTATGCGAAATTTCATTAAAATCCATACAGTAGTTTTTGCGTGAAAGTGTAACAAACATCCATACATCCTCACAAACTTTCACGTTTATAATATTAGTAGGATGTAAAATTGTCCATATGTTTTTTTTTTGTCAACCTCTACTGTCCCACTGCTGGGCAAAGGTCTCCCCCATATTCTTCCAAACTTCCCTATCAGTAGCTTCTTCAGTCCAATTATTGAGAAACATATCCCAGATCATCCCGCCAGCGTTTCCTCGGCCTACGCCGGCGACGAATTCCTTCCTGAGGCACCCAATGTGTAGCGATCCTTGATATGTTATCTTTTAATAATAAAATTATTAATTACGATTTGCAATAAAACACATGCCGAGATTGTTTACCAAATATGAAAATTCTAAAGCAACGGACTGTACAAGACAAGGAAGGAATCATCTAGACTAGTTTGCTAACAACTACCGCCTTGTCATCAAATTTCTAGCAATTTGACAACAATCTAGTTGTCCGTAACAGTTAAAAGTGCAAACTCATTAGTTAACAAGAATTTGTCATATTTGCAAAAATATTTTATTATGTTATGTTAACTTCCATGAATTTAACAAGCTGAGTAGCTAATGTATATACATTGTTTAAACCGGTGGTAAACCACCGGTTTAAACAATTTGTAGACATTAGCTAAAACGCAAACGCACAAGTCGTTTTTATAACAAATAATCTACATCAAAAAAAGCAACCAATTTTCTCTAGAGCTATTGATGGTTATGTTTTGCTGATTGTAATAAGTCTATTATCGCTAATGACCTAGTAATGACGTCATCAATCATTAAGGTAAAACATTTCCAAAAAAAATATTGTGATGGAGATGTGTAAATCATTGGTTGCGTGTGTTCAACTGTTTAATGAGAGAATGTAACGTACTTTTAATATTAAACACTCAGACCCAAAGAACAAGATAGACGGAGCGCGTATAACTGGTGACTGAAGCCAGAAAAAGGAATAATAAATAGCAAAGGAGTACCTACTAATCCGCTTATAGTGTTCGCGAGCCGCGTCAACTTACACTTTTGTTCTGAGGATTAGACGCATGCAGCCGCTCCCGATCGTGACTCGCAAACACTGTGGGTGGAATAGTAGGAACTCCTTTCCTATTTAGTATTCCTTTTTCTGGCTTCAGTCACTAGTTCGACGCACTTCGTCTATCTTATTATTTTGGTCTGAGATTAAACATGAATTAGACGAGTGAGCGTACCTATCCTGGCTTAAATGCCTTAAACCGGTTACTCAGCAATATCAATAGTCAGCTTAAAATGAGTCCTGTGGTGATAAACCCGGTTGCCCAGCGCGGTAACTTTCTTTATTGATGTGTTGACTTAGGTACAGTCACGATAGTTCGCGGTGATACATTTTGTCAACAAAATCCCTTGAACGAATCCTGCTACATTACACGTACCTACGGCTGCCATTGAAAATTGTGTGCAAGCGATTTTAGCCTTAGTAGTGGTTTACCGGAAACATTTCTGATTGTACATATGTAACGGTAGGTTCCTTTGCGTTAGGCTGTTGATGAGAAAGGTTTCGTAAGATCTCGGAAGATACGTACCAATGATGATGAGTTGCGTGCCGAGGTAGGCGAGGGCATGCCCGTGTCTGGGCATCGACATTTCCGTCTCTTGCTTCCACTCGCGCAGTTTCCAGTCCCACACGTCTATTGCGCCCACGCTGCTCGCCGCTTTGTCCTACAAGTTGATAATGCTCATATTTTTGTTTTCTCTTAAGGTGAGTATACACTACTAGAGCATTTACTTGTAACAGAACATCAAGCCGTTCTACTGTTTTACCCTTCATCGTTGTTTCACGAACCAAACATAGAGCGCTACGCTTGACGCTTTGTTACAACTTGAGTTTATAAACCAACGAGCGAATTTATGTTACATTTCATGGAGAAAAGACACGAGCTGCAGATCCAACACTTCAACATGCTTTTTGGGGATCGAGTCACCCACGTCCGTAGGAGAGTAGGTACCTTCCCCTTTTCCGAATCCCTACACGTGATCCCTGGGTGGTGCAAATCAGGTGACATACTGGTGGTAGGCCACGGCCGACTGCTTGCGACCACCCACATGGCAAAGACGTGCCGCCAAGCGACCTAGTCGTGTTCCGGTACGATTGTCGGTGTAGCCACTTGAGAGGTTGGGTCGAAATATTTCACTGCAACCCTATCATATTTGCTGAGCAAGCGTGAACCATCGTCGACCGCACCACCGCTTAGCATCAAGTGAGGTGGCGGTCAAACGCAAGCCCGTTAAGAACGATAAAAAAATAAACAAAATCGCGTAATCACAAATTAGAGAGAAATGTTACAGGTAAATGGTCAAACACAGCGTCGAGCATTCGCAGGAACGATTCACTACATGGAAATGCTCGAGAAAATGCTCTAGTTTCAAGATTTTCCTTGTATTGTACCATTTGTTAGAACGATACATTACATGGAAGTGATCGAGAACATTCTGTAGTTTATTCTCAACTTAACGTTATTAGGAAAACTATATTTAAAGGAACTTTTTCATAAGGAACTTGTTGGGTACTCTTTAGTTGGCAGAAAAAGTATCAGACAGATCTAAGTGCTGTTGGCTGTTGTCTTGCCAATACTTTTAACCTTCGATCAAATATACTATAGATGCACGGGCTTGTACAAAACCAAACCCAAAAGACGTCTCCGCGATAAAGTGTACTTGTAATTATGTTTACGACAGCGACAAGTACGACACTTCAACCTTTGTTGGGACATTTGGAGTATAGTTTTAATTTATTTATTTTCTACACATTTTAGCATCGTGAAACATCTAACCGCTAGCACGGTCCTGAAGCGGCGGAGAGCGAAACTGTGCACGCGACTTATTATTGCACAGTTTAGATGGCACTGTTTTTCGAGCGGCGAACGTGCATCTATAGTATATTTGATCGAAGCGTTTAACACATTCACTTAGTTAAATAGTGGTTGCATCATCTAGAGGTCACTTTTGTTGCACTTGTCAAATAATAAAAAAATACTATGTACTACGTAATATAGCATAGGTGGATAGTAGGTCCTTTTCAAATTATCCATGCATAATATATTGAATTACTGACCTTATCCGAAACCTTGCCAGCACCGCCAACGATGTACAATTTGTCGTTCATCGCAAACATAGTAGAGAAACATCTGGGAAACCGCAGACTGTGTATTTCTGTCCACCTGCATTTAGTCATATTATTATAGAAATACAATTAATTCTGTTTATACTGGAATTCCGAAAAATGAAAGGAGAGCCTTCTAGGTTCCTTGCATCAAGTTTGTCAACTAGGACCAAGGCAGTAATAAGATCAGATATATTTGGCTTGGTTCTTTGTGCAGCAGTAGATTGCTATTGAAATGGAGCAGTAGGTAGATGGCTTAGTTAGTTAATTGTTATTGAAAGCATTTAAAACTACTGACTGCCTCGTTGGTCTAGTGGTAGCAAGCGAGACTTCTGAGTGTGGGGTCCTGGGTTCGATTCCCGGGTCGGGCAAAGTGTTATTGGGTTTTTTCATTAGGAAATTCTCAGTAGCAGCCTGGAGTCTGGATTTGTGCCCGGTTAGGCTATATACATAGGCTCGCCCCATTACATGGGACTACAACATAACTGGCGAAATGTGGGTGTACTATACACCTCTGCCTACCCCTTCGGGGAAATACAGGCGTGATGTTATGTTGTTGTTAAAACTACTCAATAATTGCAGGGCAGTTTTCTTTGGTTTTTATTATGAAAATATTGTTCAAAGAACTGACCCTTAGCAACAGGCCTGGAGGTCACTAGCAAGAAAGTAGAAAGTATGGTTTAGTCAAGAAAAGCTGTTATAGCCTAGTGGTTGAGCGCTTGCCTTACAAGCAGGAGGGTCTGAGTTCGAACCCAGCCCGCACCACTGACTTTTCGAATTCATGTGTGGGTCAGAATTTGATTATCCAATTGCTTTAAAGGTGAAAGAAAACATCGTGAGGAAACCTGCACATCTGAGAGTGCTCCATAGCACAGAAATAGATAGAATGGAAAAGTGGGCAGGCCGCTCGTGCCAACACTCTGCACCATAGTGCAGGGCCTTTCAAAGCCGTTCTCAATACGCCTTATGACTTGTTTCTGTAAATACTGTAACAAAAACCCGCAAAAATGCCTTATTGTGCTGTTTCTAACTGCAGAAACAAAAGCTGTAAAGTACATTTGATAAAAGTTAATTTTAAAAAATTAATGACGTCAATATGTATGTAAGGCGTAGTTCGTTCGAAAGTTGCGACGCATGAATCGCAAGTAAAATTGTGATTACAACCATTCTATCACTATCTATTTGTGTGCCCCATACAGTTCTCGATGGTATGTGTTCTTGATGGTGTGTGTGTATGGTGGTATGCTAACCCGCACTAGATTTCGTGCTGAGGATGGCCACCGTGTGGTTTTACGGCCAAAATTAATATCGTATCATCCACGATTTGGCCTACTAGAGATAGAAATTTGACACAATTTGTATGTAACCTATGTCAAATTTCTATCTCTAGTAGGGTAAATCGTGGATAGATAGGTTATTAATTTTGGCCGTAAGTCGGTAAGAGTCCGACATATCCCTCCGCCTTCCCCAGACTGAGGATATAATATCCATGAGGATTTCCACCCGAAAACAAAAAAAAAAGGCCAGCATGGTGGACTAAGGCTAATAAGTTCCCTTCTCATTCTGAGAACGAGGCTCAGCAGTGGAACAGTAATAGTTTGATGATGGCTCACTCATTAGTCTTGGAGTTGTAGCACTCGACGATCTTGCAGACGGGTTTCTTCTTCTCTCCTGTCATGCCGCCCGCCACCCAGATGTACTCGCGGTACTTGGCGCACGCCATGGCCATGCGCGCCACGCTCATCGAACGCACCTCGCACCACGAACCCGTCTTAGGGTCAAACTTCTCCACTGATCGGAGAACCCTGGAAAAGGTAAAGAATAGTACATTACTGCCGAGGCCTGAAATAAAGTAATTCACGGCCGAGTAATTGAATACTTTCGAATTGTTTTTTTTTACTAAACTAGGCCGTTATATGCTATTTCGGCCGAGACTTGTTACTTTTCTCTCATTTGCGAGGAAACAATACAGAAATGAATTCAACAGTATTTAATTTTCATTCGCGCCAATTCGTCCGAATGTGGTTTTTGTTCTATTTTCAAAGTTTTGAAAAATAAAGCGCATTCAGCCTTTATTGAGCTTTATAATGATAAATATTTTGTACCTAAAACCACAGATAATATAATACTATACTAGTACTAAAACCTAATTTATGTACTTAAAAAACTCGCTAGCATAAATTAAAAAATTAAATTTTTGCAGCAATTTCTATTATTGTCGTGTTCATGTCGTGTTGGAGATTACTGGCGTGTTACTTCGTTACGTACGGAAAAGAGCCGATTGATCGAGCGATTGATGTTTTTTTTTTAAAATATTGAACCAATTTCTGAGCAAGTGGGAGAAAGGTAAAATATTTAGCGATGGCACTCTGGAAAATTGACCTCGTAATATTTGCTCTCTTTGCCATACATATTTTTTCATTATGCCTATACTCTTTTCACATTGTATTTCAAGACCATTCGATTTTATTGATCTCTGTCAATGTGCGCCTCAAAGAACTGCTAATCGATAAATGCTATTATACACTCAATGAATTATTTGATGATGACTTTATAACGTGATTCCTTTGTTTTGAAGACATTTGTTATTTAATTTTACTGTTTTTTTTTTTTGACATTTTGATTTAATTTATTATTCAAAGAATTATTGTTTGATGATTAACTACTTTATAATTTTACCTAACTGGAGACATTTATTTAAATTTTAATTTGTGACTATTTATTTTACAAGAATTGAATTTTTAAAGATGACTGAATCATTTATTATAATTATGACATAGAATTAATTGCTATTTACTTTAATGATTTATATTAACTAATGCTACTATTCAAATTGTATTAAATTGTTGTGCCCGACAGGGTCCATGTGGACTTGTATTATTATTAAGACCTTGTAAATACACATGGTAATGCAATAAAGAATTGAATTGAATTGTGGGCACAATGTAGCCATTAATGGCATAAAGTATCTGATCGATCAGTTCGATCCTGTTATGGTCGAGGTTGAATATAACATCATTACTAATCATTAATTAGTTTACGTGAGTACCTACACTTGTCTCACTCATTAACGTAGGTAAATTGTTCTCACACAAAATTTCCAAATTATGTAACAATCTTGATTTATTATTATTTAAAAAGAGTATATCCATGAAGTTTCTTGCCGGCTCTTCTCCATGGGACCAACTTTTTGGTAGGTACCGTGCAACTAGATTTTTAGGTAAATTTATTAACGTTTTGAAAATGCATGTAAAATTTGAATTGAGTTTGAATTTGCCCCTCATAGCAGTTATCCCCTTTTTCATGCTATATTACACATTAATTTTGAGTATTAATGTACCTACATGGAATCTTTGATAATGTGATGATTATTGAAATTGGTCGTAAGCGTCATAAGTCGGGTTTATCTTGCACCTGGTTACACATACCGGCCCTTCTTATCTTGCCCACCGATGGCGTACATAGCCATGCGGTGCACGACGAGTCCAAAGTTCTTCCTCGGCATCGAGAGCCCGCTCTCACTGTACCAGGAGCGGGATACCGGCTCGAAACTCCACACCGTTGAGACTACCACCGACTTGCCTCGGACGTCGTCGTCGCGGGGATCTGCACCACCTAACATACAAGTAAAAGCAGCTAACATTTCAACAGTCAGATGTCAGCTGCAAAACAAAATCGATTTTCATTCATTGGTGGGTAAGGCCCCGTCGACAGTGAAGAGGATCGAGAGAATAAAATTGAACCACCAATAACCCAAGTAACACATACAATTCAAAAACAGCGTAACGGTGTCATCGATTGGGCCCCAAACCTCAATGCTTGCGACTGGGAAATGTAAGATACATTTAAGGACAAATTGAACCACCGATTGAAATAAGTAAATAAACGATAATAACTTCTTAGGTTTTCGCGATCACTACACATTATAATAAAACAAAGTTTAACCGGATTAAATCGCGTATATTATTTAAATTGGTTTCCCTGACGTTTCGAAAGCTTTGCAGCATTTCGTGGTCGCAGGTAGACTAAGATGACAAGCGTCTTTACAAATATTTCTAAAAAACACGCATCACTGTAAAAGATAATGATATTGTGAGTGATTACTGCGTGCATCGAAACGATTTTAATTAATAATATTTTACGGTAGATTAAAATATTTTTTTAGAAATATTTGTAAAGACGCTTGTCATCTTAGTCTACCTGCGACCACGAAATGCTGCAAAGCTTTCGAAACGTCAGGGAAACCAATTTAAATAATATACGCGATTTAATCCGGTTAAACTTTGTTTTATTATAAATAAACGATACTTTTCGACGTTTCCACTTTCTTACACTTTTGTATATTTAAAACGTATAGCTAAACTATCAGTCCGAAGAAATGAATAACACACTCTCAATCCGTATTGATTCATGCGACTTAGAGTGTAGCTCTACGTTTTAAATATAGTCAAAAATGTAAAAAGTGGAAATGTCGAAAAGTTGCGTTTATTTACTTCTTCCAATTATTCCTAAGTAACACAAAACCATTTGATAAAAGCCAATATACATCTCCAAGTCTTACAAAAGATGTTTAATCTAGGACATTATTTAACGTACTTACACGGTTTTAATATACAACGTGTATCAGAAATGCGTCGTCATATTTGAAGAGCTTAGCTCAGGGGATGCTATCGAACAACTTTTATTATGGGACCAACCCTGAAATCGTGAAAAAATAATCAGCTGATCCCAAAGACTTTGTATAACTGACGTAATGATCCTTACGTTTTGTCGAGCGACATCGATGATTTAGTAGGGAACAGCTGATATTTTTTTCGCGATTTCAGGGTTGGTCCCATAGCAAAAGTTGTTCTATGGTATGCCCTGAATAAGCTCTTTAAATACGACCACGCATTTCTGATACACGTTGTATTTCTGGACAATAAGTAATAAACCATAAAAGAAGCAACAAACAGGAAGGTACAACTTAATAAAAGTAGCAATTTTTTTAGACACGAAAACTTTGTATGCTAGCATTTTAGGCTAGCATAGCATTCTAGATGAATAATATGATCGCCTCTGATGAAGAAGTTTTCATCCAAAAATACTAATAAAGAATGGTTCTGAGCAGATTGTCTTCCGAAAAAGTAGAAAATAATTTCTAACCGACAAGGTACACCCGACCCCTCAAGAAAGCGACGGAGTGGTGATGTCTTGGCTCCGGCAGATCCCCCACATAGTCCCAGACGTTTGTCACTGGGTCGAACCTGAAATAGCAAATAAATAATTAACTAATCTGAATTAAATTGGTTGAATTAGTATGAAAAGTAGGCCCACGGGCCTTTGGATACTTCCTCAAAAACATCATCATAGATTTTTACCTATAAATATATTTTCCAGTATTTCCTCCAAATCCGTATGGAGTATGGGGATCTATTCCTCCAAAAACAAGGACAGTCTCTCTATCCCAGTTGAACAAGGATCCCTCTGCGATGTAGTTCTTGTTCGAAGGGCCCAATATAGATGTAGATAGCTTGTTCCTGAAATGTAGATTATAGCAATGTACTTTATCTGTACGTATTGATATTGGTATTATATACAGCAATAAACTAAAAACAAATGGTTTTCTGTATGTAGTTACATTTAACGAAGTAGTGCTACATTTAGTAGTAGTTTAGTGTTTGGAACATTATGGTTGGGAAGAAGTAGCAACACTGTCGTCAGGTCGATGATAATAATTGGAAAACCTGGGAATTGCCACAGTGTATTGCCAACTTCAGACAGAGCGTCTATAACTTTAGTCCGATCTCTTATTATGTTGTGCCTGTCTTTCGCCCGAAATTTGAAATGGAAATGGGCAGGACATGTGACTCGCTATACCGACGACAGATGGACAAAGACCGTGACATTATGGAGGGGCCCTCACGGATACAGACGTAGAGGCAGACCAAAAGCGAGGTGGAAGGACGAAATAGAGTCTATTGCTGGAAAAAACTGGTCAGATATCGCCACTGATCGAGACAACTGGAGTTCTCTGGAGGAGGCCTTTACCCGAAGCTCGGGCCACGTAGCTCAAATTTGATTAATTATTTATATTTAACTAATTATAAATAAATTTTTATTATTATAATTTAGCATGAAGGTACTGTAATTGTAATTGAATATTCATTATGTAATATATTTGTAATAAAATTGAATTAATTTGACTATAATGAAAAATCAAGCTATTCTGTAGTAACAATATGCAAATTTAAAATTCAAGTTACTGGAAATAAAAGGCTTTTTTATTTTATTTTTTATTTATTGCCAACTTTTCCGTGTGGTGCCGGACGTAAAGAATTGCACCACCCTATTTCATCTCATGGGTGTCGTAAAAGGCGACTAAAGAGAATCCTTTGGTGAATACCAGAGGATGGGCAGCAGCGTTCTCAGAGTATTTATTCAACCAACTGCGATCGCCAACCCGCCTGCCAAGTGTGGCGATTATGGAATATCCCCCCAAAAGCTTGGGGGAGGCCTATGTCCAGCAGTGGACGTCTTTCGGCTGAAATGATGATGATCATGAAGTAGTGCTACATTTAGTAGTAGCATAGAACAAATAATAATGTAGTAGTATAGTTTTTGGAACATTATGGTTGGGAACGAGTAACAACACTGTCGTCAGGTCGATGATAATAATTGGAAAACCTGGGTATTGCCACATTGTATTGCCAACTTCATGCATAAGGCGTTGGGAGAAGTATGTTGTTTGCACTTTTTTCTCTTTTGAATTTGAAAGACTATACTCAACGCAGTGCAGTCCCAAAACGCCCTGTGCGCGCGCCACTGTCCCGCAAACGCATCCTAACTCCTAACATTAGGTAAACTATGCTTACATGTTGTTCTTTGCAAGAGACTCCTTGGACTGGTTGAAGAGCGATATCTGTGGGCTTCCGATGTTGTTCTGCGACATGGGCGCGTTGGGCCGCGCCGCCGCCGGCTCTGACCGCGATGCGTTTGTCGTCGTCTGCGGACGCGGGCCGGACGTTGGGCTGTGGGATGACCTGGGGCCTTATTATAAAATGTAATTGCCACTCAGTTGCTTACTGGTTTATCGAACCAGTTATCCAATATAGGCTAGTGTTGGTGGCATTGTGAACCTGGACAGTCCAGAGAGTCAATTGAGATCTCGTTTTTGGCTTGCCTCTTATAGATAGATGGAGTTAAGGACTCTCAAGTAGCAATTCATGCATAGAATATGCTCTTAAGAAATTTCAAGAATTTAGTGGCACGGTGTTCCGTGTGGTGCCGGACGTAAAGAATTGCACCACCCTCTCTCTTCTCATGGGTGTCGTAAAAGGCGACTAAGGGATTCACCAGAGGATGGGCAGCAGCGTTCTCTGATTATATAAACAACCAACTACTATCGCCAACCCGCCTGCCAAGCGTGGCGATTATGGCATATCCTCCCCTTTGGGGGAGGCTTTTGTCCAGCAGTGGACGTTTTTCGGCTGAAATGATGATGATGATGAGTGGCACGGTTTCAGAACATAGATTCTATGGAGGAAAGTCGGCAAGATACTCCATTGATACTCTTTTGAATTAATATGTGGTAGAATCTAGTATTTTTACAATCATTTGCTTAGAAAGCCTGTCAAAAGTGGCCGCTATGAAGTTAAAATAATACCATTCATCTATTCCAAGATGAAAGAGAAAGAGACAGCAGTGAAATTGGTTTTATATTAAAGAGAAAACTAATAATATGACACCTGCCTTCTAGAGCCTGCTAAAGCAGCAGTAGCAGCAGCCAAGTACGAGGCTGCCACACTGTGCCTCTTCTCTGATCGTCTCATTGCGTACTGATTCTGCGAAAATCAATGAATTCTCTTTCATAAATATTTACGTGAATGTAACTGATTTTAAAAATAGATGTATTACGTAAATAACTTCTGTAATGTATGTGGGTATTGCTAAATGTATTTGCATGCAGTATACTCAGGTTTCCTGGAAAAAACTGTAGAAGAATTTCAGGTTTTATTTTTAAAATCGTAGCGAAATGTCGTAGGTGGATCAAGGAAATTAAATTTAGATTCACTATTTAAGTACCTCAATGGTATGCTTAATTGCATGCGATTAAATGCCAGATAAAATAATAATAAAGAATATTTTTTGGGACATTTTTAGACATTATTACACAGCACCATCTAATCCCAAACCAAGCAGAGCTTGTGCTATGGGTACTAGACAATGGATATACAGTCAAGCCTGGATGAGGGAGAGTTCAAGGGACCGGAATATTTTTCACGCGTTTTTTTTGACGACGTCTGTGGTCTGGTGGTTCGAGTGTCGGACTGCTGATTATGAGGTAGTGGGTTCGATTCTCCCAGGACACAAGTATTTGTGTGATGAACATAAGTGTTTAAACATTATTTATTTACTTATTAGTAGTTTCTAATAAATGTTTTACTTCATATACTTTGTCAGTGATGCTGGTCTCGACGGTCCCACTGCTACTTTCACTGTTGGTCGTGTTGAGGTCTTCAGCGGAATCCTTCTCGGGAGGTTCGTATATTTGTTCGTGTTTGGTTGAAGCCTGTTTGTAAATTAAAATAAATAGAGTTTTAAACTATATTATCACTGGAGAAAGATTAAATTCTATCTATAAAATAACGATGCTCTGTTTCCATATTGGTAATTGTTACTGCTTGATACGACAATACAAATAAAGGCAAAAACCAATGTTTTTCAGAATGATGGCGCGAGTTACGTGACGAAGTTCAGTCAGTACCTTTATTTATTATATTCTTTATTGTACAGTCACAACACGCGAAAGTTGAGCCACTTGCTTATCATCTTAACGTGGCCGTGTTATACAAATCGGGCAACTTTTTCATGTACGAGTATATCCCACTTGGTCCAATTTGCCAACACGGCCAAATTAAGAATGTTAGCAAGTGGCTCAACACTCCCGTGTTGTGATGGTACGTACATACACCAAACGAAAATAAAGACAGTCGATTACAGAAATATTATATGAGTACAATGGGTGGTCTTATCGCACAATGCAATCTCTTCCAGACAACCTTTGGTTGGACTAGAAGAATGGGAACCGATCATGGGTTTTTACCATGGAGAACAGTCTTCGTGGTAGTTACGGTGGCTTTATTTACACTAGTTCTTTCCTCGTAAGTTATTTTTATTTATGTAGGTATTCATAAAAATGAAATGTTTTGTAACACCTTATTGTAACATTTTGATGCAAATAAATACTATTCTATTGTATTCTTCTGTGCCAGAGTATAATTTAAAAGTCATCATCCTCCGAGCCTTTTCCCAATTATATTGGGGTCGGCTTCCAGTCTAGCCAGATGCGGCTGAACATCAGTATTTTACACGGAGCGACTGCCATCAGACCCCCGCAACCCAGTAACTGGGTAATACTGACATTCGGAGGTTAGACCAGTTGTCAGACTTTCAGGCTTCTGACTACCCGTAACGACTGCCATAGATATTCGTATGACAACCGGGACCGACAGCTTAACGTGCTCTCCGAGGCACGGAGGGGTCACGATGTGTAACGAAACGGTCACCCATCTACAGACTGACCGCGGCAAGTGCAGCTTAACCTTGCAGATCGTACAATCCGCGCAGTAGTTGCTTCGCTACGAGCCCCTCATATAATTTAAAAGTATATTAGTAAATTAAAAAAATAAACAGAAATAAATTTACGTTATCCTGTTCTATGGTACACATGTGAATTTGTTGGATTTGTTTGCGGCGCTGTTGCTGAGCCAAGTGGAGCTGTTGTTTCTGTTGCTCTAGTTGCTTTCTTTGCTCCTAAAATTCCATACAAACAAACAAAAAATAAAATTACAGTCACGGTACCAAAAAGGCAGTACTAACTTCATCATCATCAAAAGGTACCTCGAATTGCTTTTGATGTTTGCAAGCAAGTTCGGGACCTCTCATTCTGGATTCAGCCACTATGGGCATCTGCATAGACATTTCTACGTCCACCGATGGTGGTGATCTGTTCGACGGAGAAACTGATTGCTGGCCTTCTTGATTCTGAAATAGAACACTTGAAAACCATTCAAGATAAAAAGGTGGGGAAAAATATTAGACTTTTTAGTCTAATCTCACACATCCGTGCGTGTCCGGGACGTGGTTCTTTGTATGGTGTTTTGGGCTGGCCCTGCCACAGAACAAAAAATATGTTATTCCGTGTGCGGGTGAATTTTCAAAAAATCTTACCAACAATTTAGAAAGTCATTAAACTCTTGAGTTGTTTAACACGATAACAGTTCAAATTGTTTTTATTCTTGTGATCTTGTCTCATAAGACATTCACCATTAGACTTTAACAAGACATTAAGATTTTTTGAAAATCCACCCGGGCCCCGCCGCATCCCGATTACGCCACGGATCGCGGTTAGATCCTTATAAAAGGGCTTACTCACGGTGCAATCTCAATTAAGTTAAAATTTGTTGGCTCACAGTGGATGGTAACAACAAATTGTAAGTCAGATTGCACCGTGAGTAGGTAGGCTCCTTTAAACAAAGGAAAAAAATGAAAAAAATAAAGCACATTAAAATCTAGGAGATTTTCTGTTAGATTTTTTAGAAATCCATATCATTTTACAACAGTTAATCCATTCAGACCTTTCTCCTATTTTCGAAAAATTCGCTCATAGTAGGGAAGGATTTATCCTTGTCGCCAGCAAGTCCTTTTAAAGTGGCTGGCAGTGGAAAATCCATTTTAGGCCTGCGTATTTCCATTTTCTCATTGTCCATGCCTCGCATACTGCCTGATAAAGAAAAATACTAATTTATCAAGTCTATTGTTTATTTGCCAACGTAGACATAGTAGGCGGATTTGAAAGGAAATCCAATCAAATTGTTATTCTCGTTTGTTACTGATATTTTCTTTGAAAATAATTGTGTGGTTTGTTGTTATTAGAATTCTTTTTCAAATGCTTCCAGGTGTAAATAATGTTTAATAATGTTTTATAATATGTTTAATTAATTAAATATTTGTATGCCACCTGTGGCAGCACACAGAGAGACTACCTATAATGTACCTAACACCAAAATTACCTGTGTACACAAATAAACATTTTGATTGATTGATTGTAAAATCCATTTTTCTATACAAAACACATAAATAATATATATTGATAATAATAATATCATTGCATATCGTTGAGCTATTTCTGCGAATTCTGTTTCAGTTTTTCTATTATCATAGCAATTTCAGATTAGCAGTAACACCGTAATGGATTTGCCAGGCTATTATAAAACTCAATTAATTAGTATTTTGAACGCATGTACGCATGCGAAGCGAAATCTAAAGATATAAATTATGGAAAGAAATGTTCGCTCACGAGAAGTTATAAGGGCACTTCCTCACCGCGAACAATTGCGTGTAACGTAAAAAAATTTCTCCGGAACAAATCAATAAAAGGATCATGGCGAGATCCATACATTGATTTGTACAAAAATATTAAGATTTTTTGAGAAGTTGAAATAGTTTTACTACTGGTCCTTAGTCCCTAAGGAATAATTTACGGCATTAAAAATATTTTTTGAACTCCGCAATAAAAATATAATTTATCATCCCATTGTGATCATTGTGAGCTAATTTACGAACATGACTAAAATTGACAACTGGCCGTATGACGCATTCAGAAATTAAGTCGATTTCAAATGATTTACTTTGAAATATTATATTTTATTCCGGGGCTCTAAAAGTATTTTACATGCCGAAACTTAATCTTTAGGGAACAAGGATCAATATTAAAACTATTTCAACTTCTCTAAAAATCTTTACTTTTTTATTCTTATTCTTTATTGTACACACATATATACATTTATATTACAGTAGGAAAGTTTATGTACATCGGCGAGCGTAACTCAGAAATGAGTTTTCTAACCGCAAACCTTAAAGCGATAGAGATATGTTGAATTTAGAGGACAGAAACAAGTGTACAACATAAATTAAACCTACTTTATTTACATACAGTACTAGCTCGCCAAGATTCGCCAAGATTCTTTGTACCGGTGAATTTATTACATTACACGCGAATGCTCGCGGTCAAGTAGCGCCTTAAGCAGTCATTAAAATATCCACAAGCACAACAAAAACAACAAGACAACAACTATTAGGTACTATTAGGCATACAATAGGTTCTATGCAGCCACAGGTTAAAGAATAGTCCCTATGGTGCAGTTAGGTCAAATAATATTTTTAATATATGAGTAAGGTGCTTATACCAATTGGGTACCTTAACCGCATTGGCTGTGGCGTTGGTAAAGGCCCTTAGGCGAATAATATTACCAAAGGAAAAATATAATACCATTACAATAATTTGTTCCATGTTTACGTTATATTTACCTGGTATGTTATCGTCGTTCCTTCTTGGCGGTTGCATCATGGCCATCTGTTGGTACATCTGGTCCTTAGGGACCATGAATTGTTCTAAATATTTCAGGAAGTCCTTGTATGTTACATGATTCTACAATGTTAATAATATTTAAAAATCAATTTATTACTACATATTTTCATTAGATCGTTTTAGTTGACATGCTGTATGCAGGATGTAAGTAGGGTTGCCAACCGTACTACATAATAATAATATGGATGCTGATAAGCAATAGTATGTCAACCTACACGGAAGCCATTTCGAGTAAATCGTGTTTCAAAATTACGGCGCCAATTTAATTAGTTTGTTCAAGAATTTGCTGCAAATATTGATGATATGCAGTCATTATATCATAATATAAGTTTAGATCAAATTTCTCCCATTAAACTTGTAAAATCTGTTATATTCATTCCAAAAACCGTTAAATTTGATATTACAAAATGCGCCAGCAAACATTTTATTTGAATAAACATTTCAAGTCTTATAACACATTATTGCTAAACTGAAAACAATTAATTTAAATTCAATTTGATTAATGTCAAGTACCTTAACCCTATATTGATAAACGTATTATTAAGATAAAAATTGTAATGTTAAGGTGTTACCAATAAAAGCCATGATTTCTTACAATATTAAAATATTTATTTACCTCTTAAAAACGGAACAAATTAGGGACCATCGAGCGTTACTGTCTTCAAGATTTACTTTGAATACTTACCTACCTACATCATAATCAACATTATCTAAATTAAAACAGTATTTAAAAATCAAAATCAAACTACCCACAACAAAATAATTTCGTTTCGTTCGACTGGTTAGGGTATCAACGTTAACGGCGAGAACATCTCACATCTCCGTTTTGCCGATGACATCGTTGTATGGCTGAGTCGTTGGAACACCTGGGCGAAATGCTGCACAGCTTAAACGGAGCATCTCGGCGTGTCGGTCTTGGCATGAATCTGGACAAGACTAAAGTCATGTTCAATATGCATGTCATGCCGAGGCCAATATTCGTTGAAGGGTCGGCACTCGAAGTCGAAGTAACGGAATACGTCTACCTAGGGCAGATAATTCAGCTTGGTAGACAAACTTCAAGAAAGAAGCCGACAGAAGGTTTTAGTTAGGCTGGGTAGTATTTGGCAAACTTCGCCGAGTCTTCTCGTCGCATATACCGCAAAGTTTGAAGACAAAGGTCTTAAACCAGTACGTCCAGCCTGTCATGACTTACGGTGCCGAGACGTGGACACTGACAGTTGGGCTGGTTCACAAATTCAAAGTCGCTCGGTGAGCTATGGAGCGAGCTATGCTTGGAGTTTCTTTGAAGGATAAAATCCGTAACGAAATTATCCGGAGGAGAACCGGATTGACCGTCATATCTTGTAGGATCAGTAAGCTGAAGTGGCAGTGGGCTGGCCATGTCTGTCGAAGGGCTGATGGCCGCTGGAGCAGACTAGCCCTTGAGTGGAGACCGCGAATCGGCAAACCCAGCGTAGGGCGACCCCCACCAGGTGAACCAACGACCTGAAGAACGTGGCTGAACGTGACTGGATGCGGAAGGCAGAAAACTGAGTGTTGTGGCGCAACTTGGGAGAGGCCTATGTCCAGCAGTGGACTGCGATAGGCTGAGTTGATGATGAATCAGACAACTCATTGGGCTCGGACTGAATAGTTGCTGTATGATGAATAAGCTCAATAATCGACGAATGAGCTAGTGTTGTATTATCAGCCATAAACAGCAATCAACAGCAGCTAGAAACTCCAATAAATCCAGAGTATTCTCAAAGTCCAGATCTTGATCAGAAATATAAATATTCGGAAGGTATGTTTCTGCTGGCCGAACTTCTGGAAACTCCTCATTGAGACTGCTATTTGACGGAACCATACGCCTCTTTTCTTCAACATCGTGGCTAATAACCTCACACTGAAACTCCTCGTCAGAAGTAGGACGCGACGCATGGTTTTCCTCGTGAGGTATTAGGTACATGATCCGCAAACATGGCTTCTTGATCTTGGCGGTGGCATTCTGAAACTAATTATAAAAATAAGACACAACTTGCAAAATGAGGGTATGTGCCAAAATGTAATAATTTTGAGAACCTGAAGATTTGAGACAATGTCTGTCTACCCTGTTTGCGGATACTTACAGTCGTGAACCTGTTTGTTTTATTAATTCCCTCATTCCACGTTTTTCAAAAACGTTTCAAGTCATTTAACATACTATTGAAATAAACGAACGAACAAGTGAACGAGATTTTTTTGTAGCAATAACGTGTCAAGCTTTATAAAACTTTTACAAGCGCTAGTCAATAGTAGAATGTTTGTTAAGCAATAACCTGTTAATCAAAAATATTACATTTTGCTGAAATTAGGTAGTTAAGATAAGTAATATTACCACTGTTAGTATGTAAAACGTATTTAAATGTAATTTTAAACAGTATTCTGTCATAAAAAAGCGTTGTTTTAATAATTTTACCGGTAAAATGACCTCTAAACTTGTATAGCTAAAATCCTTATATTTATGTAATATTTGGACTTACCTTTGATGATCTTATATTCCCCAAGTCTTCTACTGCGTTTTCCATGTAGTATTCGTGGCTAGTAGTCTTGTGAGGCCCACATTATACGTATAATTTTAATTAAATATGGGCCAATGTTGTTTACACAGCCGAAAAAGGATAATACTAATTACGCAATAACCGATCATGTCCCATAACTTCTTTTGACTTTAAACAGATGGCGCCTAGGGTCATCAAACAATGTTTCAAGTGCCTAAACATCTTATTGCAAAATGTCTTACCCTTTGAACTGATTTCGTGTCAACCTTTTTATACTCATTTTTGGTATAAAAACCATTCAATCAGGTTAAAACCCTATTGAAAAACGTTCTTGGTCAGCCAAAGAAGCGTACTGCATCATTAACTCAATTTTCGAATTTTTGTGGGTTGACACATTATTGCTTATCAGCATCCATATAGTATTTTACTATATTATAGTAATAATGTCCTCCCGGCCGAATTTCGGTCACGGCGGCCAATCTCAATGGAGACTAGCCATCTGCGCGGGACATATTATAGTGCACAAGTGTGTGCGCAAACACAGGTGCACTCTCTATTCCCTCACTCTCATAATCCGATGGGACGGCAATTCGACACGACCGGAGAGAGATCAGGCGCAGGACCGACGGCTTTACGTGCTCTCCGAGGCACGAAGGGGTCTCGATGTGTAACGAAACGGTCACCCATCCACAGACTGACCGCGGCTAGGGCAGCTTAACCTTGCAGATCGTACAATCCACACGCTTGCTACTTAGCCACGAGCCCCTTACTTATCACTTTTACTATATTATATAGTACAACAACAACACACATTATGAACAACTTTTACTATGGGACCAAACCTGAAATCGCGAAAAAAAAATCAGGTGGTCCCTACATTTTATTGATTTAAGAGAACACAAATGTAGGGACCAACAGATTTTTTTTCGCGATTTCAGGGTTGGTCCCATAGTAAAAGTTGTTCATAATGATGAGTACAATGACCCCTTTTCGGGAATTAAGCGACTCAAATTTCAGCGAATATACTGCTGAAGAAGGATATTGTACGCCAAAATACTATATTTCGCTCGAAGGTACAATGTGCTTGTGATTTTCCTGCAGGTAGATAGTTTTAGGTTTCATAGGTAATTGTCATTTCATGCAGCTTCAGGTTTCCTTAAACCTAAAGTTTGTATTGCCTGGCCCTTTGGGAACCCCAAGTGCATTTATATTATTACCCTCTCCTACTATCTATATCAGTTTTCATTTTTATAAAAACTGCAACACCACTCAGTAAAATTTATATTTGCAACTTACTTTAGAAGCTTAACTAAGGTATTTTTTTTTATAGTATAGGATGGCGAAACGAGCTAAAGGCCCACCTGATGTTAAGTGGTTACCTTTGCCCATAAAACTGCAATACCACCTAGGCTGTTGCCTAAATGGTACCGCAAGTCGGTTCGCCAAAATGAGACATGAAGATGGAAAGTCTCATGTGATTGTAATTTCACCGGCACCCGTACCCTTCAGACCGAAACACAGCAATGCATGCATCACTATTTGGCGGAGAAATAGATACGGTGGTAGTACTTCCCCGGACAACCTCTTTCACAAAGGAGCTCTACTACTACTAAAAACACACATTACATTACATTCACAGTACATTTTGAAAAACACCTACCTACAGTAATTACTATACTATATTTTAATTATTGTCAAGGAATATATGCCATGGGTTCACCGGTATCCCCGGTGATAGCGGATATCTTCATGGAGGATTTTGAAGGGAGAGCTCTCCTGACCGCCCCGGCTATGCCGAAGATCTTCAAGAGGTACGTTGACGACACTTTCACCATCTTGCCTCACAGTAGTGTCTCTGCTTTCTTAGAAAATCTAAATTCTATACACAGTAAAATTCAATTTACTATGGAATTGGAGACAAACAAATCCTTAGCTTTTCTTGATATACAACTTATCCATAATCCTGATCATTCTGTTAGTCATACAGTGTATAGAAAGCCTACCCATACAGACAGGTACTTGAACGGTGAATCTCACCACCATCCTTGTCAGTTAGCTACCGTGGCCAAATCTTTGTTACAGAGAGCACACCGCATCTGCGATGCCGACCACCTGGCAGGGGAACTTTACCATGTGAAGCATGTTCTCAAGCATAATAACTTGCAAGCTCCACATCCCCATCGCAAACGCCGCCTGAAACCCAGCACAGTTGATCGTCGACCTGCTGTTCTACCATTCATCAAAGGGGTCACCGACAGAATTGGTCATATCTTGAAGCGTGCTTCTATCAAAACCTATTTCAAGCCCTAAAGAAAGATCAGCCAACTCCTCAGACCGGTGAAGTGTCACATTCCCTTACAAGATGCAGGGGTCTACAAGATTGATTGTGATTGTGGGTTATCATACATAGGGCAAACAAAGCGTAGTATAGCCACTAGAATTAAAGAACATATAGCTGACGTCAAGAACAGACGCTCCACAAAGTCTGCAGTGTGTGAACATGCCCTAGACAAACCCAACCATTTTCTTCGATTTGATAAACCACAAGTTCTGGCGAAGGAAAACCGATATGTACCTAGAATGCTCCGTGAGGCTATTGAAATTAAAAAACATCCTAATTTTAATAGAGAAGATGGTTGGCAGCTACCACCTGTTTGGAACCCAGTCCTAAAAATAATCAAGTCCCAAACAGCACGCAACACTGTACAAGATAATGATATTGTGAGTGATTACTGCGTGCACCGAAACGATTTTAATTAATAGTATTGTACGGTAGATTAAAATAATTTTTTAGAAATATTTGTAAAGACGCTTGTCATCTTAGTTTACCTGCGACCACGAAATGCTGCAAGCTTTCGAAACGTCAGGGAAACCAATTTAAATAATATACGCGATTTAATCCGGTTAAACTTTGTTTTATTATAATGTGTAGTGATCGCGAAAACCTAAGAAGTTATTAATATATGTCAATATAAAATTGACATATATTCCTTGACATTTTGCTTTAATAATTTTATTTCTCAGACCTTTAATGAATCAATTACATGTTTTTATTTCTAATACTATTTTGACCAGGTATGGTATGTGGCATATTGTAAGATTTGGCGCCACTTCTAGGTAGGTATGTGGGTATGTGACATTTATCGTGTAATCAATGAGAAAATTGATTAAGTAATAAAATATAATGACATCTGATTCCTGTACCTTAGGCATGTAATTTTTTTTTTTTAAGTTAACTTGAAGATTCTATTGTATGTCTTATGAGGTAAATTGTGCTGGCCAAAAATTATTATTGTTAGATCTTTTATGTACCAAAAAAAAAAAAAAAAGCAATAAAGTTTATTTCTATTTCTTAAAAAGAAAAAAGTGAAAAAACCTAAACCGCTCTGAAAATGATCATCGTGTTTCATGTTTCATTTCGCAAGCGAGAAAACCTGTACAAAATTGTTTTTAACAAATCATTATGATATTTTTCTAAAATTACTATATTTTCTTTCAGTATACTATATTTTTCATGCCTTGCCCTGAAATGAAAAATACTATTATTTCCCGAAAAACAGTTGGCAACCCTAGATGTAAGATGTGATTGTTGGTACTTGTTTGTTTTTGTTAATAATTATATCGATTTAAACCTTGCGACGATAGAATCATAAAACTACCTAGTTGACAGTCTTGTGTTGTATTTTCTCGATATCTGTGAATAAATCGATTCGTACCTTCTCCTCACCGATCCAGTTTCTCTCAGCGGGTTCCGTCAGTCCGAGCACATCGATCCAGTGGTAGTAGTTCTTAGAATTGTTGCCGTACCAGTACTTTATTATGACGTAACTGAAAATATAAGTAATGATAGAGTTAACCTTTTCACCACCAATGATATCTATAGAAGACAAACGATTTCGTGCCATCAGCGCCACGACTTTATAATTTTGTACTAATGTCCATACAATATTTGTCTTCTATAGAAGACTGCTGCGGGCACGAAAACCTTTAAGACGCAGTGGCGTTGGTTCCGTACCACACATAGATTTTTTTATTTTTAGTATTTGTCGAGATACCAACCCTGAAATCGCGAAAAAAAACAGCCGTTCCCTAAATTTTTAGGGTTCGGTACCCGAAGGGTGCCAAACGGGACCCTATTACCCTCGCTACGCTGTCCGTCCGTCCGTCTGTCTGTCATAGGGCTGTATCTTTAGAATGATAATAGGTAGCCGGTTGAAATTTTCACAGAATATGTGTTGCTATAACGCCTATTACGACAAATACTAAAAATAAAAAAAGTCTAAAACCAAAGGGGGTCCCCATACAAGAAACCTCGAATTACATGCATTTTTTTCTACGTTTTTGTTCCTACTCTATCTTTAAAACGGTAACACACACCAGCGTCAAACTTGGTATGATTATAGTGCATACTATGTAGATTAACAAAAAACACTCAAAATACGACAAACACAGACATGTGTGGTTGTACCTGCGTAAGAATGAGATACAAATATTCATATATCGCGCACGTTGCGTTGATGACTTTTTATGAACTCTTATGAATTAAAGCAGTTTCTAAAGGGTAATCAGTTCGATGGGTGGTACGGGACCCTTACTGCGCGAGTCCGACTCGCACTTGGCCGGTTTATTAATAATCTTGATCGTTTGTATACTTCTCAAATACCAGAAGTTTCCTTGTTTCTAATTACTCGTATTAGAGTTTTATAGTAATGATACCCACATTACTATTCAGATGTATGTAATAAAAGAGCTATAAACGAATCAATAATGCAACTTATAATTTTATTATGCAACTAAAGTGGTTATTAATAGTATGCACAAATTCATATGTTTATTGTAAGGTTATCACATTGTATATTTACTAAGGAAAATTAAAAATAAATAAGTTGAGTATAAACTACAAAGTTAAGGATCCTGCACGTTTTCACAGAATTAATTTAACTGTATTTATTTTTGGTTATTCATAATCTATATATAGAAAAATCAATTGCTGTTCGTTAGTCTCGCTAAAACTCGAGAACGGCTGGACCGATTTGGCTAATTTTGGTCTTGAATTATTTGTGAAAGTCCAGAGAAGGTTGAAAAGGTCAGAAAATGTGGAAAATTTGCGAGGAAAATATTAAAAACAACAATTTTATTTTCCCATACAAACTGTTCCTACCTGTCAAACATTTGATGTTCGTCCCGTTCGGTATGGTAAACTCGGGTCCCCTCTAATAAAGAACGTATTAAATAAGATTTGGATGAAATTTTGTATGTATGTTTCAATGGGTTCCTGGATGGTTTAAAAACACAATTGGACCCGGTAGGTGGCGCTGCTGTCGGTATGTCACTGATCTCCTAAACTGATAGATTTTAATGATATTTTTTGTGTAGGTACGATCGAGTCCGGGTCCCTGCAAGGTTTGAATTAACAAATGGACCCGGTAGGTGGCGTTGCAGTCGTTAAATTTGATTTGCTGAACAATTGATAACATGGGACGGGACATGGGACGGGTGACATGGGGGACGGGACATGGGACGGGACGGGACATGTGACATAAGGGACGGGACATGGGACGGGACGGAACATGGGACGGGACGGGACATGGGGCGCGACGGGTCATGGGACGAGATAGTGGGATAGTGAGATAGTGGGATAGTGGGATAGTGTGAAAGTGGGATAGTGGGATAGTGGGATAGTGACTGGGCTGGACTGGACTGGACGGTCCGAATGAAAGGATGGATGGATGGATGGATGGAACTGGACTGAATTAACATGATCCGTCACGTGGGTTAGCAGAATTTAACGCGAGCGAAGCCGCGGGTAAAAGCTAGTCAAGAATATTTTTTTCAATGTCAATCACCGAATTAACACAGGATGGTTGAAATGGCGGCAGGTCACAGGAACTACATGTGACTCCCGAATTCCCTGAAACTGAAGGGGAAAATCTATAAGACCAGGATAAGACCTCTGCTTTCCTATATGGAACGGAAAGTTGGGCTACGAAAGAAATTAATGAAAGGCAAGTGCATGCAGCTAAGATGGGACGTGTAACGAGACATATGTGTAACGAGAATGGATAGGATAAGGTATAAGTATGTAAGAGGGAGTCTGAAAGCAGCGCCAGTGACAGAGAAGTTAAGTAGCAACAGACTATCATGCTATGGACATGTGATGAGGAGGAATGAGGAGCATGTTACGAGGAAAGTTTTGTGTATGAATGTGGATGGCTATAAGAAAAGAGGCAGACCGAAGAAAACATGGATGGATTGTGTGAAAGATGATATGAATAGAAAGTGAATACGGAGATGACGGCTGATAGAGATGTATGGAAGAAAAATACATGCTGTGCCTCAAATACTTTGTGAACTCAAATAAATTGGGATAAGGGCAGAAGGTTGATGAATGAAGAAACATTTTGAAACGTCAACATGCTCATTCTGCACGGACTGCATCACCTATTATGATATTATTTATGCATGAACGCTTTGAAGTTTTGTAAAAGGTCTAGACTAGGCACTTCTTGATTAAATTATGAAGTCAGTATAAAGAAGAAAGTTGACACTTTGTCAACTTTCTAATAACTGAGCTAGCTTTAAAGTCACGTATTCATACCCAATCTTTCGTTAAGCCATAATTGGCCAACATTGTTGATAAGCAAAGTGAATTCTGCCGAAAACAACGCAACTGTCAACACTAGAACACATATTCTTGCTCTAAACATAACTCAGCAATTCGTTGATGCACCCATGTTGCTCGACGAGAGTTTACTGTGGGTTAAAACATAACATAACATAACTGGAGAAATGTAGGTGTAATATTACACCTCTGCCTACCCCTTCGGGGAAATACAGGCGTGATGTTATGTTATGTTATGGTTATGTTAAAACTTACCGACTGCCTCTAATGTTGGTGTGTTGGTCTCATGTTCGCAAGCGTGACTGATGAGCGTGGGTCCTGGGTTGTATTATCGGATTTTTTCATTAGCAAATTCTCAGTAGCAGCCCCGAGTCCGGGTTTGTGCCCGGTTAATGGCAATAGGCTCGCCCCCTATTACATGGGACTTATAACTGGCGAAATGTGGGTGTACTATACACCTCTGCCTATCCCTTTGGGGGAATACAGGCATGATGTTATGTGTGTAAAACTTACGCCAGTCCATCATCGACCATCTGTTGCACTTCGGGTTCGTTGACAATCTCCAGTATCTCTGCGTTGTCGGGGTTCCTCTTTATGTCCACCAGCTGCCAAGGTGAGATGAGACCGAAGCGGACGCAGCGCATCACGTCTACTGCGAACCGGCGTCGGCACGACCAGTCGCCGTACAGCCATCGCACGCCGGCCATTAGGACTTCTATCTCGCTATAATTTAAGTTACAATTAATGTGTAAAATGCTGATATTCAGCGGTATCTGACTGGAAACTCCAACATTGTTGGGAAAAGGTATGGCGGACGAGCAAAAAAAAAATTTGTCCTGCCTATGCATACTTTTCTAGAACATAAGTAGGTAGTCTTGTTGGGACTGGAGCTAGAAGCCAAAATTGGTTTAGGCACAGATAATAATATAATGTTTAAGCTAATGTTAATGTTTAGGCTATCATTAATATTGAATACCGCCGCAAAATAGTGGATATGGTTTTTGATGCCGGTTTAGAGTGAGTTGTCATCATCAACTCAGCCTATCACAGTCCACTGCTGGACAAAGGCCTCTCCCAAGTTGCACCACAACACTCGGTCCTCTGCCTTCCGCATCCAGTCCCCCCCAGCCACGTTTTTCAGGTCATCGGTCCACCTGGCGGGGGGGCGCCCTACGCTGCGTTTGCCGATTCGTGGTCTCCACTCAAGGACTCGTCTGCTCCAGCGGCTATCGGTCCTTCGACTGACATGGCCAGCCCACTGCCACTTCAGCTTACTGATCCTAGAGTGAGTTGTAAATAATAATAATAATAAAAACATTTATATCTCCACCACATAAAGGTTTTAAACAAAACAAATTAAAATAAGTATTTGCTTAAGCCCTACTAAGAGCTAAGTGGCGCGCCCCCATCAGTAAAACAATAATTATTACTAGCTGAATACATCATTTATCGAAAATTCGTCTTTAACAATTGAAGTACAGGTACTGTAGTTTAATCAGAAACTATTAACTCTGTAAATTATACTTTGCTGTAGTTGTAGATAGAAAACGTGACAAAAGTGGCAGTTTTTCGCATTTTTTCTATCTTCAACTACAGCGAAGTATAATTTACAGAGTTAGTAGTTTCTGATTAAACTACAGTATTACCTGTTTTCGATAAATTATGTATTCAGCGAGTAATTATTATTTTACTGATGGGGGCGCCACTTATTAGCTCTGTTGTGGAGCCTGGAGCCTGTACTAGGTGAACCTGTGTTATAGGTCTCCAGGACTCCGAACTACCCGGACATAGTAAGTAAATATCTAAAGGATAATATATTATGTTAACATTTGAATATTATTCATACAAATTTTGGTGACACGGATGTGTACATTATTTATAATTAAGGTAATAATAACAATGAAAGTGAAAGTGTAGTATAAGGATGTAAATCAATCAATATTATTATTATTATTATTGGGGTGCATTAAAAGAGCCTCCACGAGTGACGATATTTAATTGATCGTTCGGCGCACCCTGGGCAGTCAGCCCCGCTACCAACTTGCTGACTGGCTAATCTTTTCCCCACGACATGAGCTATTATCATTATGTAGCTCGTGTCGACACGAAGAAGAAGAAGAATCAATATTATAAAAGTAATCAATTTGACAATAAAATTATTATTAAAGGTAGGTACTATTAAAGGGGATTGGGTGAAAGGACAAATACCTTGTGAAAAGTTCACAATTGAAAGTAAACCCATTAAGTCAGAAGTTTCACCGTTGGTTACTGGATTACTCGTGATCATGGTAGATTGACAATATTATGTGGTGAAGGCTGACTACAATGACAGTAACAACGATCTTGAACGAACTAGGTACTACTACTTTCGCTGAAGGTGAAACTAAACAGGTTTAGTCAAGATTATAAAAATAGATTAGCAGTGATTGACTGAGAGCTTATACATTATTGATTATATTGTATCGTCATAATACACTAGAAAGCAGATAAGAGTTAATATACCAACTTTGCAGTACATTTCTGAAAGATTGCTACTCCAAAATTAATGTTTTTTCTTATCATCTAGCATGAGCTATCGCAATGTTTTGGGGTTTCAAGCATTCGTCATCGTCATCCAAATAGCTATCATGATGTCAAGGAATGTTTTCTCCGAATAGTCAAGGAAATACCAAATTACTTTTAGCACCTAGTCTGGATGTTAAACGTACTAATTGATCAATGTGGGAAACGTTGAAGAAAGCGATCGAAATGGCCTTTGGTCGAACTATTTTCTGAGTAATGTTCAAGACTAAATCTTTATTGGGTTCATTTATAGTCAATATTGGCGCGTAATAGTTTTACTTCAAAAGAAAAACTTGTTGCTAGGTATATTGTGGGTAAAATAGTACCTAATCAATTATAGAACATGAATAAATGAATCATGAACATCTCATATGAGTGTGCACGTGTGGTTCCACATGTTTAAAGTTTTAATACCTAGCTATACATTCGATCAAATCGCGGACGTTCTCAAAAAATGCCAGGTCAAGAGTACTCTAACGGCCAAAATTAATATCCAATCTATCCACGATTTGCCCTACTAGAGATAGGAATTTGACATAAGCTCCATACAAAATATAAGTCAAATTTCTATCTCTAGTAGGGTAAATCGTAGATAGATTGGATATTAAATTTGGCCGTAAACCGACGAGCTTGCATGACGAGGTTAATGGACGTAGATGAAGCGAAAGAGGTGTGTCAGGATCGTAGTAGGTGGAAATCCATAGTCTCTGCCTACCCCAATGGGAAACAGGCGTGATAATATGTGTGTATACATTTTTATAAATATTTATTTATTTTTGGGACATTTTACACAGCACCATCTAGTCCAAAACTAAGCAGAGCTTGTACTATGGGTACTAATAAAAGTATAAAAATACATACTTATGATAGATACATAAGAAACACCCAGACCAACAGGAACACTTACGTTCATCACATAAGTGTCCTGTGGGAATCGAACCATTAGACCACAGACGTCGTCATATCAAGAAAATACTTACTTCATATAGTCCAGGAACTCTATTATACAACGTTGCTTTAATTGTTTACGCGGTTTGAGAAACTAGTTTGTTCAGAATCACCAGAAGAATCGATTGGGATACAGTGACGTCAGTGACTATAAAATCATGTAATTTTGTGATTTAGAAAAAAAAACATCCCATTCGATTCTCCTCGTAATACTGAACAAACTAGTTTCTCAAACCGCGTAAACAATTAAAGTAACGTTGTATATTTAAGGTCTTACTTTAATAATGGCAAATATTTAAAGTGGTATATCTACTCATCTGAGTATATAAAAAACCAACTGCGATCGCCAACCCGTCTGCCAAGCGTGGCGATTATGGCATATCTCTTTGGGGGAGGCCTTTGTCCAGCAGTGGACGTCTTTAGGCTGAAATGATGATGATGATAGGGACTTAAGACAACCTCTTTTATTGACGACCTCTGTGGTCTAGTGGTTCGAGTGTCGGACTGCTGATCACGAGGTCGTGGGTTTGATTCCCACAGGACACAAATATTTGTGTGATGAACATGAGTGTTTGTGTTGGTCTGGTTGTTTCTTATGCATTATAAGTATGTATTTACAAAAAAAAAGTATATAAGTATTATATCCATTGTCTAGTACCCATACCACAAGCTTTGCTTAGTTTGGTACTTGATGGTGCTGTGTAAAAATGTCCCGAAGATATTTATTTATTTATTTTATTTAAGAAATTTTTTCCAAAATTTAATTTTGTCCATTTTGGACAAGATATTCCACTTCTATTCAATTTAATCAAGGATCTATAAAAAAAATATAGGTAGATCTACAATTATCCTTACATAATTTACATAAGCGTGACAATGGAAGATTTATTATGATTACATATCGGAATACTTCCAATGCATGTGCAGTCAACCACACGTCATTGGTTACAGTCTGACCTTGACAGGGTCTTTATTTCGTAAGCAGTAAGGGCGATTGTTGTAATTCAACTGTAACCACTGACGTGCGGTTGACCGTACATATTTGTACCTCTATCATACTTCACTATAGTGAAACAATTAACGTATCCGCATTCAAGAATTATTGATAATATTGGAAAATCACGTTTCTCCAATCCTAATATTTATGGTACTTACAATGTACTTGATTAAAATCAAAACGAGAACTTTAGACATCGACTTAAGATAACGATATTGAAAATGATGCCAGTGGAAACAGAGACAAATACCTACAAGTGGTATAACTTGGAAACAATAATAATGAATGTAAAATGAAACAATTATTATCAGACACAGTCCATAGGCATGGTTGTTTTGTTGGTAACGATATCTGCGCCGTCGCCGTTGTATTTAAATATAGATATGATGATGTTATTTACCTTGTAACGGATATGTAGTTTGATTTCAGAAATATCATTAACTCCTCCGTTTCTAGATCGATAAAGTCTCTCGACGCGACTAGAGGTAGGAAAAATCTCATTACACGAGGGACCTAGAAGAATTATTTAGAGTTTAGAAAATTAGTGTCTTCTTCGTTTGTTACAATGTCAATAAAAAAAATGGTTCACCATTAAATCCATCACAGGCGTCATTCCCTTTTTCCTTGCTTCTCTGAATAAAACAAATGCCGTGTCTTCAGAAAAAAGATTCTCGTTCACGATAAACGACCAGCATTGATCTTCAAGATCTGTTAAAGAGTTATGTATCCTTTGTGCAATTGTGTCATATGATGAGAATTCAAAAATAATTACCAATGTCGACGAATACCTTTGATAGCAAGATACTGCGCAGCACAAAATAAATCTAAGATATTGTCTCTCTTTAAGAGTTTATTACTTTCAACACCATTAAAAATCATCCATTCGTAGATCGTCTGGAAAGCTTCAGGGGAAACATTTGCCTGCAAAATATAAGTAACATTCAGTAACTAACTTTGGTCTAAAACAAACGTTGAAATGTAAACAATTTCAGTATTTTTCTTACAGTCGGTAGCTCAATTTCTCTATGTGGATTAACATCAAAGAAAGATGAGTAAACTTGTAACACTATGTAATGACAATGAAACTCTTCATCGCCGATATGTATAACGGTGTCGGTGTTTCTGGAAACCATAATCTTTATTGAAACAAACAGGGATTGGCACTAGTCACGTCGCTGTATTTATACAGGAAAATCAATAAAATGTTAGATACCCACAGTACAAATCGCTTTATCTGATTAAACATTTACACAATCGCAATACGGAATTTTGTATGCACTATGTACTACGTTGTAATATATATTATTACGAACGTCTACAAGATTCCGATAAAAAATTTGGTTGTTGATGATAACAGTAATCCAAAATTTAATGTATTCATTGACTGGATATAGAGTTCAAGACTTGAGGACTACTCTCATTGTCTGTTGGGCAAAAATGTTGTAAAATTTGCAATATTATTTGAACCTTACATATAATTATGTATTCTGCGATAAAACTCTTGAAATAAATCTTGTTTCTTAGGAAGCTGCACTCGCATCCAGTCTATGGGCTCGGCCGCAGCGTACCCGAGACTACCTAAATCCTTGCCTTTATCTTCTCTTACACCTGGTGATTTTTGTTTTCCGGTCCGGTCACTCGTCAAAGCATTTTTTGCTTGAAGATTTGCGTTGTGAGTTTCTCTAGGGCCAAATTGTAGTTGTGGTTCAGAATCTAAATCATGGTCCTTAGTACCAAAAAAGGTATTGAGTTATTTAGATGTATATAATTGAAAAAATATACCAATGTACTTAAACATTATGTTACTAACAAAGTTTTGTGATATTACATCTTCAGGTTCGCCTCCTGCTTTTCCTTCAAATTTTACCTTCACCTTAGCTTGAGTAGGATCCGCTAATAATACGCCTACCGTGGATGATTGAAATACTACCTATGAAATTAAAGTACACAATAAATATCTTAAATAAAAAAATAAGAACTTGGGAAAGATAATATAAAATAGTTACTTGATTCGACTGAACTTTCAGATTTCCGCTAGGGGTAGATTTAAAAGGAAAAGCAGCTCCTTTCTGAGCACCCAATTGGTCTGTGCTATCAATACTGGAAAGTAAATGGAGAATAGCACTTGTTAGAATAATACACTTATAATTAGTATACCGAATTAGTTTGGATCAGAGTTTTGTAGTAAGATTTATAGTTTTATGAATTTTCAACATTGTTTACCTGGAATTATCTGCGCAAGATGATGCGTTTGGGTCTATTTCGTCTCTGTCTCTCTGAAAATTGTTTATATACTCGACGGCATACTTGGAGGCATAAGACTCGGGTGACATTTCGGATTTCTTCTTAGGTTTTCTGGAGACAGTTTTGAATTGCTTGATTAGGAAATTAATTCTGATTTTTGTTAGGACGCTAAAGATAATTCAAACATGATTGAAATTGTGTTTGGGCTTTAATGAAAATGTGTTTAAAATAAATAAAGTTCTTGCTTACTTTCCTTTAAAGTTCCACGACATTAATGTGTCGGTATGTTTACTGCAATATTTCGTGACACCGTCGCCAGCGCTATTGAAATATGATTCTTTGCGTTTATTTTCAGCTATAACCCTATTCTTGAAGTAGTCTAATGCTAGAAGGGAAATTTTAGTTCAACATTGGTTGTTTTCTTAGGTATTTAAAAGTTTAATTAGGAATGTAAATAAAAAAAAAATATATATATATAAATAAATATATATATATATATTTAAAAAAATTAATTGTAAATTTCGCCGTGGAGCGATAAGACCGACCGAAGCAGTTGTACACTAGCGCATAAGTAGTTATTTAAGAAATTACTATAATCTTGTTTTGTAATAAAGAGGATTTGTATTGTATTGTATTGTAAATTCAGGTAGTGCAAATCGCGGAACTTGACAACTTGACAATTTAATGTGTTATACTTTTGAAAGCATTTCAAAATTCATTGAATTGTGTTTACCCCTGGCATTCTGATGATGATTATTTTTGGTATGCAATTTGAATTAATCTTTGTTTTCATAAGGTTTTTGGAAATACATTTCTTGTAACAGTTTTTCATGTGATAGTAAAAAAATTAAACCATACAAATTTAGCATAATGGACAAATAAGAATGCCTGTAAGAACTAAGAGTATTCTAATTCACCACCACTCCAAACCCACTACCCTCCACCACTTTGTTTTTAAAGACGGCTCGCGCAGTCACCGGTGTTCGCTCCTTTATAATGTAGCTAAATATTATCTGGTATCTACCCACATTGTACTTATTTAATATCCTACCTTGTTAGCTATATTTTGGTTTACCTGTTTGCATAGTCGATCGATGATACTGATGTACGGTAAAACTCTAATGAGTTTATGTTTACATATTTAGAATGTTTTTGTTATGTATACCACTGAACAAATAAATAAATAAAATAAGTAGATAAATAAATTTGGAAAGACTGGACAAATTACTATAGATAACGAAAATTTTAGACTCTTGATGAAATTAAACTACAAGTTACATCATGCATATTTTTTTGAAGTGAAACTGAATGTGGTGGCATTACTTTCCTTCCTGTAGTATTTACCTGCCTATAAATATAAATTAATACTAACGAATGGGTCACTCACTGAAATCACTTGAATGCGCGGTCAGGTCAGACAGAGAGCTGCTCCTGTATAATTTCGGCTTAATAGTTATACAATATTGTTCAAATATGCTCCCTGCTGGTCGGAATCTTCTTCTTTGAGGTATAATAATGCTGAGGATGATAGATTTCCTGAGTTACTTCGTGGTCTCTGGTTCGCAGTTTATGGTATTGGGAAAGATGATAATCATTACCTACTGAAAATAGTATAGGTAGCCTATTTAAACAAAAAATCCAAAAGAACCAGAGAGTAGAAAAACGCATATATAATTATTATGGAAGTATTCTAAATTAATTAATTAATTAAACGAGTTTATGCATCATTTCGACGACAAGACTAACACTTCAGTATATATCTATTATTATATTCTATTATTATTAGTTTGGGACTAGATGGTGATGTGTAAAATGTCCCAAAAATATTTATTATTTATTTATATTTATTTTATATTACAATCACATGAGACTTTCCATCTTCATGTCTCACTTTGGTCAACCTACTTGCGGTACCATTAAGGCAACAGCCTAGGTGGTATTGATGTTGTTATGGGCAAAGGTAACCGCTTAACATCAGGTGGGCCTTTGGCTCGTTTCGCCTACTACTACCTACCTACTATAAAATAAAAAAACTAGTATACTTAAATTCACAAAATCTATGTAAATATATTAGTAGCATTGAAATTATTGATTTGGAACTCCCTTGTGTGTTATTATTCTGTTCATTGAAACGCGTCAGGGCTATTATTTTAGTTATCCCATTTTAGGTGTGTATATTTCCCATAACATGCTACGTGACGAATTTAACGATTGTACCTACTGAATTTCCTTAATATGGCTTTATTAACAGCTATGCTGTCAATCTCATTCCTTTGCATGTGCAGGTGCAAATGGCCGCTAAGGCGGCAATGATTATGGCCAGAATAGTGGGAAGGACAAGATGGAAATGTACTGCAGGAAAACCTCCTGCAGGAAGACAAAACCAGTGCACTAGTGCATCAATTACATCACTGGACATAATACAGCTTCAACAGGATGTTGAATATCCTAATTCATCCCTCAGAGCTAGGACCGAGTGGAAAGACAACACGCCTTGCCAGCCTCAGTCCGCTGACGTTGTTTGGTTCACCGACAGATAAAAAAGAGGGTCTAGTAAGAGTTGGATTCAGAGGTGGGAGGATAAAGGCAAAAAAATCGCGAACCTAGGTCAATAGACCACCGTGTTTCAAGCAGAACTATTAGCCACAATTGGGTGTGTCCGTGAGGGGCTCGTGGCGAAGAAACAACCGCGTGGATTGTACAAGCTGCGAGTTCAGTCCGTGAATGGGTGACTGTTTCATTGCACGAAAGCACGTCCCGGTTGTTATACGAATATCTGTGGCAGTTGTTACGGGTAGTCAGAGTCTGGAAGTCTGACAACTGGTCTAACCTCCAAATATCAGTATTACCCAGTAATTGGGTTGCGGAGGTCTTTTGGCAGTCGCTTCGTTTAAAATACAGATTTTCTGCTGCATCTGATTAGACTGGAAGTCGACTTCAATATAATTATGATAAGGCGTGGAGGATGATGGGTGTGCCCGTGTCAGTCTGCAGAATACCTATACTAATAGGTGAGTATAGGCCTACTCTGATAGCCAGGCAGCATTAAAAGTCTTAAATTAAGAGAAAATTGACTCCAAACTTAGCTACTGAGTTTACTGGGAGCAGCAAACTCGATAGCACCAGAATGGGTTTTTTTATAGTATAGAATGGCGAAACGAACTAAAGGCCCATCTGGTGTTAAGCGGTTACCTTTGTTTATATTAACTGCAATATCGCCTAGGTTGTTGCCTAAATGGTGCCGCAAGTCAGTTCGCCAAACTCCATCCATACCCTTAATGAATGTGATGCAGTGCACCACATGAGAAGCCAGCACCTTGGAGGTCAGGTCATCTCAACGCAGATCAAACTATCTAACTCCCAAGGGCGTAGTTGATTTCATGATTTATTGCAAGAGTCACAATAGATCTTTTCAGGATGCAGTGACTTAGGGGCTCTCTTTCCTCAAAGTAATAAACAGTAACATACATAAGAGGGATTATTATAACAGGTTATTTCCTTTGATGACATATAGGATGTAGTGTGGGATAAGGAAAACTGTAGTTTAATTCAATAACAGTACAACAATAACTGATAATAATTAGAGGACTGCAATTGGTCAGGTTTACGTAACAATAGGTACTTACTCTGGTGAGTTATATTTGATTGCAGTATTTCTTGCATTTGACAACACTTCTGTATCATTTATCTGCAGCAAATCAAACGTGCAACACTTGATACAAACTATTTTAGACAAATCAACCAAAATGGTAGATCAAAAGTTCGTCTGTGTCACATTCATTTTATTGATCATTGGTGTAAGGGTGTAAGTAGTTAATTGATTATTTTACTTACTTTTTCCAAACTAATACTTCTTTGCATTTCAAATTCACTAAACGAGTAATACAGGAACATGAACCATATTGTAGATACTAATGTTTTTAAGTTTATTATAAATTCCCAGGACTCCTTTAAAATTTTTGACAGTTGATGTTCATGTCGTTTTATAAGTCTTGTCAAGCTTAAAAATATTCCAAACATTGACATGACAACGTGAAGTGTCACCATGTATTGTGGTGTCAGGTGTCATGAGTGTCATTTCGATTTCGCGCTGCTGCGCTGATATATTTACCGCCAACGAGCCGCCAACTTTATGAAGTACCTAGGAACTGTATGTCGCAGTCGTCGTATTTTTTTTTTGTCATCAATTAATAACTTTTGACTATAAAACGATTGACTAACAACTTCTCCACATTTTGGTGATGTGTAAAATGTCCCAAAAATATTAATTTATATCACTGAGGAATTATAACTTATATATATTTTTATTTAGTTAAAGTTCGATATCGCTTTGTAGAAAAGTAGGTACCTATTATCTTGAACGATGTTTCGAGCCGTTTTCGGTTGATCGACAAATTGAATGAAAGTTATAAATGTCCTAACTGATCTCATTATTACAGAAAACATAAACATAACATAACATCACGCCTGAATTTCCCCGAAGGGGTAGGCAGAGGTGTAATAGTACACCCACATTTCGCCAGTTATGTTATAGTCCGATGTAATAGGGGGCGAGCCTATTGCCACTGACCGGGCACAAATCCAGACTCCGGGCTGCTACTAAGAATTTCCTAATGACATGATAATTATTACAGAGTTGTGTTAATTCACACCATCAAAAAAGTGTGCCTACAGAAGCTACACCGACTGCGACACCCAGTGGCCAAGCGAACTCTTGCGATTTACCGGCAATGCAGGAGTTTGTGGTGGTCCCAATCCCAACAAACTGTCCAGACAACCAGAAGATGGCCATCGATGGAAGGTGCCGTGAAGTGATGGACTAAAGCAATATTTGAATAATTCTTTTTTAATTTTTGGTTTGCGTGACAAATAGTTTTTGCTTTTGCGCCCGAATTTGAAATTTTCTTAGGAAGCCTCAAATCTCAGAGATTCCGTCGTATAATGCACGCAATTTGTGTTACTGTGTCACTACTACAACAAAGGCATCAATTTAGATGTAGCTAGGTAGGTACTGATAGGTAGGTACTTAAAATGTTTCTAGACATTCTGCCCTATCTACCTACCTTATTTTTCATGCCGAAGTTTTACGTGGAAGCATAAGTCATCTTTATTGAGATATGTTCTTATCTATATTCCTTATGTTCCTTTACAAGGTCATCATCATCATCATCTCAGCCAAAGGACGTCCACTGCTGGACATAGGCCTCCCCCAAGCAACGCCACAACGACCGATCCTGTGCCTTCCGCATCCAGCGGATTCCCGCGACCTTCACCAGGTCGTCGGTCCACCTTGTGGGGGGCCTACCCACGCTGCGCCTTCCAGTACGCGGTCGCCACTCCAGAACTTTACTGCCCCATCGGCCATCCGTTCTGCGAGCAATGTGCCCCGCCCACTGCCACTTAAATTTGTCAATTCTTCGGGCTATGTCGGTTACTTTCGTTCTCCTGCGAATCTCCTCATTTCTGATTCGATCACGCAGGGACACTCCGAGCATAGCCCGTTTACCTTTACAAGGTAACGAAAATATATTATAAGAATATTTTACCTATTGCTACATTATGGTAGCTTATCGATTTTTATAGTCAAAAAACAAAGAGATATGCATATAATGCCCATCCTTCCTTATAATGTGGAAAATACGTGTGAAGATAATAAAATATTTCACTGAATTGTTAGATTTATTTTTATTTTATCAATATCTTTATCTATTTTATATGCACTAGGATTTCGGTATGTTCTGGTTGGTAAATCTTTCAATTCTCAAATACAACGTGTAACAGAATAAAAGTCCTAAGTCCTAAAAGTATTTTGTTCAGAATCATTGTCATATTAGGAGAATCTTATGGTTTTTATACCATGTTACATTTTGCGCTTTGTATTTTTTTTTCTACCTAAAGATTTTATAAATCAGTTAATCCCGAGTAGGTCCCCTGAGGTCCAGTTAGACCAACAAAATGGATTTCTGTGTGTCACGTAACTCCTAAACGGCAACATGCAGCTATTCTGCAACCAAGTATTTAAGATAAGTATGGAGCATCGTAATTAATCAATTCAGAAATGTATTTATCATACCAATCAACAGATAATGCTTTTGGTAAGCAAAATGATTTAATTTCATAAAAAAGTAAGCAGGCTACAGGTACCATACCTATATTATTATCTATTACTTTAGTACCATTCTACTTTAGTACCATCTACTTGAGTTGCCGAACGACAAACGATGCACGAACTTTCGTTCCAACTGATACACACAGGACACAAATATTTGTGTGATGAACATGAGTGTTTGTGTTGGTCTGGTTGTTTCGTATGTATTATAAGTATGTATTTACAAAAAAAAAAAACGTATATAAGTATTATATCCATTGTCTAGTACCCATAGCACAAGCTCTGCTTAGTTTGGGACTAGACGGTGACGTGTAAAAATGTCCCAAAAATATTTATTTTATTTATTTATTATCGTGCTCCTGCTTTATCCCAGTTTGTATGGGGTCGGTGCAGTACGTATTTTTCTTTCGTATAGGTATCTCTATTAGCCGTCATCTCAGTGTTCACTTTTTATCAATTCATATCATCTTTCACACAATTCTTTTGTTTTCTTTGGTGTGCCTGTTTTCTTATATCCATTTATTTATTTATATTTATTTACATTTACATATGCTTTATTGTACAGCATATAAAACATTACATCCATCCATATTAATACTTAAAACTTTCCTCGTATTTTTTCCTCTTCATTCCACTTCAACACATGTTGTCCCTAGCCATACTTTCAGACTCCCTCTTACATACTCATTCCTTATCCTATCCATTCAAGTAACACCACACATTCCTCTTCACATTCACATCTCAGCTGCATGAGGCACACAAAAAAGGCACAATAAGTATAGAGTAATAAACGTAGATTAGTAATATAGAGTTCATAGGTGTATGAGATTGACCGGGCTAAAGAGAGACAACGTCAAAACAGGATCATCGCATGCGATACCAGAACGATAACATGGTTGATCGGAGTAGCAAATTTCGCGATAAATGTTATGATTAATCGAATAACAACATCTTCAAATACAAGTAGACCCCTAGAACCCCTTTCTAGTCTCGGCCTAGCAACGATGAAACTAATATAATAAAGAAGGACTAGTTATACCAACAATGGGGTGCTGGACAGAAAACCTCCACATGTACCTGACGGCTGCTAGTCCTTCTGGACACGTCTGGAGGGAACGACAGTTGTTAGGCCAGTGCATCCTGGGTACGGGCAATAAATATCCTTTCGAGGGACATTATATCCTTCGGGGGATCTTATTGCCTGTGGCGAATATTCTGGCGCGGGAAAGGTTTAATCGATCTGGGCCAACGGGACGTGCCTCCACGTGTCCCTCTGAAGTTAGCAGAGGGTACAGTGGAGGATGAGGGATGAGGAAGAGAACCTCTACAAAAAAATACGGGAGGCCTGCAGGGCCTGCGGGCGGCGCACTCGGGGTAGTCTGCTGCCTGGCATGGCTAGTGTTGCTGGCTTGGCTGCCGTGGCTGGTGTGGCTGGCGAGGTTTGCGAGGCTGGCGTGGCTATTAATTTATATGTATTTTATTATTATATCTCTGTGTGTGCATAAATTTAATAAATAAATAAATGAAAGGCTTATGAAGAAATTACAGTTATTGAAACATTTGAACAGGAAGCAGAATATTTTAAGATTAGTCACACCATTAGAAATAAGTTTATGAATTTAATAAAATTATTGTTCTAAGAAAAACCTTGCTTCTAACATAACATAACATATATCATCATAACATCACGCCTGTATTTCCCGAAGGGGTAGGCAGAGGTGTACAGTACACCCACATTTCGCCAGTTATGTTATAGTCCCATGTAATAGGGGGCGAGCCTATTGCCATTGACCGGGCAGAAAATCCAGACTCCGGGCTGCTACTGAGAATTTCCTAATGAAAAAACCCAATAACACTTTGCCCGACCCGGGAATCGAACCCAGGACCCCACGCTCAGCAGTCGCGCTTGCAACCACTAGACCAACGAGGCAGTCCTAAAGAAAATACCTACCTACCTTGCTTCTAAAGAATTGTTATTATCAATTAGATCCTATCATGTAGGTATATAGCGACAAGCGCAAGGAACGCAAATATTTTTTACATAGCGAAATTCCAAGTACCTACGTCATCGATCACGAGTATACATGTTATTATGCACATTCTAGCAAATGGAATTCGGGACGTTCGAAACTGTTGTCCGGTTGTCGAATTCTTCAATTCCATGTGTAAAAAGTGTCAATTCCTGGGCGTGGTTTCTTATCAGTTAGCAGGTATTGGCATAGAATAGGTAATTAGTATTGGCACAGATAATATAATACTATTGATGTTGGTTTTTGAGTCGGCGCCAATAAAACAATCAACGAAGATCATTAAATTACTTTAAATAAATAATGAAAACAACATAACATCAAATACAACGTGAAATTTTCAACGATAAACAATAACCTCTGTGGTCTAGTGGTTCGTGTGTCGGACTTCTGATCACGAGGTCGTGGGTTCGATTCCCACAGGACACAAATATTTGTGTGATGAACATAAGTGTTTGTGTTGGTCTGGGTGTTTCTTATGTATTATAAGTATGTATTTACAAAAAAAAAAGTATATAAGCATTATATCCATTGTCTAGTACCCATATCACAAGCTCTGCTTAGTTTGGGACTAGATGGTGCTGTGTAAAAATGTCCCGAATATATTTATTTATTTATAACTTTCCAAAAATACGTCAATCTGTTTTAAAAGATCTCCAGTCAATCACGGACCTTACACATTAATTAATTACACTTTTGTTAAATCGCACTAGAGGTCTAAGATAGAGAACTCGGTCCAGAACCTTGCTGGAGCTAGGTTCATAACCCAGAAAGTAGTTATTAACACTCAAATTAATTATCCCTCCAACTGATGCAAGGCCGCTGGTGGCGGCCCAACTATACCTAGATTATCTCATCATCATCATCAGCAGCCTATATTAGTACCCTGCTGCACACAGGCCTCTCTAATGGCACCCCACTGACATCGATCCTTGGCAACTCGCATCCTGCTGCTACCTACCAGTCACTGATGCCAATATCATCGCTCCACCGAACCTGAGGACGTTCTACCCTACGTTTGCTGATTCTCTACCAGATCACCACATCGTTCAGAATTCGATCCTTCAGAGAGTCTCCGAGCATAGCCCTGTCCATAGCTCGCTGAGCTACCTTAAATTTGTGGATCAGCCGTACCGTGAGTGTCCACGTGTCGGCGTCGTAAGTCATTACAGGCAGGACACATTTATTGTAGTCTTCAGGCTCAATGAAATAGAATATCTATTTGTACCTCAGTAACGGTTAATTGATAAACCAAATTCGTAAACGGATCCCTTTACCGAAAAAGTGCGCAGCAATTCTCAATCAAGGGCACCTACTTCCTAAACTGTTTATACACAAATTATTTAATTCTTTTTGAAGTCGTTTTTTTTTTTTAAAGAAATTTTTATATTTTGTTTGTTGCATCTTCACGACCAAAATTTTCGACAAATTTTGATGAAATTGGGCACAAATCCTACTCATATTATAAATGCGAAAGTATCGATGTTTGTTTATCCTTCAATCACATTGAAACGGCTAAACGGAAACTTGACTTAGATATACTTTTATTGCATTATATCTCGAAATCATATTTATTAAAAAACTAAAAAAACCCATACAGTAGTTTTTGCGTGAAAGAGTAAAAAACATACATACATCGTTACATACATACTTCGTTAGATATCCGTCGTCAGATTAGTTTGTTAGATTGATCTGACCACGGCCACTGTTCAGTGTCCTCGGTTAGACTGATTAAATTACAGTGTCCGTAGTTAGACTGGTGGACGTGGTCAGATGGCTTTCACGTTTATAATATTAGTAGGAAGTAGGATAGTAAGATAGGATAAGAAGTAGGATAGGATAGGATTATTATAGGTATTATCTATTATTATTTCTAAATGCAAGAAATATACCGAGGCGATATGCGAGCAATATGTCTGATGAATAAATAAATGAAATGAAATGAAATGATGGATGACAGTCGCTCCGTGTCATCATCATTTCAGCCGAAAGACGTCCACTGCTGGACATAGGCCTCCCCCAAGCATCGCCACAACGACCGCTCCGTGTAAAATACCGCATCTGATAAAACTGGAAGCCGACCACAACATAGTGAAAAGGCTCGGAGAAAGAAGATGTAAGCAATACATTTAATGTGGCGTAAAAAATTTAAAATATATAATTTAAGTGTTACTAATAACGTAATAACTTACCGAGGACAATCAATTTGTTTTTCAATGTGTTTTATTTTCAATCAAAATTTTTGTGGCAGCTCTCGTTTACAATATTACAACCAGAAATTACAATCCATTAATAGAGCTGTTAAAGCTGGTACGCATAAAGTATTATGACGTATGATGTAGGTACATGTGGGATAGTAATGAGCTTAGTAATGATATTATATGCAACAGCAATGGTCTAGCACGGTTTGCAATAGTGCTGCCAAAATTATTAAGGTTGTACGCGTTTTTGTGTTTTGAACCTAACCTAGCCCCAGCAAGGTTCTAGAACGAGTGCCTTCTACTGCGATTTAACAATAGTGCGATTTAACATAAGGCCTAATTGCCTTATTAATAAGTAAGATCCATGATTGGCTGGTGATCTTTAAAAAGGCCTGTGATTTTTGCTGGGGTATATTTATGAAACTGCGAGTCTGCGAGTGGAAAATAAAACCTTTATTTCAGATTTACTTTTCCTGAATCTTCGGATACAAAGGATAATTTACTAACTATCAATTTATTGAATTTGTCATAAAAACAAATGAAAATGCCTACAAAATACCATTGAGGTGTGTTTGGAGTATAAAGATACCGATTGATTAAATAAATCGTCATCCACAGTTGTTGGAATTCTTTTGATAACAGACAATTTCGTGGGAGCGAACGTATTTCGCGAGGGGGACCCTTTAAATTCTATTATCAGTGAATCATAATAATATCGGCGGCGTCATTAGGTGTGCATGTGCGATAAAGCCCTATGGAAATAGTTCGTATAAAACAGCTCGCCGGCCGGAGTCCGCATCAGTTCTGTCTTGCATCGAGACAACAGCGTGTGTGTGAAACAACTACAGATTCTTTCAGTTATATATATTTAAAACAATGTGAGTACGAGTATTTTTTTCTTATTTGTGAAATCGGTCCGTGGAATAGTTATTTGTTTTGAAATGCTTTGAAACTTAAAACACTTAAAATCTCTGTAAATATGTCGACAAAATTTACAATCCAAATAAAAATTACGTGTCTTCTTGCATATCGATGATGTTTACCTAACCTTGTATTAAAATTAAAAACCTTACACGTTCTAAAACTTCTTGGACTAAAATCACCATGAGAATCTTAGCCATACTACCTATGTGTTCTGTAACTTAGCGTGAATTATTTAATCTCACACAGGTTGAGTAAATTATAACTGCTACAATAACATTTGAATTACACATTATTATTATTATTTATTATTATTACATTTGAAGTAGGTAGGTAGTTTATATTAATGTGTTAATACTATATTCTACAATCGTGGTGAACTTTTTAGTGTTCTTGCTCTCCTTCAAGGTCGGCTTTTGTGTATTGCGACTATGCAAGGCCGTAAAAACACGTTTTTGTGCTAACCGGGGGGGTAATGTTCACTTGCCATAATCTGTAGCCTCTATAAATAATTTATTTGGAACATGTGTACTCTTGCAGAATTTTTACATATAATTGGGTACTTAGAGGGACTTGTATTTCTTAATCCATGTTGCAAAAGTTATCAGGATCTGCGAGATAAACTGCATCTATTTCCTTTAGAATGGGTTTTGGTAACAACTAAGTGGGATAGTAGAAATTTCCAGTAGCATTAGAAGTTAGAAGCGTTATGTTCTTTCTGCGAAAAAAAAAGAAAAAAGCCAAAATATTTCATTGATTAATCATCGTTATTAAAACTTTATCAATCATAGACAAATGAGCCTATCGTAGATTGCAATTAGCCATCTTAATTATTTTTGCTGTTTTCGCAAACAATAGGTAATTCAGTGTACTTAATTATCATCTGAAATGTTTTAACTGCAATTCAATTCAATTCTTTATTAGCGTGAATATTGATAGGTACATAGATGGTAAAAAAAATTGTATTGGTACATAATAACTGCAAGTTCTGGTTATGTGTCTGTTTGAAGTAGATTTATTAACAGATGCTAATTAATGAACAACCTGCTTGTATGTAGGTACTTCCAGTAAACAAAGGATGATATTCTTGTTATTAAATATGATGCATCATTGTCAACATTCATCATCAAAACAAAAATACTGGGGTCTTTTCCTATTGCTTTTTGTACAGGACCTACTCAAAACTACTTAATTCACATCCAAAATCACAACCAAAATCAACATAGCATATAATAATAGTTACGAATTTATTGTTTCTGATGGTAGATTAGCGTTTAAAACTCGCTTATAAATTTAACTGATACTTTATTTATGTGACAATATTTTTGTTATTGCAGAATGGCTGACTCAGACCGCATTGTATTCCCCGACGAGGTAGACCAGGTTAAGGCAGATGTCAAGGCGGACGCCGAGGCTGCTGCAGACCAGGACAAGACATCTGGTGGCGACACCAACACCGTCGATGCTGCGCCCGAGGAAGTTACCATCTCCTCGAGGAACGTGATCACAGTCCCCAACAACTGCCCCCCTGGTTACCAGATGGGTGTCGATGGCAAATGCCGCGAAGTATTTTAAGTAATCATATAAGTTTAATTTACGATATATACTAGTATGTGTTATTAGGACCGTTTATTTACGTTGGCTGTATGTTTGTGCAAGCCTATTTTTTTTTTCTAAATGCGGCATGCGCAAGTCTCAGTGCAGCTAAAAGTTACTAACTTTACTAAGTGTAACCAGACCTTTAGGTTAAGATTTTTTGCCTTAATTTGACGAATAAACACCTTTTTAGGATAACTAAGTAAATGATGACGTAGCAGTATTATAAGGTCGAATGAACTGGTGATGTTGAGTGTTGTCTGTAACGTATGTGTATTTTTATTTTATATTTGAATCGTTCAAGTATTGTTAAGTGTCGTTTTTTTCTGTTTTTTTAAGACAATTAAATGTTAAGAGTTACTACATTTATTAAAATGTTTTATTTTGAGTTCAAGTGGGCTTTTGCGTGGAATAAAACCTGTTTTCTAGTTTGTTGCAAATTGTTCTCATATCATAATTGCATTTCTGCCTATCAAGATATGAGATTCTATCTTAGAATAACAATCAAAGAATTGTTATTCTAGGTAGAATTATTCATATTTAGTAGTCTTTTGCATCTCTTATATCTGACCATGAATTAATGAATATAATTTATACATATTGTTAGATGGGCAGAGGCCAGATAGATGCAACCAACAGACCGTGCAATCATATCACGATGTTGCTGATATTTGCCTAGTGCCTACCTCCTCTCCTGAAAATTCGCAAGTTTCCAACTGTCCTTTGTTATTTTGACTTGATACGCTCCGGATAAGGAGCCAGTTCGCGAGCCAGTCCAGTGAGTCAGTTCAGTCACTGGCCAGAGACAGTTACTCACTGAAGCATCTTCAAATGTATTCATGAGGCCAGTGAAAAGCCAGTCACTTAAATGTGAACTGTCTTCAAATTTATTCGTACATGAGGCCTGTAGTGAACTAACTCCCGAACTGGCCCCATGTCTGGAGTGCATTTCCACTCGTTACAATTGATAGTTAAAACGCAATAGCAGAAGTAATGGCTTCACGTATTCCAAGTGCTATAATTAGTCCTGGATCTAGGAGGACAAGCTGCCGCACTGTCGCTGATATTTAAAGTACGATGATTAATTTAGAATTATTAGGTCTACACAAAATAAATTGATAATTGTACTTGAAAAAGTCAAAATGCACGCCACTGTACGACACCTACCCCTGGTGGCAATTTCAAGGGGTGACAAATTCAAGTGTGGCACATGGATCCTGATTTACTATATCTACAAAGCGGAGCTAAAATATATAGGGTAAGCAGTTTTGTCCAGTCTCTAAAATCCTAAATTCGGGGCTGGTTATACTCTAGTCATCTAGTCAGTTCACCTTAGTGACTATACCGTTGAAGACGTTTGCACATCTGGGAGTTTTGGGACTGAAGATGATTTTGTGCACAAACAGTCCCTCATCAGAGGCCAAAGAATACTTCTCGATGCGAGTGCCATGTTGTTTCTTTTTTGTCGCCACGAAAGGCAAAGTCAGAGCGAGTCTCGCCTGACGAAACTCTCCCTATGTTTTAGCTTTTAGTTTTCAAAGTAGCGCTCTGAACATAGAGCCTGTTATCATCAGCCCATTACTGTCCCACTGCTGGGCACGGGCCTCTTCTCAGAATGAGAAGCCTAACTAACTGTAAAAAGCTTCAGCCTAGTCTGCTGCGCCATTCTAACCTCGGTCACAGATAATATAATACTATACTCCTCGGTTAAGGCTGGCGTGTCAACGTACTCGTACTTAGTACTTAGATATCGGAATCAGATAAGTGCTTAGGTACGTTATTGCCTACAGATAACACGGAGTGCCGTATAAAATTAAACAGAATATTACATTGTTGGTATGTAATAAGTAACGCGTAAAAAAAATCATCATCTCGATTTTTTGAATTTAATTTAGTTTTTTTTATTAAGAACTAGCTGTGCAATGCCCTCTTTTTTTTGGGCCAGGAACCTTCGCGGGCGTATGTAGAACAACTCACAAAAGTTTCATTACAATTGGATAAATGTCTTAGGAACGCATAGAGAACAAACATATAAACATTCATTTTTATATATATAGATTGGGCTTGCATTTGACCGCTACCTCTGGGGGTCTACTAGCGTTTTACAAAATTCAATTAATCGTACCATTCATCGCACAATTTGCTACTCCAGCCAACCATCGTTTCCATATCGCATGCGATGATCGTGTTTGACGTTGTCTCTCTGACCTTCGGTTAATTTCTTATGACTATGAACCGTAGTCTATCTTTATTGTGCCTTTTTTATTTGCCTATTTTTTATTGTTAAGGTATCAGTTAGGGTTGACACTTAAACAACGTTTTTTTCTGAACATTTCCGAGTCTCTGATTAGTACTTTACCGTAGGCTTTCAAAAAATCATGCTATCTAGTATAACATGCAGTCGGAGGCCACTTATACGCTATATATTTTTATGGTCAGTTTGTGATTGGCATAGTTCGTAGGTAACCTCCGCCTGCATGCTAATCATGCTATCATATCAATGATAGCATGATTTTTTTACAAGATAAGAATCCTGACAAGAACCCTTACTGGGCACTGCAAGCTGAACAAACACCTTCACAAGATAGGCCTCAGTGATACCACAGTTTGCTGATTTGGTCGCGAAAAGGATGAGACGCCGATCCATATCCTATGCGAATGTGATGCAGTGCACCACAGAAGCCAACATCTTGGAGGCCACGTCATCTCAACGCAGGAGATCAAATCCTCCTCCCCCAAGGTCATAGTCGACTTCATGATTGACTTGCAGCTTGAGGAAGTGCTGTAATGCTGCAAGAGGCGTCACAATAGATCTTATCAGGTCGCAGTGGCTTAGGGGCGTTCAAGACCCCTACCTCTTTCCTCAAAAGAATAAAAATGATTTTTTTGACAGCCTATCGTAAATTTTCTCTACTAGGCAGGATCTCTCTGAAGGATATTTATTAGATTTATAAAGACTGTATAAATATGTCTTGTTTACATCTTTTAGTTATTTTTACATGCAGTTGGGTTTCTTGGTTTTAATAATTAACTTTTTTTTAAACTTCATGTAACCTGCACGCAGAAAAAAAAACTTAATTAAAAACACATGAATGAAGAGTAGAAAGGCACTGCGCTTATTTAAGAAATTTCTTTCAGCGTACCTACCTTGTTTGAGTCTTGTTGCCGTCCATCAATAAGATTTTCATAACAGAGAATTTGAAAATGGATGGGTATATAATTCTAAAAAACAATTAATTGATTTCTTATTATGTGTTTTATTTTTTTCTACCGTGTCTTGCTAGTCACCTAAACAAAGGCGTAAAATATTGTCTGTGTTGCGGAAATGTTGCGGGCAAAGACCGTGGCAGTAGTCCCAGCTGCAGAGTAGACTGCAGGCGAAGACAACGTGACGGTAGGCGGCGCCACACGCCAGGCTGTGCCCGAACTGCCCGAAGCTCTGTCGAACTGCCCCAGAGACTACCTAGAACTACGATGCAGAGTCCCTTGAAGTTTCGAAAAAACCTAATCTTAACAAGCGATCTATGGCTACGTATCTTTAGATACTGATTCATCTATAATGCTATTTTATCATACCTACGCTATTATAAGGTTTTCGATGTTACATATTGTGATGAGTCATAAAAAAAAATACGCCAAATAAAACTCATGTGTTTTACTAATAATTAACGATCATTTACTTTAAAATATTCATATAATTACATAATAATGTTCTAATCTCTGTCTGTGATAATTAAAACATAGGGCTAAGATAAAAAATTAAATATTATTTCTTTCTATAACCCTGACATTGTAAAATATTGATGATATTCTACAAAAATTATAAGTAACCGAGCGTTGCATAAGTTTTAACAAATGGAGCATCACTCTCGCAGGAATTCCTGAAAAAGAAGAAAAGCAGTATTAGCATACAAGTAGACGTGGCAATGTATGGGAGCTGCTCTTGAAAATAATTTCGATTCCAATTCAAACACGGAACTCAGAAAAAAAAAAAAAACCTTTTTTTTTGTCGGTTAAAAATGACAAGTAATACCGGATAATCTTGAAAAAAAAAAACGACGCATTCACACAGACGCACGCGTCAACAAGGCCCCTAAGCGGGTATTAGCACTGCGACGACGTCCGCTTAGGTTCTTGTTGAGGCGTACTTCTGTGTGAGTGATTCATTGTTAGGAAGTAGTTTCCGTACTGTACGTTGTTTACTGTGGTGTAGACTACGCGTAAGACGCGAGGTGTTTCGCGAAAACTGGGAATAACATGTAGAGGTAGTCCTATAACGAGATCTTACTGAACAATGTTGTAATTTCGCAAAACCACGGACTGGGTCTAGTGTTTTTGTGTAATTATGAAGAAAGATTAGTTCTTTTTCTTCTGTTGTGTCTATCTATATGAGCTAAATTAATAGCTCATGGCGTGGGAAAAAGATTAGCCAGTCAGCAGATTGTTAGCGGGACTGACTGCCCCGGGGCCTTACTTCCGACTGGATCGAGCTCTGAACCAAATCGAGCTAATGTCAATTCCTAGAAAAATGGAGTACGATTTGACACTAACTCGAATTCAAATTCGATTGATACAGCACTCAATCCAGTCGGGAGTAAGACTACAAAGTAAAGATTTCTTTACTTTGTGGTAAGGCCCCAGGATGCGCCGGACGAATAATTAAATATCGCCACACGTGGATGCTCTTTTAATACACCCCAACCCTTTTAACCACAGAAGTTTAGTAATATAACGAAATTCGTTAAAACAATTACGTGACTAAAACATGATTGTGTAATATTGTGTATGTAGGAAAAATAATGTCATTTGCAATTCTGGATGCCAGAAATGTAAAAAAATTGAGACTCGTAAAAAAAATTCTACCATTTTTTTTTACTTTCACTAATAGAATTAACCAAAGATACATGAAAAGAAAACTAATTTTTACTACTTAGGTACTATTTTTAATAGCTAATTCGACCAAATAAACCTCATTCGATTAGAACACAACTGTTAGTTTTTTAGGGTTCCGTAGTCCTACAAGGAGCCCTTATAGTTTCGTCATGTCCGTCCGTCTGTCCGTCTGTCCATCTATCCGTCTGTCCGACTGTCCGTCTGTCCTAATCCTTTACAGCTTAATAACTTCTACAGTTATAAACATAAGTAAATGAAATTTTGTTAAAAAATGGTTTAGATCTCAATTTTAAAAGAATAAAAAAATCTTGATAACGTATTTTAGGGGTGGGCATACATGTGAAATGGGGATAAAAAAAAAATTCGCTGCACCCCCTCGTGTGGGGTATTATTAAATAGGTCTACTAAAATGAAAGTAATGTTTCATACATCACTTTTTTATCAGGTGTACCATCTGCGAAATATAGCCCACCAAAGTGGCTTACAATGTGTCCGGGGGGACAGGCGGGGGCCTGCCATTTCCAAACTATGCAACGTAGAAACTTGTAATCTTCCACGTTGATAGACTTTTATAAAAACTCTCTTTTAATATTATTTCGAAATTTTTTGGACTGTTCATGAACAAACTGATTAGCTTTTCACTAAAGCATAGATATTCTATGACAAAAGAGTACGCATTTATTTGAGCGCAACCCGTTCTTGCGGCCTCGTAGCGTAAATAATTAAATATAAATTTATGTTATGGCAGTCCTACACTCGCATAGGCAAAGAAATTGACCATGAGCGCGAGCGCAGCGAGCGCGAAATTTTTTGGTATTTTTCGCAAACCGAGATTATATTTACTTGGTCGAGTTTTAAGAACTTTTTTAATTGAAATGTTATTTTTCCATTTCGATTTTCAAAAAACTAATTACTTATCATCGAATATCGACGTTTAAAGGTTCTTGAATATTTTTTATTTGGCCTAGGTTGTATAAGGCTAACATGGTAGTTAATTAGGTAGCTATTTCTGTTGTTGATGGTTAGCTAAGTAATTAAGTATTCAATCGACGGTGTCGCAACGGGGAGATTGGAGAAAAACCTCGCGGCGGCGTAGGCGGTGCTGCAAAATAGAACTTTAAATCGCGCGAATATTATTTACAATGAACGAACGGGTTCGGGTGCGAGTTCAATTTAGTAATTTCATGTGTGTATCTTGTTTCATTAGTATGTAACACGTACATACATTCATTTATTCATTCTTCTTCTTCTTGGTGTCGACATGAGCTACATAATGATAATAGCTCATGCCGTGGGGAAAAGATTAGCCAGTCAGCAGGTTGGTAGCGGGGCTGACTGCCCAGGGTGCGCCGGACGATCAATTAAATATCGTCACTCGTGGAGGCTCTTTTAATGCACCCCATTTATTCATTGTATATACATTTGGTAAATTATGTAAACAGGAAAAAAACTATGGTTGACCTAGGCCCAGGGGGGGTCATGACCCCCATGACCCCCCCCTGGATCCGCCCTTGAACCCAACTGAGCTGACGCAGTAAAAAGCCGATTAAAATAAAAGGTAGCTTGTAGGCCAGGAGACAGCTGATGTTGTTGTTATGGTGTGCCCGGACATCGCCGAAAGAAAGTTTAGGTTATGTATGAGGGAAAGCCAATGAAGTGGGATGGATGTATCGCGAATGACATGCACTGCAACCCTCCTGGCCCATCCACCCAAGGCGGAGTTTTTAGCGGGTGCGAGTCCCACATATCTACACCGCCTCCCCGGGTGTAGTGACATGCGATAGGCATTTTCTAGGTCTCAAAAAAAGGGGGACTGGTGTTGCAGCAGCTTGTAGCGATTTACATTCATTGGTTACCTGCCGGTTTGTTCAGTATACTTACGGTGTTCAAGTTACCTGAATACTCTGAATAGCCATTTTTATCGGCAAGTTTTTTATAGATGACGTAAGAAGGGTACATAGGTACTCGTGGTAAATCGCGCCTACCGTTTCGCAAAAAACTTTTCACAAACATACACTTCGCAAACAATTATTCATAAATATAATTTCGCAAACCTATTTTCTACAACAATTTGTTTGGAAAAGTAACTAGTCATTTAGCAAAATTATATTTTGACAAGCGTTCATTTCATAAACTCACGTTTCGTAAAGTATTCATGTACTTATCAAATGTAGGCATCATTTCGCAATGCTACTTTTAATAAAAAAACGTTTTGTAAACTATTGATTTGGCAATTGTAATAATTTACAATACTACTTTTATTAAATAAACTTTTCATATTTTATTGATTGACCATTTATTTATTTCACAAAACAATGTTTCTTATGTAACTACTTTTGTAAAAAGTTATAGTAACTTTGTTACAAAATTAAGATTATCTGTATCTTGTCACTAATGATACATTTAAATAATTATTTGCCTACGTTTACCTTTGTCTGCGATGGTGGAACTAAGTGTTAAACAGACTCAGCTCACCCCCACTGCACGTGGTCAGACTCTGTCCTACACCTAGTGTTATTTAAAAGCGTGGAGCCAGAAGCTCGAGAAGGTCGAGTGTGCGAGAGAAGCGAAGGGGCGACAAAGCGAGTATTCTGGCGGAGCAAACTCAGAAACACCAGTTTAGTTTAGTTTAGTTTATCAAATGAAATATCAATAAAAATTACAATTGCCAAACGTTAGTTTGTATAGAGCATTTGAGAAATAAGTACCTTGTAAAAAAACGATACTCAAGAAGAAATGTTGTGAAACGTTTTGTTGTTTAGAAACATATATAACGTGGGTAAAAAGACTTGTTGGCGATACTTAGGTTGTTTTTAGAAATATGTACTCTGTAAAAACACTTGTTTGCGAAATGAAACATAATGAAAGATGGTTTTCGAAAGATATGGTTTGTCAAGACTTGTTTGCGAAATGAAGTGACATTTTGTGAAAAATAATTTGCGAAACATTAGGGACCCAGGGGTCTATTCGCGTTTGACGAACGATAAACGAAGTACGAACTTTCGTTCCGATTGATACCTAGACAACAAAGATAGGCACACAAAAAAGGCACAATAAAGATAGACGACGGTTCATTGTCATATGAAATCGATCAGAGAACAGAGAAAAAAAACGTCAAAACACGATCATCGCATGCAATATGGGAACGATGATTGACCGGAGTAGCAAATTGTGCGATAAACGATACGATCAATCGAATATCGTCGAACGCGAGTAGACCCCCTGTTCACAGAATATGTGTTGCTATGGCCTATCATGGCAAATAATAAAAATAATCAAAAGTCTGAACCCATTATTTTGGTTATTTAGAAATGTTCAGAGTAGGTACAGTCAACAGCATGACAGTGGTAACACTTCAATTCGAAAACCACTCTTACTGCTTACGAAATAAGGATGCTGCTAATGTCAAAGTGTTTCCACCGACGTGCGGTCGACCGTACCTATGAGGAAAATATTTTAAAAGAGAAGCTGATTGATTGATTTCTTTATGAAAACAATACATGTTGATCTGTATCCGTGCCATATTTAAGGTGGTGCCTATACCACTGATACTGAGTACAAATCAATGAAAAAATCAATAGCATTTTTTTTATATATTTAAATACCTATTTATAAACAAACAAATTCGCCCCGCGAGTCGCGCTCGACTCAAAAACGATGCGTGCGAAACGACCAAATAAATGGGCAGAATTTTCCGCCCTGTGATAATGCCGCCGGTGACTTACTTTCAGAGTCGTTCGGGATTAATTTTCACACACTCGCTATGTTTCTGAGTGAAAGTTTAGTTATTAAATAACTGTAGAGATAGTGAAGTATTCTTAGATGACTAAGCAGTAGCATATTACTTATCATTTGCTCTAGAAATATGGCACTTTTGCAGATCAACATCTTGTATTTATTTAATTGTTCTGAGATATATCCGATCGTCCATATAAAATAATAATATTTTAAAAAAAAGGTGTCCCGTGCCAATTAGTAAGAAAAAAATAAACTAAAATAATAGTGGACATAAAAAATATTTAATTTTCTTTTTATATCTACATACTTCTCACTATATACAAAGAAAATTCAAAGTAAACAAAAATAATAAACATAAAGCAAATAAAATTAAAGTTAGATACAGTAACGTAAGCCTACTAAAATTGTGCGTGATTTTGGAAATAATTTCACTAGTAGTACAACTACTACCTACGAACAAAAATTTCATAACTTTGTAAAAATGTCATGCAGAATGTCTACATCATGCTGAAGCATGTCTAGCTAGACTGCACACTCGTAACACTAGATCTAATAACTACACGTTACTTATAAAAACTTTACTTTACGTCACACAAAACATACATTACATTGTATCTACGACAAATTATAAATTAAGTTAGGTACGTCCATGAGTTGTCTGCTTTAAACTAATCTCATGAAACGACACAACACCCATACATATACTACCGCGATCCACGATGCACTAACTAATCTCGCGAGTACTTACTCGTCCTCCCATGGACATATGTCATTCCTCTGCTTGCGCTCAACGATGCCGCTTTTATTATCACGCTTAACAATATTGGTTTCAGAGACCGACGTCAGTTCGTCTTTATGAGCAATATTTTTCGTCGCGTCCGCGTCGGACGCCGCCTTGGAATCTTCCGAGACCCTTTGCAGTGGCGCCGAAGGCACTTTGTCTACGTTGTCATCGTCGACCCCGATGTCCTCGCAGACGGCGAGAGGCGCCACCGGTGGCCGCGGCCCCGCACCCCCCTCCGCCACTTTCGCCGAGCAGCACGGCTCCGGCGACGCCACACACACAAGTGCCTTACCCGGCTCCGACTCCTTCATACTCATCGGCTCCAGCTCCTTTACACTTGTCAACTCGACCACTTGAGCGGAATTCGTTGCAGCATCGTCACTCTCAGACATTCTCCGTGGAAGATCACCCTTTTTGCTACTCGTATCTTTACTTGAGGCCGGACTGGTTTCTTTCATCGTTGAAGATTCGCGGGACAGAACGTTTCGCACCGACACAACGTCGTCTTCGGATGATTTCGTTCGGTCGGAATCTCTCGAGTCGGACGCGGCGCCTGAAGTGGACGAGTCATCATAAGATTCCACCGAGGGCGCGCAGACGACCGACTCCAGCACGGAACGAACTCTCATGCTATCTTGCGACGCCTTCCCTCGCGAGCTGTCACAATCTGGTTCGCTCGGCGGCTCGGGCCCCTCGGTGACGGGCTCGGGTCGCTCCTCGGCGATCTTGAACACGGGCCGCATAGGCTCTGTGGGCGTTGCGTCCGCAGACGCGAACACCGGGGACGGTTCGTCGGAGTGCGCGATAGAACGCGGTTCCTCGGGTGAGCCAGTGCCGAGTGGGGAGCCGGTTGATTCGTCGTCGGGCGCAGAGCTGACGCTGATGGTGGGCGTGGGGTGTGGTGGCACATGCGCGAGAGGCGCGGGGGCGGGTGCGGGGCGCGGCGGGCGCGGTGTTTGTGGCGGGGAGGCGAGCGGCGCCAGGTGGCGCGGCTCCACGGCGGACAGGCGGCGCAGCGGCGGCGGCGCGCCGCGCAGTCCGCCGTCCAGCGTGCTCTGCTGCGGCAGGCGGCGCGTGCGCTCGCTCACTATAGCGGAGCTCACGTCAGACGACGAGCTACCGGAGTCTGCGGCGGAGTCCTGCCGCCTCCTGCTAGCACTGCCGTACGCTCCCTCGCGAGACGAACACTCCCACGGTAGGACATCGGCGGTGTCATCGTCGAGAGGATCTCTGTAACATAGAAACATTTTTTTTTAAACTACAGCACCTTTCTCCTAGCCGTTTGCTTACTATGCTAGTGTCAGCTTTCGGTTTAACCAGCTCCCCTATTCAGAACCACATGATAATCAGTTGTCGACCGGTTGAGTTTGATGTCTCGTTTCGTCTGATGATTCACGCAACGAGAGAAAAATAAATAACAAACCGAATCAGCCGACAACTGGATATCGTGTGGTTCTGAATCGGGGAGCAGATGCGACTTCGACTGTATATCAGTGTTTTACACGGAGTGACGGCCATTACACCCCAACCCAGTCGCTGAACAATGTGCGCGCCGTTCACGAGGCCAATTCGCAAGTCAGTTTAGTTGACAGTTCAATCACTTACACCACTTGCCTTTCACTGGCCTAGTGCACGAATACATTTGAAGACAGTTCAGTGAGTAAGTCAATGAGAAGTAATCGAACTGACTCACGAACTGACCTCGTGTCCGGCGCGAAATAATGATAGTTGACAAACTACAGGCTCCTGATCGACCATAAATATACAGATACCCTCTTTGCCTTTTCCTAATTATGTTGGGGTCGGCTTCCTTCTAGTCTAACCAGAGGCGGCTGAATATCTGTATTTTATACGGAGCGACTGGCATCAGCCTCAAATGTATGGGAATGACATACCTCAACGAAAAAGTCATTCGTTGAGATATGTCATTCCCATACATTTTGATTGTTTTTTATAGCGTTGACTATTGTAGATTGTCAACTTGGCTAGGGGAGCAGACCCCCTCAACCCCCTGTTTAACCACTTGTTAGACTTTCAAGGTTCTAACTACCCGTAACAACGAGATATTCGTATGACAACCGAGACCAACAGCTTAACTTGCTCTCCGAGGCACGGAGGGGTCTCGGTGTGTAACGAAATGGTCGCCCATCCACGGAGTGGCTACAGCAAGCGCAACTTAATCTTGCAGATCGTACAATCCATGCGGTAGTTGCTTAGCCACGCGCAACTCGATAAATGTACAGAAGATAGACTCGTAAATAAAAACAGCACAGTAAGTACAGTTAGCTTGTAGGATCAGTAAGCTGAAGTGGCAGTGGACTGGCTATGTTTGTCGAAGGACCGATGGCAGACCAGACCAGACCAGACCTTGAGTGGACACCGCGAATCGGCAAACGCAGCGTAGGGTGCCCCCAGCCAGGTAGGCCGACGACCTAATCAAAGTATGATGCGGAAGGCAGAGGACCGAGTGTTGTGGCGCAACTTGGGATAGGCGTAGTACTCAAGTAGTAGTAGAGCTCCTTTGTGACAGAGCTCGTCCGGGAAAGTACTACCAACGTACTTACTTCTCCGCCAAATAGTGATGCTTGCATTGCTGTATTTCGGTCTAAAGTTACAATCACATGAGACTTTCCATCTTCATGTCTCAGTTTGGCGAACCGACTTGCGGTACCTACCATTTAGGCAACAGCCTAGTTGGTATTGAAATTGTTATGGGAAAAGGTAATCGCTTAACATCAGGTGGGCCTTTAGCTCGTTTTGCCATCCTCATCCTCTGCGCCTTTTCCAAATTATATTGGGGTCGTCTTCCAGTCTAGCCAGATGCGGCTGAACATCAGTATTTTACACGGAGTGACTACCATCAGACCCCGCAACCCAGTTTACTGGGTAATACTGACATCCGAAGGTTAAACCAGTTGTCAGACTTTCAGGCTTCTGAATACCTGTAACGACTGCCATAGATATTCGTATGACAACCGGGACCGACAGCTTAACGTGCTTTCCGAGGCACGGAAGGGTCTCGATGTGTAACGAAACGGTCACCCATCCACAGACTGACCGCGGCAAGTGCAGCTTAACCTTGCAGATCGTACAATCGCAGTCGTTGCTTCCCTACGAGCCCCGTCGTTTTGCTATCCTATTAAATAAAAAAATGGCCTTTGTCCAGTAGTGTACTGCGATAGGCCGAGTTGATTGAAGTATAGTCACAGCGGTGACACTCCCCTGTACGTGTGAGCTCGCTGGTGATCTTGAGGGAGCGCGTGTACATGCAATATATTGTCTGGGGCAACGGAGAGACTGCCCGTTCCACACGCCGCAAACCGCACACGGCCCCCGCGCTCGCCTTGACCCGCACCCATAGCCGCGAGCAATTTTACGAGCACACATGCTTAAGTGTCGCTTCTTGTCGTTAGTATACAGGAAAAAAAAAATAACTAGTGCGCAAATTGTTTTTGGTGGTTCGGTATGAGTAATAGAACACATTTCCATTAATTGTTCAACACTTTTTTTTTATCCGACTTAATATCAGCAAAATATGGACACAATCTGTTCGTAATAACATCAATGAAAGCGCGCGACGGCTGGCTCACGCGGCCGTCCGGGAGGGGGTTGTACCCCCGATGCAAACCCGCAGCCGCATGAGCCAGCCGTCGCGAGCGCGCATTTTATGTTATTACGAACAGATTATGTCCATATTTCGCTGATTTTAAGTCGGTTAAAAATAAAAATAAAAAAATTGAACAATTAATGGAAATGTGTTCTATTACTCATACTGAACCACGAAAAAAAATTTGCGTACTGGTTAAAAAAAAAACCTGTATATTCTATGGTATAGTTGTGTCGGGGTACCTGAAGGTGGAGATGTCGCAGAGGTTGGACTGCGAGTGGCTGTGGCTGGGCTGGTCGGGCGCGCGCGGCGGCTGCGCGGCGCACACGGCCAGCTCGTGCGCCGAGCCCGACAGCGAGCGGTCCGAGCCGCGCCGCCGCGACAGCGCCGCGCCCGCGCCGCCCGACGTGCCCGGCTTCTTCTTCACCTGACCACCGAAGTTGAAGAACCTGTCGAACAATATTAGGGTTGGGCTTAGCTTTAGATATGTGCCAGTTTGATAAAGGAAAGATTTATTTATTTATTTATTAAGGGGTTTTGGGGGGTCTTCTGATACCCCTGTAACAATTTTATTTTGCCGGAAGCGCGCTTTTTTTTTCTAACCTGGAAACCCTAAATGGGCAAACCCGACTAGATTTAAGTAAGAAGTCTAAGGCAGGAGCGGAGCGCAGCCTCAGACCAAATATTTGGTCTGAGATCTAATAATAATGACTAAAATAGATTTTATGTACACATTTTGATTTGTTGTTTTTTTTAAACAGACTGCATGCAGAACTATCTGTGACTCCTAAATTCCCCTTAAACTAAAAAGGAAAATGTACAAGACCATGATTAGACCTGCTGTCTTGTATGGATCGGAATGTTGGGCTACGAAAGGGAAGAATGAAAGGCAATTACATACAGCTGAGATGAGAATGTCTTAAAATTAAGAATGGAATGTGTGGTTTAACGAGAATGGATTTGATAACAAAAGAGTATGTGAGAGGGAGTTTGAAAGTAGCGCCAGTGACGGAAAAGTTGAGATGCAGTAGATTGTCATGGTATGGACATGTGATGCAGATAAATGAGGAACATGTTGCGAAAAAAGATTTATTTATGAATGTGGATGGCTATAAGAAAAGAGGTAGACCAAAGAAAAGATGGATGGATTGTGTGAAAGATGATATGGGTAAAAAGAAAGTGAACACAGAGATGACGGCTAATAGTGATGTATGGAAGAAAAAGACATGTTGCGCCGACCCCCAATAAATTGGGATAAAGGCAGGAGGGTGATGAGACTGCATGCAGAGTAAAATTATTTTATAGATTCCACAGACCATCTTACTGGTCTGTGGTAGATTCGATCAAAGTACACACGGCTACACATAAAGCTGTAGATTTCCAGTTTATGCTGACCTCGCATTGGCTTTCCGTACAATGCGAGATCAGCTTATACTGGAAATGTACAGCTTGATGTGTAGCCGTGCGTACATACCACACATTCATCACACTTATAAGAAATGTTAACTTCGTAATTAATAGCATTAAGTAACTAGTTATAAAAAAACACATTCATCAACATTCATTTTACCACATTTTTATTAACTCGCTTACAGTCATGTCTGTCTGTTCGGTACAAATTTTGCAATCGATTTTAAACTACCGAAGAGCTACTAGACTTGAAACTTTAAAGATAGCTCAGGTAATGACATTGCAATAACTCGCTTTCAGTTTAAAACGTGGTGTATAAACAAATATTTTTCATCAAATTATTTTTTAATTATTTGTTGTTAACTCCCCAAACAAAGTGTGCAAAAGCACTTGAAAATTATTTCACAAAAAAAGCAACTAACTTAGCTTTCTTCTGATGCACGTTCTTGCCTTCGGTGAGCAGTCGCTGGAAGTGGTCGGACCTCACGAAGCGTGGGTAGCAGTCCTTCTTCAGCAGCAGGCCGTACACGTGGTCGGCGGCATGGTCCAGCGCGTACCGGGAGCCACTCCGGAGCCCTTCCGTCACGCGCTCCGCCGTCGCGCCGTCAATGTTGATCTCGCACGGCGCGCCCGGCTTCAGAAACTCTCTGATAATTGTAATTAAAATGTTAGGAGAAAGAAGGCCCAGCACAATTGAGCTTATCACTAAGTTAACGTACCAGTTGAGTTTACCGATAACATAGTATCGTAATGATGTCTTCCAGAAGCAACCAAAATTGTGTCACAAATAGGTCTTTATGGATAGAATCTTTCTACTAGGTACCCTTTTCCCCAGACTGTGGGGTCAAATAGAATGTCAATCTCTAACGGCCAAAATTAATATCCTATCTATCCAAGATTTGCCCTTCTAGAGATTGAAATTTGTCATAAAATGTATGGAGGTTATGTCAAAATTCTATCCTTTATAGGGCAAGTCGTGGTTGGGATAGATAGATATTAATTTTGGTCGTAAATCTACGAAGAAGAACGGACATGTTTGTCAGATAACTTAGCTAGACCGAAGGCCTTATTTCAGCCGCACGGCCGCAATAAATTTATTCAAAAAGCCTGTTTGATCCTCAACTTCTTCGTACTACATAAGTAAAGCTACGCTAAACATATATCGTATGTCCTGATAATTCAGCCGAAAACTCTATAACTCCTTTGTCTACTGATTACGAATGCTATTTTCGGGGTATCAGCATAGTTTTACTTTGCAGTTATTTTTTACCAAGTGGGGAAGCTACGTGCCGACTTTTTAACAAAGGGTAAAGTACAATATATACTTAACAACTTACTCGTAGATATCATCAAGTTTCTTTGGTATCTGCTTCGTACTGCTTCGTCTTAAGTCCATGACAGCCAGCCAGAACCTGATATTCTCATGTGAATACTCCTTGCGCAGGAAGCTGGTGAACTCCTGCAGCCCCGTGGGGTCCGACACTAGCTCGTCGATGGACAGCGCCCAGCGTTGGACGCGTTTTTCGCTTGGCACTTCCACACTGACCGTAGAAAAAGAAATAATAAGATTTTGAAAAAATATCATCAGCGATTCAGCGCCACCTATTAATATTGTTATCAGTGATATTTCATATTATGAGGTATAGGAATGAAGTTTTAAATAGGTAAATATTAGATTGTCTAAGTAGATTTCGAAAAATAATTGCTTTTCGTTCAATAACAATTGTAGAAAAATGTACGAAGAAGTGAAATACTGAGATGTAAAGAGATCAGGCATGTAAGGTAGTGGTGACGATTCTCTTGTTCACGAAGTAAACTTACTTTAAACTATCGCTCTCTTTTACTAATAGTAGATACATGAAAAGGATGGCAACAATTTTAGAACTGTCAAATTAGTTTATATGTTACATTTCTTTGTATTTAGTGGACACGTTCCGAAATCACGACTTAACTTTTATGGAAATCTAAATTACGACTAATTTGACAGTTCTAAAATTGTTGCCATCCCTTTCTTGTATCTTCTATTATTAAAAGAGAGCGATAGTTTAAAATAAGTTTACTTCGTGAACAAGAGAATCGACCCCAATGTCTACTTTGTACAGGAGTAATACTGAACTCACAGAGGGCTGTTAATTTGCCAGAATAGGGTGTCGTCGCTGACCCAAGGGTTGGAGGGCTGCGGCTGGGTGAGCCAGGGATCGTAGGGAGCGAAGGTCTCCGAGTAGGCCACGAGGGCCTCAAGGGCAATTGAAGTCTTCACTCTCGTACGGTCCAGGCTCGCTTTTAGATGCTCAATCTAGAAGAATTACAAGTAGAAAGTTAACAAGAAGATTTTTAGTCACGTCTAAATACAGAAAGTGTGGATGCTACTATAGAAATGAGTGTAATAGAAAACTACGTTGTAATAAAATTCTAACTACATAGTTGGATTCAAGAAGTTCTACAGAAACATACAGTATGAATCCTCGTTAAAACTATAGTTAAAGAGAATCTGGATATATTATTCGCAACGACCATTCACCCCCCATTGACACCTCATAACAGGCAACCGATGTCTGTCAACATATCTATGAAATTTCACTAATGTAGGTCGCCATTATTCGCCATTTGAAATCTTGGAATCAGTTTCGACTAATATGAGCCATCAAAACTGTCGGGTTAGTGATTAGCCAATAGCGGATTTGGCATGGCCAATCGGATTGAAGTACCCCGCCTCAGCTAGTGGCAGAATGTATTGTACAATACGCGTAATATAACTGTGCCACTCTGAAACCAGGCTTTGCGAAGGGTCGCGCAGGTATAGTGACGTAATAACTGTGAGAAGGACATAAGGATGCATCGAACATTAACGAAAACTGACACAGCGAGACCATGCGGTCGCTCGCCATCTTGCCACTCAGATGAACAACCTATAAGAGTCTTGCCGCCATTACCGCGCATGCGCGCTACTGATTTGGTTGCAAAACTGACTACTGCGCAGCCACTTGTTTCTCACTTAACAGCGGCACAGTTATACTGGGTGTCAGGGAAACGCTTCCAAAAACGAAGACAGGTGATAGTGCTGGTGATTACTGATACAAAACCCCAAAAAAAAAGCGTTTTTTTTAGATTTTTCATATTTTTTTTGCACTTTTCATACATAACCAGCTTTGGGCAATTAAATAAAACTGATTTGCAAAAAAACCCATTTATTTACTTAATTTGTAAAGTTCGCAATGTAATTCAAATAAAATATCAGCTGGCGCTACGGATGAACGACATCCGCTCGCATACGCAGTCCGTGTCGTAGCGAGCCTAGGTAGGTTAGGTACGCGCGGCATTGATCCAGAGTTCTGTACGCTTTACATTGCGGGTTTGCAAAATACCAAATCACTAAAACAATGAGTATAAGGCTAATGATTAGTATTTTGTGTTTAGGTAGTTTAAATGTATAGAAATGTCTTTGGTTTAAATAGCCTTTCAGTTTCGGGAGCGTTTCCCTGACACCCAGTATTACGCGTACTGTACGCAATGTATTCAACATTAGGCGTGTATTGGGCTGTATGGTCGATGAGTATACGTGTAGAGTATGTGGCAGGTGGTGTAGTTCCGGGTGGCTTACCTCCCTGGTGACCTGGTGTATGGAGCGCTTCTTGACGCGGTGGTGGCGCGCGCGCGCGGGCACGGGGCAGGGCTCCAGCGCGGAGGCCACGCCGGGCGGCGGCCGCGCCACGCGCCAGTACGCGCGTTCCTGACTGTCGCTTACTATTTTGTCGCCTTTCTTTCTGTCTTTTGCTAAACGAACCTGGTGAATCGGAGATCCGTCAGTAAGTTATCTTCAACATTTATTGAATACAAGATGTTGTCTGTAACCGTGCCATATTTCTAGAGCAAATGAAAAATAATGTGCTTAGTCATCTAAAAATAGTTGAAAAATTCTACGGTTATTTAATACCCTTTTCACTTAGAAACATAGCGAGGGTTTGAGAATAAATCCCGAACGACTCTGAAAATAAGTCATCGGCGGCATTGTCAAAGCGTGGTAATACCTGCAAACTTTTTTGGTGGTTTCACACGCATCGTTTTTTGTGTCACACGCGACACACGTGTTCCTTGTGGTGCCGGACGTAAAGAATTGCACCACCCTCTCTCTTCTCATGGGTGTCGTAAAAGGCGAGTAAGGGATTCACCAGAGAATGGGCAGCAGCGTTCTTCTCTGAGTATTTAAACAACCAACTGCGATCGCCAACCCGCCTGTCAAGCGTGGCGATTATAGCATATCCCCCCCCCCCCCTTTAGGGGAGGCCTTTGTCCAGCAGTGGACGTCTTTCGGCTGAAATGATGATGATGATGACGCGACACACGAAGGGAATTTGTTTGTATACTATTGATTTTTTTATTGATTCGTGTTCAGTATTAATGGTATAGTCACCTCCTTAAATATTACACGAATGCAGATCAACATCTTGTATTATGTAGCTTCATGTGAATTATAATTTTTTCAGTAAATAAACAATCATGGGACCTCGTGTCATTTAAGCAGATACGTTAAGTCCTTCACAAGATGTGACAAAGCACTGCCGTGTAAAAGAATATGTTTTAAATAACTAAAGAAGTTTGGATCTTCGTGTTGACGTAGAAAAGCGTAATCCCTATCTATTTACGGATCGTGGGACCTCATGTCATTCAAGCAGATAGTTACGTTATGTTATTCACAAGATATGACAAAGCAGTGCCGTATAATTTTTTTTATTTCAAGTATTTTGTAGAAAAGCGTAATCCATATATATCTATTTACGGGAAATGGCGTAATGTTTCGCGAAAGCTGAATAAGACGGAGAGGTAAGCTTATTACCAGACGCGCTTAGTAACGGCCAAAATTAATATCCAATCTATCCACGATTTGCCCTACTAGAGATAGGAATTTGACATAAGCTCCATACAAAATATGTCAAATTTCTATCTCCAGTAGGGTAAATCGTGGATAGATTGGATATTAATTTTGGCCGTAAGTTTACCACGTGACGCTGTTGATCTGTTTTCCAGTGTTGTGATGTTGTGTGCACTGGGCGTGCGGGTAGCGAGGTTCTTCATGAGATAAGCGAAGGCATCAGCGAGTACTCCTCGAGACCATGTCATTGTTAGTCTACCAATGGTTCATTCTAATGACGTTATATTAATACTAATATGACTAGGTAGTCACCTGTTCCTCCGCCTGCATAGTGATAAAGTCCCACTTGGCGGCGAGGTTCTTCTTGAGGTTGGCGAGGGCCTCCTGCTCGTACTCTTCGAGGCCATGTCGTTGTTTGTTGCGTAGCGTCCGCTTCACCAGGTAGATGGCGTACTCCACGTTGTCGGGCCCCAGCGTCGGCGCACTGGAGCCGGCGCCGGCCACGCGCTGCGTCTGCCACGGCCAGTAGTACGGACTCTGTGGAAAAATATGGAATTAATGGCTAGAAAGTGTGTAATGTATAAATACTTGAAAGAAAAAGATAACCGCCAAGTTAGTTGAGTAACTGTAATAATTAACTCAATAGATGTCGCTGCCGTCACCATAAGGCGGATTGTATGTGAAAAGGAAATAAATTCGATAATATTAACAGAGATCGCGTAGCTCAGTTGACTATTGCGACTAATGTATTGAACCAGAAGGTCACAGGCTCAGACGAATAAAAGAGGCGGACGGAATCTCGCTAAACAAAGACTGAAGCACTTAATTTTTTCCTAAAGCCACTATAATTTCGAAAGCATTTTAACACACCAGCTTTATACTGTTATTTTATTTGTGATACTACCTACAACAATGACTACCGTCGCCCTAGATTGTTTGCGTAATCGCGGCTTTTTGGCATACTATGGATGTGAATGTGTGCGTGCCAACCCGTACTTTTAAGCGAGCCGTCTTACTATGGATGCTTTACTTATTGTTTAGCGAGATTCCGTCCGCCTTTTTTATTCGTCCGAGGTCACAGGTTTAATTTCTGTTTTCTTAACTCTACATACTTAGGTAAATAGATAATATAATGAGTATTGTACACGATTCCTTTGCTCAGCCTTCTGAAATCCAGTATCACTATGTAAGTTTAAGTATATTCTTATAAAGTAATAAGTTCATAATACTTACTTGAAATCTATAAAGAGAAGAGTCATCCTTTAACACAAGATTTTTCGAATCGTTGACAGGAAAGAAGTAACCATATTGGCAGAGTTGATTGCCTAAATTTATTGCTTCAACTGTAAATACAGATAACATACTAGTTAGTAATCTACGAATATTTAATAATAGAAAATATTTCATTCATCTATACATCAAAGGCAGGGATTATTTAGCACGATTATATAGTAAGAACGCTCCTTAAATGTCAGTGCAGTATCCTTTTTCTCGCTGCTCTCGGTACGGCAAGCTTGCCGAGCGCCAACATTTCAATCAGCCCTATCTTATTTACAAGGGATCTACACTAATATGTATAATATATTACCAGGCTGTAATCGTCCCACTCCAGAGCAAAGCCTCTTCTGATACAGAAAGAAAGAGCATTAACTACTACGCTTGCTTAGTGCGTGCTGACTATTTCAGACCATTGTATCCAGATTTCCTCACGATGTTTTCCGTCACCGTTAGTCAGTGATGCAACGACCATACAGCCCAATAGACGCCTAATGTTGAATAAAATGCGTACAATAAATTCTGCCACTGGCTGGGGCAGTCCGATTGGCCCTACCAAGTCGGCTGTTGGCTAATCACTAACGCCGCAGGTTTGACGGCTCATGTAACTGGTCGAAACTGATTTGAAAATGTCAAGTGGCGAATAGTGAAAATGTCATAGATGTGTTGCAGACATCGGTCGCCTGTTATGAGGCGTCTATGGGGTATATGGTCGATGCAGTGGTGTCTTTGATTTACTTAGAAAGTACTTATGACATTGAAAAAGTCACATAGTTACATGATAGGTTTAGATCCGGTACTTATCAAGCGGATTCGTAAACCTCCGGGTCACCACGACAGTTGAAGGACGTGGGCTCATTGTAATATAAATGCTCGGTAAGTTTCCTGTACTGATACCACACAGACAAATGAGGGAGACGTCTTATAGCAAAATGTAGATACAGTAAAGGAGATCGGTAGCTAATACATAAGCATGCGGACGAGAGTAAGTCTCTACCTACATATTAACACCTGAGGCAGCGACTTTGCGCGTTCAGAAAAATTACTGTCTACGGGATTGCGCCGGCGGGACCAAGGCCAAGGCCCGGCACCGCTGATTGTACACTCACCATTGGTAGATTCATCAAGATTAAACCGTTCCATTAGCCATTCGATAAGATCGTAACCTGAAATACAAAAAAGCAATAGTATATTTTTACTACCTAGGTACTTACTAAATACAGTGGATTTGTTCTAATTTTTACGGTTTGGGGTTGTTATTGATTTTACAATCGGAAAGAAGCCTTTTGCCCAAATCATAGGTAACGGCCCCTTTCGGCGTACTTTTGTTCAAAAACAATATGGTCTGGGATGCCTAATACTCCGGTTGTTTAAAAAACAATATGGTCTGGGATGCCTAATACTCCGGTTGTTTAAAAAAATACAAGAGTCGTCAGCCTCGTCAGGGTAACATGCGACATCCTACTAAACTGTCGTCCCATAGTTGACCGGTAGAATTTATTTTTGTGAAGGAATATAATGAAACCATAGAGATCTAAATAATAAGGTAATAAAAGCAGTAATGGCGTGTGAACTTGTCGCCGCGTGCAGGTCTCGTAAGTACGCGAACCGTTTGCTTGACCATCAGTACTTTTTTGGACGCGGACACTAAAATTGTATTTTTCAGCATATCTAACAGCGGTTTTTTAGGTTTAATTTATTTTACATTGAATGCTAGAAACATGCTGGCCATAATTGCGTATTTATGTGTTGGTAGAGGCAGTGGTGGATCCAGGATTTTGATTTGGGAGGGGCTTGACCCAGCTGAGGGTAAGCTTCATCAAGATAAACAGTAAACTACAACTGAACTAGATTAAGTAACGATACCTAGTTGATGAAAATTTTACTGTTGATAGTGTAGTAATAAGAAATTCGGTTAATATTAAGTTTAATTCGAAATTTGTCAGGGGTTGATCCAGATGCTTTTGGGGGGTCTTGAGACCCTTAGCTAACCCTGAATCCGCTACTGGGTAGAGAAAACCGGCGACACGCGTTTCGATATTAAAAGATAGTAGATAACATTTCTATTACCTTATTATTTCTATGAATGTAACGAATATGCACACTGCACATTCCTATACATCACTAGACTTTAGCAATCGCAATGTGAGTAGCCTTTTAAACTATAATTAAGTTAAATGTAGGTATGATGCTTATCAGAGAGTAATAGTTTCAAAAATTTCCTATAGTTACTGACATTATTACCTAATATAAAAAAACTTACCCATAAAAGCAGATGGAATAATGGTGAGAAAAAGTTTTTGACTTCTAACTGGAACACCCGTTTCTGGATCTTGAACTTCTTTTATTAAGCTTTCCATCTGAAATTTTGAATATAATATTAATTTTTATAAAAACGTAAAAAGTAAAAAAATAAAAATCTATTCTTAACTGGCTGGCTGGGGGGGACTGGATGCGGAAGGCAGAGGACCGAGCGTTGTGGCGCAACTTGGGAGAGGCCTGTGTCCAGCAAAGGACTGCGATAGGCTGAGTTGATTGATCAAATACAACGTGTTGGTGAAATAACTGAAAACCTCTTAACGTGTCATTGTTCTCATCATTATGAACAACTTTTACTATGGGACCAACCCTGAAATCGCGAAAAAAATTAGGGCTGATCCCTGTATTTGTGTTCACATAAATCGACAAAATATAGGAAACTGCTGTTTATTTTTTCGCGAAATCCCATCTATGAGAAAGGGTTCCACAGTCAAAGAGTCCCATTTGACACATCTACAACGTGTTATTGAAATAACTGAAAACCTCTTAAGGGGTCACTGTACTCATCAGCATGAACAACTTTTAATACTGGACTAAGACAGAAATCGCGGGATCAAAATCTTCTGATCCCTACATTTTGTCGATTTATGTGAACAAAAATGTAGGGGACAACTGATTTTTTTTTGGCGATTTCATTATTGGTCCCACAGTAAAAGTTGTTCATACTGATGAGTACATTGACCCCTTACGAGGTTTTCAGTTATTTCAATAACACTTTGTAGATGTGTCAAATGGGATTCTTTGACTGTGGAAGCCTTTCTCAAAGATGGGATTTCATAGTTGGAATAAGGTTATATCTCGGTACCATGGTAATGTTATGAAAAATTCTAGCTATCTAATTAAAATTCATTCTAATTAATTTGCCACTTATGGCAAAATATGTGGAAACTAACTGTGACTCTTTATCTATCTGTCTGGACCCGTATTTTTTGCGAAATAAATTATTCTTATTCTTATTCTTCTAATTCTAATTAAACATATCATGTTATGTTATGTTTCTAATTAAATTTTTATCCACGTTTAAAAATAATCCTAGTTTCAGTTTCGATAGAATGCAGTCTGCAGTGGTGTAAATGTTGTTAATTCGAGTCTGACGAAGTGTTAACTGTTTGAGAACATTAGCACCACCGAGATAATAAACAAAACATTCTTGTGATTAGCATTGACTCGAAACATTCTGCATAAGGTCATAATGAAATAATTTTTCAGTCACAGTATGGTTACATACTGACGAAAGGTTAAAGTTGGGTCCACAGTTGTATCATATTGATGTACCCGACATGATCACGATCATGTCGGGTCCACATAAGCAAATTAATAATAATAATAATTTATTCATTATTTAATATTTTTAACGCATTTTACGCATGTGAAACGAAATCTAACGATTTTTAAATTGTGGAAAGAAAAAATCGCTCACGAGCAGGATTCGAACCTGCGACTCCTGGCTCAGTACGCCAGTGCTTTAGCCACTAAGCTACCGTGAACACTGCTCGTGGTATCGAAATTATCCTCCACTATACGTCTTTGGGTGACGTCAGCGATATCTTATTAAGAAACATTGTTCCTTAACCGACTCGACTAACTTTGCAGTTAAATCAAAGTCGTATAGATATGCCTACCCTTACTAATTATTTAATATTTTTAACGCATTTTACGCATGCGAAACGAAATCTAACGACGTCACCCAAAGACGTATAGTGGAGGATAATTTCGATACCACGAGCAGTGTTCACGGTAGCTTAGTGGCTAAAGCACTGGCGTACTGAGCCAGGAGTCGCAGGTTCGAATCCTGCTCGTGAGCGATTTTTTCTTTCCACAATTTAAAAATCGTTAGATTTCGTTTCGCATGCGTAAAATGCGTTAAAAATATTAAATAATTAGTAAGGGTAGGCATATCTATACGACTTTGATTTAACTGCAAAGTTAGTCGAGTCGGTTAAGGAACAATGTTTCTTAATAAGATATCGCTGACGTCACCCAAAGACGTATAGTGGAGGATAATTTCGATACCACGAGCAGTGTTCACGGTAGCTTAGTGGCTAAAGCACTGGCGTACTGAGCCAGGAGTCGCAGGTTCGAATCCTGCTCGTGAGCGATTTTTTCTTTCCACAATTTAAAAATAATTTATTCATTTATTCCTCTCACGATGGATTAAATACAATTTTTTTATAGGTACTGGGACTGCCTCGTTGGTCTAGTGGTTGCAAGCGCGACTGCTGAGCGTGAGGTCCTGGGTTCAATTCCCGGGTCGGGAAAAGTGATATTGGGTTTTTTCATTAGGAAATTCTCAGTAGCAGCCCGGAGTCTGGATTTCTGCCCGGTTAGTGGCAATAGGCTCGCCCCCTATTACATGGGACTCACAACATAAATGGCGAAATGTGGGTGTACTATACACCTCTGCCTATCCCTTCGGGGAAATACAGGCGTAATGTTATGTTATGTTATTATAGGTACAAGACTACATAGTTCACATTGTGAGAGCTGGTGCCTGTTGTGGGTTCGTAAAAACCTGTGTTACAGGTCACCCAGGCCCCACTAAGTGGCTGCAAACAATCTTGGCTCCCTGTGTTGATATTCGCTGAGCAAAAAATGAAAACAATTTTTTTTAATTATTATGCAACAGAAGCTAAATATGTTACAAGATTTAAAGTATCGCTCGTTGATGACGTCATTCGCGTCATTTTAGGTCAACGTGCACTTGAGCTGGTCTGTGTCGAGGGCTGTTCATATCACAAGTGGCTGACCCTGCGGTGAATGCCGGCCGAGAGGAACCGAGAGGAGGCGAGAGGCGCCGAGAGGCCCTTGAGTCACTCAAGGGTCCACCTCTGCCGGGGACATAGCCGATGCAGCTTCGCTTAACTCAATTTAATACGATCGAGAGCGCGATTTTATATTTAGTCAATTTTGCGATGCTAGAGATAGTATAGGAAATCGTGAACGATGTTAAAACGCAAAATCGTACCATATCTCAATCCTATTGACTAACGGCCAAAATTAATATCCAATTTTTCCCAAAGACATTTCTAAGTATAATACCTTTATGATTTTTCCACGATTTACCCTACTAGAGATAGGAATTTGACATAAGCTCCATACAAAATATGTCAAATTTATATCTCTAGTAGGGTAAATCGTGGATAGTTTGGATATTAATTTTGGCCGTAAAGACAAAGACAACGACATAGAAATTCGTAGTTCAGTGAAAAGCAAAGAGATTAAATATTATAAGACAAAGTATTTTAATGTCTTTGGTGAAAAGTTTAAATTGGGTCGCTATATCCAAGCCTTTTTATCTATCTACATCTTCTATCTATCATCTTCTATCTATCTATACATATAATAAAACAGTAGAAATGTCAAAACTGTGTCTGAGCTAAACATGTTTGTTCCCCAATCACGCAAAAACTACGGAACACATTTCAATTAAACTTTATATGGTAAATGCCCATAGTCTGAAGCTACATATAGGATATGCCATTGTGCCTCGCAAAATAAAGCTGCAATTTGAAAATAATTACAGTGATCTTTTCCACTATTGTTAACTTATTCCTATACACGAAAAAGTAAAACACACAATTCTAACAGATAATTTCTTTAACGGTCTTCTTTTCGTTGAGGGTATTTGAGATTTATTGCATGGGGCAGGCATGGGGCGAGCGAGCGCGATGCGTCGTGTTCACCCACCCATATCTTGTTGTAATGAATGTCGACGGACCAAGCGGTGTACAGAAAAACCTAAACTGGTTTATGTTCTACACTGTATCTGCCAAATGTATGTATTTTTTTTTTTGTGGAAATAAATAAATAAATACATCTTATCTCAATTATTGGTTTTATTTAGTCCTGCGATCAATGATTTTTACTTATGTAATATCATTCACTCTACTTTACATCGAAATTGGAAGTCATAAGTCATGAATTGATTTAAATTGTTATTGAGGAAAATATAGACGTTGTTAGGCGATGAGATTTTTGAATTATGAATTGTTATTTTACCATGTTTCGTACTTGATTACGTGGCCTGGTGGCCTGACTTTATAGATAGTTTTGAGATCGAATCCCGCTGATGCCCGGCTAATATTTTTGAATTTCGAAAAATTATTTTTAGTTTTTGTAGTTATTGGAACACAATCATTGAAAATTTTACGAGCTACATTCAACATGTTGTTATTCTTTTAAATAACTACTAATGAAACTTTGTGTTTATTTGTTGTTTATCAAAAAAATGGCGTTATTGATGTTTTGTTTACTTAATTACCATGGGATGCGCTAACGTCTTTCTGTGATAAACTGAATAACACGCGTGCGAAGCAGCGGTCAGCAGTTAGTACAAAATATATTCGTCGAAGAATTGACTACCCATAATTGAATTTTATGTTTACATAGAGATCGTTGCCACAGAATATGTAATAGTACTATCGTTGCTATCCATATTCATAGTAGAAATGGCAGGGTTCTTATGTAAGCATTGGGCTACGTAAACCTACGTGTCAACATGTCATATAACTATTATGCTCTCATGTGATGTCATATGAAAATTTTATAGCCTACAGTTTCCAAATTTGGTGTCTACAAGTACAATATTATTGCCCAGGTCAGGTTGGTCTTGTTGCCTTGCTGTCTTGTATGGCTTTGCAATGGGCAACACTAGTCAACAACATGACGGTGAATTTTCATTAAAAAGTAAGAAAATTATCAATTACAGGATCAAAGATAATTTGTCGCTATCCTTTCCCATTTTCGGTAATGAAAACATGTTCGATTGGGATCATCTCTGCGAAGGTCAGAGGCAATCAGTTGGTAAAATATTTGTTATGGAGCACAATATGAAGGGGGACGTTGATTCGTCCGTTCGTCCTCGAAGATGGGAGCTGGAAGGCTAAGCGGGTGACGTCACGGGTGCGATCGATCCTCGGCGCCGCGGCTTGGCGGGGGGCGGGTCACATCTCGCGATCCCGAACGTCTTCGGCGGCACCTCGGCCACCTTCGCCACGGTTTTACGTACGATTCATTACACCGATAGATTGTATGGGACGTAAGCTATAGGTAGCTAGAGATTTAGAAAAGCTCTACCTTTCAAACGGGTTCGTATATCATTGATATACCTATCTAAGTGAATGTTTAATTGTAGTTTTTTTTGGGTAACCATCGACATAGCTTGTTATATTGAATTGATTTATATTTACACGCACTGAAGAGTTTTTTCATAAATGGTAACTAGGTATACTTTGCACTGGAATAAAACGATTACTACAATAATAATTCGATCTAAGGCGTTTTAAAACAACTTTTTCAACATTTTCCCTTCCCTACCAATTTTTTTTAATATTAAGCAGTGAGTGATATAAAGAAGAAACTCATATTTTACACTATGCGTTAAGGTTTAGGGCGGCGCAGGCTGCTCGTGCGTGGGCGGGCGGGATGAGGGCGGCTCGAGCCTTTTAGCATTTTTGCTGAATCTTGTTCAATTAATAAATTAATTTAACCCTGTAGAACAAAATTTCTAATAAAAACGAACGCTACAACCAAAACTAGAGCCGAACACAAAAACTAAACTAAACGTTTTTGTTCCAGACTGTTTTAATTTGAAGCAGGTACCTACCCTACGTAAACAAATCATATTATAGGACAAAAATTTGATATGGACAAGACGGATCACAATCAGGAATGCATTCACTGTAACTTTACAAATAATGCAATAGCTCAACTTTCCAATTAATTAACACAATATTTAAAGTTTAACAATGGACGTTGGTATTAAAAGGCGTTTGGACAGACACAAGGTTTTGCTTTTAAAGGTTTTAAAGTCCTTATAAAATTATTTCATTGATATCAGAACTCAGAACTAAGTAAAAATATATACTCATATGCAAAATTTCAGCCTTGTTGGATAACTGAAACTGGCTTTAAATTGAGACTGGTAATATTTGTTCGAGATAGACAAAAAGATAATGAAGTAAGCTTTATGTAGAAAAGGTCGTGATTGGTCGTGATAGATATATCGATTCGATTCGGAATATTTTTTATGATATTAATATTAATAACTATTGTTTTTTTTTTGTAAAAGTGTATCAAATTTCTCAAACATAAATAATAATCAAAGTTTATAAATTGCTAAAGAATATTTTATGTAATTTACCCTTTTTATTTGTTTGAAAATTATAGGCAGAAGCTTCAGCGTAAACATAGTAGTGTAGTGACGAATAATTCTGATTCTTGGAACTATGTTGTTTATTATTTAACCGTCCACCCTCTATTGTCAGAGGCGAAGACTAATGGCGCGTAGGGGGTTCTATTCGAATCACCTTTATTAAAATAGGTATTATTAATAAAGTCACATTAGTGAATTTTACCCAACATAACATAAAATCACGCCTGTATTCCCCGAAGAGGTAGGCAGTGTATGTACATTGTACACCCACATTTAGCCAGTTATGTTGGTCCCTGTGTATGTATGTAATAGGGGGACAGGCGTGCCTGTTGATTGATTTTAAATGAGCGAGTTTTGCACAAGATTGTCGCATTTTAGTTTAGGAGAATATTTCATTTCAATTTGATAAACTCGCAGGTGCAGTCAAGGTTTATATCGATGGTAAACAATAACAGTATAAGTAGAACCGGTCTTGTATGGAATTTATATACTAAGCAAGTCCGCTTATAACTGTTATGCTACAATTAACATACGGTTGATCGTACTATATGATATGTTTTTCTTGATTCTTCAGTTTTAGTAGTTCAAACGGAAACATTTGCTGTGATTACTCCGCTTTAGTATTTAGTTCTTGCTAACTACCTATTTGCATGTTTGGGGGGATATGCCATAATCGCCACGCTTGGAAGGCGGGTTGGCGATCGCAGTTGGTTGTTTTAATACTCGGAGGACGCTGCTGCCCATCCTCTGGTGAATCCCTTAGTCGCCTTTTACGACACCCATGAGAAGATATAGGGTGGTGGTATTCTTTGCGTCCGGCACCACACGGACGGTCGCGGGAATCCGCTGGATGCGGAAGGCACAGGACCGGTCGCTGTGGCGATGCTTGGGGGAGGCCTATGTCCAGCAGTGGACGTCTTTCGGCTGAAATAATGATGATGATGATGAACTACCTATTTATTTATATGTCGTATGAGAATATTTTCGTTTTCAATTTCTTAGTTTCAGTATGACTGCCTCGTTGGTCTAGTGGTTGCAAGCGCGACTGCTGAGCGTGGGGTCCTGGGTTTGATTCCCGGGTCGGGCAAAGTGTTATTGGGATTTTTCATTAGGAAATTCTCAGTAGCAGCCTGGAGTCTGGATTTGTGCCCGGTCAACGGCAATAGGCTCGCCCCCTATTACATGGGACTATAACATAACTGGCGAAATGTGGGTGTACTATTACACCTCTGCCAACCCCTTAGGGGAAATACAGGCGTGATGTTATGTTATGTTATGTTACTTTCAGTATGTACCTACTTCAAATGGGTATGTCTGCTGTCAATATTTTTTATCGGTAATTATGATCATACTATGCACTATCTTAAAGCAATGATAGCCACGTACAGGGTAAGGTTCCGTTGTCAGTACAGGCTATATAGAATTCTTACAAGACATTTGAGCCCCACAGACCAAAAGAATAAGATAGACAGAGCCCGTAGAACTAGCGAACGAAGCCAGAAAAAGGAATACAAAATGGTTTTAAAACTTTCGCGAATTTCACTCATATTCAACTATATTTCTGGGACATTTCGCTCACAATAAAATCAAAAAACTTGGTCAGTGGGACAATAATGGGCTGCTTATGTGCTTAAGATGTTTGTGTTAACTTGTCCAAAAACATACAAGGAAACATTTTTTGTTTATTCCGCAGTTTCAGTTCTCCAAATTGAAATATTCTTCGTCAATACCTCAGATATAGTACCAACTATTTTTTTTGCTATTTATACAATATTTCAGCTGAATTTTCCGTAATATCTTATGTATTCATGAGTATGAGTGTATATAAACCGATCACTGTATATTGCCGAAAGTACTTAAAGCACATTGATGTTTGTAAATATTGCTCGTTCGTACTTTGATGCTTTTACTGTGTTGATGTAATTGAACGTACCTAACGTACACACGGCTACACATCAAGCTGTACATTTCCAGTAAAAGTTGACCGCGCATTGTATAGGCTTTCCGTTCAATGCGAGATCAGCTTATACTGGAAATGTACAGCTTGATGTGTAGCCGTGCGTACCTACATAACTACACTCGAGAGCATTGTAGCAGGGTCACCAACATAAACCTTAATATCTCGGAAACTAAGAATGATAGCTTATTCAAGGTCTTGAAAAAAACGAACAACAATAATAAAATAAATAAATATTTTTGGGACATTTTTACACAGTACCATCTAGTCCGTCCGTGTCCGTGTGGTGCCTGAAATTGTCCGTGTGGTGCCGGACGCAAAGAATGCCACCACCCTATATCTTCTCATGGGTGTCGTAAAAGGCGACTAAGGGATTCACCAGAGGATGGGCAGCAGCGTCCTCCGAGTATTAAACTAACCAACTGCGATCGACAACCTGCCTGCAAAGCGTGGCGATTATGGCATATCCCGCCCCAAACATGCAAAGCACTAATAAAAACCGGCCCCTAATTCCCGGCGGCCCCGCTAGCCCTGGTTACGGTAGCGGCCTAGGTAACGGCGGGGCAGGGGGTGCGAAGAATCCCCGGCAGAGATCCGACTACCATAACAAAAAAAGACTGGACCTGGCAGCATACAACACACGTACACTGCGGACCGACGAGAAGCTTGTCGAACTCGAGGAAGAATTGAGCAGGTTACGATGGGATATCGTAGGGTTATCTGAAGTGGGGTGCTGGCCAGAAAACCTCCACGTGTGCCTGACGGCTGCTTGTCCTTCTGGACACGTCTGGAGGGATCGGCAGTTGTTTGGCCGGTGCATCCTGGGCACGGGCAATAAAATCCTGCCGAGGGATTAACCTTCGGGGGATTTTATTGCCTGTGGCGAATATTCTGGCACGGGAGGGGCCCGTTCTGGGCCAGTAGGGAGTTGCTCCACGTGTCCCTCTGATATCAGCAGAGGGCACAGTGGAGGAGCAGGGGCGGGCCCGGTGTGCACTCACCCTGCCACTGGGCAGGCAGCGGGGGGACTGTCTTTCCCTGCCCCCGTCGATCTCGTAACCCCAGGAGTGCCCGCTGAGTAGTGGTCTCGCGCCTCTTGGGACCGAGGGTCTTGGCTTCACCGCCCGGACCGCGAGGAAGAAAACCTCTATCAAAAATTACGGGAGGTAGGGCCTGCGAGCAGCAGACTCGGGGTAGTCTGCTGCCCGACCAGCAGCTGGCGTAGCTGGCACAGCCGGCGTAGTTGGCGCAGCTGGTAAAGGCCCATGAGGTGAAGTGGCGTGCAGTGTTCCGTGTGCGCCACCTAGGAGGGTGCGGCCGACGTTAGGCCACACGGGGAGAAGGGGCTCGCCTGCTTGTGGCGGGCTAGGACCTGTCGGGGGTGGTTGTGTGAATACTCACGGGATCCCACGCCCCCGGCTAAGGTAGTTGAAGGAACACCGTGGTGGTTTTAATCGGTAAGAGTCCGACACTGGCTCCGCCTACCCCGGGCGGAGTGCGTCCATGAGGATTTCCCCACGGCAAAAAAAAAAAAAAAAAAAAAAAAGGATTATCTGAAGTCCGAAGAGAGGGGGAGGACACGATAATCCTCAAATCCGGTAACTTGCTCTATTTCCGGGAGGGCGATCGACTTTCCCAGAGTGGTGTCGGGTTTATTGTCCACAAGTCTCTTGTGAACAACATAGTGAAGATCGAGAGTGTTTCGACCAGCGTGGCGTACCTTATACTCAGAATAACCGAAAGGTATTCGTTGAAGGTTATACAGGTATACGCCCCGACCTCGAAACACCCCGACGATGAGGTGGAGACCATGTATGAGGATATCTCGAGAGACATGCATGGCTCTAAAACTCACTTCACTGTTGTCATGGGAGACTTCAACGCGAAACTGGGCAAGCGCTACGATGATGAGCTGCGAGTGGGGCAATTTGGATATTTATTTATTTATTTCTTAAAATGTGGTACAGTCTGTTACAAAAATATAATAGGTATAAGATCGATCTTAAATAGTAGATATGGATATCGGAACCACCGGGGTCATCTACTGGCCGGCTTTATGGAGAAAGAGGGGCTCTATATGATGGATTCTTTCTTCAGAAAGCGTGAGCACAGGAAGTGGACCTGGTTGGGACCTGATGGTGTAACAAAAAATTAGATTGACTTCATTATGTCGACGAAGAAGCAAATATTCAATGATGTCTCTGTGATCAACGCGGTCAAAACCGGAAGTGATCACCGTTTGGTAAGAGGCACATTGAATCTGAACATCAAGCTGAAAAGATCTCGACTGATGAAGTCTACGCTCCGTCCAGCACCGATCCAAATCCAAAACCCCGAGATCTTTCAGCCCGAACTTCAGAATCGTTTCGAATGCCTAGGGAGCTCAGTGGACGATTACAACGATGGTTTTGTGGAAACTGTCCATACGGTTGGGTCTAGGATCTTTAGGACCCGTCGTACAAACAGAAACAAAAAGCTTTCTGACCACACTCTCGAGCTCATGGCGGAAAGACGCGAGATGATTCTGCAGTCCTCAGATGATGCGACTAAGTACCGGCAGCTCAATAGACAGATCTCAAAGTCCTTGAAAAGTGACCTACGCCAATTTAATACCGAACGTATTAAAGACGCGATAGAGAAGAACAAGGGCTCCAAAGTCTTCGCAAGAGACCTGTCTATTGGGCAGAGCCAGCTTGCAAAACTGAGGACCGACGATGGCAGAGTCGTATCCTCCAAGCCAGAGCTATTGAAGGAGGTCGAGAAGTTCTATGGACAGTTATATACGTCCACCCGGAAACCCGCTGTAAATCGGGCTAACGACCCAAGAGCTCGATTGACCCGACACTATACCGAAGATATCCCGGACGTCAGCCTGTACGAGATTAGGATGGCTCTAAAGCAGCTCAAAAACAACAAGGCACCGGGTGATGACGGAATTACGGCCGAACTCCTGAAGGCGGGTGGAAAACCGATCCTTAAGGCCCTTCAGAAGTTGTTTGATTCCGTCATTCTCGAGGGGAGAACGCCACAGGCATGGAGCAGAGGTGTGGTGGTACTCTTCTTCAAAAAGGGCGATAATGCTCTACTGAAGTATTATAGGCCCATCTCACTTCTGAGCCATGTCTACAAGCTGTTTTCGAGAGTCATTACGAACCGTCTTTCGCGCAGGTTTGACGACTTCCAGCCTTTTATTAGATTACAGGAGTAATTTACCCTTTTTATTTGTTTGAAAATTATAGGCAGAAGCTTCAGCGTAAACATAGTAGTGTAGTGACGAATAATTCTGATTCTTGGAACTATGTTGTTTATTATTTAACCGTCCACCTTCTATTGTCAGAGGCGAAGACTAATGGCGCGTAGGGGGTTCTATTCGAATCACCTTTATTAAAATAGGTATTATTAATAAAGTCACATTAGTGAATTTTACCCAACATAACATAAAATCACGCCTGTATTCCCCGAAGAGGTAGGCAGTGTATGTACATTGTACACCCACATTTAGCCAGTTATGTTGGTCCCTGTGTATGTATGTAATAGGGGGACAGGCGTGCCTGTTGATTGATTTTAAATGAGCGAGTTTTGCACAAGATTGTCGCATTTTAGTTTAGGAGAATATTTCATTTCAATTTGATAAACTCGCAGGTGCAGTCAAGGTTTATATCGATGGTAAACAATAACAGTATAAGTAGAACCGGTCTTGTATGGAATTTATATACTAAGCAAGTCCGCTTATAACTGTTATGCTACAATTAACATACGGTTGATCGTACTATATGATATGTTTTTCTTGATTCTTCAGTTTTAGTAGTTCAAACGGAAACATTTGCTGTGATTACTCCGCTTTAGTATTTAGTTCTTGCTAACTACCTATTTGCATGTTTGGGGGGATATGCCATAATCGCCACGCTTGGAAGGCGGGTTGGCGATCGCAGTTGGTTGTTTTAATACTCGGAGGACGCTGCTGCCCATCCTCTGGTGAATCCCTTAGTCGCCTTTTACGACACCCATGAGAAGATATAGGGTGGTGGTATTCTTTGCGTCCGGCACCACACGGACGGTCGCGGGAATCCGCTGGATGCGGAAGGCACAGGACCGGTCGCTGTGGCGATGCTTGGGGGAGGCCTATGTCCAGCAGTGGACGTCTTTCGGCTGAAATAATGATGATGATGATGAACTACCTATTTATTTATATGTCGTATGAGAATATTTTCGTTTTCAATTTCTTAGTTTCAGTATGACTGCCTCGTTGGTCTAGTGGTTGCAAGCGCGACTGCTGAGCGTGGGGTCCTGGGTTTGATTCCCGGGTCGGGCAAAGTGTTATTGGGATTTTTCATTAGGAAATTCTCAGTAGCAGCCTGGAGTCTGGATTTGTGCCCGGTCAACGGCAATAGGCTCGCCCCCTATTACATGGGACTATAACATAACTGGCGAAATGTGGGTGTACTATTACACCTCTGCCAACCCCTTAGGGGAAATACAGGCGTGATGTTATGTTATGTTATGTTACTTTCAGTATGTACCTACTTCAAATGGGTATGTCTGCTGTCAATATTTTTTATCGGTAATTATGATCATACTATGCACTATCTTAAAGCAATGATAGCCACGTACAGGGTAAGGTTCCGTTGTCAGTACAGGCTATATAGAATTCTTACAAGACATTTGAGCCCCACAGACCAAAAGAATAAGATAGACAGAGCCCGTAGAACTAGCGAACGAAGCCAGAAAAAGGAATACAAAATGGTTTTAAAACTTTCGCGAATTTCACTCATATTCAACTATATTTCTGGGACATTTCGCTCACAATAAAATCAAAAAACTTGGTCAGTGGGACAATAATGGGCTGCTTATGTGCTTAAGATGTTTGTGTTAACTTGTCCAAAAACATACAAGGAAACATTTTTTGTTTATTCCGCAGTTTCAGTTCTCCAAATTGAAATATTCTTCGTCAATACCTCAGATATAGTACCAACTATTTTTTTTGCTATTTATACAATATTTCAGCTGAATTTTCCGTAATATCTTATGTATTCATGAGTATGAGTGTATATAAACCGATCACTGTATATTGCCGAAAGTACTTAAAGCACATTGATGTTTGTAAATATTGCTCGTTCGTACTTTGATGCTTTTACTGTGTTGATGTAATTGAACGTACCTAACGTACACACGGCTACACATCAAGCTGTACATTTCCAGTAAAAGTTGACCGCGCATTGTATAGGCTTTCCGTTCAATGCGACATCAGCTTATACTGGAAATGTACAGCTTGATGTGTAGCCGTGCGTACCTACATAACTACACTCGAGAGCATTGTAGCAGGGTCACCAACATAAACCTTAATATCTCGGAAACTAAGAATGATAGCTTATTCAAGGTCTTGAAAAAAACGAACAACAATAATAAAATAAATAAATATTTTTGGGACATTTTTACACAGTACCATCTAGTCCGTCCGTGTCCGTGTGGTGCCTGAAATTGTCCGTGTGGTGCCGGACGCAAAGAATGCCACCACCCTATATCTTCTCATGGGTGTCGTAAAAGGCGACTAAGGGATTCACCAGAGGATGGGCAGCAGCGTCCTCCGAGTATTAAACTAACCAACTGCGATCGACAACCTGCCTGCAAAGCGTGGCGATTATGGCATATCCCGCCCCAAACATGCAAAGCACTAATAAAAACCGGCCCCTAATTCCCGGCGGCCCCGCTAGCCCTGGTTACGGTAGCGGCCTAGGTAACGGCGGGGCAGGGGGTGCGAAGAATCCCCGGCAGAGATCCGACTACCATAACAAAAAAAGACTGGACCTGGCAGCATACAACACACGTACACTGCGGACCGACGAGAAGCTTGTCGAACTCGAGGAAGAATTGAGCAGGTTACGATGGGATATCGTAGGGTTATCTGAAGTGGGGTGCTGGCCAGAAAACCTCCACGTGTGCCTGACGGCTGCTTGTCCTTCTGGACACGTCTGGAGGGATCGGCAGTTGTTTGGCCGGTGCATCCTGGGCACGGGCAATAAAATCCTGCCGAGGGATTAACCTTCGGGGGATTTTATTGCCTGTGGCGAATATTCTGGCACGGGAGGGGCCCGTTCTGGGCCAGTAGGGAGTTGCTCCACGTGTCCCTCTGATATCAGCAGAGGGCACAGTGGAGGAGCAGGGGCGGGCCCGGTGTGCACTCACCCTGCCACTGGGCAGGCAGCGGGGGGACTGTCTTTCCCTGCCCCCGTCGATCTCGTAACCCCAGGAGTGCCCGCTGAGTAGAGGTCTCGCGCCTCTTGGGACCGAGGGTCTTGGCTTCACCGCCCGGACCGCGAGGAAGAAAACCTCTATCAAAAATTACGGGAGGTTGGGCCTGCGAGCAGCAGACTCGGGGTAGTCTGCTGCCCGACCAGCAGCTGGCGTAGCTGGCACAGCCGGCGTAGTTGGCGCAGCTGGTAAAGGCCCATGAGGTGAAGTGGCGTGCAGTGTTCCGTGTGCGCCACCTAGGAGGGTGCGGCCGACGTTAGGCCACACGGGGAGAAGGGGCTCGCCTGCTTGTGGCGGGCTAGGACCTGTCGGGGGTGGTTGTGTGAATACTCACGGGATCCCACGCCCCCGGCTAAGGTAGTTGAAGGAACACCGTGGTGGTTTTAATCGGTAAGAGTCCGACACTGGCTCCGCCTACCCCGGGCGGAGTGCGTCCATGAGGATTTCCCCACGGCAAAAAAAAAAAAAAAAAAAAAAAGGATTATCTGAAGTCCGAAGAGAGGGGGAGGACACGATAATCCTCAAATCCGGTAACTTGCTCTATTTCCGGGAGGGCGATCGACTTTCCCAGAGTGGTGTCGGGTTTATTGTCCACAAGTCTCTTGTGAACAACATAGTGAAGATCGAGAGTGTTTCGACCAGCGTGGCGTACCTTATACTCAGAATAACCGAAAGGTATTCGTTGAAGGTTATACAGGTATACGCCCCGACCTCGAAACACCCCGACGATGAGGTGGAGACCATGTATGAGGATATCTCGAGAGACATGCATGGCTCTAAAACTCACTTCACTGTTGTCATGGGAGACTTCAACGCGAAACTGGGCAAGCGCTACGATGATGAGCTGCGAGTGGGGCAATTTGGATATTTATTTATTTATTTCTTAAAATGTGGTACAGTCTGTTACAAAAATATAATAGGTATAAGATCGATCTTAAATAGTAGATATGGATATCGGAACCACCGGGGTCATCTACTGGCCGGCTTTATGGAGAAAGAGGGGCTCTATATGATGGATTCTTTCTTCAGAAAGCGTGAGCACAGGAAGTGGACCTGGTTGGGACCTGATGGTGTAACAAAAAATTAGATTGACTTCATTATGTCGACGAAGAAGCAAATATTCAATGATGTCTCTGTGATCAACGCGGTCAAAACCGGAAGTGATCACCGTTTGGTAAGAGGCACATTGAATCTGAACATCAAGCTGAAAAGATCTCGACTGATGAAGTCTACGCTCCGTCCAGCACCGATCCAAATCCAAAACCCCGAGATCTTTCAGCCCGAACTTCAGAATCGTTTCGAATGCCTAGGGAGCTCAGTGGACGATTACAACGATGGTTTTGTGGAAACTGTCCATACGGTTGGGTCTAGGATCTTTAGGACCCGTCGTACAAACAGAAACAAAAAGCTTTCTGACCACACTCTCGAGCTCATGGCGGAAAGACGCGAGATGATTCTGCAGTCCTCAGATGATGCGACTAAGTACCGGCAGCTCAATAGACAGATCTCAAAGTCCTTGAAAAGTGACCTACGCCAATTTAATACCGAACGTATTAAAGACGCGATAGAGAAGAACAAGGGCTCCAAAGTCTTCGCAAGAGACCTGTCTATTGGGCAGAGCCAGCTTGCAAAACTGAGGACCGACGATGGCAGAGTCGTATCCTCCAAGCCAGAGCTATTGAAGGAGGTCGAGAAGTTCTATGGACAGTTATATACGTCCACCCGGAAACCCGCTGTAAATCGGGCTAACGACCCAAGAGCTCGATTGACCCGACACTATACCGAAGATATCCCGGACGTCAGCCTGTACGAGATTAGGATGGCTCTAAAGCAGCTCAAAAACAACAAGGCACCGGGTGATGACGGAATTACGGCCGAACTCCTGAAGGCGGGTGGAAAACCGATCCTTAAGGCCCTTCAGAAGTTGTTTGATTCCGTCATTCTCGAGGGGAGAACGCCACAGGCATGGAGCAGAGGTGTGGTGGTACTCTTCTTCAAAAAGGGCGATAATGCTCTACTGAAGTATTATAGGCCCATCTCACTTCTGAGCCATGTCTACAAGCTGTTTTCGAGAGTCATTACGAACCGTCTTTCGCGCAGGTTTGACGACTTCCAGCCTTTTATTAGATTACAGGACCAAGCCTAGAAACCTATCCTACTGCAGCGAGGTGTGAGACAGGGAGATGTGATCTCTCCGAAACTGTTCACTGCTGCATTGGAGGATGTCTTCAAGGTTCTTGACTGGAATGGGCTAGGCATTAATATAAACGGCGAGTACATCACTCACCTTCGGTTTGCCGACGACATAGTAGTCATGCCTGAGACCATGGAGGACCTCGGTACAATGCTCGATGACCTCAGTAGAGCTTCCGATAGAGTGGGTCTTAAAATGAATATGGACAAGACAAAGGTTATGTCGAATTCCCATAATTATAGCACCCATTCCCGTAAGCATCGGAGAATCTACACTCGAAGTTGTTGACGATTATGTATACCTAGGACAAACTGTCCAGCTAGGTAAGTCCAACTCCGAGAAAGAGGTCAATCGTCGAATCCGACTCGGTTGGGCAGCGTTCGGGAAGCTACGCAATATATTCTCGTCCAAAATACCGCAGTGTCTCAAGACGAAAGTCTTTGATCAGTGTGTGTTGCTAGTAATTACTTACGGTACTGAAACGTGGTCGCTCACAATGGGCCTGATAAGAAGGCTCAAAGTCATTCAAAGGGGAGAGGGCTATGCTCGGAGTGTCCCTGCGTGATCGAATCAGAAATGAGGAGATTCGCAAGAGAACGAAAGTAACCGACATAGCCCGAAGAAGTGGGCGGGGCACATTGCTCGCAGAACGGATGGCCGATGTCGCGGGAATCCGCTGGATGCGGAAGGCACAGGACCGGTCGTTGTGGCGATGCTTGGGGGAGGCCTATGTCCAGCAATGGACGTCTTTCGGCTGAAATGATGAATGATGACCATCTAATCCCAAACTAAACAGAGCTTGTATGTACCAGGCCCCTCAGAAAGTATTGCGAAAAAAAGTTTTTATATATGGGAGACTGGCCAGTTATAATGTTTTTCGAAAATATGATTATTTATAAGTAAAAATAAGTAAGTTCCAATTTCAAAATTTCCCTCCACATTTTTTGCGAGTTAATTCAAAGTATTGTGGCTCACTGAAATATGGATCTGCGCCGGGAACATTTTAGAGCTATGATTTTATACGATTTCAAGTGTCGCCTGAAACCGGATGAATCGTACGATAGACTTCAAATGGCATTCATGGATGAAGGCCCTTCCAAGGCAACCGTGTATCGTTGGTATAACGAATTCAAGCGCGGTCGACCAACTTTGGGGGATGACGAAAGAAGCGGTCGCCCTTTGACGGCTGTTACCGAAGAAAACGTGCTAGCAGTGAAAAATTTAATCCAAGACAATAGGCGAATTACATATCAGGAGATTCAACACATATTGAAGATTGGATCGGGAAGCGTTCACGAGATTCTACACAGCCATCTTCGCGTGAGGAGGATAGTATCACGCTGGGTGCCGCACAACCTCACCGATGCTCAGAAGCAGGCCCGGGTGGAATGGTGCCGTGATATGCTTAACAAATTTGAAGCAGGCTCGTCTCGGCGTGTTTACGACATCGTTACAGGTGATGAGTCCTGGATTTATCAATACGACCCAGAAACCAAGCGCCAGTCGACTGTTTGGGTGTTTCAAAATGAGCCAACGCCTACCAAAGTGAAGCGATCTAGAAGCGGGGGTAAGATTTTGATCGCTAGCTTTTTTAATTTGACTGGCCACTTGGTATCAATTCCCTTACGGGATCAAAGAAGCATTAATGCCGAATGGTATACTACCAAATGTTTGCCAGAAGTTTTCTCTGTTATAAGCAACAAGCGACCAAACACAGGGCTCCGCGGGCTACTGCTCCACCACGACAATGTACCTGCGCACACCGCACTCAAAACGAGGGACTTCCTGGACAGCACGCCAGTCAAACTCCTGGGTCACCCTCCTTACAGCCCTGATCTAGCACCGTGTGACTTCTTTTTATTCCCAAAAATAAAAAATCTGCTCAAAGGGATACAATTTTCGTCGCCGGAAGATGCGCTGGCTGCGTTCGAGCAGGCTGTAAACGAGGTGTCTGCGGCGGACTGGAAAAAGTGTTTTGAAAACTGGTTTAGGCGCATGAATCTTTGTATAGAGGCTGGTGGAAAGTACTTTGAAAAGATTTGATAAAAATATATGTACGTATAGAATAATTTTTTTTAGTTTCGCAAAACTTTCTGAGTGTCCCACGTACTATGGGTACTACTAGACAATGGATATAATACTTAAATACTAATTTTTTTTGTAAATACATACTTATAATACATAAGAAACACCCAGACCAAAACAAACACTTCTGTTCATTACACAAATATTTGCGTCCTGTGGGAATCGAACCCACGACCTCGTGATCAGCAGTCCGACACTCGAACCACTAGACCACAGACGTCGTCTAATAATTAATCTAATAATTGTTATTATAACACTTTATTTTTTTTATTAAATAGTCTACAAGATAATTTTCATTTTTATTTATAGGCAATCATTCATAGTTACAGAAATATTTAGGTAGTTGGTGACCCCGGATTAATGAATCTGGTTCACCAACTCCCGAGCAATGGCTTCCGAGTGTATTTTTAAGACTGGAGTCCTTTTAGAGTCCACAAAAAGATTTTTATACTGATTCATCTTCTTTGCTAAGGAATCTTTGGTGGATTGTATTAGTGTAAGAGTCATTTTATAGTCAACATTTTTTTTTATACTACTCTATTTTCTTTGCTATGAAACTTTGATGGATTGTATAGAGCTGAATTATTTCTATCACGACTTTTCTGGCAGGCTTACCTACTATTATCTAATTATATGAATCGTGTAGACTGTAGTAGCGCCACACAACGAGCATCGTCGTCGGTAGCACAGCCTATCGATTTTCAGACACTAGCAGTAGGCCCGGCGCCCGGCCCTCGACGTTTGTGTTAAAAATAAAACGGGGTAAAGCACTGCCTACCTCCACGTGCATACTGTTCAACTGTTGTAACTCACTTCGTACATAGTATGTAACTGCCGTTATTTCGGTATTGCTTTCGCGTATCGTGGACGGGTAATGTTGTTTATTAGAGAATGTAGGCGTGAAGTTATTTAGCGAAAGAAATATTAAGTGGGGCATTGAAATGATAATATTAAGAAATATAAAAGAGCTAAGTAAAGTGGTGTACTAACCTTATCGAATGCAAGGGGTCGGTGTCGAGGCACGTCAGCGAGTTCCATGGCGTCGGCGGGGCGGGGCAGGGGGAGCGGGCGCGGGGGCTGCGCGCGCGCCGCTAGCCGACCTCCATGGGCGTCTGCCGTCGGGGCCGCATGCCGCTCGCGCCCGCGCTGCGCCCCCGACACCTGACCAACACACGACGGCCACCACTACTCGTTAGTATACAGCGATGGACAAGCAACATCACCCAGTCAGGACGTAGATTCATAGCCAAATGAAACTAGCTTTCTCCTTACGGACGTAAACACGCCGCAGCCGGAGCGTTCGATTGATGAGATCGGCCCTAATTCACGTAATTTAATGACGCGCCGATCAAGTTGCAGTGACGCTGCAGCTCGTTTCTGACAGCGATCCTCGTAGATAAGAGAATACAAAAAGCATTGTTTTGAACGAAACTTAACCGCAACTGAGCTGCAACATTACTTCTTTAGTTACGTGAATCTGGCCGTTAAAATGTATAAATGCATCGAACACTTTCATTTAATTATGTACGTGCGATCGTTAGTCGAGGCACTAAACGCAGCTACCGTTGTATAACAGTGTAACTTCTAAATCATGATGATACTAGTGGAATCATAAGCATTAATCGGAACCTTGGGCTTAGAAGCACTTTGTAAAACGTTCCTTTTTGTTAACGCAATTTTAGAAACTTAGTTTCTTTAAGGCCCGTATTACAGAACGATACTCAAGCGTTGATCTCTGTTTAAAACTAGTTTTGAGTTGAGCATTGATTTTAGAACGCTCCTTAAGCAGAGATTTATTGATCGCAATTCTTCTGAGTTTAGTTTTATTTTATACTGTCATCTGTTTCGGAATTTCAGCTGAGATTTGATCTGTAATCACTCTAGTGTGGTCCAGATTACACTTGAGAAGAGATTCCTATTCTATTTCAGGTCAAATTCGTGTGTTATGTTGTTGAATTAAAGTTTATAATTACCGTTCTGGAATAAGACCGATACTCAAGTAACGATTCTATCCCAGGTGATTTGAGTTTAAACTGTACATGAGGAAGCTTCTGTAATACGAGCCTAAGAGTCACCAGGAGAATCGATTGGAATAGTTTTTATAGCATGTCATATTTTATCAAAAAATTATTTGAAACTCAATTTGGTTGTTATGGTTAAATTCATCAGTGGATCGTGAATAGGTCCTTAAGGTCCCCTTTTCTTTATTTTCCCTGCACGATATTCTTCACTTTTTCAGCTACCAACTGGAGAACTTACAGTGACTAAAGGGTGCCACTGACGATGCATCCAACAGTCCGAATGGCGTAGCGGCATTCCAAAATCTGTCCCTGAATGTTGAAAACGTAATTATTTTATTTTTAGAACTATTCAAGCATTTTTGGATGTAGTAATTACAACGACGTCCGAATGGATATATCGTCAGTGCCCACCTACATCATTTCAGCCGTAAGACGTCCACTGCTGGACACAGGCCTCCCCCAAGCATATATTGGGGGGATATGCCATAATCGCCACGCTTGGCATGGCAGGCGGGTTGGCGATCGCAGTTGGTTGGTTAAATACTCAAAGAACGCTGCTGCCCATCCTCTGGTGAATCCCTTAGTCGCCTTTTACGACACCCATGAGAAGATATAGGGTGGTGCAATTCTTTACGTCCGGCACCACACGGAACAGACAAGAGTGCCCACCTTAAAAGTGTGTAATTTTTTTTGTGACGACTTCTGTGGTCTAGTGGTTCGAGGGACGGACTGCTGATCACGAGGTCATGGGTTCGATTCCCACAGGACACAAATATTTGTGTGATGAACATAAGTGTTTGTGTTGGTCTGGGTGTTTCTTACGTATTATAAGTATGTATTAAAAAAAAAAGTATATATGTATTATATACATTGTCGAGTACCCATAGCACAAGCTCTGCTTGGTTTGGGACTAGATGGTGCTGTGTAAAAATGTCCCAAAAATATTTATTTATTTATTTTATTTTGTGATTTAGAAAAAAATACTATCCCAATCGATTCTCCTCGTGATTTTGAACAAACTAGTTTCTTAAACTGCGTTAACAAAAATTAACGGTGTAGGTATATTTTCCTTTCTTAGGACCGGTATTTCAATAGTCTGTTAACTTTGAATAAATGTGAGTTGTGTTGTTGTTGAGTGAGTGTGAGTAAAAGTTTGACATTTTGACACTTGTAGTATAGAAAATCTGTCAAGACGTCACATTTATTCCTCAGTTCAAAGTTATCAGACTAAGGGCTAGTTTTTCAATAGTCTGATAACTTTTAACTGAGGAATAAATGTGACGTTTTGACAGATTTTCTATACTACAACTGTCAAAACGTCACATTTATTCCTCAGTTAAAAGTTATCTGACTATTGAAAAACTAGCCCTAAGTAGGCAGTACATCTGCATCTTGATTATAACATAATCATCATTTAAATGTAGAGTCGATCTAAAGGGTGTTCATAATTTTACATCGGAGTAAACAACATGTTTCAGCTTATTTATATCCTTGTCACTAACTACTGTGCAAATTGTGATAGTGGCGTGATTTACATACAATGCTGACATTATAGGAGGATAAAGTAGGAAGTAAATTATCAAACTATGTCTAAAGAGGATTAGGCGTTGAGGATTGTTCCAACAATCTCTAGGTCGCGGGTAAAGCAGCAGGCAACAGTAATAGATGACTAAATATTTTGAATCTATCTTCCTTAGAACAAAAACGTATGCTGTACGGGCACGGTACTTCACGGTGGTATAATTTGTCGACAAAATCTCTTGAACGAATCCTGCTACATTACACGTAGCTATCACTGCCATCGAACATCGAATGCAAGCGATTTTAGCCTTAGTGGTGGTTCACCGGAAATATTTCTGACTGTACATATTATACACCATGGCATTCTTATATCAGTGGTCCATTTATGGCGAAAATTAATATCTAATCTATCCACGATTTGCCCTACTAGAGATAGAAATTTGACGTATTTTGTATGGAGCTTATGTCAAATTCCTATCTCTAGTAGGGCAAATCGTGGATAGATTGGATATTGATTTTGGCCGTTAATGTACTCATCATTGCGAGCATGTGAACAACTTTTACTATGGGACCGACAATCCCAATGTATCGCTCTAACATTAATATATTTTTCTTCATTCCTTCACCGCTCATACCTCATTCCTCGGTCATTCCTATAATTAACCCGATGTTTATTTATCAGTGGGCACATACCTACCTACATGTCGGGCATGTCGGTATGTGACCAAATTAGATGTAACCTAGTAGGTACACGCGGAAAAATTACATGGCCAAGTGCATGTTTACGACACATTTTTTTTTTCTTGCGGATGTCCTCATGCACGCACTCCGCCCGGGGAAGGTGGACCAGTGTTGGACTCTTACTGACTAAAAACCACCACGGTGTTCCTCTGATGACCCTTGGCCGGGGGCATGGGGAAAAATCCTGTAATCACCCAACCATCCCCGGCAGGTCCCGGCTCGCCACTAGTAGGCGAGTGCCTTCTCCCCGTGCGGCAACCACATCGGCCGCACCCTCCTCTGAACTGGCGCGCGCAGAACACAACGTGCCACCGTCACGGGCCTTGACTGGTCGAGCGGTGGGCCACCCCGTGTGCGCCGCCCGCAGGTCCACATCTAGGGTGGCTAGAGGTCGGCATATCATCCTGCGACGCCCAGGTCGCCTCCTGCGAATGGGAAGAGAGGTTATCGCCTCTCGAACCCTATCCGCGCCTCTTTAGCGAGCATCACCTCCTCGCAGAAGGAGACGACGCCTTCCCAAGCGCTATCGCTCCTGACCATAGACCGAATCACGGCCGGAAGCGAGAGATCGCTGCCGCATACTGTAGTGATGAGGTCACGCCGCTGTGCGGCCCAAGCTGGGCACTCCTCCAGTGTGTGCTGCGCTGTGTCCTTTGGGCAGCTCCCGCAGTGATGACACTCGGGCGTCGGCTCCCGGCCTATGCGACACAGATACTTCTCGAAGCAACCGTGCCCCGAGAGTATCTACGTCAGCCGGTAGGTGAGGGTACTATGGCTCCTCTCCAGCTACTTCTCCATGACGGGCCTTACCGCCGCTGTTGCGGCGTGCCCTGTGCTGGGTTGCGCAAGTCGCTACTCCCATTCAGCCACTAGGATCTGGCGGATGGTACCACAGCGCAAGGTCTCTCGCTTCCAGATATCAGGGCAATGATCCGGCTAGGGGGCTCGCCGCCTCAAAGAAGATTGTACTATATCCCCGTATCACCCTAAAGGTCATCGCACGCTGTGGTCTACGCAGCAGAGCGACGTTTTGGCACATCAGGGTGTCCGCCCACACTGGGGCCCCATAAAGGGCCATGGACCGTATGATCCCCACATATAGCCTCCGGCAGGAGGCGTTTGGCCCTCGCAAGTTTGGGAGCAGCCGCGATAACGCAGCCACGGCCCCCATCAGCTTGGGCGCCAACAGCTGGCATGTTTACGACACTAGATAAACTTAGCTGATGGACATGGAGTCATGTTTGCGTGATTCAAGTGTTCGAATCATTGATGGTACACGTAAATTTTTTCAATGTATAAAAGTCTTACGTATAGGTACCATGTACGATTTTATGAAGTAAATAATGTATTGGTACGCAAAAATAACAAGTTTCTAACATCAAAATCGAATTTACAGAATCAGCACTTTTCTTCCTTTGCTCCGCCTTGAAAAAATTATACCTAAGGTGTACCTACATATCCATAATGAGTTTGCCAGTTTTTTTTTTAATAGGTACCAACGACATCTATACCAAGATCAACAGCTCCCTCTCTAATATCACTGGTTAAAATTGCATTGAACCTCATTAGCACAGATATAAACCGAAATGAGTCAACACTTGAAATATTATTCAACAGTTACGACTGCTCCGAGGCTATGACTGACGGGTTTATGTGTGCAGTAAACTTCAGTTATGTAGGAATGTCAAGGAATTTCCTTGTTTTTGGCACAGTAGCATTAACGGTTTGTTTTTCCTTATGGGATAATACGTGTTGCGGTATAGTAGCTAGTACTGATATCTTTATGAGAACAGGTAAAGTGTTTTTGTTCAAACGTAAAACAGGTTATGGTTTACCCATCTACTCTCTACAAGACTGATTGGTCTTACTGCCAAAATTAATATCCTATCCATTCACGATTTTCCCAACTAATGGAGATAGTTTGACATAAGCTCCATACAAGTTATGTCTTTCTATCTCAAGTCGAGAAAATCGTGGATAGCTAAGATATTAATATACATTTTGCGCGTAGTATTTACATCAATCATTATTTTCTAAATTCCTTGTCTGCGTCGGATGGAGCACAAACATGTGATATTTTTCCGAATAACTTACGTAGGTTACCTAGGCATTAGGTATTGTCTGTGGCGATGGGCACACGCATTGCTCCTTGAGTGTAATTGATCCAAGCCTGACTGATGTATTTACTTGAACTGTCTGAAAAATACTGCACCTACCTGATGCACCTAAGTACTTACGAATTATGGAGCCGATTTGTAATCGATATCACCAAGAAGAACAAAGTAATGTACCTTGACAAGCCATGCCGGGGAATTCACGAACTCGTCTAAACTCATTTGTATTTGTGTTGTTTTGTGTTTCTCTGAAAAGTTATATATGCATAATTTATTATTGTATGTATTTACTAACAACTGCTTAATAAACTCAGCAATGGCAATCTAATGACACTCTTTAACCATTTTCTCAAGGTCCGCTATAATCCATCTGAGTATTAATCGAGATATGTAGTAGGTATAGTTACAAGGAAATCAGAAGTTGGCGCCGTAATGAAAATTGTCGCGCATATAAAAAAAAAATTCAAACTACCATAAACAATCTGATTGTGAAAATCCTTTGCAACAAACCCATTCATGTTTCATTCAATTATATACAAAAAAAATATCACTAACCTCATCCAACAATTGAGATCATAAATATCTGGCGCATCGTGCGTCACCGTGATAGAGCTCATTGATCGGATCTAAGCACACGTGCCCACAAATCCACGGGACTACGGCCATGTTGTAAATATGTGCACTGGCTGTTTATACACGCTCGAGTTAAACGATTGACATAAATATAGATCTCTGACAGCTCAGTGTGCCTCCACTCGCGCTGTTCGACAACTCGGTATTGTTCAGCCACCGACAGACGCCGACTGACTCACAATATCTTCTGATAAAACAGATAACGCTGCGTCCGTTAAATCTCTCTTCAAGTCGTAAATTTTAGAGTCATGGGGGAATTTTGGGAGGCTTAAGCACCTTAAGATAAGTGAGATAAGTGGTCGACGTCGACGTCGTACGCGAGAGGCACCCTGTGTATGAATAAATAACTAGGTAACTACTTACTGTATAGTTTTTCAGGTCGCGCGTCGTTTTCATGACTTCATCTGACGTTTACATTGCATTAGAAATCATGGCCTTGTTTATTATTTATTAGCCTCTAACTATTCTATTAGGTATGCATTATACTAACATTTTTTTATAGTTTGCAAATAAAACATTTGCCACAATTTCGAGAATTTCACTGATTTTCTAATACGTTGGTAAATCATTACATTCCTCATACTCATAAATTCCTCAGGTTGTAAGTGGTCTTTACAGTTCAATCCTTTTTGTAACCCCTTTTGATTTGGCTGCAGCTAGATTTTCTTCTTCCATTTATTTACCGTATCTACTTCCCCGCCAAAAAGATGCTTGTATTGCTGTGTTTCGGTCTGACGGGTACGGGTGCCGGTGAAATTACAATCACATGAGACCATGAGACTTTTCATCTTCATGTCTCAGTTTGGCGAACCGACTTGCGATACCATTTAGGCAACAGCCTAGGTGGTATTGCAGTTGTTATGGGCAAAGGTAACCGCTTAACATCAGGTGGGCCTTTAGCCCGTTTCGCCATCCTATACTATAAAAAAAAAAAAACTTGATCTCAATTTAAGCATTAGTCCCATATTATTTTTGAGTTTATGGATTGACCACACCTAAAGGAGTCTCACAATCACGTACTTATTATGAATATGGTTCGGCATAAGTATTATCTACTGGAGATTCAATAAAAGCTTGTCTTATATGGACATGTAGAAGTAGCGTCAGTCATAGCTCTAGCTTATATGGAGCAACTATCATTGTGTATGTATCTATACAAGTACTATTAACTCGTAAACGAGATTATCACGGTATGAGTAATATCTAACGTGTTAACAACATTATATTTTTCGGCACAGAAGTTGAAATTTTGCTGAGAAGTCGATATAGTATTTCTTTGCAGAAAAAGCCGAGCTTTTCTTATTATATTTTCCGAATCTCAGCTCCTTTGTTACGAAGTTTAAATGGGGGTTTGGCTAGCAAAAGAATTGTTGTATGGAAGCGGATTTTATTAAACGATTCTCGATCTGAATGTATATCCACGGGTTCACATTGGTGACTTGCTTTCCCATGAGGTGGCAATCAGTACTATTACGTTTTTGATAGTGGATCTTTATAAGTCTTGGATAGGGATAATGACTTTTAACATATAACTTGTGTTTGTGTGGTTTTACTCCAAAGGAGTAGGTACATAGGTATGTTATTTTATGACGCTGAAGTTTTCTGATTTTAGGGAAAAAATAATCTAATTGACACTAATAATCGACTCTGTAATCGATATACCCCTTTATTACAAAAGCTTAGCCCTGGTTTAAACTCTTGTTTATACCGGGTTAAACGTCAAACTCATACATAAAATGGTGTTTAAAAAACCTATTATTAAACCCGATGGAGTGAGTCTATGAGTTTCGTTTACAAAGTTTGATATGATTGTCACGTAAATAAATATTACATGTGTTGACATTTACATGTATTGTATGTGTTAATAGAAAATTCAAATATTTTGCCGAACCACTAGAAGCTGATCCAAAGTACAGTCAATCGCATAAGAATGATAACAAAACCAAACCGAACATACATGTAAGTTTCATAAGAAGACAGGGTCTGCTTATATTGGTTTTGGCGCCATCGATGTGCGGTTGACTGTACCTAGTCGTTAAAAGATTAGGTTTATGATGATTTCTTGCAGTAATTTCTAACAGAATATAAATTAAAAAAATTACATTTGGCTTTACTTATTATTCAAAAGATTTAAAAAAATCACATAAAACCAAATGGCGTGAAGTTTAAACGTTTCTGGTAGCTGACCACCGGAAATGTTCAGTGAGAGTCGTAAAAAGTGTATGTTATTAACCAGATAGTAAAATGCTTAGTTATTTGCAAAATACATGGCGTTAGTGCCCACTGCGCGGTGGTTACGCGGGTACGATTGAAATGCTGTTTACCCTCCAATGTTTACGTATAATCAGGCATGTTACTGGGGAAACCGTAAATAATCCTAACAAACACTTTCTTTAACTGCGAATGTATATTAAACTGGATGTTAGAAAAATAAAACTCTGAAACAGATAGATGGGTGCGACTTGAAAGAGATTCTTTAAGGCTTATAAAACGTGTTATTGGAATAACTGAAAACCTCTTAAGGGGTCATTGTACTCATCAGTATGAACAACTTTTACTAGCGGACCAAACCTGAAATCGCGAAAAAAAAAGTTGTAGGGAACAGCTGTTATTTTTTCATGATTTCAGTGTTGGTCCCATAGTAAAAGTTGTTCATACAGAGGAGTACAATTAACCCATAAGAGGTTTTGAGTTAGGTATTTTAATAACACGTTGTATTCAGAGACGAATCTAAGCGTGAACTCATGCTTCCAATTGTCAAAATGCAGTGCTATTTGACAGTTGGAAGCGTATAATATAAGTCTGAATCTTTCTCAAGGCGCACCCATCTATAGCACTGCATTTTGACAGTTGGAAGCGCGAGTTCACGCTTAGATTCGTCTCTGAATATAAGCCTGAATCTCTCCCAAGTCGCACCTTTCTATCTGCGTAAACAGCACTGCATTTTGACAGTTGGAAGCATGAGTTCACGCTTAGATTCGTCTCTGAATATAAGTCTGAATCTCTCTCAAGTCGCACCCATCTATTTGCATAAATAGCACTGCATTTTGACAGTTGGAAGCGTGAGTTCACGCTTAGATTCGTCTCTGAATATAAGCCTGAATCTCTCCCAAGTCGCACCTTTCTATCTGCGTAAATAGCACTGCATTTTGACAGTTGGAAGCATGAGTTCACGCTTAGATTCGTCTCTGAATATAAGCCTGAATCTCTCTCAAGTCGCACCTTTCTATCTGCATAATTAGCACTGCATTTTGACAGTTGGAAGCATGAGTTCACGCTTAGATTCATCTCTGAATATAAGCCTGAATCTCTCTTAAGTCGCACCCATCTATCTGCATAAATAGCATTGCATTTTGACAGTTGGAAGCGTGAGTTTGCGCTAAGATTCGTCTCTGAATATACCTAAGCCTGAATCACTCTCAAGTCGCACCCATCTATCTGCATAAATAGAACTGCATTTTGACAATTGGAAGCATGAGTTCACGCTTAGATTCATCTCTGAATATAAGCCTGAATCTCTCTTAAGTCGCACCCATCTATCTGCATAAATAGCATTGCATTTTGACAGTTGGAAGCGTGAGTTTGCGCTAAGATTCGTCTCTGAATATACCTAAGCCTGAATCACTCTCAAGTCGCACCCATCTATCTGCATAAATAGAACTGCATTTTGACAGTTGGAAGCATGAGTTCAAACTTATGAATGTAAAACTAACTGTCTCTCTAAAATATTTCTGTAAGCTGGATGCGGAAAACGTTGGACCAGTCGTTGTGGCGCTGCTTGGGGAAGGCCTATGTCCAGCAGTGGACATCTTTCGGCTGAAATGATGATGAAGCTAGTTTTGAACGAATTTATTCATTCATCATCACCTTCATTCATTCAAATGTATCTAAAACTAGTCTATGCCCGCGGCTTCTTCCGCGCATCCCTCGGGAACTGTTTATCTTCCCGGGATAAAAAGTTGCCTATATTCTAATCTGGGCTATGGTCTATTCATGTACCTATTAATGTAATCCAAATCCGTTCAGCCGTTCCGACGTAGTTGAAGGACAAACAAACAGACATCCATACTTTCGCATTTAGGAAGTAGGATTATCGAGGCTCACAGCTCACATTGGGCTCACACACATTTACTTAATCTTCAAAATGTTTTCATAAAAAAATACCGAGTATCTTTGTTGCGTAACGAGTTCTTGCAACATTAATAAAGAGTCAGGAATCAGGAACTAGGTATTATTTTCTTGTGAGTATCTAGTAACTACTCAAATTCAAGAAACATCAATTAAAAGATTCTTGGTATTAGGTACATGAAGCACATAAATGCACACATAAACAAAGAGTTGAAGCCTTGAAGGACAGCTACCGTCTATCTAATTGCTTCCAAATAAGTGAGTAATTTACACATTAAGTCTTTTCCTATACATGGATATACATTATTACAGTCCAAATATTAATCTATGAGGAGGTCAGCTCTTGGTAATGCACGCGGTCCAATACACATTCAACATCAAGTGATTCACAATGAGAACTAGCTCCTAGCTTGTACGCGTGTGTATACACATTCATACGTCTGACAACAGAGAACACTTAAGCGGCATGAGTGTCATCATAGTACACGATACAGAGAAGAAAGAAACAATAGCACACACAGTTGATAGTAAAATGTGGTAAGTACCTCGCATCTGGGAGGGGTGCCAACGATCCCGCACAGCGACACGCGCCGGACGAGAGGGACGTCTCTTCCCATGGACACTTTCGCACATCTCTACACCCGGCCCCGGGCGACTCGTTACGACTCAATTAACACTGATTACCGCTAACTCGACCTCTGTGTGTCTCCATTGTGTGCATCTCTTCGACTGCCTTTGGGAACAACAAGCAGCTGTATCTCTATTCTCTATGACTAATCTTAACAATCTACGACATCATCGATAATTACATCTACTTGATCCTAAACCTCTTTTGTCATTCAAAACCTCAACTTGACTTCGCGGGGACAAAGCTAGTTTCATTTATGTATAAAACAGAAACCTAATAGAACAATAACTACAAGTATAAACAGTGGCAGAAAATCAGTGTGAGGAAAATCAGCGTTCCGTAAAGTTTCTTGTGCCGTAACGTAGTGGCTGTGGCGCTCACTCGACGAGATCGACCGATGTTCCATTATGTAACACCCGTCTAAAGTCCGCTACTTAAGCTCTAAGTTAAAAACGTAACTAGCAAATTGAAAACTTTTGTACTTATGATATCTGAACTTCAAGCAATGCTCTACTTTAAAATTATAAGAAGAAAATGTATGAAACTAACCGATAGAACATCGGAGCAGTCAGCTGCGCAACACACGACCGTTGGTTACGGGTATACACCGGGGCTAGATACGACAGGTAGAGTCCAGATAGTCGCAAGGATCGTAACGTCCAGAGATACAGCCCGCAAAGATTTTATAACAACTGTTGTCGTAGTCGGCAACGTTACCTACGTATTGTCATGAAACGTAGAGGGCGGGTGAGGTGAGGGGGCGAGGCGCTCGCGGCGCCCGAGCCCGGCGCCTACACCGCAGAACAAAGCGCGGCCCAGCACTACGGGCGCGGCTAGCTCCGAGGCGGCCGCGATACTGTACCTAGCGGCGGCGGAGCGAGGTGTGGCGGGCGCGGTCCTAGCTGCGGTCAGCGGGAGCGGCGCGGCGCGGCCATGGCGGCGGCGCGGCAGGCGGCGGCGACTCGCGCACTGCCGCCGCCGGGCCGCACCCGCCCGCGCCCGGGCCCGCGCACGCGCCCGGCGCCGCCCCGCCGACCCGAATTGATCAGCCGGATCCTCGATTGCAATGAAATTTATGACAGGTCGTGGATCTATAATCGACGTGATACCGTTCAAGCTGCGGATAATAATTGGAGTCAGCACGATAAACGCACAGATTTCGTAATCGGATATGGTTTACGTCCGGTTCCGAACATTTAAATTGACTTTTAGTAGATAAATTATCATGCGTCATGTAAGGATTTAATTTTCAGAGTTAAAAATATTTATTTGGCGACGTCTGTGGTCTAGTGGTTCGAGGGTCGGACTGCTGATCTCTCGTACTCATCATTATGACCATCTTTTTCTATCATCATCATTCATCATTTCAGCCGAAAGACGTCCACTGCTGGACATAGGCCTCCCCTAAGCATCGCCACAACGACCGGTCCTGTGCCTTCCGCATCCAGCGGATTCCCGCGACCTTCACCAGGCCGTCGGTCTACCTTGTGGACCTGTGGTTTGTCTTTTTCTATGGGACCACGGAATAAAAAAAAACATTATTTCGTGTATGGAACCATTGCTGAAAGCGCGAAAAGGAAATCAGCAGATCCCTACATTTTATCGATTTATGTTGTGAACACAAATGTAGGGATCACCAGATTTTTTTTCGCGATTTTATGGTTGGACCCAAAGTAAAAGTTGTTCATAATGATGAGTGACGTCCGTGTGGTGCCGGACGCAAAGAATTTCACCACCCTATATCTTCTCATGGGTGTCGTAAAAGGCGACTAACGGATTCACCAGAGGATGGGCAGCAGCGTCCTCTGAGTATTTAACCAACCAACTGCGATCGCCAACCCGCCTGCCAAGCGTGGCGATTATGGCATATCCCCCCCATTGGGGGAGGTCTATGTCCAGCAGTGGACGTCTTCCGACTGAAATGAATGATGAGTAAAATGAGTCAAAGTTTAGTATAAACTCAGAATAAGGTTGTATAGAAACCTTATGACAGGGTCTATTCTGCGCCGGGGTGCCAGACTCAGCCTGCGCCCTCGTTTTAAGTCTATTCTGCGCCGGGGTGCCAGACTCAGCCTGCGCCCTCGTTTTAAGTCTATTCTGCGCCGGGGTGCCAGACTCAGCCTGCGCCCTCGTTTTAAGTCTATTCTGCGCCGGGGTGCCAGACTCAGCCTGCGCCCTCGTTTTAAGTCTATTCTGCGCCGGGGTGCCAGACTCAGCCTGCGCCCTCGTTTTAAGTCTATTCTGCGCCGGGGTGCCAGACTCAGCCTGCGCCCTCGTTTTAAGTCTATTCTGCGCCGGGGTGCCAGACTCAGCCTGCGCCCTCGTTTTAAGTCTATTCTGCGCCGGGGTGCCAGACTCAGCCTGCGCCCTCGTTTTAAGTCTATTCTGCGCCGGGGTGCCAGACTCAGCCTGCGCCCTCGTTTTAAGTCTATTCTGCGCCGGGGTGCCAGACTCAGCCTGCGCCCTCGTTTTAAGTCTATTCTGCGCCGGGGTGCCAGACTCAGCCTGCGCCCTCGTGTTTGCGTGTTTTTGTTTTGTTTGCGTGTTTTTAGTGGGTGTGTGCTTTTTGTTGTAATTTATTGATGCGTTTCTTTCGTTGTGTGCATAAGTTGAGCTTGCAAGTCTTGCGACCCTCGGACTCCATGCAGACTAGGTGGCTTGCTTATGTATGATACTTTACTTCTTATCTACAAAAGTCGTAGCGCATTTTTTTTTCAAAGGTGCACTTAGTGAGTTTTCAGCTGCATAAATAGGTCACTATTTTTCTAATCTCGTCCATTGGTATGAATTTTATTGACAGCATGTTTAGCACAGTGGCCAAGCTGATGATGTGCCGATGTGTCACGGGTTTTATTCCCGCATATAGCAAATATTTGTGTGATCCACTCCACAGATGGTTGTTCCAAGTCAGGGAGTATGTGCATATGAGATTTAATTGTGTTTGTTAACGCAGCCAGAAACCCTAGTGGCAGTGTTATTATTAAGAATAAAAAAATATTTACACTTACAGGGTGATTTTCATTAATAACCCTTTAAGGGCTGATTGTACTCAACAATTAGAAAATGAAAAATTAAATCGTGACAAAAAGTCATCCGTTATATAGAACATACAACGTGTATCAGAAATGCGTGGTCATATTTGAAGAGCTTATTCAGGAGATGCTATCGAACAACTTTTACTATGGGACCAACCCTGAAATCGCGAAAAAAAAAATCAGCTGATCCTTACATTTTGTCGAGCGACATCGATGATTTAGTAGGGAACAGCTGATGATTTTGTCGCGATTTCAGGGTTGGTCCCATAGTAAAAAATGTTCTATGCTATGCCCTGAATGAGCTCTTGAAATATGACCACGCATTTCTGATATACGTTGTATATCGTGTACGTGACCAAAATCAAACACAACAACAACAAACAAACAGAAACAAAACACACAAATAACAAAACAAACACAAAACACACTACACAGCAAACTAACAAACAGCAGATTTATGTTCACGATTTCTGAGCCGGTCCTATCGTAAAAATTGTTAAAATTAATGAGTATAATCATCCCTTAAAGGGTTATTAATGACTTAAAAATAACCCTGTACTAATTGATTTGCAAGTCAGACCCGCGCACTAAGTGTTCCGTACCACCTAACCCGAAACCAATAATAAAAAGTACTGTGCCCGTGTTATGAGAGTTCACCAAAGGTGCAGCACTGGCGTTGATGTCTTTCATATTAGCATCTCTTACCATTATCTGTGTTTACCTTATTTTTATAACTTACTGAAATTCATAAATTATAGGTTAGCGAACATTGCTCTAAACGAAAAGGTAAGTCGGATTGAAGGACAAACTTAACTTTGCAGTGGAAATAGTAGGTAGAACCTTTTTTATTTATTTATTGTAATATCTGTGTTTTCTGTTTATGTTGTGCTGTTTACTATTGGACTAAGATAATGGTAAAGAAAGCGGTACTCCTGGATACGGCGCGTATCGTCAGAAAGTTCCTCTCTCTGAGGCCCTGACCACCGGTAGTTTGGACCCTGTTCCCGATGCCGGTGGGCTACAATTTTTTATATTTTTTAATGTTTTTTTATATTTTTTTATAGAAATATTTAAAAATGTAAATAATATGTATATAGATGAATAAAGGAAAAATAATAACATGCATGTAAAGCATGGTGAGATTGTGGAATCCGAGGGTGTTCAACTTTCGAATTCTACATATCTTGGGTCCCTCTCCCCAACCGATACCTACAAATACTTGGGTATGGCGTGGTATGGTGTGGGTATGCGTTGGGCATTAACCAGACCGACATGAGGCAATCATTGCAGGAGCGCTTCTTTGGCCGCCTGTAAAAGGTTCTTAAAAGTCTTTTATCAGGCGGAAACAAGGTGCGCGCCTTTAACGGTTGGGTCATGCCGGTCTTGATGTACTCCTTCGGTATACTCAAGTGGACTCAGACGGATCTTGACGCCCTGGATCGGAAAGTCCGCACAATACTGACGGCATATCGTATGCATCACCCACGTTCATCGGTGATGAGGTACATCCCGCAGAAGTGTGGGGGTCGTGGCTTTTTAAATGCAAAGACCCTCCACAACCGTAAGGTGTGCAGTCTAAGGGAATATTTCCTTTACTTGGACGTGGGTATGCACCGAGATGTTGTTGCAGTGGACAAGGGACTCACCCCACTCTCTTTGGCTAAAGAGAACTGGCGCAAACCTGTGGTAATGGATACCAATGACCGCAGGGAGGTATGGCAGAGCAAGGAGCTTCACGGACGCTTCTACCGGGCTCTTCACGGGCCCAATGTAGACTTTAAATCGTCCGTATCCTGGCTGCGTTTCGGTGACCTCTTCGGAGAGACCAAAGGCTTTGTTTGTGCGATTATGGACGAAGTTACCATGACGAACAACTATCGGAAATATATTGTAAAGGACGGCACAGTTGACATATGTCGGGCATGCCACTGTCCCGGGGAATCCATCCGACATATTATTTCCGGTTGTTCTCGTCTTGCTAAGGGCGAGTATTTGCACAGACACAACCTGGTGGCCAGGATTATCTACCAGCAACTTGCCTTGAAATACAGCCTTGTGGATACAGAAGTACCATACTACAGGTATGTGCCCGTCCCAGTTCTCGAAAATGGTAATGCCACGTTATACTGGGATCGGTCTATCATCACTGATAGGACTATTGTACACAATAAGCCTGATATAGTGATGATAGATCGATCGGAGCGCCGCACGATGATTGTTTATGCCATCGTCCCGCATGACGGGAATCTCGTGAAGGCCGAAAAAGATAAAGAAATTAAATATCTTGACTTGGCACACGAGGTTGTCGACATGTGGGATGTTGACTCAGCTGTCATCGTGCCGATTGTCGTTTCGGCCAACGGGATTATCGCCAAGAGCCTCGACCAACACCTGCAGAGGCTCTCATTAGGCAGCTGGGTTAAGGGCTTGATATACAGAAAGCGGTACTTCTGGACACGGCACGTATCGTTAGGAAGTTCCTCTCTCTGAGGCCCTGACCGCCGGTTGCTTGGACCCTGCTCCTGATACCGGTGGGCTACTCTTTTTGATATTTTTTTAAATGTAAAAAATAAGTAAGAAAATTTGAATAAATGGAAAAATAATAAATATTTGGGACACATCACCAATTAGTCCCAAACTAAGTAGAGCTTGTACTATGAGTATCATACTTATATACTTTTTTTTTGTGAATAAATACTTATAATACACAATCACTCGACGATGACGACCTCTGTGGTCTAGTGGTTCGAGTGTCGGAATGCTGATAACGAGGTCGTGGGTTCGATTCCCACAGGACACAAATATTTGTGTGGTGAACATAAGTGTTTGTGTTGGTCTGGGTGTGTCTTATTTATAATAAGTATATATTTACAAAAAAAAAGTTTATTAAGTATCATAATATCCATTGTCTAGTAGCCATAGTACAATCTCTGCTTAGTTTGGGACTAGATTGTACTGTGTGAAAATGTCTCAAAAATATTTATTTATTTATTTTATTTATATTACAGAAACCAAAAAAAAGCCGGCCAAAAATTAGTGGTGGAAACATACTGAATTTTTTTTATTGAAAATGACGAAACGTGATAAATTTGGTAAAAGTATCGTCTGTAATTTTAAATGCAAACTGTTCCGCTAGGTTCCCAATACATAAAAAAAAAAAAATTTTAGTCAATCAATATATGTTGGTGGAAAGGTTTCGCCAGCCTTAATTATAATAATCAGCAGGTCTGCTCGTAGAAATTTCTTTGAAATAAGCAGTACCTTTGTACTAAATACTTTTAATGCTGTCTCCTTTCATAATATGTAATGTATGTATGTGTAGTTTATGTATTTTACAAAGCCAATTACATATTATGTAATTGGCTTTGTAAAATACATAAACTCTTAGCAGAGAAAAAGCGAGTAACAATATCACCTTTCTACCAACCGATTGACTTGTTTTTTTTTTTTGGGTGTATTGGGAACATAGCTGATCAGTTTGCAATAAAAAACGAATACCTATGATACTTTTACCGAATTTTATTTTCTCCATCGCATAACTCCTGAATACACCAGGTGCGGTCTGTCAGATCCACGGTTGTCGCAAAACGGTCCTTCAGGCTAGTCTTCTCCTGTCGTGTCGATATGAGCTATAGAATGATAATTGCTCATGCCGTGGGAAAAAGATTAGCCAGACATCGGATATCCAGGACTAGGTACCATGCATGCTGTTTGCTGACGATAATGTCCTTGCTGGTGAAGATAGGTTTGAGGTCCAAAATAGATTAGCAAAATGGCAACAAAATTTCCATCAAAATTCAAATTAAATCTGAAGAACATTGACTTGAAAATCAGCAGAACTGCAATTTCAGCGATCTCTTTGTTTCTATTACTGTTGCGCTAAATGTCGCGCCCTTACCAGTCTGTTCCTATTTACGTTACCTCAGTTCACTTGTGCAAAGCTATGGCGAAATAGAGCAGATCATCGAGCACAGAATTAACACGGGATGGATGAAATGGCGGCAGGATACAGAAACTCCTAACTCCTGAATTCTCTATAAATTGAAGGACCAATCTATAAGACCACCGTAAACTGCCCTAACTTGGCCCACAAGCCCTACTTTGCCTAGTTATTTTGTGAGTAAACTATAATAGCTATGATTTCCGTACTTAGGGAGCTTTGAAAACTATGGCAACGCTAACATTTGGTTCAGTTATAAAGTGTCAGTGCGTGTAAAAATTACGTTAATACCTTAGGCAAAGTAGGGCTTGTTAGCAAAATTAGGGCATTTTACGGCATGTTAAGACCTGCTGTGCTATCCTGTATGGATAGGAATGTACAGGCATGCTACTGAGATGAGAATGTTAAGAGGAATGTGTGGTCTTACGAGAATGGGTAGGATAAGGAATGAGTAGGTACGTAAGTTGAATGATTAATAATATAATACATATGTGTTTTATTTACAACAATTTTTACTAACAATCAAATTATTTTTTAAATATTTTAATGATTATGAGCTAGGTATTATGTTTGTAGTAGGTAGAAGCAGGGACCGAAAACCGCTATAAATTACGGTACAGGTATCGAAGATTTTAGGTAATTTGTAAGGTTGAGGTTACCGCTATCTGGATAACCAAAAAAAAAAACATGTTACCTCTATTTAGGTTACCGTTTTAATACCGGTAACCTAAAAATGACATTTTCGAGAAACAGAATATCGCAATGCCTACAATTTGCAAATATGTTTGATCACGGGCTCGTATAAAATTCGTGCGCATTTGTGATCGTCGCGTAGTCGCGTTGTATTAGGTCAACGCCCAAGGAAACCTGCACTTCTGAAAACCAGAATAAGGGTAGAATTAATAGGGTGATACTAATTTGGAATTATCAGGCCATAATATAATTATAATCAAATAAGTCAGTCAGAAAATGAGTCGGTTATTCTGCTGATGAATTATAGAATACTGAAACTTCATATGTGCCACTGCCACCAGCATCTCCTACATTAGATCCGAATGCATCTACTCCAGAGGTAGATTCAAATGCGTCTGTTTCAGATTTATCTTTTGATATTTCATTAACTGGCGAAACCTTTATACAAATTACATATCAAATTGTGCGCATTACCATGGGTAGTACTAGGGAACAACAAGATCAATACACAAACATTACAGCCATAAAGTACTTTTATTAGATTGAAGATTTGCCTTGCAAAGTCTCACCATAATCCAACGGCTATACAGCTCAATAGACGCCTAATGTGGAATATAATGCGTACAATATATTCTGCCACTAGCTGAGGCGGGGTACTGCAATCCGATTGGCCCTACCAATGCGACTATTGGCTAATCACTATTGCGGCAGTTTTGACGGCTCATGTAAGTGGTTGAAACAGATTTGAAGATTTTTTTAAGTGGCGAATAGTGGCGACCTACATTAGTGAAATTTCATAGATGTGTTGCAGACATCGGTCGCCTGTTATGAGGCATCTATGGGCTGTATCGTCGTTGCCATAATCTAACATCATCAGACTATATTTATAGTCCACTGCTGGATATAGGCCTCTCCAATGGTACGCCACTGACATCGATCCCCGGCCGCTCGCATTTAGTTTCTACCAGCCACCTTGCCACCTACGTTTACCGATTCGCGGTCCCTACTCAAGAATACGTCTGCCCCAACGGCCATCGGTTCTTTGGCTAATGTGGCCGGCCCACTGCCACTTCAGCTTGCTAATCCTGTAGGCTATGTCGACATCTTTGGTTCTCTGTCGGATCACCTCGTTTCGTATTCGATCCTTCAGAGAAACTCCGAGCATAGCCCTTTTCATAGCACGCTGAGCTGATTTAAGTTAGTGGTCAAACCGTACCGTGAGTGTCCATGTCTCGGCTCCGTAAGTCATGACAGGCATGACGCACTGATTGAAGATCTTAGTCTGAAGGTTCTGTGGTGACGAGAAGATTTGACGAAGTTTCCCGAATGCGGCCCAGCCCAGCTGTATGCTTCTGTTAGTTTCTCTTTCTAAATTGTTTTTACCGAACTGAAATGTTTGGTAAACACAAACACAAAAAACTTCGACAGCGTCACCGAACGTTGTTATCAACAACAACCGCCTCCGGAGTTACATGCTCATTGAACATAAGTATGGTTTTATCAAAGTTCATCCAGACACCGATGCGTAGAGAAGAATCAGTTAGGCCAACCAACATCCGTCGCAAGTCCTGCAGTGATTCAGCCATAATGGCGATGTCGTCTGCAAACCGCAAGTGCGAGATGTACTCGCCGTTGATATTTATGCTGCATCCATTCCAGTCCATTGTTTTAAACATATCCTCCAATGTGCTGGAAAACAATTTCGGAGAAATCACGTCACCTTGTCTTACGCCTCAAAGCAGGTGGATATGCTAAGTTTGCTGGTTCTGGATTTGGACTGTCATTGTGGTGGCATCATACAGACATTTTGACACTTGGATATCAACTCAGCCTACCGCAGTCCACTGCTGGATATAAGCCTCTCCCAAATTGCGCCACAACATTCGGTCCTCTGCCTTCCGCATCGAGTCCCCACCAGCTACTTTCATCAAGTCGTCGGTCCACCCGGCTGGGGGGCGCTCTACCCTGCGTATGTCGATTGTCGGCCAGCCCACTACCATTTCAGCTTACTAATCCTACAAGCTATGTCGGTCACTCCGGTTCTTCTCCGGATAATCTCGTTATGGATTTTATCCTTCAAAGAAACTTCAAGCATAGCTCGCTCCATAGCTTGCTGAGTGGCATTGAATTTGTGTTTTAACACTCCAAGTGTTAAAATATATCGTCAGTCAACTTGGCATCGCTGCAGGGACTCCAGAACGGACCAGGTTTCGATGGAGTCAAAGGACTTCTAGTCCACAAATGATAAGCACAGGGGCTGATTATACTCTTCATACTTCTGCATAATCTGCCGCACTGTGTGAATATGGTCTATGATGCCATATCCTCCTCGAAAACTGGCCTGCTCCGATGGTTGAAACTCGTTGAATGTACACACAAGCCGATTCGTAACGATTCATAAAAACAGCTTATAGACGTGGCTTAGAAGCGAAATGGGCCTCGATAATTATTCAATAGGGTCTTGTTACCTTTTTTGAAGAATAGTACGACCACGCTTCTGCGCCTCGCCTCTTGAGTTCTCCCTGAAACGAGGAAAGAATTGAAAATTTCCCGAAGCTCTTTTAATGGAGTTCGGTCGTAATTCCGTCTACCGTTTAAGAGCCGCCTCGATTTTGTCTTGGCTAATTTCTGGCAGATCTTCTGTAAAATGTCGGGTCAGAGTGGCTCTAAAATCCTCATTTAGGGGTCAGGTCGAGATGCATACGAGGCATATAACTAGCCATAGAAATCATCCACCTCGGAAAGGAACTCTGGCTTCAAAACGACAACATTTCCACGGGATGTGGTCAACTTCGTTAGGTGGCTTCTTTCTAAGAACTGGACGAGCAGCTTCGACCCCCGATTTTTCTCAATCGATTTTTCAGTAGAGCTTGTATTAAAGCGTCGGAGGTCACGTCGTACCAGTTTACTGATGCTTTTTTTTAGCGCCCGGTGTTCTGACGAAGTGACAGGTGGATTTTCCCGTAGTTCCCTCATAAGAGCCAGAGTCTCCTCCGATAGCTTCGAATTATTGCCTGTGCGTCGCATTTTAAAGTCTCGTACCTTCATCCCTGAGGATTTTTACCACTTGATCAAGAGCCTGGTCAACGTTATTTGTGGTTTCCACGGCAACAAATCTGTTTTCCAGGTTCGACTGGATCGTTTCAGATCCTACCACAGTTTGCAGTATGCTAGGTCGGCGTCTGGACTTCATCAAATGGATGTGCTCCAGCTTCAAGTCGATATTCAGTGAGCCTCGGATAAGTCTGTGATCACTGAACTTGTATTGAACCTGTTGATTACTGAGACATCTCTGAATATGTGCCTTTTATCTGTTATAATAAAGTCTATTTCATTTTAAGTCATAGCATCGGGACTCAGCCATGTCCACTTCCTCTGGGGCTGTTTCTTGAAGAAATAATTCATTAAGAAAAGTCCCTCTTTCCCCAAAAAGTTGACAAGCATTTACCCTATGATTTATGCTGCCAAAACCGTGGGTGGGGTCCTACTACCGACTCGCTGCAAATCTGTTCCATTTTAGCGATGAAATCCCCCATGAAAACGTTGTAGTAAGCTTTGGTAATGGAGTGCAAGGCCTTCGAGATTTCGAGATGTCTTCGAACATAGCCTCGACTTTATCATAGAGTATGTCGAGCTCGGTGCGTAAACCTGCACGATCTTAAGGCTTTACTTCTTGGTCAGCTTAATCACAAGGTTTGCTACCCTGCTCGACACACTGAAAATGTCTACAACGTTGTCACAGAGAGAACCCGGCGCCACCTTGGGATAGCTGGTCTCCCTCTCAAAAATAAATAAGGTGGCCCTATTCCAGGGTAACAGTAAAATAATAATAACGTAATAGACGTAATAGTGCCCTCACCCTCTCCGGACTTCACACAGCCCCAGAATGTGCCAGCTTATCCTTCTGAGCTCTTCCTCGAGTTGCGCCAAGTGGAACCCCCTACCCTGCCGTTACAGTGATCAGGAATAGCAGGGCGGCCGGGAACGAGGGCCCGTAATTTTTGCCAGCTCGCCATAGAAGTTGTGCCCATAATCGCCACACTGGGCATGCAGGTTGGCGATCGCAGAGCGATGCTTATCGCACCAATGACGATGCTCCCCGTCACCCGTCTGCTAAATTTAGCAACACCATTTAAAATAAATGGTTATACCGCCATTTATCGATTGTCAGAGCCTCGTCTGTTGGCAGGTGAGGTTGACTTGGGGGTTGGGTTGATTTTGATATGCCAATCTTTAGTGACCAATTCGAGACAATTTGTAACCCAATAAATGAATTCATGACCACATACTTTGGAAGTAATAGCCCGATATTGGTGAATATGCTGATGTAACGTTCATTCACGCTAGCATCATCTTTATAACTTTATTGCAATCTTCTATATTACATTTTGATGTATTTGTTTCTTTTTTATAGGTAAAATATGCATATACATCATTTTTTCGCTTTCGTCCCATTTCTATGTCACTACTCTATCCGCGTGATTGGTTGGCTTTGGTCGGCGCGGGTCGGCTCACTCACCTCAACTCTTCGATACACACACACTGCGCTGTCCGCCCTTTGACTTATGCCGACGGCACGTGTAAGATAGGGGTAATTTTTATTTCGGTAACCGGTATGAATACCGGTTTTATAAGTAGTAAGAATTAAGGTTACCTTTAAAAATACCTGTAAAAATAATAAAGGTTGTAACCGAAAAAATACATGTATTAGTCGTACCGGTTTCGGTCCCTGGGTAGAAGCAACAAGTTGCATATGAAGGGACTTTACTCATGGCGCGACGCCACGCAGAATTGCATCGATTGCCGATATCGGTCAAATATCGCAACAACATGTGTTCGAAGAAAATGTATTGAAAATCGAAAATGTCTTCAGACAAGATCGCATGGATTGACAACCAGTCCATCAAATACCCATAATAAAAATAATTTTAGTACCCACTAGCCTATGACCGCGACTTCGCCCGCGTGAATTTCGTTTATCGCGCGTCCCTCGGGATCTGTTCATGTTCCCGGGATGAAAAGTAGCTTATATGTTAATCCGGGTTATGTTCTATCTGTATGACAAATTTCATTAAAATCCATACAATCGTTTTGCGTAACAAACATCCATCATCCTCACAAACTTTCACGTTTATAATATTAGTAGGAAGTAGGATGTACCTACCCAACCAGCAAAAATGTGTAGGTACACATTTTTGCTGGTAAGGAAAACCTATACAATGCGAGGTCAGCTTATACTGGAAATGTACAGCTTGATGTGTAGCCGTGTGTAGGTAGTTAGGTACTATAGTAATCGAGAGAACGTTTTCGGACACACTATTTAGTGTAGCAAATATGTCCTATAACAATGATGTAAACGTTTACCCAGGCAGGTTTTGGCGCAGTTACATCGCAGTTTTGTGACATAGCCAAGTTATTGTAGCTCCAAACATTACAATTTAGTACTATACTTGTACTATAATAATGTCGTGTCTTTTCAAGGTTTTAACAGTGATTTTGTGTCGCTTTCATCACAAAACAGTTACAAAAAAGGCACCACGATTCTATTAATGTACTTTTTTGTACTATAATAGAAATCGTGGATCTTTTATAGGAGAGTTTATTTTAGTGTCATTTTTCGTGTGGATTGTGAGTTTGATGTGAAATAAAATTATAGATTATTTCTTGACAAGTAAATTGATATTACTATTAGCAAAATGTCACTCACGACTTGTGAAATTAGTGTTATCTTAGATAGACTGTAAATTTTACTTGCGACTTAAATTTTATTGATAAACTAGTTAGTATTTTTTAACAAATTTTTAATGCTCTTGATTTTCAATATTTAATAAATTAAAATCAATTAAAACATGGTAATGTCCCAATGTTGCTATTAACGGATAAAAAAGTAACCACGTGCTTACTATAGGCTTAATTAGTGCACAGCAGTGACAGCTATCGGCAGCCATGACAAAAATACGGTTCCTTGGTACATCTTAGATTAAACCACTTGATTGTCGAGGCATATTCCGCAAAATAATAATCCTATCACTCTGCATTATCATTATCATCGTCTGAAGATTCACAAACATTAGCATATACACAGTAGCCATTTTATTAACAAAATGAGGGACTTATGTTGTAAAAACGATGTTAAATTTCTATTATAGGATGTTTTGGTTGATTAAAACTAGTAATATACTACTTTTATGTATCGTAAAGCCCAATAAAAGCGATGAAAGCTCTGTAACATCACTATGAGATATACCAGTTCCAAAAAAACTATTTTGATGACCTTTCAGTGTTAAAAGAGTATACTCGTGACAGCTATGGCATGGGCACTATAGTAGCTATTTGGTAGATTTTATTGCTCAAATTCGATACTTAACAGTGATGTAAAAATCAGCAACAGTACATTATTGTTCTACAGTTGTGTTTTCACCACTATTTAAACACTTGTACTATAATACTCATTTGGAAGCTACAATAACACAAAATTGCTTCAAAACAGTACCGTGTAAATCTTTTATAATACAAGATAGCTCTGTACTTGATGTAGCAGCATCAGTTATAGTACTGTGATAAAGGCGTAATATATGGTGTCGATTTAAACGTTTAAACACTTATTATTGTCACCAAAGTGCTGTTTAATAGTATACAGCTAAAATATTGTATAAGACGCTACTATAGAACACACGGTCATAACGGATACTTTAATAACGCTTTATAATCACTTTTTAGTTATAAATGCATTTCTTAACGGACTACTTTGCTGGTTGGGATATATTAAAGTAGGATAGGATAATTCGTAATAATAGTCATGCACCCTCCCAAGACGGAATACGAGACTGAGTCAATGACGTCAACCACCTGACTACGAGTACCGAGTACAGGTGTGGCGTGCAACGTAGTTATGGTCCGTATTTACAGAACGTTCCTCAAATACAGTTTGATCTTCAATCACCTGATCACTACTTAAGAGGCTGACAACACCCAAAAAATCAGACCTCTGCGGTCACTGTCGTTTCGTACAGAACTGAAAGAGAGGCAGAGGCAGGAGAGCCGAGGGACGTTAGATACGCCGCTCTACTTGAATGAAAATTAACATTTTTTTTTTTAATAAAAAACTAAAAGCTTATTTGAAAAATAGAAACAACAAATGTTTAAATTATTGTCTTTCTCAAATGTTTTCTTAATTTTATTTATAATATTTAGTAAATAATAGAGATTGTTTGCTTTAAAGCATGTTTTAAGAGGTTAGTTTACATTTCTTTTCTATAGAGACAACTTCAAGAAAACGTGTTTTGGGCACAATACAGTTTCAGAAAATACGATCAAGATTAACATATATTTTTTTCACTGCCACAAACTGAATAGATACAGCTAAAAATGTTTTTAAAAGAAGCCTATTTGGGGTATTTGGCTGTTGTCAGCGTCTTAAGGATAGAATCGTTACTTGAGCATCGGTCTTATTCCAATACGGTAATTATTAAACTTAAATTCAACAACATAGCACACGAATATAACCTGAAATAGGAAAGAAATCTCTACTCAAGCGTGGTCTCGACCACACTTGAATGATTACAGATCAAATCTCTGCTCAAACATCGAAACAGGTGACAGTGTAGAATAAAGCTAAACTCAGCTCTTCTTCGTCGTTTCGCTCTTGACAGAGCGGTCGTGGCCATCATTTACTATTGCCGAGGGCTGTTGTAGCTCGCCTCACGATGCCTTGCCACCCTTCCCTGCTTTCGGTTAGTCTGGTGCATTCATGTAATGGCCGGCCCACGGCAGACTTCATTAAATCAGTCCATCGCATGGGAGGTCTTCTGCGCACTCTTAAGCCCTCTATTCTTCGACAAGTCGCTCTATAGAGTTGTGACTACGCTAACGCTAAACTCAGCTAAACTGTGATTAATGAATCTATGCTTTTGGAATTTTCTTCAATTAAATCCCAACTCAAAACTAGTTTTCCAACACACTTGCTCGTAGTGGCTCTTATTGCACCGCTTTTAGGTTCATAATTTAGCATATAACACACGCGTGCTTTTTACATTATATTATCGTACAGTCGCCTGCATGACAGTGGTAACACGTCAATTCGAAAACCGCCTGCTTACGAAATAAAGATGCTGCTAATGTCAAAGTGTTACCACCGACGTGCGGTCGACCGTACTAGTGCTTTTTACTTTACAGTTTGTTTTTAAATCGCAGCAAAGAGTTTTTATGACTAAACAAAACACTACTTCTGGGAATAAATCAACTGTATTAATAAAAATATGATAAATAAACATTTCATTACATCAAATTATTTATTTTTGTCAACAAATCTACATTAATTTGTGTTATAAATAAAAAATCTATTTATTCTATTTTTCATATTAGGCTGTTTGGCGGTTTCCTTCGACCACCTGCACGCGCATAGCTGAATGTCACCGTGCGATTACAGTAATCCGTGCTCCATTTTTCACAAATTCAATATTTGTCTAAAATGTGTGTATGTTTTTGTCCTAGCAAGTGTGGTGAAAAACGTCGTAGTCATACAACAACAACGCCAACGCAACGCAACGCGCGTCAACGCGTGAGCATTGACGATTATATTCTCGGCTCCATTACGCCCTCGCCTTCGGCTCGGGCTGCAATCCAGCCTCGAGTATGATAGTCAACTTAGCTCACCTGTATCATAATGTACTATTAAACAATGATCAAAGCTTGAGAAACGTTCTGTAATACGGGCCTATGTTTTGCGGGTCACGTGACCAAGTGAGTCAAGCCTGCTTTTGATATCTAAATGAAAATCGCTTATCAGAATGCAGATAGGCAAGACTTCTCGACTTTTCTCACGGATGTAGGCGAGGCCCAAAGCGTCCCATTACCTTGGGCAGCGAACGACACGCGATCCCACAGTTTTGCTACTATACTGAGCTATTTTATCGATACGGTCAGGTCATTTGGAGCGCTAACCGTTCTCCGCAATTCACCTGGCGATTTATTTCTAGGCGTTTATCGGTAAGTAGCCGGTAACACGCAAACCTACTTTTGTGCTGGACTATCTACAAAGTGGAGATGACAATACGACATTAAATAAAACCACGTACAGAGTATCACGTTCTCTAACCGTACACAAAAAATCAATCAACTCCAGTTAATAGTTTAGCCACATAAAATTATTCTAATTGTATTAATTTTGAATGTAGGACCATTTTTCTGGCATACATCGTTAGGTCAAAGACCTGTGCGAATTAAATTAAATGTAAACTCTCTTTCTCAACTATTACAACTTTAAAGATTTAAATTGTGAAAAGAATAAATCGCTCACGAGCAGGATTCGAACCTGCGACTCCTGGCTCAGTACGCCAGTGCTTTAGCCACTAAGCTACCGTGAACACTGCTCGTGATATCGAAATTATCCTTCACTATGGTACGTCTTTGGGTGACGTCAGCTATATCTTTATTAAGAAACAGCGTTTCTTAACCGACTCGACTAACTTTGCAGTTAATTCAAAGTCGTATATAGTCGTATTACAACTTTACTGGTGTTACTTATTACATATTTCGATATTTTAATATTTATTTTGTAAAAAAATTGGCTTTTTGAATTTTCGATTAACTACTTACCTATTTATGTCTTTAAAATGTCTCTATAAACTAGTAATAACCATGTTTTCATTTATTGTCGTATTGTCATCTCCACGTTGTATAATCATGGCAATAACGTGGTTAGGCTATAGGTTACTAAGTTATGATTATGAACATGGTATGTACAGTTCTAATGGCAAAATTACATTATCCTTCTTGCCAAAACATAAAAGTACCAGGTCCAAAATTTTGTAGGTACAACTCCGACAAAAGACCCGAATGGATCTGGGAAATATTTGCTAAACTGAGGTTATCTCGTTGCTTTACAATACTTCTAGTCAGAAAGACTGCCTGTACAGTTCTGTAAAAGATGTCCAGCGAGATAAGGTATGCTTTAAGTTTCTTTGAAAACAATAAGATATTCATTCCTCCACCACATTGTTTTTAAAGACAGCTCGCGCGGTTACCGGAGTTCGTTCCTTCAGAATGTAGCTAATTATTATCTGGTATCCACCCTCATTGTACTTATTTAATATCCTACCTTGATAACTATATTTCTGTTTACCTGTTTGTATAGTCGGTGATACTGATGTACGGTAAAACTCTAATGAGTTCATGTTTACATCTTTAGATTTTTTTTTGTTATATATACCACTGAACAAATAAAAAAATAAAAAATAATATATACTCAGAATAAATAATTAATCAGTTATCTCAAGTTGCAGTATCTGTATGTACAGAAGAGTCCTTGAGTGGAAACTCAGCATTGGAACAAGATCTATTTGGTAGGGGTAAATTGGATATGAAAGACGCAAGATCCTGATGGAAGATGGATAATGTCCTGCAAAACATGCATGATATTGCTGTGAAATATGCATGTTTGTTTGTTTGTCCTTCTATTACGCTGAAAGGGCGGAACGGATTCGGATGAAATTTGGCACACAGATAGACCATAACCTGGAATAACATAATATTTATAGGCAATTTTTTATCCCGAGGGCAAAGCGTGGGAATAAGCTCTTTTATGATATTTTATCGCAGGTGTATATCTAAACATTCGAGTTACTATGTAGGAATTAGTAATTTATTGTTTTACTAAATTGTACTCATCCCAGTATTTGTAAAGTCGCGTCGTCGGGAGAAAACAATCGTGCTGAGACCGTATCGTGAAGTGTTAAAACCATAATTGTTCCGGTGCGAAGAGGGATGGCGCTATACGTCCTGTACAGCTCTTGTCTCTTTCTCGCAACGGAACAATGATGATAAAACTTCATAATACGGCCCCAGTATTAAAATATGAGATACCTGTACTTGGCATTTGTTATAAATTATGTTTTGTCCGACATTTCAAGATATTTTAATTCAAGTCTCAAATTACGGTGTTCTAGGCCTTGGAAAATCATAACAACTAAATGTGATCCAAAATATATATTCTTATTTACTTAGTAACATATTATTGTGTAATTGAGCGCAATAATAGCTAATAACCATACACGATATACCATAAAAATATCAGTTACAACAATGTTAAACAAATTTCAAAATAATACTTATACTGCCACTTTTAAAACGACATGGAATGCTAAACATAAGTGGCATATTTTAAGACAAACTTATCACAACAATGAAGTAACAATTTTAACACACGAGTCACGGAAAAGTGAGCTTTATCACTTACCAATAAGGATAATAATTCAGTGCAATAAGTAATTCAGCCAGATTTTTAGTCAATATCTTACATTGTATGAAGCAGATAATGTGTACAATATCATATTTATGAACATGACTATATACGTAGAACAATGAGGATAACGCTTGTGTGCATACACAGTATACATAAAACTAATAAAATCGTATCATTGTGACGCTAAGCGCATATTTCTTAGATGCTAGAAAAATAATAAAAATGTATATATGAGTACCCTTGCCCGATAGCTAAGAAATCATGATGTTGAAGGTTTACGCGCGCGATTTGTCTGATTTGATGAATTTGTCGAGGTCGGCGTCGCTGGTGGGGTCCACTTGAGACAGCTGTCGGAAGCTCTCATCATCCACGAAGCAGATCTCATGACCGTCTGGATCGGCTAGAATGATGACCCTAACTGTGGCCTTGCCTGGAGTGTCCAGTGAAATGAGGGGGGTCAGGATGGTGCCCTTTGCCGCTTGGATCTTCTGGTCGATGATCGGCTGCTCTTCGAAGGGACATGAAAACGCGATGCGACCGTATGCCTTCGCGCGGTTTACTGGCTCACCTGGAAATGCATTAACTGTAAATTAATATTACAAAAGTAATATTTTTTTTAAATAAATGTGTTGCAAATACTATGAAATCATAACAAGGGGTTGTTAGGGCAAGAGTGACTCTTTTAATATTATAAATGGTGTTTAGTAAAAACATAATGCTTAATTTATACTTTAAAAGTATTTGGTGGATATTTTACTCAAAGGGAAAGGAAGGGAAGCAAACCCTACCATACAACTGGACAACATGGTAACCTACTGTCAGGAGCAGAAGTCCCAACTACTAGTGGGATGTGATAGTAACACCCACCACACAAGCTGGGGAAGCACTGACACCAACATTAGGGGTGAGTTACTGTTTGATTACTTATTGTCTAACAACCTTCTCGTTCTTAATAGGGGCAATTCCCCGACCTTTGTAACCAGCACTCGCCAGGAGGTGCTAGACATTACTTTCTGCACGGGCCCTTTACAACACCGTGTAAAAAACTGGCACGTTTCTGAGGAGGCGTCCATGTCTGATCACAGACACATCAGGTTTAACCTAACTCTCTCCGCGGTGAGAGAGACTAATTCTTACAGAAACCGAAAAGCAACGAATTGGACAGGCTACAGAGACTGTCTCAAATCGAATTTGCTATCGGTCAATAGATGCGTTAAATCTATTGAACAGCTGGAGGCTACAGTAGGGGACCTTGAGGGTGGCATTAAATCTGCTTTCTTCCAGAACTGTCCGCTAAAAACCTCCGCTACCATGAGAGATGTTCCATGGTGGAATAAGAACCTAGAGCGACTCAGGAGAAACGCCCGAATCCTGTTTAACAAGGCCATGAGGGACGACACCTGGGATGACTATAGGAAGGCGCTTACCGCGTTCAACAGAGAATTGAGGAAGGCCAAGAGAAAGTCCTGGCGCGAGTTCTGTGAATACATTAAGAGTACCTCACAGGCAGCAAGGATCCACAAAATAATCTCAAAGTCTCCTCAATCCCATTTAGGGCTATTAAAATACCCGGATGGGACCTACACGAGATCCGCAGAGGAAACACTGAAGCTTTTAGCTAAAGTGCACTTTCCGGACTCTGTGCCAATAAATGGTAACGGAAGCCATACCAATCAAAACCCTCGGAGCAACAGACCAAGGATAGAAGACTGGAGGATGGCTTCTCTTATATTTAGACCCGATCGGATCGAATGGGCCATTAACAGCTTCAAGCCCTTTAAGACCGGAGGGGAGGATAATATCTTCCCTGCCTTACTACAAAAGGGGTTGGATATTATCTTACCAACGCTGTTGAAGGTTTTTCGAACCAGCTTCGCCTGGGGCTACATACCCACAGCGTGGACTAGGGTGTCCGTCACCTTTATCCCCAAAGGGGGAGACAGGGACAAATCGATGCCCAAGTCCTATAGACCAATTAGTCTTACCTCCTTCATGCTCAAAACCATGGAGAAGGTACTCAACCAGCACATCAGGGCTACCTACTTAGTAGACAAACCCCTGCACGTGAGACAACATGCCTATCAGAAAGGCAAGTCCACTGAGTCCGCATTGATGGACTTAGTGGATAACATAGAAAAAGCTGTTGAGGACAAAGAAATTGCTCTGTGCGCCTTCTTAGATATAGAGGGGGCATTTGACAACACCTCAACAAATGTCATACTAAAAAGTATGGAGCAACGCAACATTGACCGAACGACCATCTACTGGATCGAAGCAATGTTGAGTAACAGAGTAGCGTCAACATCTCTCTTAGACACAACCATAAGGATGAGACTAAACAGGGGTTGCCCACAAGGGGGCGTCCTGTCTCCCCTAGAATGGTCTTTAGTTGTTGACAGCTTACTGAGCGAGCTCAATAGGGCTGGCTATTACACGCAAGGTTACGCGGACGATCTGGTAGTGATTACCGTTGGCAAATGCCAATCAGTCATCTCCGATCTGATGCAAACGGCCTGTAGAATAATCGAAAGATGGTGCAAAGACTCCCAACTTTCGGTCAATGCAGACAAAACTGTCATTGTACCTTTTACAAAGAAAAGGAAGTTGGATGGCTTAAAACCACCAACCCTCTTCGGTAAAACGGTCAACTTTTCGGATGAGGTCAAATATCTAGGCATTATCCTAGACAAAAAACTCACGTGGAATGCACACATTAAACATGTGACAAGGAAAGCAAAAATTGCTTTGGGAACTTCCTGCCGACTGGTCAACTCGAAATGGGGCCTTAGACCATGGGCAACGCTGTGGCTGTACACTGCTATAGCAAGGCCCATGATAACCTATGGCTGTGTCGTATGGCATGGAAAAACCCATCAGACTACCTGCAGGGATGCTCTCTCAAGCCTCCAGAGACTCGCGTGTCTCATAACAACAGGAGCAATTGCATCGACTCCGACCGCTGCACTTGAGGCTCTGCTTAATCTCGTTCCTTTGCATGTGCAGGTGCAAATGGACGCTAGGGCAGCAATGATAAGGGCCAGAATAGCGGGAAGGACAAGATGGAAGTCGACTGCCATGAGGGCACTGCAAGAGAACCTTATGGAGAAAGACATCATTGCCATGCCCACTGATGCAATGTTAAAAGAATACAGCTTTGATAGGCTGTTTAGGGTATTCATACCTCAGAGGACTGAGTGGAAGGACGACACGCCAGGCCAGCCTCAGTCCACTGATGTTGTTTGGTTCACCGACGGATCAAAAAAAGAGGGTCTAGCAGGAGCCGGATTCCACGGTGGGCGGCCAAAGGTAAAAAAAATTCGCCAACCTAGGCCAGCACACCACTGTGTTTCAAGCGGAATTATTTGCCATTATTGGATGTGTCCGTTTAAGTCTGCAGAGGACCTATATTAATAGGCGAATCTTCATCTTCTCTGACAGCCAGGCTGCTTTAAAAGCCTTAAATTCAGAGGAAATTGACTCCAAACTTGTAAAGGAGTGTGTCCAGCTATTAAACTCACTAGGAGCGGCAAACTCAGTGGCACTAGGATGGGTACCTGGACACTGTGGCATTAGGGGCAACGAAGCCGCTGATGAACTGGCTAGAGCTGGTGCTGAAAGCCCCAATGTGGGCCCGGAGCCAATCTGTGGCATTCCTAAATGCACCACTACAGCCTACCTTAAAAACTGGGGAACTGACCAAAGTATTAGCCTTTGGGAAAAATCCCCAGGCCAAGAACACTCGAAAGCGCTACTTGTGGGCTTCAAAAAAAGGTTTACGAAAGAAGCGCTTTCGTTGAACAAAAATCAGATAAGAATCCTGACAAGAACCCTTACTGGGCACTGCAAGCTGAACAAACACCTTCACAGGATGGGCCTCAGTGATACCACAGTTTGCAGGTTTTGTCGCGAAAAGGATGAGACGCCCATCCATATCCTATGCGAATGTGATGCAGTGCACCACATCAGAAGCCAGCATCTTGGAGGCCACGTCATCTCAATGCAGGAGATCAAATCCTCCTCCCCCAAGGTCATAGTCGACTTTATGATTGACTTGCAGCTTGGGGAAGTGCTGTAATGCTGCAAGAGGCGTCACAATAGATCTTTTAGGTCGCAGTGGCTTAGGGGCGTTCAAGACCCTACCTCTTTCCTCAAATAAATAAAATACTCAAAGGGAATTTCCACCAAATTAGAGGCCAATATTCGTCGAAGGGTCGGCACTCGAAGTTGTAACGGAATACGTCTACCTAGGGCAGGCAATTCAGCTTGGTAGACACAACTTCGAGAAAGAAGCCAACAGAAGGATCCGTTTGGGCTGGGCAGCATTTGGCAAACTTCGCCGAGTCTTCTCGTCGCCTATACCGCAAAGTTTGAAGACAAAGTTCTTCAACCAGTGCGTCCTGCCTGTCATGACATACGGTGCCGAGACGTGGACACTGACAGTTGGGCTAGTCCACAAGTTCAAAGTCGCTCAGCGAGCTATGGAACGAGCTATGCTTGGAGTTTCTTTGAAGGATAAAATCCGTAACGAGATTATCCGGAGAAAAACCGGAGTGACCGACATAGCTTGTAAGATCAGTAAGCTGAAGTGGCAGTGGGCTGGCCATGTCTGTCGAAGGACCGATGGCCGCTGGAGCAGACGAGTCCTTGAGTGGAGACCGCGAATCGGCAAACGCAGCGTAGGGCGCTCCCCTGCCAGGTGGACCGACGACCTGAAGAAAGTGGCTGGGGGGGACTGGATGCGGAAGGCAGAGGACCGAGTGTTGTGGCGCAACTTGGGAGAGGCCTATGTTCAGCAGTGGACTGCGATAGGCTGAGTTGATTGATTGATTGAATATCCGCCTTAAGGGTGTCAAATTAAAATCAGCACTGGGCATATGCTGCGTTGGTAATTCTTTTGACATTTAAAAGGCAAGCTTGACAGCACATTATATTGATGCTTATGCGTAGCTTTATCCTGTATTGAATACATTTATTTTATTGGTTTCGTTCTTTCCAGAGTATGTTTGTTCATCGGGCTTTATTAAATTGATGGACAATCAACGAACAAACAAATTGCACTTGGTGAAATTATCAGGATTGCGTTTTTGTCGTGCATTACATAGTACAATACAAGTGCATTTTTATTGATATCAATGTTGTTTAGATATTATTATAAAAAAATACCTGCAAATGAGTACCTACTGCTGTTTGTAAACAGAGATACGACTCCTACATTGTCTTGTAGAGGCGACAATAGTCAAGTAGTCAACATTGATAATTATAATTGTTTTTCCTAGTACTTGAATGTCAATTACCTTACAGTGACACATCGTCGATAATAGCCCAAATAGCGCGTTGGCAAATATCGAGTAATTACTGATTTCGCCAAAATTTTACAAAAAGGTGAAAAGCTTGACTGTTTTTAAAGGACATCGCTAGGAATAGCCTCAGTCTGTTACAAAGATAAAAAATATACGAAAACTACATGCAATTTTTTTTTTCATTACTTACTATTCATCGTAGGTATTTAATACAGACAGTACAGTAAACATTTTTTATTTTAAAGAGTTAATCAACACAATAATAATCACATCAATAATCCCTTGTGGGTACGCTATAGTTTTGTGGTAAAATTGTTAGCACCACAGTTAAAGATAGCCAATCCCTTTTTAGCACCTTAACATCTACAGGAATAGAAGAGTAAAACTGTTTAGTTGCTAGACAACCATTTGTTTGACATAAGTTTTGTAAGCAAACCATAACCTCAATTAATTGTCATTAAACATCTGTGGAGTACTGTCCGTTTATTAAAATAGATTGCAGAACATTGCCTCCATCGAATGTTATATGGCATCATCTCTTATTCGTAGCTTCCATAGGCTTGCTTGGCTTTAATGGAACTTTAGCAATGTCCTTTTCAAGAAGTTGTTATTATAATATTTTCATTAATTGACGGTTCTTTTTGCTTAGAATCTTAAGTAGCCAATTGTGTATTTTTGTTTTATCAAAATTAAAAATATCAATTGAGCAGCGACATAAATTAACCTAAAAAATAGCTAAATACTGAAATATTTATTCGAACCGGCCAACTCTAGCACCGCGCGCGCCCATTGGTCAAATCAAACAGCGCGCGCTTCCCCGGCTTCCTGTTACACACTTCCGTCCCTTTTCTCGAAATCACTCCCACTGATTGCAGGAAATCGAGAGGAAAGATGCTACACATCAAAAATACTTGTTCTTAGTTTGTCAGTATAACTTGGAGGTACACATCAGGCTATACAATTCTAACTAATAAGCTGATCTCGCATTATACGGAAAAACTATACAATGCGAGTTGAGCTTATACTGGAAATACATAGCTTGATGTGTAGCCGTGTGTACCTACGTAAATCTGATTCGACACGCACGAGCGACATTCAATAATATTTAAAACAACAGCGTCACAATATTACATTAATATTGGTAAGTAGGTACTTTGTTAAACAGACGTCTTCGATTCGCAAGGTGGGCGCCGTTGCTCTGCGCAAGTACATTCATTGCCTAACTGTAAGGATTGTAAAACTGTGGTTCCAAGTGTACCAAATTACGTATACATTTCTAATCTTTCACCATTTGTCAAGAGTGTGAATAGGTAAATCTATTGTCACATGTCAGCCACGCTTACTGATAGTGATAGGAGGTGCATCATCTTAAATAGGTTTAAGCATTCGTCTGATAAAACATTTGAAGATAGCGTCAATCTAACAAAGGAACAGACATGGATTTGTCACGATAACATATATTTACCGTAAACATTAATATAATATGTCATGTTTATCATTATTATGTAATTCGTTAGAAATATATCTAAATCATGAATACTTATGTTAATTCTAAAGTGGAGACTATCCAAAAATGCAAGCCAGATTTCGTCAAAGAATTTGTCAATATGAGACAATGAGATCGAAACCTATCTTGATAATATCCTAGATATCTATTTGTGTGACACACATCACATGCATTAAACATGCAAAATACAACAACATAAGTAAAAATAATCAGTATTATTTTTCATGTTGACATGCAAAGCTTTTAAGTGTACCTAATCATCTTTCGTCCCGCTTTGTTATCCTAAGAAAACACGTAGCATAGAAAGATAATTTTCTAAAGAAATACTTGTATTGAGAATACAGAAGGACTTACCAATGTCAACTAATTCCAGCTTAGCTTGGTTGTTGCCGAATCCAAGAGTAACTGTCTTGGTTGTTTTCTCAAACACTTTCAGACTGAGCAAACCACTCCAGTAGGCAATGGATTTCTCCAAATTCGAGCTGGCAAGGGACACCTTAACAACGGGATCTGAAAATAAGAAGAGGTTTTAATTAGAGACAATGTACAAGAAAGTTTAAAATGATGCAAAATGGTGTAAACTATTTTTAATCTCTCTCATACTAACATTATTGAAAAAGGACAGAAAATATTAACGTCGGCAAAATCAATTTTAATAATACGCGATGTAATCCTAACCTAACTTGTTTTATTTGTTTTGCCCGCCCTTGCAACCCTTGTAATTTACGGGGAAATAGTTACCGACTCTCAAAGATGGCGACTAAATTCATGTAGAAAACAGGACTAAAGATATTAACTGTGAAAAGAAAAATTGGTCCACGAGCAGGATTCGAACATGCGACTCCTGGTTCAGTACAGCAGGGCTTTAGCTAAGCTACAGTGAACTCTGCTAGTGGTGTATCAAATTTCACTTCCACTTACGTCTTTCGGTGAATTTTGTATCTTATGATTTCGCATCGCATGCGTTAAAAATAATAAAATAATTAAGTGGACTAATTTGACAGGACTAAATTTTAGTAAGAAAGAGACATAATGAGATTAAATTAGTTTAGTTTGTAAACAACAGAATTAGCGGCATTGCAACACAAACTAATTGACAGTTCTAAAATTGTTGCCATGCCTTTCTTGTATCTACTATTAGTAAAAGAGAGCGATAGTTTAAAATAAGTTTAGTTCGTGAACAAAAGAATCGACACCAATATCTCACATATTTTTCAGGATAATCAGAAAAATAGTTTTTGAATATTGTTTACTAACTTGCTTCTTTGTCTGTTAAAGATTTGTATAGATACTAAATTTTGCATTTAACCTAGCTGTGTACAGTCGACCTCACGACAGTGGTACCAGTTTCACCTTGACAGCGTCTTTATTTCGTAAGCAGTAAGGGTGGTTTTTAGGGTTCCGTACCCGAAGGGTGACAAACGGGACCCTATTACTCTCGCTACGCTGTCCGTCCGTCCGTCTGTCTGTCACAGAGCTGTATCTTTTGAACGGTAAAAGGTAACCGGTTGAAATTTTCTCAGAAATTGTGTTGCTATGAGGTGTATCACGACAAATATTAAAAACAAAAAAAAAAACAAAAACCAAAGGGGGTCCCCATACAAGAAACCTCAAAAAGCATGCATTTTTTTCAAAGTTTTTGTTCCTGCTCTATCTTCAAAACGGTAATATATACCAGCGTCAAACTTGGTCAGATTATAGTGCATATTATGTAGTTTAGCAACAAATACTAAAAATAAGACAAACATAGACATATGTGGTGGTACACACGGCTACACATCAAGCTGTACATTTCCAGTATAAGCTGACCTCGCATTGTATAGGTTTTCCTTCCAACGCGAGGTCAGCCTATACTGGTTTTGTACAGCTTGATGTGTAGCCGTGTGTACCTACGTAAGAAAGACATGCAAAAATTCATATTTCGTGCAATGGCGTTGATATTTTTTGATAAACTCTCGTAAATTAAATCAGTTTTTATGGGGTATCAGGTCGTTGAGAGGTACGGAACCCTTACTGCGCGAGTCCGACTCACACTTGGCCGGTTTTTTATAATTCAAGTGCTACCATCAAAGACATTCAATATACTTTATCTAGTTCTCTCTCTTTGGTTAGCATAATATAGGACATGTTTCAGAGTAAACTAGGTAGTTGGCGTAGCACTAGAGGAGCACCGGCGCGGTCAAATGGAGTTCCCGGAGCTCCTCTATTTTATGCAGAGGATGGCCACCGTGTGGTTTTAGTCGGTAAGAGTCCGACATACCCCTCCGCCGTCCCCAGACGGAGGGTATCCATGAGGATTTCCACCCGAAAACAAAAAATAAATAAAAAAAGGTAGTTACGGTATTATTTGCTAAGTATGCTTCAAGTTTTAACAATAAGATTGTTTACAAAATGCAATAAAAGTTTTACGAGAATTGGCAGGTATCTATAGGAAACGATAGGTTAAGAAAGATATAAGTACGCCACACGAAGTTGTCATAAAAATATACATCACAATAGAACGCATGCGTATTGGCGTCAAGCACAGAAATAGATAGAGTAGAATGGTTGTAATCACAATTTTACTTGCGATTTATGCCTGGCAACTTTCGAACAAACTACGCCTTACATATTGACGTCATTAATTTTTAAAAATCAACTTTAATCAAATGTACTTTACAGCTTTTGTTTCTGCAGTTAGAAACAGCACAATAAGGCATTTTTGCGGGTTTTTGTGAGAGTATTTACAGAAACAAGTCATAAGGTGTACTGAGAAAGGCTTTAAAATGCCCTGAGTGTTGGCACGCGCGCCCTGCCCACTTTTCCATTCCATCTATTTCTGTGGCGTCAAGCATATCTATCATCAAAGCTACTTTGATGGAAGCAGTCGCCCATCACATGATACACACACAACACATAGTTACATAGCACTAGTTTATCTACAAAACAATCATATCAATGCATGATAAATAGCATCTCAGACAGCGATGCCTTAACAGATACATTATCCTTATCATTTCACAATAATTTATTATTGATGATGACTATTCTGTCCGGTAAACAAGTTCAGCTAAAGCATGTCTATACTTGCCTGTATTTTTTTTATAGTATAGGATGGCGAAACGAGCCAAAGGCCCATCTGATGTTAAGCGGTTACCTTTGCCAATAACAACTGCAATACCACCTCGGCTGTTGCCTTAATGGTACCGCAAGTCGGTTCGCCAAACTGAGACATGAAGATGGAAAGTCTCATGTGATTGTAATTTAACCGGCACCCGTACCCTTCAGACCGAAACACAGCAGAAGTAGGTACGATGGTAGTACTTCCCTGGACGCGCTCATTCACATAGGAGCTCTACTTCTACTAAAATCTAATAAGTTTATCTACTAATTTCTCTGCTATGTTATGTCATCTTTTCTTATGAAATCCTGAGAAATAGGTATAGATATTTTGGGTCTTGTAGGCTAGTAGCAACGCAATCAAAATATTTTGCCTGATAAACTATAATCAGATAAATGAACAAGTGAGATTTGTATTTATTAATTTCATCATGCTACAGTCACTAAACCATTTTGAGTGCCATCAAGCGGCGTTCACACGCAGCCCCAGATCTACATTTGTAAATACGGGACGGGGGTGCCAGAGTGCGCCGATTTTCCGTCCTTTTGGCTAAATTTTCGGCAAATAAATTAGGTACCTACTAGGATTTTCGTATTTTTTACGATCACATGAATTTACGTGTATTTTGGAGCATTAGATTTTGTCCGTGTATAATACGAGTATTAATTTTTAACGCATTTACGAATGCGAAGCGAAATCTAAAGTTTTAAATTGTGAAAAGAAAAAAAAAAAAACCTGCTCGTGAGCGATTTTTTCTATTCACAATTTAAATCTTTTCTTTACTAACTGACATGATTTAAATTTTGTTTTGATTTTATTTTATTATTTATTTTGTTAATTTTCTTACATGTTAAATATAATCTAGTGCCCTTTACTTCTGACATGATTTTAACTATGTATGCATTTCTTTTTAATTTAATTTAATTTTGTACGACAAGTTTTTTATGATATGGGTTAAACCCGAAATGAATGAATTTTAATTTAATTTAATTTAATTAATGTAATTTTGATGGAATCGTTTTTTGCAATACCTAAAGAAAAAATGTCTTATTGAGCAAGTAACACAATTTTATTTTTGTGTTTGGTTCATTTGTTTGTAACACGTAAACATACATAAAATAATAGTCGTTTACAAAATACGTCCAGTACTAGCACATAGAATAAAAAGGGCTGAACGTCAAGCGCGAGCTAAGCGTTCCCATAAATAACGGTCACTCTATTCACGCTATAGCAGTCCTGCAAAAATGCGAAATTCTATCCAGCTCAATGGATAGGACCATTCCTGCCCCTTAATCCGCTACTGGAACTGGTAGTCATGTGATGACATAAATCACAGTTTCATGAACTTCTGTGGTCCGAAACCAGAAACCAGGTACAGCCTAGTACAGACAGCACTGGCTGGTGGCTGTCTGCCCCCAGACTTTGCCCCCGAGCGGCGAGCCTTCTCATGAGGAATAGAATTAAGTTATCCAACTTTTATTGAAAGTGTGTTCTCATGATATGATTGTCATTCAATTTAAGTTGATCAACTTGATTCCTTGTAGGAATGTCACTTGCTCCATGAGAAACTTCATCATTACAGCCGAAAGACGTCCACTACTGGACATAGGCCTCCCCCAATTAAGGGGGGGATATGCCATAATCGCCACGCTTGGCAGGCGGATTGGCGATCGCAGTTGGTTGGTTAAATACTCAGAGAACGCTGCTGCCCATCCTCTGGGGAATCCCTTAGTCGCCTTTTACGACACCCATGAGAAGAGATAAGGGTGGTGCTATTCTTTAAGTCCGGCACCACACGGACATGAGAAACTTAATTAAATTAAATCACCTCATAAGAATTCCAAACAAACTGCATTTTCTATTGTTCTTTTTAGGGTTCCGTAGTCCTACAAGGAACCCTTATAGTTTCGCCATGTCCGTCCGTCCTAATCCTTTACAGCTTAATAACGTCTACAGTTATAAACATAAGGTAATGAAATTTTGTTAAAAAATGGTTTAGATATAGATCTCAATTTTAAAAGAATAAAAAAATCTTGATAACGTATTTTAGGGGTGGCGCCCATACATGTGAATTGGGAATGAATTTTTTTTTTCGCTGCAACTCTTCGTGTGCGGTATCATTGAATAGGTCTCCTAAAATGAAGGTAATGTTTCATACATAACTTTTTTATCAGGTATACCATCTGCGAAATACAGTTCGCCAAAGTGGCTTGCAATGTGTCCCCCCCCTGCCATTTCTAAACTATGCAACGTAGAAACTTACAGTCTTCCACACTGATAGACCTTTATAAAAACTCTCTTTTAAAATTATATCGAACATAATGTGATTATAAATTTTTGAGTTATAGTGAGAAAACTGAAAAATACTTAAGACGTCCTAGTTCATAGGTCATTGTCCTTAGAGAAAAATGATCTTAGCAAATAATGCTCCTTTAGTTACTTTCTATTTAAAAAAATCACAAAAAGAAACTTTGTGTTATATTGATATGACACACTTCTTAAATTTAGCGCTAGGTGGCACTGTTTGCAAAAACTAAAATAGCAATGATTAATATTCGATTTGATTCGTTTGTAATTAGACCTACTTAAGGAACCTTATAATACTGAGCATGGCCCGACATGCTCTTGGCCGGTTTTTTATTTCCTCTTTGTCTAGTGATTTGAAACAGTGTGATTTCTAATTTAATAAATAAGAACTTACCCTTGTCAACAGGCTGTGGTTTGTCAACGATAAAGAACTTGTATCCACCGGGAGCTTCAATATATTTAATTCCATTTTGTTCCTTTATAGGCCAGTTATTGGCAGCAGCCCTCTTGAGACTCTCACTGGACTGAACTGTGAGACCGATGAAGTCATTGCCAAGTTCATAGTGTGTGATACCATAGTTGTATGTGAGCTCTACTACAAAGTGTGAGTCTTCTGGGCCATAGCCTACCATTGTCTTGCTCCATCTGTTTGCATAAGGTCTGGAATGAAAAATACATATTCAGTAGATGCTCGGTGATCCGGTGCTCACTTATCCGACACACTTAATAGTACAGCGTTTCCTAACTTAGCTCTCCTGCTCTGTAATCCGGCAGGTTACATACAAAAATGAGAGAGAGAGATTACAGAGTAGCATTGTTTGCTATCATTCTGCAGTCCGGTCCATGACCTCGCTTTCAGGTAAATAAGTTGCTTAAGGCAACAATATTATTAATAAAATAAAGATTTTTGACTTTGCAAATTGTTAATGTCAAAATTACCCAAACAAAATAGTTTTGACATGCTAAATAACTTACCCATTGCAAGCAGCTTCACATCCTTCGCTGAATTCCTCATGTCTTAGGACCTGGAGGAAAGTACATTTTATTTAATATCATTAAACTGCATAGCAAGATACATGGTAATCAGATATAATTTGAAGAGGTAAAAAAGGTAGGACAAATCATATTATGACTTATGTTTTGGCTGTAAATGAGCTGCTCATAACAAAATAAATTATTTTAAAAATTTCTTAGGTTTTCATGATCACTACACATTATAATTAAACAAGTTTTAAGTTTAAGTGGATCACATCACATACATTAATAAAATTGGTTTTCCTGACGTTTCGAAGGCTTTACAGCATTCATGGCCTCACGAAGACCAAGATGACAATCATCAGTTAAACTTGTTTTATTATAAATTACTTATATTAATTCATAAAAAAATGGGTGTATTAGGTAGACACAATAGATTTCTACATTTATCGATTGATGATTCACAACCGCATCTGGCATCTGGCTTTTCGAACGTTGATGGATTAAATTAGGCGTAGTTAGAATGCTACATTATTTTAATTAGCTGTGGCAACGATCATTAAGAAACATTACATCAAACTGAACTTGTTCCAGTTACAGCATTTAGGTACAAATAACGCCTTAAACTACCAGCTAATTATGACACGGGTGTGTACGACCTTGGTCGCAGTTTTTACATCCGAAACAACTATTTAGTAATGATACGTGATTTTACATTTTGTAGACAACACATGGCTAAGAGAGTCGTCATAATGCAACTTATAACGAAGTATCGGATATAACCTAATATCTTACCTTCATTCCTAGGATTTCTCTATAGAATTTTGCCGTCAGGGTCCTGTCGGCAACTTTAAATACGAAATGTAAGGCACGACCGCTAACCATCTTGAGTTTCTTAAAAAGTACTGAGATTACTGAAGAAATTTATATCAATTATACGCACGTAGCTACAGATTTAAATATAAATAATTATAGAATTACTATTAAATTGCAGTACGAAACATCTAACTACTCTAGCTAGCCACGCACACGCTCTGCAACGCTCTGCCACTGTCAAACTGAAATTAAGTCAAATTGTCAATAATGCAACTTGTCATTGTCAAGTGCAGTGTTGCCAGATTGATGAAACGAAAATACGGTGCATAATGGGTCAAATATACCAGAAATACGGTATTTCAGTTTAAAGAAATACGGCAGATTTACAGTGACAAATTTTCATACTTTTCTGCCTTTATTTGAAGGCAATATTGGTGATTGCGACGTAGTAGCCCTTAAAAATGAAAATTTCTTGCGTTTTTTGCAAGTTGTAGCTCTTCTTACGTTGTATTATACCTATTGATCTGAATATTTTTCGCGACAATAATCACAATAATAGAGTAGGTAGTATTAGGTATTTAGTTACTTATAGAGCTAGGCTGTTTTTACTACTACTGTAGTAAAAACAGCCTGGCTCTATAAGCTCTACAATATTAAGTTACTATCAAATTATCGATTATCAAGCTTATAGAGTTAAGGCATTATTCAATAGATCATCATCATCATCATTTCAGCCGAAAGACGTCCACTGCTGGTCATAGGCTTGCCCCAAGATTCAATAGATGTATTATTGCCGCGAATCATGTTCCGATCAATATACTTACAACGTGCATTAGAGCAACAATTTAAAAAAAACACAAGTAATTTTGAATTTCACATGTTACTAGGTGCCCATTGACTTGAATAACACAGTAACAATGACACTAATTTTAATATTTTTTTGGCTTACATAGGGCACTGAAAGTTGTGCGCTTCTGGTCGCTCATGATTGTTTGAGTATCGAATGTAATATTTTTTTAAACGTAAGAAAACTAAGAAATCATTCATTGATTGTTATAATTTTTGGCGGGAAGTCGCGTGTCAATTATTTTTTATCACAAGTTGAAGTTCGTCGTCTTTAGCAAAAATTGAAGTAACGAGAAAAATTTTTAGGGCGATGTTTTTCTATGATTTTAAAAGTTCTCTCTCTCCGCAATATTGCACTGTTTGTGTTCAAAATGCTTTTGGAAGGGAAGTACCTCTTTTGAGCACCGTAAGGCGTTGATACGCAGAATTTGATCATGGCCGTGTTTCTCTACATGATGAAATTCGTGAAGGTCGGCTCTCAACTGCAATTACCGAGGAAAATGTGGCAGCCGTCAGGCGACTAACTAAAGAAAACCGGTGTATCACCTATGAGGCGATTCGAGGACTTTTGGGGATTGGTATGAGAGCCAAATAAAAATAAATTACATCAACATTTAAAAGTTAGAAACTTTGTTGCCGTTGGATTCCTCATGAACTCAACCCAGAAGAAAAACGGGCTCGAGTTGATTTGTGTATTTTTTTTTTGTTAAAGTACGATCACGGACGTTCAAATGCTGTTTATGATATTGCGATAAGAGATAAAATATGGATATATTGTTATATTCCGGAAATAAAGCAACAGTCTCCTGTATGGTTGTCCAAAGGCGACAGCAAACCAATAGAATTGAGGCAGGCGAGAAGCGTGTGCAAAAAATAATAATTAGCGAAAAAGAAAAAGTCTATTGTGACTTCTAAAAAGGTGGAGCTCGTGGTACATCCCGCACACAGTCCAGACCTCGTACCATGCGATTTCTTCATTTTACCAAAAATTATAGATTTGATGAGAAGTTTGACATTTACGTGGCCAGAAGAGGCCGTGATAGCTTTCAACCAGCGCGTGAAAAACATGCCCTCAGACCAATGGTCCTGATGTTTTCAAAAATGGTTTGAACGAATTAAAATGTGTTTAAAACATGATGGAGAATGCTTTGAAAAGCAGTAAACATATTACTTTACAAATAATTTGTTTTATTTATGAGTTACGCAAAACTTTCAGTGTACCACGTACTACCAGTTCCAGCTTGGGTTCTCAAAATTACGGTAACTTTCATACACCGTAATTTGTGACTACGGTAAGTGGCAGGAATAAAAACAATAAAAAAAACCGGTCAAGTGTGAGTCGGACTCACGCAGTAAGGGTTCTGTACCACCCATCGACCTGATACCCTATAGAAACTTACGAGAGTTCATCAAAAGACATCAACGTACCTTGCGCGAAATACGAATTTTTGCATCTATTTCTTACGCAGTTACTACCACATAATGTTTATGTTTGCCCTATTTTTAGAATTTGTTACTAAACTAAATAGTATGCACTATAATCAGGCCAAGTTTGAGCCTGGTTGTATTACCGTTTTGAAGATAGAGCAGGAACAAAAACGTAAAAAAAAATGCATGTTTTTCGAGGTTCTTGTATGGTTGGTTTTAGACTTTATTTTATTTTTAGTATTTGTCGTGATATGATTGATGATTGATTTGTGATTTTGTGTATTTGTAGTCATAGCAACACATATTCTCAGAAAATTTCAACCAGCTACACTACATGTTACCGTTCAAAAGATACAGCCCTGTGACAGACAGACGGACGGATGGACGGACGGACATCGTAGCGAGAGTAATAGGGTACCGTTTGGCACCCTTCGGGTACGGAACTCTAAAAACTAAAATTACTGCAGATCTTGACCTTAATCAAGTGTGTCAACTACAGTGCTGCCAATGTACATTTTTGAATTACCCGTCACGGTAAGCCTGATTCCCCACTTTTACCCGCTGCTCTTTATTAAATTCTCCGACTTTAACATTTGGGTTAATTGTTATATTATCAACAAATATAGCTTACCAATCTATTTTTTTAAATTTATTGTTGCATAAATTAATGTGAGGTATGTAATCAATTATTATAGAATTTAGATCATAGTCAACCATTTAAATTCAAATCAATAAACATAGATGGTTACCCTATATTTTTGTGAAATAAGTTATAGCTACAAGTATTATCATTAAATAAAAATCCGTCATTCCGCCTAGTTGGCATGCAGCAAGCTACCAGTAGTGTCTTACACAACACAACATATTAGGTATCTAGCTACATATATATAATCTTAAATATAACTTTATACACATCATTATGTTTATATTTTTGCCTTCAGCATGTCCTGACATGCATTGACATCCATTTTGTTTGATAAATAAATTGATGCGTTTAAAAACCGCTAAAATGTTTGATTTCTCCATTCCCCAGAATTCCCCACTTTTAGTCAAACCCCGCGTTCTCCCCGCCCTGGTCTTACATTCCCGCCAATCAGGGAATTACACACCGATTGGCAGCACTGGGTCAACTGTCAACTTGACAAATGTTAATTTCACATTGTAAAATTGCAACTAGTGGTGTGAACCGGAGGCAATTTCAGCCTCCGGAGATTATGAGATTTTTTTTAATTACCGGAGATTCTCCGGATAATCTCCGGTTAGTCAAAATACTCTAAATCTATATAGGTACATATATGTGAAAAAACATACGCTTTTTGAATTAACTATTATAAAAAAATTACTTCCAGTTACAGACAAACATACTAGTGATGCGACTCGAGTCTAATTTTACTCGAGTGACTCGAGTGACATTATAAAAAAACGTACTCGAGTGAAAAAAATATCGACTCGAGTTCACTCGGACTCGAGTCACTCGCCCACCACTCGAGTCAATCGCCAACCATTCTCTGAGACAAACAAGTTTAAACCTGCTTTTTAAAAGAGATAAGTTAAAGTGCGTTGTTGTCACACTTGTTTGAACTTGTTGAGTGTAGTGAACTCAAGTGAACTGTTGTGTTGAATGAGTTATCGACGTTTATGAGTGAGTGAGGTGAGTGACCGAGTGACTCGTGAACCACTCGAGTGACTCGTCCACTCGAGTGATTGAGTGATTCGTGAACCACTCGAGTGACTCGACCTCTCGAGTGGTACTCGAGTAAAATTGTAAAATGACTCGAATGACTCGAGTGGCAAAATCGGACTCGAGTCGCATCACTAAAACATACTAATACTAATGAACACAAATATTTTACATTAGTCAAGGGTGATCGCATATTTTACATTAGTCATTGAACAAAATTATTTAATTATACAAGAAATTTTAGCACATTTAGGTGCGTTCTGCAACAAATCAAATAACCGGTATAGTTTAGTGAAATCACCGATTAATCTCTGGTACTCACTCTAACCGGTGATTATCCGATTTTTCGAGAACCGGTTCACACCACTAATTGCAACCAAATAGAGCTGCCAACTACAGCATTCTATAATACTATATTTTCATAAAATATTTAGGTACTTACTTTTCCAACCCCGCTGGGAAGTTTTTCACCCACCCGATTGGGTGCGCTTTACCCTAAAGCACCGCTGGGAAGAAAACGTCTCAGCAAAACGCAAAACCAAGTCAATTTTATAGGTACCTACTCTACTTCTGATCCATGATGATTCAAATTATATTGAATAACGCATGCGCAGCGGTGCCTTAAGGAAACTTCCTGAATAGCTTATGAGGTGCCTGACTGGGTCAGAATTTTTTTCACATTATCGGAAAATCCTTACGCTATCTAATATAACAATATCGCGATGGAATCCGGATAAACTTGTATAATTGTAACAAACTATTTTTATTTTATTTTTACTGTTCCGAAACCATAAAAGTTTGGGAACCGCTGCTCTAATTCTCTATCTGCTTTCATGTTCGATTCATGGACGAATACAAAATCGTCCGCGGTTCAATTCAACTAGTAAATATTTAATGTCTTTGAATATAGGTACCTAGTCTAATCATAATGAATCCACGAAATACCAAGGCAGGATGAAACTGCCTACCTTTTTTAGCTCCTTTATGTCTCATTCTGATTTTTCTGCACCCTATTAAACCTGATGATCTTTTTAGGCTCTTTTCTGAAGCCTTTTAAGCTTCTAGTGTAATTTAACGTGCTATTTGAAGTGGCCAATCTCTCACCACTCTAGAGGGCCGCCTCAAGGGACCAGCAGTTCTGGCCGATCGTCCTTTTAGTTCTCATGGAGACTACGTCGTTGAGTGCTCATCACTGAGCTAGTAGATACGCAAATTCATTATGCATATTAGTAGCTGTAAAACCTATTGTCATCATCATCATCATCATCATCATCATCATCATCAGCCTATAGAAATCCACATCTTAGCATACCTCATGGCAGTCGCACGCCACTGTCCTCGATCCTCGGCCACTCTTTATCCAGCTGGTATTTTCATTACACATATCACATATCTGATGACAAATTAACAAGAAGTAAGTACCTAACTAATTTGACTACAGGGAAAAGTATCCTGATGGTCAAACTAGTTTTACTGCAGAGTTTGTCCAATGGTAAAAATAAATATTATTATATCTAACTAATTTGACCACAGGAATAAATATTCCTGATGGTCAAACTAGTTTGAATACAGAGTTTGATCAACGGGAAGATCCGATATTTTCAACAGTTGAGATTCTTGCGTAAGATGATAACCAGCTGATACCAGATGATAAAATAATTCAGATCAATACATTATATCAGTTTGCGTACATTTACATATCGCAAGTCGCAACACACATATCAAGATAGGAAGCAATTAATTTGCAATAGCAGATCTATCACCCGTAAGAAATCGATGGTTTTGGAAATACCTACAGATAGGGTACTTTTCGTTTAATTTAGGTATTAACAAAGAGATTTAATATAGGGCACTAGTAAATATTTAATGTCTTTGGGTATTAATCTTTTAAAGCACACACACACGTCACGCACGTCACACAAAACTTTCCATCTTCATGTCTCAGTTTGGAGAACGCGACGAACTAGGTATCGATCTACCTTTTAGGCAACATCCTATTTGGTATTGCAGTTGTTATGGGAAAAGGCAACCACCTTAAATCATAAAAATAACAAGCCAAGTGCATGTCTGTCTGTCGTAGCAGTCTTAATACAAGTCTTAAAACGCATTGCATTATAATGATGTGATAAGTTCAACAATTGATGTTTATTATTTCCTCAGACAAAGTTTAGTTGTGCAGGATCATTACATATAGTTTATACGTACATATTACCTACCATAATTTCCTTTTAGCGATAGGCGGCGACCTATAGCCAGCACAGGCTTCAGCATTTTTGTCGTTCTCATATTGCCGTCGGCTACTGAATTCAGTGGTGAATGTTTTAAATTTAGTGGACTATTACTACTATCCTCCCTTTTTGGTACATTTCCATGACCCTGGTTCACTATGACATCACAGCAACGTGCGCACATTACAAGTATACAGAGAGTAATATGTAAGTCTATGATACAGAGTGATTAATTTAAATGGTCATCATCATCATCATCATTTCAGCCGAAAAACGTTCACTGCTGGACAAAGGCCTCCCCCAAATGGGGGGATACACCATAATCGCAACGCTTGACAGGCGGGTTGGCGATCGCAGTAGGTTGTTTAAATACTCAGAGAACGCTGCTGCCCATCCTCTGGTGAATCCCTTAGAATTTCCTTGAAATGGTCAGTGAGGAGAAATCTGATAGCTAGAGTAATGTAAAACGGCATTGAAGGATTTTCGAAAAAAACTTATACACAGCAAACTAATAAGTAATCTGTGACACTGCGCAGGAGGAAACTCATTCAGGCTATGAGGTTGATCACAAATCAACCTTATAGCTCAAGATTTCCTCCAACCGACTTATTTCAATTAATCACTCTTTATATTTACAGTATATACCATGGAGAAAAAAATCTTCGTTGTGATCGTTTGTTGTTGTCTTATAGTGCTTCAGTGTTTTGTTGACTTCATTAAAATACTGTATTTAAAACAATAAACTCTCTATTACCTTGTCACTTCTTTACATTTCCATGTTTTCACTGTAGACCTTTATGAAGAGCAAGATGTTATAAATCGATTCTTAGATTAGCCAATCAGCGTTCAAGTTATCAATCGTCTAAACAAACTGGGATTTCCAAATGATCCTGATAATAGCTCGTACGATTACGAAAATCTGTTCTTTGAAATCGTCCTAGGATTTTCAACACATTTTCACAATGATTCGATTTGACCGATTATCCTACGACATACCTATACAATCAACCAATTATCCGTACTATCCAGTTTGAGATGGCATAGTCACAGTAAATATGTGTATATAATTTACTGCAGTATAGTGGCCACTTTCACTTGCGGAAAGATCTGTAAAAACAAATATCTCGAAAAATGAATTTTCATCCTCCCATCTCGGAAAGAGTATTTTTGCTCTTCGATATCTGAGTGCAAAAGCCGTTTTTATCCGCTAGAGGATAAAGTAAATTGAATTTAGAACATCGTGTGCACTAAGTTTGTGAATTCAAAACATCATTAAACCTATTTACTTCTCCTTCTCCAAGGTGCCAAATTTATCATACAACCTTTTTTAATTTGTTAAAAACTCAGACTCGGAACCTTCTTGGTGTACTTTTTTTTATTTGATTTGCGCGCGCCAGTTTCTTTTCACGTCATATTGTTAAAACCTTAGGTTAAAAACAAGAAACATGAAAACAAGTGAAAAACCTAAAATGCACAGATCTATTATCCTAAAGTGAGTGGTTCTAGCGACGAGGAAGTTTATTTGACGCCAACAGAATTGACTGAAACTGTTAATAATGCACAAATGAGCTTTCTCCCTCAACAATCACGCGAGAAGTATTTGAAACAGTAGGTACGATGACTAGATAAAGGAACCAAAACTTTCTCAGAAAACGTTTTGCTCATTTACGCCAAGGGAATCCGATGAATCGGTACAACTATTAAGTATGACAGATAGTTTACCGAAAAACAGTACACAAGTCACTAACACCAACATTACAGAACCTAACAAAAATATTACTCTCAACTTGAGTAACTGTAGCAACGTTACTTTAATTTTTTCTTAATTATAACTAAGTATTATTTGTTATAATTTAAAGATTATTCTGTAATACTTACCTATCATAATGTAGTAGGTAGTTAATACCTAAACTGAAATAAAAGTAAAGTAAAGTATCTTGTGATTGTAAATGTTTTTTTTGCATTTAGTCATTTCCTCGCTGAGGTGGGATGAAAAGTTACGTGTTGCACTCGAGTGCAAAGATTTTTCACCTTGTGCTCTTTTGATTCCCTCGCTTGCTCGGTCATCAAAATTGAGCACGCGGTTAAAAAGCAACTTTGCACTCTTGTATAACAAATAACTATTCTCGAATAGTACAGCTACGTATATCGACAAGCCATAGTGAACCTTTTTTTTTGTTTTCGGGTGGAAATCCTCATGGATACCCTCTGTCTGGGGACGGCGCGGGCGGAGGGGTATGTCGGACTCTTACCGACTAAAACCACAAGGTGGCCATCCTCTGCACAAAATAGAGGAGCTCCGGGAACTCCAATGGACCGCACCGGTGCCCCTCTAGTGCTATGCCTTTGGCACGTCCCGGGAAAACAATAATATTACCCCCACAGTAGCACGCGACCACCACGTACTGCTGTCCTCCCCAGGGTCGCCTCGAGTCCCCCAACTCTAAGCGTCCACGATCCCATTGTGAACCTAGGAGATTATTTAGCACTAGCTGTTACAGTAGAATGTAGATGGATAAGTTGAGAAGCGATGTTTGTTAACTGTGTATGGGATGGAGGCAGCTGATAACAAGAAAGGATCATTTGTTTGGGAAATTAGGATACTTCTATCTTATTCCCTAAAACAATTTAATCAAAATCCATTATTCAATAATTCACATAAAAACTACATATAATTTCATACAGAAATACGGTTAAATATATTTTCTCTTACATCTAATACTACATCCATAATTTCGTGGGTAGGTTTTAATTTTTTTTTACATTTTCCACATAATATGCAATAAATATATCTTATATAAATCTCGTACATAACACGTATTAGTATTTATCTATGGTTTTTGCTACATTCTGTAAATATTTTATTTTGATTTTTAAGTCTGATTATTTTTCTCAGGTATTCCGTTGATTCAGGATATGATTGGTAAAGACATAGATCTCTTATCTTTGTTGTTATAAGTACTAGTATATAAGTTGCAAAATGTAGATCTATATAACAATGTACTTACATTATGACCTAAAAACTTTTAAAGACACGATGACCTAACAGAAAGCAATTAATTACATTAAAAATATTTTAACCATGGTCAGTACCACTATTAGTATAGTAGTTAATAATATTTAAAAATAACTAAGTACTTCAATTAAATGTTTTAAATGAACGATTTAATTATAGTTGGCATCTGACCTTAGTTAAAATAACTAATTACAAGTCAAATAAACATTTATTAAATAGAAACAAACCAACTATTAACTGGCTTAACATAACTGACTAGATCAATTCACAGGATACGCATTTCATGCATGACATTAACAAACAAAATACGTTAAAATTAATAAAGGCAGTTTTAAACATAAAAACAAATTATATTAATTTAAAATCAGCTGTTTCATCAATCATAATTGTACGTAAAGCAGTTAAATTAACCCTTTAGTACCTATTGATACTCTAACAATTGACCATGTCTTCAACACTCCAATAAAAAGCTAACGTAACTATTCGAAAAAACTTAATAGTTTGTATTTTTTTAATTCTAAATATAATAAATAGGCTCATGTGAAGTTTCCATATGAAAACATTAAAAGCTTTAAAGAAATAAATGCCATAGTGAGCGGCACACCTCATGTAGTCAAAATTTTTTCTCGCTGCCTTTAAAATTTGAAACAGCAAAAGATACGAAAAATCTGCGCCAAGCTATAAGACAATCCGAAGTTAAGAATTTCAAATATTTGTGACAGAAAAGTCAAAAATACAGTCCTGGATATATGATCATGGACATGCAGTCAAAATTACAATCGCATGAGACTTTCCATCTTCATGTCTCGGTTTGGCGAACCGACTTGCGGTACCATTGAGGCAACAGCTTAGCTTATTGAAGTTGTTATAGGCAAAGGTAACCACTTAACCACATCAGGTGGGCCTTTGGCTCGTTTCGCCATCCCATACTATAAAAAAAAAGTTACAATAAAAATCAAAAAGAAACGATGAAATCAGAAAATACGAATTGAAAAATGTATGTCAGCTCAAAACTTCGTTTTGTGTAACGAAATTCTCAACTCGGAGTTGGAAAAACATCAATTCCACAATGATAGATTACTTAATATAATTATGTTTAATAATTTAACTCAACGTGTTCCTGTCCTGTGTGCATGTCGGGTGCGTGGTTTAGTTAGGCTTATCCTTTTCCTTTTCACTGCCATCTTTATCTTTTTCCTTTTCTTTATCTTTGTCTTTCTTCTCTTGCAGTTGCTGTAGGTGCGCCGGCAAAGCTTTCAGTATAGCGTGGACCTAGGAATTTGTAAACAAGTTATTATATGTAAAGTTGGATCAAAAAAAGAGGGTCCAGCAGGAGCTGGATTCCACGGTGGGCGGCCAAAGGTAAAAAAAATCGCCAACCTAGGCCAGTACACCGCCGTGTTTCAAGAATAATTATTTGCAATTATTGGATGTGACCGTTTAAGTCTGCAGAGGACCTATACTAATAGGCGAATATTCATCTTCTCTGACAGCCAGGCAGCATTAAAAGCCTTAAATTCAGAGGAAATTGACTCCAAACTTGTAAAGGAGTGTGTCCAGCTATTGAACATACTAGGAGCGGCAAACTCGGTGGCACTAGGATGGGTACCTGGACACTGTGGCATTAGGGGCAACGAAACCGCTGATGAACTAGCTAGAGCTGGTGCTGAAAGCCCACTGTGGACCCGGAGCCAATCTGTGGCATTCCTAAATGCACCACTACAGCCCACCTTAAAAACTGGAGAGCTGACCAAAGTGTTAGCCTTTGGAAAAATCCCCAGGCCAAGAACACTCGAAAGCGCTACTAGTGGGCTTCAAGAAAAGGTTTACGAAAGAAGCGCTTTCTTTAACAAGAATCAGACAAGAATCCTGACAAGAACCATTACTGGGCACTGGTCCTGCACCCCAAGGTCTTAGTCGACTTCATGATTGACTTGCAGCTTGGGGAAGTTCTGTAATGCTGCAAGAGGCGTCACAATAGATCTTATCAGGTCGCAGTGGCTTAGGGGCGTTCAAGACCCAAGATAAATAATTATGTAAAGTTGTTGTTTCATGTTTTGTGGTTCAAATAAATTTATGATTAGACCTTTCAGACACCCCCCCCCCCCCTTATTAGGTACAAATTACAAAAGCTTAGACCAAGTTTAGACCCTTGTTTAAACTGGGTTAAACGTCAAACTCCATACATAAAAAGGTGTTTAAGCCTGGCTTAAGCAAAACATATTATTAAACCGGATTTTGTAATAAGGTGGTAGTTGATAGTTTTTAGTCGTTGCCTGAATAAATGTCCTAGAATAGAGCCCTGAGGCATTCCAACTTTTACGATGTTAATGTTGTAGTTTCATTTTTTGTGGCCCGTTTTTTTATTAGACGCTAGACTTTGCCCGCGTATAATTCGTATTACCACAGAAAGACTTATCGCGCATTCGCGCATCCCTCGGGTACTGTTTCTTTTACCGGGATAAAAAGTTGCCTATATGTTAGTTCGGAGATGGTGTATTTGTGCTAAATTTCATCCAAATCTATTCAGCTGTTTCAGTGTGATTGAGTAACAAACATCCAAATATCCAAACATCTTTACAAAATTTCGTATTAGGATTTTAGACACGAATTGATCTTTTTTTATAATTGCCTGAATAAATGTCCTAGAATTGAACCAAATAGGACCTACGCTACGTGATGGCCAACTTTTCATAAGTTCACAGTATCTTTTGAGCCGACATAATGTAACTCAATAATTGTCCTTTGTGTTTAGTCATATTTATCTCTTCTTTTAAACCTACCTCCTCAGCGACAGCCATAAGCACGAACTCGAACTGCTGCTTGGTGGCAACAGTGCGTGTGCGTTGATCTCGGATATGTTCCAGTGTGGCCGCGATGTCGATCTCCTTGGCTCCTTTCGCCATGCGGTTCAATACCATGTCGATCAGGCAGTAGGTTCCCGAGCGACCGGCCCCGTCACTGTAATATGAATGTTAAGGTTTAGTTCACCAGGGGGCCTAGTACAAGTTTAAAACTTACCGATCATCATCATCATCATTTCAGCCGAAAGATGTCCACTGCTGGACATAGGCCTCCCCCACGCGTCGCCACAACGACCGGTCCTGCGCTTTCCGCATCCAACGGATTCCCGCGACCTTCACCAGGCCGTCGGTCCACTTTGTGGGCGGCCTACCCACGCTGCGCCTTCCAGTACACGGTCGCCACTCCAGAACTTTACGGCCCCATCAGCCATCCGTTCTGCGAGCAATGTGCCCCGCCCACTGCCACTTAAGTTTGGCAATTCTTCAAGCTATGTCGGTTACTTTCGTTCTCCTGCGAATCTCCTCATCTCTGATTCGGTCACGCAGGGACACTCCGAGCATAGCCCTCTCCATTTCCCTTTGAGTTACTTTTAGCCTTCTTATCACTTACACACTTACCGATACATCCATCAATTCGAAGACTCATTCATAAATAAGTGGTGCCCCTAGCGGCTACGAGGAGTAACTACTGATTTATGAATGAAAGCTTATGCTAAGCCTACTATGAAAGTATTCATAAGTGCCAAACTCGTGCAGTCAACCTCACGACAGTGGTTTTATTTGAATTACGAAAAGCGCCCTTACTGCACACGAAACAAAATCGCATTCAAGGTCAAACTGTAACCACTGACGTGTGGTCTACTGAACAAGTTCCCATGGACTTGGAAATCCTAGCAATGCAAAATACGTCTGACGAAGCTGATTCGGGAAGAGGTAGTCAGAGTATCCCACTCTCACTGTTTTATTCTGGCTCTCAAATCCCTTACGGTGGTTGATTGGAATTTTCATTATCTTTTCCTTCACTTCGCTGAGTATTCCCGACAAATTGTGAAGTTGCCAACTCAGGCAGATGATTCAGTTGACGGGACTTTTGAACAATTCTGGACTACTTTATATGCTAAATGAATGGAAAATGCGTTATTGAAAAAACGTTAGGACTAAATAGGTAAATCCCGAAACTATAGGTAAAATTTTTTTTTACGTAGTAATTAATCTAATAATTTATCAATAGCACACTCATTCTGAAATATCAATTTTGATACCAAACGCCTATTGAACACAGATTGGTACTCTTTCCTAATCAGTCAATCAGAATAATTATCTATTCTAAAAATCAATATGAATTTTACCTTGATTTAACCTTGATATAGGTAGATAGATAGATGGATGAGTAGGTACAATTAACGCGAATAGGTCAATGAAATATCTGTCATATAACTTCTGATTAGAATTCTAATTAAATTGACGTAATTACCATTTACCTATTTGAATAATTACCTATCATCAAGGACAGATATTGAATAACATTTCCGGCTTTATTATTTCCAGTGGCTGAAAAGGCCTATCTAATCAGGCACGGATCCAGGATTCCGCTCAGGGGAGCAAAGGGGAGGCAGTTTTAATGATAATTTCTATGAACTCTTATACTCTATAGATCTACAAAATTAACAACTTCATTAAGTTCATGAACTGAGCCAGGCAAGTCTCAGGGTCGGACTTGCGATGAACATGACGAAGACCAAGATAATGACCAACAGCACTTTGCGTAGCATAGAAATTGGGGGTGTGGGGGTTGAATATGTCCATGAATATATATATCTCGGCCAAATAGTCTCTTTCCAGGCCAGACAGGATAAAGAAGTAGCTAGACGAACCGAGAACGCCTGGAAGAGCTATTGGTCGATGAAAGAACTGATGAAAGGACCCCTCCCTTTCTCACTAAAGCGAAAGCTCATGGACATGTGCATCCTCCCCACCCTCACCTATGGAGCGCAAACATGGTCACTGACAAAGCGTCAAAAGTCCGCACTTGGAGTTTGTCAGCGAGCAATGGAACGCAGTATCCTAGGAGTTAGACTTACTGATCGCGTAAGAAACTCTATACTGCGTTCCAAAACACAAATTGCTGATGTAGGCCAAACAGCTGCCAAGCTTAAGTGGAACTGGGCTGGTCACATCTGCCGCATGCCGGAGGAGCTATGGGTGAAAACAACCACACAGTGGATTCCAGACAGCAGCAAACGACAACGCGGCAGGCCCAGAAGGAGATGGCGGGACGAACTTGACTCCTGTCTGAAGGATTGGCCCCAGAAGGCAAAAGACAGGGACAAGTGGAAAAAGGGAAGGGAGGCCTTTGCCCTGCAGTGGGACACTACAGGCTGATAATAAAATAAATTATAATAATTAAGTTTATTAGGTAGGTATAATATCTGGGACGCACAGTAAGGCACAACAACAACAACAATAGGTATAATATGTGGAATGATATCAGAAGTCGTTGAGGTTTTTCTATTAAACTTATCAATAAAAGCGATTCATCGCTATAATTCAATAATTTTAATAATTTTTAATTTAATTAATTTAATTTTTAATTTTTATTTAATTTTTTTTTTTTTTTTTAATTTTTTTTTTAATTTTTTTTTTTTTTTTTTTTTTTTTTTTTTTTTTTTTTTTTTTTTTTAATTTTTCTGTTGACCCTTTGCGTCATGTAATGTACAGTCCAGCGCAATATCTATAGTAAAAACAGTTTATGTGAACGTACATGAAAATCACGCGCCGCCTTCAAAATGTTGTTTAAGTTAAGATTTTAAAATACATACAATGATTATTTTTTACTTTTTAGTTAAGGTTTTTGAAGTCGGTTTTATTTTTTGTTAAAATGTTTTTATTTCATACTTTTTAGTTGAGGGTTGATTCATAAATGTTTATATAACCAATTTGAGAATATATTTTTATTAACCTTTGCTATCCCACTGCTGGGCAAAGGTCTCGCTCATGTTCTTCCAAACATCCAATCACTATCGTGAAAAAAAAAACACGCATATCGGCCAAGAATTCTCAGAATGAGGAACCAATGAGCAGATCATCTAGATACGTAAAGCTAAAATAAACTTATTTATTGAAGCTGGTTAAAAAACTACTTAACCTAAGTCAATAAAATTTATATGGGACCACCGCGCGGACTTTCTCTACCAAATAAAAAAACAACCACGTAAATCGGCCCACAAATCTCGGAGTAATCGGTGTACATACATGAAAAAAAAAAAAAAAAAAAAAAAAAAAACCCGCGGAATACATAACCTCCTCCTTTTTTTGAAGTCGGTTAATAAAAGCGATTCATCGCTATAATTCAATAATGGAAAATGAAATCAAGAACAGTACTTTAGTACCTATTTATCTAATTTGCTAAGTAACGAAATACTTATTGCTGAATTTCTGTTAAAATCACATTATATTAAAAAATTAAGAAAGCAATACACAGGCATTCCCCAGATAAATGCTAATTTGAGTGCGCCCCGTTCCTATTTAGCAAAAATTTTGGAATGCTGTCCATCGCCCGTTCTTGCTTCTTAATCCACTACTAATACTGGTAGTGATGTGATTATGACGAGTTCGGAAGTACTTAGGTCGAGGCTCAGGGGGGGGGGGGGGGGCAATTGCCTCCATTACCCCATTATGAAAATTAAAATGATAAAGAATCAATTACCTGCAGTGAACCACGATGGGGCATGATCTTCCTCTGTACGATTTGTTCACTTTTCTGGAAAATGAAAAAATATCCAATGAAGTGAAAAACATCACCTTAGTCCTTAGTATTAAAATATTGTTTTTGTTTAAAATTCCCTTTGAGTTACACAATTTAAATAAAAAAAATTTGTTCTAACCCAAATGACATTAACTCTACCCTTATAATAGGCCAAAGATATGTTAATACAAAGATAATATTATCACTACGTTTAATGTTAATAGGCTATGCCGATCAAAGAGAATATAACCACTATGCCGATGATTATGGTTCATAGACAGACAGTGCCGTGGCCAAGCCGTATAACCATGGATATTATGATATCAAATATCTACCATTATTAATATATATTATTCGGCATGTTTTACGTACCAACGCGTTAGAACGCTTATTCCAGATAAGGTTCGAAGCAAAATAACAAGATCTTGTTATTTTGCTTCGCTGGCCAAAAATATTCTTAAGAACACAATAAAAAAAAAACGTAATATTTAATTTTATTTACATATTTGGTATTTATAATTTTTTTCTTACTAAACTGGCTAGTTCATGTTTAACGTTTTCCGTATTACAACGCTTTAATTTTGAAACTACTTATTTCTTAAATAAGTTTTATCGTAGGTACTCTTCGTTCATTTATTTTACATCAACATAAAATCGTTACGTTTAGTGTTTAGTGTATTATTGTGTTTTCCATTTAGCTTACCTCCTGAATTCTAGCAGAGCCTTGGTGGATGACGGCACGCCATTCTCAGGCCAGGAGAGGAAGTGGAACTGCGTCACAGTACGAGTCTCGCCGGTGCGTTGGTTCTTAAGGTAGAAGCTTCGCACCAGGTAGTCATCGCACCATATGTGCTCGCTTACCAGGTGCACCTGAAAAACGTATGTTTTATGGTTATTATACAAAAAAGGAAAATCTTCGACTGAAAGGTCTAAAGTCGGATTTGAAACATCATTCACACTTTTAGAATAAAAGCAGATAAACAAGTTGTAACAACAAGTCTTTGATAGTAGTAGAGCTCCTTTGTGAAAGAGCTCGTCCGGGGAAGTACTACCACCGTGCCTATTTCTCCGCCAAATAGTGATGCTTGCATTGCTGTTTCGGTCTGAAGGGTACGGGTGCCGGTGAAATTACAATCACATGAGACTTTACATCTTCATGTCTCAGTTTGGTGAACCGACTTGCGGTACCATTTAGGCAACAGCCTAGGTGGTATTGAAGTTGTCATGGGCAAAGGCCGCTTAACATCAGGTGGGCCTTTAGCTCGTTTCGCCATCCTATAATATATATAAAAAAAAAGCTAACCTCATAGATATGATAAAGTTCAGATCCCTCTTCAGGCCAGTAGCGGTGGCAGAGTTGCTGTCCGTTCTCAGTCAGACGTGTCAGCATGACCATGACCACGCTGCCCTGTTCCCACACCATCTGCCAGAAGTCAGGCGCCGTGTGGGCCATGGGTCCGGCAGCCGCGATGTACGCCGGGTTGCGGGGGTCGTGGTCCGTCTGAAAAGTGCAATTGGAAGAATCCTGAATTAACTATGTAAAAGAGAAAGTCACTAAAAATAGGAACCTATTCGGAAAACTTCGAAAGCAGTTAAAAGTTGAGGGTATAATAATTTACGGTAGTTTAACTAAATAAATCATAATTTAACGAATATTTAAATCAGAAATGAGAAGATTCGCAGGAGAACGAAGGTAACCGACATAGCTCGAAGAATTGCCAAACTTAAGTGACAGTGGACGGGCCATCCGTATTGCTCGCAATACGGATGGCCAATGGGGCCGTAAAGTTCAGCGACTGGCGACCGCTTTCTGGAAGACGCTGTGTGGTACAAGGTACACCAACTACCTGGTGATGGTCGCGGGAATCCGCTGGATGCGGAAAGCACAGGACCGGTCATTTTGGCGATGCTTGGGGGAGGCCTATGTCCAGCAGTGGATGTCTTTCGGCTGAAATTATGATGATGATGATATTTAAATTTTAGGTGGGCCTTGTCGGATTGTAGTGTCCCATGACAACTGACTAGCCACAGTAATCGATTTTATAATACGAATTTGCTATAGGCTGTTCATTTTACAGCAATAACTTCCTCGAAGAGTTCATAATACGGCCTCTGGAGTCATAAATAACAGTGCCTTTAGAAAGAAAGTAAAAAGGTTTAATGTCCCAGTTAATGACGTTAAGTTTAGAGATTTATGGTAGCAGTCTTACAATAGTCGAAGCATTGATGTAGTCAGATCCGAGGTGGTTCGAGAGTGTATTGAGCGTTACTCTGGAGTGGTCGTAGGGCAGCACGTCGGCGTAGCGGTTCTTGCCAGTGTTGTCCTGCTTCAGGGCTGCAGTGGTGGCGCAGGGCTCCGCTTCATATGCGCACAGGGCGCGCCACTCTTGTTCCAATCGGTCCTTGTTGCGAAGATGATCCTCCATGTAAGCCTGGTAAAGAAGTTTTAAAATAAACCAAAGATTTTAGGATCTTTTAATTTCTAAGGAATACCATAAAAATCCGTGAGTTTGTTTCAACTCGCTTTATATTATCGAGTTTCTTTTGAGTTTAGCTTACCAAGACAATATGTCCAGTAGATATGTCCATGTTAGTTAGAGCCGGTTCCTCGCTCCTGTATTAAAAAAACATGGAATCATGTTATTCACTTATTTCGATAATTTGCAAAGATGCTCTAGATTTGGCTCTGTAAGACATAGGTATAATCGTGAAGACTGGTCCAGAAATGTTCAGGGAGTGAAGTTCTTACCAAGATGAAGTGCTGGATCGAGTTGAGGGTGAGTTGCCTTCAGGTTCTTTGGAGAGCGAGGTGATGCGCTGTGGCGGTTCAGTGGGGTGCGGGGCAGTGGCGGCCGTCTGCTGTCCTGTCCACTTGCCCGACATACGCGCTCGGCACAACTCCTGGATCATGTGGAGCACAAGTCAACGAGACATACAGAAAACGGAGTTTTAAGAGAAACGATAACAAGCAAGTCCATAAAAAAAACTGAAAAAAAAGGACAAAAAAGTGCACCAAATCTCAAAAATAAAATTGAATTATCTGTCTGATCTTACCTGATAATCTCTAGTGGCTTCAGCATCAATTTCAGCTGCAGAGGAGAGGCCTTGCATCTTTCTCTTCGCACTCATATCTCGTTTCAACAACACAGCGAAGACCACAGCCCCTATCACCAGGACTAGCAGACTCCCAATGAGAGCAGCCAGTACAGGCAAATCCAGACCTAGTAAAGGTTCTGTCGTGTCTAAATGATGGCTCACTGGACGCTTACTCTGGAATGATAGATTTCATGTGAAGTTAAAAAACTATGTTGCAGCAGATTTGTTTTATTTTAAAATTATTGTCAAAATGCTTACTCTGTCGCCAATGCCAGTAGAAAGTATTTGAGCTCCGGTCTCGCGACGCAAATCATCTTTAATTTCATCTGAAAACAAGTTAAGTTAATTTAATATCACGCAAAGAAAGTCTAAAAGAGCTATTACCTGATCTTCGGAACTCGGAATCTTACCAACGTGACGTGCTACATCAACAGCCTCATACCCTTTACTGTTTTTCTCAACTTTGAACGTAACTTCACTTGGATCAACTCTGTAACAACAAAGTTATATTGTCCCAATATTACCTATAGACTTATGGTTAGTAATAAATTAAAAAGCTTAAAGTATAGATTTTAAGTAGACTTTATTAAAGTTACCGAGGGTTTGTAAAAGTGTTTTTCTCTAAACCAAGCATTTCTTCTAGTCTTGAAATAAATGAGATGCCTTTCTCCCAGTCAGTTAGGAACCTGAGGCAAACCGATAATAAAGTCAATGGGAAAGTAACTTAACGTTTATTCTCTGTTTTGTATTAGGAAAATTTAAAAATTCTCACCTGTTTTTAAACAAGACGTATGCGTATGATGGGTCATAATCATAATCATTATGATCGTGGTTACCAGTTTCTTCTGCTTTTTCTGCGGGCTGTATTCCATGCGCTGTAACATAAAATATGACCAATATTGTAAATAAGATGATCTAATATACCATTGTTTTTTACGACATCGATACATTTACATTTTTCGAAGCATGCAAATGTTTTTCAATCAGCGAAAAACTGTTTTGAGTCAATATAATATTGACCACGAAAAGAAAAAAATAGCCAATTGAATGCTAGAGTGTTAAGATTTACAAATAATGGAATTTGATTATAAGCAGGCTTTGAAAGTAAACAAATATCTTTAAGAAATAATTAAGCGCAAAAACTGAATATAGAAGTTATGTATTTTAACGGCCAAAATTAATATCCAATCTACCCACGATGTGCCCTACTAGAGATAGGAATTTGACATAAGCTCCATACAAAATATATCAAATTTCTATCTCCAGTAGGGTAAATCGTGGATACAATACAATATCTTTATTTGCAATAAATAGGGTACATATGGGGTACATCGAATGTTGTTACATAGATTGGATATTAATTTTGGCCGTAAGTGTATTAACTTAAAATGCATAGATATTATATAAAACATAATTATAAACACCAAAGCTGACATCTTGACGACACACAGTTGTAAACGTTGGGCTATTGAAAATTAACCCAAAATCAACACGAAGAATACAAAGGAAACGCCATAAAACAAAACATTTAGATGTCATCACACATAGGCAACACGTTCTATACAGAGGACTATTATAGCCCATGCTTCGTGTCTCACAATAAATGAAAATGTGCTTTTTTAGGGAAACACTTAGTGCGGTGTTCTAGACAAGACGTGGAAGTGCAATTAATGAAAATATATAAGTACTTCAATTAAGATGCAGCACTAGCCTGTAGCCTGACACTATTCGAGGGAACATCGATATCTAAAACAGTTATCTCAGGCGCCGTGACACTAACCTGTCACTGATTTATTGTGGTATAAAATCTTTAATGTTTTTGCGTCCAGGCGCGGCCCAGGCTTTTTAACATCGTCTCTTTCCCTACGCTTAAAGCCCCATTCGTTATTAAGCAAATCTTGAATATCCTCGGGATAAAATATGGGACTTTCACCTGAAACATCGTCGGTATATGTATCACCCTCGTTCTGGTTTGAATCTCTTTTACGGGTTGCAGTTCTTGGTTGCAAGGGGCCTATGTTAAACAAAATAGCCAAAAACTAAAACAACACATTGTTTAACTTAGAAATTCAAATAAGGGAAATTAACTCAAATGTTAGTACGACAATACTTCAACAGAATGAGTGAAATAATGTTGCTGTTGTACCTACAATGCAAACGAAGCAAGAAGCAACACAAATTGCCTTCTTTACACGGAGGTAACGCTATATTCACAAGTAAAACCGATACACGTGACTCACCTTGCAATTCATCTGCTCTGAGAGGCCCTCCTTCAGCGTAGAGGGCGCCTTGTGGCTTTTGTTTGGAATCTATAACATCACGCCAGTACTTCATGAAGTATTCCTCCATTTGTTTCGAATGTTTTGCGTCTAGTGCAGGTGAATTACCTGCAGCGATACAGTAAAATATAATGAACAAATAATAATGAAGCAAAAATTATATGAAGACATTTATAATAGGTACCTTTCATATGATACGAATCTAGTTCCCCACTGCCAACATCTATGGGAAATTCATCTAGGCCATCTTCATCTATATAAACTCTTTGTTCGGATATATCGCCAGGATTCTCGTACTCAAAAGGAAAGTGTTTTTCAGCAAAACTCTGTTTATAATTTTTCCAAGCATTGGACCGAATTTCTTCGTCTAGCGGGGAAAATCTGTTGCTCGTAATATACTCAGCTGTGTATGGTGGAGCTTTTGTTTTGTACTTGCGGAAATGAGCTCCCACACGTTCTACGTCAGCATACGCCATGTTAGGTTCATTTTCACCAAGCATGTCATTCATAGATTTTTTCTCCTTATCAATTACAACCCTAGGTATAGAGTTTACGTCGTTTATTGATTTAGCTTCTTTTTCAGCTTGAATTCGTTCCCTGAATCCTGAAAATGGCAGTATAATTGGAGACTCTTCGTTTCCGCCCATTAGCATCAGATCACGTATTCTGTCACTCGCCGTTTCACCGTCTGTTTGTTCGTCGTCTTCCAAAAAAATAAATATAAATTATTATAGAGTTAGTCAATGTTGAAAGGGGTCAATTTTAACAGAATATCTTAATAATAATATTTTACCTTTCGGTATGTATGCAGTCGGATCGTCATCTGGAGTGAATGGAGGATTGTAAACCTCATTGGCAAAATTTGAGTCAGAGATCTGTGAGTTTGGTGTAAAGCGAACATAGGCTGTCTCATCTGGATCGATCTGTACGAAAATATAATTATTTAGGATGTCATTATCAATTAATCATTATTGCTTGTCGAATAATACACAACTTACTTCTTCAACGTTTTCTTCAGGGTTCACGTCGGTGTCAGTACTTAATTTAGGGTCGGCAAAATGGTCACATATTTTTGTATTGACAGTAGCTGGATCGCTGAAATAATAACATGGAAAAGTTTAATTAAAATATGCGGTTGTTAAACTGTTCGTCTTATGGTAATTTATTTTCACTCTTAGAAACAACACGGCTATATCATCGTTATCATTATTTCATACAACTCTTGCAAAACCCTTAATAGAGGCCGGAATGTTTGCCGTCTCCAATGACTGGTAAAGTGGCAAAGAAAGTCAACTTCCCACTGGGCCACAATCCACTGTCCTCCTGTTAGGGGAGGTATCATCAATAGATGATATGCCACTGATCACAAAGCTTTTATCATCTTCCAGTTTAAGCAAATGCGGGTGAACATCAGCATTAAAGTATAGTGTGAGATAACTAACAGGTCCTGTCGCAGGGTGTAGAGCATGGCCTGTAGCACGCACTGCGTGTACGCATGCTCCCAGCGGTAGCCCCGCGACGCCAGCCGCTGTAGCTCCCCCTCGAACCATTGCAGTTGTTCTGCACTCATGTCATATCTAGGACAAAATACAAGGAACAATGATTAAAATATTTGAAAGCATGAAAATAATTTAGATATAGAATCGTTTACCTACAGTTTCAGAAAAAAAAAAATGAGAATGCTTAGAACAAAAACAGGTTATAATGACCAAAAATTTTCGACAACAGTTAATAGAAGAAATGTAGGTAAAGTTGATAAGAAAAACTGTTTTAAAAAGAAGATTAGAGTAAGATAACTTACTGATAAAGTGATCCATCTTCCACTTCCCGTTCGTACACCGGTATACATTTACCGAAGGCGAAATCTACAAAAAATGGACATCATTTAATAACAACATAATCGAAAAACAAAAACTTTTACTGTTTGAAACGCAACGATAGGGAATTATTAAAAATATTTTTAAACCTGTCTGTTTCTTTTCCAAATTCATGTTGATAACACTGCTATGGTACATTTACTTGGATTATTGTGAAAAGTTTTTCCATTATAAGTTTACTCACCGTCGTAGCACCATTCCACCCCCTCCACGCATAGTGATGAGCTGAACAAGCAACCTGAGGAATGAAACTTGGTTTGAATATTTTAAGATTTACAGAAAAAACTCGAATTAACCCCAAGAATGCTTGAGCTATGAGACTAACAAGCGCACCCGATGCAGCGCGTTTGAATCGCTTTGAAAACTGCTCGACGGATGACAGCAGCACTTGATATAATTCGTTACATACAATTTCATTCAGGAAAAAGGCAAAGAGGAAGAAGATGGGAGGACGACCTAAGAACTACAGCAGTTGCAACATGGAGGAGGAAAGCACATGATCGTGAGCTATGAAAGAGTCTGGGGGAGATAGGCCTGCCTCGGCTGGAAAGCAAAACAATCATAATAATAATAATATTATTACCGATGTCAGTGCAAGTTAAAATAATATTAATAAAATAATGTACATAATACAAATGCTTAAACTAGATATAAGGATTATTAAATAGAGGCTTTTTGAAATTGAAAATGAATACAATTTCAGAGAGCGTCTGAAATGCAGCGATCGGGCGCGCGCCCCGGGTGCCTTTTATCTTAGTTTTCCTCATATAGTTATTATGCTGCTTGAAAGAAAGAAAGAAAGAACGAAAGAAACACATAAGAGAGCCTAAGAGAGACGTCTGTGGTCTAGTGGTTCGAGTGTCGGACTGCTGATTACGAGGGTTCGATTCCCGCAGGACACAAATATTTATGTGATTAATATACGTGTTTGTGTTGGTCTGGGTGTTTCTTATTATAAGTATGTATTTACAAAAAACAAAATATATAAGTATTATATCCATTGTCTAGTCCCCATAGTACAGGCTTCTGCTTAGTTTGGGACTAGATATTGCTGTGTAAAATTGAACCAAAATATTTATTTATTTATTTAAGTGCCTTGAGTGCCTAAGCTAAGTTACATTTTACTAGGCTAAATGTAAAGTGATCGCTCCCTCTTATTAAATTTCTGTTTCACGTCGCTAGAATTGTAACATTACCATGCTTTTAGTTAGAAACTAGAATTGCAGGAAATGATTTTAAATGAACGTTCAAAACTTTCTGTTTTCCATTTCCATTTCAAGTAATGAAGTGCCTACCTGCATTATCTAAGTCACATCTAATCATTAGTTCGTTAGTTACATCTAATCTCACGAGATCAATAAAAATATGTATTTCTTATTTATTTGTAATTCAAGGGGATCGGCGTTGAGGGCTTAAATACAGGCTATGCCTAGTTCCGCCTTAAATGCTAACACTTTTTGTGTATATTATCTTAAAATTAATTATTATATTTGTAAAAAAAAAAACTGTTTTTTGAAAAATAAACATTATCTTATCTTATCTTATCTTAAGTAAAATACAACAATGGAGATCAATACTGGTATGTCTATAAAGTTTTCTTTACTATTTGTAGGTAAGTCTTAGCGATTCGACTATTCAAAGTGGTCCTCACCAGTCTTCGAATGTTTGGATGCGAGAAATTTTGATTTTGGTTTTGATTACAATGAGCTAAACTAGAGTTAAAAGGACCTGTAAATCGATCTCTTTGTACCATGGACGAATAAAAAAAGGCGGACGGAATCTCGCTAAACAATAATTGAAGCACCCATAGTAAGATGCGGCTGGCATGCACACGTTCAGACCCATAGTAAGACAAAAGGCCGCGATTACGCAACAAATCTCGTGTGACGGTACCGGTAGTTATTAATTGTCGTAATGTCACAAATAAAATAACAATATATGGTGTTTTAAAATGTTGTCGAAATCATTGTGGGCATGGGAAAAAATCAAGTGCTTCAATCTTTTCTCAGCGAGATTCCGTCCGCCTTTTTTATTCGTCCGAGGTTTGTACCTTATAAACACTTTTAACAATTACTACCTACGTTAAAGCGTGGGTGGACCGTCGGAATTAACACTTAAACACTACAATATTCATGGAATCTACTCCTACGAACATCTAAAATAGATAAAATAGACAATACTCCAACAGAAAAGACTAGCACAAACGTAAAAAACCGGCCAAATGCGAGTCGAACTCACGCAGTAAGGGTTCCGTACCACCCATTGACCTGATACCCCATAGAAACTGATTTAATTTAGAGTTCACAAAAGACATCAATGCACCGTCCGCGAAATATGAATTTTTGCTTCTTTTTTTACTCAGGTACCACGAAATATGTCTATGATTGCCTTATTTTTAGTATTTTTGAAGATAGAGCAGGAAAAAAACGTTGAAAAAAATGCATGTTTTTCGAGTTTTATTGTATGAGGACCCCTTTTGGTTTTAGACTTTTTTTTAGTATTTGTCGTCATAGCAACACATACTCTGAGAAAATTTCAACTGGCTACCTATTACCGTTCAAAAGATACAGGCCTGTGACAGACAGACGGACGGACAGACGGTCGGACAGTGATAGGATCCCATTTTTCACCCTTTGGGTACGGAAACCTAACAATGGCGTACAAGTGAGGAGGCTAGTTCAGGGTTGACCTTGAAGCGGGTTGACTTAAGCTGCTCATGATGATGAAGATAATAAGGTCTTTGCAGATTTTTGTTTCATATCGTAAGACGACAGTATCAAGAGAAGTCCAATGTTCATGACCACAAACTTAACTTTTTATACGAATAGAATTGGATGGCGAAACGAGCTTAAGGGCCACCTGATGTAAAGTCTTTGCCTTTGCCCATACCAACGATATAACTTTTTTAAGCTTTCTAACCCTGAGAGGACCTTTGACTGTATGTCAGAAATCTATCCGGTGACCACCACTAAGGCTAAAATCGCTTGCACTCAATGTTCAATGTAATGAAACAGGTTTCGTTCAAGGGATTTTGTCAACAAAATGTACCACCGCGAAGGATCGTATCCGTACATAGTCCTTGGAAATGATGTCAATGTCCTTCTTGGTAGGCCTGAACTTAAACACTGACACACCTCGGCCACTCAATACAATATAAATGCTAGCACCACCTACATACACAAGATGACATCTGTATATGAACGCTCACACACGTGTAGGTTAAGGATGCCGCTCGTAATGCCGACTGCGTTCCAAGCACTTCTCAGTAGTTTTCAGAGATGGTTTGCTTGTATAGCGAAAGGCGATTGACATCCATTGCAATATTGCAGTCCAATTTCCGTCAGACTGCGGGTGCGTGCGGGGCGCGGGCTAGGAATCTTAAATTGGCGGGGGGCGGTGCGTGGCCGTTCTGTGCGTTAGTACAGTCGACTGCATGACAGTGGTAACACTTCAATTCGAAAACCGTAAATACTGCTTACGAAATAAAGATACTGCTAATGTCAAAGTGTTACCACCGACGTGCGGTCGACCGTACTATTAGATATTCTGTGACACTGACTTACCTATGTTTCCATCGGCATGCGAGGGCGCCAGCGTGCATAGCAGCGCCAGCGCCCAAAAAGCCTGTCGTATTGACAGGCGGCACATTACATCTGCAACAACACACAACTTCGGTGATATTGTTTATTATTCTATGACACAACAATATTAACTCCCATACTTAATCATTTATTAGGTTTTCGCGATTACTGCACATTATAATAAAACAAAGTTTAACCGGATTAAATCGCGTATATTATTTAAATTGGTTTTCCTGACGTTTCGAAAGCTTTGCAGCATTTCGTGGTCGCAGGTAGACTAAGATACGATTTTAATTAATAATATTGTACGGTAGATTAAATATTTTTTTAGAAATACTTTTCTGTAAAGACGTTTGTCATCATACGGCCAAAATTAATATCCAATCTGTCCACGATTTACCCTACTAGAGATAGAAATTTGACATATTTTGTATGGAGCTTATGTCAAATTCCTATCTATAGTAGGGCAAATCGTGGATAGATTGGATATTAATTTTGGCCATTAGTCTACCTGCGACCACGAAATGATGCAAAGCTTTCGAAACTTCAGGAAAACCACATAACATAACATAACATCACGCCTGTATTTCCCCGAAAGGGTAGGCAGAGGTGTACACCCACATTTCGCCAGTTATGTTATAGTCCCATGTAATAGGGGCGAGTAGTGATGCGACTCGAGTCCGATTTTGCCACTCGAGTCATTCGAGTCATTTTACAATTTTACTCGAGTACCACTTGAGTGGTCGAGTCACTCGAGTGGTTCACGAATCACTCAATCACTCGAGTAGTCGAGTCACTCGAGTGGTCCACGAGTCACTCGGTCACTCACCTCACTCACTCATAAACGTCGATAGCTCATTCAACACAACAGTTCACTTGAGTTCACTACACGCAACAAGTTCAAACAAGTGTGACAACAACGCACTTTAACTTATCTCTTTTAAAAAGCAGGTTTAAACTTGTTTGTCTCGGAGAATGGTTGGCGAGTGACTCGAGTGGTGGGCGAGTGACTCGAGTCCGAGTGAACTCGAGTCGATATTTTTTTCACTCGAGTACGTTTTTTTACGATGTCACTCGAGTCACCCGAGTAAAATTGGACTCGAGTCGCATCACTAGGGGCGAGCCTATTGCCATTGACCGGGCACAAATCCAGACTCCGGGCTACTACTGAGAATTTCTTAATGAAAAAACCCAATAACACTTTGCCCGACCCGGGAATCGAACCCAGGACCCCCATGCTCAGCAGTCAGGAAAACCAATTTAAATAATATACGCGATTTAATCCGGTTAAACTTGTTTTATTATTACATTAACTCCCGTTAACGGGCACAAGACTGTGGGCGCAGCGGTCGCATTACATTGGTGATCTATCGTGAGATGTCTTATATTTTCATGAACCAAAATACGCCTAAACTTTAGAACATACATGATTATTGTTTAATTTAGCTATGGGTCGTTCCTCTGTGTTATTAATGTCTTAATGAAGTAAAGCTCATTAGTGCTGTTGATGCGGTGGCTCAAGTAATTAATCTTACTTTAAGTTCAACTGTGGTTCAACCATCAGGTCATTTACATACAGGAAGTACGTGGGGGTCAATTCTACTGATACCTATATAATATAGATAGGCACTTAGGCAGAACGATGTAGTATGGTTAATTTCATAGTCGTATACAACGTGTTATTGAAATAACTGAAAACCTCTTAAGGGGTCATTGTACTCATCTGTAAAAACAACTTTTACTATAGGACCAACCCTGAAATCACGAAAAAAAACAGATGTTTCTTACAATTGTGTTCATATAAATCGATAAAATGTAGGGATAAGCTGATTTTTCTGGCGATTTCATGCTTGGTCCTATAGTAAAAGTTGTTCATACAGATGAGTACAATGACCCCTTAAGAAGTTTTCAGTTCTTTCAAAAACACGTATATTGACATGAGATCAGAGAAACAAACTTCAAAACACTATCATTGCATGCGATATGGGAACAATGGTTGACTGGAGTAGCTAATTGTGCGATTAATGGTACGGATAATCAAATATCGTCAAACGCGAGTAGACCCACTGTCCGCATAGCAGTATTATTTTCCGTAGACGTAAATATATGTGATACAGGGGGTCTACTCCCGTTCGACGATATTCGATAAATCGTACGATTCATCGCACCCGGTCAACCATCGTTTCCTTATCGCATGGGATGATCGTGTTTTGACGTTAGTTTTTCTCATCTCCGGTAAATTGTATACGACTATGAACCGTAGTCTATCTTAATTGTGCCTTTTTTATGTGCCTATCTTTATTATGTAAGTATCAGTCGGAACGAAAGTTCGTACTTCGTTTGTCGTTCGTAAAACGCGAGTAGACCTACAGGGTCCTCGCGTTCGACGAACGACAAACGAAGTACGAACTTTATTCCGACTTGTACCTTAACAATAAATAAAGGCACAAAAAAATGGCACAATAAAGATCGACTACTGTCATGTTATAGCAGTAAAGTTCTGTAGACGTAAATAGATACATGATATTACAGTACATTTCACACGCCACTTTTTGCCTCGTACAGCAAAACTGTGGAACCAACTTCCGTCAGCGGTTTTCCCGAACAAATTCGACATGGGAGCCTTCAAGAAAAGAGCATACGTCTTTTTAAAAGGTCGGCGACGCATCGGCGACGCATCGGCGACTCCCCTGGTGTTGCGGATGTCCATGGGCAGCGGAGATTGCTTACCATCAGGTGACCCGCATGCTGGTTTGCCCTCCTATGTTATAAAAAAAAAAAAAAAATAGATGTGATACAGGGATAGCTAAAGCCTGTAATCAAAACATTATGAAACTGGGAATGGGCAACAGAATATTGTATAGGTACTAATAAAGTTACACTGCGGTAACTATTAAACCCCTGTCAACTTACACGAAGCGATTAGGGTAATGCGTCCCTGGACCGTTCCTTGAACAGCCTGTGAAGGCTGCTGTTCTGTCTACAATGGAAATTAAGACGTGACGTTGCTAATGTTGTATAAAGATAAAGTAATTTAGATTAGAGCCTCCAGCGAAGATACCACTAAAAAGGATCTTTGAATGTCAAACGTGGAAAACGTCAGAATATAATACGAATTACTAAACATATTGAAGAATTTCAAATTAGTTTTACAGCACAGATTAAGTTCTTAATCTGTGTTTTACAGGCACTTTTGAATAGTCAACAATCTTGTTGCTAGGACCAAAAAGATCGTCCTATACAATATGTAACAAAAACCCTGTTGTTCCTGTGAGTTACGTTCAGAATCGATATTCATACGTACGGACACAACTCATTTGGAAAAAACTTCAGTAAAAATAATCAAATTAAATATTAAATAAATTGAAAGTGATTATATCACTCAAAACTCACTCACTTAGTGATTATATCAATAATCAATGAAAATAATCAAATTAAATATTAAATCATTATTAATTGTAAATTGAAATTTATATAATAAATTTCAGTGTGGCTGTAGGCTTGCACCAAGGGTCGGCTCTAAGTCCTTACCTCTTCTTGCTGATAATAGATGCTTTGACATCAGAAATCCAGGAAGAGGCACCCTGGTGCATGCTGTTTGCTGACGACATTGTCCTTGTTGGTGAAGATGGACTTGAGGTCCAGAGTAGATTGGCAAAATGGCAACAAAATCTGGAGAACGTTGGCTTGAAAATCAGCAGAACTAAAACGGAATACATGTTCTGCGATTTTGGCGGTCTTTCCGGTTTTGTTGCTATTGCGCTAGATGGCGTGCCCTTGCCAGTCTGCTCCGACTTTCGGTACCTCGGTTCACTTGTGCAAAGCGATGGCGAAATTGACCGGACAGTCAAGCACCGAATTAACACAGGATGGTTGAAATGGCGGCAGGTCACGGGAACTACATGTGACTCCCGAATTCCTCTTAAACTGAAGGGGAAAATCTATAAGACCATGATAAGACCTGCTGTCCTGTATGGATCGGAATGTTGGGCTACGAAAGGAATTAATGAAAGGCAAGTGCATGCAGCTGAGATGAGAATGTTAAGAGGAATGTGTGGTGTAACGAGAATGGATAGGATAAGGAATGAATATGTAAGAGGGAGTCTGAAAGTAGCGCCAGTGACAGAGAAGTTAAGTAGCAACAGACTATCATGGTATGGACATGTGATGAGGAGGAATGGGGAGCATGTTACGAGGAAAGTTTTAAGTATGAATGTTGATGGCTATAAGAAAAGAGGGAGACCGAAGAAAATATGGATGGATTGTGTGAAAGATGATATGAATAGAAAGAAAGTAAACACAGAGATGACGGCTGATAGAGATGTATGGAAGAAAAAAACATGCTGCGCCGACCCCAAATAAATTGCGATAAGGGCAGGAGGATGATGATAATAAATTATAATAATGATTTAATAGAGGTTTAAGATAACTTTATTTCTCACAAGAATACAATCATTCACTTACAAGAGAATTAACTAATACATAAATTAAAAAAATTGTTGGGCATATTGCAAAAAATAAACATTAGAAACAAAATATTTTGATGGTAGTCCTAACAAAAAATGCAATGTTCATTTGACACTGGCTCTAATATAAAACAAGGGTATTTAATTTGATTATTTTTATTAAATAGTTTTTCCTAATGACTTAGCTGGGGAAACATTACAGACGTGATGGGTATCAATATCTAATGATAATAAAACAAGAAAAAAATAATTATTTTATTTCTTTTAACTCGGCCCTGTCACCCTGTCGTCCCTGTCCCTGCACGAAACTTCTCGGGGTGGACTGCGGGGCGCAGTGGGGAGCTGGAGCACTGAGGCGCCGGCCGGCCCGTGATAACAATTAGCTAAATAAAACATTAAATTAATGTAATTTTATTTAAAAAAATTCTGAAATGGATTACTTGGCTTGCGATAAAATATATCGTGTAAGTTTCAAAATCATGTTCTATATAAATTTTCGTCATAAAATGAATTCAAAATGTCAAAAATTGGCTGTTTGGTTTTTTTTTTCTATCAAGCGAAGTTATTTAAATCGTGTATCAATCTTTCAAAATGGATACATAAACTACTCAACTCCACCATATATTTCTTCCATTCTCCCTAGTTCAAGAAATGATGTCGAAAAATGGAAAGAAACAATGTACTTTTTTGGATTTTTGATCGGTCCTTAACGGCCCCGCGACGCGCAAACATTATGTTTTACGTATTTAAAAACAATTGTAATGTTATGGTATCTGATATTTATTTATTTATTTGTTTATTAAAGCAAGGCACACCAACGACATATTTACAATTTAAATCTATAATTAATGTTTATAAGTCTTTAGTACGGTGTGAACACGTCACTTATAGGCACGGAATACTTGAATAAGAATGGAATTGGTATAGTACACAGTTTCTTCGGAAACCCGTGTCGCCTAACTCTCCTACTATCCGTCTCACTACTACATAAGCACTGTATCTAGCTTGTATCTAGATATCTAAACGCATACGCGTGCATGAAATACTACACTGAACGCGGCCCTACTATTAGCTGTCACGTCTGTCACACATAAACGTCGACCATGTGCGAACGCACCACTACATTCGAACAGGTCGTTAGTGATGTCCATGTACAAAAAACTAATTTTATGAATGTTATCGATATTTTCAACGATTTTCGCATATGGTCTTGGAATAAAAATAATTTGTCCTACATAAGGAATTGGAAAGTTACTGTTTCATGATATACTTAATTATTGAAAAGAACGTCTGACACGTTTTAAAACAAGCAGCGCGAGGTATGGCGAAAAATAAAAAGTAGTTTTTCGATTTTTAACCTAATTTAAATTTGTTATAAGACCTGGTTTGGTGTTTTGCGTAAATAAGATATACAATTCTGCATATTTACGGATTGGTTTTCTTTTTAAATCGTAACTTATAATATAATTACTGCCCAACATAGTGAAGTCGTCAAAATTTGTTAGTTTTTTGTAAACTTTTTGTTTTTTTGTATTGTATTGTATTGAAAACTAAAAATAAAATAATATGCCCCTTATTACGAAAGTTTAGACCACGTTTAAGGGGAATATAGCAGCCAAGTGGCGCCCCAATCAGTAAACAAGTTATTACTCGCTGAATACAAGTAGGTACAGGTACTGTAGTTTAATCAGAAACAATTAACTCTGTAAATTATACTTCGCTGTAATTGTACATGGAAAAAATGCGAAAAACGGCCACTTTTGGCATTTTTTCTATCTAAAACTACAGCGAAATATGTTTTACAGAGTTAATAGTTTCTGATTGAACTGTACTTCAACTTTTAAAAACGAATTTTCGATAAATTATGTATTCAGCGAGTGATATTTTTTTTTACTGACGGAGGCAACACTTGGCTGCTACATTCCCCTTAAGCACTTTTTAAAACCGGGTGTAATACAAACTCCATACATAACAAAGGTATTTAACCACCAAAACGAAGAGGAGAGGATATGTGTCGAACAACCAATAGGATTGCGTTATTTTCATATTTCACCGCCTAGCTTCAACATTATTTATTTATTTAAACTTCATACAACACATGTACATAGGAGGACTTAATGCCTTTGGCTTTCTCTCCCAGTCAACCAGCTATTCTATATCTAACGCAGTCTTATTGGTGGCTTGCGACACATCTCGTCACATCTCTTCTCTGCGTTTTGGTGGAAACCGAGCCTAAAACCCGATTTTTAACCGACTTCTATAAAGGAGGAGGTTCTCAATTCAATTGTATGTTTTTTTTTGTATGTTTGTTACCTCAGAACTCCGTCATTTATAAACTGATTTCGAAAATTATTTATTTATTTGAAAGGATATACTTTCAGATTGGTTCCATTTTCATCAAAATCCAGTTTTGATGATGGGATCCATGTGAAATTGAGGTAACTTCTCAAATATTATAGGCATTCACATAGCGATTTTGGTATATTCATCAACAAGTCAAGCATTTGCATTCAGAAAAAATCATTTGGTGAAGATCTGATGAAGGTCATAGGAGATAAAGAGGGAACTCTTCAATGGATGACAGCATATTATCGGGGATTATAGCAATCGCCTGTCTTTCTATTGTTAATTCCACTCAAAATAATAAACTAAAAAAAACCGACTTCAAAAAAATTCAACATATTTTTTTTTTTTTTTTTCAGTTTTTTCTTAAATCTGTCCGAATCAAAGGCACTTTGCTTTCACTCCCTAAACTGTTTCACACAAATTTTATTTTTTTATTCTTTTTTAAGTCGGTTTTTACTTTTTTTAATGTGGTTTATGTTTATGATAATTATGATAATTGATAAATATCAAAACTCGAAATTGCGAATAAATAATTTAAAAAAAAATCTACCTAAAATAAAATTATTATGCATTTAAAATAATAAAAATGAGGAATATTTATTTTAAAACAGAAAGTATACACCGAATTAATTATATCGATAATGCATTCAATATGTTACTACACTATCGATACACGGGGATTTTGGTGACAGTCAGGCAAATAAATTGAGTTACGTGATCACGTAGTGAAAGTCGATATCCATGTTTTATAAGCAATGTATATTTTTTTATCAGTTTGCGATAACATCGTTTTTGTCATGAATCACATAATACTATGAAAATATTTGCAAATATCACAACTAATTAAAGGTTTTTAGGCTTACCGATGAAAAGAAATCCCTCCTTTAGTTAAACTACACACCTCGCTTCTTTTTCGGCGTGATATAATGGCGCAAGACGGCATAATTATTATTTTTTCGCACAGCAACGTACTCTGTCACAGCCTGGACGCAATGTCGCGGATTTTGGTTACATTGGCGCGTCTGCTCAAAAGCGCGGCGCGCCTATCCCGCCCACAATTCCCCAATTCATTTCCTCTATGCTTATAGGTATGCACACCATTCTTAGTATTGCGAGTATTCATGCAATTATTCTAAACGTAACATTAAATTAATTATCATAATTTATCAATACCACATTGCAAAAAAATATAGTAATTCAAAAATCATTAACTTAATTATAAATACACAATGATTAGAATGTTAAAATATAAATAGGTAATCATGGAAATTAATCATTAAGCCAAAGTCAAATCAAATAAATTGATTTCAAAAACATAATTTTGTAACAAATAAATAAAAAAGTCAAATTAAATTGGATTGCAACATTACATCGACATGACAATACAATTTTATTGAAGTAATACAGTAATAGGGATAGGAAGACAGCCAATTACAGGTCGATATTAATTATCTTGGATTTGAAGCGTGGCAAACTATCGAAGAATATGTCAATTTCACTATTGATAGAACTGGCTTTGTTATAAGAGCTCATCATTCTGTTAAGAGGAGCATGTTGTCCCAGATTTGTACGTCATTTTTTTTTTTTATGAAATACTATGTAAACCTACAAGGTCACGCGTCCCGTGACTGTTGAACTTGTGATCAACTAACTTGAATGAGATGATGAGTTTAGAAAAACATTTATTATTATTCTAATATCATTAGTTATCGGTACCCATCACGTCTGTGAAGTTTCGCCAACTAATTTGATTTAACCTTATATAGAAGAAATAGAAAGAAACTCCATTGATACTATTTTTAAATACATACCTACTGCTGCAATATAAACAATATACCTATTACACACATGCCAGTTTGTCGTTGCAATACATTGTATTGTGGAAGTTCGATCGGTGCCAACACGAACATAATATATTAGTTACATAAATATGTAGGTTCATACGTTGTTATAAGTTTGCGACACGTACCTACGGTCTACGAGGCTACGAGCTACGTCAACAACGAGCTCGACTTTTCAGTATTAAAGTCGCTGAATATTGCAATATCGCAGTGTTTGGATTGCTAACTTATGAAGTTCTTACTTCTGATTTATGAGTTTGTTATTTTTTATAATTTTCATTGCAGTATCGAGTGCAAGTGTGCAATATAAATTAATACCAGAAATGTTGTAAAAGCCAATTCTCGGATTGATTCCTGTATTTGTCATCAGGTATTTAAATAGTCAACGACCAAAGCTTCGCCACTCCTAGGTTTGGCTAATCAATCCTCAGGTCTGACAAAAAGTCTCAATCAAATTCGAAACCAATTCTGTGTTTGGACCTTTTACTGACGAATTTTTGTCTAATTCTAGGCGAGACTAACTTGGACAGTCAAACGCTGAAACTCAATTTGATGAAATCGGTGTTTGGCTAGTTAGACTTAAATTAGGTATTGGTTTTACAGTCAAAAAGTGTTTCTGAGTTTGCTCCACCAGAATACAGCTTCTGGCTCCACTAGGGGTAAGAGTCCCGCCTGTGCCGGTGTGGGCGGATTCCCTGAATGCCCACAATAAGGCTCTGCTGCGGAGACCGCAGAGAGTCATGGCAGTCAGGGTCATACGCGGATACCACACAATATCTGCAGAAGCGGCGTGTGCACTTGCGGGCACCCCCCATGGGACTTGGAGGCCGAGGTGCTCGCCGAAGTTTATAGACAAGGAGTGGACCATCAGGCGGAAAGTGGCAGACGCCCGCCGCCTGAAGTCATAAAGAGGTGGCGCAGGGAGGCGCAGGATGCCATATTGGGCCAGTGGAGGGAGAGGCTGAAATTGCCCAGTGCCGGCCATTGGACCGTGGGGGCTATCCAGCCGATGCTTGAGGAGTGGATGCGGAGGCGACATGGGACTCTTTCCTTCCGTCTGACGCAGGTTTTGTCGGGGCATGGCTGCTTCGACAAATACCTGCAAAAAGTGGCGAGACGGGAGGCTAGTCCCACATAACCACACTGCCTCCCCGGGTGGTGTGGCATGCGGTAGGCATTTTCTCCGTCTCAAAAATAAAAAATTTAAAAAGGGGTAAGATTCTGACCACGTGCAGTCAGGGTGCGCGATTTTTATACAAAACTGCTTTTAACGAACCTCGAATCGACCTTATAGACTCACACACCCACACACATTACATTCACATGTTTGACATTTCAGTCGTTCTAGGATAGATGCTTGCATTGCTGGTATTTCGATCTGAATGGTAAGGGTGCCGGTGAAATTACAATCACATGAGACTTTCCATCTTCTTGTCTCAGTTTGGCGAACCGACTTGCGGTACCTTTAAGGAAACAGCCTAGGTTGTATTGCAGTTGTTATGGGCAAAGGTAACCGCTTAAAATCAGGTGGGCCTTTAGCTCGTTTGGCCAACCATCCTATCCTATATAAAAAAAACTAAAGGACTAGGATTTGCCTTCGCAGAGGCTGAGTACACCGGTAACTGGCACGCCGCAGGGCGGAATGTTCTCGCCCACGTTGAGCGTCGAAGAGGACGGGTTCAAGCAACAGATGGAACACCGAACCATACAGAGGGTAAATACAACTACACCTGATATCGATAACACAGAATGTCTACCGTAACTTCCAAGTACCTCAGTGTAGTATTACACTGCATGTGAAATATTCTAACATACCACGTATTATTTAGGTGCATTAATTTTTAAACTTAGGCCACAAATTTCTTCTTTAGCTCGTTTCGCCATTCTATTTTATAAAAAAAAAATAGCAAAATGTTACTTTCGACGTTTGACTACCAAGTTTAGGTATTTCTAGGATAGACTAAAAATACATCAGTCAAAAGCCGAAATTAGAATCTATTTTGGGGTTTGCGGAAATGCGTTGGTCATACTAGGATAGATAAGTCATGCCGCGATCTTTGTCTAAACATAGAATGATAGATAGTTTGTTTAAACAAATTTTAAATAAATTTCTAGATTTTTAGACCGCCTCTGTGCAGTTTAAGTAGTGAATAAATGTCTAACAGAAAGAAATATTAGGACAAAGCTTTCCAATCTACACAAAGAAAATAAAATATAAGGTCGAATCCACAATCACAGCCTTACTAATAAAGATTTACCCACGATGTATACCAGAGTTATAACGCTTTCATTACCAATAAATGATTTTTGGCAGTTCAGTTGTATACATCTGTTATAATGGGTGTCAAAATTGTATGAGATATTACGCAACCGTTATTCAGTCCCCGACCCTTGTATAAGAAGCGTATTTATCTTACATTATTTCGAATTTTTTGATAAAATGAATCATGGAGAACAGAAAAAGCAAGAAAATTAGATAAACTGTTACCAAAATTCGTTTCGAATGTCAGGCTATCAGACAATCAGACTTTCGCATGAAATAGATTCAGTAAAATAAATGCAATATTCCCATTATTATTCGCCATTATTTGATTTCACACAGTTCTAACAATTTTATCAAAAAATACAAGCATAATAAGTAAGTAAATTATTTATTCACCAGAAACTTAGCCTATACATCAAAATCGTATTGTACTTATTTAATCGTCAGGTAATTATGGCTATTCACAATCAGGTAAGATCCCTGCCCCACAAACTAGCAAAAAAAATCTCTTTGGTGTAAACTAACACATGTGTCGGAGCGTTAGACAATGTTTGAAACTCAGTTGAAAAGTGCGTTCATAAACTTAAAATGTCAAAATAATTTTCTGTTTTTATTGTAAGGAAAACATAAAACTTATTTATAGATATATTAATAAACAATAAATCGGCCACCACTTTATGGTATTTATCACAAAAAAAAATGATACGCTTTTTACACACTTGTCACAAAGTCTCTTTAATTTTGTAATCGAGTTTCAAAACGTTTCCGAAGAAAGTTGCCAGTGGTTTTTGTTATAGCCAATTTATAACTATACAATGCCTGCTCACTAATTATTAGTAAAGGGAGTGTGTAACTCTTATCCATAGCTTATACAATGTATAAGTATACAGTTGTTAATCAGTTGTGTTAAATATTTTTATTAGTAAGGCTGTCAGTGTAATAGATAGTGGTGTCGATTCTCTTGTTCACGAACTAAACTTATTTTAAACTATCGCTCTCTTGTAGTAAAAGTAGATACAAGAAAGGGATAGCAACCATTTTAGAACTGTCAAATTAGTTTACGTGTTACATTTCTTTGTATTTTAGTGGGCACGTTCCGAGATCACGACTAAATTTGTATGGAAATTTTAATTCCGTCTAATTTGACAGCTCTAAAATGATTGCCATCCCTTTCTTTTATCTACTATTTGTAAAAGAGAGCGATAGTTTAAATAAGTTTTGTTCGTGAACAAGAGAATCGACACCAATGTCTTCGAACCATCCATCTTTGTTTTCACCTCAGTCTAGCGAATTAATTCTAAAGGGACAAAAGCCAGGACTGTAGGCGTCTTTATTTATGTTCCGACCACCGGTGGCCACTGTGAGGTCCTGTTTAGGGCATCGTTACTTATTCAGGGACAAAACTTTAGAAATCAGATTAGTTCGGAGTGAAACTTAAATACATTATGTTGTTAGTGCAAAGTTTTGATCCTTATTGTGATGAAGATTTGGGTAAAAATAAAAATAACCGTTTGTTCGTGATTATTTATTCATTTACGATAGAAATACAGGCGTGATGTTATGTCATGATAAAATCGATGGAACTAATCTTTTGTCTCATTGACAATATGTAGATAGTGTAGAGCAAGAAAACATAATATGCAAGTAATGTTCAATCTGATTAGTAATTAAGCGTTCAAAATCACCACAGATAATTCGATTTATCCCTCATATCTCGATTCTCGTTAGAGTATATTCTTCGATTCCGATCCGATATTTACTGAAACTAGAATACATTTCCTCGATTCCACTATTGACTTATGACGTCGGTCATAGTGGGCTCGGGGCGTAGGCGTGAAGTGCTACCACAAACCACAAGTAACAAGGCATATCTTTGTAACCACAATCCTCCATTATTTTATTTAGAGACCTATTTCTAAGAAAGATGATATAGAAAAAAAAAAGTTTTCCGAAGAAAAATAAACGACTTATAAACGGTCAGTATTCTTTGCGCTTAATGACCACGACAACTAATACTGACATTGTTAAATGAATAACCAAAAAATGCCATCTTGATGCTCCCATTTTTTTGTTCATGCCTAAGAAAATACAGCTTCAATCAATTCAATCGGTTGAAACATCTCCATATCATCGGTGTACCTACACCTACAAAAACTTTGAAACTAAATAAAAACTCATTTAAGATCAAGGTGGGGAAGTTCGTCTACGGGGGAACACCGTACACCGCCTCTCTAGGCTGTTTCTGAATAGCTACGACATTAACAGCTCGGTTGGTAAAACTGAGCCACTATATCGTTCTAACTTTAAAATATAGATGGCACTGTGTTGAGTTTAATAACAATAAAACGGTCTCCTAATTTTTTGTAGTGGACAAGTTGAAACACAAGTGAGTCATGTCGATATTTTTGCGAACGTGAAATGTGAATATCAACAGATTTTTACGTGTTGTAGTGGTAAGTGTCTAGCTTGTATTTTTTTGTTTTGTTTTATTCTATTCAAATCGAATTTAAATCTATATTTACAGGAATATTAGTTGTGTTAAAAACCTAACGTATAAATTCAATATTGGGGGAAGACTGTCTAGTATTTTAGGGAAAGAACGTCATGTGCCGATCTTGCCCCAAGGCAGATGTGGTAAACCTTTTTTGGTATAAGCGTTTTCGTTAAACGTTATTATTTAGGTATACAGTCAAAGCTCCTTATTCGCAGTTTTTTTTTGTGAATTATAAGTAATGTGATTTCATTAATATGCCTTCATTAGAAATATATCATGATAATGTGATAGGATAGGAGTCTTGTTTCATATAATTTCTACAATAGTCATTTATCCGATTTAAATAACTTTATTTTATTATATATTACAAAAGAACATCAAACAAATCGTCTTACACTAAAGAAAATTAGCTAAACGCTATTCGAGCAGTCCGGAGTTGGGAATTAAGTGAATATAAGGCTGCTCATATTTATAACTTACCAAGAATAACGATCATGGATCATTTGAATAATAAAAGATGGAAATCAAACTCTTGGGAGGCTACCGGCCATTTCAAAATAGACAAAGTAATTGTAATATTGATCTTCCAAAGATTTTTAGTTGTAGTAATTATTTATTATGGCAAATTATTTCATAATAAGGATACACCGTCCATTGTTGATTTATTAATCTTTTTAAAGAATTATTGAAAGTTCTTAAAAATGTTACCTAATTAAGGCAAGTCATATTGTTGATTGTTTGGTAATTTTTTTACTTGTTTTTCTAATTATTTTATTAGTCTATGGTATAGAGGTCGTACTGTTGATTTTCCAAAGATATTTTGTTTTGTAAGCATTTGCAGGAATTAATTATTATTTTTAATATAATAGAGTACATGCCGCAACAAGTTCGTTTCGTATTTACGGTGGTTTTTTTTATTGTATGAGCAATATAAAATAATTCATTTGAAAAAAAATAGAAAGATATAGGATTTTTATTTATTATTCAAACAGTACAAATATAGCCAAGTGTGTTTGTTTGTTACCGTTTAGTTTTTCTACGGTTTAAAGATCCTCTAGATCTGGTTTGTATTACTTTGTATCATATAAATACCGAAAATTATCAAATTTCAAATTGCATTTTAGATGCAACCAACAAATATACTTACCTTTTATACCCTACTGTCATAATAATCAAACATAATTGTACTGATTTCAATGTTGACAATCCCTTCCCTTGCAAATATACCGGACTTACCCCACTTCATGATTTTACCGCCATAGATTGTGATTGCTACCTTATATCATGGTTCTTAAAGCATGTATTTGATTAACTTTTAATTTCGAATATTTACTGAATATGGGTGCTGCAAATATCTGTTAAAAACCAATCAATTTAGGCTTATGACGGAGTTGCCCCAATTACTCGGGAAAGTCCGTCTACTTACTACCTTTTAAAAAAACGCGTTTATTTTCATGATGACAACAGTTACATTGATGTTTGTAACAGTAACTGATAAATAAGGAATCTTTAGTCATCATTAATATTCAAAACATACAATTAAGTTAAAAAATCAGCCATAGGGTGTTTATCAAATCAACCTTGCAATAAACTATGCCGGACTTCCCCACCTATCAGAATTAATTTACTGCAAGCTATAATGAAATATAAAGGGTATTGTTTGTGAGTAAATTGCGAATTGCAGCCGTGGACTGGCATTCATAGAACGCTGGTTGTGGATTACGGCGTGGGCATCCATTGCAACTGACAGGCGTAGGTACCTGCAGGAAACTTAGTAAAGTAATTAAACACCCACTGGTGGAGCAAATAGCTGTAGGTGGCTGGATCGGTACTTACAACTGGGAAGGTATGGTACGTAGGTAATACTTTTATATCTTTGTAATGTAGGTACTGGGTAAAACGAAGTAAATAGGAATGCAGGGGTGTATAGGGACAAAAGTGGGCAAAGATTTTAACATTTAAATAAGGTAGTTTGTTCCCACAAAATCTTTAGAATGTTTACCAATTTATGGCAAAACATTTTTGAAATCTTTGTAGGCAACAAACTATCTCACTATTTACCCCTGCATTCCTAGTCATCCCGTTTTACGGTAGTGTCTCTGTAAACAAACTGTACGTAGTCTACTAAGATCTTACGAGGTGTTGTAGTACTTTTTAACTTTTTTTAACCTTCATAAATCTAATAAATTTGACATACATATGTTACATTACATCATAGACAGGGAGAAGTGGAAGGAGAGTAGGGAGGCCTTTGCCCTGCAGTGGGACACTTCAGGCTTATAATTATAATAATAATGTTACATTGGTCGTCCTGCGTGAAGACAGGAACGCCGTGAATCATAATAATGGCTCGCTGTTTAAAAAGTGTACATTGCTAAAATATTTCATTAACACAATGTAAAAGTTATATGAAAAATAAACCTTATTGGTTTTAGGTCATGTTGAGAACAAAAGTTGTTATTATTATTTCTATGAAAAAAAAAAAAACTATACAAAATCGAGCAGTTTAAGCGCTCGCGCCCGCCTGGCCAGTCAGAGGCCGTCTTGTAGTGCATAGTTGTAATACTTGTAATGTAGGGCCATAGACCAGTAAGTAGGGCACATTACAAGTATGCACTATAAGACGGCCTCAAGTGCAACAAAATTATATAAATTCGTACAAACATTTACCTATAAATTTTATTTCACTTCATAGTTTGTAGGTACGTTAGTATGCGCGGTTAGTATGCAATAGTTTTCTGCGAATTTAGAATTAAATTAGATTCTTTGAAATGAGCACGGTTAATTAAAGAAGGAATTAACCATTAATTAACCACCCTGTTACAAACTTAATTAACTAAACCACACTCGGCTGTGTCGCAAGAAATTTGATTAATTCAAAGAAATTCGAAGACTTATAAAGTATATGTAAAACAAGTTTAAAAACTGACTTCGAGTTTCCAAAAGTATTGTGAAGTTGTTGTAACTTCGCGGCTTAGGAATTTTTACGAAATATGACGAAGGTGAATAAAAATAGATTTCATGTAATCTAGGAAGTAAGTTGCAAAATGCGAAAACCCTCAACTACGCTGAAAGGGCTGAACAGATTTGAATAAAAATAAGCGAACAAATAGACCATCACCTTGATTAACATATGGGTTACTTTTGATCCTGGGAAGAAAGAAAGAAAAAGCATTTATTAGACAATACTAACATAGGTAAAAATTATACGTAGGCACACACAAAACCGTTTTAAAAACGAATAAGGCAGAAGGAAGCAAATAGAGATTGACATAAGCATGTAAGTGATAAAATGCTTCGTGTGTGCCTAAAAGTTGTGGCAAATGGGTATCCAGCTCAGCATATACCAGGTTATAAGCCTGATGCTGGTATTCTGCAATTCAACAATGCAATGCAGTTCTGCGGAAAGATACACAGTTTCCGAGGGATGTGCTATAACGTATTTCTGTGATAAACCGAATTATACACGGACGAAGCTGCAGGCAAAGACTAAAAGCAAAGGCTGTTCAATTTTTTTTTTTTAATAGTTTACGATATCGAAACGAGCTAAATGATGTTAAGCGGTTACCTTTGCCCATAACAACTGCAATACCACCTAGGATGTTGCCTAAATGGTACCGCAAGTCGGTTCACCAAACTGAGACATGAAGATGGAAAGTCTCATGTGATTGTAATTTTCATAACTAAGAATATAGGGTAGGGACGAACCCTTACAGCTATAAAGCGCTTATTATACTACACTGAATTCAGTCATCCTAATTAGGATTTAGGACGGGAAATAAGGAAAGTGTGATAGAGTTACGTCTGTGTAATAAGGAGGTTCCTTTTCGCCTAATTAGAATTTCTGAATTCAGTGTAGTGTAATAAGCGCTTAAGCAGATACTATAGTATACAAGAATGTAAAGACAACAAGTTCCTAGATTTTTTTACAAAAGGCCTGAATCTAAAGGCAAAGTCTTCTCATCTCAAATTATAAGTATTTAAGTAAGCTTAGAACTTAGAGTAATAAGAAAATATTCAAGTAACGCTCACACATCATCATCGCCATTAATGAAAAACTATACAAATAATAATAACAGTTATCTATGTACATAAGATAACTATGTTTGAATTCAATTTCAATGAGTATACTCTGTAGGAAAGCTAGATATCAAAATTATCAAATGTTTACAAATATACGTAGCACCGTAGCCTCGTAGCACCTTATATTGCTCCACGAACCGAGCGCTACGGACTACGGACGTGAACCATCGGAAAATGCCGAATGCAATATACACTGAGTGCTAGCAACCATACGGCTACCATTTATTTCCATTTATTTATAGACAGATATATTCGCTTTCCTGAAAGGGATGTAAGCGTTATGACTTTATCACATTAATAGGTTCCCTTATTGAGTTAGTTATTGCAAATGGTAGCAAGCTACGCCCTTTCTACGCTTCATTTCCTACAGAAATAGGGTAGTAGAAATTTTCTATTGGAAATATTATCATAGATACTGTGAAGGATATAAACATATTTCATGTTCTAATAAAATTTTACTGTATGTAATTAAAATCATAACGATGATGAACGTTACATTTTGTTAACGCAATTTGAGAAACTAGTTTGTTCAGAATCACGAAGAGAATCGGTATTTTTTTGTGATAACATAACATAACATCACGCCTGTATTTCCCCGAAGGGGTAGGTAGAGGTGTATAGTACACCCACATTTCGCCAGTTATGTTGTAGTCCCATGTAATAGGGGGCGAGCCATTAACCGGCCACAAATCCAGACTTCAGGCTGCTAATGAGAATTTCCTAATGAAAAAACCCAATATCACTTTGCCTGACCCGGGAATCGAACCCAGGACCCCACGCTGTTTGTGATAAATAATTATAAATATAAAGCGGAGTAAGTACATATGGGCGCGCTAGTGTTGCCATCAATTTGTTTACACTTTTTTGACAGAACTTAATATATTAATCATTATTACTGGTCAGTATTGAATGTTTCTTCCTGGCGTTGGTTGAACATTGCGCCCTCTAGTGTAATTTGAGAGTAATATAGCTTTCCATAGCTTATAACATTAAAATATTAATTTATACTCTGACTCAGACCAATTAATGTCTATGCTATATCGAATATCGATGCTTAGGTACAACGCAATCTATTGCCATTTTGAGGTAACTAGTTTATACAATGAATTACTTTTATAGATTATGAAGTATTTTGAAATAAATATCCTTTATTTCTAGAATTTGCTATGTAGTTTGCTGTTGTATTTGTTGTACTTTGCAAAGATCATCAAAGTTGTATTTGTTGTACTTTGCAAAGATCATCAAAGATACCTTTTTGTTTAGCAAAGTTTAATATTTGATGATCCGTATTAATTAAATTAATGTTGTAAATAATGTTAATATTATGACAATTATAATTCGAATATTCTAATTAGATTAATGAAATGATTAATTTAAATGTTGTTAATTTAATTTTGTGGTTCTGATAATTCCGCTTTATATTGTTTCATATTTTAATATCTGGCATGATTTGTTGGTTTATATAATGTTTAGAGATTATCTAAATTAATATTAGTTTTATCACGACGACTGGTTAATTATTTTAGTGTTCATTTATAAATTAAAATGTATTTAGTGACTCCGTTGGGTCTATTTCATCATTACAGCCGAAAGACGTCCATTTGGGTCTATTTGATTGTAGTAATATATAGATGGAGACACTGTGCTTTGCGCGGGCTGTCATTCTTGTTGTAAAACTTCTTCTTCTGGTCAGTTCATGTAATAATCGGAAAATACATAATTTGTAGTAAAGAGAAATTTATTTCGTGATGAATCCTGATGAAACCTTGAGCTACGCGTGGACATACACTATGAATATACCTGCGAAAGACAGTTGCAATGCTCACGCTCCCTACCATATATAGGTACAAACACACACTCCGCATATACCTACACACACGCATTCACACACACACGCACACATAAACATAGTTTTTTAATTTTTTTTATTAATCCCCTAGCGGTTAGATCACATCAATAACTTAGTTTCCTTTAATAAGTCGGTGTTTTGAGGATAATTTTCACAAAAAAAGTATCGCGGACGCGCCAGGGCCCAGGGGCCTAATTTTAGGGAGACGATTTTTTTTTGGATTTTTTTCTCGATTTAAAAAATAGATAGTTTTTTGATAGTGCAAATTAGGCACTATCACTATCGTGCCCCAGTTAGATCATAGATTAAAGTAACCTAAAAAAACAGTGTGGGTCCAAGTTTAATATAATACTAATACAATATATAGTTAGTTAGTTAGTATACTACGGGTAGTATTTCGCTCCAGACAGCGCAAAATGAGCCTCTCAAGATTCACCCATGATATGTTATGTTGTTGTTGTTTATTATGTGTTTACGCGTATTACATAATTAGTATAGTATAACGGGCTGGTTTCCGCAACTCCACGATCAAGCGTGTATTTTGCGTAAAAAATGCGTATTACATAATTATTTTATAAATATAATTGATCGTATGCAATGCATATTATACCCGTATGCAACGCTTGTGATGCCCGTATGCGACGCTTGTGATGCCCGTATGCAACGCGTATGATGCCCGTATGCAACGCGAGTTATGCCCATACGGGCATAATCATAATACGCGTTGCGTATGCAACGCGTATGGTGCACGTATGCAACGCGTATGTTGCACGTATGCAACGCGTATGTTGCACGTATGCAACGCGTATGATGCCAGTATGCAACGTGAATTATGCCCGTATGCAACGTGAATTATGCCCGTATCCAACGCGAATTATGCCCGTATGCAACGCGTATAGAGCACGTATGCAACGCGTATGCTGCACGTATGCAACGCGAATGGTGTCCATATGCAACGCGTATTATGCCCGTATGCAACGCGTATGGTGCACGTATGCAACGCGTATTTTGTCCGTATGCAACGCGTATTATGCCCGTTCGGAATCCATTCAATAACGTGCAGCACCGGATATGTAATATGGTATTCGTTTTGTGGCCCGTATGCAACGCGAATGATGCCCGTATGCAACGCGTATGATGCCCGTATGCAACGCGTATACAACGCGTTGTAACGAGGTTCAACTCGTTACATTAACAAACAGTCAATGTATCAATTTACCAGTTGAGCGAGATACAGTATTCCAAAAACGTTCCTGCTTGTGTTTTATTGTGTTTTGTGCCGACCTACCACCTACCTACCTGGTTCCTGCCTCCAGCCAGAGTTCGCTGCAATGTAGCAGCAGCTCACCGTCGGAGTTTACCTACCACTCCTCCGACCCTCCATACTACAAACCCTCTGTACCCTCCGTACCTCCATACCTCTGAGTTCCGTTCCTGCAGTTCCTGATAACATACATAACTCTTCAATTCCGCTTTGAGCTGCACAAAATGCTAATCGATCATGTGTATCATGACATACCTACTTAGGTAAATCTCGATATTGAACTAGTAGGTATTATTTACTTCAACTCAGCTTATCGCAGTCCACTACTGGACATAGGCCTCTCCCATGTTGCACCACAACCAGTGCTGCCAATCGGTGGGGAATTCCCCAATTGGCGAGAAATGAGAGGCCTGCGCGGGGTTTGTCTAAAAGCGGGGAATTTCCGGGGATTCGACAAATCAAACATTTTACTGTTTTTTTAACGCATCCATTTCTTTATCAAATAAAATGGTTAATGGTTAAATGGTGGTCTATGCTTGTCAGGAAAATGCTGAAGGCAAAAATATGGAGAAAAAATAACCATATTGATGGTTATTTAAAAATTTAATTTAATTTTATTAATAATTGTTTTAATAGACATTAATTTTGGTTTTTTTTTAGTTTCTATGATCTAAATTCTATAATAAGTGATTAACTACTATTGATTTATACAGCCGTAGGTAAATAAAAAAACTAATAGAAAGATAAGCTATATTTGTTGATAGTATAATTAAACTAAATAAAAAGTTTTATTTCTGTCGGGGAATTTGCGGGGAATTGATAAAAGAGCAGCGGGGAATCAAGACATTGGCAGCACTGACCACAACACTCAGTCCTCCACCTTGGCATCCAGTTCAACCCATCAGCTACCTTCTTCAAGTCATCGGTCCCCCTGGCTGGAGGGCGCCCGACTCTGCGTTTACCGATTTGCAGTCTGCACTCAAGGACTCGCGTCTGCTCCAACGGCCATCGGTCCTTCGACAGACATGACCAGCCCAATGCCACTTCATCTTGCTGATCCTACAAGCTATATGTCGGCCACTCTGGTTCTTTTCCGGACTATCTCATTACGAATTTCATCCTTCGAAGAAATTCTAAGCATAGCACGATCCATAGCTCGCTGAGCGACACTACATGACTTTGTAAGATAGAATCACTAAACTACGTTTTATCTCTATGCAGGCATCTAAGTCTGAGGTCCTTAGGTTATCTTATCACTCTCAAGAGATAGAAAGATGTACGTACCTGCATAAGAGGACATACATAGGTAGGCGAGCTATGTACGATATTGCATATCTTTCAACACGCGAATCGGCGAACGCAACGTAGGGCTTACATATGTAACTATTATCTAAGAACTGCTGTGGAGTGGTTAATCATGTAACTATTTAACAGTGATAGATCATAGGCTGCTGAAAGAGATCAACCGCTTTGTCACCCTTCAGGAAATTAGTTTTAGATGAATAATGGGTACGCGAATAGATGCCAAATAATTCTGTTGTCAGCTGTACTCATCCAACACGAAAACTATAATCAGACAAACTTTGACTACTAGTTCACTTAAAACTTAACAAAATTATCTTTGTTTGGAAAGAAAGAAAAAGAAAAGAAAAATTATTTATTGCCACAACAAGACGAATAGGGCTAAGGGCCGCATCCCCTGCCGCCACATCTGGCAGGGGACCTTTGGGATCGTGGACGCTAAGAGTGGGGGGGACTCGAGCGTCTATTAAGTGACCCTGGGGAGGACAGCAGTACGTGGTGGTCGCGTGCTACTGTGGGGGAAACAATATTGTTTTCCCGGGACGTGACAAAGGCATAGCGTTAGAGGGGCACCGGCGCGCTCCAATGGAGTTCCCGGAACTCCTCTGTTTTGTGCAGAGGATGGCCACCGTATGGTTTTAGTCGGTAAGAGTCCGACATACCCCTCCATCGTCCCCAGACGGAGGGTATCCATGAGGATTTCCACCCGAAAAAAAAAAACTTCATTAGGAACATTTTAGGAATTACAAACATATTTAAATCAACATGAAGTGGTAATAAATTCTAGTTATTAACACAAGTCCAATACTGTTGCCGATATGCTGAATGTCGTTGAAGTACCTATATTCATATGTACATTAATAAGAACTTCTTATAAAATCAATATTGCAAGCTATTCCAGTATATCGTGATTGCAAGTTTCTGAAGGCCTTTAACGGCCATAATTAATATCCAATCTATCCACGATTTGCTCTACTAGAGATGGGAATTTGACATAAGCTCCATACAAAATATGTCAAATTTCTATCTCTAGTAGGGCAAATCGTGGATAGATTGGATATTAATTTTGGCCGTAAGTGATTTGTGACCTATATTATTAGATACTATTTACGATTGATAGATCACCTAAAAATAGAGAAATGAAATAGAGCTCTTATTTTCTGAAGTTGGTTGTTTTGTCCAACAATGGGGCACTGTCGGTAACTGAGGCTTTTACTATAATATATCGTTCCTACGAATGCTCGACGCTGTATTTGACGAAATGCTCACGACGAGTGACCTGTAACATTCCTATCAATTTTTTGCGTTTACTATTTTGTTGAAATGTCAGATCTGCAGCTAGTGTCTTGCTCGATGAAATCTTACACAAATTTACCACACAACATACAGTCGATTTGTAAACTAAAGTTGTAACAAAGCGTCGAGCGTGATGAACGGTAAAACAGTAGAGCGGCTCCATGGAAATGTAACACAGTGGCTCAATGTTCTGTTACAAGTTACAAGTAAATGCATTTACTTATACACTAGAGTGTATACTCACCTAAACCATAAAATGTCTTTACTATCTTTGATGGCTAGAAATATTACTACTTTACCATGCCATCCCAACCAATCAAAAAGTTAAAGGAATCAAAGCGCTGTAAAAGTCACTAGGACTTGGAATTGAGAGTTCAGACCAAGGCGTTACAATAAAAAAAAAAATCTACCTAACCAAAATGTATGCATAAAAACGTCCATTGTTCTTGAGCTCCATTAAAACACTTCACTTAATTAAGTAAATAAAAAGGTTTCATCGCTCTTGCCTTCTCTGATTGAAGAAGGTTCCCACAAAATAAACATTTTCGTTAGGGAGTGAAAAGGCGTCCCTATAAAAATATATGCTGTATATTTTTTTCAAATAAAAAGGAATAATTATGAAATAATGGACTAAGATGTTGAGCAGAAAAACAAATTAAACATTATAATGGCTTCTATTGTACAGTACCAAAAATATCTTCAATGTTTACCACGAATGAGTTTGGGTTTTGAAATGTAATTCCGAAAATATTGTGTGATGCCAACCTTATATCTATAGAAATAAAAGCTCAAATCGCGCAGATCGCACATACAACGTTCTATAGTTTGTTATGTCGGATCCACTGACGTAGGCACTCATGCCCTTTGCCTCCCACGCTAACTGAACAAGATACCATTTTTATAACTTGGTTCTGAATTTTTTTGGACATAACTACTATTATCGTTATTAGATAGCTGTGGCATAGATAATATAATACTATACTAGTAGCTGTGGGCTGAATATTTCAGGAAAAGGAACAAGTTAGGTACAACAATTTGCGTATGACTGACATTGCACCAAGTACCTCCGGTTGAAATGACACTATCGATTGCGGTAGCTAAAATTAAAATTGTAGAAGAATTATTGTAATAAGAAAACATTAAAGTACTCACTAAAGCCTTTAGTTTATAAACAAACACACACAGTCTTAATGAAATGCTATGTTAAGTCGTGTAACAGGTTTCCCGTTAATATGCAGATATGGCGACGACGACTGAAAACGTCTAATAGAAAAGGGCGGGTTGGGAAAGTTAATGTTTAATGATTGTTCTACGCACCGTTTAGAGCCGTCGATAACACTGGAACATATTCGAGATACAGCTGATACACTTAGCCCCCTCACTGTGGACACTGAGGCACAGGTTGAGCGAGTTCGTACTCGGTAGCGGGTGCGAAGCCGCCAGCTGTGTACCGGCGGAGCGGGCCTGCGCACTCAGCTCTATCGATCCCGCGCCCGTCCATTCACGTGCTGCCACTTCGCCGCCTACATAACGGCGCACCGACTCGATGTTACACACCAATCATCATTAGATAACGTGATATTAGCACTGGACTCTCGGAGCCTACACTTGAGGCACTTCACTCGGACAACAATTAAGAGGCTTTATCGAAAAAGCTTTCATGTAAAAGTTAACTTGCGAATTAGTCGACTATTACGTAACGATATAGTTTTCAGGCAAGGGTAAGAGCGTTTATGCATTTAGAGCTACGTACACTTTAATAGAAGTATCACGTTTGAGTAAATACGAAATGTGTTGAGTAGAAGCGGCTCTCGCCCACGCTAAGTTATCGCCACCACCCTGCATGTAAATGACGTTGTTACGATAACACGGCTTCGGGCCGCGTCAATGTCCCTCGAACTCCTACCTACCATACAACACTCATTTGTCGTTACTTGTGGGTCTTCTATTACCTGTTACGTAAAATATTAAGTTCCCATGTAAACACTATACTGCAATAATGGGACTGAATGGCGTTAATCTGGATATATGTATGAACACAAGCCACAACCGCTGCTTCTAATAAGAGCTAAAGTGGAACCTAGATGATGAAAATTATCATAGGCAAGCCTTACATTCGTTTTTACCACATTTTTACTAACTCTCAGTCATGTCTGTCTGTTCGGTACAAATTTTGCAATCGATTTTAATTTAACTTCCCGATGAGCTGACTTGAAACTTTAAACATAGCTCAGGACTGGATGACATGATGATAAATATAAATAAATATAAATATTTTTGGGACATTTTAATTTTACACATCAACATCTAGTCCCAAACTAAGCAGAGCTTGTACTATGGGTACCTACCTACTAGACAATGAATATAATACTTAGATACTTTTTTTTTGTAAATACATACTTAAAATACATAAGAAACACCCAGACCAACACAAACACTCATGTTCATCACACAAATATTTGTGTTCTGTGGGAAATGTGGTTTAAAAAACTTGTTCATTAAATTATTGAAACGTATAATTGTAATATAGATATGTATACTTATGTCATAGGTATATGTACTGCAATCTACATAACACTGGATATGTGACGGAAACAGGCGAACTTGGTCTTTACTATCATAAGTAGAGCAGATAATACAGATATACACGTAGCAGCTTCAATGCTGTGACATGCATACATAATTCGATGACATACTTATAGTCTGAAGTTAGGCAGGATTATTAGACCTAAAATAGTACAATAAAGCACGTACGTTAAGCAATATAAGTTAATGAAATTGCTCTCTGTAGGGAAATTACCATCAAAGTTTGTGTACCTACGTACCTACTAAGTACGCATATTCACGTTGCCGTTGGTCTGTGGTTTATCCCACCTTGCACCACACCCAGATTGCCGAAAATTCTAGTTTTATACACGTACGGCCAAAATTAATATTCAATCTATCCACGATTTGCCCTACTAGGGATAGGAATTTGACATAAGCTCCTTATAAAATATGTCAAATTTATATCTCTAGTAGGGTAAATCATGGATAGATTGGATATTAATTTTGGCCGGTAGTGCTTGTGCACAAACAAACTCCGTTAACAAAGTTTTGTCGAGGGATTCGGCATATCAACGGAGATGAACATTTAATTCATAAGATGTTGTACCTACCGGTAGCAATATTGCTGGTGCGAAAGGCCGTCCGACGAAAGGATGGAGAAAACTATGCCTATTTGTGTACTATGATGGACGACACAAGCCTTCTTCTTCTTCTTTCTTTGTGATGGACGTCTTTGTTTACGACGCAAGTCTTAAAGAACATAGACGTCAAAATCGGCTAAAAGACAAGTCATTGTTCATCGTTTAACACGTGTAGCCTGTGGGAAAAGTATACGCAGGCTTTTTATGGAGCATTTAGGAAACTGATGGGGCTTCCATGGCTTTGTGTGTGTGTGCATCGGGCATGTTTGCGGCGGCGCGTGTACCTATATTGTTTTTTCGCCACGATGCGAAAGCGAGCCGCGTCCCTTGTACGATGAATGTGGAATAGTTCCAACAAGGTCCTGAAAATTATAGCAAACACTGGACTGTTCACTGCTGTCAGCTACATATTTCAGTATGTGAATATGTTTACTAACATTTAGGCTTAAGAAAATTGTTACTAACCCTATATGAGTATATTTGTGCTTGAAATAAAGTTTATTCTATTATATCCTCTTCCATTCTATTTACACATTGTACCTAGGTCTTAATTGTAGTTACTGGTTAGTATTGTGATAGCAAAAACTTAGTTATTTTCAACAGCTTTCAAAATACGCATTTAAAGGGCTATTTTTATGTTAATCGTCGAGACACACTTTATGTATATAGGCAAAGTCATTATTTAGGAGCGTACCTATAGGAAGTAGGAACCTACCTATATACAACGTGTATCAGAAATGCGTGGCCATATTTGAAGAGGCGATTTCAGGTTTAACCCCGCAACAAAAATTGTTTGATAGCACTCATTGAATGAGCTCTTCAAATATGTCCACGCATTTCTGATACGCGTTGTATAGTACCTACTCAGTACCTAGTGTCTGATTTTCTTTTCTGCGAATTAATTAATAAATTTATTGAATCTGAGCGTTGGATTCTTGGGGCTATATTATGCGCATTTTATTAGCATTTTATCACTACGATGCTGGAGGAATGAAAAATTTGATTTCAGACTTTATGAACATGCTATGAACGCCTGCGGCTGCACTCGCAATAATAATGTGGGAACATAACATATTACTTCTGTGTGTTGGGACTGAAAGTTAAAAGCACTCATTCATTGCTCATTTTCTCATCCCCCGTTGTCCACCCACATTTTTTTCTGGGCACGAATTGATTTTTATTGAAATTCAGTATTATTTAGTTCATCCAGCCTATCGCAGTCCACTTTTGGACATAGGCCTCTCCCAAAACCACAAGTTGTGCCACAACACTCGTTTCTGCTCTTCGCATCCAGTCCACCTCAGCTACCTTGTTCAGGTCGTCAGTCCACCTGGCTGGGGGGCGCCCTATTACCACAGATTACTTAGATAATACATGATTAACCACTCCACAGCAGTTTTTAGATAATAGTTACATATGTAAGCCCTACGTTGCGTTCGCCGATTCGCGTGTTGAAAGATATGCAATATCGTACATAGCTCGCCTACCTATGTATGTCCTCTTATGCATGTACGTACATCTTTCTATCTCTTGAGAGTGATAAGATAACCTAAGGACCTCAGACTTAGATGCCTGCATAGAAATAAAACGTAGTCTAGTGATTCTATCTTACAAAGTCATGTAGTGTCGCTAAGCGAGCTATGGATCGTGCTATGCTTAGAATTTCTTCGAAGGATAAAATTCGTAATGAGATAGTCCGGAAAAGAACCAGAGTGGCCGACATATAGCTTGTAGGATCAGCAAGCTGAAGTGGCATTGGTCTCGCCATGTCTGTCGAAGGACCGATGGCCGTTGGAGCAGACGCGAGTCCTTGAGTGCAGACTGCAAATCGGTAAACGCAGCGTCGGGCGCTCTCTAGCCAGGGGGACCGATGACTTGAAGAAGGTAGCTGATGGAGTGAACTGGATGCCAAGGTGGAGGACTGAGTGTTGTGGTCAGTGCTGACAATGTCTTGATTCACCGCTGCTCTTTTATCAATTCCCCGCAAATTCCCCGACAGAAATAAAACATTTTATTTAGGTTAATTATACTATCAACAAATATAGCTTATCTTTCTATTGGTTTTTTTATTTACCTACTGCTGTATAAATCAATAGTAGTTAATCACTTATTATAGAATTTAGATCATAGAAACTAAAAAATAAAAAAAATAATGTCTATTAAAAATTGATGGTTATTTTATCTCCATATTTTTGCCTTCAGCATTTTCCTGACAAGCATAGACCACCATTTAACCATTAACCATTTTAACTAAGTATTTTATTTGATAAAGAAATTGATGCGTTAAAAAAACAGTAAAATGTTTGATTTGTCGAATCCCCAGAAATTCCCCGCTTTTAGACAAACCCCGCGCAGGCCTCTCATTTCCCGCCAATTGAGGAATTCCCCACCGATTGGCAGCACTGGTTGTGGTGCAACTTGGGAGAGGCCTATGTCCAGTAGTGGACTGCGATAAGCTGAGTTGAAGTAAATAATACCTACTAGTTCAATATCGAGATTTACCTAAGTAGGTATGTCATGATACTCATGATCGATTAGCAGTTTGTGCAGCTCAAAGCGAAATTGACGAGTTATGTATGTTATAAGAATACTTGTAAGTTGTAACATTGAAATATTACTGTAAGGCCGTTGACGAGTTTCATCCAGGTGTAGGTACAGGTTACATTCAAACATTCATTCAAGGTTAGGTTCTCGTGTCATTAAAGGTAGGTAATTATAATCACTGTAAAATATAACGACCTACATTTTCCAACGAGTCCTTTTTGTAATAGGAATTAAATTAAGGAGTATAGGCGGGTCCAATTACCGAGCTCAAAATAGCTCACTCCTCGTTATTGTTGCGAAAACGAATGCGAAAATGCGACAAGTGACGGTATGGTTTTATTACGAAGTTATCTGTGACCTTTAAAATACGAGTGCTATATGAAATTTTAATAGACTAGAGAATGTGAGATGCTTTATTATTACGTATTCTACAGCAGTGGGTGTGAAAGAATCTAATGAACGTAGGAAGAGCTCGGGACTTTGTAGCGAAAATAATTCGAGCAATGGTATAAAATAGTTCTGGCGATGCTTGGGGGAGGCCATGTCCAGCAGTGGACGTCTTTCGGCTGAACGTGAAGAAATCCACATATACCTGTACTGTGAGGCTAAATAATTTTTTCCCACATGCCCCGTTTTCAATACCGCATACTGCCCCAACCCCGGGGCATGATGGGGTTTTTGTAGGGTTGCAGGAATTTAAAAAAAAATCTGTATTTAATTGATTCTAAAACTGAATACAATGCCAAATAATAGTTTAGTGAGTTAAGCAAAGTGTTGTGATTATCAATAATTATTAAACGTAGGTAATATTTTGATACTTTTATTATTGTTTTGTCCCCGTAATGCCCCCCTTACCCTATTTTCGATATATAGACGTGAAGGCAAAAGAAAGACGGGCCAATAAGGATAGAAAGGGGTGCTGGGCCATAAAACCTCGATTTCTTACCTATCCGGGGGACCTTATTGTCCGCCGTGGCGGATATTCATCTATTTGAATGAGCTATCCAACGACACCCCACACCATGATATAGACGCAAAAAAAACATCCCCATGGTGACGTGTAGGGAGGTGAGGTAGGTAACCTAATAAAAAAGAAACAATTTTTTATTTCACCACTTTGTCGGTGTGATTAATAATGTATAGGTACCTACTAAGAGTCTCTGAGCTAAGCCACGGACAGACAGACAGACAGTCTGAAGGACATGGCGAAACTATAAGGGTTCCTTGTTGACTACGGAACACTAAAAATGTCTAAAATAACTTTCTAACAAAAAAAAACTTGGGAAATTTTACGCATCACCAAGAAACAAAATAAAGCTTCGAGCTCTTTTAAAATACGTGGGACACTCAGAAAGTTTTGCGAAACTAAAAAAAATTGTTCTATACGTACATATATTTTTATCAAATCTTTTCAAAGTACTTTCCACCAGCCTCTATACAAAGATTCATGCGCCTAAACCAGTTTTCAAAACACTTTTTCCAGTCCGCCGCAGACACCTCGTTTACAGCCTGCTCGAACGCAGCCAGCGCATCTTCCGGCGACGAAAATTGTATCCCTTTGAGCTGATTTTTTATTTTTGGGAATAAAAAGAAGTCACACGGTGCTAGATCAGGGCTGTAAGGAGGGTGACCCAGGAGTTTGACTGGCGTGCTGTCCAGGAAGTCCCTCGTTTTGAGTGCGGTGTGCGCAGGTGCATTGTCGTGGTGGAGCAGTAGCCCGCGGAGCCCTGTGTTTGGTCGCTTGTTGCTTATAACAGAGAAAACTTCTGGCAAAAATTTGGTAGTATACCATTCGGCATTAATGCTTCTTTGATCCCGTAAGGGAATTGATACCAAGTGGCCAGTCAAATTAAAAAAGCTAGCGATCAAAATCTTACCCCCGCTTCTAGATCACTTCACTTTGGTAGGCGTTGGCTCATTTTGAAACACCCAAACAGTCGACTGGCGCTTGGTTTCTGGGTCGTATTGATAAATCCAGGACTCATCACCTGTAACGATGTCGTAAACACGCCGAGACGAGCCTGCTTCAAATTTGTTAAGCATATCACGGCACCATTCCACCCGGGCCTGCTTCTGAGCATCGGTGAGGTTGTGCGGCACCCAGCGTGATACTATCCTCCTCACGCGAAGATGGCTGTGTAGAATCTCGTGAACGCTTCCCGATCCAATCTTCAATATGTGTTGAATCTCCTGATATGTAATTCGCCTATTGTCTTGGATTAAATTTTTCACTGCTAGCACGTTTTCTTCGGTAACAGCCGTCAAAGGGCGACCGCTTCTTTCGTCATCCCCCAAAGTTGGTCGACCGCGCTTGAATTCGTTATACCAACGATACACGGTTGCCTTAGAAGGGCCTTCATCCATGAATGCCATTTGAAGTCTATCGTACGATTCATCCGGTTTCAGGCGACACTTGAAATCGTATAAAATCATAGCTCTAAAATGTTCCCGGCGCAGATCCATATTTCAGTGAGACACAATACTTTGAATTAACTCGCAAAAAATGTGGAGGGAAATTTTGAAATTGGAACTTACTTATTTTTACTTATAAATAATCATATTTTCGAAAAACATTATAACTGGCCAGTCTCCCATATATAAAAACTTTTTTTCGCAATACTTTCTGAGGGGCCTGGTAGTGACCTTGTTTTTGGAATTTGATTTGGACCAGTGGCGGCGTAAGGGGGGGGGGGTGGAGGTGATCATCCGCCCCGGGTGACAAGTGAGTGCGGCGCCGGTGCCACTTGGAAGCCGCCAGTATTTCTTCCAAAGTGGCGGTTCAGTGGACTACCTTAGAGCTTCTGAGATTATTTTGTAAAATAGGACTATTCCGAGTCTAGTGATGTGTCAAAGATTTGTATTTTCGGTGGCTTCATGTGAAAAAAGACGTGTGGCACTCGGAGACTGCCGCGATAAAGCTATTGCATAGCATTTTTTATGTAAATACAAAGAGGAGGTGCCCTAACGCCGAAACTCTAAGCAGGCATGAGTCACCAGATTGCGGGGCGAAGAGGGGGATTTCGCATGCGCAGTAACGCCGATACAACCTATGCCACCTAGAGGCGATTTGCAGAACTAAAGAGACAAGCGTGATATTTCAAAAAGTCATTAAAAGTTCTGCTATTCATCGATAGATGGCAAAACTAAAAAGTATCACCGCTGTGCCGGTCGGAGTGGGGGGTGTTAGGTTATTTTCGTTACGGAATTTCTGGATTCGGTCTCCACGCTCAAGGCCCGCGATAGGAGCTATGCAATAGCTTAATAAGCATTTCAAAATTAAAGTTAATGAAATCATACTTAAGAATCTTAAGATCCGCAATGAGCCAAGTGCGACTAACCTTGATCGATTGAATATTTTAGCAAAATAAAGTCACGTATGCACGATTAGTTCTTGTCGTTTTATTTTGGGGGGGTGCTCAATAGAAAAAGTCACGTATACACGTTTAGTTCTTGTTTTATTTTGGGGGGTGCTCAATAGAAAAAGTCACGTATAGTAGCCGGCATGAGTCGTGAGCACAGATGGACAGTAGTGGGGGCAAGTTCACGCATGTACACTTTCGACCAAAATTATTTAGTATCTTTGTTCACTAAATTTCACCGTTAGCGTTTTATAAGAATTATGGGTAGTTATAGAAAATACAAACTTTTTCAAATTTCACTCATATTATGATTTTGGGACTTTTTTTTACGCACAGATAAATAAACAGAAAACATTTTGACTTTTAATTTATTTTTTACTATTTAGTTATTGATGGATAGGTTTTTTAATTCGCATTCGTATTCTCAGCAAGTCCTTTCATTTGATACCCATATTGTACAAAATTTCAGCTAAATAGATTGAAGATATCTGCTTCAAAATTGAGTTGCAAGATTCCACTCTAACAAATATATTTACATACGTGCATACATTGCAAGTTAAATACAATCTTGTAATACCAGGCCCCTCAGAAAGTATTGCGAAAAAAATTTTTTATATATGGGAGACTGGCCAGTTATAATGTTTTTCGAAAATATGATTATTTATAAGTAAAAATAAGTAAGTTCCAATTTCAAAATTTCCCTCCACATTTTTTGCGAGTTAATTCAAAGTATTGTGTCTCACTGAAATATGGATCTGCGCCGGGAACATTTTAGAGCTATGATTTTATACGATTTCAAGTGTCGCCTGAAACCGGATGAATCGTACGATAGACTTCAAATGGCATTCATGGATGAAGGCCCTTCCAAGGCAACCGTGTATCGTTGGTATAACGAATTCAAGCGCGGTCGACCAACTTTGGGGGATGACGAAAGAAGCGGTCGCCCTTTGACGGCTGTTACCGAAGAAAACGTGCTAGCAGTGAAAAATTTAATCCAAGACAATAGGCGAATTACATATCAGGAGATTCAACACATATTGAAGATTGGATCGGGAAGCGTTCACGAGATTCTACACAGCCATCTTCGCGTGAGGAGAATAGTATCACGCTGGGTGCCGCACAATCTCACCGATGCTCAGAAGCAGGCCCGGGTGGAATGGTGCCGTGATATGCTTAACAAATTTGAAGCAGGCTCGTCTCGGCGTGTTTACGACATCGTTACAGGTGATGAGTCCTGGATTTATCAATACGACCCAGAAACCAAGCGCCAGTCGACTGTTTGGGTGTTTCAAAATGAGCCAACGCCTACCAAAGTGAAGCGATCTAGAAGCAGGGGTAAGATTTTGATCGCTAGCTTTTTTAATTTGACTGGCCACTTGGTATCAATTCCCTTACGGGATCAAAGAAGCATTAATGCCGAATGGTATACTACCAAATGTTTGCCAGAAGTTTTCTCTGTTATAAGCAACAAGCGACCAAACACAGGGCTCCGCGGGCTACTGCTCCACCACGACAATGCACCTGCGCACACCGCACTCAAAACGAGGGACTTCCTGGACAGCACTCCAGTCAAACTCCTGGGTCACCCTCCTTACAGCCCTGATCTAGCACCGTGTGACTTCTTTTTATTCCCACAAATAAAAAATCAGCTCAAAGGGATACAATTTTCGTCGCCGGAAGATGCGCTGGCTGCGTTCGAGCAGGCTGTAAACGAGGTGTCTGCGGCGGACTGAAAAAAGTGTTTTGAAAACTGGTTTAGGCGCATGAATCTTTGTATAGAGGCTGGTGGAAAGTACTTTGAAAAGATTTGATAAAAATATATGTACGTATAGAACAATTTTTTTTAGTTTCGCAAAACTTTCTGAGTGTCCCACGTAAATAAAGGAAGATGAAGAAGAAAAAAAAACATTTTTTTATTCAAAACATTAACTCAAAAATCAAAATATAACTTAATTACAACAAAAGAAAAATAAACTGTTTTAAATTCGAAAATGTGAGTCAATAAAGTTGAACCGAAAGTGTACGGTAGCCGAATGACACCTAATTGTCCAATAGACGACGAGCATCGACTGTCGACCAATCGCGTAAACGCAATGTTCGGCGTCGGCACCCCGCGCTCCTGTTATTCCACCAAACAGATCTATAAATGAACTTCTGAGCAGGTGAAGTTTGTGCTCACGACTGGTGCCGGTATCTGTATGCACGTTTAGTTCTTGTTGTTTTATTTTGGGGGGTGCTCAATAGAAAACCGCCCCGAGTCCAACCCATGCTACGCCGCCACTGATTTTGACTACACGAGCGCAAAGATCTTTAAGTTTCTCTTTGCCTTTAAGGTATCGGGTATTATGAAATAAAAACCAACATTTAGGATGCCAACGATATCTTTTATTAGTGTCATCCAAATAAACTTAGATGATACCTACTGAAGCTTATTTACATAAGAACTGTACATTTATTAATTTATATACATGTTCTACAGACTCGACGGATTAATATCTGTACACACGGCTAGTATTGATCTAGGTTAATGCTTAGACGAATAAACAAAGGCGGACGGAATCTCGCTAAACAAAAAGTGAAGCACCCATAGTAAGACGGCTCGCTTAAAAGTACGGGGTGGCACGCACACATTCACACACATAATAAAACAAAAAGCCGCGATTAGGTACGCAATCAATCTTATGTGACGGTAGACATTGTCGTAGTGTCACAAATAAAATAACAATATATATCTGATGTGTTAAAATTCTGTCGAAATTATAGTAGTTTTAGGAAAAAATAACTATATACTGTGGTTCAACCTTTTCTTAGCGAGATTCCGTCCGCCATTTTTTTATTCGTCCGAGGGTTAATGACAGAATATCTTACAGGGTCTTGTTCATATCCGAACGTTAGTAAACGTTATAATATTAAAGAGTTTTTATTCAAAATGTACAATATAGTGTTAAAATGCCAATTCACGTGGAAAAGAAAAAATACTTTAGGTAAAACTTGCCTATTAGGTATACTTAAATCTACATTTTTATCGAATTCTAATAATTAGTTACGCCGGATCTGCAAAACAATGAACTACAAAATCAGTAATTAAAAAAAACTGTTTGTCATTACAATTTGACCATATTTAACTTAAATAAAACACAATTGTGAGATTTCTTTCACACGTTTAAAATTAAAACATAAAAGCTGTCAATATTTAGACATAAAAATACGGATCTGCTATTATAATATTTTTAAAACGGCAACATTATAAAATAAAACTTGTGTTACATTTTCATCATCAAACATTTTGTTAAAACTTAAATATTTATAATATAGCTGCACATTCAGCTAATCAAATTATGCTCAAAACAAAATAACCCAGGTATCTGATTTATTCACAGAAAACTGAAGTTTTTAAATATTTTACGTCAAATATGAAAATTATTGAAACGTAATTTTATTATTCGCGGTTACCACAATATTAATTACATTTGATGTAATTATTTGTTTTCCTTAAATATAATTTACCTTATTTTGTCGTTATCTAATCTCGCGAGTACTAGTTTGACATTTCAAAAAACGTCAAATCGATTCAAGCCTGTAGACATAAAGGTCTTAATTGCGTAAAGTCACGCAAACATGAACTTTATATCACTATTTTTTAAGTCGTTAACTAGTTAGCGAGATTATAGTTTAGTAAAATATTTCGTTTTAAAAGGTAAATAAATACATAAAAAATCACAGATTTGACATCTACCGGTCAAGTCTCTGTAAACAAATATACAATAGCACATAAAATAGTAGTCGCGAATAACAAAATAACGTTTCAAAGTTGTCACTATTTTACGTATTTAACATTACGTCGTTCAGTTTCTCAGAGCGATCATACAAACGAACGCCCAAGGAACGCCCCGGGCATCGTCCGACGACATAACTGAACGCGGCCCTAGATGAAAAAAAAGTCGAAAAATTTCATAACAAACAAAATAGCGACGGTTCGACCTTAACAAATTTATGACTCGATCCGGCAATATCAATCAATCAATCAATCAACTCAGCCTATCGCAGTCCACTGCTGGACATAGGCCTCTCCCAAGTTGCGCCACAACGCTCGGTCCTCTGCCTTCCGCATCCAGACCACCCCCCCTCTACCTATGGGTGTCGTAAAAGGCGACTATGGGTTGAAATCAGGAGGATGGGCAGCAGCGTCCTTCTGTGCACTAACATCGTGCAACATCACCCACTGCGGTCACCAACCCGCCTGCCCAGCGTGGTGACTATGGGCATACATCCCAATGCACGCACAACCAAAAAAAAAACGGCAATATCAGGCAAGCTTAAATCATTTCACAAAACAAAATAAATAATAGCTACAAAAAAATGACTTAATAACGTGCCAGTGACGTAGTGTTAACTTAACTTTTGTCCAACTAACTAAACTAGCAGGTACTTATCGGTGAGGCACCGTGATGTTGTCCGACTATCGCTTAACTAAATAAATAGCACACTAAACGTTAAAACTAATAAAATGAGTAAAAATATTGTAAAATTGACAATGGTGTCGATTCTCTTGTTCACGAACTAAACTTATTTTAACTATCGCTCTCTTTTACTAATAGTAGATACAAGAAAGGGAAGGCAGCAACTTTAGAATTGTCAAATTAGTTTATGTTTTACATTTCTTTGTATTTTAGTGGGCACGTTCCAAGATCACGACTAAACTTGTATCGAAATCTAAATTCCGACTAATTTGACAGTTCTAAAATTGTTGCCATCCCTTTGTTGTATCTACTATTAGTAAAAGAGAGCGATAGTTTAAAATAAGTTTAGTTCTTCAACAAGAGAATCAACATCAATGGTGTTGATTTTCTTGTTAACAAACTAAACTATTCATATCTTTTTCTAATAGTGAAGACGAGAACGAGATATAATTTTAGAACATTCGAATTAATTTCCTAGATACATTTCTTCGTTTTTTAAACGGCACGTTCCGGGATCACGACTAAAGTTGTTTGGAAATTTTAATTCCGACTAATAAATTAACAGCACTAAAATAGTTGTCATCCCTTTCTTGTATCTACTATTAGTAAAAGAGAGCGATAGTTGAGTTTGTGAACAAGAGAATCAATACTAATGTTACAAGTGTTTTAATTTTTTTTTTAATTCGACTGGATGATGATGGGAGCTGCCATTATCGATTTTGAATCGTTGTAATATCCAGTGCATAGCAAATTTATAAAGCATGCAAATAAAATTCACTATACTCCAATGATTAAAAAAAAAAAAAAAAAAACACAATAGATACAAAAAAGCGTGTTAAAAAGATCGACTGTATAAAATAATTACCATACATACTCAAAAGTATCACATGAAAAAATTGCATATCGCCGTTTGCACTTTTATATCGTGCATTATGAAAATAGAACCGTGGGTGGATATAAAATAACACTCCGCAAAAATAGCTCTGAGATTACATAAACATAAATATTCAGGGTTATTGAAAAAATAACGAAAGTAACCGACATAGCCCGAAGAATTGCCAAACTTAAGTGGCAGTGGGCGGGGCACATTGCTCGCAGAACGGATGGCCGATGGGGCAGTAAAGTTCTGGAGTGGCGACCGCGTACTGGAAGGCGCAGCGTGGGTAGACCCCCCACAAGGTGGACCGACGACCTGGTGAAGGTCGCGGGAATCCGCTGGATGCGGAAGGCACAGGACCGGTCGTCGTGGCGATGTTTGGGGGAGGCCTATGTCCAGCAGTGGACGTCTTTCGGCTGAAATGATGATGATGATGATGATTGAAAAAATACCATAAACACTTTAAGGGTAGTCTCTGCTCATATTTGGCACAACTTTTACTATAAGACGAAATCGTGAAAAAAACGGTCAAGTGCGAGTCGGACTCGTGCACCGACGTTTCCGTTCCTTCCATGGACGTGTTTGCGCCATAACCGTGTTTAAAAACCGGAATGTAAACTAAGTTTGTTTGTGAAGGATTTTTGATAATTTCTACAAAACAGTTCTTGTTAGAAACAACTTGTATTTTTCCGGTATTATTTACATGAACTTTATTTCAGATTTTTTGCTTTACAAACTTCACGGGATATTGTTTTTTTTGGTATTTTTCATCATAAGTCGAAAACTTCGCAAAATAAAAATAAATTAAAACCTGTTTTTGAGTGTGCAAATGAAGTCCATTCATATGATACCCCACTTGAACTAGTAGCCACCGCTTGAAATTTTGAACGTCCATTTGCCCCCTTTCACAAGGAAAATATTTTTCATTTGCAATAAGGTTGAGTAAGAAATATTTAAAACTATTTCAAATCGATAGCATTCAATAGCATTAAGAGTTGCTGAAATATGCCGCTGTGACATTAACAAACATACGAAAGATGAACGGAGTCGCAACATCTTCTTCTTCGTGTCGACACGAGCTACATAATGATAATAGCTCATGTCGTGGGGAAAAGATTAGCCAGTCAGCAAGTTGGTAGCGGGGCTGACTGCCCAGGGTGCGCCGGACGATCAATTAAATAGTCGGAGTCGCAACATGAGTTCCTTTTTTAACTTCATGGTACGGTTTTCAATAAAATCTGTTGTTGCATTCGTAAGCGAATACGTAACTCGATCAAATCTATGGAACAAGTTTTCTTTTTACGATTTCAAAGTTGGTCCCACAGTAGAAGTTGTGCAGAATGTTGGGCAAAGACAACCATTAAAGTATTTTTTTCACAGCTTTTTTTCGATTACACTGAAATATCAACATTCGAGTTACATAAAAAGTATTCAGTTACAATAATATCTGACAATATATTTATCACAATCATGTTGCGTTACTGGGTTAATAAAAAATTTAGATGCCTAATATTAAATTTACACAGATACAATGGAACTAAGTATCAATTAATAAAAAATCAACTTACACAAATAACACGACATTGTTAGGAAATTAGAAAGGTCAGATCGTCTTACGATATTCTTGGGGTCGATTTTGAAATGCCGTCAGTCTTATATAAATTGACATTTCAGAAGACAATGATATTTCAATATTATTATTTACAAGAGTTACAGAATTAAGATATGTACGTAGAAATATATTATAAGCCACGTTTAAGAAATCACTATGTAAATTAAATTACTCTTGAACCCACAGATATATGAAAACAGGAGAAGTGGTAAGACGGCGTGTTCGGGTCTCCGCGACATGATCGATGCGATCACATCATAAGCAAATAAATGGCCGTCTCCGACATATAGTACGCTGTTAACGTAAACACGATCAGTGTTATCGAGTTAAAATGCCGTGTTGTTTGTAAAAATACAAGCTGTAATGTTAACTACGTGGAAGACGGCATCTCCTTTCACGCGTAAGTACTAAAATATTATTGTTTTTTTCAAAAAAAAAACAGTAAAACATAATTTCGTAAAACGTGATGAAGTACATAGACGATTATTTTCACTAGGAACAAAAACCATTGCTTGCTTAGTAAAAGTCAATCAATGAATCGGCTGGACTAACGGTGTAATGGATAAGTGTTTTTACCGATACTCTCACTAACACGAGGGGTGCGTAGTACGGTCGCATGTTGCTACCGTGAACTGTCAAATACACGTTATTCACGATTGGTGGATTTCGTGTAACACTGTGTGCGCGGAAATGAATACGGTGTCACTATAGTGTGCGTAACTAATGGCGCGTTGACGTTTTTTGTGTGCGTGACTTGTCAAAATCATGGTATAAGATGTTTTACCAGGTATTCTCTTCCCGCGATGCCTCCAAGCTACGTCACGATCAGTGTTGTCATTGATTGATATCTTCAATATATTTAAGGAGATTTTTGGTCATAATCAATAAAAGAATCCTAACTAGCCTATTTGTTATCTCGTATTATTCATCTAATTAGTTATTAAAGGAAACTGTATGAAATTACTAGTTCAAAAGTGCACACAAAGTGGCAGCACATCAAACTGACAAGTGTCAAGCTAACAGCCCGCTATTGGTTCCACAGCCGATGACGTAGTTCCAAAGAATTTTTACCCAAGATAGAATGCGGACGGAGAAATTTAAGAACTTCAAAAATGAATAATATCCCGATCATATAAGGTCCAAAATCTTTTATCAAAATCAGGGAGAAAATTAAGGGGGGATGTGCCATAATCGCCACGCTTGGCAGGCGGGTTGGCCCCTTAATTGGGGGAGGCCTTTGTCCAGTAGTGGACGTCTTTCGGCTGTAATGATGATGAGGGAGAAAATACCGGGAGAGCCCGGTTTTATGAGATAGCACTACCGAGAGCCCGCTTTCCCTTTCCTGCATGTATGGACACCCTATAGAAAGAAACAAAGGGCTCCCCAATCATCGGACCGAATTTTAGTCAGCCGTCCGCTTTCCAGTTTGATATATAAGTTCCTTGCGTAGTACGGAGGCAATCACGTGACCTAGCTGTCACGGGAAGAGAGTACCTGGTGAAAAATCTTATTATACCATGGTCAAAGTTATGTTGTTAATGTATTATTCTGTCAATGTGTGAGTAGGTGACGACATCGGTTTCCGAACAAACAGTGCTCAACAACACATCTCCTTTACTTCAGAAATCTGTGCTTGAACCTATCATTAAATGATACATGAATAATACGTCTTATGAAATGTCAATCTGTTAATCAGTCAAATTCCTGTTTATGAATTAAAAGGCACAAAGATAATATCTCATAGCTTGGTAACTTAACAGTACTCTTGCAATATTTGTCTACACTATAACTTATAAGGTGTAACATTATTAGCTGAAAACCTCTTAAGGGGTCATTGTACTCATCAGTATGAACGACTTTTACATTGGGACTAATCTAGAAATTGCGAAAAAAAAACAGCTGTTGCCTACATTTTGTCGAGTTATACGAACATAAATGTATGGAGCAGCTTGATCAAGTTTGGTCCCATACTAAAAGTAGTTCGTACTGATGAGTACAATGACCCCTTAAGACGTTTTCAGTTATTTCAGTTCCACGTTGTATAACAGTGGGGGAACTATTTATCTATATTATTTAGGTTTCGTAGGACAAGGCGGCGCGGGTCGGTGAGGGCGGGGAACCGAGTCTTCATACACTTCGTCATACAGATTAGCGTTAGAGTACACCGGCTGAGTCGCATACACGCTTTGCGCAGTCGGCTCGCCTATCTCACTGTAAAAGTTACTCGCTGTGTCGTTGACCTCGTCATACAGCACCTCCCCGCGAGACGTCGACGCCACACTACCGCCGTAACTAATGGCATAATTAGAATAATGACCGAAATCTACATTCTGATACTTGTACGCGGAATAATTCTTCGAGTTTTCGACGCAATCACTGAAGTTCCGTAACTTTTCACCTTCCTCCTCGTATTTCGGCACGTAGATATTCTTTTCGTATTCATTACTCGTGTTCGGTTTCGATGGCGTTGATAGTTTCGTGTAATAGTCTTTTGTTTCCAATATAAACTGTTGTTGAGCTGGATTGACGTCGTAATTTTTATAAAGAGGAATGTCGTTATATTTAGTTTCTTCAGTAACGTGGTTCGCATAAACGGATGAAGTTGAGGGCGCATTGTATGTGGTGTCAGCATATAAATAATCACTGTTATTGCTTTTAGATCTGAGGTTTAGAGATTCTGAAATTCTGTCGTCCAGCGACATTTCTGCTAGCGATGCTGATACACTCGGTATATTCCTTTCAACTGAGAGAGCATTATTCATCGCGTAAGACGATGGTAAGGTTCCGTAGGGTTTATTATTAGTATTTATAGCACTTGTAGATGGAGTATTATTATAAATATGTGATATATCCGCGCTGGTGGACGCCGAGTGGTTATTCGTCGAGTATCTGTGAGATTCTTGTTGTTGGCTAGTATTAGATTCGTTTATCGTTATATCATAATTAGATCTAGATGCGTTTTGTTGTGTGTGAGGCCAAAACTGCGAAGTGTCAAAGGGGTCTGGTTGTGTGGATGTTTGTGAGCTAGTCAAGTGTAGGGGACTCGATAGATTGTCTAAAGACTTAGCACCGTAGAGATTTGAGTAGTTGTGAATATTGTACGAGTTTGCAGACAGTCCAGGTAAGCTTTCTATGCTCTGCTCGCCCCAATCACTGTCGAGTCCTGTAAGTAAAGAAACAAAGTTCAAAAATATAAGCATAAAGTACAGTCAAGCTATATATATCTTTGGTGATAAAACTAGCTAAGCAAAAACAGTCTTATATGAAACATACTACACTACCACACAACCCCCAGTTTCTGAAAACCTGTTTAAATTAATCTGTTGTTAAATCTCATGTCACCTGCTCTGATTGGTCGGCCAAACTAGTAACAACCAATCACATCGCTTAAGATGATATTTGACAGCTGATTAGTTCATTTTGGCGTTGATCAGCCTTTCGAAAACTGGGGGTAAAACAGTTCCGCTTATAATGGTTTAGTTACTATTGATATGCAGTTGACCGTACCTTTCTTTTTGAATAATATACCAAAACTATATCTTTGAAATTAAATAATCAGAATAAGGCGATGAATAGACAAAATTATGAAGTCAAATGATAATCTTGTGAAGTTACTAGCTTTCCTTTGACACAACACTTGTCTTTCGATCAAATCTGGAAATGCAGTTTAGATCCACTTTTGATAGGACAGTACCAGGCCCCTCAGAAAGTATTGCGAAAAAAAGTTTTTATATATGGGAGACTGGCCAGTTATAATGTTTTTCGAAAATATGATTATTTATAAGTAAAAATAAGTAAGTTCCAATTTCAAAATTTCCCTCCACATTTTTTGCGAGTTAATTCAAAGTATTGTGTCTCACTGAAATATGGATCTGCGCCGGGAACATTTTAGAGCTATGATTTTATACGATTTCAAGTGTCGCCTGAAACCGGATGAATCGTACGATAGACTTCAAATGGCATTCATGGATGAAGGCCCTTCCAAGGCAACCGTGTATCGTTGGTATAACGAATTCAAGCGCGGTCGACCAACTTTGGGGGATGACGAAAGAAGCGGTCGCCCTTTGACGGCTGTTACCGAAGAAAACGTGCTAGCAGTGAAAAATTTAATCCAAGACAATAGGCGAATTACATATCAGGAGATTCAACACATATTGAAGATTGGATCGGGAAGCGTTCACGAGATTCTACACAGCCATCTTCGCGTGAGGAGGATAGTATCACGCTGGGTGCCGCACAACCTCACCGATGCTCAGAAGCAGGCCCGGGTGGAATGGTGCCGTGATATGCTTAACAAATTTGAAGCAGGCTCGTCTCGGCGTGTTTACGACATCGTTACAGGTGATGAGTCCTGGATTTATCAATACGACCCAGAAACCAAGCGCCAGTCGACTGTTTGGGTGTTTCAAAATGAGCCAACGCCTACCAAAGTGAAGCGATCTAGAAGCGGGGGTAAGATTTTGATCGCTAGCTTTTTTAATTTGACTGGCCACTTGGTATCAATTCCCTTACGGGATCAAAGAAGCATTAATGCCGAATGGTATACTACCAAATGTTTGCCAGAAGTTTTCTCTGTTATAAGCAACAAGCGACCAAACACAGGGCTCCGCGGGCTACTGCTCCACCACGACAATGCACCTGCGCACACCGCACTCAAAACGAGGGACTTCCTGGACAGCACGCCAGTCAAACTCCTGGGTCACCCTCCTTACAGCCCTGATCTAGCACCGTGTGACTTCTTTTTATTCCCAAAAATAAAAAATCAGCTCAAAGGGATACAATTTTCGTCGCCGGAAGATGCGCTGGCTGCGTTCGAGCAGGCTGTAAACGAGGTGTCTGCGGCGGACTGGAAAAAGTGTTTTGAAAACTGGTTTAGGCGCATGAATCTTTGTATAGAGGCTGGTGGAAAGTACTTTGAAAAGATTTGATGAAAATATATGTACGTATAGAACAATTTTTTTTAGTTTCGCAAAACTTTCTGAGTGTCCCACGTATTAATTAAAAACGTGTATCTAATCGACCTGTATTTCCTAGACCAATGTGAGAGCCATAAATTAACAAGTCTATTAAAAAGATAACAAAAATGTCTACAGAAATCTGATATTAGATCAGTGATAATGTTTAAATTTTAATTTTAAAACCAGGTTTATTTATTTAAAGACCGATGTATTCAAAACTTACCAATTTGCGGCACATCTATTGGTTCATCAAGTATGGACACAACATTCTGACTGTTCGGAGAAGACTTTTTGCATGGCGTGCTCAATCTCGTTGAAGGCGGAAGATCCAGATCAATTAGTATGTCTTCTTTAACTGAAATTAAACACAAATTAATGAGATATTACATTGGGATTGAGACAGAATTATCAGGCATACAAGCTACATCCTGCAATCGTCGACAATAAACTAAGATGAGAAGTATTGCCATTGCCTTCATCATCATCTTTTCAGCTGAAAGATGTCAACTGCTGGACATAGACCTCCCCCAAGCATCGCTACAACGACCCGTCCTGCGCTTTCCGCATCCAGCGGATTCCCGCAACCTTCACCAGGTAGTAGTTCCACTTTGTGGGGGCCCTCCTCATGCTGCGCCTTCCAGTACGTGGTCACCACTCCTGAATTTTACGGCCCCATCGGCCATCCGTTCTGCGAGCAGTGTGCCCCGTCCACTGCCACGAAAATTTGGCAATTCTTCGAGCTATGTCGGTTACCTTCGTTCTCCTGCGAATCTCCTCATTTCTGATTCGATCTTGCAGGGACACTCCGAGCATAACCCTCTCCATTGCCCTTTGAGTGACTGAGCATTCTTATCAGGCCCATTGTGAGCGACCAAGTTTCAGTGCCGTAAGTAATTACTGGCTACACACTGGGCCCTAATTCACATAATGTCAAGACGCGCCGATCAAGTTGCAGTGACACTGCAGTTCGTTTCTGACAGCGATCGCCGTAGATAAGAGAATACGAAAAGCATTGTTTTAATCGAAACTTAACTGCAATTGCACTGAAACTGCACTTCTTTAGTTACGTGAATTGGCCTACTAGTCAGACTTTCTTTCGTCTTGAGACACAAACAAACAAATGACAAATGTATGGTCGAAAGTTGATTTAGAACAAAAAGAGACCAGTGATGGTTATCTTGTAGTCCCATTTTACAACACTCACCATAAGTAATTTAATGTAAATTAAAACCTAGTTACAATTGAGCTTCGTGACACATTAAACCTTCGTGCCACGTTAATAGCGCATCACATGGCCTTTGAGAGTACATAATATTCAGTCACAGATTACCTAATCTAACTAATGTAAGTCTACGCCCACTAAATAAAACTGTACGGCCGAACTAAATGCGTCCATTCCACAAGAAACTTTTCACCAGACTGACACGCGAGTTTCAAAAAGGTAACAAAGATGTTGTTTCGGAATGATATGACCCGCTGACACTACAGAGTCGTGATCAATAGCACGATTGACTCTAATCACGTATCAAAATACAATAACGATGTTGACCATACAGTTAAAGCTGAGCACGTGACGTCTGACATGACATTATAATAGCCAGACTTTTTTTGTAATCTTGCTTTAGAATACTGAAAACTGTAAATATGGATTTTGTTTATATTTGCCATGCTATAAATTAATAGTGTGATCTTAGATAGCGAGCATTGACAGCCTAGCGGTTCAAGAAAATCCAAGTTCGAACCAGACCCGCACCACTGACTAAAAGTCATTGGAAGGATTCATGTGCAGGTCAAAATTTGATTATCACTTGCATTAACAGTAAAGGAACAATTCGTGAAGAAGCCTGCACACCTGCGAGTCCTCCATTAAGTTCTTGATAGCGTGTGAAGTCTGCCAATCCGCAGTTGGCTAGCGAGGTAGACTGAGGCCTATATCCTTCTGATTCTGGCAAAAGGCCCATGCCCAGCAGTGGGACCGTAATGAACTGCGGTTATGTATGTATGTTATCCTAGAGTAAGATAGTTTGTTGCCACAAAGACTTCAAAAATGTTCTGCAATAATTTGGTAAACATTCAAAAGTCTTTGTGAGCAACAAACACTAGACGAAGTGCTGCGAACAATCATAGTGAAGCCTATAAAACCGTGCTCCTCCGTGTACAAACCAGCGCTCACGTACACACCATGCACCTGAAGGATATTTGTTTTCGCGATGCTTACTGGACGATGCCGCGACATGTGAACTGAGAGGGGTGAGCACGGTTTAAGGTGCATGTGTGTGCGTGAGCACTGGTTGTACATGAAAGAGCACGGTTTTTGTTGGCTTCACTATGGTTGTTTGCAGCACTTAGTCTATATATTTTACTATGTCTGTGGCAACAAACTATCTTATTTTAATGTTAAAATCCTTGCCCACTTTTGTCCCTACTCACCCCTCGGCCCCTATCCACTCCGTTTTAAAGTACTTAAAAAGCAGTTCAGCTTTGTTTGGTTCACCTTTTGACCTTTACACTATAAAACCGGCCAAGAGCATGTCGGGCCATGCTCAGTATTATAGGGTTCCTTAAGTAGGTGTAATTACAAACGAATCAAATCGAATATTAATCATGGGCTCATGGCTATGCTATTTTAGTTTTTGCAATAAGCGGCAGCATTCGCGACTCAGAGCGTGTTGTTAGTAGCGCCATCTAGCGATAAATTCAAGAAGCCAAATTGAAGAAGTGTGTTCAACACATAAAGGTATTATACTGACGTAATAGAGACACTGTCACCTCATTATCACGTCACCGAAAGCGAAATGAATATATGTGCGAAATTGACACGTGTAGGAGTGATTTTTAGTGATGTGACATGGACGTTTCCGCATTATCGATATAGTTCAACCGGCCTTACTTTTAAGGAGTGGTAATATTTTAAAACTGCTAAGCTATTAAGTAACTATTGTTTTAAAATTACAGATATTTGAGACATAATTTTATTTGTTTTAAAAGATTGAGTTACGCAATTAAGGGCTATATTATAATTACATTATTAATGTCACGAAGGTAAGAAATACATAAGTAAGAAATAAAAAAATCAATTAATCATCATTTCAGCCGTAAGACGTCCAATGCTGGACATAAGCCTCTCCCAAGCATATATTGGGGGGATATGCCATAACCGCCACGCTTGGCAAGCGGGTTGGCGATCGCAGTTGGTTGGTTAAATACTCAGAGAACGCTGCTGCCCATCCTCTGGTGAATCCCTTAGTCGCCTATTACGACACCCATGAGAAGATATAGGGTCCATTCAGTAGTTTTTGCGTGAAAGAGGAACAAACATCCATCCATCCATACTTACAAACTTTCACATTTATAATATTAGTAGAATAGGATAGGATTTTTGGAACTAAAAATTTTGACATTCTGTCTCCATAATAATTTGTCATCTTCGGTTGAACTAGTTTTTTATCTCTAACTCTTCTTATATTATATTTATTTTTAAGTTTTACTTTATACTCGTCACTTCGTAGATTTTACCACTTTGAATATTTACCATTATTAAAGTAAAGACCTTTATAAGAAACAAACACCGACCCGAACAAATTCCGTAGGTATGGATCGTTGGTGATTTCATTAAACGATACAGTTATCCTTAAAATATCTACTGCAAACCCTGTAATTTTTTCGAGGCTTTCAGCTTTTTTTATATTTTATTTTATTTATTTATTTATAGGATGGCGAAACGAACTAAAGGCCCACCATATGTTAAGCGGTTACCTTTGCCAATAACAACTGCAATACCATCTAGGCTGTTACCTAAATGGTACCGCAAGTCGGTTCGCCAAACTGAGACATGAAGATGGAAAGTCTCATGTGATTGTAATTACACCGGCACCCGTACCATAGTACTATTAGATATTCTGTGCCCGTACCATTCTGACCGAAACACAGCAATGCAAGCATCACTATTTGGCGGAGAATAGTAGATACGGTGCTTATTCTTTTTAACATTTGTGCCCATCCATTTTTCTTTAATAACAGCATTTACAGGAAATCTGGAAGTTATGAAGTTAGCCGGTCAATATTTTACAGCATTTTTAGCCCGGCCGCACATTGTCATAAAATAGCACCTTATTTACATTTTAATATGTCAAAAGCAGACATACGATTCGGAAAATTCTGTCAGTCTGCGGGGCTGGTACTAAAATTAACTGTATAATTATATATGCCATAGACGTACAACATACTATTATAACATCGTAAAAGTACAACCATGGTATAGGTTCCGGCGTGTCAGATTTTTTCTGTGATCAATGAATGAATCATTGTGATTTCCTTCCAATGTGCGGCTGGACTAAATCAACCTTTCAATACTTTCAACCGACTTCAAAAAAAGGAGGAGGTTCTCAATTCGATTGTATTTTTTTTAAAGCAGTAACGGACACTAACTTGTGACATGTATGGAGCTAGGTAGTACAAAAAATATATAATTGAAACTATCGACATATCGATATATTTTGAGCAATCCGTATGCGAAACGGTTTCATTTTCACGTACACAATATTTTTTTATCTAACACATAATTATTTAAAATAACATATTATATAGAAAATAGGGTATTTACTGCATGTTATTAATGTATTACTAAATAATTTTAAGTATAACTTCTATGAAAATATGCATTATGAAAGTAGTATTGTCCTGCAGATACTTACACAGGTAACGTCTCTTTCTTTAGGTTAATAATGTAAATTACACAGCAGTATAACACAGAACAGTACACCTATACGATTATTGATATTAAAAAAACATAAAAAACATAACATCACGCCTGTATTTCCCCGAAGGGGTAGGCAGAGGTGTACAGTACACCCACATTTCGCCAGTTATGTTGTAAGTCCCATGTAATAGGGGGCGAGCCTATTGCCATTAACCGGGCACAAATCCAGACTCCGGGCTGCTACTGAGAATTTCCTAAGAAAAACCCAATAACACTATTGATATTAATTGGATAAAATACAGAACGATTGTGAAATAAATCATAAAATAATACGAGATTATATTTTGATGGGACGCTATGGGAGATTACAATTTTCAAAATCGGTTCTACTGACATTTTATTATGTCTCTTTCTAGCATATAGGTTTTTTCGTAAAGATCGGTATTTCAGTCGTACACTTCAGTGGTCTATTACGTCAGTATAGAAATGTCTTTGGTTCAACATAACACAAAGTTACTTTTTGTGATTTTTTCAAATAGAAAGTAACAAAAGGAGCATTATTTGCTAACATCGTTTTTCTCTAAGGTCTATGACCTTTGAACTAGGACGTTTTAAGTATTTTTCAGTTTTCTCTCTATAACTCAAAAAATTATAATCACATTATACTCGAAATAATTTTAAGAGAGAGTTTTCACAAAGGTCTATCAATGTGGAAGATTATAACTTTCTACGTTGCATAGTTTAGAAATGACAGGGGGGGGGGACACATTGCAAGCCACTTTGGCGCGCTATATTTCGCAGATGGTACACCTGATAAAAAAGTGGTGTATGAAACATTACCTTCATTTTAGTAGACCTATTCATTGATACCCCACACGAGAGGGTGAAGCGAAAAAAATGTTTCCATCTCCATTTCACATGTATGGACGCCACCCCTAAAATACGTAAAAACTATTTTTTTATTCATTTAAAATTGAGATCTAAAAGTAGACTATTTTTTAACAAAATTTCATTTACTTATGTTTATAACTGTAGAAGTTATTAAGCTATAAAGGATTAGGACAGACGGACAGACGGACAGACGGACGGACGAAACTATAAGGGTTCCTTGTAGGACTTCGGAACCCTAAAAAACGGAAGTAACTCCCCTATGCCAAAGAAAAATGAAGTGTAAAAGAAGATACAAATAACAGTAAAGTTCTCCGTTTTAGATAATTGATTCGTCATTTCATCAACGTCTATTACGACTACGCCTGCTGACTAGTGCTGACATTCGATGTCAATGCCGTCTTTGGCGGTCAAAAGGTAATAATTGTAATAACATCCAGAACTGATGGATTAACGTGCACTCCAAGGCACGGAGGGGTCAATGTCTTTCCACTTGCAATGGTCACACTTCAAAAGTCAGACTGTGATAAACATGACCCTTATTCAATACACATTGCCGCGGAAGAGAAGGGAAGCTTTAATTTCATCTCGATGCGCGAGAGAGCGCGCGAAGTCGCGATAATGCTCTAGAATTCTCGATAATTCATGCGACTACGCTTTGCGGCTCAAAGACGTTTCATGCCGCACAGCGCCTCTCTTCGCCCCACTTCCCGTGGATTCCCTTGAAGTCGATATTTGTATGTTACCCAATAGCAGCCTGTACACGATCGCTCTACCGCGAAGGATTAGAGCGTGCTGTATTGCTTGCGGGAAAAGGTACCCGCGTTGTCACGCGTGCCAACGCGATCTTTTTTAAGTTTTTAAAGCGACAAAGATTGCACGCGCGATATCTCGTTGTATTTTCACCACACAGGAAAGATTGTCCGTGTAAAGTCAAATTAAGCGCGACAGACGGCACAAAAGTGGAGTCCGTAAAAACACTCAATTTGTGTGTGAAAAAAATGCAAGAATGCGCGAAGGGTAGAATTGACGTTTAAAAGCACAGCAAGCGGCGGGATTGCGCGCACGATTGACAAACGGATGCGTCCCTCGCCCATTCCTTTCCCCTCTTGATGCCTTTACACGTGCGCTCCATTGCACAGAAATTGTCGTTTCACTCGCGATAGAGCGGGCGTATAATAGCCGCTAATGGAGACAAAGTTCAGAATTCTATGTATAAATGCGTTCCAAAAATTCGTTCCGCTTCCCTTCCGCAGCAATGTGAATTGATCCCAATAGTAAAACAGCAAATACATCCAGACTTATGTGAAGAAAGGCTATATGTTGAGATTCGTAGATCTAACATGGAGTTAATAATTTTTTCTCCCACTTGCTCGGAAATTGGGTCATTATTCAAAAAAATTATACATCAATCGGCTCTTTTCCGTACGCAACGAAATAATAGGCCAGTAATATCCAACACGACAATAATAAAAATTGCTGGACAGTTTTTATTTTTTAAATTATGCTACCGAGGTTTTTAAGTACACAAATAAATTAGGTGTTTTTAGGTACAAAATATTTATCATTCTAAAGGCTGAATGCGCATTTTTTATTTTCAAAACTTTGAATATAGCACAAGAACCACGCGCGCACAAATTGGCGTGAAAGAAAATTAGATAATGTTGAATTCATTTGTGTATTGTTTCCTTGCAAATGAGAGAAAAGTACTATACAAGTCTCGGCCGAAATAGCAATTAACAGCCTCATTTAGTTAAAAAGGTCTCTGTCGCCGTCTAACATAACATAACATAACATCACGCCTGTATTTTCCCCGAAGGAGTATGCAGAGGTGTATAGTACACCCACATTTCGCCAGTTATGTTATAGTCCCATGTAATAGGGGGCGAGCCTATTGCCATTAACCGGGCACGAATTCCATACTCCGGGCTGCTACTGAGAATTTCCTAATGAAAAAACCCAATAACACTTTGCCCAACACGGGAATCGAACCCAGGACCCCACGTTCAGCAGTCGCGCTTGCGACCACTAGACCAACGAGGAAATCGCCGTCTAGTCCTTATAAAATCACTTCGGTAGTACTCCGCCTCGTCCTCCCAATATTACTTGGCCGTCAATTGCTTTATTTCTGGCCTAGACAGTACTGTACTATTGTTGTTACCTTGATTCAAGCTCTTCGAGTGCGCCTCCCTAGTATTCCTGGCCGCTCGCTCCTGGTTGAGCGTGGCGACGCGGTCGTTGATGAGCTTGTTGTAGTTGAAGTGCTTGCTGCCGGTGTTGCCGCCGCGCGTGCTGGGCGCCTGCGTGGACTCGATGGTGCGGCGCTTGCGCAGCACCACCGCCAGGTCGTCCGACACGCCGTTGGACGGAAGCGATGTGTTGGATGCCGATTGAGCTGGACATGTCGGAACGATGAAGAATTTTTTTTTTGTTATTTGAATACTATGATTATAAAATAAGTACATACTGGGTTGGGTGTCAGGGAAACGCTCCCGAAACTGAAAGGCTATTATTATACTACCTAAACACCATCGAATACCAATAACCATTAGCCTTATACTCGATTTGGTATTTTGCAAACCCGCAATGTAAAGCGAACAAAACTCGGGATCAATGCGGCGCGTACCTAACCTACCTACGCTCGCTACGACACGGACTGCGTATGCGAGCGGATGTCGTTCACCCCTAGCGCCAGCTGATATTTTATTTGAATTACTTTGCGAACTTTCAAAAATTAAGCAATTAAATGGGGTTTTTTTGCAAATCAGTTTTATTTAACTGCCCAAAGCTGGTTATGTATGAAAAATGCAAAAAAATATATGAAAAAACTAAAAAAGGAATTGCATTTTTTTTTTGTGTATCAGTAATCACCAGCACTATCACCTGTCTTCGTTTTCGGAAGCGTTTCCCTGACACCCAGTAGAAGTCTAAGCCCGAACGATGCCAGAACGATGCTTATGCATTAATCTAGATTGAAGTAGATATTTGATAGATTTCTTTATACGAAATCGAACGATTTACGAAATCTATGAAATGACAGTTCTTGGAATCGAGTATGATAAATTTTCGATAGACCTCGTCTACGTTTTTTTACCAGAGTGCCTAGTGCGAGTTTAAAAATTACGCATATTATGCGATCCAATGCGTCGACTTTCAATCCTTCTAATATTATAAATGTGAAAGTTATTAAGTACCTATGGATGGATGGATGGATGTTTGTTACTCTTTCACGGAAAAACTACAGATAGAACATAACCCGGATTAACATATTATTTGTGTAAAAATGTCCCGAAGATATTTATATTTATTTATATTTATTATAGGCTACTTTTTATACCGGAAAGATGAACAGTTCCCGAGGGATGCGCGATAAACGACACTAACGCGGGCGAAGCCGCGGGCAAAGTCTAGTCATATCATAAATCAATAGTTCCTCCTCGTTTCCGGCAGGGGCGTTACTGATTTATGAATGAAAGTCGACGCATTCGATGGCGTATGCGAAACTTTCAAAGTCGCATTAGGCACTCTTGTTTTTTTTGCGACCGCGACCAATACAATAAAATATTATATTATAATATCTAAAGCTAGTATCAAATATGTTTTACAGTAATATTTTTGAAACTATTTAATAAATTAGCATTCATGGAGTCATTTGTTAATATTGTAGGTAAAATAATACACTTTTTGTCACGCAAAGTAGTTAAAACTTTATGATTGACATACCAAAGAGAGGTGCGACGCCTACATCACTGTGAATATTTGAAAGAAAATTCGTTTACCTACGGATAACAGGCCGAGTAAATAAGATATGAATAACACAAACAAGTTTCTAACAATCAATATCTTAAACCAAACTAAACCTATATGTCCAGGTGTGACATGTTTGAGCTAACCATTACTCACAGGTGACAAAACATTCACTTAGTCATACGATTATAGATTTTCAATGCTAAGTGCGTCTTGCACGACAATATTACGTCACAATCTTTATGTATTAGGCTTCACATAATGTACATACATAATATGACAATGTGTAGAACAGAACTTGTAGGAGTGATGCAACTGATGCAAGATTGGGTTTTATGTTATTTTACATGAATGTCCTTTACGCCCTTTGGGACCAAGGAATAAGATTCTTTACTCGAAGATTGTGTTTGATGGAATTACACTACACATTACTGATTTCATTTATCTGATACTAATAACCCACCCCGGCTTCGCACACACACAAAATATTAATGAATTATACACCCAAGATATTCTCTATGTTATGGGGAAAACTGTTTCAACATCATTTGAGTAGTTTAGGAATATCATGCAAACAAACAGACACATAATGATTGACACTGCACCCACTCACTATTAAATTCCAAGATTTTATGAATATCATTCAGCTCAACAAAATATATTAATTATATTCGCGGTAAGTGTTGGTATAATTTTAGATCTTTACTACGTACAATCAGAAATCAATCCGATGAACCACCACTAAGGCTAAAATCGCTTGCACTTAATGTCCGATGGCAGCGGTAGGTACATGTAATGTAGCAGGATTCGTTCAAGGGATTTTGTCAACAAAATGTACCACCGCCAAGTATCGTGACCGCACATTATGCAGATCCTTACACTTAGATGAGCAACATATTCAACAAGATGCAGTAACATTGTATTACTAAATATCATTATTGAGCAAAATATCAAAACGCTTGTATTAATTCTAATGCGCAATCTAATATAATGATTATAATGATCACTGGGTGTTGCAGAACAAAACAATACGCAATTATACGATGACGTATGTTTCGTGGCCTAACCGTGTAATAGTTTTACTTTCCTGCGAAAGTAAAAGTATAATAACGCTTCAATTACGCGCACGTATCATAAAAACGTATGAGTATATTAATATGGCTAATGAAGACGCTAAGTTAGGAAAATGGATTTATATTATGTTTAGTTAAATTGCCTGCCTCGTTGGTCTAGTGGTTGCAAGCGCGACTGCTGAGCGTGGGGTCCTGGGTTCGATTCCCGGGTCGGGCAAAGTGTTATTGGGTTTTTTCATTAGGAAATTCTCAGTAGCAGCCCGGAGTCTGGATTTGTGCCCGGTCAATGGCAATAGGCTCGCCCGCCATGGGACTATAACATAACCGGCGAAATGTGGGTGTACTATTACACCTCTGCCTACCCCTTCGGGGAAATACAGGCGTTATGTTAGTTAAATTGCTGCAAAAATCATAATAGGCAATTTTATGGAACTAAAGTATTTAATAGACTAACTTGAAATGGTGTTGATTCTGTTATTTAAAAACTAAACTAATTTAGTCTCATTATGTTTCTTTCTAACTAAAAACATTAGTAAAGTATAGAAAATCCATGAGAAGTACAGAAAGAAGTCCTAAAGGGATTAATCTCCCCAATTTTGTTTTTTTTTTAAACTAATTGTTTTATTTTTGTATTTTTTCTTCAAAATTATATTAAAAAACAAACAAGCAAAAGTTTTTTTAATCCACAGAACCACCTCTTTTTATGATAATTTATTTACTGCATCCCATGGTATAATAACACCAGGTAGTCTCTTCCCGTGACAGCTAGTTCACGTGATTGCCTCCGTACTACGTCATCGGCCGTGGAGCCAATAGCGTGCTGTTAGCGTGACACTTGACAGTTTGATGTGCAGCCACTTTGTGAATATAAATTACCCGAGCTGAATGCATTTTTTCATTTACTTGCTTCTATAAAGAATCACTTTAGAACTAGTAATTTCATACAGTTTCCTTCAATTACTAATTAGATGAATAACACGAGATAACAAATAGTTTGGCTAGTTAGGAATTTATTTTTTATTCATTATGAACAAAAATCTCCTTAAATATATTGAAGATATCAATCGATAACAACACTGATCGTGACGTAGCTTGGAGACATCGCGCTGTCAACGCGGGAAGAGAATACCTGGTGAAACATCTTATTATACCATGCTGCATCCTATTTTACGTGACAAAAATATTCTCTGCCCTTATCCTAGTAAGAATCTACTTTATTAAAATATAAATAGTTTCTAAACACTTACCTCTGTGCCCTGGTGACAATGTCTGCGATTTCTTAGCTGCCTGATTGTTTTTATTACTTTTTAATCCAGTTGTTACCAAGGTGCTAAAAGATTAAAAAATCTTGTTAATGCCTGTTTTTTTTTCATTATTACAAAAAGATTTACATAGTTATACATATAAAAATATTCATATTATAACGATAATTGCAGATGTTATTTATTTATGTAGCATTTTTGTTAAATAACTATTAGCCCCTCGAAATAGACCAATAACTTAAGTGTATAGTCACAGTAAACATAACATACAGTACGTAAACTACGTCCTAACACTTCGGATAGAATCACTCACACAGACGCACGCCTCAACAAGAACCTAAGCGGAAGTCGCAGTGCTGTCAGTGCAAATACCCGCTTAGGGGCCTTGTTGACGCGTGCGTCTGTCTGAGTGCGTCGTTTCGAGCGTGTGTACGTAGTTTCCGTACTGTATGTTATGTTTACTGTGGTGTAGTGAAAAGTGTAATTATCAAACTAATATTATAAATGCGAAAGGGTGTTTGTTAACTTGCCCTTCTTTCACGCAAGACACGAAAGCAATGGCGCTATGGATCGCAGCTCATTACTGTCCCACTGCTGGGCACGGTCCTCTTCTCTGTATGAGAAGGCTAAGGCCTTAGTCCACCACGCTGGACTAGTGCGGGTTGGCGGACTACACACACCATCAAGAACTGTATGGAGCACTCTCTGGTGTGCAGGTTTCCTGACGATGTTTTCTTTCACCGTTAAAGCAAGTTTTTGCATATATGTAGTTTATTGTCAGTATTAGGGGTGCTTTACATATATTCGGGCCGGCATTAATCGGAACACAGTCGGGCTGCAAAATCAAATACAATTAGATAAATGTTCGGAAAAAAGGCCGCTTGGCTTAACAATACTCGGTTGAGCGTTGTAGGGCACAGACGGGCGGTAAAAATCAAATGCCGTCAACCGAATGACCCGACTGCCGGGTGGTTTTACCGATCGGCACGAGCCGGATGAAAGCTGAACATATGTAGTAGTTGCTGCGGGTCGGCTTTGTTGTTCAACAAATACAGCCGAATCGAATTTGCCCGAATATGTGTGTGCACCCCTTACAGTGTTTTGGACCACGTTACCTTGGAAAAAGTCCTACTTCTAACGTCCGCTGGTTCTGTCCTTTCCACCAGTGCAGCTCGGGTCGCCTGTCTATCAGGACGATAGCGTCCCCAGCGTCTATGGTCATCTTACTGGGGCGCCGGTAGCTGTCGCAGAGAAAGTCACCATTTTGTAAACAATACCTATTATTTGACATTTGTATACGCGTGAGAACCAGTAACAATGACATGTCGAGGCTATTATAACTTGTTATGGTAACAATTCTAATTACCCTATTAAAATACAGTTATTTTTGATGAGAATATTTTTCTAATCAAGTTTGGCATTATACAACCTTATTCTGTTTACACTAAACCTCTTAAGGGGTCATTGTCCTCATCATTATGAACAGGTTTTACTACAGGACCAACACTGAAATCGCGAAAAAAATATCTGGTGATCCCTACATTTTGTCGATTTGTGTGACCATTTTTTTTTCAGGATTTCACGGTTCTTCCTATAGTAAAAGTTGATCATAATGGTGAGGAAAATGACCCCTTAAGAGGTTTAGTATAAACTAAGAATAAGGTTGTATAACAAACACACGCCTTTATTTTCGAAAGAGGTCAATAGACCTCTGTTGTCCCCATTTCGCCGTCGTATCGATACTTATGTAAAACGAGCAAATAACACATTGTGGAGTCTGGAAATCGAACCCAAAACTTTACACTCTGCAACATTGCTTACAACCACTATATTAATTTGGCTTTACTAAGAAACACAAATAGGCAATATAACAATTTCTTACACCAAGGTCAGATTCAGATTAACAAAGAATTATTACCTGAGAGCAGCGATAGCAGTTTCGAACTTATTGGTCTTAATGTATCGCTGTATGCCTGCAAACGTTGGTCTTTCCTTAGGGTTGAGGTCCCAGCATTGCATCATCAACATATACACGTCAGGAGGACATGCATTCGGAGCCGACAGCCTTTGACCTTCACGCATTATTAGCCGCAATATCTCTGAACCGTTTAAACCTGAACGAGGTCAAGAACGATTGAATACATACAAGGAAATACATCAAATTTTATCGGCACTGAGCAATATATCTAGGTAGTTTTCAATTTTCAAATTAACAAGAACTAGTAGCATTGGATTGTTGTTTTCTTTGATTTGAAGAACAATGCGCAATTATTTATTGACATGCAATCAATTATTTAGAGAAATAAATACAACAGTACGGCCCCTCCGTAGAAGAACGACGTATATACAATTATGCTAAATTGCAGATACGTCGTTGTTCTACGCCTATGAAATGCAGATATGTCTTTGTTCTACGGAAGGGTCGAGTAATTTAATATGATCTCCACAATACATACATCTTTGAGAATAAGATTAGAAATGGCGACTATTCTATTCACCTTTCACTCACAAACAATGAGTGAGAGCGAGAAACAAATAACAACAACATTAACCTCCTGAAAATGATTGTTGAAAGACCGGACTGTCCCATTCAAAGACACTGGGTGGAGGTCGCTATAGGCACATGTAAATAATGTATTGTTACAGTGATATAAGTACTAACAACACTAATATAGCAAATAAGCACAATCTGTTACTAACTCATTACTAACAACTTATGGGCTGATGCCTGAAATAAAGCAATTTTATTTTTAATTTAAATTTTTAACGCTGGCAATTGTTTGTTACCTATCCAGGGTTCTTCTCCGAAGGTGTACATTTCCCAGAGCGCGACGGCGAACATCCAGACATCAGAAGCGTGTGAGAACTGTCTACTACGCAACGACTCCGGCGCACACCACGGGAACGGCACGCGGCGACCCTCACTCATCACGTAACAGTCATCCGTGTCAGGAAGGGCCCGCATTAGACCGAAATCGCCTATTTTTACCTAATAAACGAAAATAGTTGAGTTTTAAAGAGTATTTTCGCATTAGTCAAACATAAAAGTATTGAAAACTAATCTTTGTCATTATACATACAACAAACAATCCTGAATAATCTTGCTACACCAATAATACTGGAGATAACTGTATGTTACTACAGGTGTGTATCTACCCATCCCTTTGATATAACATCTTAGTCACCTCTAAATTACCTACAAATATTTTATACTACTTAGACCCCACTTAGCAAACTTAGGTTTTCCACCAGAGATGTGTGAGGTAGCTAGGTGGTGCAAGGATGTGTAGCAAAGCTGTGAAACAATATGTAGCGGAGTGGTGCAAGGATGCATAGTGGACTTTTTGGTAGTCCACTCATCCCTTGCACAGATTTCTTGCTTGCATCCCTTGCAAACATCTCTGGCATTTTTTAATGAATACCTAGCACCGCTAGCCCTTTTCCACAAGAGCTGTGCTAAGTGAGGCTAGGAAAATGAGGTAATCATATTCATGGATTTTTTCCTCACATAATGCCTCGCTACCTCACACATCTCTGGTGGATCCAGCGTTAAAATTTACTGATAAGATAAATCTATAATAATGATATCTTGCATGTGCAAGATATTTACTCACCAATTCTAAAGTAGACAGTAATATATTCCTACAAGCAAGATCTCTGTGCAAGAATCTATGCTTTTCCAAGTGTGCCATGCCAGAAGCCACTTGTTCTGACCATTTGTATATGTAGTTTAGAGACACTTTCCCATTCTGGGCTACAATGTAATCTAGTAAAGCACCCATAGCTGCCAGTTCACACACCATCATCAGTGGATGGAACACTACGCCGTGTAGTTTGATAAGGTTAGGGTGTTTCAAGCTGTGCATCGCTTCAACTTCTCTTCTGAAGTCATCATAGATTCCGGGCTGTGAGAAAGCATCAGCCTTCAACACCTTAACTGCTACAGGAACTGTTTGAGACGGGTGTTCAGACACCCTCCACTCTCCTCGCTTAACCACTCCAAATGATCCGTTGCCTAACTCATTGTGTAATCTGCAAACAAGTATTTCTATTAACAACATCTTTATGCATTAATCAATTCGGAACTATCTTTTTTTACTCAGATTTCTCCTATTCACAGATATGCAAACAAGCAGACCATGAACAATTCTGTAGGCCTTCTATGGTTGTATTTGTTTCATGTAGGTATTGAACTTCATGCAAAATGCCTAGCTAAGCCTTAGCCTTGTCATTGGGATGTTATGCTGTTTATCACAGTAAGATAAAGCTGAAAACTATCACAGCAAGCTTCTAGTTTCTATAACACATAATGAATAGCCTATTCTTGGGAAAGTAACAATATACCTATAGCACAAAAACTATAAACGCGTCAAGAGGCGCAAAGCCGGCTGTGGCTGCGAAACAATAGAAAAACTATTGTGTCTTGTTACCCATTATTTGTATTAAGAAGTTTTTAAGAAATTCATGTAATCTATGTGTGCAATAAAGAGAATTATTATTATCATTTAATGAATTCAAACCACATTAGTAGTAGTATTAGTAGTAATACATTCAACTTTCTACAGTTATAAAAAAAAACTAACACCCATATTCTTAGTTGTTTCCTCAAACGTTTCTGGACTCAAACTCACTGAAAGATGCCTTCAAGCGTTCCTAAAAATAATATCAAAATCAGTATTCTTAAGACATTTTCTCAATGTATCATGTGGAAATAAATAATGTCGCAATGAATAATTGTATGGGCTAGTATGGGTCTTGGTACATATATTCCATAAATTTATCAAAATCGGTCATTTTTCAGAATAGAAACAACAATAATCACATTGCAAATGACACTTTTCCAGTCTTGGAGCCTAGAAACATTGGAGAAAACAACTTAGAACATGGGTATTAGTATTCAAAAAGTTTCTTGTAAGCAAATTAGTAAATTCTGTTTCATAAAAGAACTCCCGTAGCAGAATGATGTAACAGCACCTATCATTTCTTATTGCCTAGAAAATAAAGTTGCTTTTTACAACACCTAAGATGGCCACACTGACTGGCAGCACCTCACCCAAGGGGCTTCTTTTATGAAATGGACTCTAAAACAATACCTATAACTAGAGCAATAAGAAGCTTTTAGGTTGAGCTACAGATTTCCTTATAGTTTTCCTTAGAAATTGTTGTAATGCATGCATGTGAGATATATGCATTAGTAAAACCATACATTGGGCTTTCCTTGAGGTATTAGAATGATATGTTAAAAAGTCAAAACTCACATAAGATCCTTCTCCAATATAATACAGGTTGTTCTCGATTCTGCCTGTGGTGTTCTCACTGCTAAGTCAGTTTTCTCCTTGGAAATCGAGCTTGATGATGAGCCAAACAATTTGTTCCAAAACTTTCGGTTCCATAGCTGCAACTTCTTTTTCCTGACAGCATCCAAAAGCCTGCGTACCCCAGGCTTACTGATGCCAATTTTTTCAAGGTCTTCTGCATGCACATAGTCAAAATGTGCTAATCTTGTTATCTAAAAACAAACAATGACAAAGTTTGTTTGTTTGAAAATAGCACACTAATATAATTTTTTTTATGAAGATTATCAAATAAAACTTTAAGGATATGTGGTAACAAACTAGCAAAAATATAGGAAATGTAATAATACTGTTGTTTACCTGTAACTGATCCCGGATAAGTAAATAAAATTGTTCAAGTTGAACATTCTGCAGAATCTCACAGAGCCAATCTGTCCCCGAATCCATTTTAGATTATTCTTCATTAAACTTTGGGTAAACACGAAATAAATGCATCTCGAGCAGGAAGTAGTCGTTGCGATGTGAGTGTCCAAATGGCTGTTACAATATTACGGACCAGAATAAAGTAACAAGTTGCTAAGGCAGGCAGATCCAGGAATTTGTAAATTACGATCCAGTCGTTTCTTTAAGACAGGAAAGAAATACGCAATGGTAATAAATTCAATACTTATTTGAAGTTCGTGTTCAATATAAATATTCACATTTACGAGGAAAAACTAATTAAAAATTGAGACACCTATTACTGCTATTTACCCGTGAATGACAGTTATATTTTTTATTATTCACGTCAAAATAGAGTGGAGACGATAGAGTAGCCGAAGACTTCACAACACCACGTTTTATGTAGGTATGCAGCAAATCAATAATCGACTACTTTTTCATCGATGTTAGTTATCTACAATGAGAATATATTCACATTTAGGTCCACTATTAGACCCGTATTCCAGAAGGATACTCAAGCGTTGATCTCTGTTTAAAACTAGTTTCAAGTTGAGCTTTGATTTTAGAACGTCCCTCAAGCAGAGATTTGTTGATCACAGTTCAGCTGAGTTTAGTTTCGTTTTATATTGTCACCTGTTTCGGTATTTGGGCAGATATTTGATCTGTAATCACTCAAGCGTGGTCCAGACTACGCTTGAGTAGAGATTTTTATTATATTTCAGGTCAAATTCGTGTGTTTTGTTGTTGAATTAAAGTTTATAATTACCGTTCTGGAATAAGACCGATACTCAAGTAACGATTCTATCCTTAAGTAGTGATCAGGTGATTGGAGTTTAAACTGTACTTGAGGAAGCTTCTGTAATACGAGCCTTAGACTTATACAGAACGTCGTTCCTCGAGTACAGTTTGATTATCAATCAACTGACTGATCTCTACTTAAGTATAGAATCGTTATTTGGGCATCGGTCTTATTCCTATACGGTAATGTTCTAAAGTTAAATCCCAACTCAAAACTAGTTTTAAACCACATTTTAAACAGTGATCAATGCTTGAGGAACGTTCTGTAATACGGGCCTTAGTTATAAATGCCATTTTCATCGATGTTATATAAAATAAACATCGATCATACACCCCATAGATGCCTCAGAACAGGCGACCAATGTCTGCACTGCAACACATCTATGAAATTTCATTTCACTAATGTAACTAGGTCACATGTCAGCACTATTCGCTACTAGAAATCTTCAGATCAGTTTCGACCACTTACAACAAAGAGTATATAACCACTACTACAACATGAGCCGTCAAAACTGCCGCATTAGTGATTAGATACGTAGTATCCCCTAGTAGTGGTGATTAGCCAATAGCCGACTTGGTAGGGCCAATCGGGTTGTAGTACCCGGCTCAGCTAGTGGCAGAATTAATTGTACGCATTTTATTTAACATTAGGCGTCTAGTGGGCTGTATTGAAATCACCGTCTATTCGTCTATATTTACGTACTTCGTTTTAATTGATAGGTTGGAGGGAAAATTCGGAAAGAGCGTGTGAGAGGTTATATTTTAATTAATATGTGGCTAAAAGGTCTTAGCAACAAGGCCATAAAACTACTTAAAAAACTTATGAAAAATGGCGGATGTTTCAAAAAATCTGTGCAAAAAATATTATTTGATAATTCCACAGATCTATTACCTAGATAATTCGACATAATTCGATAATTCTAACGTCTTTTCTTTGTCGAAAGAAAACGTTATTATCTTTGGTCGAAAGTAAAACGAATATCTTCACTTTATAGACTTTATTTCCACACATGGTATCCTATTGAATTCTAGAGAGATGGCAAATAATGCATTGCAAATAAATCCAATGTTGGAGAACTTTTCAGACGAAAGTATTTCTGAAGTGAAGGTAGTAAATTTTGGAAATATTCCTGTAGATACTGCAATTGAAAAGTACATTACTGTGGACAATACTAGTGAGGCAAGTAAAATTTTATATTATGTTTATCAAATTATAAGCATAAAGTTATAATAATAGTTATTGTCAATTTATGATGCAAGAAAGACACTGTTGCCAAAAGTATTTATTATAGATAAAGCTTTGGGGATTTAATTAAATCTAGGGTCTGATTTGGTGTATATAACTGATAACTGATATATGGGTGAGCTTGACCTCGCTAGGGGGTGGCTGAGGGTTGTAGTGGATAAGTATATTATGTTACTGTACTCTGGGTTTATCCTAGTTGTTATTACATTTCAGAAGAACCTTACATACAGGGTGTCAAATATCTACATTCTGAATAGCGTGGACCGGGTATTCAATCTATCAATTACAGCGAATTATGTGAAACCGGGTGACGCCGCCCGAATCAGGATTGTCTTCAAACCGAACATTGTGGGACAATCGTTTACTGAATATTTCCTCATAGACGACACTAGTGGCAATACTTATAGGCTCACCGTTACTGGGAAATGCTATGGTGAGATTATATTCTAATAATATAGAGCCCCACTTGTAGGTAACTCATATCTAGTTCTATTTCACGCCGGTTTATGTGAGTACTAAGCAGGCGCGGTTCCAGCCGAAGATTTTGGGGGGGGTCAACTTGGCTCACGTACAGTTTCATGGTCCAAATTCACTTTTTTTTTTTTATTCAAAGACAAGTTAAGTTTTGAGTTAGTTTATTAAGTAACAGAATAGTTAGTTACTTACAAAATGAACGTCAACAAAGAGGAAACGAACGTTGGGCTCTATTTGGGCGAAATTTTCATATTTATTCGAAAAGTTGACTTCAATCTAAGTGTATGTTCTTGGAGGCGTAGACCATTTACGTTAATGAAGAAGCGCGAGCGAAGCGAGCGCGAATTTTTTTTTCACCGCCGTAGCTTCAATCGCTTGTGCCTTTGATATAGTGTCCGATCGCAACGACAGGCTCATGTAAAGTAGCGCAAACCGTTCAACAAAATGAACTACCGCCGTCGTATGTGATATTATTTGTCATTAAACTGGAAATATCATTCATACTTTATTTTGAGCAAAATATTACCTATGCTGTAAATTGAACTTCAGTACATAAACTAAAATAAAATCTAAAATAATGTTAGGTATTTTTTGACTTACGAGTAGATGTCGTGTGATGTCGTGTTTGAGTAAGTAGGTAGTACTTACTTAGTTTTGATTTCATTGTTTACTTTTGGACGTTTAAGCAGGAAGTTAATAATTTATTTAATTAATTTTTGTAAATTGTCAATTTTTAGGAGATTTGTCAATTTGACGTGTACGATTTTGGGGGGGGGGTCATGACCCCTACGACCCCCCCCCCCCCTAGAACCGCCACTGGTATTAAGTCCCTTGATATAAGGGGCATGTCTATTCCTAGTAAGCTATCTACCAAAACCTCAAATTCCCTGGCCTTGACAGCGTTTTTATCTCGTAAGTTGTAAGGGTGGTTTTCGTAATTCAAGTGTTACCACTGACGTGTGGCCGACTATACCCGAAATAATCGAATAAAAAAACTCGCACTTAATTGCCAGCCTTACGATTTGCGAGTAGGTACATATAATTAATCTGTAGCCTGCGGGCCCCTTTGAGTATATACCATGCGGGCCCATAAATCAATTTAACTTATATTCTCGTAATGGGTAGTAGTATAGTTACTTACTTAATACTAAAAAAAAAATGGGCTTGCATTTGATCGCCCCCTCACCTGAGTGCCTAGTGCGAGATTGAAACATACCTACGTATACCTACGCGATCGATTGCGTTGACTTTCATTCACAAATCAGTAGCGCCTTTCAGTATATTAAAAAGTACTCTGTGGTAGCGCCCCTGGCGGAAACGAGGAGGAACTATTGATTTTTGAATGAAAGTCGACGCATTCGGTAGCATTTTCGATAGCGATAACGTAAGTTTCAAACTCGGAATCAGCACTCTGATATTAAGCGATGGAGCGATCGACAATGCTACACGCTGACCCGGCAAAAACCTATAGGTACGGTCACGATCCTTCCCGGTGATACATTTTGTCAACAAAGTCCCTTGAACGAAGCATGCTACAATACACGTACCTACGACTGCCGTCGAACACTGAGCGCAAGCGATTTTAGCCTTAGTGGTGGTTCACCGGAAAGTTTCCGACTGTACCCACAGAACCTTATATTTTCAGGACCAAGAGCATCACTAGATAAAAGAAAACTAATATTTCGAATATGCAAAAATATAACAGAGCAAAGGAAAGAAGTCATCAACATAGTGAATAGATCCTCTGTTGATACGACATACCAATGGTATATGCCAGCATCTGGTCAAGGGTATTTCCAAGTATGACACACCTGCTTCTGTGAATCTTTAGAAGTTTTTAATTCACAAAACTAATATTCTCTAAGATTTAACAAAAAAAATTAAACATTGCCTATAGATTTCGACAGGTAACTGCGGTCTCATCAGGGCATTCGAGACTATTACCACCACAGTTGTTTTCATTGGAACTGCTCTTGGAATTTATACGGCGGAATTAGTCTGTTTGGTCCTGAATCAGGTGAAGTATACTTATTAGAGTATATCAATTAGTATTTCCTTTTTTGGTATCCTGAAGATCACCCCTTAACTTTTATGTACAAGCGATGCAAGCAATCATATTATTAGCACACAGAACGACTGTCACAACGAGTTTCAACCACAGTACAAAACGGTGCAATTTTCTCGTCTATTGTAAGAGGTCCAATTTGTTCCTATTATTGCATTGTCAATGCAGTTATCGCGTAATTCCAGGATCCTTTATTCTTGAACGTGTTTGCAACAGTGATATTGCCGGGAAACCCATTATTCAGTGTTCAAGAACACGTTTTCCAGAAGAATTGGAAGCGAAAATCCCGCTATGTGCATTTAATGGAGAACAGTCTTAACCGTCTAAGCTTTATGCCGTCAGCTTCAGTTTTTGAGAGGTACCTTGACTTCGGAACGGGAAGTGTAGCGAATGTGACTAGAAATATATCACAAACTATCTGTGTTACTAATCATGAACAACAAGAAGGCCACATACAATGGATGCCAGGTCTGGTTGTTTCAGTTTATTTTATTTTCTTAAAACTTATGTTGAGGACATAGTTTGTTTCTTAATAGGATGCTGCTGACGTCACCGAAAGACGTGAGTGGAAGTTAAACTCGATACCACAAGCAGTGTTCACGGTAGCTTAGTGGCTAAAGCACTGGCGTACTGAGACAGGGGTCGCAGATTCGTACTGTTAGAACTGTTGACCAGTCCATCATACCGCAACCGCTGGATTTTAAAATATCCGTTTGTTCTGCCGTTGTACCGGTCTCACGCGCTAAGTGTAAAACGAATATACACAAAATACACAGATTTTTATATATACCTACACTTACCCCGAACCTGCACACTTCGCACATCAATTTAGAGACACTCCACAGTAGTTAAATTCACCGCAAATGATAATTACGGGAGCACAAAAGTTTTGGACCGTTCCGAACACAGTTCCGAAGCCTCCCGCTATTTGTACTGCTCGTGAGTTCGCTTCTAACTCCACGCGATAGTTTTTTATATGGTCCTTGTGCCGCAGAATCCCCCAACCCCGATGAATACAAGAGGAATAAAATATTTTAATAAACTACAAAATATAGAGTTTATCAGCGGAGATGTTATGTGTGTACGCCGCAAGGTTATTTGACGAACCATTCGATACCTTTAATACTGCGATTCCCGCCTATACCACATATAATTAACACGTACCTTTAGTCCCTTCCTACTTGGGAGACGATTAGCAGTGACACTTCAAGCGACAATCGGGACCACTTTACACTTGTGTTTGACGCGTTCGGTGCACACAAGCGTTTGCATGATAAACGCGCTGCTCCCGTAGGATGGTGCGTCAACTACTGCTTGTAATTCAGCAAACGTTGATATAAATTGATGCGATCAACGAATTTAATAGTTGATCCTGTACACAGATGCTGTTCAGGGTTATGAAGTCATGCATGATCTTATTCTTATCGCATTTTTGCACATTATTTTATTAAATATTTTGTCATCTCCGATATCGGTCGGTGTCATAGAAATTTAAATAACAAGGAAATAGAAATGTTATTAACTCTCTTTTAATACTGCAACGCGTGTCGCCGCTACCAGCACATCAATATGCAATTACGCCCATCAATGCAAAATAAACTAAGCCTGAAAAAAATCCGATATGCTGCAAAATACAATTTTAGTGATTCCGCGTCCAAAACAGCACTCATGATCAAGCAAATAGTTCGCTAATAGATTTCGTAATTAGATTTCTATGGTCAGTAATCTTGGGGCATTCCAGAAAAAAATAGCTGTTCCCTATATTTTGCCGATTTATGTGAACATAAATGTAGGGATAAGCTGATTATTATTCGTGATCTAGTAAAAGTTGTTCATAATGATGAGTACAATGACCTACTTAAGAGGTTTAGTATAAACTAAGAATCATCATTTCAGCCGAAAAAACGTCCACTGCTGGACTTAGGCCTCCCCCAAAAGGCCAAAATATGCCATAATCGCCACGCTTGGCAGGTGGGTTGGCGATAGCAGTTGGTTGGTTAAATACTCAGAGAACGCTGCTGCCTATCCTCTGGTGAATCCCTTACGGCCAAAATTAATATCCAATCTATCCACGATTTTCCCCACTAGAGATAGAATTGACATATTTTATATGGAGTTTATGTCAAATTCTTATCTCTAGTAGGGCAAATAGTGGATAGATTGGCTATTAATTTTGGTCGTTAGTCGCCTTTTACGACAACCGTGAGAAGATATAGGGTGGTGCAATTCTTTATGTCCGGCACCACACGGAACTAAAACTAAGAATAAGGTTGTACATTGAGGCTTATATTCAGAGACGAATCTAAGCGTGAACTCGGGCTTGCAGTGCTATTTGACAGTTGGAAGCTTGAGTTCACACTTGGTTACGTTATATTCAAGTTACATTTCCAGATCCAGATAACATATTCTTAGTGGATCCTATCGCTTCTGTAATACCACCAAATGAATCAAGACTATTCACAGTAAGATTCAGGTAAGAATACCCTTGCTCTTGGCCCAATGTTTATTTCTAAATAGCCTATATACCCTCGCTAGAATTTAATCGGTATAAATGTTGCAAGACCTAAAATCGAAAACGAGGTGTATGGCTACCTGATGTGCGGGGACTACCAGTACAAGAACTTTGACAGTGTAACTGATGAGCTCAAGTTGAAGCATACTTGGTTCCGTATACCTTGCACCGGGAATACGTGGTTGCCTTGCACCGAATGGATGACTGAATGGGACTGTCCTATTGAGGTATGTTTTTGGTTTGCGTTTTTAGTGTTCTGTACCCAAAGGGTGCCAAACGGGACCCTATTACTCTCGCTACGCTGCCCATCCATCCGTCCGTCTGTCTGTCACAGGGGGCTGCATCTTTGTAACGGTAATAGACAACCAGTTGTAATGTTCACAGAATATGTGTTACTGTGGTGCCTATCACGACAATAAATACTAAAAACTAAAAAAAGTCTACAATCAAAGGGGGTCACCATACAAGAAACTTTGAAAAACATGAATTTTTCAACGTTGTTCTTCATGATTTATCTTCAAAACGGTTATACATAGGTACTAGCGTCAAACTTGGTCTGTTTATCGGACACACTCTGTAGTTAAGCAAAAAATACTAAAAATAGGGCAAACTTAGACATATGTAGTGATACCTGGCTTCGTAAGAAAGAGATGCAAAAATTCATATTTCGCGCACGGTGCGTGATGTCTTTTGATGAACTCTCGTAAATTAAATCAGTTTCTATGGCGTTTCAGGTCGATGGGTGGTACGGAACCCTTACTGTGTGAGTCCGACTCGCACTTGGCTGGTATTTTTTTGTTTAAGTCCTAAAAATATTATATTATGTACTTTTTGACTTCTAAGTACCTACATCTGAAATAAGTTGTTTGTTTCCTTTATTGAAGGGTTGATAATCGTTTGAGTAGATGAGTCCTTGAGTGGAGATTGCGAATCGAGAACTAGCGTGGAGGCCCCCAGCTTGGTACTGCGTCTAAAATGTACTTTTTGTATTGTCTAGGTCATTTTACCACCAACGGTGCCTACGAGAACGACGTTCTCCAATTTCATGCTGTCGAACAAGTTTGAAATTCCTATGCATTTCAAATTTGATCCGCCTTACAGCACGTAAGTATTTTTTATTGATTATTTCAAAGACACAAGATTTTAAAGCGTCCCTTCTCAGGTTTTTAGAATCAATATCCGGAACTTTTGCGCTGCAGTAATCGTTGATACAAATCATGTCAAAATGATGATATTGATTTCTGTAGGTTATGTAGTCAGCCATTCGGCAATAATTTCATTTTTAAATTTTAGGAATTTCGTAGTGATGCCTATATGTGGAATCGTTCCAAGTCGCGGATGGCAGATAATATCGGTGGCTTTGGAACCTAAGTGTTTCGGAGATTACTGTGAAGCTTGGGATCTCATAATAAATAAAGTACAAAAAGTAAGCTGGTTTTTTTTGGATAATTTTAGTACAGAAAGTAATTTTTAATTAATAATCAATAATAATAATCTACAAATACCTACTCAGTTATTAACTTTTTGATGAACGTTAATGAATGACCGAATAAAAATATCCTGTCAGGTACCTAGGTATTGTTTGAAATTAGATCCGTTTAGTGACCGGACTCCCGATAAATAAATAAATTAATCGTTCGTTAATTGTTCGACTGCCTCGTTGGTCTAGTGGTTGCAAGCGCGACTGCTGAGCGTGGGGTCCTGGGTTCGATTCCCGGGTCGGGCAAAGTGTTATTGGGTTTTTTCATTAGGAAATTCTCAGTAGCAGCCCGGAGTCTGGATTTGTGCCCGGTCAATGGCAATAGGCTCGCCCCCTATTACATGGGACTATACAATAACTGGCGAAATGTGGGTGTACTATTACACCTCTGCCTACCCATTCGGGGAAATACAGGCGTGATGTTATGTTATAAATCGTTCGTGTCCCGATAAATTACGCGGTGACACTGACCTTATTTTATCTTCGGTAAACCTATAATTGTAATAATTTTATTAATTAAAAGAAGAACGCTTTCAAGGAAACCGTTAAATGAAGGTAGTTATAACATTTTACCTATCACAGACGCGTGTAAGCTTCACGGGTAACGCAGAGATGAGCCAAGTGGAGGTGATGTCTCACGGGTATCATCCGGCCACACACGCGATGTTAGAGTTCCCGCCCACCATCACTGGATGCACCAACTACTGCACCTCCTACCTTCACAACCTTACTAGGATGGATATACAGTACGGTGATATTGTAGACCTCTCTCTATACACCACAAAATATTATTTACCAAAAAACCGCGGGGTCATGTAAAAACACCATCTGTTCCATACTTAAACCACACTTAAACGGATACCTAATTCGATCAAATGTATGGACCAGTTTTAAAAGTTGTGCAGATTGATGATCCGACTCTGCTACCCTTAGTTTTTGGTGAATAAAATTTAGTCATGTAGCTTAGAGTACACAAAAACATCTAAGTCGTGTAGGTACCCATGGTGAAGAGAACTATTATACTGTATCGACTATTCAGGGGCCTTACTCCCGACTGTTTCGAGCTCTGAACCAAATCGAGCTAGTGTCAATTCCTAACGAAATGCAGTACGAATTGACACTAACCCGAATTCAAATTCCATTGATACAGCACTCGATCCAGTCAGGAGTAAAGCCCCAGTTTTAAATGAGCTATGGTCAGTTTTTGCGCAAACATGAAAGAAAAACGCGATACGAGTCACGTTTTGATATTTAGTAGATTACCTAATTACTTTAGATTTTTCAAAATTAAGCAAATTGTATTAAGAAATATCATCTCAGCGACATTTCTTTTAAATTTCAGCATACGAGTCTTGTGTAGTGCTGATTGGTTGGGAGCTGATGAATGTGGATCCATAGTTTTACCTCCCAAAGAAATCATCCATTATCATTGGTGGTTCTTCCCTAAACTCCCCGATAAGGTCTATGAGACCACCATAACTTTGTCTTGTGTATGCTTGATTAACGGCAGGTGAATACCTTTTACTATTTAATTTACCAGTGAGAGATATAGGTACTTATTTTATTGCCTAAAATTTTCTCTTTAGAAATTATTATTTTTGTTATAATGAGACAGCCTTGAAACATTCAATGTAGAAGCGAAATTTGACATCAAGAGCAGAATTCGAGGTAGCTTAGTGGTTAAACTGACTGACCACTGAACCAGATGTCGCAGGTTAGAATCCTGCTTACAAGCGATTTTTTATTAGAAGATAAAATAAATAAATAATATTCTTTCAGGCCAGTTGGAGAGCCATCAGAAGTATTCATTGCCATTTCAGGTTTTTCCGAAATGCCTGATTTGAGGGTAAATGTTGATTTGTTTATTATTTCTGTGACATTTTGGACTCAATAATTACGTATTTTTTACATTTTGATATATTATTTTGATCTAGATATTGCCCAAATTGAATAATCTTCACGACGTCGTTGTTGGAGAAAGCATGACGTTTACTGTGACTCTGTACAACTATGGCTCTTGCTTCTTCACGTCAAAGTTGTACCATAGCATCGACGGCATGGGAGATGACTTCAGTGGCGACAGACTTGAAATTGATTCTTCAGTGGTGAGTTAGTTATCGTACCTACTCTAGCTAGTTTTTGGTATAAGAGACAGACGATGGATAGATTGTGTGATAAATATGGCTCAAAAGGAAGTGGATTAGTTCAAAATGAGATAACGGCTGATAGAACTGTATGGAAGAAGACGTGCTGCACTGACCCCAGATAAATTGCCTAAATTGACATAAGGATAGGAGGATGAGAGCCAATAAGGTTGATACACCTTTAATTACGGAAATTTTTGCATAGGAAGGTTTTGCATTTGACGCTTTCTCGATCAATTCCATTTTAAAGTCAGAATGTCTCTATCTATACTCAGAACAGTCTAAAACCATCAAACCACTGTGAAGTACGATTGACGGTGACGCCAGACGGTGCCGGGTCTCGGCAGCTCTGCATCAAATACACCGTGCTGTACCGCACAGAGTTTGACGAGATTGAGGAGATACAGCCGATGCAGCATAGAATCTGTGTCATATGGTACGACGGGATTTATCCTACTATCAAGGTGCAATTTTATTTTTACCTAAGAGCTTTTATGAGTTGGTTCCTCAAACAAATTCTTTTGGTCTGAGGTTGGTTCACCCTGTATTTAGATTTTTTCAAGTTTCTTTGCGGTTCCGAAAACCAGCTAAACGAGTCGGTACCATCATATCATGGCAAATGGGTTGTCCTATCTACTTACTGTAACTGATCTCATAAACGTTTTCACAAGATATTGTTAGGGGCTTATGACTCGCAGCCATAAACTCCAATAAACAAATTAAACATTTTTTCAGGTGAAACGAACAATATCAGTAAAATCTCCAGTTATTTTGAGCAATCACTGCGTTGGGAATATCGTCAATGTAAAAGAGTATGTAAAAAAATATTTTTATTACGACAGCGACGTCCTTCAATTTTTAGGCTGGTTTCAGAGCAGTGCGGATTTATCTGCGGACCGTCCGCGCGCATTTCCGAAGCGGAGACACAAGTGTGACGTTAGGACATTGTTTTATCAATTTATTTTATCTATTGTCTAGTACCCATAGTACAAGCTCTGCTTAGTTTAGGACTAGATGATGCTGTGTAAAAATGTCCCAAAAATATATTTATTTATTTTATACTGACGCGGATTGCTCCGTACGGAAAATGCTCCGCGTGGAGTCCGTACAAGCCAAGGGCGCTCTATTAAATTGAACACTCGATTCAGAGCACTGCGGGCTCTAGTACTCTACGCATGTGGATGGCCCGTAGGCGGACAGTCCGTAAGGACGTACGCACTGCTCTGAAACCAGCCTTAATCAGAACTTTTATAAAAAAAGGTTCAATTTTCAGGCTAAATCAGGCTCTCGTGGACTGTCGGCCAAATAAACCTCTCAATGTTGACATTTATGCTCCTGATTTGTGTGTGAGAACCGGCCATGTTGAGTTAATATTTGTGATGGGCTGTGTATATCAGGCTACGGTCCCTTGGAACCTTCGCAGGGAGAAGATTTGCAGCTGTGACATGTTAGAAGTGAAAGTAGGAACATCGTTGTACGAAATGAGACACACGTGTGTCCATAGACCTTTGGTGGAACTGTATCCTCTTAGCGGAATTGTTTCGGTAATCTACAAATTTTCCTTCATTGGAATTGCAGACTATTGAAATATTTCTTTCACATACGCCGAAATGATCTTTGCCTTACATTCGTCTAAATCAGTGCTTTCCAACGTGAGTCGCGAGTGTCGTAAAAAAATTAAAACACCGCACACCACGGCGGTGTGTATAAACCGCCTTACATAACCTGTCTAGCGAAAGGAGAGGGGGTCGCGGGCATTTTTATTTTTACCAAAGTTTATGGAAAACGTTGAAAAGCACTGCTCCAAATAGTACAAACGGTTCAGGGGCTACGAAAAGTTGGGTACCAGGGGTTTTAGTATCGATATAGCATTACGGGGGAATGCAGCTGTTCATTGCTTGGTATTGACAAGACGTGTTATTGTTAGCGGTGGGCGATTATGAATGATTGGCATAATCGAATTACTTTGTAATACTAATGTTGATAATCGATTATGAAATTAGTAACTAATTTATTTTCATAATCGAATGACATTACTAATTTGTACTACTAATCTTGTTGTGAAAACTTTTTACAACAGGATTAGTAGTACAAATTAGTAATTTAACTTTTTACTAATAAGTAGGGAGACTCGAGTTTTTTGTACTACTAATTAGAACTAGGTACTAATCCTGTTGTAAAAAGTTTTGGTGGAGTCATTTAACAGTAAGTTTACTTATTTAAATTTTTGTTATTGATAGATTTCTATTAAATCAACAAAACGAGTCAGCTAAATTTTCATTTAGAGTACCCGACCGACCAACGCGTTTAGCTCGTTCTGCTCTGCGTTGACTCGCGATCACGATTACTAACTAAATTAGTAACTACTAACTGCTATAATCGAGATATCTCGAGACATCTTCATAATCGAATGATTTCATTAGTATATCTCATAATCGCCCACCGCTAGTTATTGTCGTAGGCTTATTATTCTATTGAGTTTTTATTATTTTGCAGCCAGAAAGCCCTAACCTCCTTTTTCTGAAGTTTACCTACTCCGATGAAGGGGTAAATACACTATGCTATGTAATGACGATGCCAAATCAGAGAACTATTTTCATATACGTGCATATTCGTGCTTATTTGAACACTAGGGGCTTACTGACGCCATTGCGTCGACCGGTGGGAGTAGAAGAGTATCTGGCGGTACTAGACTGTGGCAGGGTGCCTATTAATAATTTGGATCCAGTTATAAGGGTGAGAGGAATATTAATCGTTCTAAGAATGATGTAGCTACGTTAATGTTTGATTTTGTATACAAGGCTCGCCAAAAATGTCCGGATTCACCATTGATTACAGGCAAATGAGTCTAAAGTTCGAGACAACAGATCTGTAGGTAGGTACTTTCAATGGTTATTATATTCTTTATAACATTATTTCTCTGACAGCTTTTGTGGATAGACATTTCTGATGTTCGAGGAAGCAGAATTTTGTCAACTCAATTAGCTTAATAATTAACTCTAACATAATCTATCTCTCTGCTGGGTACGAACCACTTCTCGGAAAGCTTCATGATCTTCTCAGGTTTCGTAAGGTTTAAGCCTTAGTGGTTGACTAAGGCTGACCACCACAAATTACAAAAAATCACGTCACTGCTCCGATAACTTTTCTTGAGCAACTCTATTGAAAGAAAGAAAGAAAAATTAAAGAAACGCTCATGTGGCAGCGGATTCTTGTACGTAGATGTGCACGTACCGTCTTCAGAGCAGTTCCAGATGCGCAGAGCACAGTTGGAGCGCAACAATAATAGAAATAGCTATATAAGCTTTAGGCCGGCGCCTGAGATAGCATATTTGGCCAAATAATTGCGTTGTTTGGCCAATAAAAAATGTACTATATTTCTATTGGAATAAAGTTCATTTTGTATCGGCGAGATGGCACGAATATTCGCGCTATTACGCTACACACAAACACAATAATAAAATTCATTCCAGATCGTATGGCTATACAACCCCACAGATGTGTTCACAACTTGGCGTTTGCTACGCGGAAACAATATAACGCCTGACTCCGTTATCCGCTGTTTACTATACTTTGCTGAAGTACCACCCCTCGGAAAATTGGCAATACCTTTTGCGTTTATGCCAACTGAAATGATTGATTATGAGGTAATTAATGGATACAATTATACATTTTCAGGGAGAGTTAGTTATGAATGAACCACGGATAGCGGCTGACAACGACCAAAATTCACGAAAATCGACGATTTGCCCTACTAGAGATAGAAATTTGACATAAAATGTATGGAGATTATGTCAAATTTCTATCTCTAGTAGGGTAAACTGTAGATAGATAGGACATTAATCTTGGCCGTTAAAGTGATTAAAGCGACGATAAGAGACTTAATTATTTTAAACTCGAAATTATGTCTAAACAAGTACCGTAAAATGCCCTAACTTTGCCCACAAGCCCTACTTTGCCTAAGACATTAACTTAATATTTAAGAATAAGAATTAGAGAATTAGAAAATTTACAAGAACTGACTCTATAACTAAAACAAAAGTAAGAGTTGTCACAGTTTTAAAATCTCCCCAAGTACGGAAATCACAGTTACCTATTGTAGTTTACTAAAAAAAAACAGGCAAAGTAGGGCTTGTGGGCAAAGTTAGGGCATTTTACGGTAGTGTTTACGATTTGAAAAAATATATGTTAAACTAGAACATTCTCACCTCAGCGCCACGTCTTCTATAGAAGACAAATATCGTATAGACATTAGTACAAAGTTAAAAAGTTTCGTCAATTAATTTTATTTAACGTTGTATTTGTTTAAATTGCAATAACAAGTATTTCTATCGGCTCCTTGGCTTTGGTATAAATAACATGTGAAAAAACTAGTTTATATAAACTGTTTTGATATCATCCAGGTTGTATTCTCCTGTTCATTCGGCTACGAGACCGTTAAGATCTTAGTGAAAGGACAAGGAGGTCTGCCAAACTGTGTCGAGATAAGGCTGGATATTCCTTTTCATGTCGAGAGGGTCATCAGAGAGGCCTATAGAAGAGAAGTGGTAGGAAATAGAGTTTATTATATAATTGTTTACTGTAGTAGTATCTTCAAAACTTCAACTACGCGAAATTCATGTCGTGGCACTTGATAAATCAGCCACAACGCGTAGTGATAGTTGCAACAACAACAACTAAGTTTTAGACATTTCGATAAGAATATCGAACAACTAGGTACCTACTATCAGCAAACTTTCCGGTGAACCACCACTAAGGCTAAAATCGCTTGAGCTCAGTGTTCGACGGCAGCCGTAGGTACGTGTAATGTAGCAGGATCCGTTCAAGGGACTTTATCGACAAAATGTATCACCGTGAAGGATCGTGACTGTACCTATTGTGTTTATTATTCTGTGAACATTTGCACATTTAAATATTCCGTATATAGGTGTACTTGTCAATGGAGCACATTACGATACCTATCATGCCGACACATTCCTTGTCCAGAGACATAATAAGCATCTGCAACGACACTGACCATACCATGAGATTTATATGGCTACCGTAAGTTGCACAAACTGCCATTATTTTTGTTAGTAACTTTTTAGTTTAGAACCCAGCATTTTTTGTGATAGAGTTTCATCGTAATATTTATCTTCTGTACAGTCTGAACTAGCTCATTTCAACCTAAGGCACTCCAAAACAAGTTTTCATCTTCCTGCTCTGGTTCCAATTGGGGTCGGCGTAACATGTTTTTCTCTTCCATTATCTCTTATCAGCTGCCATCTTGTCATTTTCCTTTTCATTCCTCGCACAATCCAGCCATCATATATTTGGTTTTCTTCTCCCCAAAAAGCAAGCACTTCTTAATAATTTGATGTCTTACAATGCAGGGAGAGAATAGCTAATATTCTAAATGTAGTGATGACTCCATGTTGGGGAGTGATTCAACCAAAAAGCGCAGAATGGATAACTATGACTGTTTACTCACTTCAAGAGCCTGCCACTTTCACGTAAGACGATTACTTTATTTTCTTGTAAAAAATACGTAACAAGTTTACAACATACAGTGACCGAGTAAGTAGTTGCTCCTAGTTTAGCCGAGGCACAGACCAGTAAGCCTCAAGACGCCACATAAACAAAGTTTTGCATGAGAACACAGTCGTAAAATGTTGGCGGGGACCGGGGGGCGGACGGCGCGTTATGGTTGGTCGGCTTAAATGCTCGGTGATATGATTGGAGCCGCTCGCTGACGGAGTGACGTCCCTATTGGTGTCTGGGCGTAAGATATGCAGTGCTACTGCATATGCTTTGTGACCGGGGGTATCCGGCTAATAGGCGTCTAGAGGCTTACTGTTCTGCGAGCCGAGGCAACTTAAGTCACTGGAGTTCTTTTCGAAAAAGTGTCTATATCTAATGATGAGAACCAGTTCACGTTTTACTTATTTTAATGTATCAATAGGACGACAGTGGCGTGCGAAATTTTGGATTTGACTGAACGTAAAAAATTTCAACAAAATGAACTTTTGAGACGAAATAAAACTGAGAAGTGCAATATGGAGTTTATTATAACCGAAGAAGGAATGTTTCACCCGGTAAGTTCACAATTCCTCGTGGTGTCTACTAATACGGAATAGAATCATTGTGTCAAGTTTTACAGGAGATAAACGATTCGCCACCTTATGTGGAAAATATAGAAAAACCCCAACCATGTTATTTGGCGATGACAGTCTCTATTTCATCTAAAGGCCAGCGTGATGGATATCCAAGAATGCTCCTGAGACAAATGTGGGAACAGGTGAGAATCTATAAATATACTACTCAAGCGGGCGTGAGCGTTACCCAGAGCTTCACTCGTGTGTTATGACAAAAAGTCCTATCTATATCATATAGGCTATATCATTGCCAGGTTTCTTCAAAATTGATACAGTAGTTAAGTTAAGGAGCAGAAGAAGTAACTAACAGACAGACAATCTAACTTATTAGTGTGGATAGGAAGAAAAAAGTCCCCAAATTAGAAACCTGTTTTTTTCAGCCTCCACCATATGATTTATTATCGTCGGATTTGAACGACTTCGTTGCCGAACGGTCTTCGAGTGGTAACAACATGACTTTGGCGGATATTATCAGAATAATAGACGGAATATTATGGTACGATATCTCAAGTTATTTATGTTACTAATCAATGAAGCGAGAAAATCGACTAAAGGACGCTATTTTCCGATTTGTCTTCTACCTGACATGCTCAACCATTAATATTTTTTACGATGCAATTTCAGGGACGCAATGCACAGTAAAATGTTCCGCTACCAAATAGAGTATTACTCGAAAGAGGAAATACCTACATATACACAACTCATGAAAGTATTCAATCGCGATAAACGACCTAAATTAAGTCGAAGGTAAGGAGAGTCATTTCATTTAAACGACCATTACTATGGCTTAAGAGACTAGAGAAAAGGGGGACTTATTTGAACTCATCGAAGAGAATCAACCAAATGTGCAGCTACATCTAGCTTCATAAATGTTCGGTCAACCAAACAATCATGATGGGCCGTGGGACAATAATAGGCGATGCTTTAAGTCCCAAGCTACCATATTGCAGGTCGGGACGTGGCATTCGGGCTGCTGCTTTTAATATTGCAGGCGATTGTTTTGTTTGTTTACTAGAAATTGGTATCGAACTATCGCTCTCTTTTACTAATAGTAGATACAAGAAAGGGATGACAACAATTTTAGAACTGTCAAATATGTCGGAATTTAGATTTCCATACAAGTTTAGTCATGATCTTAGAACATGCCCACTAAAATACAAAGAAATGTAACAAGTAAACTAATTTGACAGTTCTAAAATATATTTTATACTATGAATTAGCACACAAACTCACAGTATAAAAAAATAAAATAAAAATAGTATAAAATGTTATTTGGTTAAAAAACACTGTGATAACCAATTTCAATTCGTCTATTAAAAATGTTTCAGGGTCACCTCTGGGATATGTGACGCCATAGTGAACAAAGCAGTCTTCCACACTTTCGGTCTCAACCCTAAACAGAGTTCTGTTCTTGAGGCAGAATAGTTGTCCTTACTAATTCTTCTTTGTTTGTTTCTTATTAATTAATAAACCATTATTTACAAATACGATTTACTCATTCAATAATCATCATCAAGTCATCTTATTCTACATAATAATAATAATAGTATCACAATGATTAAAAGATTACCTACTGGTATCAGTCTAGAATTTTTTCCAATCTTAATTGTATTTTCTTCGGTTTTGGTGATGCGATCACGGTGACAGCAACTCTATCGCCCAACTTTGGAGTTTGATTACTTCCTAAATTGCTTCTGTGGATAAGGCCGTTGTCACCAACACCACAGTCGACGAAACAACCGAAGGGGACCACATTGCGGACGACACCTGCAAAATTATAGATATACTGTATTTTTGTACACCAAAATACCTATGTACACAAATAAACATTTTGATTTGATTTGTTTTACTGTTTTCAAATCTTTTTAGGGTTCCGTAGTTTCTACAAGGAACCCTTATAGTTTCGTCATGTCCGTCCGTCTGGCCGTCTGTCCGTCTGTCCTAATCCTTTACAGCTTAATAACTTCTACAGTAATAAACATAAGTAAACGAAATTTTGTTGAAAAATGGTCTGGATATAGATCTCAATTCTAAAAGAATAAAAAAATCTTGATTACGTATTTTAGGGGTGGCGCCCATACATGTGAAATGGGGATGAATTTATTTTTTTCGCTGCACCCCCTTGTTTGGGGTATCATTGAACAGGTCTACTAAAACGAAGGTAATGTTTCATACAAAACTTTTTTTATCAGGTATACCTTCTGCGAAATACAGCCCGCCAAAGTGGCTTGCAATGTGTCCCCCCCCCCTGCCATTTCTAAAGTATGCAACGTAGAAACTTATAATCTTCCACATTGATAGACCTTTATAAAAACTCTCTTTTAAAATTATTTCGAGTACCTATAATGTGATTATAAATTTTTGAGTTATAGTGTGAGAAAACTGCCAAATACTTAAGACGTCCTAGTTCATAGGTCATTTACCTTAGAGAAAAATGATCATAGCAAATAATGCTCCTTTAGTTACTACCTACTTTAAAAAATCAGAAAAAGTAACTTTGTTTTATATTGATATGACAGACTTCTTTTTAAATTCTTAAATACAGCGCTAGGTGGCGCTGTTTGCAAAAACTAAAATAGCAATGATTAATATTCGATTTGATTCGTTTGTAATTAGGAACCCTATAGCATGGCCCGACATGCTCTTGGCCGGTTTTTAGGCCTCGTTTCGCTCGTGAATTTCACTTTTCTCGAGCACCTGTGTTCGCCGAATAACAGTAAAAAACCGGCCAAGTGCTAGTCGGACTCGTGCACCGAGGGTTCCGTATCATCCTTGGATGTATAAAAAGGACATTGATAAAAATAGCCTTAAACTGTTACAAAGATGAACAATATACGAAAATTACATGCGAATTTTTTCATTTCATAATATATATTGTATTTAATGCGGACAGTACAAGAACCATTTTTCATATTTTAAGGAGTATCAAAACATTAATGACCTAACCGGAAAAAATTGTATCATCCATGATATCTGTGTATCATGCATATTTTTATTTCGATACTCTATAGTCTATGATTCAATATTATATACTCCTTTTCACACAAGAAATTCCAAAAAATTGGCATCGACTGACAACTTGACGACAATGTAGGTTGTTTGACATAACAAAAAAAGCAAAACATGACTTCAAAATAGCACAGATATCTGTGATTATATGTGTTAAAAAAGTAAATATTTTAAAAATTTAAAATTATATTTAGTACTGTCCGTGTTTATGAATGTATTGCAATACATTGGCTTCATTGAGATGTATATGGTGAGCATCAACTTTAATTTGTAACGCCTTAAGGCGGAGTCACTAAGGATCTTTAGCAATGTCCTTTATTTTGTCATTCGTCTTCCACTTCAAAAATAAAGCTTGTTTGTGAAGGAATATTAATGATAAAAAAAACTGTGCCATTTAGAAACTACGTCTTTTGGTTCCAGTAATATTAAAATGAACTTTTATCACCTGTAATTATTTCAGATATTTTGTTTACAAACTTCGGAGATAAATGGGGGACTGGTTTTTTTGTTTACATTTTTTATAAGTCGAAAAGTACGCAGCATAAAAAAAAAACGGTTTTGGAATGTACAAATAAAGTCCATTCATTTGATACCCTACTTAAACTAGTGGCTCGACATCCCCTTTAGCAACGAAAACAAAATATATAAATCAGTTTTTTCATTTGCAATAAGATTACCCAATCAGCAATATTTAAAACTGTTCCAAATTTCAGACTGATAGCATTAGTGGTTGCTGATATATACCGCTGTGACAGACGGAAGGACGGACGGACGTACGGAGTACGTCGCACCATTAGAGTTCCTTTTTTACCTTTTTGGTACGGAACCCTAAAAAGAAAGGCTGACCATAAAAGACAAAAAAAATGCAGCGCCTGCGCATACGCAATGGTAATGCATTAATCTGCTAGCACGGTGTCGCAGATAATATAATACTATACGGTGTGACCACGCGAGACATGCAAGCCCATAAAAGGCAATAAGAAAATAGAAATATATGTTAATACTTACAAAAATTAAATTTTAAGAACAAAACGTTTAAGTTGATTTTCAGATGACAAAAACTATCGAAAAGGTCATGAAAATGATTTAAGTTGCAATGTAAACTAAACCATATTACATGGAAATAAGGTTTCTAATCAAAAAGCATATAAAAATCTATTTAAATTGGGATATCTAAAGTATTTACCCGTCAATGTAGTTCCCTCCTTCAGTTGTTCCATATTTTGCACAGCAACAGAATAAACAGGTTTACAAAATGTAATCACATTATCTTCATATTTCTTTTGCTTGAACGCATTTATTATGAGCTCAAGTGTACAAACATCAGTCTTTAATTCTTCACTAGCTTCGCTTATATTAATAGTTAATATTTTGCATTCAACTAATTGAGGAAAATGCGGTTTAGTGAGCTCTTTTATATTTACGCCAATCTTCTTTGCAAATCTAAAAGGAAGAAGATGATGTTATTCCACATAGACAATGGTGTCGATTCTCTTGTTCACGAACTAAACTTATTTTAAACTATCGCTCTCTTTTACAAATAGTGGATACAAGAAAGGGATGGCAATCATTTTAGAGCTGTCAAATTAGACGGAATTAAAATTTCCATACAAGTTTAGTCGTGATCTCGGAACGTGCCCACTAAAATACAAAGAAATTTAACACGTAAACTAATTTGACAGTTCTAAAATGGTTGCTATCCCTTTCTTGTATCTACTTTTAGTAAAAGAGAGCGATAGTTTAAAATAAGTTTAGTTCGTGAACCAGAGAATCGACACCAATGGGAATTAAAATCACACGAGACGTTTATCTTCATGTTTCAGTTTGGCGAACGCGAATTTCAATACCATTTACGGCCAAAAATAATATCCTATCTATCCACGATTTACCCTACTAGCTTATGCTATTGCTTATTGCTTACGTATGGAGCTTATGTCAAATTTCTATCTCTAGTAGGGCAAATCGTGGATAGAAAGAATATTAATTTTGGCCATTAGACAACAGCCTAGGTGGTGTTGCAGTTATTATGGGCACAGGCAACCACTTAACATCAGGTAGGCTTTTGGCTCGTTTCGCCATCCTATATCATAAAAAGTCCTTTAATAATAAATATCATCAAAAAGAAGAGGATATACTTACGCTTTAGCTATTTTATAACTCTCTGGATGTATAATAGTCGTATCCAAAGGCTCAGAGCTTCCCAAAACTGTCAAAAAACCGGCGCATTGTTGGAAGGTAATTTTTCCTATTCCAGCAACTTTCAAGATTTCTGCTCTTGTTTCAAAGCCGCTGTGTTCTTGACGATATTCTATGATTTTTTTGGCTCTTCCTTCGTTCAGGCCTGATATACGCCTGAAAATGATATATGGATTCAAAAGATTTTTCCCATTTTTTTAAACAAACGGTAATTAACAACAAAAACTAACTGATTGACGGCAAAATTATCGACAACTTATCCTTCACCGAGAACCTATCTACCGGCGACATGTTCTACTAACAAGGTACAAACGGCTACACATCAAGCTAGACACCCTATTTACCCATAACTGCGCTACATGCAATACAGAGAATCGTCGGAAAGGGACTAAGTATCGTGGCGTCGGCCAATCACAGCGTTTGTTGCGTTGCGCCTACACACACAGACGCACTTTTTTTGCAAAAAAATATTGCTCATCTCAGTGACGTCAGTTAGTTCCCAAATATCGCTCGACTGGGATTAACGCGGCTGGGGTTATTGTTCCTACAGAGCAAAAATTCTTACGTAGTTGTTCCGTTCTCAAATTGTTTTTTTACTGTGTATGTTTTTATGCTACTGAGAGTAGTGAGTGTTGCGCAAATATTATTGGCGCCACAATTAACCCTACAACAGCGCCAGCTGATAGTTGTGTTGCGGGAAGGTGGATATACTATTAAAGAGATTGAAAGAAAGACCGGAATAACGGTGAGTGTTACTTTTAATACATTAGTGACAACGTGCCGCACGGCAATAGATAACCCCGACGACACTGACTAGTGACGCGAGGTCAAGGATCAAAGGATGTATTTCGCTGGCTCAGCAATAGCCTAGCCTAGGTATTCACTCTTGCCTTAAGAACGCGTTTGCAAATCTGACAGAAATAATCTATTTTTCGGTAGATTTTGTGACAAAATAAAGCAAAATCATATGTAACTAATAATTACCACGGATAGATTATTTCTTTATCTTAAAATAATGTTTTATTTCTTTCTTGAAATTTTTGTTTTTGTTTGTTTTTAACATTGTAAAAACGATTTTCCGTTGGTAACCTCTTCGTATAAATTAACGATATCGGATTGAGTTTAGGAACATTTTTCTTCTAATAGTAACATATGTAGTTATAGTTGTTTAAAAATACAGCCGGTAAGCAGACATGTTCAACTCAAAAAGGTGATAAAACTATGAAAATGTTACAAATAGTCTCAGAAAAAAATATTAAATCACGTAAATTTTTTCACATATTTTATTTTTACGCGTGAATATTTTGCAGTAAGGTTATCTTCCCTTAATTTCACTGTCTTGATTTATAGCACAAAAAAATCCACGTAACACGAAAATATAAGAGAAAACAAATAGTTATATTTTTCAAAGTATCAAAAATACCTACTTATTATTCCTGAAGCTATCTATCTATGCGTGTGTGTGTTTGAGGCGTGTCAATAAAGAGGTGCAATTGATGCGATTCGATACCTATTTATTTTGCAAACGCGTCCTTAAGAGACCCAAGTTATATGAATGAGCTATCTCTTTATTTATTATTTATATAACAAATTAGACAAACTTAGGTATACCTATGTTTTTTGCAACAGTATTTAAGTAGGTATCTGTTAATATAAAATATAAGTTAAATATCATTTTGTTTTAGAGGACAACATTGCGACGCAATGAGGAGACTGGGGGTGACCTATCACCTATCAGCTCATCACCGGCAGCTCTACCAACGCGCTACCAACGCTGAGCAAGGTGTTGCTATTGTAGCGGAACATAATAATCAGCCATTTTTGAACACGCAGTTTACTGCCACACAATATAGCGTAAGTTGACTACTTTTTCTAATTACCTACGTTTATTTTATTAAATCTGAAAAAAAAACAGACGCTCACAAGTCACAACTGTTTTCCAACAGTAAACTACTAACAAATCAATTAAGCGTATTTATTAGTTCGCGTGTAGGATGCAAAAATCAGACAAAAACTGAGTTTTTTTAAATCAAATTATCTTAAAGTATTATGCGTCATAAATATTAAAAACATTGTGTAACTTTAACCGTTTACGCAGCGCACGCAACGGAAGCTCACAAAAGGAATATATTTTTTCCGTTTTTGCACCCTTTTTCAATTATGCTCTGCTTCTATTGGTCATAGCGTGATGTTATATAGCTTAAAGCATTTCTCGATAAATGGATTATCCAACACAAAAATAATTTTTCAATTCCAACCAGCAGTTCCTGAGATTAGCGCGTTCAACCAAACAAACAAACTCTTCAGCTTCATAATATAATATAATAATATATATATACATATATATAATTAATATATATTGTATATAATAATATTTTATAATAAAAAAATATTTTAAAATATTTTACATAATATATAAGTATAGCATATAGTATTTTTTCCCGTTTTTGCAACATTTTTCATTTATGCTCCGCTCCTATTGGTCATAGTGTGATGTTGCATAACCTAAAACCTTCCTCGATAAATGGACTATCCAACACAAAAATATTTTTTCTATTCCAACCAGTAGTTCCTGAGATTAGCGCGTTCATCAAACAAACAAACTCTTTAGCTATATAATACAATATATAAAATATAATAATAATATTATACATTATTAATAAACATTTTTTTTTTGCATGAATAAAATGTTGCAAAAACGGGAAAAAATACTATATATAAAATATATATTTTATATTATAAAGCTGAAGAGTTTGTTTGTTTGGTTGAACGCATTAATCTCAGGAACTACTGGTTGGAATAGAAAAATTCTTTTTGTGTTGGATAGTCCATTTATTGAGGAAGGTTTTAAGCTATATACCATCACGCTACAACTAATAGGAGCTGAGCATAAAGGAAAAATGTTGCAAAAACGGGAAAAAATACTATTTATTTTTATATTAATTTAAAATATTATTATATACATTAAATATATTATATTTATGTATATTTATATTTTATATATTATATTATGAAACTGAAGAGTTTGTTTGTTTGGTTGAACGCTCTAATCTCAGGAACTTCTGGTTGGAATTGAAAAATTATTTTTGTGTTGGATAATCCATTTATCGAGAAATGCTTTAAGCTATATAACATCACGCTACGACCAATATGAGCAGAGCATAAATGAAAAATGGTGCAAAAACGAAAAAAATACTCCCTTTGAGACCTTCGCAGTGGCGTGCAGTGTTCCGTTTGCGCCACCTAGGAGGGTGCGGCCAACGTTAGGCCGCACGTGGAGAAGGGGCTCGCCTGCTTGTGGCGGGCTGGGACCTGTCGGGGGTGGTTGGATGAATACTCACGGGCTCCCACGCCCCCGGCTAAGGTAGTTGAAGGAACACCGTGGTGGTTTTAGTCGGTAAGAGTCCGACACTGGCTCCGCCTCAGCGGGCTGGCGGGCTCAGTATCGCGTTATCCAATTCAGTAATGGAAATTTCTATAGATCTTTCTATGAGATCGTATGAGAACGCCAAAAATCCACTTTTAGTTATTTTTTTGTCAAAAAAATGTTAAAGGGCTCTTAACTATATTAGTTGTAATTCTTTTTTCAGAAAATATATTTTTTACTATTGTTTCAGGTATCAACTCAAACAATCCGACGAAGATTACAGGCCGTTGGGCTAAAGACTAGGATCCCGGCCAAAAAAATTGAATGTTTTCCTGCCCGTGCTCAGACTAGAGTAAATTTTTGTTTGCAGTATTATGATTTCGATTGGTAAAATAATGTCGTCATATTTATTGTTGACGAAAAAAACTTTTAAATCCGAAAATATTCATGGTAAATTTTACCATCTTGCACACTTCTGATAAGAGTGAGATAATGAGGTAAGGTAACTTCGTAGGCTACGGTAAACTTATTAGTTTACCCATTATAAAACTAACCAAATTAGGTAAAACGATTTTAATAGTGTATCTTTTTTGTATTTGTTTTTAATGCTTATATTTAAAACTGTGATAATTATCTTAATTTCGATCGTTGGTTTTGATTTTTTTAAGCATTTAAAGCTTCTGTAGAAACACATAATTTTATTTTTTTATAATCACTGAGGAGCACCGAATGCACCACATCCGATCTGATTGCATCGAACGCGATGCGGGGTGGCGCGGTGTGGTAAGTGACCCGTGCCGCTTCAGAGTGCGGATTTGACCCTTACTGATACAGCTATCAAATTTAATGATTTTCATTCATAAATACGATAGAAGTATGTGGTAAGTGTTAAACTCGCACTAGGCCCTCTGGTGTGCATTGGCCACGTGACGCGTTTGGTGTGGATTGTCTCATGTTACATAAACATTTGGCAACCGCGGTTGTGCAGCCCCGCACCGCGTTCGATATGTGGAGAGCTCCTTACTTATGTTTGATTATTGTTCTGATTCAGTTGACTGTGTGTTAATTTCTAAATATCAATAACTTTGTTAATTCATGATCTCATTACCAATTTTTTGTCAAGTGTTGATTTATATTACTCCTATGTATTAAACTGTTGTAACTATTTTTATTGTCAATTTATATATTGTTACTATTGTTCGGCTCCCGAGGTAAGTCATAGCTACCTATGTTAATATGGACAGTCTGTTCTATATTTGATTGTAAATATTAAAAAAAAAAAAAGTTGACTCTGCTACTGTCTGTTATTTTTCAAGTCGTAAATATAACACTATTTAACTGTTTACACAAAATTACTGTAGCTTGAGGATGTTTCTCATACCCATTAGTAGAGAGGATTGTAACTGGATGAATACGATTTATTTTTGTGTTGATTAAAATCTCTCATTTCAACTGTGTTGTATTAATATTTTTAACTATTGTTGGCTCCTAAGGCAACTTGAAGTTACATTTAGATTTTGAAATAATATGTTTTTTTTGTTTAGTTATTTTATATAATAAAAATAATGATACAAAAATATTCACCACATAAAGGCTGTGACATCTGATATTAAACTATACATTTGATTTTTAATTATTTTTAGACTTTTATACTGATTTTATTTCCTGTCGTGTAATTTCGGAGACACATTGATGACCCATGCAATGAGTGACTCTATTTAGGCCTATTTAGATAAACAAAAGCAAAATTCGCTACCGCTGTGGTTAGCGAAAAATACCGAGTCGTATTCCGCCTGGTAGGTAGGTATTTGTATGAACTTCCGTGGCTATCGCGAAACTAGACTACAAATACCCGGCGGAATATCACTCGCAATTTTTCGCTAATACCCACAGCGGTATATCTGAGTAGGCCCTTAGCTAAACTTTTTAGTCATAAAGTTTTATTTGCCTTAAAAGAAAGAGGTAACTAATGTTGTTATTACATTGAAATAAAGAGTTGATTTTTAATAGTTCAACGTTGTTTTTGTATTTAACCTATGAAAAATAAAGCAAGTAATCAGTATTCCTCCACTTTACTGGACACGATCTTATAGTTTCAAGCTACCCCTAATCGGTTCAGTAATTTTGTTGTAAAATGTATCAAACAGATATTTTTATCTACTTACAGGCAGACAAATCGTTTGTCCCTATGAAATGATATATTTTTCCTTAGACCAATAGAATCTGTTGGTCTAAGATTTTCCCAGGCTTCCAACTACGTTTGTGCAAAATCACGTTGAATGCTCTGTTGTGAAGTTGTGACGTAAAGAAAGGGCAAACGAACACATTTTAGCATTTAGAATTAAAATAATTGCGCAATGCAGGTTTTACACTCACATAAACACAACACACAAAACTTCGTAAAAGTGTAGTCTTCCCGTATATGATGCCCATAACACTTTATCAAGTTATTTAGCTATTTATTTTGTTTAGCATTGGAAAACTAAAATGCCTTTACTGCATTTGTTAGTTAAACGACTAGGACCTGTTTTATCAAAAAACATACCCACTTAATATGATAAAACTTAGCAATAGACACTTCTGCCAGTGCGCACGGTAGAAAAGGTGGTTTATTTTTTCATTTTATTTTAGCTCTTTAGGGGTAAATTAAAAATAGTAACGATGCTTATGTTCTTGCCTAGGGTTCAACCTGTTTCTATACAAAATGGCATCAAAATCAGTTCAGGGGTTTAGCCGTGAAAACGTAACAAACAGAAAGACAGAAACACTCGCATTTATAAATATATATATTATATACCTACCTTTTTTTTTGCCGTGGGGAAGTCCTCACGAACGCACTCCGCACGGGGTAGGTGGAGCCAGTGTCGGACTCTTACCGACTAAAACCATCACGGTGTTTCTTCAACTACCTTAGACGGGGGCGTGGGAACCCGTGAGTATTCACGCGACAGGTCCCGGCCTACCACAAGCAAACGAGCCCCTTCTCCCCGTGCGGCCTAGCATTGGCCGCACCCTCCTCGGTGGCGCACACGGAACACTGCACGCCACCTCACCTCACGGGACTTTACCAGCTAACCTAGTAAGGTTAAGGCTTCAAGTTTTTTGTTTACTTTTATGAGTAAAATTAAACAAAAAACCCTCATTACTTTTACACTCTTAATAATAATAATAAAAGAGAAAAAGTAGATAATTGAGTGAGTTTGTGTTGAGTGAACTTAAGCGAGTAATTTTCTAAATAGTCATCGTTTTTGCTAACACTAATAAAATAATGATTGATGATAAATAATATATGTATTGGCACAGAACAAACAATAGTAGGTAATATGGTGCAAAGGCGCAGCGCAACCGCATAATATCGTAAAACAAACTTGTAAGTTTAGTGCAACCCATATTATTACGAGCTCAACTAGCTTAAAAATAATATTCATGCATAATACATATCTATAGGTAGGTATGGTATAGTATGAATAGAGCGCTGCATGAATGGCGCGCCGCTTGCGCATACCGCCGCCGCCGCCGCCACCGGTGCCGTGACTGGGACGACATAACAAAAATATATCGTGCCCTCTCGCACGATTCACAGCGTTCAACTTCTAATAGTACAAAGTCCAAACAGTCTAGCTTGATGAGTAGCCGTGTGTACCAGAGATAGAAAATTAACATGAGTTCTATGGAACTTAACTATAGTTAGTAGGGCTTATCTTCGAATGGGTTATTGGAAATTACCGTAATAATGATCTGCACATACCTCAACATTGCTTGTGATGCAGTATTAATATCTACGCCAACTAAACTGACCACCTTTTCGACGGCACAGTCTAACGCTGATTCCAGCATTTTCGGAGGAATATCATGCTGATATAAGCCAACCCCTAAGTTTTTAGGGTCTACCTAGAAATCGAAAAAAGTATATTTGAGACTCCATTAAGATATAATTATGTGGTATGTGATCTGTATGGATGGTTTTAAAGGTTCCGCGAAATAAATTGACGTTTAAAATTAAGGTAATTATTGCGAGATTTTACGCAATTATGACCTTTATGTCCACAGAATTAAAGCAATTTGACGTTTTCAAACGACGACCTGGTGAAGGTCGCAGGTATCCGCTGGATGCGGAAAGCGCAGGATCGGTCTCTGTGGCGATGCTTGGGGGTGATCATGATGATGACGTTTTTAAAATGTCAAACTATTTCACGGAGTTTAATGCATTACGTTCATATTTATTAAACATTTATCTACATCAATGAATCAAATTAAATTTAGGAGTCATGTCACCACAACGGTTCGATGAAACACTTATGAATGAGCCATACTAAAACACTATGCTCCAAAAGCTAGCTTTAAAAAAAAAAGGTTGATCGCAGCTGTCATTTTAGTCTAGAAAATTAAAAATGAGAGTATAGCTTATTTGTATCATATTATGTACTATTATTGGCGTATAATAATTTTATTTGTAACGAGAAACAGAGATTCTCGAAGTATAGCGCGTCGATGAGCGAAGGACAAGGAAGATGGAGTCACAGGCGCGGAAGTAGCCAGCCTGGATGAGCCCCTGGCCCCAGCCCCCGCCTTCTCCGGTGTCGCCTATAATGATGCAATAATATAATTATTTGATTCCAAGCCTGCCGCCAAGCCTGCTTTTTGTTTTCTTCAAAGCTCTACTACTACTTTTCTCTATTACAAATAATTTTGGAATTGGCCTTCCAGTCCTATCTCAGAAACTCACCCTGTAGATTATAATAATGTTTGATACTTACTTTTATAAGTTCCCCCAAAGGATCCAAAACTCTTCTTGCAATTGATAAAGCAGATATTAAGTTAGGGTCCATATTCGGGTGTTCCTGCGAATTTTGATTTCGGATTTAAAAACATTGATAATTTGCAAACCATGTTGCAATTAGTAGTTGATATTTTATTATAAAATTGTTTGTAAATTGTATTATAATACAAACTTAAAAAGCAGTAATAAGTTAAGTATTTAAAAAAGTTGAACTACCAACCATCCATCCTCCTGCCCTTATCCCAATTTATTTGGGGACGTCTTTTTCTTCCATACATCTCTATCAGCCGTCATCTCCGTGTTCACTTTCTTTTTATCCATATCATCTTTCACACAATCCGTTCATCTTTTCTTTGGTCTACCTCTTTTCTTATAGCCATCCAAATTCATACACAAAACTTTTTTCGTAACATGCTCCTCATTTCTCCATACCATGACAATCTACTGCATCTCAACTTTTCCGTCACCGGCGCTACTTTCAAACTCCCTCTCACATACTCATTTCTTATAATATCCATTCTCGTTACACCACACATTCCTCTTAACATTCTCAGTTGAACTACCAACCAATGAACCAAATTATTTAGTTGTCTGATTTTAAATAGGACATACCTTTTGAGCTTCTTTACTAATAGAGTAAATAGAAGCGCCTTGTTCAGGCACTATAATAATAGGAACATTGTCACATATGTTATTACTTTTTAACCACAATTCGGTTTCACGACAGGCAGTGCCATTGCCTAGGCCAATCAATTCAACACTGCAAAGACAATTTACAGGATAAGTATTGCATTAAATAAGATATAACGGATATAAGATAACATAAAAAAGATGTATGGCTTCCGTTTAGCGACGTTCAGCTGAACAGATGCCACACAAAAATGGTGTTTTCTATAGACAAAAGCTGAATCGAGCTGAATAAGTATAGTTAGTCCCTAATGTAGCATTTTATTTACCCATATTGTTTGATCAAGTCCTTTAACTGTTTGGCTGCTGGGTCAAATGCTTTATGCTGTCTCAAATCTGGGTATAAAGTAAGAGCAACTTGTTTCTCCCCATTGGAATTTATGATACCAACCTGAAATTAGTGTAAAATAATTATGATACTTGGCAGTATTACGGTAATTACAGAAATTCTTCGCCTCTCTGCAACTCAACACATTAACAGTACATTTTGCGAAACTGATAAGCCAATATTAATTTATGATTGAGTTGATGACAGCAGTCCTGTATTTTAAACTGAAAAAATGAATGGCATGGAATATTTTAATGCTCTGTTTAAATGAGAGTCAAAATAATAATTATGGTAAGATTAATACTTCACCTTACAGCCAGCTCTAAAACCTGGATCTAAACCCACAATAGTTCTATTTTTGATAGGTTCTGTCAACAGATACTTCTCTAAATTAGTAGTAAATGTCTTCACTGCTTCTTTCTGTGCAGTGGTTGTAAGATCAGACCTTACATGCCTGGATAACCAAGGCTTAATGAGGCGATTGTAAGCATCCCCCAGACCTTTGCGAACCCAGAAACCACTCTTCCATAAACTGAGACAAAACCTAGAAGTGATGTTAATATTTAAAAAACTGAGGTAGCAGTATAAATCCATACAGTACGCTCAATCTATGTAGGCCAGAGTAAAGTTATCACAAAACCATGTGCACCACATACTGCCCCCATCTATTTTTCACGTCTTCCTTGTCCATCCAAAGGTTGTCTGGAAGATATCACTATTAGCGATAAGACCGCCAATGTACCCTTATTTTATGTGTTAGCCCTAAGTTTAATAATGTTAATGGTATACAATAAAGAATATTCTATCTATCTTCTATTCTAACCATCACAGTAATCAGTTTATGGGTGTCGGAGGTGGGAGGCGGGGAAACATGTGCAGTGCCTAACTTCACTCCAGCCAAGTTAAATTGCGCATACTTTAAAATATTTTAATATTAAAATTAGTCTACCAAGATCAAATACATAATGCAACTTTAATAGGAATTGATATAAAAATTAAGCTCAAAACAGTAAATACCTTTCAAGTTTATTATAAAACCAGTCGGGAACAACAACCTTAACTGATAATATTTTTTCATCTTCCCCTCTGTTGAATGCCAAAGTTTGATGTGGCTTCACAAACTGACTGGGACATTTCCACTCAAAATACAGTTTATAAGTCTCAGGATCTGATTTATTATCCATTTTCTTCTTATCATCTACTTTTTCTTTAGTAGAACTCTTAGTTCTACTGCTTTGAATTGTAAATCTAGTTTCTTCTTTTCTGTAGAAAATATACACACCGGCACAATTAGCGGAACACAAAAAAAGCAGGATTTTAAAATCTTTTACTTGAGGAACTGGCCAGTTATGATATTTTTTTTAATTTATTGTCAAATTTGAAAATAGAAAATTAGATGACATACACTTTTTTCATTCATTTGTTTTATTTTCCTGAACAATACGTTTTGTCAACTTGTTCGAGTAATAACTACGTAATTGTATTTTTTTTGAAAAATTGCACTTAATGGTTTTTTATAAATTTGTTATTCTATAGGCAATTTTGTTTATTAAAAGCTCTTTATTATGCCTGACTTAACATCACTGGAAATCATTAGGGCTGATGAAATGAGAAGAAATGGCCATACCTACAGATCGAGTACCTCAAGGCTTCGTCGACCAGTATCAACGATTCATCGCAGCATCCAGCGGTACAGATCGTCTAATTCTCTTGTGGGGAGGAGGGGTCAAGGTAGAAAAAGATGTACATCGAGGCGAGATGACAGTTTTTTACAACTTGGAGTTCGTAGGAATACGCGATTAACGGCTGTACAAGCTCGAAATGAACTGGAAGACGTTCGAGGAGTACGAGTAAGTGAGGGTACGGTTCGCAGGAGATTTGAAGAAGTTGGTTTAGGGTCGTATATACCTGCCAAAGGCCCAAAACTTGAGAGACGTCACCGCGTAAACCGATTAAGCTATGCGCGAGAACATCGTCATTGGGATTTGAACGAATGGCAGCAGGTTCTCTTTACTGATGAGTGCAGAGTTCTTTTAAAACAGATCGATGGGAGACAGCGAATATGGAGACGCAAAGGAGAACGCCACATACAGTCTAATTTTTAACACACAGTGGCTTATGGTGGCGGCTCGATTATGGTTTGGGGAGGAATATGTTTGGGAGCTCGCACGGAGTTAGTGATAGTCACAGGAGGGACCATGACAGCAGATCGATACATCAGAGACATTTTAGAAGAACATGTTGTACCATTTGCCCCATTTATTGGTGACGACTTTATTCTAATGCAAGATAATGCTCGTGCTCATAGTGCACAATCGGTACAGGCATATCTGAGCCACGTAGGTATACCGGTGATGCAGTGGCCAGCAAATTCCCCCGATATGAATCCGATAGAGCATGTCTGGGACTTGCTAAAAAGAAGGGTTAAATCCAGAATGCCACCCCCCAACAATCTGAATGAACTTGTAAACGCATTACTTGAGGAGTGGGAGCGGTTGCCTCAAGAAATCATCGATAACATAATCTGTAGCATGCCCAGACGAATGAAAACCGTAATCAGAGCAGAGGGGGAAACACTCGTTATTAATTTTGCTTTAATTTTATTGTTAAATCATTTAATGCTTACTTTTTTTTATTTTTTGTGATGGTTCATAATCATCTAAAAATTTCACTTATTTCAAATTTCTTTATTTTTCAATAAAAAATAACGAAGACTTTTCAAAGTCATTGTTAAAAGATGTTAATCAATTTGTTATTTTGTGTCTAATTACATTTTCCTCAAATATATGCGTTATTATCTCATAGTCTCACTTTTTTTTCTGTTCCGCTAATTGTGCGGTGTGTATATATTGGAAATATATTAATGATAAGTTAGAATTGTTTTTGAAAGCCTTTTTGTTTGGGGCCCACATTAGGATTTAATCTGCCGCCATCATTAGAAAAAGATGTGCCTCCCTGATGTCGCGTCTCCGCGGCGGTAACAACACTATTCTCAGTGTGTTTGCAGATTGGTGGGATTCCCCGATGATGCGGAGATGGATGCAGCTCCACATTGTAAATAAAACTGTGTACCTGATTTTATACTTACTAATACTAGATATTAAGTGAATTGTTACTAACACTACTATGGACTCTGTCTGAAATAAACATTTTTTAATTTAATTTAATTTAAGGCAGGGTCAAACTAACTGCTGGTTAGCCATTCTCCTGCAAGCAAGAACCAGAAAAAAGTTACAAAACTGGAACCTTTGGATTACACAAATATTAATTCCATTCGGGAACCGAACCCACAACCAGTTATGCAGCAGTCAATCGCACTCAGTTGTGTTGTCAACCTTTGACCTTGAACACCTTTGGAAGTTAGTTTACAAGCTAGGTCAACTTACAGACTTCTCATATGTTCCAGAACTCTTGTATCTTTGTATATTATATCAGCTACTATATGAGTTACATGAGATTCCACTTTGTCAACTGATTCCAGTTCCTCATTATTGCTGCAAAGCATGTTTAAGTCAATGTATTCTCCATTTAACACTCTTATTGCATGTGGTTCCAAGCCAAGATTGCGGGCTCTGTCAGCAAGGGTTAATGCATGTGATTTTAGTGGTGCATACTAAAACAGAAAATAAATGTAAATTAAATTGTAACAACCCTAAATATACTGAAGAAAATTTTTAGTTAGACATCAAAATGTCTATATACCTACTCAAAATCAATATACCTAGTATTTTTTAGCCATGAAATAGTAATACCAATAATACCATACCACCACCACTACCACCACCACCACCACCACTACCACCACCACCACCACCACCACTATTACTATTACCATGTAATAGTAATAGTAGTAGTAGTATGGTATAGTGTACTCGTCTGCTGTGAGAATGCCGCGGTCAACCATTAAAAATGATGTCATAGGGCACTTTACAGTGTTGCTATTGGTCAGTATTGGTACTAGCCGAGCCTGGCTTGAGGTGTGGTATGCGGCAGCGGGAAGTGAAATGGCATTCTCACAGCAGACAGGTAGTATATTCAAATGATGTTAAAACGAAATTATAAAAAACTGGGTAGAAGGATTTTTGATAAAATAAACCAAATTATAAATTTGTAAAAGGTGTAAAAAGAAATAACATAACTTGTGAACCTAAGTGATGTTGATGAAGCTGAAAGCTGATTCTTGGCAGCAATTAGCATAAGGCATCAAATCCAACAGAGAAATAATAAAACAACTTACTATCAAATCTAATTCAGACAAGTTACGGGCATTCAGTATACCTTTTTCAATTTCTGGTGTCAACTTTTTAGATTTCTTTAGAGTCACAATAACAGACTTTACTTTCTTCTTTAGCTGTGTAATATTTTCATAAGTTTCATGCAACTCCTGGAGGCTAAGAAATTTAACTTATGATTAGGTAGTTTATTAAATAGCAAAAACATTTCAACAGTTAATCATACAAATAGCCTGAGTTTATAAAAAATATTAATGAGAACTATAACTCAACATAAAAGTCTATAATATAAAGAACTCAGTTTATATCAAAATAAATAACAAATTAATGAAATCCTGTGGCCGCTAGAATTAAATTAATACATTATATTTACCGGTCAGGCATAAGATTATCTACAGCCATTTTCCTGTATCTGGCAATAAATGGCAAGGTGCAACCTTCTGTGAGAAGTCCGATTAAATTTTGTGCTAATTTCAGGGGAATTTTCTCAACTTGCGCTAACATTTCAGCCTCATTCCATACGTTAGGAATATTATCATCAAATGGGCATGGGTCTTCTTCATTTTCAACAGGTACTTTGGTTACTTTACTCTTCGATAATTTGGGTTCTTTGCTCTTCGGCACCTTTTTTATACTTTCATTATTGTTAACGCTTTTTGAACTTGTCCCTGCTTTAGCCCTTGAAGGTTTCGCTACGGTCTTAGCTTTTTTTCTAGGAGAAGGTGGAGAAATATCATCAATATCATCTTCAGTATACTCTACAGCTTTGCGCTTTCTTAGTTTTGATGCTGCAGTTTCCATGGCTGGCTTCAATAAATTAAAACAGACCTAACGATTACTAACGAAACGATATTTTGAACTGTATTTAGGAAAAAAAAATGACATGTGACAAATGTCACAATTGTGACATTTTAAAGAACAATGGCCCAGCTTTGAAAATGGAATCTATGGAAGCGACATTATTGTCTATGCAATTTTACAGATAAGATATTTATAGTCTTCTCTCTTTAACATACGTACAACCACATGTGAAGGAAAGATACGACACTACTTTCATACGTCAGTTTTCCGTGACATTTCTTAAATGAATTACTGAGCGTGGCGATTATTTGAAAATCCGCCATTTTTTGTCTCGAGTTGTTGTGGTTAATAAAACCACAAAATCTACGAATTAAAACGTTTACTATCCATTTTAACCCAGGAATCAACACAGTGTTTCTGAAACAACTCTATCGATAAGTATTACAATTATATTTTTGTAAAGAACAAGACTACTAGGCGGCCATAATATGTCTCAGACATTTCAAAAAGCGACACGGTTTTTTTTCGTTTATGTCAAGTCCAATAAGTTCCATTCCATAGTCAAAGTGGCCCAGGGATGTAATAAAAATAATCGATTATTAAAAATAAATTAAAATTTATTTTTTTGGGTCGTATATTATTTCTAGAAAACTTCTACTATGTCTATGTCACTGTCAAGTCAAAAGTCGTTGTTTTATTGACACTGACTTTAACTAGTTCATTCATTTTGTTCCAATATTCAGCATAATAATCTGTGTTAACCAAAGAGATTTAATATAGGGCATAGAGAGGCTATCAGACGAAAACTCAAAGAAAAACTGTGATCCCAAGTTACAATGACGACATCTAACGTGAAATAGCAGAAACACTTATTAAATTATTCAAGTCTGTGTTTTCTTTCTTGTCTTATTTAATAAACAATCTTGGCATGTCTTTTTATTGAAATAACTACTGATAAAATATAATTACTAGTTCGGCACATGTAATTAGGTTAACGAATGTTATTAAGTGTGTGGAATTGTTAAAATAATGTCTTTTAATAATTATTATTGACAAATTGAATTAAAAAAGACATGCCAAGATTGTTTACTAAATAAGTCAAATAAAAAAAACAGAGTGTAAAATATAATTCAGCTATCGCCCGGTAGGTGACCAGTGTTGCCAGATCCGATTTTCAATCCGTGAGTTAAGCTTGTTAATTCTAGAAATCCGTAGATTCCCCTTTATGAAAACCGTTGATCTAGAGACTTTTTTTAAACTTTGTCTGACTATTTAGACTGGCCTAAACCTGGACTCCTAATATAGTTAAAATCTGGTAAATAAATATTGGAAACTAAACAAACATAAGCAAAACGTGTCTATGACAGAAAAACAATTTTATTAAGTCTAAAAAAAATTTCTCTCTGCCCGTGTCAGTGTCATTATCATTTAAAGTGTGTTTTTATGTACATTAAATAGAGAGAATAACTTATTACGGTCAAAAATCCATAGATTTTCTATCGATATCCGTATAACCGTAGGCGACCTCAAAAATCCATAGATCTACAGAAAAATCTATAGGTCTGGCAACTCTGGGTGATGCTAAGTAGAAACTAGAAACTTGTGGTAGGGGTGTTACCATTTATCAGAGTATCGATAAATGTTTTTTTTTTGACACCATAAAACAGACCATTATTACCCGAATGCGCCAGAAGGAGGGTTATGTTTTTCAAGTGTATGTATGTATGTAAGTATGTATGTATGTTTCTTTGCGCGCGTCACGCTCTGTAGCCTACACGGCTTGATGGATTTTAGCTTGAGAGGTGTCGTTAGATTAGTCTTTTGACGGCGTCCGTGTTCTAGTGGTTCGAGTGTCGGACTGCTGATCACGAGGTCGTGGGTTCGACTCCCACAGGACACAAATATGTGTGTGATGAACATAAGTGTTTGTGTTGGTCTGGGTGTTTCATATGTATATTAGAACTGTCAGGGACCAAGGGGTATGGTAAATAATAGTCACATTAAGACTCTCAACCCTAGAGAGCACTGTATTTAAGGCCCAGAACGCTGCGGAATGAGAGTGAGCGCGATGCAAAATACGAGGCTTGCCGGGAAGAAGTAGTGCGGCATGAAGTTGACGCAATTCCGAATGAAAGTGCATTTAAGCGAAAAAAATATATTACTCAGAAAATATGTGTATTTTCGATAAAATGGCTTAGTAAAATTATTTCAAAATAATAAAACAATATTTAGGTAAAATATCATACCAAAATACCAATATATGTTGGATATATTTAGGAAACTGTTTGAAAATAAACAGTTTTCGAGGTATGTTTGGATTTTTTTATGATCGAGCCAAATAAGTGCATTCATGTTTTGGACTTAATAATATTGTCACGCCTATCCTTGAGTAACACGTATTTTAATTTCAGTACCATAGAGCGAGTAGTTTTTGAGCGGGATTCGCATTAGTTTGTTGAATTACGGGATTCAGCCCCTTAAGGTTAGTCAGTCACTAACAGTTTTACAATAACAATCACAATTATTTGTAAGGATATTTTACAAGATTCCTGATTACTATTTCACAAGATTATTACAAAATGAGGATAAGCAGTGTCAGGTAATAGATAGGTCGTACTACGTCAAGAACTCAAAGCAAACTGTCCCCCCTCCAAGAATAACAACAGTTTTTATAAACTCAGTACGTCGCGCTCGCGCCTTAACGATAAAATACCGCGCGAAACTACGCCATGTGTTTACAAAATACTAAAACGATCCAAATCTAATAAGATTGCTTGTAAATAAATAATCAAATAATATAAATAATATAACAATAATTATCGTTAACTAATAATATGAATTTAACAGCTATAATCTGACTTACTAACAAAATAAAACATCAGCAATGTCATAAACTGAACCAATAGAACTACTTTTATCGGATTAGTTTATCAAAAATACGTAACAAATTCTAATAATTTCGGAAATCGTGACATTCGGCCATCCGGCAACATGTCGCCTCCCGGCGCACATAATCTCACGACCATGTTCTTACAAAAATTATGACATTCAGAATTGATAGGCTACTACGCAGCCCACTCAAACGCAGCCACAGCGTGTTGTCAGCGCAGGCAACGGCGCAGGCTTACCGAAGTAGACGTCTTCTCTTCTAAAATGCTTCGAGCATAATTTTGACGCAGCAGATGGAAGCCAATTTTCTTCTCTGCGATCTATTTGAACAAACCGTATCCACATCTCACGTGCTACATATTTACTGGCGGAAACCTACAATAGCAGCAACACACTTGAACGAATAGCACTTGTTCATATACTTATATTTAAATGACATGATTATGTTTGCATTCAATTCTTAAACAGTATTATATTTTTAATGTTATATATTTATTATTTACTATCGATAACAAAATCGGTAAACATCACATCTCTAACAAGGCAGTAGTAAAGCTACTCAACAATAGATGGCGCTTATTACAACATTAGCACATGTTCTAGAATAATTAACGTTTTTTTTTAATTATATTCCATTTACTAGATAAATGTAAAAAATACTAACGAAAATAAACTGAAGTCAGATCCAGTAATTTTGCCATAACGTGATTTGCAATATCGCAATGCGCAACACGGCATATTTTCTCCGATATTTTTTTTTGTTGTAGCTGTACTGTCAACACACAAACGCGACCTAACATGCAGGGGTATGACATTAGACTGAGAGACTTGTTCAAGGAACATAATACTAGGGACTTGTTACCAATTAGTGACAAGTATTGGATTACGATTTTGGTTGTTTTGTCCTGTCTATTACTAGTAAATATTTAATGTCTTTGGTGTTAACTAACAAAAAACTGTGTTGTCCCCCCAGCTACTAACATAACTACCACAAACCACAAAGTGCATAGCATAGTTCGACGTCTCACCTCGCTGCGTTGCCGTCACCACACGACGCTGGCAGAATAGTCGACAACGGCTTAGTTGCCAAAGAAGAGAAAAAAAAAAAATATACTCGTTCCGCGTTCGTTAAAATTGTTCGGACGCTTCTTTTTGTGCACAGAATGTCAAGCACCAAACCAAATAGGTTGCTAAAGCTTTTGTTTCTTAATTCCCTAGGAGGAATAATTCCTTACCAAGCAATATGTGGTAAAAAATAAAGAAAACTTTAGCGTTGGCCCCGAAGTAATAATTACTGTTGTAAAATTGATTTAATCTGTTCTTGATATTTTTAATTTTTTTAACGAAAATTATCGAATTTTTTTTAAGTCGTTTATTAATTTCTAGTAAATCGATATTTTTATTAATCTATTAATTTTAATGAAACTTAAAATAATCGATTATTCATAAAACGATTTTTTTACAGCAAAGTCACATCTCTGCAATGGCCCAAAGATAATATAATCACTAAAATTACGAATGGCCATTCTCTTCAGTGCTGCCAAGTCAAGCCGGTTACAAATCTCCAAAAAGAATAATTTGATATTTTTTTCCCAGACGTGACTCGTTCAATGTGTCATAACTTAGCATAACATCACGCCTGTATTTCCCCAAAGGGGTAGGCAGAGGTGTAATAGTACACCCACATTTAGCCAGTAATGTTATAGTTCCATGTAATAGGGGGCGAGCCTATTGCCATTGACCGGGCACAAATCCAGACTCCGGGCTACTACTGAGAATTTCCTAATGAAAAACCCAATAACACTTTGCCCGACCCAAGAATAGAACCCAGGACCCCACGCTCAGCAGTCGCGCTTGCAACCACTAGACCAACGAGGCAGTCATGACAATGTGTCGACCTCGGAAATATGATCCATATATTTACAATATTGTAGGATGGATGCGTGCATCGAAACGATTTTAATTAATAATTTTGTACGGTAGAATAAAATATATTTTTTTAGAAATATCTGTAAAGACGCTTCGGCTTGTCATTTTAGTCTACCTGCGACAACGAAATGCTGCAAAGCTTTCGAAACGTCAGGAAAACCAATTTAAATAATATACGCGATTTAATCCGGTTAAAATTTGTTTTATTGTAACCTTTTGATAACAAAAAATACCTAATTTATTTAAAAGGGCATTAAAATACTTCATATAACTGCGAAAAATTATAAAAGGTAACTTTTCTCAATAAAAGGTTACTTTTTGATCACTGTCAGGTAACTTTTAACAAGAGTGTGCTGACAACACTGCAACTGTCAAATCAAATGCCGTCAAAGTTTGACGTTTGTTTTGTTAGTGGGTAATCGCCAAAACTCTTAATTTTTGCCTAATTTCCATGGCCAGTCATTTTTTTCTGAATAAATGCCAGCTTGACTGTTCTTTGGATAGAAGAACAAGAACAAAAAATTCGAGTGTGGGAGGGGTGTTACCATAAAGGTATTATACTTACGTCAGTATAGAAATGTCTTTGGGTGTTACTGACAGCTTCTAAGAAAAAGTTATGGGGTCCGAAAGTTTTGGTCAGACATGGAAATTAGGAAGGTTCCAAGGAAATTATATTTCCATTGCAAGGAAATTGGGAATATATCATGGAAATTAAAAATATGCTATCTAGTATAATAGATTTAATCAAAAATACAAATAAATCAACATTACTAAATATAATAGAACGGTTCATAGTGACAGGTAATAACGTAAACGTTATATTATGGAAACAAAATGGCATAAAACAAAATAAATCATCATCAACTCAGCCTATCGCAGTCCACTGCTGGACATAGGCCTCTCCCATCATCATCATCATCATTAATACAAGAGCTAGGCTTGTCGGTGGAGCATTTCCCATCTGTCACTGCATTCCGCCTCTTTTTTTTTTTTTTTGTTTTATGAGATGTAGTTCTGCTCTTGACCGCAATCTAGACAGCTTTGTCAAGATGTGGTCGAAGATGGAGCAAGCAAACATATACGGTGCTGATTTCCTCCAGCTTTAAAGACGTTAGTAAGTGCCCGGAAATACAGGTTCACAAATACAAAGCAGTGAATTCCATAACTTGGCTGTGCGCATTATGAAAGAGTTCTCAAAGCGCTTAGTCCTGATAGTAGGGATTTCTACCTTCTTCTTTTTCTGTCGTGTCGACATGCTACGTAATGATAATAGCTCATGTCGTGGTGTAAAGATTAGCCAGTCAGCAGGTTGGTAGCGGGGCTGACTGCCCAGGGTGCGCCGGACGACCAATTAAATATCGTCACTCGTGGAGGTTCTTTTAATGCACCCCAAACAAAATGTGGATGATATCCTGCAGTGCGTCTTGTAGTCCGATGAAAGAAAGGAGATGACGGAATAAGCTCATGGAGCTCTTGCGCATTCTCTCTAAAGTTCTGCTTGTAGAACACAAACAAGCAACTGTGCGTCTATGGGTTAAGCTTTGTATCTTAGATTTTACTATCGATTCGTCACCAATTAGCCTCTGAGCTTTGCGTTAAAACGAGAGCGGCAAGCTGGTGTTTGGCAAAGCCATCCAATTAGTGACTGAAATACTCCATACACGATCAGATTTGAGCTTTATATATGGTAAAAAGCTATCCAGGAGTGAAGTATCGCTTCACCTTGTTTAGAATGCCCAACTTTTTAGCCACAGTTTGAGCCTTTTCCTGGATTGTGGTGCCGAAGTTGAGGTTAGTTGTCAACTCCATGCCAAGAAGTTCTAGGTGGAGCCAGGTGGAATGGACTCCGTTTTGCAGTGAAAAGACATCCCTGAGTTTTAGAGGCGTTATATTGACCAGATTGTCATCTGCCCACTGGGAAACGAGATTTAAGATCGGATTTGTCCGCTCTATCATAGCCTCTCGTAGAGAACAGATTTCCTGTTGATTGGCCCCCGCACTGAACAAGCATCTCTCTGTGATAGTACTGTCATCTGCGTAGCTAACAAGACCTAACTGAAGCAAATCATTTATGTGAAGCAGGAAAAGCGTCGCAGAGAGAACTGACCCTTGAGGAACTCGGGCATTAATAGCCATGAAGTCAAAGGAGCAGCCGTCAATGACCATTTGTATGACCTTAGGGAAAACTGATATTGAGATGGCTTGTGAGATTAAGCACGAGGTCCTGTGATCTTCATATTTTAGCGTATTGGCTTTCTTTGGAAGAGTCACTGCTTTGCTCACTAGGAAATATTTTGGGATTATGACGGTTTTATACATTTGTTGAGTTATTTTAAAGATTTATATTTGCTTGGGTTCACAAATTGCAATCGTTCTACCGATTTTGACGTGTCCTGAGTAGTAAAAAATATCTTCTGTTATCATTTCCTTGGCATTTTATAATTTCCATGGTAATTTTGGAACCATGGAAAACAAGGAAATTAGTACCAAGGAAATTAGATTTAAGTGAACAAAACATGATGGCAAACGAACTATTCACTGGATACATAAATGGCATAAATTAAGGGTATTACCCTACACAACAATGCTTATTCAACAGAAATAGTTGTTAAAAAGCAACCATAGGCTAAGAAACAACGACCACAGAAATTGAGAATTCCTTAAACCAAAGTCCAAGGAGGCACGTAATTACGCGAATAGCGCGAAATTGAACAGAGATGCGCACGTCCTGTTTCGATAGGCTATTGCGGTCAAATAGACGAGTCAAATCGTATAACCGCTACATTTAAAATACATGCGGTCCGTTATTTACAAGGGCTGAACGAACAACCAAAGGAAATTATATTTTTCACGTGGACAAGTACAAAATGCCATTTAATTCCATATTCCTAGTGATTTTATTAAATTAATTGTCATTTTTTAATAACTTAAAAATAAAAATAAATAAAATAAAATAAACCTTTATTGCTGCTTTTAATACCGTTTTTTTTTATTTTTTATTATAACTTAACTTAGTTTCTGTTATCATTATCGGCGATCGTTGTACTCTTTTTTGATACAGCTTGTCCTTCGACAAAGGCCTCCTCTAAAGATTTCCATCTCTCCCTGTCTCTTGCCATCCGAATCCACTCTGGACCAGCTACTTTTTTGACGTCATCTTCCCAACGTTTCGTTTGTCGCCCTTTTCTCCTTTTGCCATCCCTTGGGTACCACTCTGTTATTAATTTGGTCCATTTTTAGGGTTCCAAAGTCCTACAAGGAACCCTTATAGTTTCGTCATGTCCGTCCGTCTGTCCGTCTGTCCGTCTGTCCGTCTGTCCGTCTGTCCTAATCCTTTACAGCTTAATAACTTCTACAGTTATAAACATAAGTTAATGAAATTTTGTTAAAAAATAGTCTGCATATAGATCTCAATTTTAAAAGAATAAAAAAATAGTTTTTACGTTCTTTAGGGGTGGCGCCCATACATGTGAAATGGGGAAAAAAATTTTTTTTTCGCTGCACCCCCTCGTGTGGGGTATCATTGAATAGGTCTACTAATACGAAGGTAATGTTTCATACATCACTTTTTTATCAGGTGTATCATCTGCGAAATATAGCCCGCCAAAATGGCTTGCAATGTGTCGCCCCCCCCTGCCATTTCTAAACTATGCAACGTAGAAACTTATAATCTTCCACATTGATAGACCTTTGTGAAAACTCTCTTTTAAAATTATTTCCAGTATAATGTGATAATATTTTTTTGAGTTATAGACAGAAAACTGAAAAATACTTAAAACGTCCTAGTTCAAAGGTTATTGACCTTAGACAAAAATGATCATAGCAAATAATGCTCCTTTAGCTACTTTCTATTTGAAAAAATTACAAAAAGTAACTTTGTGTTATGTTGACGACACACTTCTTAAATTTGGCGCCATCTAGCGGCGTCGTACAACACTCTGGGTCGCCAATGCTGCCGTCAAGTGCCGTGCAGGTTTCTTAATTCAATGCTTGTATTACATTTGGCACTATATAGCGCCATCTAGCGGCTACTGACATCACTCTCTGAGTCGCCAATGCTGCCGTCTATTGCAAACACTAAAATAGCCGTGATTAATATTCGATTTGATTTGTTTGTAACACCTACTTAAGGAACCCTATAATACTGAGCATGGCCCGACATGCTCTTGGCCGGTTTTTCTTTTTCCTCTCTTAACATGTGTCCCGTCCATCGCCATTTTTGTGTTTTACAAACTGTTTTTGCATCTTTAAATTTAGTTATACCTTTTATTTCCTTTAATCTTACTTTGTCTCTTTTCCTAACTCCGATTACACTTCTTTCTATACTGTTTTGATAGACGTTTATTTTATTCATTAATTGTTCCGTTCATGCCCAAGTTTGACAACCGTACGTTAAGCATGGTAGAATGCACATGTTGTAGACTTTTCTCTTTTCTTTAATTGGCATGTCTTTGTTCTTCATAACCTCACTAAGGGACCAAATAAAATTTAATAACTTAGTATGCATTAAATGTGAAATAGCAAAAAAAGGATCTGAAAAATACTTCTGAGTTCAGATATAAATTTAAATGTAAGAAATTTTGTGAAGTGGACATACCAAGGAAATTAGAATTTGAATGTTCGCATGACCTAATCTTTGTTATTATATATGTTTTTTTTTTATGTTTAATAGCAAAACCAAGTCGGAAATGATGTTAACTATCACAAAAAATAGGCACGGAGAACACATAAAGTTAAAAAGTAGTGTTCGCTTACCTGGACATGAAAAAAACATGATTTTGGCGAATTACCTACTATGCAGTGATGCCAGACGTACGATAATTATCGTACATGTGGGATAATTTCGCCTCTAGTAAGGATGACCGCACGTCGCGTCGGTGGTAACACTTAGCAGCATCTTTATTTCGTAAGCAGTAAGGGCGGTTTTCGAATTGACGTGTTACCACTGTCATGCAGTCGACTGTACGTTGTACGATATAAAATGTAGTATCGTACGTAAAAGTACGATAATAATGACGTCTGGAAATCACTGCTTGAATTCATAGAAATACTACAAATTACACACCATGGACACTAGAAATACTATAAATTATCATCATCATCATCATTTCAGCCGAAAGACGTCCACTACTGGACATAGGCCTCCCCCAATTAAGGGGGGATATGCCATAATCGCCACGCTTGGCAGGCGGGTTGGCGATCGCAGTTGGTTGGTTAAATACTCGGAGAACGCTGCTGCCCATCCTCTGGTGAATCCCTTAGTCGCCTTTTACGACACCCATGAGAAGAGATAAGGGTGGTGCTATTCTTTAAGTCCGGTACCACACGGACTAGTCCGGTACCACACGGACTAGTCCGGTACCACACGGACTAGTCCTATAAATTATGGTTGGACCTAAAAAATTAAGGGAAAATCCGATTGTTCCGAAAAATCGCAATGGCTCAATTCTGTGTACTAATTGTGTGTTTTTTTTTTTTTTTTTTTTATACGGGATTTATTTCGTGGTTTTTTTATATTTCGGTATGTTAATTTTGGAGCATAATGCGGTTCTCTCAATACCATGAAGTATCGTACCTAATAATAAATTTAAGTTAACCTTAAAGGATGCAATAATAATGATAATGATAGTAAATTAGATTAATATTATTCCACGATGGGATTCATTTGCTCATATTAAAAGCCTACAGAAAATAAAACTAGTGTCTTGAAATCTGGTCTTTATTGAAGTTCTCCCGCTGAAAGATTAAAAGTTTCAACTCTACTCGTTCAGCCAATCCAGGTATTTATTTTTTTATGTGTGGCTCCTGGCGCCCGAAATCCTTTTTTTTATATATTTTGGAGCTTACACACACCTTTAATGTATGCTTCTGAGCCATGTCTACAAGCTGTTTTCGAGAGTCATTACGAACCGTCTTTCGCGCAGGTTTGACGACTTCCAGCCTCCCGAACAAGCCGGTTTCCGAAAAGGCTTTAGCACCGTAGACCACATACATACGCTGCGGCAGGTTATACAGAAGACCGAAGAGTATAACTTGCCTCTTTGTTTAGCGTTTGTGGACTACGAGAAAGCCTTCGATTCAATCGAGACTTGGGCGGTACTACAGTCTCTTCAACGGTGCCAGATTGACTATCGGAACATCGAAGTGTTAAAGTCTTTGTATGAAAACGCCACTATGTCAGTCCGATTACAGGACCAAGCCTCGAAACCTATCCTTCTAGAGCGAGGTGTGAGACAGGGAGATGTGATCTCTCCGAAACTGTTCACTGCTGCATTGGAGGATGTCTTCAAGGTTCTGGACTGGAAGGGGCTAGGCATTAACATAAACGGCGAGTACATCACTCACCTTCGGTTTGCCGACGACATAGTAGTCATGGCTGAGACCATGGAGGACCTCGGTACAATGCTCGATGACTTCAGTAGAGCTTCTGATAGAGTGGGTCTTAAAATGAATATGGACAAGACAAAGGTTATGTCGAATTCCCATATAGTACCCATTCCCGTAAACATCGGAGAATCTACACTCGAAGTTGTTGACGATTATGTATACCTAGGACAAACTGTCCAGCTAGGTAAGTCCAACTTCGAGAAAGAGGTCAATCGTCGAATCCGACTCGGTTGGGCAGCGTTCGGGAAGCTACGCAATATCTTCTCGTCCAAAATACCGCAGTGTCTCAAGACGAAAGTCTTTGACCAGTGTGTGTTGCCAGTAATTACTTACGGTACTGAAACGTGGTCGCTCACAATGGGCCTGATAAGAAGGCTCAAAGTCACTCAAAGGGCAATGGAGAGGGCTATGCTCGGAGTGTCCCTGCGTGATCGAATCAGAAATGAGGAGATTCGCAGGAGAACGAAAGTAACCGACATAGCCCGAAGAATTGCCAAACTTAAGTGGCAGTGGGCGGGGCACATTGCTCGCAGAACGGATGGCCGATGGGGCAGTAAAGTTCTGGAGTGGCGACCGCGTACTGGAAGGCGCAGCGTGGGTAGGCCCCCCACAAGGTGGACCGACGACCTGGTGAAGGTCGCGGGAATCCGCTGGATGCGGAAGGCACAGGACCGGTCGTTGTGGCGATGTTTGGGGGAGGCCTATGTCCAGCAGTGGACGTCTTTCGGCTGAAATGATGATGTGATGATGATGATGACTAAAGTGCGGTCGACTGTACTCATCTGAAAACACTGAAAAAACTAAGTATTTCATACTTGTACGATAGTTTTTCGTTTGGTACGATAATTTTTGAAAGTCAGTACGATATCAGGGTGCTCAATCTTAGAATAAATAATCGGATACAACAGCTTTTACAACGCTGCAAAAAAACGTAGTACTTCGAATGCTTGTAGATAACAGGTAAGATGGTGGTTTTTAATTTAGTAGCATTATATTTGTTACTGGTACGGACTAAAACTAATAGATGGCAGGTTTTACAAATTTAAGAAACGAGATATTGTAATAGTTTATTAAATATTCGATAGATGTCGCTACATGACTCCATATTGGATAATTGCTCCAGAGAGATTAAGATTTCATTTCACGAGATAATTGTAAGTACTGATTTTTCACCAAATATTACATTATTAAATAAGTATCTATTTCAGAGCAATTTTTGTTGTTTTTTGCATAATAAAGTATTCTACTTTTATTGATTTTGACTGGTTGATTATACTGCTAAAATTCGCAAGTCAGAAGCAAATGTTGGTGGCAGTATGATCTTGCGGTCAGGTTTATAAACGCAGGACGTGGGTTCGGTACTCAAGAAGTGCTTCTCTTTTTGCATTTTTTATTTTTAGTTCAGATGATGTACTAACAGTAGTATCGCACTAAAAGTATCAGATGGCGCTAGTAATCGGTTACCTGTTTTGTGGTTGAAGATTGGTCTCTATTTCAGTATATTACAATGTACTCTGTGACGATAATTCACTTCGACGCGTCTGGCAACCCTGTTAGTATGTTGTTGAGTATTGTGATACGTAGTATCCCCTAGTAGTCTGTGGTATTGTGGTTGACGCACGGGTAGTAATCTTAGAACAAAAATTTTCAACGTTATGTCTATGATTCTAGATGGGTTCAATAATAGGTTTTGACAGTTACTTCGTCCCCCTCGGCGTTCCCCTTCTGGTCTATATATATTATATTGTTGATATATTCTCTTTGTTGTTGTTATATACCTATGTGTAGAGTATACAAGTATAATCTCAATTATTGAAGTAATTCTCTTTGTAATTAACTCTTTGTAAAATGGGCAGTCTAAACTATGTACCTATCCCATTTAAAAGTTGAAATATACTATTCAGTTTTCTACAAAGTTTAATATAACTAAATAAAAACGTACATTTCGAATTACGGTTACGAAATGATTGTTAACGTCTGCCCAACAAACAAGCCTACTACTAGCCACTAGCACATCAAGCCACTGTTATATCATCACATCAGGTAAGCAAATAATAATATATTTCATTTCAATGTTAAAGTGTAATATTTGACAATGAACTTTTCAATCTGCATGCAGTACACACTACAGAAAACGATTATTTCAGGCTTCTGCGGGCCAAACGAAGCTTAATGAATTGATACACAGGGAAACAAGCCCTTCCCACCAGATGGTTCAAATAAAACTAGGAGTTGGGAGATTAATACAATACCGCTTGAATATTATTTGTTTCTTTTTGCAAACATAAGTATACTATATGCTACCGCAAGTTGGAAATCATAAAATATCACACATAATGCAATACTATAGGGGACACTTCTAAGTACTCCTTGCCAATCTGGCCCTTATGCCCCTCCCAGAAACAAATCCTGGATCTGCCCATGGCCACAGCAATAGGATTCCATTTGGACCCTTCGGGTGTGGAATCTTAATAATAATAATGCTGTTGTAAAACTAATTTTTATTATTTCAGATACTGAGATGCCACCGCCTACATTCAGTTTTGTTGGAAATCATTTGTTAAATGAGGTAAGCAACAGCTTTTTTCATTTTCTTTAATGGCATTTATATTAAAAAACAAAATAATATGAATAATAATATTATAAGTTAGCCTCAACAAAGTAAGCTTTGTGTGAATGTCACAATCAACTGAGAAATGTTTGAGCATGACGGTAGGCAGGGTAATGTTCTAAAGACATTTCTATTAAAAAATGGTTCATTATTATCAGCCCGTTACTGTTCCACTTCTGGGCACGGGCCTCTTCTCAGAAGGATTCAGGCCTGAGTTCACCATGCTGGCCTACTGCGGGTTGGTGGACTAAACACCATCAAGAACTGTATGAAGCACTCTCAAGTGGGTAGGTTTCCTCACGATGTTTTCGTTCACCGTTAAAGTAACAAGTGACTATCAAATTCTCATTCGCACTTGAATTCGAAAAGCCAGAGGTGTGGGCCGGGTACGAACTCAGATCCCCCTGCAAGGATGGCAAGTATTCAACCACTAGGCTATACTTTAAATTACTAGGTTATAATGTTCATTCCGGGACCCATCTGAAAACCAGTGCTGCAACATTTCGGTGTTTTAGCATATGCTGAGATGGGGGCCTTTTTAGTCTTTTACAGGCATATTATTTTTAATTTTATTGTTGATGTGTTATTTTTTCTCTCGCCTGTAACAAGATTAAAATAATTATTTTATTTCTTTCTTTCATTTTGTTTGATTTATGTAAATGCAATTATAACATTGTAGATATTAATGTAAAACCAAGTAGTTAAAAGCCTTAATTTTCCTTGCAGGTAATGTACAATCAAATAACAGTCCCTTCAACACTGAAGACGATGACTCCTGTGGCTAGGAAGATCCTGTGGATGCAAATCAAACAAGAAAATGTAGAATTTTATTCTGATTAGAAATAACTGAAAAAAAAACAATGTTGGGAGAAAATTGAAAAATAAACAGATTTATGTAAAAGTAATGGTTTTTATTTCACTTTCACTATAAAAAATAAAATATTAGCAATGCATGTATAGGTACCTTCCTACGCATGAATAAGAGGCAAAAGCCTTGTATCCAAGGCCGAAATTTAAAAACCTTTTGCTTGGTTGGAAGTTGAAAAAAATGTATTATCTGTGCTTGTCATTTTCTATTATTGAGGTTACTCTTTGGTTCCCTATTGACCAAATTTCTTGTTCGGAGATTGTCGTCTGATGCGTAGCATCTCTACTTGGTCTGTGGGTTGACGGGAAAATTCGTAAAGATCATGTTGTGGATTTTTTATTATTTTCCAAAATTTGTGTTTTTTCGAGTGTTAATGTGTAATAATGGTGGATTATTAAATGTTAAGTGCTCGTTAACGTGTACAAGTGTGTGTAAATGGTACAAAGTTGAAAAACATGACTTTCGTATTATCTCATCATCCCCTCAGAAACCTAGTAAAGTTTCCATCACTTTACTAGGATACAAGTATAATATGTTCAATGATTACGACTGAAGAACATGTATCCATGGTTATGATTAAATAAAAAAGAAAAAAAAAAAAAAGAAACCTACCTAAGTTTAATTTAATGAGTATAATGCACAGACCAAGTAGAGATGCTCACAGACCAGAGGCCACAGAGTACTTTTATATATATGAAATAGAGACCTCACTCTGCCCTCAATAGAGGCACACACCAAGTGGCGCCTCTATATTTTTGTTTTGGAACTACAACTTCATTTCATATATCTATAGATATATGACGCTCTGAATCAGTTTTGATAACTATGTACCGAGATCACTAGGTGGCTCTGTATTCATCCTTATTAGAAATCGAAAAAATAAAGACAAAAAGTTCGATAGTTAGCGGGACTTGAACCTGTAACTCCAACTTCACAAGTCAACTACAGTTCAAGATAAGCTACCGTGATTCTTATTACAAGCATTGAATTAAACTTTCAATTACGTATTTCGTTAACGTCATAACTTTTATTTTACAATTTATATATTTAGATATCACTTCAATTGCGTAAATGCGTAAAAAATATTAGTATAATTAAAAAAAGCAAATGATAAGTTTAAATGTTGGTGTTATACAGTTATATACCAAATTACGTTTTCCCAACATAATTATACTTTAAGAATCTTATGGATTGATTTGTTTAATTTGCCTATTAAATAGGCAATTAAATTAAACATATTAAAAACGAAAGTGAATAAACCGGAAATCATTGGTAAATAATGTATACAACTTTGAATTTTAAATTCACGCCATCTATACAGTTTTCCAGACAACTTTTTGTATCTTGGATCTTGCTAGTCAAATCTTAGCCTCGATAGCATAACACCTAGATACTAGCGACATCTGTGTTTTTGTTTTGTATATAGTCAAATATAATACTGGTAAATTCAAAATACGTAGTGGTCAAACGACATTTGAGTATTATCAGTACTCGTCAATTTGGTCGGATAAGAATTGATGGGATCCCAAGAATTTTGTTCTAAGATTGTACCCCCTGCCAGAGGCTTACTGGTCTATGAGAGATGCTACTCATGTATAATGTTCTGTGGTAGGGCTGTTGATATTTTTTTAAATATCGAATTTTCGATATATCGACATTTTTGAATATACAATATCGTAGGTTGATATATCGAAAAAAAAAATCGATATTTCGATATTATTTTTTAACCGACGAAAAAAAGGAGGTGGTTCTCAATTCAAGCCGTATATTTTTTATTTTTTTTCCCACGCATAACTTTTTACAGAGTAGTCCGATTTTGATGATTCCTTTTTTAATGGATAGGGTATATCTCGAAGTTGGTCCCATTTGAAAATCAAAATCCACCCCTAAGGATAGGGAAACAGGGGATGACTGCAGTGCAGTGGGTGAACAAGCGTTAACCAACTGAATTCATACCTGTTAATCGATTCTGTTAAAACTTGGCACACATAAATGTAGTTCTGGACACTACAACATTATGGAGACCTAGAGTTAAATTTTAGCCACAAAAAAATGAAAAATAAAACTTTTTGACAAAAAAATTAACCGACGAAAACAGAAACTGAAAAGCGAAAAATAAAATGAAGCTTTTTAGTCTTAATAACTATTCTCCTAACTAAACTAATGTAAATGACTAATTATAAGTCGGCGCCAAACAAACAAGCAACGAAGATCATTAAATTACTTTAAAGAAATAATAAAAACAAAATAACATCAAATACAAGGTGAAATTTTCAACGATAAACAATAAATTTCCAAAAATGCGTTTGGCGGCGACTTATAATTAGTTATGTACATTAGTTTAGTTAGGAGAATAGTTATTAAGACTAAAAAGCTTCAATTTATTTTTCGCTTTTTCGTTTCTGTTTTCGTCGGTTCAATTTTATGTAAAAAAGTTTTAAATATATCAATATCGGATCGGAGTTTAATATCTCGAAAAAAATATATCAATATTTTGATATATTGGCGTTATTAAAAAAATCGTAAGTCAGCTCAATTATTACACAGTTTATAGTCCAGTATATTTATCAAACAAATTAAGGTGATTTCTGCAGGGTAGCCCGCAAAATTCAAAATTTCTTGCGTTTTTTGCTAATTGTTGCTCTGTTTTGAGTTGTATATCAATCAAAATACGATTTGCGTTAGTAATAACAATATATTTACTGAATAATACTTGTAAAAAATATAAACCTAGCTTAATAAGCTCTAGAAGCTCGATAATCGATAATTTGATCGTAAATTAATATAATCGAGCTTGTACAGCTTATAGAGCTAGGTTAATATTTTTTATGAGTATTGTTCAGTAGATATATTGTTATTACTACCGCGAATAATATTTAGATATATACACAACGCGAAATAAAACTACAATTTGCAAAAAACGCAAGAAATTTTGAATTTCGCGGGCTACCCTGTAGCATTCACCTTAAATTATAAATGTATAAAAGTGTTATAGTTCATAGTAATTATTGTTTAATTTAAATAAGACAATCATGTGTATCAATATTTTTATATGTAATATTTTAATGAAAAAAAATCTTTTTAACTTTGCTCAATGTTAACCACAGACTAAATAGAGGTAGAGATGCTAAGTTGTTAACGCTGACAGTGACAACAAAAAACAACTGTTTCAACAAACCATATCATAGATTATAGTAATTTTTATACCACAGAGGTACATCTATATAAAATTACATATCGTTTTAAGATAATAAGTAAACTAGGAATAGAAAAAATGTAGTGTAAATGAAGTTTACGATGATTTTGAAGATTACATAATTTACAAAAAAATAATTAAAATAAATATTTATTAAAAAAATATCGACCATCGATATCTACATTTCAGTATCGATCTATCGATATATCGTCCAAAAAAATATTAGTAATAAATATCGATATTTCTAAATAAAAATATCGATATTTCGATATATCGATATTTTACCAACAGTCCTATTCTGTGGTTTCGTTTTGGCGGTTTTGACTTTTGCTTACGATACGTTTACGTTTTGTTTTGGAAAATTGATGATTATTACAATAACAATTAAGATTCACATCACATCTATTATAAAATATAGAAATCCATGATGTCAACCAAACCTGAGCCAAATGTTTTATTAATGACACAGCTTATCCACCATTTCTACAAGGGAAATCTAAACTTTAGTCTAAAGGTAAGGACACTTGTTTGGAAGTTGTTTGCTGTTTGGATTAATAATAAGATCTATTTTTGCCACACTTCTTGAATGGGGAAACTAATTTATCTATCCCCCCTAAGTCGACACTCTGACCCAATCAAAGCACAGTTCCGTAGCCCTAAACCGTGTTTAACGTTAAGTATATCAAAAAGATTTAATGTGTTTACTACACTACAAGCTTATTACCGATTTAACTCTACAATGGGACAAAAACCGCCGGTCGTGGCACTCGTGGCCGTACCGTAAATTGCCTATCTAACATTATGACGACGTCTGTGGTCTAATGGTTCGAGTGTCGGACTGCTGATCACGAGGTCGTGGGTTCGATTCCCACAGGACACAAATATTTGTCTGATGAACATAAGTGTTTGTGTTTGGCTGGGTGTTTCTTATGTATTATAAGTATGTATTTACAAACAAAAAAAGCATATAAGTATTATATCCATTGTCTAGTACCCATAGTACCTACAAGCTCTGCTTGGTTCGGGACTAGATGGTGCTGTGTAACATGTCCCAAAAATATTTATTTATTATAGATCTGACACTTGATATTTTGTTTCAGCCAGAAGATGTTGAAAATATGGATTGGGATTGGCAGCAGGCTTTCCTGGATGCAACAGTTAATAGTAAACTAATAAAAAAGTACCCATTAAGTGGAAAATTTACCAGCCTGTTTCTAAAGAAAATGATTAGGTATTTGGAACCAAACCAAGAAGTCCATGATGATTTCTATGCACAGCTGTGTACAGCCATGAATTATTTGAATTCAGACGGGTTTAGCTACCGACATTATGTAATAGAGAATGATATACATAACATTGTTATACTAAAAGAAACCAGAAATATGGTTGTAAATGGTACAACAGGGTTGAAGACTTGGGAGGTATTTTAATCTGTTAAATAGGTTTGTCATTTTTGATAATAATTAGATTTTGCATTAACTCAATAACAGGCTCAAAGCCATGGCATCAAAACAATAGAAAATATTGTGTCTCATTCGCTGTTCCTTGATGAATTAACATTAAGTAGTATTGTGGATGGGTGACCGTTTTGTTACACATCCAGACCCCTCCATGCCTCGGAAAGCACATTAAGCTGTTGGTCCCGGTTGTCATACGAATATCTATGGCAGTTGTTACGGGTAGCCAGAAGCCTGAAAGACTGACAACTGGTCTGACCTCCAAATGTAAGTATTACCCAGTAACTGGGTTGTGGGGGTCTGATGGCAGTCGCTCCATGTAAAATACTGATGTTTAGCCGCATCTGGCTAGACTGGAAGCAGAGCCCAATATAATTGGGAAAAGGCTCGGAGGATGATGACTAAGTATAAATATAATTGATGTCTTTAAATGCCACCCTCTTGAAATGATTTTGTTATTGTGTCTGTTTTAATAAAACAACTTCATAGCAAATGTAAACTATATTATTGTTCTGTTCCAGGCTGCACTGATGCTAACGGACTGGTCCTTGTGCAACAAAGAAATATTTCTAAACAAGAATGTCTTAGAATTAGGCTCTGGTGTGGGTTTCACTGGTATAACTATTAGCAAGCTTTGTAAGGTTAAATCCCTGATGCTTACTGATTGTCACAATGATGTTTTGAAGACAATATGTGAAAATATTCAAATTAATTTTCCACATCTCAAACAAGAGTATAGCGGTGACATCACTTCATTCAAAGATGAACACAAATCTCTAAGTAAGAGTAATATTGTGATTTTTATACCAAAATTCAATCCGTAGCTGGTGTGAATATGTTGATATGTCCAAAACAATGTTTTTGAGGGCAGCCATTTTAAGGTTTGACGTTTTGTGTTAAATCCATTAAACTTATGTATTTTAACTTGATTTATGGATAACTTTATTCGGTCTTTCGAATCTTGACAATTTTTTTCCTATAAAATCATAGGCTTAAAATATATATAAAACAAAACCTGTATGTCGAGTTGTCCACATATTTACGCCAGCCATGGAAACAGTCCTTTATAAAGGCTAGTTTGCGAAGATTTCATCATCATTTTTGTACATGTGATTAATTTAATTTCATATTCTTGCAAGGTGTAACAATGCTGGACTGGAATGCAATTGAAGATTTACCTGATAGTATAGTACCAGATGTATTGATCGGAGCAGATATAGTTTATGACCCTTCAATACTACAACCCCTATGCAGTGTTATACAAACCTTCTGCACTAGAAATAACCATTTAGAAGTTTATATTGCAAGTGTTATAAGAAATGAAGAAACCTTCAATGGATTTTTGAAAACATTAGGTAAGCATTTGTATAAAATAATGATGATGATTACATGATTAGGAACCATAATCTTCATAATAATGTAATAAGCAATCTTCAAATAAATTAAAATTAATAGAGGTCTGAAGGTTGTGGAAGAATGTTCTTACATGTATATTTTTATTTATCAGGTGACATGAAGTTGGACTTCGAAAAAATAGAATTAAAGAAGAGTGTATATATTGAATGGGATGAGAGTATTCATAAATGTTTATTGAAAATAAAAGCAAAATAATAATAATTATGTTGTTTATTACTTTATGTATAAAATAACCTTTTGTGCAAGCATGTGGTCGTATCGTTACCACAAGCCGGGCTCCATAGTGGTTTATATTAAACTTTGCTGGGCCCGTTTATTGACAACGTATGAAAAGCTGGGTCCACATTTGTATAATTTTGAAAGTGCTCCTTTTCGTGTACAAGTGTAAAATGGTTCAAAGTTTAATAACGTGACTTTTCGTATTTTCTCATCAATTCCTCAGAAACCTATTAAAGCTTCCATCACTTAAATTATTAGGGCGTCTTGAGTCTTGTACTAAAGACGTGGCTAAAAGGTCTTAGCAACAAGGCCATAAAACTAGAATAAAAATTGTCAATTTGTCAGAATTGTCACTGTCGTGATTATATACCTTTGGTCACTGTCAATGTCAAAACTCAAAAGTGTCAAATTGTGCTAACTACAATAATATTACGATTTAAAAGGTTTTCTTTATGAGATTTGTGCAATTAAGTAAGTTAAAGTTATCATAATCAACAAAGTTACAATTTCAAATTTAATTTTCTATTTAGTAACGCCAACCGAAAAAGTTTTCATAGAACTTTTAATACAGAATATAAGCTAACCTCACTTGGTCGAAAAACAGCTCTAAATAAAAGAAAATGTCTGATGACAATAAATATCCAGCACCAGAAGCTAATACCACATCAGATAATACCAATAACAGCAAAAAAAATACAGAACCAAAGACAGAAGAGGCGTGGGGTTATGATTTGTACCCTGAAAGGCGCGGTACATTTTCTGCAAAGTTGAGTAATATTCTTATTGGTAAAGAAGGAAAAGAGAATATTGACAAATTCAAGTGTGAGCAGAATGTCGTTGAATGTGTTAAGAACAGTAAGTAATTCTTAATTTTACACATTGCATCACACCTGTATTCTCCGAAGGAGTAAGGCCAGGGTAGGCAGAGGTGTTAGTACACCCACATTTCGTCAGTTGTCCTATCCTATTGCCATTAACCATGTACAAATCCAGACTCCGGGCTGCATTGAGAATTTCCTAATGAAAAAAACCCAATATAGTGATGTGGTGATAGTGGGCAGTGGCCCAACCCAGGACCCTATGCTTAGTAGTAGCGCTTGCGACAACTAGACTAGACAAGTCAATTCTTTATTTTAGTTTATCCAGTACTATGTGTAATAATATGATTTTAAATAATTATACTAAAGTCATGTTACACTATTTGATGTGCAGATTTAGATTTATTGTATGCGGATTATTCCATAAAGTCACAGAATAGGTATTTTAAAATATGATGATACAATTAATTCAATATTAATAATGTTAGGATAGTTAGTAACTAGCTATACATATAGGAACGCGACCTGCGAGTCGCGCATAGGCGCTTGATGCTTCAGTGCAATAAACAGCTTGATTACCGAAGGCCGTGTCTTATTTAACAGTGGCGACGAGTTAAAGTTACCTACGCACAGGAAAAAAAAAGGGAAGATGAATAATTTTATCGGATCTGTTCCTGCTTTTGAGCTCGGCCAGGACTGGAACATTTTCAAAGAAAGGCTTTCTCAATGGTTAACAGCAAATACGTTGTTAATAAAAGCAGAAGGACAAGATGTTCAACGAAAGGCGGTACTTCTAAGTGCACTCAACAATGATGCGTATAAGTTGGTACGCGAGTTAATTGCGCCAAAATCAGTGGAGGAAATATCTTACAGCGAATTAACTGCAGGATTGGATAAGCATTTCGTGCCAAAGAAGTCAGTGTTAGCTGAAAGATACAAATTTCATTCGGCGGCGCAGGACGCAGGCGAGGATTTGACTCAATGGGCTGCCCGCGTGCGGCGATTGGCAGTAGACTGCAGTTTCGGATCGGCTATGGATGAAATGTTGCGTGATCGGTTTATCATTGGGATGCTTCCGGGACCGGAACGGGACAAATTGTTCATGGACGAGAAAGCATCGGCAACATTGTCCAAGGCGTTAGAAATTGCTGTGGCTATAAATAGTGCAAAACGGGCAGCGCGACAGTCAACTACGGCAGCAGCATCGGAGGTTTCCAGCTCGGAGGTGTTCAAGATAGCGGCAGCGCCGTCAAAATCGTCAACAAAATGTAGTGTGTGCGGTTATAATAATCATACAGCGGACAAGTGTCGGTTTTCTACGTATAAGTGTAAACAATGCGGAATAAAAGGTCATTTAGTATAGTATAGTATAACGGGCTGGTTTCCGCAACTCCACGATCAAGCGTGTATTTTGCGTACGGTCCAAAAAAAAAGGTCATTTAAAAAAAATGTGTTCCAATAAAAGTGGTCGAATTAATTGCCTACAATCATCGAATGACGAAAATGATGACGACGGTAAGAATATTCTCATTTGCAATATACGTAGTTTCCGCGGCGAGCCTATGATGCTGTCTGTCGATGTAAACGGTCAAATGTTAAGATTCGAAGTAGACAGTGGGTCTTGTGCTACTGCCATTCCACTGAATACTTACAATAAATATTTTAATAACGTGTCCTTAGAAAGTCCTAAGTCAGTGTTAAAAGCATACTCCGGTGAGCAATTGGTTGTAGTAGGAGTAATGAAGGTTCCGATTACGTATGGGGGTGAACGAAAAATTATTGACATTTACATTATAAAAGGGCCCGGGCCGGCTTTGTTAGGTAGAAATTTTTTAACTTTATATAATTTACAGTTATCCAAGGTGAATCATTGTGTCGAGTTGAGAGAATTTGATTACTATCTAAACAAATATCCTGCACTGTTTTCTGATACATTAGGGAGTTTTAACAAATACAAAATAAAACTCACTTTAAAACCAGACACTAAACCATGTTTTTTTCGGCCTAGAACAGTACCTTTTTCATTAAAAAGTAAGGTGGAGAAGGAGTTAAATAGATTAGTTGAAACTGGCGTATTAATTCCTGTGGAACATTCTGAGTTTGCTACCCCTATAGTTCCAGTACTAAAAAAAGACGGTGAGATTCGGTTATGTGCAGATTTTTCAGTCTCATTAAATAAATGTTTACACATTGATAAATACCCCTTACCAAGAACGGAAGAACTTTTTTCTATATTACATGGGGGTATACAATTCTCGCAATTAGATTTAAGTAGTGCTTATTTACAACTTTTGTTAGATGAGGAGTCACTAATTCTCACTACAATAACTACACACAAGGGCTTATTTAAGTTTACTCGTTTAGTGTTTGGACTAGCCAATGCACCAGCTATTTTTCAAAAAACTATGGAGAATTTGCTGCATGGCATTGAGGGGGTTCTGTGTCTGTTGGATGACGTCCTTGTGACAGGAAATTCTAAAATTGTTCATACGGAGCGGTTACAACAAGTTTTCCACCGTTTACAGGAAGCAGGGTTGGTGCTTAATAAAAATAAATGTAAGTTGTTTCAAGATTCGGTGACTTACTTAGGATTTGTCATTGATAAAAAGGGCATTCACACATCCCCTGACAAAGTTACAGCAATGACTAACACCACGGCCCCTAGTAATGTGCAGGAATTAAAATCATTTTTAGGTTTTGTTAATTATCATAGGATGTTTATTCCAAACGCATCCTCAATACTTAGTCCTTTAAATAATTTACTTAAAAGAGATGTTGACTGGTCTTGGTCAGAGATTCATAAAGCTGCTTTCAATCAAATTAAGAAGGAACTAACATCGGCTCGAACGCTAGCACATTTTGATCCTTCTTACAAGTTGGTTTTGACAGTTGATGCATCCCCTACAGGGTTAGGTGCAGTTTTAGCACAATTAGAAGGGAATGACTTAGAACGTCCTATAGCTTATGCTTCGAGGTCCCTCAGCAGTGCTGAAAAAAATTATAGCCAAATCCAAAGGGAGGCAACGGCTATAGTTTTTGGCATTCGGCGATTTCATCAATATTTATACGGAGTTGCTAATCCGTTTATATTGCGCACGGACCATAAACCGCTAATATTTATATTTCATCCAAACAAAGGCATACCAGAAGTGTCCGCAAACCGGTTACAGCGGTACGCCTTATTTTTATCTAGCTATAATTATGAGATACAGTACATTCCAAGCGCTAGTAATTGTGCCGACTACTTTAGTCGAGCAGGCACCACAGGAGCGTGCGACAGTGTTCGTCCGATTACGGATAACAGCGCCGATCGGCCAGTCTCGATAGTTAGTGTCGTCACGGATGACTCACTTGTTTACAAGTCTGACGACAAGGCGTCGTATATAAATTTTGTAGCGGATGGGCATTTACCTGTATCGTTAAATGAAGTTCGCTTAGAGACAAGCAATGATAGCATTTTACAGAAGGTTTTACAATATGTACAATACGGGTGGCCTAAAATACAAATAAATGACGATGACTTATTACCTTTCTACAAATGTCGTTTTGATTTAACAAGGGAAGGTGGTTGTTTAATTAGAGGTCACAAATTAATTATTCCGAAGTCGTTGCGGTACAAAATTTTAGACGAATTACATAGACCACATTTAGGCATCTTGAAAACTAAGTGTGAAGCGAGATCTAAATTCTGGTGGCCTTATATAGATAAGGATATAGAAAACAAGATAAGTAACTGTAGTGTATGTTTAAGTTTAAGGCCTACGCCCCCACGGGCTCCGTTGACACCTTGGCCTTTTCCAGAACGTCCCTGGCACCGAGTTCATTTAGATTTTTTTGGCCCATGGCAAGGTGAAATGTACCTTATCATTATCGATGCATTTTCTAAATGGGTCGAATGTTTTTCACTTAATAGTGATTATTCGACAGCCTCAGTAATAACAAAATTACAAGAAACAATGGCTAGATTTGGAATAATGCATACGCTAGTCACCGATAATGGAACCTCGTTCACTAGTAAAAATTTCAAGGATTTTTGTTGTCTTAATGGTATAAATCACGTCACTTCGCCAACCTATTCGCCATCTAGTAATGGACAAGCAGAGATATACGTAAAAATTGTGAAAAAGTTTCTAAAGGGGTTAGTGACACAAGGGACCCCTAAAAATAAAATTAAGGCACACCTTTCAGAATTTTTATTCCGTTATAGGAACTCGAAACATACGACGACAGACAGCTCACCGGCCGAATTAATGCTCGGACGTAAATTGCGTTGCAGGTTTGATATATTAGATATCTCGGCGGCCGCGGCGGTGCCCGCGCTCGAGGCTTCGTCGTCCTCATTATCGTCACAAGATTTACAAACAATAGTGCGCGAGAAGCAATCGATACAGGCTAAATATTTTAAAGGCAATAGAAACATAGACTTTGAAATAAATGATACAGTATTGGTAAAAGGGAGTAACAATAACAAATGGATACGGGCTACAGTAAAAAACAAAATTGGTAAAAGTGTGTATGAAATTTTTATACCAGAGAGAAATATTACAATAAAAAAACACAAAAACCAATTGTATAAATTAAAAACGCTCGAGGCACAACAGGGCAATGATATTGATTGGGCCCTCGTGGACTCCGGGGCAGAGACAGAACAAAATTTGCCACAAAATGTTGACGACGGTCATTTATCATATCAGCAGAGCCAAGACTCTTCGGAGGAAAAGGAAGAGTGGAGCGAGACAAGCCAGGAACTCCAAGAAGTAAGCAGAGAGTCAGTAGCTGAGTCAGTAGCTGATCCGGTAGCTCCTAGGCCTGATCTCCGAACGGATACGGTAGCTCGCCCAAAATTAAGGAACATTCCTCGTAGCGATTATCGGAAATTCTTGTAGTTATGTAACTGTTTAGTTTAGAATATATGGTGGAGGGATGTTAGGATAGTTAGTAACTAGCTATACATATAGGAACGCGACCTGCGAGTCGCGCATAGGCGCTTGATGCTTCAGTGCAATAAACAGCTTGATTACCGAAGGCCGTGTCTTATTTAACAAATAATAAATGTGGTAAAATAAAAATTACAACATTATCATCAAATAGAAGTCATTACATAAATGCAACATGATGATGTAATGTAATAAAAAAAAATAAAAAAAAAATAAAACATGATCATTAAATAATTGCAATACATTCATAAAAAATCATGTGCAGAGTGAGCAGATAATTAAAAAACCGGCCAAGTGCGAGTCAGACTCGCGCAGTAAGGGTTCCGTACCTCTCAATATGTCTTTGTTTGTCTTATTTTTAGTATTTGTTGCGAAACTACATAATATGCACTATAATCTGACCAAGTTTGACGCTGGTATGCTATTACCGTTTTGAAGATAGAGCAGGAACAAAAACATTGAAAAAAATGCATGTTTTTTGAGGTTTCTTGTATGGGGACCCCCTTTGGTTTTAGACTTTTTTTTGTTTTTAGTATTTGTCGTGATACACCTCATAGCAACACATATTCTGAGAAAATTTCAACCGGTTACCTATTACCGTTCAAAAGATACAGCCCTGTGACAGACAGACGGACGAACGGACGGACGGACGGACGGACGGACAGCGTAGCGAGAGTAATAGGGTCCCGTTTGGAACCCTTCGGGTACGGAACCCTAAAAACTAAGGGTAAAAAAAAATGGCCAAATTTCTTTGTCCAATCGAATTTATTGGATGATTAGTGTTAAAATACATACAACATTGATGAAAATCATCCAATTTCTTTGATCAAAGTCACATTGAATAAAAAAAAATTACGAGTGGCATACCACCCTTAAATAGGTTTTATAGATTATTTTCGGAGTTAATTTAAAATAATAATCAATCAGTTTGTGTATATCAGTATTGAAATATGATATTTTCTGATGCCCAGGTTCAATCGTAAAGGTTATGATGGCAGCTCTAAAGAGTTCTGGTTGGTAAGTGTTTGTGTCAGATTAGTTTACTGTTATAAATAAATTCAAGTTCCATTCATAACCTTAAAAATCCATATTAACTTTGATTTTAGTCCCATAGACATCAGGCGACATATATCATGTGAAGTATGTGACTACTCTGTAAGTGGTGGCTATGATCCAGAACTGAATCAGGTAAATTTGGCTTTTTAACAGTATTATAAATGCATTTCCTATACATCTTAATACTCCTCTGTCAGCTGTCATGTTATCATTTACTCCCTTTTCATTCATGTCATTCTACTTGCATTCCATCTATCTTTTTCTTTGGTAATAATTTAAAAACAAAATTTAATTATTCCGTTTTGTCACAGAATAGAATCGTAGACGGAATATAATAGAATAGCGTTTATTTCTCATTGTATGGTACATTGATTGAGGTCTACCTTATTGATTAACAGAAATATACTACCATAGCTTATGTTGAAATATTAAGTAAATTATGCATACTAGTCATAGATGGTATTTTACCATCAAGAATCATACTGATCTCTGAATTTTGCCCCATACATGCTATACATGTCTTACTGGGACTGTCTCAATTTTATATTACTAAATAATTATGGACAAATAGTGACTAGATTTTTTTTTCAACATGCAAAAATGAAAAAATAATAATTTTTTTAATGTTCTGATGAATAAACTGAACTATTATTTATTATTTTAACACATTAACGCATGCAGAGCGAAATCTTAAAATATAAATTGTGGAAAGAAAAACACAACACTGCAAAGTTAGTTGAGTTGGTTAAGGAACGTTGACGTCATCCAAAGACGGATACGAATTGGAGGTTAAATTGGATACCACAAGCAGAGTTCACGGTAGCTTGCAGATAAAGCACTGGTATACTGAGCCAGGAGTCGCTGGTTCGAATTGTGCTTGTCAGCAAATTTTTCTTTCCACAATCTAAATCTTTAAATTATACCATGCTTGTATAATACAGACAACAATTTAATGTTACAGATAGTAGTCTGCCAAAATGTGTCAACCCGTCAAGGAATGGTGCAAGGAGTCCTAGCTCACGAGATGATCCATATGTTTGACTACTGCCGCAACCAGCTTGACTTTAAGAATATGGAGCATCTTGCATGCACCGAGATACGAGCAGCCAATCTCACGCATTGCTCGTTCGCCAGTGCATGGTCACAGGGTGATGCTTCCTGGGGGAAGATTAAACAGGCTCATCAGGTAATATTGAAGCTTAAAATGGTTGTTGTGTGATTATGATCTGTTTTGCAAATATGTTGTCTCACTGTAAGACAAAGGCCATCTTTTCCTTCTTCCACTTTTTCGGGTCAAGTGTAAGTGTGGACCAGTCATCCTATACGCGTCAAGCTCGTCGCGCCACCTTCGCCGTGGTCTGCCAATGAAAATGTACCATACATGTCCAAAAGTTTTTTTTTAAATTTCAAATCTGTCAAACCACCAAACCACAATATTACAAAATATGAACATTTTGCGAAGTGCCCGTTATGAGAAATGCAATTGCAAAATCCGCATTCTGCGTCAAGTGCACATTTTGCGAAGTGCACATTCAGCGTGGAGATGACAATATGACAGTAAATGAAAACACGGTTATTACTAGTCTTTAGAAGGATTTTAAACACATAAATAAGTTGTTTATACCTAATCGATAATTAAAAAAACTAAATTTTAGATCAAAATATATATTAAAATATCGAAATCATAAGTAACACTATTTGTAATCATCTGTAATAATTGAGAAAGAGAGTTGGATTTGCACAGAAAAACTGTCCTACATTCAGAATTAATAAAATTTAAATAAATTCCTGTGGCTATTAACTGGATTTGATTGATTTTTTGTGTACAGTCAGAGAATGTGATACTCTGTGCATGGCTTTATTTAAGGTGAATGCTACAGGGTAGCCCGCGAAATTCAAAATTTCTTGCGTTTTTTGCTAATTGTAGAGGTGTGTCAGGATCGTAGCAGGTGGAAATCCATAGTCTCTGCCTACCCCAATGGGAAACAGGCGTGATAATATGTATGTATGTATGTATGTTAAAAAACTACTCGACCTAAGTCAATAAAATTTATATGGGACCACCGCGCGGACTTCCTCTACCAAATAAAAAAACAACCACGCTAATCGGCCCAGAAATCTCGGAGTAATCGGTGTACATACATACCCGCCGAATACATAACCTCCTCCTTTTTTTAAGTCGGTTAAAAAAGAAAAAAAATCTTGACGTGCGTCGGGTAACGCCCGACAGATACGAAGCTTCTACGCCTTTGCAAGTGCGGGTAGAAATGTATGGATGGAACTGGATTGAACTGAACTGGACTGAACTGAACTTGTCTGAACTGAACTTCTTCTTCGTGTCGACACGAGCTACATAATGATAATAGCTCATGCCGTGGGGAAAAGATTAGCCAGTCAGCAAGTTGGTAGCGGTTGAACTGAACTGAATTTAACTGAACTGAACTGGACTAGACTGGACTGGACTGAACTTTTGATGGCCATAATTATTATTATCTCCTAAACTGAAGCACTTAGACACATAAATATCCTAAACTTGAGCTTTTAGGCCCATCGTGTTGGTACTTAAATGAAAGGGCTTGAGATAAACTCTCGAGAAATAAATGGTCAAAACTTCTGATAGCCATATCTCCTAACTATAGGTCTTAGACCCATCATGTTGGTACTCAAATGAAAGGGTTCGATAAGTTCTAGAGAAATAAATGGTCAAAACTTCTGATGGCCGTATTGTTTTAATTTTAAAGATCACGTCTGCCATCTTGGATCTCAAATTAGATGTTATATTAGTAATCAGCACCCCTGAAAACCTCTAAAACGATACCCATATTGATTTAACTTGAAAAGTCACGTCCGCCATCTTGAATTCCGAAATAAGTATAAGTAAGTATAAGTATAAGTCAGTGGCGTGCATTGCATATAGGCAATTAGGCAGTACCCAGTGCCTTCCTCATTCAAATTCAATAGTGGTGTAAGTTATTATCTTTTTTTTTAAAGTACGATAATCATTTATCTTTTAATAGACCAATTAATGCTAAATTAATCTTCCTACATACAAAAATCAATAACTTACACCACAATTAAATTCAAATGAAGTAGGCCAATGCACGCCACTGGTATAAGTTTATTAGCAAAAATCATGAACAACACTTAATAAAATTACAAATTACAACAATACTGTGATTTGTATACTAGATGGTAGCAGGTAGGTACTTTAACAATAAACTAATTTTTATTAAAACTTCGGTGGTAGGTATTATGCGGTTGTTTGAGCCTGATTCACACTGACCTCCGTACTAGTGAATACTGTTTTACGGTAGGTCAGTCCTCGTTTCCAAAAAATCGCACGTATTTCACTATTTGACAATAAGTTGATCTAACGCATATACGAAAGAAACATTTAGCGGACATTATTTAATACAACAATTTGGTGACATTGTTAATGTGGGTACTTCTTTAATTTAGAGTGTATACGCAAAAAATTCAGACAAATATATGTTGTTGATTATGAGGCAGCAAAACGAATACATCGTGTATGCATGCTATTTTGAATGCACAAAATATCTGACAGTAATAATGTAAATTAGACAAAAACAAAATATAAAACAAAAAATGTATTGGACATATTAACTAAAATAATAATTGAAAAGTTTGTGCTGATGAAAAGTTCAGTGAATTAATGTGTATGTTGATAACGTGTAAGTGTGTTCGCGTAGGATGTGAATGAGAAAGTTTTTCTGTAAATGTATTTATGATAGTTTTATTAATAGTTTTTCAGTATCATCATAGTTCATTTGGATGAGATGTTTATCTAAAGTATTTTTGCAAGTATGGGCAGACAAATCGCGTAAAGTGATGATCTTAGATAAATTATTATATAATGATAGATGTTATATTCGTAATTAGCACCCCCGAAAACCTCGAAAACGATACCCATATTGATTTTATTTGAAAAGTCGCGTCCGCCATCTTGAATCTCGAAATAGATGTTATATTCGTAATCAGCACCCCCGAAAACCTTGAAAACGATACCCATATTGTTTTTATTTAAAAAGTCACGTCCGCCATCTTGGATCTCAAAATAGATGTTATATTCGTAATCAGCACCCTGGGAAACCTCGAAAACGATACCCATATTGATTTTATTTAAAAAGTCGCGTCCGCCTTCTTGGATCTCAAAATAAATCTTATATTCGTAATCAGGACCCCCGAGAAGCTCGAGAACGATATCTGTATTAATTTTATTAAAATAGTCGCGTCCGCCATCTTCGATGTCGAAGTAGATGTATTCGTCATGCTCCACCCAACGCGGGCCCGACCCGCACCCGCTCTGTGTGTGGTGTACGCTTTAGAGTTCCTTAGACTGTGGTACAACCATGGGCGTATTCAGATTTTGTCATAATTCAACGTAAATAGGAATAATCTACTTTTTCTTTGATTTGAATGAATGAGTTTTTTTCAAAATACTCGCTAAAGACGGTAGACGACTTTGTGGGATTCCTGGGAATTATTTTATCCCGATCTGTCATTCATAGTCATCTTTGGGATCCAATAAACAAATCAAATACATTCGTGCATGCAACGCATGGTCACCCTAGTGTGTCATACATACATATTATCACGCCTGTTTCCCATTGGGGTAGGCAGAGACTATGGATTTCCACCTGCTACGATCCTGTCACACCTCTTTCGCTTCATCTACGTCCATTAACCTCGTCATGCATGCTCGTCGGTTTAGAGAACTCTTAACCTGGCATTTTTTGAGAACATCCGCGATTTGATCGCGATACGTTTGCCGAGGTCGTCCCCTTCCAACTCTTCCATCCACACTCGCTTCGTATACTTGTTTCGTCAATCTCCTCTCGTCCATCCTCTCTATATGTCCAAACCATCTTAACATACCTTTCTCAATCTTTGTCACTACATCTTCTTTCACTCCACAACGCTCCCTTATCATGTTATTCCTTACTTTATCTCTCAAAGTTACACCACACATACTTCTCAAAGCTCTCATTTCTACTGCATTTATTCTACTTTCATGTTTCTTCTGCCATACCCAACTTTCACTACCATACATAAGTGTAGGCACTAACACTCCCCCATGAACAGTGTGTCAGTGCTTTGTAAATATGAAAACCATATGAAAACACTTTACCTGTGAAAAGATAAGCCACAGCCAGGATATGATTCTTTTTTACAACCACGTAAGCAACAAAAATTCACCATTTTATAATAAAATATACTGAAAATTCAAAAACATGAAAAATTACAATAAACCGCTATAATTGTTGTCAATATGACAAATCAGTGTTGACATTTAAAGTTAAAGTTTACTCCAATATTATTTTATAAATTCAATAAGAATACGTAACAAAATAGTACGTTCTACTTTTATTAATGGCTTACATCCATAAAGGTATTATACTGACGTAATAGAGACACTGTCACCTCATTATCACGTCACCGAAAGCAAAATGAGTTTATGTGCGAAATTGACACGTGTAGGGGTGATTTTTAGTGATGTGACGTTTCCGCATTATCGATATAGTTCAACCAGCCTTACTTTTAAGGAGTGGTAGTATTTTAAAACTGCTAAGCTATTAAGTAACTATTGTTTTAAAATTACAGATATTCGAGACATAATTTTATTTGTTTTAAAAGATTGAGTTACGCAATTAAGGGATATATTATAATTACATTATTAATGTCACAAAGGTAAGGAATACATAAGTAAGAAATAAAAAAATCAATTAATCATCATTTCAGCCGTAAGACGTCCACTGCTGGACACAGGCCTCCCCCAAGCATATATTGGGGGGATATGCCATAATCGCCACGCTTGGCAGGCGGGTTGGCGATCGCAGTTGGTTGGTTAAATACTCAGAGAACGCTGCTGCCCATCCTCTGGTGAATCCCTTAGTCGCCTTTTACGACACCCATGAGAAGATATAGGCTGGTGCAATTCTTTACGTCCGGCACCACACGGAATATTTTACAATTAATCATATTAGTTTTAATTAGGTGTATAGAAAGGTTTTCAATCCCGGAACTAAGTTCCTATACACGATTCCGGAATTGGTCAAATTATTGAATTTTGATGAAAAATTACAATATCTACGAACTTGACAAGTTTTCTTGTCCAGTCAACTTAAGTTACACATCAGACTTATACATTATAATTTTATCGACTTAGATTTAGAAACATCAGTGTTTCGATAATTTCTAGTTATTAGTTAGTTTTTATTTCAAATAGGCAAAGAATTAAATGTCGAGAATTTAGTTGCACGATTCCAAAAACAAAGATATAGGATCTTTGTTTTTGGAATCGTGCAACTAAATTCTGAGGATGAAATTGGAGGTGGAGCAAGAACCTGGCCATGATTTTCGATTCGATACAGACGACCGAATCATATAAAATCAAGTCTGCGTCAGCTCAAGAAAGAGTTTTCTCAGCGGCAGGCTAAATTTGCAACCGGCTAACAATCTATCTCTTAGCATTCGCATACTTGACAATCTAGCATTTGCAAGAACCCATTTTCTAAATATGGTATATTTTTACAAATTGAATCTTTTTCTTCGTGTCGACATGAGCTACATAATAATAATAGCTCATGTCGTGGGGAAAAGATTAGCCAGTCAGCAGGTTGATAGCGGGGCTGACTGCCCAGAGTGCGCCGGACGATCAATTAAATATCGTCACTCGTGGAGGCTCTTTTAATGCACAAATTGAATGATCACATGAGACTTTCCGTCTTCATGTCTCAGTTTGGCGAACCGACTTGCAGTACCATTCAGGTAACAGACTAGTTGGTATTTCAGTCGTTATGGGCAAAGGTAACCGCTTAACATTAGGTGGGTCTTTAGCTCGTTTCGCCATCATATAACATGAAAAATAAGTGTATAAAACTTTTTTGTTGTATTTTTTGTATCTATGAGATTTGTTTTAGTAAAAAGGACCTATCTGATCAAACTTAGAGCCGCGGATAGCAACCTAGTCCCTTCCATGATTAAGATGCTCAATGAAGTTTCATGGGAATTTGTATTCCATGAGAACAGCAAGACCAGTGGTTTCTAGCAATGATGACCAAAGAGCCCAGTTCGCGCGCCGTTAATACTGATGATCTCCCGATATACGTGTGTGGTCATATTTGAAGAGCTTATTTATTGAGTGCTATCGAACAACTTTTACTACGAGGTCAACCCTGAAATCTAATAAAAAACAGCTATTCCCTACATTAGTGTTCACACGAATCGACAAAATGTAGTAAACAGCAGATTTTTTTCGCGATTTCAGGGTTGCTCCAGTTATAATAATGTACTCTGTGGTTGCTCCCATAGTAAATGTTGTTCGTTATGATGAGTTTTTATTTATTTTATTTATTCAATCACAGGTACAATTTCTTTAGCTTTAATTTACTAGAAAACTCACCAAACTATCAAGTTTAACGGCGAGATGCGCTCATACATATGTATATTATCTTACCCTTACGTAACGTAACGTAACGTAACGTACGTAACGTACGTACGTACATGCAACATGAAAACAAACTTAATTAGCAACAAATCAAACCGTAGGTATGGATCGTTGGTGATTTCATTAAACGATACAGTTATCCTTAAAATATCTACTGCAAACCCTGTAATTTTTTCGAGGCTTTCAGCTTTTTTTATATTTTATTTTATTGTATAGGATGGCGAAACGAACTAAAGGCCCACCATATGTTAAGCGGTTACCTTTGCCAATAACAACTGCAATACCATCTAGGCTGTTACCTAAATGGTACCGCAAGTCGGTTCGCCAAACAACATGAAGATGGAAAGTCTCATGTGATTGTAATTACACCGGCACCCGTACCATTCTGACCGAAACACAGCAATGCAAGCATCACTATTTGGCGGAGAATAGTAGATACGGTGCTTATTCGTTTTAACATTTGTGCCCATCCATTTTTCTTTAATAACAGCATTTACAGGAAATCTGGAAGTTATGAAGTTAGCCGGTCAATATTTTACAGCATTTTTAGCCCGGCCGCACATTGTCATAAAATAGCACCGTATTTACATTTTAATATGTCAAAAGCAGATATACGATTCGGAAAATTCTGTCAGTCTGCGGGGCTGGTACTAAAATTAACTGTATAAATGTAAAATAAGCATTATGAAAGTAGTATTGTCCTGCAGATACTTACCTGTGAAACGTCTCTTTGCCATAGACGTACAACATACTATTATAACATCGTAAAAGTACAACCATGGTATAGGTTAAGGTGCGTCAGATTTTTTCTGTGATCAATGAATGAATCATTGTGATTTCCTTCCAATGTGCGGCCGGACTAAATCAACCTTTCAATACTTTCAACCGACTTCAAAAAAAGGAGGAGGTTCTCAATTCGATTGTATTTTTTTTAAAGCAGTAAAGGACACTAACTTGTTACATGTATGGTGCTAGGTAGTACAAAAAATATATAATTGAAACTATCGACATATCGATATATTTTGAGCAATCCATATGCGAAACGGTTTCATTTTCACGTACACAATATTTTTTTATCTAACACATAATTATTTAAAATAACATATTATATAGAAAATACGGTATTTACTGCATGTTATTAATGCATTACTAAATGATTTAAAGAATAACTTCTATGAAAATAAGCATTATGAAAGTTGTATTGTCCTGCAGATACTTACCTGTGAAACATCTCTTTCTTTAGGTTAATAATGTAAATTACACAGCAGTATAACACAGAACACTACACCAATACGATTATTGATATTAATTGGATAAAATACAGAACGATTGTGAAATAAATCATAAAATAATACGAGATTATATTTTGATGGGACGCTATGGGAGATTACAATTTTCAAAATCGGTTCTACTGACATTTTATTATGTCTCTTTCTAGCATATAGGTTTTTTCGTAAAGATCGGTATCTCAGTCGCACACTGTAGTGGTCTATTACGTTAGTATAGAAATGTCTTTGCTTACATCACTATTACGAATTTCACATTATCGTGTTATAGAAGTGCGGTAATAACGAATTTTACAAGAATATAATTTTGATTAAAACTACTATAGAAATTTTTATATTACGTTGGCAATTTTTTAGACAAGGACACACAAGTCGCTTCTCGGCTCTCCCATTCTTTAGGATTTCTGCTTACATCACTATTACATGAAAATAAACCTTAAAACATAGACTTAAGGTATAGTTTTGTATTGATAAAAATATGTAGTACTTTGTCCAGGAATGTATGTAATACATACATATATAATGTTCTTGGGTTTCTTAAACCATTATTTTTTTTGGGTGCATTTAAAGAGCCTCCATGAGTGACGATACCAATTTAATTGGTCGTTCGGCGCATCCTGGGCAGTCAGCCCCGTCACCAACCTACTGACTGGCAATTTTTGTTCCCACGGCATGAGCTGTTATCATTATGTAGCTCATGTTGATACAATAGAAGAAGAATGGTTTAAGTTTAATTATATAACATTTTTATTTCAGGACTGTGTGAAAACCAAAGCATTATATTCTGTCCTTGCTGTGAGACAAATTGGGAAGAAAGAAGCTGTAGATATCATAGAAAAAGTGTTCCCCAAATGTTACGTGGACCTTGAGCCAATAGGACGAAGAATCAGAAGAAACTCCGATGACATGCTTAGAGCATTCAAAGAGGCAGCATACTATGGCTACGAATAGACGATCATTCTTGTTATTATGTAGATTATTTATGTAGATAGTGTAATATATGTACAAAGTCAGTTAACATGCAAGGAAAAATCTTGTTATAAAATAAAACAACTAGAAATTATTTAAATAATGTCTTTTATTTCATTATTTTCTTTATTCACTTAATAATAATGTAGGTATTGCCCAAGGTTTTTAATACTGCCTTTCCACAGTTTCGTTTAGGTAACAGATATGAATAAAGCTTAACCTTATGTCTTAGTTAGGCAAGTAAATGACTGAAAAGGCACACGTTTTTAACCGACTTCTGTTCAGTATATTATAGAAGTTAATAGGTACTATGAAATTGAATTTAGATCGACGTTTACCCTTTGTCCGCCACGTTACGTACCTTATTACGTACGCAAGCGTAGCGTGACTGTAGACAAGAGTTTTGTCTACGAAAGAATAGACAATATTAGTTCTATAACTTCTATACAATGTTGTTTTGTATATTAATCCGTAGATTAATCTCTTGTCTGCAGCGGTCAAGCTACGCCTGCTGAACGCCTAGCGCTCTAAATACAATAGAAGATACAGAAATCGTGAAATAAGAAGGTATCTAAAATATTTTATGAATATTAGATGCCTTCTATTAATAATGAAACTATTATCATCATCATTTCAGCCGAAAGACGTCCACTGTTGGACATAGACCTCCCCCAAGTATCGTCACTAATAAAACTATATTACCTATAACAAAATAACAATAAATTGGTAAATATATAATAAATAAATGGATTAAATGTAAAAAAAAAAAAAACAAATTAACAATAAGAAAGGGAACGCAAAACTAAAACAGATGGCATGACCCTACAATAGTGCCGGTTCCCTTGTACATACCTTCGCACTAAACTAATTTTAAGTAGGTAGGGTAGGTACACTAATTTATTTCAAACATCATTGAAAGTGGATACCTAGAAGAAAGTGTTTAGAATTAGTCAAATTAGTCTTCTTTTTATCGTGTCAATGGTTCAAATATTGTTGGAATAAAAAGTGGCCACTTCAATGGCGTTTTCAGTGGCGGCGAATAGATCATCTCTTGTGCAGGTGTTCGGGCACAAGGGAGGTGTTTAGTCTTTTTTTTTATTTTTTTATTCATGACCATGGATACATGTCCTTCAGTCGTAATCATTGAACATATTATACTTGTATCTTAGTAAAGTGATGGAAACTTTACTAGGTTTCCGAGGGGATGATGAGATAATACGAAAGTCATGCTTTTCAACTTTGTACCATTACTTATGCCCTTGTTATGTACAGTAAAATAGCCGTGACCATTTTAGGATGGCAACAATTTTAGAACTGTCAAATTAGTTTACGTCGGTGTTACATTTCTTTTATTTTGTAGGTCTGTGTAGTGGGCACGTTCCGAGATCACGACTAAACTTGTATGGAAATTTTAATTCGGACTAATTTGTCAGCTCTAAAATTTTTGCCATCCCTTTCTTGTATCCAATATTAGTAAAAGAGAGCTATAGTTTAGAATAAGTTTAGTTCGTGAACAAGAGAATCGACACCATAGTGAGACTAAATTAATTTAGTTTGTAAGCAACAGAATCAGCACCATTGTCAGTAAATTATAACAATGACTCACTGCCTTCTTCTGCTTTAAAGTCAAAGGCTAAGCGTGTACTGAGATGCAGCCGACGCAGTTCCCTGCAGCACAGGGCAGAGCAGATTTTATAACGTATGAACAAGCGCAGAGCCGCGTAAGCTACGATGCAACGTGCACGTGAAACCAAACGCAGACATGTGCCAAATGTTAGGTTAAGGGTATGCTGAGACGCAGGCGATGCAGCACAGCGCAGAACAGCATTCGCAGGGCATGGCAGTTGACGTAGACATTGACAAACATGACATTTGACACAACATGTCTGCGTTTTACGTGCCTGCGCTGCAGCGTACCCAGGTCTGTCACAAGCTCTGTGCTTGTTCATACGATACAAAATCTGCTTTGGCCTACGTTGCGGGGAACTGCTTCGCCTGCTTCTCAGCATATGCTCAGCCTCATGTGTGCCACTCAGGCGAAGGGTTAGAATAGCAATTGTTAATCGATTATGTGTTTGTGTATGTCCTTGTGAATGTCTGAATAAAACCAAAACTGTGTCATAATGTCTGCTTCCACTGCCCTGCGAATTCTGTACTACGCTATGCTGTATGGTGCTGTATCGCCTGCATCTCAGCATTCGCTTAGCCTCAAGCACGTGAGACGCAGACATACATGTGTCAAATGTCAATTGTGTCATGGTATAATAACACCAGGTAGTCTCTTCCCGTGACAGCTAGGTCATGTGATTGCCTCGGTACTACGTCATCGGCCGTGGAGCCAATAGCGGGCTGTTAGCGTGACCCTTGTCAGTTTGATGTGCTGCCACTTTTTGAAAATAAATTACCCGAGTAAAGTGCATTTTTTCATTTACTTGCTTCTATAAAGAATCACTTTTGACCTAGTAATTTTATACAGTTTCCTTTAATAACTAATTAGATGAATAACACGAGATAACAAATATTTAGGCTAGTTAGGAATTTATTTTATATTTATTATGAACAAAAATCTCCTTAAGTATATTGAAGATATCAATCAATGGCAACACTGATCGTGACGTAGCTTGGAGGCATCGCGCTGTCATTGCGGGGATACCTGGTGAAACATCTTATTATACCATGAATTGTGTCATGTCTGCGTAAATTGCCATACCAGCCCATGCCCTGCGAATTCTGTAGGTACTGCGTTGTGTGTGTTTCCACAAATCTGTAATAAGTATTATCTTTATCTTTATGTTACCAAATTTGTACGCCTATCAAGGCAAAACATAGTGATACTGGATTATTTAAAAATTAACACCATGTCTTGTAGGTACATCATACCTATGTTTGACAAATAAATAATTTTGAATTTGAATTTGAATTTGCTGCATCGCCTGCATCTCAGACTCTCAGTATACGCTTAGCCTAAGGCGTTGTTCTAATACAAAGCGACTAGGTACGCGACCATCGCAAGCTCGCACGAATTTTGTTCGTGCATATTGTTCGTGACATCGCGTTGTCATGATAATGACAAAATAAAGCGATGTCACGAACAAAGTGCGCGAACGGGTTTCGTGCGACTATCGCAAGTTCGCGCGAATTTCGTTCGAGCATTTTTTTCGTGAAATGATGTTATCGCGCCAATGCCAATTAGGACATCTATTTGGCACCTTTGACACGGCTTAATGCATGTTTCGCGGCCGTGAACCCGCGAAAACGTTTTTCAATAAAATATTTTGTATGGATAAACTAAGGCCCGTATTACAGAACGTTCCTCAAGTACAGTTTAAACTTCAATTACCTGATCACTACTTAAGGATAGAATTGTTACTTGAGTATTGGTATTATTCCAATACGGTAATTACCTATAAACTTTAATTCAACAACATAACACACGAATTTGACCTGACATATAATAGAAATCTCGACACAAGCGTAGTCTGGACCACACTAGAGTGATTACAGATCGAATCTCTACTCAAATACCGAACAGGTCACAGTATAAAATAAAGCTAAACTCAGCTGAACTGTGATCATTGTGATCAATAAATCTCTGCTTGAGGCATGGTCTAAAATTAAATCCCAACTCAAAACTAGTTTTAAACAGTGATTAACGCTTGAGGAACTTTCTGTAATACGGGCCTATGAGCTCAGAGCAATGTACCTCTTACATCATTTTCGCGGGTTCCGAATGTGGGCCGAGCGAGCTGTCCATCATATTGTGATATTACATTTTGCACAGTGATTGATAAGATGACCTGAATGGTTCAGCAGTTGAGTGCTCGACATTACGCTAAGGGTTGGAGGGAGGGAGGGATTTGATTTCCGAACACAACATTGTAGAACCTGTTAAAAGTTTCACGTTCGTGGCGGTAAAAGATAAACAGATCACTTATTGCTTACATCTTATTGATTTATCACACAACGCTTGGCTCTTAAACTATGATTTATGGCGGGAGCAGGATTGTGACCAAAATGATTCGATCAAAAGCATTTTGTGCATAAAACTGATTTGTGCTACAATATAATGACTCTTTACGGACATAATATGAATTTACAGATGTGGTAATGACGTAAAAAATAGTGTAACTTATTATCTATTAAGTTCATAGCCGCAATGACTAGATAGGACATATAAACTCTGTTTTCTGTACGTACTAAATAACTAAGAAATTATAATATTTGCCTGTTTTCCTTTTGTAGGTAGGAAGAAAATTTAAAAGGAGAAAGTTGCTCTACTTTACTTTTAGGTAACACTCGTGCTGAATGGCCACTGCGATGAGTAACAAAAAAGTGTGACCGAAAGATTAAAGAATATATTATTGCCTGAGATTATTGCCAATTGCTATCATGCCCAAACATAACTTGTGGTTGACCTTAGTATAAAATCTTTAGATTACAGAAAAAATGTTTACCTTATGTGATGTATCATGATATCTTAATACCAATTTCAAATGATGTAAGTAAAAATTGTCAACGGATTGTTTTGATGAAATTAATGTTTAAAGGTATAAAATTATCTTAGGATGAAAACCTACAAGCTATTTATAATAAGTAAATAAATCTAAATGAGCACTACAATCTCTATGATATCGGTATTATCTCAGGCCTTATTGAATATTTACTTGCTAGACTTAAGTAAGAATATATTACAATGTAGGGATACCTAGTGATAATTTGTCGACGCCATTTACGAGTTTAGGATCAATTACAAACATTATCTATATAGGTAATACGGAAAAAGGCTTCCAGAAAAATAAATAAGAAGGAACACAAAATTATGACTATGATTTTTATAATAAAAACAATAAAAAAGTTCATGGCATGGACGAATAAAAAAAGGCGGACGGACGCTCGCTAAACAATTAGTGAAGCACCCAATAGTAAGTCGGCTCGCTTGAAAGTACGGGCTCGCACGCACACATTCACACTCGTAGTAAGTCTAACAGCCACGATTACGCAACAAAACTCGTGTGACGAAAATTTTTGTCGTAGTGTCAAAAATAAAATAACAGTATGCCGTCTGGTGTGTTAAAATACTGTCAAAATTATATGTGGTTTAAGAAAAAATTACATGCTTCAATCTTTTCTTAGCGAGATTCCGGACACCTTGTTTATTCGTCCGTGGAATTAGGCTATTTAAAATAAAACTACTTAGGTTTTGACGCAATAGATAAGCAATATAGAAACATTCCATTACAAATATTTTGTACATTATACCTACCTGTCTACATATTCGTTGCACAAGACTTGTTTATTCATCCCCAATATAAACGGATAGATATAGAAAATCATCTTCGGTAAAATTCGTTGGAAAAAACACAAGGCAAAAGGCACCCGAGTCAGAAAAGGCATTTTTCTTAGAATAGTTTTGTACTATTGAGCTCAGCTGTGGTCCCCATGCCCTTATGTATGCTTACGTACTTAAAGTTATTGATTTCATTAGGCTACCTATTCGTTTCTTTATTCTCCCGAAATGATTTCTTTATTCTGAGCATTTCTAGGATTTTTAATAATTTTATAATTTACTAGCGTCACAGTACTCAATCTTATTGAATTGAAACCGTATTCTTACAAGGCACATTTACAGCTCTAACTTACTAGCTTAAGAATTATATTCTTTGATCGAAATCTTTGTCGGAACCACTTAAAAAACCGCGCACGAAAAACCTCTTAAAAATATATAATAACGTTGCGCTTAAACTGCTCAACATTGTTAATTAATTAGAAGATATTTAACTTACAAATAAAGGGTCACACGATTATATTAATAATTCGACTAGTAATTCTTCTAATATATACAACAACGTCACAACGTCTGCATAGGCACTGTAATCACAAACTTGGTGATGTAATCGTGCTAAAAGTAGTTCACTTTTTGAAGGTTCACTTCAGTCGCGAAGCACGATGAGCCTCACTGAGGTATGTGGTCCAGTAAACAACGGTAAACAGACAGAAGCACATAGGGAAAACCATGAGGGCAAACTTGTCGAGTGCCCCATGCTGGGCGCCACAGAACATGACGCCGCGTTCTACCCTCGCGGACAGCCGCATCATGAAGCTGCTAGGACCACCGTTCCCTGGCGGCATCGATTCCAGTATCGGTGAATCCTAAAAATAACAAATACTTAAATAATTCTCACAATATCATTGTTCAGTCGTCTTGTCAAAACTTGAATGCTATAGGTAGCCCGCGAAATTCAAAATTTCTTCTTGCGTTTATTGTAAATTGTAGCTCTATTTCGCGTTGTCTATCAATCAAAATATGATTTGCGGTGGTAATAACAATATATCTACTGAACAATACTCATAAAAAAATATAAACTATAAGCTGTACAAGCTCGAAAATCCATAATTTGATCGTAAATTAATATTATCGAGCTGTACAACTTATAGAGCTAGGTTTATATTTTTTATGAGTATTATTCAGTAGATATATTTTTATTACTGCCGCGAATCATATTTCGACCGATATCCAACACGAAATAGAGCTACAATTTGCAAAAACCGCAAGACATTTTGAATTTCGCGGGCCACCCTGTAGCATTCAACTTACGGTCTACACACAGACTATGAGACTACGTTTCTGTAGCCATTTCTAAGTACTCCGACACCAAGGTTCCTACACCTGCCTTTGTAATATAACACAGTGAATTTAAGCAGTGCGAGTCAAGGTTGCTTTTTCTCATAACTTTACATACGTACAATCTTTCTAGCTCAAATTAGCCAAGTAAATAACTACTCAGTACTGCAGTGATTTATATCTACTCTACAAATCATACCACCACCAATAGATTACCACCAATACTTAAAAATAACGTTGTTGTTTTTTGTTTCACTGGCATGCACTATGCTTGCCTGCTATTGTTTAACGAAATATCAGATTTGCAAGGAAAGTATAATGTCTAAACTAGAAATTGTTGAATGTACATTTTTGTGTCATTTGCAGCGATTTACTATAGCCACACTGTGCTGTGTTTTTGCTTTAAATTCATATTTTACCTTGCTCACAGATCTTGTTTCACATCCAACCTTATTTTGTCTCCAATTCCTTCCCGAGAGAGACTAGAAATTGGTGGCCTAAGTTTAAAAATTAATGCACCTAAATAATACGTGGTATGTTAGAATATTTCACATGCAGTGTAATACTACACTGAGGTACTTGGAAGTTACGGTAAATATTCTATGTTATCGATATCAGGTGTAGTTGTATTTACCCTCTGTATGGTTTGGTGTTCCATCTGTTGCTTGAACCCGTCCTCTTCAACGCTCAACGTGGGCGAGAACATTCCGCCCTGCGGCGTGCCAGTTACCGGTGTACTCAGCCTCTGCAAAGGCAAATCCTAGCCCTTTAGTTTTCTCTGTGGTATAGGATGGATGGCGAATCGAGCTAAAGGCGCACCTAATGTTATGCGGTTACCTCTGCCCATAACAACTGCAATACAACCTAGGCTGTTGCCTAAATGGTACCTTAAGTCGCGTTCGCCAAACTGAGACATGAAGATGGAAAGTCTCATGTGATTGTAATTTTACCGGCAAGCGTACCCTTCGCACCAGAACACAACAATGCAAGCATCACTGTTTGGCGGCAGAAATAGGTATACTGGTAGTACTTCCCCGGCCGAGCTCCTTCACAAGGAGCTCTACTACTGCTGTAAATGTTGCTGTGTGCTCGTTTTTAGGGTTCCGTAGTTTCAACAAGGAACCCTTATAGTTTCGTCATGTCCGTCCGTCTGTCCGTCTGTCCTAATCCTTTACAGCTGGTCTGGATATAGATCTCAATTCTAAAAGAATAAAAAAATCTTGATTACGTATTTTAGGGGTGGCACCAATACATGTGAAATGGGGATGAAAAATTTTTTTTCGCTGCTCCCCCTAGATCATTGAATAGGTCTACTAAAATGAAGGTAATGTTTCATACACAACTTTTTTATCAGGTATACCATCTGCGAAATACAGCCCGCCAAAGTGGCTTGCAATGTGTCTTGCAAAATCGCAATGATTAACTTGACGACCTCTGTGGTCTAGTGGTTCGAGTGTCGGCCACGAGGTCGTGGGTTCGATTCCACAGGACACAAATATTTGTGTGATGAACATATAAGTGTTTGTGTTTGGCTGGGTGTTCATTATGTATTATAAGTATAAATTTACAAAAAAAAAAAAAAAAGTAAGTATTATATCCATTGTCTAGTACCCATAACACAAGCTCTGCTTAGTTTGGGACTAGATGGTGCTGTGTAAAAAATGTCCCAAAGATATTTATTTATTTATTATTATTTATTAATATTCGATTTGATTCGTTTGTAATTAGGAACCCTATAATACTGAGCATGGCCCGACATGCTCTTGGCCGGTTTTTGACATAACTTTTCTTCGACAGGAATATGGGTGTCTTTAATCTCGGGTTGAGTGTTACTGAGAATTTGACACCACTAAAAACTAGTAGTTACCTAAACTATAAAAGCTACAGACTTGAAGTAAATATATCTTGGTAGAGCAGACTTTCCTCGTGGTCGTTACGTCTTGACTCACACGGTTAACATTTGCAGTGATGAAGTAAATTAGTTCAGCGCAATGGAAATTTATGAAACAAACCCCTTGGCGGCTGTAGTCCAAAATACAGCCTACCGAGCCTTTTACACAATTTCAGATGTGTTGTTGTTTATACCATAGAAATCTACATAATAAGTACCAGAACGCGTGTCGCCGTTTCGCCGCTACCAACACATAAATACGCAATTACGCCCACCATGTGTCTAGCATTCAATGCAAAATAAAGTAAGCCAAAAACCGGCCAAGAGAATGTCGGGCCATGCTCAGTGTTATAGGATTCCTTAAGTAGGTCTAATTACAAACGAATCAAATCGAATATTAATCTTTGCAATTTAAGTTTTTGCAAACAGCGCCACCTAGCGCTAAATTGAAGAAGCAAAATTGAAAAAGTGTGTCATATCAATATAACACAAAGTTACTTTTTGTGATTTTTTTGAAATAGAATGTAAATAAAGGAGCATTATTTGCTAAGACCATTTTTCTCTAAGGTCAATGACCTTTGAACTAGGACGTCTTAAGTATTTTGCAGTTTTCTCACTATAACTCAAAAACTTATAATCACATTATACTCTAAATAATTTTAAAAGAGAGTTTTTACAAAGGTCTATCAATGTGGAAGATTATAAGTTTCTACGTTGCATAGTTTAGAAATGGCAGGGGGGGGACACATTGCAAGCCACTTTAGCGGGCTGTATTTCGCAGATGGTATATCTGATAAAAAAGTTGTGTATGAAACATTACCTTCATTTTAATAGACCTATTCAATGATACCCCACAAGAGGGGTTGCAGCGAAAAAAAAAATTTCATCCCCATTTCACATGTATGGGCGCCACCCCTAAAATACGTAATCAAGATTTTTTTATTCTTTTAAAATTGAGATGTATATCTAGACCATTTTTTAACAAAATTTCATTTACTTATGTTTACAACTGTAGAAGTTATTAAGCTGTAAAGGATTAGGACAGACGGACAGACGGACACGGACAGACGGACGGACATGACGAAACTATAAGGGTTCCTTGTAGGACTACGGAACCCTAAAAATTGCCGCTGTTAGATATGCTGCAAAATACAATTTTAGTGACTGCGTCCAAAACAGCACTGATGTTCAAGCAAACGGTTCGCGCACTGGTGTGCTACGAGACACCTGCACGCGGCGACATGTTCACGCGCCTTTACCACTTCTATTACCTTATTATTTAGATATCTATGGTTTATACAGTGGGCACACCTCGGACACTACAATATAAATGCTAGCACCACCTACACACACAAGATTACGTCTGTATACGAACGCTCACACACGTCTAGGTTAGGGATGCTCGCCGCTCGTAATGCCGACTGGGTTCCAAGCGCTTCTTTGTAGTTCTCAGAGCTGGCGTGCTTCTATAGCACAGACCAGTAAGCCTCTAGATGCCCACGGTCACAAAGCATATGCAGTAGCACTGCATATCTTACGCCCAGCCACCAATCGGGACGTCACTCCGTCAGCGAGCGGCACCAATCATATCACCGAACATTTGAGCCGACCAATCATAACGCGCCGTCCGCCCCCCGGTCCCCGCCAACATTTTACGACTGTGTTCTCATGCAAAACTTTGTTTATGTGGCGTCTTGAGGCTTACTGGTCTGTGTTCTATAGCAACTGCCGATCATGGGCGCCGGCAGGGGGGTGCCAGGGGGTGCACTTGCACCCCTTGGGAATCTCGGGATCAACAGGAATTATTGAAATAAAAAGCCGTTTGTTGGAAATCAAATTCATAATGAATAGTCAGAAATTTGTAAATGTCTCGAACATTCCGACTAAAATTTCATCTTTTTAATAACAATCATATACGGCAATGATTATAAGAAAACTAAAATCTGCACCACCTGGAAATTATTTCTGCCGGCGCCCATGCTGCCGATTGACATCCATTGCAATCTTGCACTCCAACTGCCGTCAAACTGAGGGTGCGTGCGGGACGCCGGCGAGGAATATTAAATTGGCGGGGGGTAGTAAGTGGCCGTTCTGTGCCTTAATACTATTAGATATTCTGTGCCATAGGTGTTAAAATAGGCAACAAACAACGGCAGGGAATGCGGTTCATATTGTGGTGGAATGATTCTACGTTGTAAGCTTCTGTTTGACACTGACCTGCGAATGGTTGATATGTAATGGCGGGGGCGCGAGCTGCGCGGCGGACGCGGCCCTGCGCAGGTCTGCGCGCCGCCGGCTCCAGCTCTTGTCGTAGCGGATGCCGAACAGCACCACGAAGTACTCCATGAGTGCCAGGAACACGAATATGGTGCACGAGATCAGCCACACTTCGATACACTTCAGCTCAAGCGCATCCGGCGAGTTTGTGCTGGAAAGTAACATGATGTCCCTTTTAAATTTTACCTCAAAGGCGATGCCAAGTCTAACGATCCCTATCATGATCTCATTTTTACCCGACTGCGCCAGAAGGAGGGTTATGTTTTTCGAGTGTATGTATATTTCTTTGACACGCTCTGTAGCCGAAACGGCTTGATGGATTTTAGCTTGAGAGGTGTCGTTAGATTCGTCTTATTTGTGAGAGTGACACTGGGTATATCAAAATTCTAAAAAATAAAACGGCCGCTTTTTGGTGCCATACTTTCACATATTATGTGAAAGTATCAAATCAACACGCAGGCGGAGGCTACCTATGAACTACTTTTGTAATTCATGACCAAAACATACGTAGCCTCCGCCTGCGTGTTGATTTGATACTTTCACATATACCTACATAAGTCTTGTTTACATCTTTTCAGTTAGGTATATTTAAAAGCAGTCGAGTTTTTTGGTTTTGTTAATTAACTTTTTTATAGGAATGTAGTTTCAGTATTTTTAATCACTGTACCTAAATGTGAGCATAAAGTAGCTGGAGTCGATTCTTTTGTTCGCGAACTAAACTTATTTTAAACTATCGCTCTCTTTTACTAATAGCAGATACAAGAAAAGGATGGCAACAATTTTAGAACTGTCAAATTAGTCGGAATTTAGATTTCCATACAAGTTTAGTCGTGATCTCGAAACGTGCCCACTAAAATACAAAGAAATGGAACACGTAAACTTTGACAGTTCTAAAATTGTTGCCATTCCTTTCTTTTATTGACTATTAGTAAAAGAGAGCGATAGTTTAAAATACGTTTAGTTCATGAACAAGAGAATCGACACCAATAATGGCATATTTTCAGATCGATGAGTTTCCTTCTATTATGGTTGAGCCTAAACATAATATCATTATTACCTAATCAGTTTACTTCAGTAAATTTGTCTCACTCATTAACTTACATTGTTCTCACACAATTCTTTCCAAATCATGTACCATTTATATTACATGAAAAGAGTATGTACTGGAATGGATATATTTTTCAAGAAAATTGTGAATTTTGTATCAATGGGAACATATTCCGAATATACTTAGGTATAAAATGAAAATAACAGATCCAGGACGTTTAAATACCGCTCCAACGTGGCGGCGGGGAAAAAAGTTTATTGTTAGTCTTATACGCAATAAATGAAAATTCTACAAAATTTTGAAACTATGGCATGAATAAAAAAATCATATTCCACAAACAGAATTTTAAATAAACAACTCTATTACTGAGGTCTACGACGCCAATAAGTAGCTTAAAACACAGTAACCCACATGCTGAGCAATGCTTACTACCTGACTGTATCGAACATGGTCACGAGAGAGAGTAGCGTGGTGACCAGCAGCACCATGCGACCCGGCACTATCTCCGGGATCACGCAGAAGCTGCCCCACGAGATGATCACGAACAGGGACGAAGGTAGGTAGCTCTCGAGGAGGTAGCTCCGCAGCTCCCGGGACAACTTGATCTGCAACCGCGCCGCTGAATGCTCACCTGATGGCGTGAAACATATTGAATATTTAACTTTTCCAATACGGGAAAAATTTTAACTAGTGCGCAATTTTTTTTTGGTGGTTCAGTATGACTAATAGAACACATTTCCATTAATTGTTCAATACTTTTTTTTTATCCGACTTAAAATCAGCAAAATATGGACATAATCTGTTCGTAATAACATCAATGCGCGCGCGCGACGGCTGGCTCATGCGGCTGCGGGTTTGCATCGGGGGTACAACCCCCTCCCGGACGGCCGCGTGAGCCAGCCGTCGCAGAATGTGTCCATATTTTGCTGATTTTAAGTCGGATAAAAAAAAATTTATATATTGATAAATTTATGGAAATGTGTTCTATTACTCATACCGATACACCAAAAAAAAAATTGCGCACTAGTTAAAAAAAAATCCTGTATACCTATTTACTACGTACTTTGTGTTTAGTGGTCAGTGCATGTGAGTAGGTACCTACCTAACATCTACAACAGTAACTTTACTATCAACAATATAACTAGACACACTGATCTATATTCTACACTTACCTAAGTTTAGCTATCAGTGCCAGTATTATGACTCGGCTTTTGCAGCCAGTGTCGTAGCTAAGGTCATGAGCACCTAGGGCAAGATTAGAATTTTGTACTCCCTAAAACTTACGCCCAGGGCAAGATTAGAATTTTGCGCTCCCTAAAACTTGCGCCACGGGGTAAGATTTGAATTTTGTGCCCCCTAAACCTTACATCCAGGGCAAGATTTGAATTTAACGCCCGCTAAAACTTACGCCACAGGGCAAGATTTTAAATTTTCGCCCACTAAAACTTACGCCCAGGGCAACATTTGAATTTCGTGACACCTTAAACTTTATTTTGTATTGTACGTGTTTAGGTAAGTTCTTAAAGTGCCCTTGCCTGGTGGCCTGCAGGCTGCAGGTTTGCGAGTTCACCCCCATGAGGCCCGCGGCTAGCCTAGTTACGACGCTGCTTGCAGCACCGAGCATATTGTGTAACAAAAACGCGAAATACATCCGGGTGAGTCTGCTATGATGTCCAATTGTAATACCTACACAATTATTACTGTTAATTAATAGGTGAATACAAATTATTGCAACAATTCTATTTTTATTACTTCAAAAACATCTGACAACAACTAAATAACAACAAAATACAAATCGTGCGTCACAGACGTTTACAGAAAGGAAGAGGTTGCGAGGCACGGATGTAATAACCAATTTAAAATTGTAGAAATATTGAGGTTTCTTTTTATCTTTTTAAATGTTGTTGAATAACTATCCATTGTGATCATCCGCGCCAAGCAGTGCGGGCGACATGCCAGCGTATAGCAACAGCGCGTTAGCGTTAATAGGTACATAGTTAGTTACGAGGCGCAAACACAAGCGCAAAGCAATAAATATACATTTACCTTCACCAAAATTTCGAATATGATTACTTTTGTCCGTGACGAAGGTGACCACATATTTGGGCAGTCGGAACTGGCTGCGCTGCTCGCTGCCCACGGGCCCGATGCCCAGCCACGGCGCGACCTCCCGCCACTCGAAACGCACGTCTTGCGATGTGTATTTATCTGAAAAAACAAGCCGAAAGATGTCCACTGCTGGACACAGGCATCCCCCAAAATACGCCATAATCACCACGCTTGGCAGGCGGGTTGGCGATCGCAGTTGGTTGGTTAAATACTCAGAGAACGCTGCTGCCCATCCTCTGGTGAATCCTTTAGTCGCCTTTTAGGACACCCATTAGAAGATATAGCGTGGTGCCATTCTTTACGTCCGGCACCACATGGAACACGTCCGGCAACCCACACAAAATTATATATATAACGTAAGTCTAATAAGAAATCATCATAAAATTGTAACAGTGCAATCATAAACGATTTCAGAAGCGACTCGAATAAATCAAAGTCGAGCAACTGGCGGGCGTGTAGACAAAACATGTAATTTTGTCTAGCATAAAAAAATCAACACGTTTTTTTTTACGATATTGAAATTTTCAAACTGTATTTCTTATTTCGCATTCTGTATTTCTTAGAGATTTTTTCGAGTAGGTTAATTACTTTGAAGTAATTGAAGGTTCTTATGCTTCTTTTCTTGTTTTGTTATTGTTTTCTTGTTATGTATTTAACAATAAAGAAATTAACTAAAAATAAATGGATCGACGGACTCTATAGAGCAGCCATACTGAACCTTTTTTTATAGGGGCCACAAACACGTTTCAGTCATGGTGCCGAGGGCCGCAAGCTAAAATTATTTAGGTCTTAATTAAAACGTAATTCCAAGTTAACGATGTAGTTAAAAAATAATAAATAAATAATAAATATTTTTGGAACATTTTTACACAGCACCATCTAGTCCCAAACTAAGCAGAGCTTGTAATATGGGCACTAGACAATGGATACATATAATACTTATATTCTTTTTTTTTTGTTACTTTATTAATGAAAAAAGAAGTTTTAACAAAGATGTTTATATGTTTTAATGCGATTTTTGATACTGTAAACACTTTTTCAAAACTTTATGAAGATCTGGCTTGTCGCTACATGCTATCCTTATAACATCATCCAGATGAGAATCTGTAAGTTTGTTTCTGTAAACGTTCTTTGTGTATTTAATTTTTGAAAATGACGATTCGCACACATACGTAGTAGACCCAAAGAATGTTAGTAGGATTTGGGCACATCTTTGGACGCTTTTATATTTTTGGGGAACAAAAAATCGCTGATAGCGCTCGGCTCACATTCCCGTTCTGAAACACCCATTCTCTGATGTGCGCGAAATTTATAATGGTTTACAATAAATTTGTAACTTAAGATGGGCCAATAAGAAAGACCTGGCGTGCCGCATGCGACCCGCGGGCCGCAGGTTGAGTATAGCTGCTATAGAGTTAACAAAAAAACAAAAACAATGCCTTCTTGAAGCTGGCGTTATGACTATGCGTATGTTAGATCAGTGGACAATCCGGCTCGAAAGACCATTATGTCCGGGGTGCAAGGTTTTAGTTACATCAAAGCACTAGATTGAAGTAAATGTATTAGATAGGTTCTTTAAATTATTACTTAAATACAACGATTGTTGCAAAGAGCTGCGATAGCAAGTTTTCAGTTACTTGGACCGAACAATTAAATAATTTTTTCTCTATTGTGACTCGTCTGGGTTGAGTACTATTGAAGTTATCAATCATTCTAGGGGAAACTCAACTTTATTATTTGTACTTACAACTACTAAAGTCGATGGCGCAGTTCTGAACGTCCAGAGGGTACAGAACGAAGTCCATCTCGCACTTGATTGTTATTGTGGCACTGTAAAAGTCAATTACAATAATATTTAATGAACGCCACTTAAAGAAACATTAGATACTTAGGTCCTTTTCCTATAAAATCATTTCTGTATGCATCATCAACTGAACCTTTCAGTCTAACTCATAGAAATCTTAATAAAGATAATAAAAGTGGCGTAGGAGCGTGAACTGGGGATATGCCATAATCGCCACGCTTGGCAGGCGGGTTGGCGGTCGCAGTTGGTTGGTTAAATACTCAGAGAACGCTGCTGCCCATCCTCTGGTGAATCCCTTAGTCGCCTTTTACGACACCCGTGAGAAGATATAGGGTGGTGTAATTATTTACGTCCAGCACCACACGGAACACGGATCATAATATTGCCTGTATGCATGAGTCAGATAGGTACATAAAGGTCCAATTCCGACATCGGCCACAGCGACCGACCGCAGCTGTCGCCAACTGCAAGCCACACTAGTTGTTGTTCCTATACATTTTCTTTGAGATTGTATGAAGGTAATATCCGAGCGCAGCGACACTATCACCTCCAAAAATACAAACCAAGTAGGAGGTACTGTCGCTTGCAGTCGGTGACAGCAGCTGCTTCTTCGTACTTATAAAATCAAAATAGAATAGACGTACCTATTATATCAAAGCTACCCACACTACAATTTACTATAATTATTGTCGACCATGCATTGTACGAGTAAATGTATAAATACAGTTTTAAAAATAAACCACGCGAGATAAAAACGTAAAACGATGAAGGCGAGAGTTTTATTATGATGATGTTTGGACGTTAATTTGATGTATGTTTGTTTCAAGATAGTTGTTTAAATAGTAGAAGAATATATAAAGTGATGGACGAACCCAATACTGACTGAGACGGTGCGGTTTGAGTAGAGCCTCAGCGACGCCATCTCCTGGAGGACGGAGAGTATCCTCATGGTCTGGAGCTGCCAGATGTAGAGGTCTGGCGTCCAGATGAGCGCGCGAAACTCCCACGGCAGGTCAATGAAGGGCATGTTGGGAGGCACGTGCAGCCTGCTGTCTGCCCATGATACTTGCAGGAACACGTCTAGCGTTATCTCCTGTGGAGAAACGGCTGCATTATGTATTATAAGTATGTAATTTAAAAAAAAAAAAGTGTGTAAGTATTATATCCATTGTCTAGTACCCATAGCACAAGTTCTGCTTAGTTTGGGACTAGATGGTGCTGTGTAAAAATGTCCCAAATATATTTATTTATTTTATTTATTTATTAAGTAAAGGTTTTTGATGCTCAGATAGTTGAATAAATTCCAACTCCACACATTATTTAATCTGGTGTACGCCACAGTTCCAGACATAATTAAAATTCCATTATGTCTCGCGTAGATTCACACTCGCAGTCTAACGGTTAGTTAAATCCCGAAAATTAAGTTTAAATCTTATATTAACTACTTATGTACTCATTGTTATGTAGTCCTATAATTATAGCTGGTAAATCCCTAAAATAAGTTTTCATAGAATCTACTACTCAAAAGTTATTCGTTCACATTATCTGTTTTTTTTGTACGGTTTTCAATCATAAACTCGTCTCCTCGATCTTGATACTTTACGGACTTGTTTGCTTCCATAATAAGGAAGCACACACAAAGTTCATACCATGTAAGAAATATTTCTACCACTTTACATGTTTCTATTTACCAGTAATAATAAATAAAATATAATAAATATTTTTGTGACAAAAACATGAGTACCTACAGACTCTTTTTTTATAGGATGGCGAAACGAGCTCAAGGACCACCTGATGTTAAGCGGTTTTACCTTTGCACATAACCTATGAAATACCAACTAGGCTGTTGCCTAAATGGTACCGCAAGTCCATTCGCGAAACTGAGACATGAAGATGAAAAGTCTCGTGTGATTGTAATTTCAACGGCACCCGCAAATCGCACCCTTCATACCGGAACACATTAATAAGCAATGGTGTATACCTATTCTCTTTTTCACAAACTAAACTTAATCTAAACTATCGCTCTATTTTACTAACAGTAGGTAGATACAAGAAAGGGATCGCAACAATTTTAGTGCTGTCAAATTTGTCGTAATTATAATTTATAATTATGCAAGTTTAGTCGTGATCTCGGAACGTGCCGATTAAAATCACGAAGAAGAGTAACACGTGAACTAATTTACAGTTCTAAAATGATTGGTGTCTCTTTCTTGTTTTTATTTTTAGAAAAAGATATAGATAGAAGATAGATAGATAGATAGATAGAATATACTTTATTGTACACCATGAAAATAGTAGTAAACAGGAACAACGTACAAATTATGGGTACATGGGCGGTCTTATCGATATAAGTATTTCAATTATGTTAAGTTGGTGAACAAGAGTATCAGACTTACCTCTTTATTCTCATCAACTCCAGAGACTCGATTGACATTCACCCCTACGTATACCGTCGTGTTTTTGTCTGGAAAAACAATAGAAAACTTATACACATTGCGTTCCTTGAAATAATGACACATTGTTGGGAAATAATATCGCCTAATCAATGATTTTATGGCAGCCTACAGCGGAGATATCACGGTCGAAAACCGCAATATTAGCTAAGTCGTGTAGGCCACCGAACTTATCTCTCGAAACTGTATGAGAATTACGGATTTAATAATTAGTCTTGAGTTACGTTATGAAAGTCAATGTTATCTAAACTCTAAGTTGTAATTTTAGTTTCATAATAACGAAGATTTCTGATGGATACTGGAACTTCATGGATTTCTAGATTTTGAAACCAATTATCTTCATTAGTTAAGATTAACGCTGCTACATGTATTTTTATTGTTCCGTGCGGTGCCAGACGTAAAGAATTGCGCCACCCTATATCTTTTCATGGGTGTCGTAAAAGGCGACTAAGGGATTCACCAGAGGATGGGCAGCAGCGTTCTCTGACTATTTAACCAACCAACTGGAATCGCCAACCCGCCTGCCAAGCGTGGCGATTATGGTATGTCCCCCAAACTGCTTGGGGAGGCCTATGTCCAGTAGTGGACGTCTTTCGGCTGAAATGATGATGATGTATTTTTATGTTTTTTTTTTTTCGTGGAAAATGTCCTCATGGACGCACTCCGCCCGGGGAAAGCGGAGCTAGTGTCGGACTCTTACCGACTAAAACCACCACGGTGTTCCTCTACCGACCCTTGGCCGTGGGCGTGGGAAATACTCCCGTATTCGCCCAATCATCCCCGGGAGGTCCCGGCTCGCCACTGGCAGGCGAGCCCCTTCTCCCCGTGCGGCAACCACAACGGCCGCACCCTCCTCTTGACTGGCGCGCGCGGAACACTACGCGCCACCGTCACGGGCCTTGACTTGTCGGGCGGTGGGTCACCCCAAGTCCGCCGCCCGCAGGCCCACACCTAGGGTGGCTGGAGGTCGGCGTACGCTCTTCTCATCCGCAGGAGACGACCTGGCCCTCCTACGACGCCCAGGTCATCTCCTGCGGATAGGAAGAGAGGTCATCGCCTCTCGAACCCTCTCCGCCGCCTCCATAGCGAGCATCACCTCCTCGCAGAAGGAAACGACGCCTTCCCAAGCACTCTTGCTCCCGACCATAGATAGAACCACGGCCGGAAGCGAGAGATCGCTGCCGCCTACTGCAGTGATGAGGTCACGGCGCTTCGCGGCCCAAGCTGGGCACTCCGCCATTGTGTGCTGTGCCGTGTCCTCTGGGCAGCTCCCGCAGTGATGACACTCGGGCGTCGGCTCCCGGCCTAAGCGACACAGATACCTACTTACCGAAGCAACCATGCCCCGAGAGTATCTGCGTCAGCCGGTAGGTGAGGGCACCATGGCTCCTCTCCAGCCACTCCTTCATGACGGGCCTTACCGCCGCGATAACGGCGTGCCCTTGCCTCGTTGGTCTAGTTCAGTGATGCCAAACCTTTATACATCGACGTGCCAACAAAAAATCTTAGCTTAGTTGGGAAAATAATGAAAATCATAATGAAAAGAATTAATTTAACGCATTTGTTAGGTTCCTCAATTAATGGCGCACCCATATTTTTTTATCGCGTGTCATCTGTGACACGCGTCCCATAGGATCGCCATCCCTGGTCTAGTTGTTGCAATCGCGAGTGCCAAGCGTCAGATCATGGTCATGGGTTCGATTTTCGGGTCAGGCAAAGTGTTATTGGGAACGCTTGTTTGTTTATTAGGAAATTCTTAGTAGCAGCCCGGAGTCTGGATTTGTGCCCGGCTAATGGCAATAAGCTCGCCCCCTATTACATGGGACATATAACATAACTGGCGAAATGTGGGTGTATTATACACCTCTGTCTATCCTTTCGGGGAATATAAGTGTGATGTAAAGTTTATGTTTGAAAATTTATCCAAATCTATTATGACATCACATTTCATATTCGTACATATTTACAGGTTAACATCGCAAGGCTTATGTAGTTCAGACAATGGTTAATTCAAACAAAACGACTTACGATAACTTTATGGTTAGTTTTGTCTATATTTTTGTTTGCATTAAGATTCTCTGAAGACTTGAACCCAGTTGCAGGGTTGCCAAACGATGCTGCTCTTACGACGCCTGATAGACAGCGTGATAAACATGTCCATGATGTTATTGGGAATAATTAGAATCTCATGGAAGGAACAATGAAAACAAAATTGAAAAAAAAATTAAACAAAAAAACCTAAAATTAAAAATGAATGACAAAAAAAGAAAAAGACAAAATGCGCTCAGTTCAGAAGACAGAAAATAAAGTTGTTTTAGCCTTGATACAATACATGGGGTATTGTAGTTTTGAATAGATCTAGTAAGACTTGGTTGTCGATGATTCGATACACCTGGATACACCTATAGATATTGCCAGTATCTATGTATAGGTAAACGAGCGTCCATGAAGGTTCGTGATGCAAAACCATTAGGATTACTGGATTTCAGTTTTACTACTTTTGTTTTAGACACAAAACGTCTCGTCGCTTATAAAATATGATAATTATTCTGATTCGGTGAATTATTCGTCAAAATTAGTTAGGCGCGTGTAAAAGGAATTCATATTCCTAATTTAAAAATGGAAGAGTTCATTTTTCTTTTAATTGATTTATAGACGGCCAGTATTTGAATACTTTGTTAGTTGTAGTAGGTTGTAGTGATAGATTGCTTCGTAAGGAGGCCAATTAACAGCGAGTGTTGACGTACGACAATCACCTACGGCTTGACTAATGATTAGTTTGCGGCCAAGCACCGGCAACTGGCGAGGTTGTGCTGAATAATATCCGGTCCTAAGTGGATAGCCGCTTCAGGGACGAGCTCATATTTACACGTGACTTTATAAAAATACGACCTACCTAAAAATTCTAAATCGAGTGTTTTAAAAATAGATCTTCATACCAAATTTATACTACAGATAGAGCCTGTTATACCAAGACGGAGGGTTAGGCAAAGTATGTGAAAAAATTAATGTTAGACCTGATTAAATTGTCGAGTATATTATCGCTTATATTATCGCTTATGGCCACATTATATATACATTATAAACATCAGCCTGTAAATGAAAAGGTTCTTCAAAAATCCCAGTAATATTTGAATCGGTTATTTCAGAAGCACCATAAATCAAGCTTAGGACCGACGACCTAAAGAACGTGGCTGGGGGGGACTGGATGCGGAAGGCAGAGGACCGAGCGTTGTGGCGCAACTTGGGAGAGGCCTATGTCCAGCAGTGGACTGCGATAGGCTGAGTTGATTGATAAATCAAGCTTTCAAAATTTTTCAGGAGACACAAAAAACTGGTCATGTAAATTTTTTTGCTCTAAACTTGGTTAACTACCATAACTTTAAGTAATATTACATAACATAACATAACATCACGCCTGTATTTCCCCGAAGGGGTAGGCAGAGGTGTATAGTGCACCCACATTTCGCCAGTTATGTAAGTAACTGTCGAAAGTGTGTAAAAGTAGTGTAGTAGTGTAGTGTAGTGTGTGTGAGTGTGTGTGTGTGTTTGTGTGTGTGTGTGTTTGTGTGTGTGTGGGTAGTGTAGTTATGTAAGTTGTGTTGTGTGTTATATAGTAGTTGTGTTGTGTATGTAGGTATGTGTTGTGTATGTGTATGTGTAATATTACAATGTTTTTTTTTTGGAAAAAAGTAAACGTTTGTAGTTTTTCAGTGCCTGAAAAGTAACTACAAAGCCACTTAACTTGGGGTTCCTGAAATATATGAAAAAATAGATTTTTTTATGTAAAGCTATATTATTTATATTTTAGAACTGTTATGAAGGCATTTTACAGATCTAAAGTCATTCTTCAGTATGTTCACGGTCACAAATTCGCCATTTGTATATTCGGTCAGTTTTTTTTAAATTTTCTCTCCTGTGGTAGTTAAATAGGCAGTAGGCAGTGACAGTTAGTGGTTCAGTGTTGGCAGTAATTAATTAAAGAAACTCCATTAGTCGGTGACTTATGGGGTTTCTCAAATAAACGCAGTTTTTAACAAGTCGCTATCTTTCCTATTGCATGGACCTAGGGGTATTTCGTTAACTTGTCGGATTACTTACGAAGAACATGAATACGCAAAAAAAACATTACGGACTTACGGTGTTTCTAAAATAACTGATTCATTTGTTGACTCGGTATCTTGGACCAAACCAATTAGTCAAGGAGAGATGGTCATAGGTAAGTAGGTATAGGTACTCATGCAACCAATTAGTCAATTATGTTAAAATAAGCAAAAACCAAAAACTCACCGGGTGGAATGTTTCTGTTGTAGCCTTTTGGAATATCGTATACATGCTGGTCCATGTACAGGATCTGGCTGAAAAAAAGTTACGATAAATTAGACACCTAAATATTGTCAGTTGCAATACGAATAGGAATATTAATCAAAATTACCTATTTGATGAAAAATATTTTTTTATACCTGTTTAAAAATATATACCTCTTTTTCTCCCACTTGCTCGGAAATTGGTTCATAATTCAAAAAAAAGAATACAACGAAGTAGCAGGCCAGTAAATTCCAACACAACAATAATAGAAATTGCTGGACTATACTTTTCTTATATTTTGTATCGACTGTCCTTTCAAATTTTTTTACCTATGTGTTTTTTTGTTTTACTATCTATGTAACCCCACCTATAAGTTACCTGCTTGTGTTTATCACTGTTGTTTAAATGTTGCGCGTCGTTAACTGTGACAATAAACTATTTTTCTTTCTTTCTTTTCTTTCTGGACACTTTTTATTTTTTAGATGATGTTACCAAGGTTTTTAAGTACACACTTACATAAATTAGGTGTTTTTAGGTACAAAATATTTATCATTATAAAGGCTGAATTCACATTCTTTTTTCAAAACTTTGAAAATAGAATAAGAACCGCGCGCCGGCGAATTGGCGCGAATGAAAATTAGATACTGTTGAATTAATTTGTGTAGGTATCGTTCCCTCGCAAATGAGAGAAAATTACTATACAAGTCTCGGCCGAAATAACTGTTAACGGCCTCGTTTAGTTAAAAAGGAATCGGCTGGCGCCTCGTCCTTTTAAAATCATCATCAATATTACTCGGCTGTCAATTGCTTCATTTCAGGCCTCGACAGTAATGTACTATTGTACCCCCTTTTGAAATAATTGATTGTACCACTTTTTTTAAAACGAAAGCGAGTTACTTTTGCATTGTCTTCGAGTTCTGAGCTATGTTTAAAGTTTAAAATTGATAATAAAATTTGTACCGAACTGACATGAGACACGAAGGAAAACGAGTTACTTAATTAATAATAAGTAGGTACTAATTTAGTACAGTAACACGTAATTTCTTAAAATACCATTTTTTTTCATATTCTCTGAATATCATTCACAAAATCATGTCTTTGAGTGAAATAAAATTATAAAGGATAGGATATAATGTAAAAAACATAGGGTTCGTCTAATCTAAAATTGCGCACCTCTCCACCCAATTTGTAATACGATTCTTCTTCTATCGTGTGATGAGCTACATAATGATAATAGCTCATGCCGTGGAAAAAATATTAGCCAGTCAGCAGGTTGGCAGCGGGGCTGACTGCCAGGGTACGCCGATCACTCGCAGAGGCTCTTTTAATGCACCCCTTACCATTTCTTGCCATATAACCAGCCCACTACTGTCCCACTGCTGGGCACGGGCCTCTTCTCAGTACGAGAAGGCTAAGGCCTTAGTCCTTAGTTCTTGCCATATGATAATGACTAATTACATTATTCTATAATGAATTAAACGGAGAGCCGCGTTATTTTAGATTAGACGAACTCTACCTATTCTTTAATTGAAAAGGCGAGTAAAACGGGGTGAATAGGATCGCAGAGATGAATAGGATCGCAGGGGTGAATGGAAGAAAAAGTGTGCAAAGATTTTGACTTGAAATTGACATGGTTTTTTGCCAATAAAACCATTAGAATGTTTACATACAAAATTAACTATAGCAGAATGTTTTTTTGAAGTTTTTGTTAGTTTAAAACCATGTAGGTAACTATATATCCCTTTCCCTACGCCTTCCCCAGACGGTGGATATCCATGAGGATTTCCACCCGAAAACAAAAAAAAGGTACCTAACTACTTGTAATTAAAACGTTAAAATCCTTGCCTACTCTTGTGTAATTTGGTAAGAGAGCAAGGATTGACCCTTGATATCCTATACACCCCATTTAGGTACTTATCGGTATTTTTGAAAATTTAGTTATGTATTTCTCTTTGGCCTTTCATTCGGTGGGTAGTGAGGTACGAAACCTAACAAGTTCGATAATCCTTAACCTTGTTAAACTATTTACTTGTAAGTAATTCTATATCCTAAATTCAGCGGAAAATTGAATTTTCACATGCCTAGCCTCTTTTCAACAATATTTTAGTTTCGTTTCTTCAGTAACTAGATGCAGCTGAATACAAGGTTTCGAAGCGAAGCTTCCGTAGCGTATATGCGCACTCTGGCGCCAGGGAGTAAACTGAGAAAAATCGACACCGTTAACTCGCGCGCGCCTTATAACCATGCTTGTAAATGCACAGAAGCGTCGCTTCTGTTTCCGTTTACAAGAAACGACTCCCATCTGACCTTCGCCGCAACTCAATTGCTGGCAAAAGCCAATATTTTAAGATTACACCGGTTGTCAGATATTTAAAGATTTTGTCTTACAAAATACCCTGAAACCTGGCAAAGATTTTTGTATGACAACCGAAACTGATAGCTTAACATGTTCTAGGAGGAAAATTAAGTACCTACTAGGTACATAGTAAAATTTCATGAACTGCTAAGTCTGTACCGCTATCAAAGTAAATTTGAACAGGGTTTAATTTTCATCTGCTAATACTCCAATATCTCAGGTATACCTACAAACAGTTTAATCCCAATAATGGATTTAATCTCTTGTAATTGTTACTGTGACGTGTCGTTATTGGGGCTGAGACGCGCGTGTGTTACGCGGCACAGCTATAATTAATTAGACAAATATCCTGTTTATATCTGTTTACGTCCGTGTGGTGCCGGACGCAAAGAATTTCACCACCCTATATCTTCTCATGGGTGTCGTAAAAGGCGACTAAGGGATTCACCAGAGGATGGGCAGCAGCGTCCTCCGAGTATTTAACCAACCAACTGCGATCGCCAACCCGCCTGCCAAGCGTGGCGATTATGGCATATCCCCTCATGCAAAGCACAATAAAAAATCGGCCCCTAGTCCCCGGCGGCCCCGCTAGCCCTGGTTACGGTAGCGGCCTAGGTAACGGCGGGGCAGGGGGTGCTAAGAATCCCCGGCAGAGATCCGGCTACCATAACAAAAAAAGACTGGACCTGGCAACATACAACACACGTACACTGCGGACCGACGAGAAGCTTGTCGAACTCGAGGAAGAATTGAGCAGGTTACGATGGGATATCGTAGGGTTATCTGAAGTCCGAAGAGAGGGGGAGGACACGATAATCCTCAAATCCGGTAACTTGCTCTATTTCCGGGAGGGCGATCAACTTTCCCAGGGCGGTGTCGGGTTTATCGTCCACAAGTCTCTTGTGAACAACATAGTGAAGATCGAGAGTGTTTCGACCAGGGTGGCGTACCTTATACTCAGAATAACCGAAAGGTATTCGTTGAAGGTTATACAGGTATACGCCCCGACCTCGAATCACCCCGACGATGAGGTGGAGACCATGTATGAGGATATCTCGAGAGCCATGCATGGCTCTAAAACTCACTTCACTGTTGTCATGGGAGACTTCAACGCGAAACTGGGCAATCGCTACGATGATGAGCTGCGAGTGGGGCAATTTGGATATGGATATCGGAACCACCGGGGTCATCTACTGGCCGGCTTTATGGAAAAGGAGGGACTCTATATGATGAACTCTTTCTTCAGAAAGCGTGAGCATAGGAAGTGGACCTGGTTGGGCCCTGATGGTGTAACAAAAAATGAGATTGACTTCATTATGTCGACGAAGAAGCAAATATTCAATGATGTCTCTGTGATCAACGCGGTCAAAACCGGAAGCGATCACCGTTTGGTAAGAGGCACATTGAATCTGAACATCAAGCTGGAAAGATCTCGACTGATGAAGTCTACGCTCCGTCCAGCACCGATCCAAATCCAAAACCCCGAGAGCTTTCAGCTCGAACTTCAGAATCGTTTCGAATGCCTAGGGAGCTCAGTGGACGATTACAGCGATGGGTTTGTGGAAACTGTCCATACGGTCGGGTCTAGGATCTTTAGGACCCGTCGTACAAATAGAAACAAAAAGCTCTCTGACCACACCCTTGAGCTTATGGCGGAAAGACGCGAGATGATTCTGCAGTCCTCAGATGATGCGACTAAGTACCGGCAGCTCAATAGACAGATCTCAAAGTCCTTGAAAAGTGACCTACGCCAATTTAATACGGAACGTATTAAAGACGCGATAGAGAAGAACAAGGGCTCCAAAGTCTTCGCAAGAGACCTGTCTATTGGGCAGAGCCAGCTTGCAAAACTGAGGACCGACGATGGCAGAGTCGTATCCTCCAAGCCAGAGCTATTGAAGGAGGTCGAGAAGTTCTATGGACAGTTATACACGTCCACCCGGACACCCGCTGTAAATCGGGCTCACGACCCAAGAGCTAGATTGACCCGACACTATACCGAAGATATCCCGGACGTCAGCCTGTACGAGATTAGGATGGCTCTGAAGCAGCTCAAAAACAACAAGGCACCGGGTGATGACGGAATTACGGCCGAACTCCTGAAGGCGGGTGGAAAACTGATCCTTAAGGCCCTTCAGAAGCTTTTTGATTCCGTCATTCTCGAGGGAAGAACGCCACAGGCATGGAGCAGAGGTGTGGTGGTACTCTTCTTCAAAAAGGGCGATAATGCTCTACTGAAGAATTATAGGCCCATCTCACTTCTGAGCCATGTCTACAAGCTGTTTTCGAGAGTCATTACGAACCGTCTTTCGCGCAGGTTTGACGACTTCCAGCCTCCCGAACAAGCCGGTTTCCGAAAAGGCTTTAGCACCGTAGACCACATACATACGCTGCGGCAGGTTATACAGAAGACCGAAGAGTATAACTTGCCTCTTTGTTTAGCGTTTGTGGACTACGAGAAAGCCTTCGATTCGATCGAGACTTGGGCGGTACTACAGTCTCTTCAACGGTGCCAGATTGACTATCGGTACATCGAAGTGTTAAAGTCTTTGTATGAAAACGCCACTATGTCAGTCCGATTACAGGATCAAGCCTCGAAACCTATCCTTCTGCAGCGAGGTGTGAGACAGGGAGATGTGATCTCTCCGAAACTGTTCACTGCTGCATTGGAGGATGTCTTCAAGGTTCTGGACTGGAAGGGGCTAGGCATTAACATAAACGGCGAGTACATCACTCACCTTCGGTTTGCCGACGACATAGTAGTCATGGCTGAGACCATGGAGGACCTCGGTACAATGCTCGATGACCTCAGTAGAGCTTCTGATAGAGTGGGTCTTAAAATGAATATGGACAAGACAAAGGTTATGTTGAATTCCCATATAGCACCCATTCCCGTAAACATCGGAGAATCTACACTCGAAGTTGTTGACGATTATATATACCTAGGACAAACTGTCCAGCTAGGTAAGTCCAACTTCGAGAAAGAGGTCAATCGTCGAATCCGACTCGGTTGGGCAGCGTTCGGGAAGCTACGCAATATCTTCTCGTCCAAAATACCGCAGTGTCTCAAGACGAAAGTCTTTGACCAGTGTGTGTTGCCAGTAATTACTTACGGTACTGAAACGTGGTCGCTCACAATGGGCCTGATAAGAAGGCTCAAAGTCACTCAAAGGGCAATGGAGAGGGCTATGCTCGGAGTGTCGCTGCGTGATCGAATCAGAAATGAGGAGATTCGCAGGAGAACGAAAGTAACCGACATAGCCCGAAGAATTGCCAAACTTAAGTGGCAGTGGGCGGGGCACATTGCTCGCAGAACGGATGGCCGATGGGGCAGTAAAGTTCTGGAGTGGCGACCGCGTACTGGAAGGCGCAGCGTGGGTAGGCCCCCCACAAGGTGGACCGACGACCTGGTGAAGGTCGCGGGAATCCGCTGGATGCGGAAGGCACAGGACCGGTCGTTGTGGCGATGTTTGGGGGAGGCCTATGTCCAGCAGTGGACGTCTTTCGGCTGAAATGATGATGATGATGATATCTTGTGACAATAATATTGTTCCCTTATTTCTTCATAGAATGACAATCAAAGACTGCGGTTAACATCTGGCCTTCGCCAGCGAAAGCCAATATTCTAATTTTACACTGGTTGTCAGATTTTAGTAGTGTTGGGCTTGTTAAATAATATAAACTAACCGGAAGAGTTCATGTGGCAGCAACAGCAGATATCCTGCATTGATGTGACAGTTTTTTTATACAATATTTGTCACATTTTGCTTGATAAAATAATGAGCAATATAATTAGGTAGGTACCCTATGAAAATATGTGTATTGCGTATTACAAAAAAAAAACTTAACCAATAAACATAAACTGTATAAAAAATAGGCAATGTTTGACATAAGTGTAAATAAAACTAAATAAATAGTTTTGTTTACATTTACTATCTGCTTATAGCGTATAAAAAATTTCTTCAGACAATTATGGCGGTTTTCATACATCGGAATAAAAAATACCAACAGAAAACTCTGAATTTGATACGTAATATGAAAATACTGCTAGCAATACAGATTTTACCATACTGATCGTTAAAAAAAAAATGTTATTTTGACTTATTAAAACGACTTTAATGCAAAAATGTCGTTTACTTCTACAATTCTGAAGAAAAGTTACAAGTTAAACGTACATACATTATTATTTAATTACAGGAAAACGGCCAAAAAAGGCTACACATCTATTATACAGGAAGTCGACTCGTTATGCTTCATGGAGGGAAACTAGTTAAAATATTGAAAATAGGAAATTTTACATAAAGAAGACTTCATTTTATTAAAAAAAGTAATACTGCATTCAAGGATTTTTCTAAAGTCTCCCTGAGCCCTGGGGAATCGGACCTTCAAATATGCCAAAAAATATTACCTGTATTTTTATGCCACCAATCGGTAGAGTCGATAATAAGGATTAAATCACTCCAACAAACATGGTATCCTGGTAGATCGAAGAAAAACCTTTTAAAGCCCTAGGCAACTAGCAATTGAGGGTTATCCAAGGGCCTTTTGTCTTCTTTTTTTTGCTTGGTGACCCGTCTGCCACGGCTATAGCTACTGCCCTGACGTGGGTGTCTAAAAATCATGTAAGAGCACTTAGGGCACTAATTTTAAGAGTCATCGTTTCTCGCCCTATGATCAGACTAGTTAAACAATATATTAATTCCTGTGATGACACAGTGCGTGTACCGCGTGGAGCTGTAATACAATTATGGACGAAGGTAAGCAGTTGCGTTGCATGAATGGATTATAGCCATTATAGGTGCTAAGCTAAGCCTATTTGTGGACGATGCAATTCACGAATAACAAGTGTCTGCGATTAGAAACAATTGTTCAAGGTACATGTGAAGGAGTATATAAACTACTTGCTGGATCAAAGCTCCAAACCTTTGTCGTCTAAGAATTGTCGAAGGGTAAATTTGTGTAGTTTGCTCGACATCCTACGTCACAACAGGGATCCAACAGAATACCAGAGTCAGGTTTAATAACCTGGCAATATGCTGAGCTGGACACCCATTTGTCACAATTTTGAGACATACATGGCGCATGACTGTCAATAACTTTTTCCTCGATTTGTTCTTCACTAAATCTTTTGTATGTGTCTCAGTTGTGCCAAATAAATATTTTTCTTTCTTTTCTTTTTTCTTTCTACTACAATTTTTAGTAGGTATTGAAATAACTCAAAGTCTGAAACTTTGAGCTATCTGTAGAACTAAGCAAAACCACGTTGATGAATAAGAGCATATTTTGTGGAGCTCCACATAAATATATAACAAGTTACCAAGATATCAGAAATGCTAGATAAATGTTAAGTTTTCGGAAAAAAACTCCATAGTTTTCTTATAGTAAAATGTTATTACTCATATGAATAATTCTTAGACGCTAAATCCATTTTGTAACCATTGTAATTGACATTACCTACCTAATTGTCATAACTATTAAGGTGACTTAAAAATTTGCACGCCTTGCATGGCCAAATTATGGAAGAGTTTATATGTAACCTTTTTTGACGACCTCTGTGGTCTAGTGGTTCGAGTTTCGGACTGCTGATCACGAGGTCGTGGGTTCGATTCCCACAGGACACAAATATTTGTGTAATGAACATAAGTGTTTGTGTTGGTCTGGGTGTTTCTTATGTATTATAAGTATGTATTTACAAAAAAAAAGTATATAAGTATTGTATCCATTGTCTAGTACCCATAGTACAAGCTCTGCTTAGTTTGGGACTAGATGGTGTAGTGTAAAATGTCCCAAAAGTATGTATGTATATGTATGTAACCTAATATATATAATGTACAGATATGTGCATATAAAGTGATTTGATTTGAAACTAGTTTGTTCAGAATTAATAGTAGAATGGTTAACACTACTTTTTAAAAGAGGTTAATTTTTAGAAAATATAATGTAGGTATCATGTCGAGTCCGAGTTTCATACAATACGACGCTAAACGCGCGAAACCGATGCCTACGTAGGTAAACAGAAAATGTCATATTATTATGTTTTGAAATAGCTGCTGGGGTGCAGAGCGGGGCGACTGAAAAGCGCGAAATGGACGCGAGGGTCTATGAACGGATGCGGGATCCACCAGAGTGGCAGGAGCGCGCCCTCTAGGGCGTTCGATAGGTTAGGACGGCAGAAGCGAAGACACGCACTCGAGCAGTGGCGCGAGCGACTTTTAGAGCATCCTGCCGTGCTTCGAAGCCTGGCTGAGTAGGTGACGACCTACCGGCTTACTCAGGTGTTCACCAGAGACGGTTGTTTTGGTGAATACCTAAATAGGATCGGACGCGAGGCTACGGCGAATTGCCACCATTGTTGAGGTGACCAGGATATCGCCCATCACACGCTCGCGGAGTTTCCTGCGTGGAGTAGCGGGTCCTGGTCGACAAAATCACGCAAGATCTCTCTCTGTCAGCAGTAGTGTCGGCTATGCTGGCAAAGACGACAAATTGGAGGGAAGTAACCTTTTTCTGTGAGACTGTCATGGTTCAGAAACAGGCTGCGGGGTAAGATCGAGAGAGGGCTGATCCCACTAGAAGAAGGCGGCGTCGGAGAGGCAGCCACTCCGGTACCTAGCTCATTAGGGCTACACGCCTCACCCCCTGCTTTGTCAATAAGACGTGCGTGGGTCGGCCGTCTAGAGTGGGGGTTTTGGGCGTCCACTGAGTGACCTCAGGTATGACGGTGGTACGCAGTGGTCCCGTGCATATACTTTCGCATCGGGAAGGTATTCACGGAAATAAATTAAAGTCTCCCACAGTCGCCACAGTCAGTCAGTCAGTTGTGACAGTCGTCACAGTCGCCTTACAGGCGTAGCACACGGGGTGGCAATGGTAGCATAACCCATTCTCGGAGCCATGACCATCTTCAGCGCAATAAAGGGGGGCTTCTTTTGTACTGAAGATTTGCCCACCGGGGAGGTTTTAGTGTGGTAAAAATCCCACACAACTCCGCGTCTCCCCCATGAGGTTGGTAGCCTTTACAAGGTCAAAAAACAAAAAGGTACAAACCTAAGACTTCCTGACCTGGCTAAAGTATCCAGGACCATGATCTTGTAATCCATACTTTCAGTCACTAGATAATCGAGGACGTTTATTAAAGAAATAGCTCTGTGTGGTATAGATTTTTTTCGAAAAGAAAAAAATTGTTGGTCACATATGGCGTTTATGACGTTACAGGGCGCAGAATATTTGACCTAATAAAGACTGTACATAGTCCGTATCGGTTTCAATTTACCTTATAGTCTTATAGATAGTGTTTGAACCTTCTAATAAACTTAATATTTTGATGTTATTGTTTATAAACAAATAGACTATGATCAATGTGTTATAGAGAGTTGTGTATACAACGTGTATCAGAAATGCGTGGTCATATTTGAAGAGCTCATTCAGGTCATAGCATAGAAAAACTTTTACTATGGGAACAATCCTGAAATCGCGAAAATAATATCAGCTGTTCCCTACTAAATCATCGATGTCGCTCGACAAAATGTAAGGATCAGCTGATATTTTTTTCGCAATTTCAGGGTTTGTCCCATAGTAAAATTTGTTCGATAGCATCCCCTGAATAAGCTCTTCAAATATGACCACGCATTTCTGGTACACGTTGTATATAAGGTCCTAAAGGTAAAAAAAATCAGTTGGTCGCTACATTTGTGTTCCCTTAAATCGATAAAATGTAGGGTCCACCTGATTATTTTTCGCGATTTTTGGTTTGATCCCGTAGTAAAAGTTGTTCATAATGATAAGTAGATTCTCCACTTCAAATATTTCGGATAAATAATGTAGGACCTTATATGGTGTTTTGGCAAGTGTTATCTTCCTTCAATTTTCAGAAAATTTGAAAAAGGTTTTCACTTTATCGTGCCTTTTTAGCGGCTGCACGAAAGTTTTCAGGGATGATTATAAACGCTACAAAATAATTATTAACATAACATCACGCCTGTATTTCCCCGAAGGGGTAGGCAGAGGTGTACAGTACACCCACATTTCGCCAGTTATGTTGTAAGTCCCATGTAATAGGGGGCGAGCCTATTGCCATTAACCGGGCACAAATCCAGACTCCGGGCTGCTACTGAGAATTTCCTATGAAAAACCCAATAACACTTTGCCCGACCCGAGAATCGAACCCAGGACCTCACGCTCAGCAGTCGCGCTTGCGACCACTAGACCAAAGAGGCAGTCAAAAAAAAAAAAAAAATATTATTGTCCTGAAAAAATTGTGAATAATCAAAGGGTTATTAAAATAACTGAAAACCTCTTAAGGGGTCATTATATTCATCAGTACGAACAACTTTTACTATAGGACCAACCTTGAAACCGTGAAAAAAATCAGCTGATCCCATATATTTGTGTTCACACAAATCGACAAAATGTAGGGACCAGCAGTTTTTTTTTCGCGTTTTTAGGGTTGGTAAAAGTTATTCGTACTGATGAATACAAAAAAATATATTTGAAACTATACAGGGTGGAAACTTTCAGCGGGGCAGTAAGGGGAAGTACCTTATCCGTTGCAGCTACGCGAAAATGGTCTTAGGAGACTATCTATATTTTTTTATGCAATTTTGATCCCCATTCACAGTTTAAAAAAAATACTGTAAGCAAGAAAATAGCCATTTTACACAAAAATATTTTTAGATGCCAATCGATCCTGTTTCTAATACTGTTCAAAAACTTCTATGGGACCAACCATCGTTGGAGTACTCGAAAAGTCACAAATTGCAAAAAACTGCTGGTTGGTCTAAAAATACAAAACTGCTGTTTTTAGACCAACTTTTTTCAGGGATCTATCTGAATAATGACTGCGTCAAAAGTTGTAAGTAACCTAAGGATGATTTCAAACAACAAACACATTTATTTTTTTTAAATTTTATCTCTAAGAATATTTTTTATGAGTAATAAAAGGAAAAGCACTTTCTCACTTGCACTTTCTGGCCAGTCTTTAAACTTTGCTATATATTCAAGGGTCAATATTCACCAAAAATAAGATCTGTTTTGAAAAGATACGCACTTCAACTGCATACTTTTTTATTATGAAAAATGTGTCTGTTCATTTCATCAGTTCTAACTAGATGGCATTGTTACCATTCCTTATAATTTCATTATGGTTTCGTTACAAAAGTTTGAAATAATTCGCAAAATATGTGTTTCACACACAGACCAGTAAGCCTCTAGACGCCTATTAGCCGGATAACCCCAGTCACAAAGCATATGCAGTAGCACTGCATATCTTACGCCCAGCCATCAATCGGGACGTCACTCCGTCAGCGAGCGGCACCAATCATAATCACCAAACATTTGAGCCGACCAATCATAACGCGTCGTCCGCCCCCCGGTCACCGCCAACATTTGACGACTGTGTTCTCATGCAAAACTTTGTTTATGCGTCGTCTTGAGGCTCATTGGTCTGTGGTTTCACATTACAAATTGAAACGACTATCGCGGGGTCTCCGTTCGGGGCGAGGCACTAGTAATAAAATAATGTTAATTTAATACTCATTACATACATATTCTAACGACACATTTTAATGACTTTTTCAATAATTAATTTCCTTGAAAAACTGCACTGGCTTTGAATTGACCTTGTGTAGGAAAAGCCAACTAGGTTGTAAGTAATTGCCACGACTTATGAAGATCGCATGTTTAGAAAATCACCCGGAACCACGAGACAGAGTAAGACGAAAAATAATAATATTGTTTATTATCGTTCTAGGTCATCGCTGCAACTTTTTTATGTTAAATAATAATATGCTTTAGCTAATATTGTCACGCGACCTTTGTTGTTTAAGCGAAAAAGTAAGGAATAAGTATTATATGCTAGCTTTCTAGTTAAGCAAATTTTTGTTGAATTAAGAAAAACACGAGTAATTTGATGTGAATTAAGGATTTATTTTTATTCCAAATGTGGGTGTACTATACACCTCTGCCTACCCCTTCGGGGAAATACAGGCGTGATGTTATGTTGTGTTATGTTTGTGCAATAAATAAACGAGCCTTTACTACAAAGCAATAACCATTTATTGGAATGTTAGATTATAAATAAATGAACCGCTGAGTAATGCATGTTCGCTGAGTTATGTAAATGATGTCACTCATCGAAAATCTGGTTGCACAGAATTAAAGTTAAGGTACCTACTGTAGTTTGATCAGGAACTAATAATCTGTAAAATATTGTTCAGTGTAGTTATAGATAGAAAAAATGCCAAAAGTGGCTGTTTTTCGCATATTTTATATCTACAACTATACAACGACCTATATAATACATTTTACAGTTTCTGATTAAACTACCTTTACTTAAATTCTGTGCAGTCAGATTTTCAATAAATGATGTGCACAGCGTAGGTAAAAGAGTTATTCTAAATACAATAAAAGATCCAAACTTGTACCGCTATTTGGTATTTAATAAACTTACACAAGAAAGTAAAGAGTAGTAGGTATAAGTGGGCTTTCTCTCAGGGCACGCCGTAATAGCGGCGGTAAGGCCCGTCATGGAGGAGTGGCTGGAGAGGAGCCATGGTGCCCTCACCTACCGGCTGACGCAAATACAAGGCAAGGTTGCTTCGGGAAGTATCTGTGTCGCATAGGCCGGGAGCCGATACCCGAGTGTCATCACTGCGGGAGTTGCCCCGAGGACACGGCGCGGCACACACTGGAGGAGTGCCCAGCTTGGGCCATGCAGCGCCGTGACCTCATCACTGCAATAGGCGGCAGCGACCTCTCGCTTCCGGCCGTGGTTCTGTCTATGGTTGGGAGCGAGAGCGCTTGGGAGGGCGTCGTCTCCTTTTGCGAGGAGGTAATACTCGCTAAGGAGGCGGCGGAGAGGGTTCGAGAGGCGATTACCTCTCTTCCCATCCGCAGGAGACGACCTGGGCATCGCAGGAGGGCGTATGCTGACCTCCAGCCACCCTAGGGGTGGGCCTGCGGGCGGCGGACTCGGGGTGGCCCGCCGCCCGACCAGTCAAGGCCCGTGATGGTGGCGCGTAGTATTCCGCGCGCGCCAGTCAAGAGGAGGGTGCGGTCGATGTGGTTGCCACACGAGGAGAAGGGCCTACTAGTGGCAAGCCGGGACCTACCGGGCATGGTTGGGAGAATAAAAGTTTCCCACGCCCCCGGCCAAGGGTCATTAGAGGAACACCGTGATGGTTTTTAGTCGGTAAGAGTCCGACACTGGCTCCGCCTTCCCCGGGCGGAGTGCCTACATGAGGATTTTCCCCACGGAAAAAAAGAGGACGGTTGGCTTAGTTATGGGGGGTCTGGTGGCATTCTTCCCGTGTAAAATACTGATATTCAGCCATATCTGACATTGGTCCTTGTTCTTGATATTTGTTTGATGGCCAATACTAGGAAAAATAATGGCTGTGTACTTGATGTATAGATGCTGTCAAGCGTTTTGAATACAACGGCTTGTCAAGCTTAGAGTGGAGACAATACCAAGACTCGTGAAATCATTTATCATGCTCTATTAACGCCTGCTCTTACTATGTACATTACAATCTCAGGTGGTAACTTCTTCACAAAGACCAGATTTTATTATTTATATGAAATTTTCTAAAGAGTTAGCAGTTATAAAAAAACGAATGATTCTTGCCTTCATATTGAACGAGTAGATATTACAAATTTTCGGAAAAAAAAACCTATTGAGTCTATGTTTTTCGTTTCCAAAAAGCAGTGATAGCCTAGCGGTTGAACATTTGCCTTGTTCCCTTGTTCCTACATGGAGGGTCTGAGTTCGAACCCAGCCTGCACTTCTGACTTTTACGAATTCATATGCGGATCTGAATTTGATTATCACTTCTTTGCGTGTTTGCCGTAAAGAAAAATATAGTGAAGAAACTTGCACGTCCAAGAGTGCTCCATAAAGCTCTCCATGGTGTGTGTACTTTGCCAACCTGCGGCTAGCCAGCATGGTAGACTAAGACCTGAAGTTGACCAGCGTGGTAGACTAAGACCTGCAGTTGGCCAGCGTGGTAGACTAAGACCTGCAGTTGGCCAGCGTGGTAGACTAAGACCTGCAGTTGGCCAGCATGGTAGACTAAAACCTGCAGTTGGCCAGCGTGGTAGGCTAAGACCTACAGTTGACTGGCGTGGTAGACTAAGGCCTAAATTCAATAAAATTTAATGTAGATAAAAGCAAAGTAACAGTGACTGAAAATGATAAAGATACCTATTTCTTGAAAGACAGAAAATAAGAAGGTGGTGTAGGTAGTAAATAAGTTTGTAGAGTCGAACGCCCGTCAGCACAGTACAATTTGACCTTGACAGCGTCTTTATTTCATGAGCAGAAAGGGCGGTTTCCAAAATTCAAGTGTTTCCACTGTTGTGTATGTATTTACAAAAAAAAAAGTATATAAGTATTGTATCCATTGTCTAGTACCCATAGTACAAGCTCTGCTTAGTTTGGGACTAGATGGTGTAGTGTAAAATGTCCCAAAAGTATGTATGTATGTATGTGCGGTCAACTCTACCTTTTATGAGGTATATTTACGAAAGATGTTACTTTAAAGATAGTTTAAATCGCGAGAGAGTGAACACGATTGGACACCCAGGCTATATTATGATATAAGCATGGCAAAATTCTCATTTGAAAGTGAATGTTTGTTGTGGCAAAAATAAATAAAAATGCTTCAATAGTTTGAAACACTGGAAAGACTTATGAAATGCAATTCTGTTTTCTGTACATATCTTCCATCGCTAGAGATAACAGAAGTTTTTTTAGAATTATTTTCGAAGTGCCACAGATTTATTTCAGCGAAGAATTTTTAAAGAGCATCAACCTATTTAGTGTATCTTGCAATAAGTGTTGAAAAAAAAAAGCAAAACACGATCATGGAGCCGAGATGAATTATAATTTGTTTCAATCGTTTCAATTGTGTGATTCAGTTTGTTTAGTAAGATGAATCTCAAAACGGACTCATTACAGCTAGGAACAATTAACACGGCTATTTATAAAGATGTTCAGTAATAAATTATTCTATTTTTGTTCTCCACTCATGATGCCTATGATTTGTTGGTGTTTATGATGCATGCGTCGTGTAGCCTTTTTATCTGTTCTAGTAAGGAATCAACAACTGTTAAAATGCTTGACACGTGTGGATCCCGCAAAAAAATAAAATTTCTTATATTATTAAATGTTCTCAGTCTTTCAAGTGTCGTAAAAGACGATGCAAAGATAATCAACGGAATAGTCACTATATGTTCAATATGGAATATAAAGGGCATCTCTTAATCCTACTATCCTACTGCTATTTTTTGGAATCCTATACACAAAGATCATCGAGTTTGTAATTTTGTCAAAAAATAATGTGTTCTTAATAGAAGTGATGAATTTCCGTGTACTTATATAAAAATAATAGTAGTTTATGAAACTGTTGGATAACAGGTGTTAGATAACACTTTTTACAATGAACTAATGTCTGCATATCGGTGGCAAAACAGTTATACAGAAGGTAAATAAAAGTCATATTCACTTTCCACCACGAGAGAACTCTGTATTTTTCATGTTAGTCACTTTAACACATGGCATTAATATATAACAATTTAAACTCGATTCACAACTATTGGAAATCAAGGATTTCTACAATTCACAGAAAATACAACAAAGGTTACATCAATACTGACCGTTGCAACAATCTGAATGCCCCCACTAATCAAAACCACAGGTCTTTTATAGATCAACAAAATCGAGTCAATACACGTTCCTTAACTCATTTTTAAGAATATTCCTTTTTAAATAAAAATGGGGTTATTAAAACACGAGTGTGGGTTTAAAAACCGAGCCGTAGGCGAGGTTTTTAATAGTACCACACGAGTGTTTTAATACCTAGTTATGTCAGTTTCATACACTATTTTATCTAAACTCATACAATTTTAAATAAAATACCGAAGTCAAAATCTTGGTAACATTGTCGTAGTTTTTCTTGATTTTTCTGGTAAAAGATTGTTCGTCATTTACGTTGCTGCATCCAGAAATTCAGGCGGGGTCATATTCTCCTCAGTTCAGTATCACTGCTGTAGTCAAATATTTTTGCCCAGAATAAAACTTTAGACATACAAAACCATAATAATAACGTAAAAAATTACAATACATTTACAAGTAACGATGACCAAATCCAGTAGGCCATGGCGCGCGGCCACGCACGCGCCCTAGCGCGCGCCTACACAGATAATAAAATATAGTCTGGCGAAAACATTATAATCGAAACTAATTTTCTATCCTTGTCAGGATTCCGTCAATCTCTGTTTTATCATACAAAAAATGTGCCTGTAAACACTTAAATATAATTAAAAGCAATATGACAATCCAAACTTCTGCCAAAAACGCGATTTTAAACGATAAAATGTTTCAATGTATGACTAGTGGCGCCACCCTGAATTTTGTGTACTCATTGGTGCCAAACACTACGACTGCTAAAAAAAAGGTTGGCAACTCCTTGGTTGGGTCGAAGTGGCATTAAAAACTCCTTAGTTGGGCTGAAGTGTGCGGTTATGGAAAAAAAAAATTACCGCATTGATTTGTTCAGCAAACTGTATCGTAAATCGTGATGAAACTTTTTAAATTCATTACAGGTGGATGTGCGTAAAGTATGTCATTATGACATTACTTTCGAGTTCATAATTCGAATTTTACGATACGATGTAGATAAATGAGATAATAGTAGTTTATGAAACTGTTGCATAACAGGGGTTATTAAAACACGAGTGTGAGTTTAATATCACACGAGTGTTTTAATACCTAGTTATGACAGTTTCATACACTATTTTATCTAAACTCATACAATTTTAAATAAAATACCAAAGTCAAAATCTTGGTAAAATTGTCGTAGTTTTTCTTGATTTTTCTGGCAAAAGATTGTTCGTCATTTACGTTGCTGCATCCAGAAATTCAGGCGGGGTCATATTCTCCTCAGTTCAGTATCACTGCTGTAGTCAGATATTTTTGCCCAGAATAAAACTTTAGAAATACAAAACCATAATAATAATGTAAACAATAACAATAAATTTACAAGTAACGATGAACAAATCCAGTAGGCCGTGGCGCGCGCCTACACAGATAATAAAATATAGTCTGGCGAAAACATTATAATCGGAACTAATTTTCTATCCTTGTCAGGATTCCGTCAATCTCTGTTTTATCATACAAAAAATATGCCCGTAAACACTTAAATATAATTAAAAGCAATATGACAATCCAAAGTTTTGCCAAAAACGCGATTTTAAACGATAAAAATTTTCAATATATGACTAGTGGCGCCACCCTGAATTTTTTGTACTCATTGGTGCCAAACTGTACAACTGCTAAAAAAAAGGTTTGAAAACTCCTTGGTTGGGTCGAAGTGGCATTAAAAACTCCTTAGTTGGGCTGAAGTGTGCGGTTATGGAAAAAAAAAAAAATTACCGCATTGTTTTGTTCAGCAAACTGTATCGTAATGAAACTTTTTAAATTCGTTACAGGTGCATGTGCGTAAAGTATGTCATTATGACATTACTTTCGAGTTCATAATTCGAATTTTACGATACGAGTGTAGATAATAGTAGTTTATGAAACTGTTGCATAATAGGGGTTATTAAAACACGAGTGTGAGTTTAAAAACCGAGCCGTAGGCGAGGTTTTTAATAGTATCACACGAGTGTTTTAATACCTAATTATGTCAGTTTCATACACTATTTTATCTACACTCATACAATTTTAAATAAAATACCAAAGTCAAAATCTTGGTAACATTGTCGTTGTTTTTCTTGATTTCTCTGGTAAAAGATTGTTCGTCATTTACGTTGCTGCATCCAGAAATTCAGGCGGGGTCATATTCTCCTCAGTTCAGTATCACTGCTGTAGTCAGATATTTTTGCCCAGATTAAAACTTTCGACATACAAAACCATAATAATAACGTAAACAATAACAATAAATTTACAAGTAACGATGACCAAATCCAGTAGGCCGTGGCCGTGGCGCGCGGCCGCGCACGCACGCTGGTGCGCGCCTACACAGATAATAAAATATAGTCTGGCGAAAATATTACAAAAAAATATTATAAATACCTTTATCTACACTCGTATCGTAAAATTCGAATTATGAACTCGAAAGTAATGTCATAATGACATACTTTACGCACATGCACCAGTAACGAATTTAAAAAGTTTCATTACGATACAGTTTGCTGAACAAAACAATGCGGTAATTTAATTTTTTTTCCATAACCGCACTCTTCAGCCCAACTAAGGAGTTTTTAATGCCACTTCGACCTAACCAAGGAGTTTTCAAACCTTTTTTTTAGCAGTCGTACAGTTTGGCACCAATGAGTACACAACATTCAGGGTGGCGCCACTTGTCATACATTGAAAATTTTTATCGTTTAAAATCGCGTTTTTGGCAGAACTTTTGATTGTCATATTGCTTTTAATTATATTTAAGTGTTTACAGGCATATTTTTTGTATGAAGAAACAGAGATTGACGGAATCCTGACAAGGATAGAAAATTAGTTCCGATTATAATGTTTTCGCCAGACTATATTTTATTATCTGTGTAGGCGCGCACCAGCGCGCGTGCGTGGTCGCGCGCCACGGCACTGGATTTGTTCATCGTTACTTGTAAATTTATTGTTATTGTTTACGTTATTATTATGGTTTTGTATGTCGAAAGTTTTATTCTGGGCAAAAATATCTGACTACAGCAGTGATACTGAACTGAGGAGAATATGACCCCGCCTGAATTTCTGGATGCAGCAACGTAAATGACGAACAATCTTTTACCAGAGAAATCAAGAAAAACAACGACAATGTTACCAAGATTTCAAGATTTTGACTTTGGTATTTTATTTAAAATTGTATGAGTGTAGATAAAATAGTGTATGAAACTGACATAATTAGGTATTAAAACACTCGTGTGATACTATTAAAAACCTCGCCTACGGCTCGGTTTTTAAACTCACACGCGTGTTTTAATAACCCCTATTATGCAACAGCTTCATAAACTACTATTTTCAAATACTTGTTCGTGAAGTGGCTTTTATTGCACCGATTTCAGGTTCATAATGCAGCTTATAACTTTAACATAATTATGTGAGTAATAGTGTGTGTGAGTAATATGTATACGAATAATTTTTTATATATTATTGTTAAAATAATGCTTTTCTTAATTACATAAGCTTTGTTATGTATAGAGCTAGAGTAATTTACACTAATAAAACACTAAAAATACGTGCACAAAAATTCGCATGCCTACTAAAGGTGGATTTGTCGGACACCTAATTGTAAAAACATGTAAATTTAACCATATTATTTGTACCATATCCTTGCGAATAAATATCTTTATCTTTATCTATCTTTATATTTGTCTAAAATATGTTTATATTTTTTTCCTCGCAAGTGTGTAGAAAAACGTGGTATTAAACGCGTGAGCATTATACTTTCGGCTCCATTACCCCCTCGCCTTCGGCTCAGGCTGCAATACAGCCTCAAGTATTGGTAATTACCAACGTATCTAACGTGTATCATAATGTACTACTGGAGTTGTAGGTATGTTTCTTTAATTGCCAAATCAATGCGGAAGTTTTTATGGCATTCATGATGACAGTGTAGTTTATGACCATATCCGAAAGTTAGGGTTTTAGGCGGAAGAAATAATAGCGGCACGCAATTTAACTACTTATTATTACATGGACTTAGTATTGTTCTCTTTGTAGCTCCGCAACACGTCATTATTCAAAAAGTTCGTTTTTTTTGGGTTCTGTACCCAAAGGGTGCCAAACGGGACCCTATCACTTTCGCTACGCTGTCCGTCCATCCGTCCGTCTGCCACAGGGCTGTATCTTTGTAACGGTAATAGATAACCACTTTAAATTTTCACAGAATATGTGTTACTATGATGCCTATCACGACAAATACTAAAAACTAAAAAAGTCTAAAATAAAAGGGGGTCTCCATACAAGAAACCTCTAAAAACATGCATTTTTTAACGTTTTTTCTTCATGCTCTATCTTCAAAGTGGTAATACACACAAGCTTCAAACTTGGTATGATTATCGTACATACTCTGTAGTTTAGCAACAAATACTAAAAAAAAGAGGGCAACATAGACATATGTGGTAGTGCCTGCGTAAGAAAGAGATGCAAAATTCATATTTCGCGCACGTTACGTTGATGTCTTTTGGTGAACTCTCGTAAATTAAGTCAGTTTCTATGGGATATCAGGTCGATGGGTGGTGCGGAACCCTTACTGTGTGAGTCCGACTCACACTTGGCTGGTTTTTGTTATTAAATGAGGTTATTGAAGTAGGTTATCGTCTTAAATAGAAGAGCCAAAGTTATTTCCTGGAGTAAATAAATAAATAAAACAGCCTCTTTATCCTACCATAAATCATTATAAAAATAATGAATAAATTAGTACATCAAATAATTAGTTAAATATCATAAGATTTGAATATAAATACCATTATTATTATTAATTTCTTATTCGGATTTTTAATGAAAATATCATTATTGACATGCATGTAAAAAAAAAAAAATATGGTAGTCGCCTCTTGGGCGTGTAGGCCTCCCCCATTCTTCTCCATTTTTCCCTATCTCTGGCTTATCTCATCCAGTCTGGTCCACATCTTTGTTTGAATATATCCTCCCAGCGCTACCGCGGCCTTCTTTTCCTTCTTTTTCCATCTATGGGTACCCACTCTACGATTTTCTTTGTCCATCTTTCATTTTCCATTCTACAGTTATAACTGTCCATTACCATTTCAGATTTCTTATTCTCTGTACTATATCAGCTATTTTTCTAATGTCCTCATTAAAAATTATGTCGGAAATTTTAATACCCACATTACCCAACATGCTTCTCTCCATTTTTCCCTTGAGTGTTTTGTTCGTCTTTTTTCCGTAGAGACCATGTTTGGCAACCATATGTAAGGCATGGAAGGATCGCTATCTCGTATAATTTACTTTTTAAATTTATGTTGCTTTTTGGAGTAAATACGGATGTTTATTCATGAGTTTCGCGACATTACTCTTACAGTTTAAACACGGCACAGAGTAATTTAGTGGGTGCAATATAAGATGTATCGGGTTCGATTATGGGGATCGGAAACGTGTGAATTTTATGGAATCTGGTGAACATCAGAGCTAAACGAATTCGTTTGATAATTGTGTGTTGTAAGTGTCGGTCGGACAAAGACGTCGCGACGGCCGCGTAGCTGGCTGGGGGCCAGGGCGTCTGCCGGGGTACGCCCCATAAATTACTTTGGCATATCATGTGGAAAAATATCAACATTGTTGCTCTAATGTCACTATACTGAGGTTGACGGACTACACGCGTCCTAATTCAATTAGTTGTTTAAAATGGTTCATATTTATAGCTCATTTAGAGTAATACAAGATGTTGATCTGTAACCGTGCCATATTTCTAGAGCAAATGATAAATAATGTGCTTAGTCATCTAAAAATACTTAAAAAATTCTACGATTATTTAATACCCAAATTTTCACTTAGAAACATAACGAGGGTTTGAGAATATACCCCGTACGACTCTGAAAATAAGTCATCGGCGGCATTGGCAAAGGGTGGAAATACCTGCAAATTGCATTGGTGATTTCGCACGCACCGTTTTTGTGGAGGAGGGAAATTGTTTGTTTCATCATCATCATCATCATCTCAGCCGAATGACGTCCACTGCTGGACATAGGCCTCCCCCAAGCAACGCCACAACGATCGGTCCTGCGCCTTCCGCGTCCTGCGCCTTCCGCATCCAGCGGAATGCGGATTGTTTGTATACAAATAGGTATTTAAAAAAAAAAAAGATTTTTTTATTGATTCGTGTTCAGTATCAGTGGTATAGTCACCTCCTTAAATATGGCACGAATGCAGAGCAACATGTTGTATAATTATTTAAATCTTTTGATTAATCTAGTCTAAATTTGGTTCGTCAGTAGAATGGTAAGCAACGTTTTCTTGTAACGCTAAACAGCAAACTGCAATCACTTAATTATCACATAATATAAGAATACCTACGCTGCTGCGCAAGCTTGCAACATACATTCTTGCAGATATATGTATATTATTGAATTCTTTACTGTTAGAAATTATTATATTACTGCCGCATTGTCTATAGTCATATATTTATGCTCGTCGGCTGTACACACAACAATGTTTTTTCCATGTAATAGGACGGCAAAACGAGCTAAAGGCCTACCTGATGTTAAGCGGTTATCCTTTCCCATAATAACTGCAATATCGCCTAGGCTGTTGTCTAAACAGTACCGCAAGTCGGTTCGCCAATCTGTGGCATGAAGATGGAAAGTTAAAAGTTCTTAGTATAAAGGTACTGCTAATATCAAACAAATTTCTACAAGCCGATCTCATAAAGGACAGTTTATTAACATAAAATGAGAAGTATGAAATGTAGACAGCAGATTTTTTTCTTTTTTGACCAGGTAAACAAAGACACAAGGGGTTGTATTTACAGTCGATCGATGTAACTATCTAGTAGGAGATCCATTATAGTCCGTAGGTTTATGCCGAGGACTCTGGGTGCCAATGATGATTATGATGATGTGTTTATTACGCTTATTTAGCGGAAATAATATATCATCAGCGGACAAGGGCGTCGCCAGCCAATGGGCCAGGGTCTATAGAGGATATGAATTGTAGGTAAAATAAATACAATTTGTAGTTTTACGGCCAAAATTAATATCCGATCTATCCACGATTTGCCCTACTAGAAATAGGAATTTGACATAAGCTCCATACAAAATATGTCAAATTTCCATCTCCAGTAGGGTAAATCGTGGATAGATTGGTTATTAATTATGGCCGTTAATCGTTTACTACAAGAAAAAAATGTCATAATTAAAACATAAATTTCTTGGGTTTTGTGTGTTTTTTGTGTGTGCCCCCCATATAGGCAATTAGACAGTACCCAGTGCCTTCCTCATTCAAATTCAATAGTGGTGTAAGTTATTATCTTTTTTTCAAAGTACGATGATTATTATTTATATTTAAATAGACCTATTCATGCTAAATTGGTCTTCTTACATACAAAAATCAATAACTTACACCACAATTAAATTCAAATGAGGTAGGCCAATGCACGCCACTGCTCCCATGTCAGCTGAAGATAAGAAGATGGAGCTACATGGACAAACAACAACGTTTGCCACGTTTACGAAGTCTGTTTTTGTTTTGACTCCGTGCCACGACTCTCACTAAATGGGGAAGTGACCAACAATGCTTTCAGGAGTTTGGATATAAGCGGTTCCGACCCACTAATTGTAGGAAAAATTAGGCCTATGACCAGTGTCCGACGATGAACACTCTGTACAACGCCTGTAATTAAGGCCGTGGATTGCAGATCAAATTAATCGCTTCTGACATGACCATCTCGGCGAAGTTACAAAATACATATGTTTAAAATTCCAAGTCTATGGTACCTAGTACACAGAAATAGTAAAAAATATAGACGAAGTGTTGCGAACAATCATAGTGAAGCTAACAAAACCGTGCTCCTCCGTGTACAAACCAGCGCTCACGCACACAATACAATACAATACAATATTCTTTATTGCATAAACAAGAGACTACCATACAAGAGTTACATAATTTCTACAAATCTTAGATAACCATGATAATATATTACAAAAATCGGTAACAATTATTTTACACTGGCGTTTATCAAAACTGACAGTTAGGTGAAATTAAATTAAATTAAAAATTCTTTATTTCGGGCATCTAGTAGACCCATAAACCAAATCGAACAATTTATAAATAAAATAAAATAAATTACAATTACATTAAATAACATACACACATTAAAAAAAAAAAAAAAAAAAATATTGAGCTCTTTCGACTACTAACATAGTGGTTATTGAGGTTCCTCCCCAGACATTCAATCTTTATGCTAATGTAGACTGGCATAGTGCGAAGTAGACATTTAGTAGTATGCATTTCTAATGGTCTTAAAGATATAAATTAATTTTCTGGCGCGTTTACTTAGGTTAAATATGTGTTCTTTCCAGTTTAAGTTTTGGTCCACTATACTACACTACACATGCACATCAAACCGTGCTCATCGCTCTCAGTACACATGTCCCGGCATCATCCAGTAAGCATCACCAAAAACAAATATATTTCACAACAATTTTCTTTCTGGTTTGTAGGTACACGGAGGATCACGCTGCCGTCCGCTAACTAAAAGGCCGTTAAGTGACAATTTTGTCAAATTCGAGTTACATATACTACTAAAGAGAGTAAAATTTGCTCTTTTTCGTAGTATATGTAACAAAATTTGACAAAATTGTCACTTAACGGCATTTTAGTCATCGGACGGCAGCACGGGTTTGTTGGCTGAAGCCATAGTGAACAGTGATCGTTCGCAGCACTTCGTGTATATTTTTTACTATATCTGTGTCTATACATAAGAAAGTAGCAAAATAGAATAGTAGAGTTATAGGCACCAGGCACACAGCGAACGGTCTAGTTCAGAGTTCCGAGTTCCGTCTTCATTATTTGTCCCACACTATGACTGCGATTATAGCTGATATTATCCATGTCCCACACTATCCCCTAGTTTCTGGAAGGCTGATCAATTTGATCTATTGTCAAATCTAATGTCAGCTTATGTGATTGGCCGGCAAAAATGTTAATAACAACAATCACATCGCTTGACCTAAGATTTGACAGCTGATTAGTTAATTTTTGCGTTGACCAGCCTTTCAGGAACTGGGGGTTAGACTGCGATTACATACATACATACATGCATATTATCACGCCTGTTTCCCATAGATAGGCAGAGACTATGGATTTCCACCTGCTACGATCCTGACACACCTCGTTCGCTTCATCTACGTCCATTAACCTCGTCATGCATGCTCGTCGACTTAGAGTACTCTTAACCTGGCATTTTTTGAGATTACAGCTGGTATTATCTTTTCAGACACACTCGCAACAATTATCTGTAGGCCATATAAATACTGGTTCCGTTCGCAGGAATCGACTCTGCGACATGTTGCTTCCTACCATGCATCGAATACAGAAATTGCGGATTACGGATTCTAGATAATTCGCTGTGCGCCCAACGACATGCCGTATCCGTATTCTACATGGCAAATACATAATAATATACAACCTGAAACGGGGTCAATATACTCATCATTATGAATAACTTTTACTATGAGATCAACAGCAGTTGTCAGCTGTTCCCTACATTTGTGTTCACATAAATCGACAAAATGTAGGGAACAGCAGATTTACTTTCGTGATTTCTGGGTTGTATAAACTATGAATCCTTAATCATAGTTTATACTAAACCTGAAAAGGGGTCATTGTTCTCATCATTACAATAACCCAGAAAAAACGAAAAAAAATCTTTTATTTGTTTATTCAGCTTATAATTTGACTAAACAAATTATACACATTTAATCCTTCTATTTCCAGGGAGATTAGTAATAGCTATCATGATACATCATTGCCAGTTCAACATGAATATAATTGAGTACCTATAATAAATTTTCCTATATTTACAAATTGATGCGGCACCGATTATATGTAACTATTTACTTTGGCCTTTTGCTCCGGAAGTGGCATCGGAAACTTTCCTATGAAGCGAATGTGAAGGACCACCGTTCCAAAGTAATCTAAGGCCGGTATTACAGAACGATACTCAAGCGTTGATCTCTGTTTAAAACTAGTTTTGAGTTGAGCTTTGATTTTAGAACGTCCCTCAAGCACAGATTTATTGATCACAGTTCAGCTGAGTTTAGTTTACGCTTGAGTAGAGATTTCTATTCTATTTCAGGTCAAATTCGTGTGTTATGTTGTTAAAATAAAGTTTATAATTACCGTTCTGGAATAAGACCGATACTCAAGTAACGATTCTATCCTTAAGTAGTGATCAGGTGATTGGAGTTTAAACTGTACTTGAGGAAGCTTCTGTAATACGGGCCTAAGTATATACCTACTATCCAAGTTGTTTTTGTAAGGAATCGCACCAGGTATATACTCCACAAACTATGGAAAGACCATGGTGAGTGCAGGCAGGCCAAGGAGGCACTTCCCACAATTGACGGCAGTTTCATGAAATGGGCCCTCCGATTGTCAAAAAAACAGCTGCGTACAGTTACAGCTGCTATAACTGGCCACGGGTCCTTTAACAAACATCTTTTTGTTATAGGTGTTACGGACAGCCCAGTGTACAGAGCCTGCATGGTGGAAGACAAGACAGCAGCCCATGTGCTTCTAGACTGTCCTGAGGTCACCACATACAGGGCCAAGTACTTCGGTAACCCAGGTACCCTCAGAGAGATCACCAGCAACACAAAGGCGTGGCTGGCCATTTTTGAGGAGGTGAGGTGGATCGAGTAAGTTCCCATTGGTGTACACAAAATACACGGTTAGACGTGGAGTTGTGGAAACCAGCCCGTTATACTATACTATACATTATCCAAGTTGTTGAATTAATTACACTTTTATTACTGACGTTAGAAGCATTAGCTACAAGTTTTTCCGACGTTAATGATGTGTGTGAAAGACGCTAGACTTCATCATAAATATTCCACGAAATATATATTTTAGCAACTAAATTGCATATCATTACATCGTGTCACGTCCGGTATCATGTTTTACGATCACATGATGACTGAAAAACTCGACTGTCTACACAAAATTCAATGATATAAATAAAACAACATTTTATAATGGCGGGAATGAACTTACTACGTCAAACAATCAGTTTGTTGAATGGTCTAACAGTCTGAGAGAACTATTTACACGAAATAAACACGTTTTGCCAATCACATGGTGTGAGAATCGGCGTAATAATGTTATTTACTGGAATAGTAGTTTATGAAACTGTTGCATAATAGGGGTTATTAAAACACGAGTGTGAGTTTAAAAACCGAGCCGTAGGCGAGGTTTTTAATAGTATCACACGAGTGTTTTAATACCTAATTATGTCAGTTTCATACACTATTTTATCTACACTCATACAATTTTAAATAAAATACCAAAGTCAAAATCTTGGTAACATTGTCGTTGTTTTTCTTGATTTCTCTGGTAAAAGATTGTTCGTCATTTACGTTGCTGCATCCAGAAATTCAGGCGGGGTCATATTCTCCTCAGTTCAGTATCACTGCTGTAGTCAGATATTTTTGCCCAGAATAAAACTTTCGACATACAAAACCATAATAATAACGTAAACAATAACAATAAATTTACGAGTAACGATGACCAAATCCAGTAGGCCATGGTGCGCGGCCGCGCACGCGCGCTGGTGCGCGCCTACACAGATAATAAAATATAGTCTGGCGAAAAAATTATAATCGGAACTAATTTTCTATCCTTGTCAGGATTCCGTCAATCTCTGTTTTATCATACAAAAAATATGCCTGTAAACACTTAAATATAATTAAAAGCAATATGACTATCAAAAGTTCTGCCAAAAACGCGATTTTAAACGATAAATATTTTCAATGTATGACAAGTGGCGCCACCCTGAATTTTGTGTACTCATTGGTGCCAAACTGTACAACTGCTAAAAAAAGGTTTAAAAACTCCTTGGTTGGGTCGAAGCGGCATTAAAAACTCCTTAGTTGGGCTCAAGTGTGCGGTTATAGAAAAAAAATTAAATTACCGCATTGTTTTGTTCAGCAAACTGTATCGTAATGAAACTTTTTAAATTCATTACAGGTGCATGTGCGTAAAGTATGTCATTATGACATTACTTTCGAGTTCATAATTCGAATTTTACGATACGAGTGTAGATAATAGTACATTATGATACAAGTGAACTAAGATGTTCATTATACTCAATGCTGGATTGCAGCCTGAGTAAAAGGCGAGGGCGTAATAAAGCCGAGAGTATTATGAACATTGCTCATGTGTTTCATACGAAGTTTTTCAACACACTTGCGAGAAAAAAAAATCATAAACATAGTTTAGACAAATATTAAATTTGTGAAAATAGGCGCACGGATTTCTGACGTATAGATATGCGCGCGCAGGTGGTGGAAGGAAGCCGCCAAACAGCTTAATGTAAAAAAATATAATAAATAGATTTTTTTATAACACAAATTTATGTTATTCTTTATAATTTCTTAGATTTTCGCGATCACTACACATTATAAGCGTACGTTTAGCTGCATTATGAACCTAAAAGTGCAATAAGAGCCACTTTACGACCAAGTGTGTTGATGAATTATTTATTGGTAATAGTGTCGGTACAGAGTGTGCAAGTCGAACTGTATGCGTACAGTAGCTCCGACACTAGACAGACGCAATGCTAGCCGCTGCAAAGAGGTATTCAGAGCAAGGGTTTATTTCTGTTGTCACAGTTACCGCAACCGAGCACTTGGGTTATATTTGGGTTATTAGTGACGCAAATAGCTGTGATAAACGCGTTTAATTTTGGCGCGCCACTCTCCAAAAGCTATTGTTGTCAATAGGTCATTAGTGTCTTTTTCGACAAGGTTGTGTATCTGGATTACCTTTGATGTATATGATTCCATTTGCTTATTCTCAGATGCATTCGACACCCATGTTTTTCGATTTCATCCAAGATAGATTTACTGTGAGCCATTCGTTACTTTGGCTTTTTGATTGGCATTTTGATTCCAACGAGCTGCCTTTTAGCTCTGAGGTAAAGCAACTAGTCAAGATACTACTACAAAAATGTTTCAATCTTTGCATGTTTGCTTGCTTGTTTTATATGTTCTGATTACCTTTCAGTTGACTGATTAGGTGTGAGTGAAAAGAATTTGGCATGTTTTGTGTTTTGAATAATTAGCGACTTGCTTTTACAACATAGGTATTTATCTATTTTTATTATATGTAACTATAAGTCCGTAGTACGAAACATATTTTACTACTTTACTGGTGCATCTACCTTATTCTTTGTCTCTGCACCCTAAGGTTGTCTGGTAGAGAATGCCTATGGCGCTAAGACCGCCTTTGTACCCTGTTGTGCATAAAGAATTAAATAAATAAATAAATAAACTTAGAAACACTCTGTTTTTTCTTACTTGTCTTATTTAGCAAACAATCTTGGCATGTCTATTTAATGGAATTCGTCAGTATTATTATTTAAAGTCATTGTGTTAACAATTTTACACACTAAATATTTTTTTAACCTGATTACGTGTGCAGAACTAGTAGTTATATTTTATCAGTAGTTATTTGAACAAAGACACATGCCAAGATTGTTTACTAAATAAGACAGGTATGCCTTATTTACTTATTTTTTGTTTTCACCTACTTCATTTATTTATTTATATATATTTTATTGTACACCATAAAATACATTACATTGAATATGCATTTAAACTATTGTAAAAATGGCGGCCTTATCGCGATCTGCGATTTCTTCCAGGCAACCTTATAAAGGTACTTTGAAAGGGACGTAAATGTAACTTGTATTGTACCTCATACTTTGAAAGGGACGTAATGTTACTTGTATTGTATAGTACCTAAGTTTTACAATTGCTTAGTAAACATTTGGATATAAATAGCCGGTAAATGTTTACTATTGAGCATCAAGTTAGTTCATTCAGCACACTGGACTTTTCACTACACACGCAATAGTTCAGGGTCTTACTGTGATGAGTAAGGAAGGGAAGATCTGACACCTTAATGGTATATTGACTGAAGTGGGTATCGATGGTGCAGTTGTCCGGCGGGAAATTGAGCGTCGATGAACGGTTTTGTCCTAGATTTTGAATGATTGTTTCCGTCCTATTCAGTTTTCTAGGTGATTGAGGAAAAACATCAATATAGAAGTAATACTTTGTATTGATTATAGCTAAAGAAATATTTAATACTAGACTTAAATCGCGGCTTCGCCCAAATCTTATACATGACTTATCACAGAAAGACTTATCGCACATACTTCGCGAACTGTTTATTTTCCTGGGATAAAAAGACTAAAGACGATTAAGTCTATATATAATATTAATGCGGGTTATGATCTATCTAAGTGGCGAATTTCATTTAAATCCGTTCAGCAGTTTCAGCGTGATTCAGTAACAAACATCCAAATATCTTCACAAACTTTCACATTTATAATACGAGTAGTAGGATAGGATTTGTGAGATATTTAGACCTAGCCCAATTTATTGTTATTCAATGCTCACTAATTAGGCAGCAGCACTGTGACCTGAAATACAGGTTAATGCCTAGCTCAGGCACAGCTGCATGCCCATAATCTGATATTATAATTATACAGATTCTGATCTTAAAGTGATCAAAAACTATAATTTTAATGCTGAACTATTGTAGTACCTATGCTTGTTTACCTACTGTTTAACTTTTTACCTGACTGAAAGTTGATGTTAAGAGAAACTGCACGGATTTCCCTGGTAATTTATATCGACAAATAGCTGACTACTGCGAGAAGTAATTTATTGCCAAATTTATTTAGAAATTTATTTTATAGTTAATGAATTATTGCAGAGAGCAGTCGGGAAAATGAACAAATTTGATTGTTTTTGTACAAAATCTAACAGAAGTTAGGTAAGTACTTAAACACGCAATCGAAATTAAAGGTTTCAGATTATCTATCAAAGATTTCTTCATCGTATAGATAGATGCTAAAGCCGCATTGACACGATCAAAGTCATCTTTGACAAAATGAGCTTTGATGACTACTTGGACGTTACTTTGATCGCGGCAACAGTGATCAAAGTGCACTTAACTGGACTTCTTCTGTTGCCACGATCAAAGTCCACGATATTGGTATTTCTGTGGTCCAAGTAGTCATCGTGTGTGTCACGTCGTGGTCGTCGTGGTCGCCCCACGTTGGGCACCAATGTCACGTCGTGGTATCTTCAGGGTGAGGGTAGCTCAGGTAGGAGTAGCAGGTGTAACGAAGTAGTAGCGGAATAGTAGCACCGAGCCTTCGAGCCTTCGAGCCTCCGTGTGTGCGACTCTGCGTGCCACCACTGTCTCCGGGCTACTACTCCGCTACTACTTCGCTACGCCTGCTACCCTCACCCTAAAGATACCACGACGTGAAAAAAGTTTACTTTGTCAAAGCGAACTATAATTGTGTCAACGCGGCTTAAAAGTTGATATGATTATTGTGAAAAGTACATTCTTTCATCAATCACAACGAAACCTACCTACCATACCATGATACCTATATAAGCATTTGTTTGTAGTTCTCACATTTGCTTAAGTTAGTAATTAATTTAATCTAGATAAGCTAAACAATAAAAATCTGTATTATCTAGAAGGCAGGATGAGACAATTTATTCTCAAGGTTTCCAGAAAAAAATATTTTTATTTGTTTTGTCTTATATGCATTTTTATCTGTATTGACATAGTTTTTTGAAGGAAGTATGATTTAGGATCATACCAGCTCTGCGTGGATGATTGTGTGAATGACGCATAATCAGCCTATTGTATAGACACAGAAGTAGTTACCTCGTAAGAAGTAGAGAAGTAACTACAGAAGGGTTAAGGCGCTGGCCTGGCGTTCGTCAGCGAACTATGACAAACATCGTCGAGAACTTTTGGAGCCCTCGCTGATGAGAAGGTTTCCTCACAAAGTTTATTCTTTAACTATATCGCAATTGATAATAAATTCTGATCACACATAAAAATCGTCTTAACATCCATAATTTATGATCAAACCTAGCCGGACTAACAATAGGTATTAGAAAATAGGACGAGACAGTTTAAACTCAAGGTTCCTGAACTGATTTGGCCGTCTGACAAAACCTAATCATTGGTATTGACAGATAATGACATGTTTCTGGTGCAGACCGATCTTTCCACCTGTGGTGTGTATTAGTGTGGTGTGTCGGTGTTTACCTAGTGGGCAGCGAGCCTTGCCAAGCGACGCGGCCGTGGCGGTGACACCGGCGCGCGCGCACGCGTCTGGCGTCTGGTTCGTACACTTGCCAGAATTTAACGTAGATTTATGTGTGTACACGTGATATTTATATTTATATGGGAACACTGAATCTTGTTTTATCTAAAGGGGTCGCAGCTGAGACAAACGCGCCAGACGTATGCGATTTTCTGTAGTTTGATGTCGCTAATAATGCATGATACACATCCTCTATTTTAATTTATAAAACTTCTCATTAAATTGTTACTTGGGCAATTGTAATTAGATGTCATAAGGAATGCCAGGGATTTTATAGCAGGTGATCCTAATTTGTCGATGTGTCTTGAATAATGTTTTGTAAATATTTCTTAGTCACCTTACTATAATTTTCAACTCATGAATAAAGTCTGTTCTAAAATGATAACAGACTATTTATTTTTATTTTATTTATTTTGAAAAGACCTATCCTAGCAAACAGGAGATTATAAGATCGAATACCTATGAATCTTCATTTTTATTATGTTTTTATGTTCAACGCACATAATAGATTTGTGATAAATAGTCTTGATGTTGTAACGTAAAGTATGAAAAACCGCACTTTCCGTGCAAGTATTTGTTTGTATTAGAGGGAAATTCTATACTAAGAAATATTTAAAATCCCTCGCATAATTACATTAATTCTTTATTAATTAATTACAATGTTTCGTCAACGGCATGTAGTAAACTCGGTAATAATGGGCAGACGTCATATGTTGCGTGCCCATTAAAATTATTTTTGTAGCTCATTTCTAGGTCCCAGCAAAACTTCGCGATTGATGATAACATTTTTTCGTACTTCTGTTTATTTAAATATTTCTGTGGTGGTATGATCGGGGTCGTTATAAGCATTCGGCAAAAACGAACCTCGCACATTCAAGCAAATCCCTGTCGGGGGTGAAGGCGGCACCTCCAGCGAGCGTCACCACCGCCAGCAGCGGCGGCAGCAGTGTCCACATGTCGGGCTACGGTCGCGATGCCCGGGGCCTGGCGTCACCTCGCGCGCATACTCTCACTTCACTCACTAGCCGCCTACACATCATCGGCGGCATGAACGTGGGCACATCACTACACTGGGGGTGAGTCCTCGTGCTCCAGGCGGTGAGCGGGCTCCGCGCGTGGGTCGAGGTCCGAGGATCAGCGAGCGCGGCGCGATACTGCGCGACTGCGGCGGGTGGCCGATATCGCGGCAGCGGCGGGCGGGCGCGGTCACGGGCGCAACCTTCGCTTCCGTGCGATCTCACCCTGTGACGCGACTGACGCGCGATGCGAGAAAAACTATTGCTACGCAACCGGCTACGAGACGGACGTTCGGCGTCTGCGACGATATATGCAACGATCATTAACTGGTTAATTCATATTTTAGTACCGACCAGACACGTCGACCGTGACGTGGCTGAACCACGTGCTTGACTTGTGATAACTAATTTTACACATCAAACTGACACGGGTAGTTGCAAAAAAGTATTAACGTTGATAAAGACGATGTTCAGTGCGGCGTGTCGAGCTTGCGTGACAGAGCCTGCCGTGCCCAATCGTTAGACAACATTTGACTTTCGCAAATCTACTCGGAGCGACTCTAGTAACAAAAGCGAATAAACTGCTAACAAGATATTAATTTCCAAGGACATATAACCGCAAGCAACGCCATGGCTGTTATATTTTTCATAATATTCGAGAATTTTGAATATAGTTGCTACAAATCCCGTACTTACCGCTTTCCATCGCGCGGTTATCCGCACATAAACGCTGCAGCTCTATGAAAATACTGCATCATATAAATAACAGTTTTAGCACATAAACTTACACAGGATTATTACAAACTTGCACGTAACTACAAAGATTTGCATACATAAAAATTCAAAAGTATACCAAAATATAAAAAGATAATCTTATTTGCATACCGATAATTACAGTACGATACTTGTTCATAGTTACGATATTTTGATGAGAATAATTCACATAAGCAGCATTGGAGTAAAACCAGTAAATTAGGGAAGCTATCAGCCTTGCTCATCAGGCTGGTTTGCGTGCAACATCGGGGATTTATTTAATATGATCGCAACGTCAGCCGTACACAAATAGAGTGAATCGTAAGGAGACGCGCCGCGTACCGACGGTAAATTGGTTCGAATGACGTTCAAACGATCAGGCTTTATCGAGCCGCATGGATTATATGTCTTGGTTTGAATCTAATATATGAAACGCAACGTTGTTTGTTAACATTTTTCATTGCAAGACCACAGATATAGTAAAAAATTTAGACGAAGTGCTGCGAACAATCATAGTGAAGCCAGCAAAAACCGTGCTCCTCCGTGTACAAACCAGCGCTCACGCATACACATGCACCTGAAGACATCCTTACTCTGTGCCCGAAGGATATTTGCGATGCTTACTGGATGTAGCCGCGACATGTGTAATTAATACGTGGGACACTCAGAAAGTTTTGCGAAACTAAAAAAAATTGTTCTATACGTACATATATTTTTATCAAATCTTTTCAAAGTACTTTCCACCAGCCTCTATACAAAGATTCATGCGCCTAAACCAGTTTTCAAAACACTTTTTCCAGTCCGCCGCAGACACCTCGTTTACAGCCTGCTCGAACGCAGCCAGCGCATCTTCCGGCGACGAAAATTGTATCCCTTTGAGCTGATTTTTTATTTTTGGGAATAAAAAGAAGTCACACGGTGCTAGATCAGGGCTGTAAGGAGGGTGACCCAGGAGTTTGACTGGCGTGCTGTCCAGGAAGTCCCTCGTTTTGAGTGCGGTGTGCGCAGGTGCATTGTCGTGGTGGAGCAGTAGCCCGCGGAGCCCTGTGTTTGGTCGCTTGTTGCTTATAACAGAGAAAACTTCTGGCAAACATTTGGTAGTATACCATTCGGCATTAATGCTTCTTTGATCCCGTAAGGGAATTGATACCAAGTGGCCAGTCAAATTAAAAAAGCTAGCGATCAAAATCTTACCCCCGCTTCTAGATCGCTTCACTTTGGTAGGCGTTGGCTCATTTTGAAACACCCAAACAGTCGACTGGCGCTTGGTTTCTGGGTCGTATTGATAAATCCAGGACTCATCACCTGTAACGATGTCGTAAACACGCCGAGACGAGCCTGCTTCAAATTTGTTAAGCATATCACGGCACCATTCCACCCGGGCCTGCTTCTGAGCATCGGTGAGGTTGTGCGGCACCCAGCGTGATACTATCCTCCTCACGCGAAGATGGCTGTGTAGAATCTCGTGAACGCTTCCCGATCCAATCTTCAATATGTGTTGAATCTCCTGATATGTAATTCGCCTATTGTCTTGGATTAAATTTTTCACTGCTAGCACGTTTTCTTCGGTAACAGCCGTCAAAGGGCGACCGCTTCTTTCGTCATCCCCCAAAGTTGGTCGACCGCGCTTGAATTCGTTATACCAACGATACACGGTTGCCTTGGAAGGGCCTTCATCCATGAATGCCATTTGAAGTCTATCGTACGATTCATCCGGTTTCAGGCGACACTTGAAATCGTATAAAATCATAGCTCTAAAATGTTCCCGGCGCAGATCCATATTTCAGTGAGACACAATACTTTGAATTAACTCGCAAAAAATGTGGAGGGAAATTTTGAAATTGGAACTTACTTATTTTTACTTATAAATAATCATATTTTCGAAAAACATTATAACTGGCCAGTCTCCCATATATAAAAACTTTTTTTCGCAATACTTTCTGAGGGGCCTGGTATCTAATCTATCCACGATTTGCCCTACTAGAGATAGAAATTTGACATATTTTGTTTGGATCTATGTCAAATTCCTATCTCTAGTAGGGCAAATCGTGGATAGATTGGATATTAATTTTGACCGTTAGAGCAGTGAGCACGGTTTGAGGTGTATGCGTGTTCGTGAGCGCTGGTTTGTACATGGAAGAGCACGGTTTTCTTGGCTTCAATATGATTGTTCGCAGCACTTCGTCTATATTGTTTACTATGTCTGTGTGTAAGAAACCATCTTTTGATCAGCGAAATCTAGAAGCATTTACTGAAAAAGAGATTTACACTTCTCTGTTCATTAGCTGTGAGAGGGATTCGTTTTAGGACTCATGTTACGAATATACATGCAAAATGTAAATACATTAACATCGTATAATAAATACATAATCACGTAGAGCCCTTACACTATCTGACATGTTTGGAACTTGTCCAACACTGGATGTGCACGATCTTATTCGGTATTATTTATTCGTGATAATACAGCTTCACTGAATACAAAACTGCACTGGATATAGGTAGTGTTAGTTTATTAATAAAACTCCAGTAACTATACCATTTATACTGGAAAGAGTGAATGAAACCAGTGTTCAGTCTATGGCTTCTGTTGATTTTCGTAACAAGGTATGATTAGCTGCTGGTGGAACATACCTATTGTATGTTTTTCTTCATTCTTCGATTAGGTTTTTGATATCATCCCCGTGTTGGCTATTTCTATATTCTAAGTGGTCAATGTACGACTATAATCTTTCTCACATAGCATGGGGACGGTGACATCACAGGTGTCAAATGCGTTTGTTTTTGACTCAGATCGTTTTTTTAGTTAAGTCTCTTTTACACTTATTCAAAAGGCATCATTTGATCCTACTGTCGCCGTATCCATGCTATTTGAAAAAGATTCTATGGCAGATTAACGGCCAAAATTATCCTAATATCCACGATTTGCCCTCCTAGAGATAGAAATTTGACGGAAGTTGTACGGGGTTTATGCCAAATTTCTATTTCTAGTAGAGTCCGACATACCCCTCTGCTATCCCCAGACGGAGGGTATCCATGAGGACTTCCACCCGAAAACAAAAAAACAAGAAAAAAAGTGCAAATATAGGTTATTAAGTTTGGCCGTAACACGGTATCCAGGTGTATGTGATTTTAACAAAAAGTATTTTATCTTGTTATTATCAACTTAACCTATCGAAGTTCACTGCTAGGCCATAGGCCTCTCCTAAGTTACGCCACAACACTCGGCCCTCTGTCTTCCGCATCCAGCTACTTTCATCAGGTCGTCGGTCCACCTGGCAGGGGGGCGCCCTACGTTGCGTTTGCCGATTCGCATTTTGCGATTCATGCTTTTAGGTACTACTCAATCAATCAACTCAGCCTATCGCAGTCCACTGCTGGACATAGGCCTCTCCCAAGTTGCGCCACAACACTCGGTCCTCTGCCTTCCGCATCCAGTCCCCCACAGCCACGTTCTTCAGGTCGTCGGTCCACCTGGCGGGGGGGCGCCCTACGCTGCGTTTGCCGATTCGCGGTCTCCACTCAAGGACTCGTCTGCTCCAGCGGCCATCGGTCCTTCGACAGACATGGCTAGCCCACTGCCACTTCAGCTTACTGATCCTACAAGCTATGTCGGTCACTCCGGTTCTTCTCCGATTAACCTCGTTACGGATTTTATCCTTCAAAGAAACTCCAAGCATAGCTCGCTCCATAGCTCGCTGAGCGACTTTAAATTTGTGGACCAGCCCAACTGTCAGTGTCCACGTCTCGGCGCCGTAAGTCATGACAGGCAGAACGCACTGGTTGAAGACCATTGTCTTCAAACTTTGCTGTATAGGCGACGAGAAGACTAGGCGAAGTTTGCCGTTTGTTTGTACTACTAAGTAAACCAAATTCCATCAAAGGTCAAGGTCCTACACCGCAGGGCATCGATCTCTCTCAGAACGGGAAGGCCTCTTTTGGTCATCAACGTGTTGCTTGAAAGGAGTAAAACACCTGGTGTTATATCCATAGACCAGATTTTCTAAAATTGGTGTCACCATGTTTATTATGTGCAAAGAATCTCCATATAGGTAGTACAAAGTGTTGCGAAACAACTATTACCGGCTATTAAAGTACCATGAGCGTGTCGCGACTCGCGATGTAAACTTGCACTTGACCGGATTCCCTTCGTCCTAGTCGTTAGATAACCGTATCGACTACTTTCCGGTATGATCCACTTAAACTACACGTATGTTTGTGTTAGTTCGGGTCTTTCGTAAAATGTAGTTTAATGGAATCTCAGACCAAAAGAATAAGATCTTTTGGTCTGAGAATGGCATGTAGGTACTCATCATTAGTCATCATCTTTCTACTCTTATTCTTATTAATTTGGAGTCGGCGCAAAATATTTTCATTACTCAAAAAAAAGACATCAATCGGCTCTTTTCCGTACGCAACGAAATAACAGGCCAGTAATATCCAACACGACAATAATAAAAATTGCTGGACAGTTTTTAATTTTTAATTATGCTATCGAGGTTTTTATGTACACACTTACGTAAATTAGGTGTTTTTAGGTACAAAATATTTATCATTACAAAGGCTGGATGCGCATTTTTTTTTCAAAACGTTGAACAAGAACCGCGCGCGGACGAATTGGCACCAATGAAAATTAGATACTGTTGAATTAATTTGAGTATTGTTTCTTCGCAAATGAGAGAAAAGTGCTTAACAAGTGTCGCCCGAAATAGCAATTAACGGCCTCGGCCCCGTGCGGTCGACGATAGCGCACGTTTGCTCAGCAAAAAACTATTCACTTGAGTCTTGAAGACCACCAGATTATCATCATCATCATCATTTCAGCCGAAAGACGTCTACTGCTGGACATAGGCCTCCCCCAAGCATCGCCACAAAGACTGGTCCTGCGCTTTCCGTATCCAGCGGATTCCCGCGACCTTCACCAGGTCGTCGGTCCACCTTGTGGGGGGCCTACCTACGCTGTGCCAGTACGCGGTCGCCACTCCAGAAGTTTACTGCCCTATAGGCCATCCGTTCTACGAGCAATGTGCCCCGCCCACTAGATTATACCTTTCGGGCAACATAGACCGGCAAGGAATACTCTTCATGCATGTAATGTCCACCATATAAGGGTATCATTGCCATCATAGAGCATTACTATCTCAGTGTTTACTTTCTTCATATCCATATTGTCTTTCACAAAATCTATAGTATACATCATTCTTCTGCTCTTCCTCTTTTTTCACAGCCAAATTCATACTTGACACATGACCCTCGTTCCTCCTCATTACGTGTCCATTATTGTCCATACCACGACAATCGGTACTTACTAGCAGACAATGTTTAAGACGAACGAGGGATTATAAAAGTACTATCACCATACATATTTCTGCCACCAAGCATTAGTATTGCTGTGTTCGATCGGTTTCAAGGATATGGGTGCAGGTGACATTAAAGGCATGTGAGGTTTTTCAACTTTGTGTCCAAAGTTGGCAACGCGTCAGCAAATCTTTTAATGTTGCACAGACATACTAAAATATTGACGAAGTGCTGTGAACAATCATAGTGAAGCCAACAAAACCGTGCTCCTCCGTGTACAAACCAGCTCTCACGCACTAACAACCACATCAAACCATGCTCATCGCCAGTGGCGTGCATTGCATATAGGCAATTAGTCAATACCCAGTGCCTTCCTCATTCAAACTCAACAGTGGTGTAAGTTATTATATTTTTTTCAAAGTACGATGATTCTTTATCCTTTATTAAACCTATTAATGCTGAATAAATCTTCCTACATAAAAAAATCAATAACTTACACCAAAAATAAATTCAAGTGAAGTAGGCCACAGCACGCCACTGCTCATCGCTCTTAGTACACATGTCGCGGCATCGCATCGTCCAGTAAGAATCGCTAAAAACAAATATCTTTCAGGTGCATGTGTGTACACAATCATTTGCGTGATTTAAATATCATTTGTGTCACGATCTCATTACTGTAAAATCATTCATGTTACCCAATTTAAAGTGAAATCAACCCTTGATCAAATATACGGTTGAATTTTGACCATTGGGCGACCTCTCGTATATAGAAATGGATAAGTAAATGGAGTATCTTCGTGCGGTGTCTGGCATAGAACAGGTCATCAAGCCCTTTTCTTTCTATGGGTATCGCAAAGGCGGCCAAGGCAGTTATGTCAAGAGCATTGCTTGCAGTTGTGTCACACCCCCGACACTCCATACAACTGCGTCAGTTTTACTTTTACATATAAACATAATAATATGACGTTTATACACGCGTCGAATGTGTGTGTTAACATAAGGGCTGCGGCCACCGATGACTTCCGTGGCAATTCAATAGGTTAACGATCTTTTCGATAATTTTTAAAATTAAATAACAATCTACATTCATCATCCTCCTGCCCTTATCCCAATTTATTTGGCGTCGGTACAGTATGTGTTTTTCTTCCATACATCTCTATCAGCCGTCATCTCCGTGTTCACTTTCTTTTTATCCATATCATCTTTCACACAATCCATCCATCTTGTCTTTGGTCTATCTCTTTTCTTATAGCCATCCACATTCATACACAAAACTTTTTTCGTACCATGTTCCTCATTTCTCCGCATCACATGTCCATACCATGACAATCTACTGCTTCTCAACTTTTCCGTCACTGGCGCTATTTTCAAATTCCCTCTCACATACTCATTTCTTATCATATCCATTCTCTTATCATCCAAATAACAATCTACATTATATACTCATATTCATTAATTTCACAAAAAAAAATTACATGTCAAAAAACTTTTTAACAAAAAATTTAACCGACGAAAACAGAAACTGAAAAGCGAAAAATAAAATGAAGCTTTTTTAGTCTTTTCCTAACTAAACTAATGTAAATAACTAATTATGAGTCGGCGCTCGGGAAGGACTCTGCGGATGGATAAACTATCGACAACATTTGCCACTCTTTTACGGCATACGAAAGAAGCATGTTTACAGGCGGGACCGATCTGGGGTCAAAGCTTGATAGCAATTAGCAACCCCTGAATATCCTTACTTCAAGGACTGGGGACGAAAGAAAGAAGATAGTGTTTGGACTCTATTATGGAGTACGAAAAAGGAAACCTCAGCTTCCGTAAAGGGGTTGACGAAATGCTCCTGTCACAGCTGCATTACAGTTTGATATCTACGTAGGCTTCGCTACACTGGCCTGTTATAAGGGCTGGATTGCTACACAAACATATGCATATGCAATAATATGCATAAGTCATAAATAAAAATACATAAAATTTTAACTGGAATTGATGGGAAGTTTGAATTGCCAAACTTAAGTGGCAGTGGGCGGGGCACATTGCTCGCAGAACGGATGGCCGATGGGGCAGTAAAGTTCTGGAGTGGCGACCGCGTACTGGAAGGCGCAGCGTGGGTAGGCCCCCCACAAGGTGGTCCGACGACCTGGTGGAGGTCGCGGGAATCCGCTGGATGCGGAAGGTACAGGACCGGTTGTTGTGGCGATGCTTGGGGGAGGCCTATGTCCAGCAGTGGACGTCTTTCGGCTGAAATGATGATGATGATGATGGTGATGATGATGGTGATGATGATGGGAAGTTTCAATAAATTGCTTGAAACCCTGTATTTACACCAATGAATGTTAGCTTATTTGGATTAAGGCCTATCAACATACATCCAATGACAATATTGTAGATAATTTAATGATAAATATATTGGTCTTTGATCGTTTTCTCGAAACATTAACCGTTTTCATAGAAAATTAAAAAAAACTACGATTGGGGACACAAAGGAAGGGGTGAGGGGGGAAACAATACTTTTTCGACGTGTTTCTACTTAGAAATTGAAGCACATAACATGAAAGCTATATACATGCCAAGTTTCATGCTTTCTGCCGGATGGAACCACATTTCGAGTTAAGAAACAGTAAGTCTACTCGCGTTTTACGAACGACAAACGAAGTACGAACTTTCGTTCCGACTGATACTTACATAATAAAAATAGGCACATAAAAAAGGCACAATTAAGATAGACTACGGTTCATAGTCGTATACAATTTACCGGAGATGAGAAAAACAAACGGCAAAACACGATCATCGCATGCGATAGGGGAACGATGGTTGACCGGAGTAGCAAATTGTGCGATGAATCGTATGATTTATCGAATATCGTCGAACGGGAGTAGACCCCCTGTACTCAATTCGAGATTATTCGTACCAAGGGCTCAGCTACCGTCGTCAGCTCGGCGCTACCGACGCTCACTAAAACGACTGTAGCTCCGTTATTTATTAATCGATTGCATTGATTTAAAATTAATTAGAAAGATGATAAAAATAGCAATAGGGTTTACTTTAACGTGATTTCCATAATCCTGACGGTTACCGAGCTATTTACATATTAATAGGAGTTTTATTTTTCAAAATGTAGTTTTTTGTTAATATTTCTGTTGGTATTGGCTTCACATGAACAAATGTATGAAATGAAATAATGTGCATTGTATGTTCTTTCATTTCACACCTTATTTATGAGAATCGGTCCAGTAGTTATCTAGAAATATCGCTAAACAGCCAGCCGGCCGCCATCTTTGTTGCGTCATAGCTATACCATACCACTAGGAAGTGACTACCGCACTTTTTGTGTTCAGGAAAACATGCCGAATAAGTACATACCAGTTGTCCGTATGGCGGAACTAGGTCCCACGGAATCGTCGGAAATCTCAATTGGCATCATCATGAAAATAACAAATTCATCATATCGTAGTGTGATAACATGATGATGATGCTATGGAAGCACTAACTGCATTATTGCATTTTTATTAATTTATTGATAACAATTCCTTAATTGATTTTAAATTATATTTGATAAGAATGTCTTAACACGTATAATATTTATTTTTAATTAGTTGATATCAGTTTCTTAATATTTAATCGAAAAGTAATTTTTGGGGTTTAGAGATAAAGGTTTAATTTACCTAATTACAGCGGCGGCTCTAGCCCTTTATCAGGGTAGAGCGAGATTGCCTTTCAGCGACTTTGCCTTTGGTCGACAGCTTGAAATCAATCTTATTTCAGTTCTTATTAAACAATAGACTACCTAGTGCCGGACTAGCCATGCAGACAACATCTTAGAAGGAAATATTAACAGAATGTGTGACGTGTGCTCGGAGATAATATAGTTTAAATTTGTTTTATGTAAAGGACGTAATGCATAATTAGAAGACGTTGTGATTATTTTATTATTTTTAACGCATTTACGCATGTGAAGAGAAATCTAAAGACTCGTGACCGATTTTTTCTTTCCACAATTTATATCGTTGGACTTTGTGGTGTTTTATAAATTATTTTCTTCCTTATATGTCTTAAAAAATTTCTTATGTGAAAAATGAAAAATAATTCTGAACTTCAAACGAAACTGGTTTTTTTCTGGTGAAAATCTGAAATTCGCTAAACAAAAACAACGTAGTTACTCTTGAGAGTCATGAGACTAGAAAAGTAAAACATTTAATTTACTAATAAAATGTTTGCATGAATAACAATAATGATTTTTCCATTCAGCAATCACGTAGAGAATTGTTATCAGTTCTGTGGTCTTCTTAATGAAAATGATTTCTGTTTAATCAATATAATAAACATTATGAAGGTACCCATTCATATTTCACAGTTAGTTGATAAGCATTTACATATAACAGGCACTGTTAACAATAAATAAATTTGCATGCCAAATGACGATGCTCGTAAAGTTGTGACTGGCTCGTTTACGGTCTGCGACGGCGGTGACATTTGTCTGTAGAAATAGGTACTTCTAAAATAGCAGTCTGCCACAAACTGGCTATGTATGTATATTTATCCATCTTATCAAGCTACGCTAAAGGGGATTCCCGACGAGGTAAAGAACTTCTTTCTCTGAGCCTTTTGCCAATTATGTTGGGGTCGGCTTCCAGTCTAACCAGATGCGGCAGAACATCAGTATTTTACACGGAGCGACTGTCAGCAGACCCCCGCAATCCAGGTACTAGGTAATACCGAAATCCTAAGATTAGACCAGTTGTCGGATTTTGATTGTCAAATAGCGTTGACGATTCTAGATTGTCAAATTAACTCTGTTAAATATAGTTCACTGCATTTGTACATAGAAAAATTGACAAAAGAGGCCGTTTTTCGCATTTTCTCTATCTACAACTACAGAGAACTATATTTTAATTTTAATTATGAATACTACTTTTTTTTTCATATTACATAATGGTTTTGAGGCATCAGTAAGTTCTCGAGTTGGTTGTTGGATAGCTGCAGGATGCTGTTTAAAGTTATCTGAAGCACGAAAACCCATTTCGCTGGTCTTCCTGGACCTTAAGGACCTACTCGGGGTTCACTGATTTACTTATTTATCCTCAGTATCCAGAATACTACACAGGTGTGATGTTACGCGTGTTATGTGCGTGTGTGTAGTATGAAAAATGAATAAAAAAAGAAAAAAAAAGGTATCATGGTATAAAAACAATACCTTCTTCTTCTTCGTGTCGATGATTCGAGTTTTAATTATATTATTGTGAACCAAAATGTAGCCACGTCAACAGCACTATCAGTAGGCTCACATAGGTCTTTGATTGTGCAGGTGGTATTGTACAGTTAGGAAGTCAAGAGATGAGGCATCGTCTGCAGATTGACTCCATAGTCACATTGTGACTCGTCTGTGTATCCCCATCTAACTTTATTTGACCTGCAGCGGCCTATCTGGCTTCGGAGTCGATTTAAGGATTTCCAGATGGGTCATGGTAGTTGGTGGCCGGCTGGGAGCTCTTCTGCAGGCTCAATGTAGTCAGCAGGGGGAGGGTGTTTTTGTAGCCACAGTTCTCTCGTGCCTTATTAGGGCTACTGCCTGTTAATGGTTGTACAACCTTAAGAAAGCTATTGCGACTAAAGAGTCTACATCTCGCCTTCCTGATGCCATAGAGAGGATATCTTTTGTCAGTCTCCTGTTTGGATTTTTCAATGAAGCAGGCAATGTCTCTTCTGATTACCGGAGGGGCTATACCTTCAAGGGGATATAGTGAAGCGAGTGGTGTAGGTTTAAGGCAGCCAGTTATTATTCTGCCCCCCTAGCCAAGTTGACAATCTACAATCGTCAACGCTAATAGAAAACCATCAAAATGTATGGGAATGACATATCTCAACGAAAACGTCATTCGTTGAGATATGTCATTCCCATACATTTCAATTGTTTTCTATAGCGTTGACGATTGTAGATTGTCAACTTGGCTAGGGGGGCTGCACATTTCATTAAGGACTGAATCTACCTTTCGGGCATGTATGGATCGATGCCACACAGAGCATGCAAATTCACCAGCCGAGAAGCAAAGAGCCAAACCAGAAGTCCGGAGTACAGAGGGAGAGGCGTCCCAGGTAGTAGATGTTAAGCGACGTAATAAGTTGTTTCGGGAGCTGACTTTGAGTTTTGTTTTGACACAGTGTCTCTTATAGGTCAGTGATCGGTCTAGAGTTGCTCCTAGGTAAACAGGATTGTCACTGTGCTCAATGTCAACACCACGCCATGTTATATTGAGTTTCCTGGTGGCCTGGTGGTTTCTGATGTGGAATGCACAAGATTGCGTTTTAGGGGTTTGGTATCAACGAATTATTATCGTAGTATGAACTAACAGATACCAATAGATTCTCCTAACAAATTACTTTCAGGACTTGCGTAAATTCTGGTACACCTTGTTCATTAATGTATAGTACATGACAGATAAGTGCCTAATTTTTCTATGAAGATATAGTTCCTGGGGTCAACTCAGAATAGAGAGGATTTACCGTGATGCCCGCTATAAATAGCCATGAAGTAGTTCCCGCTAAACTGAGGTGTCGACACGTAGGTAGGTACTCGTGGTAGTAGAGGCCGGCCGGATGAAGTGACGTACGTGTGGCATATTTACCATTGACACCTGTCAAGATTTTGATTATTTTTAGAATATCATGATTCTTGATATACTACGCTGTGCTATGATGAGCTGCAGAGTTACCCGTATGAGGGCTAGCTCTGGCAATCTTTTACTATCTCTCGTTATAAAATTGTAATTATAGGTCATACTGTGGAGAAAACATTAGCCACTCAGCAGGTCGGTAGCAGGGCTAGGGTATGACAGGCATTTGCCGCATTTGACAGGTATTTTTAAGCTCAGACGTGGGCATGCGGCCGGTATTGATCTGAAACAGGCATTTCCAGATTTCGCGCCTATTTGTAGGTATCGCCTGAAAGTTTTTTTCATTACTGCGTTTTATCTTAGACTGAAAAATATGACATTTTAGGCACCTTAGACAGGCATCCCTCCATTTTGAAATGGTAACCCTAAGCAGGGCTGACTGCCCAGAGTGCGCCGGACAGCAAAGAGGTAGACATTTTATTGTCTTTGCCGGACAATCATTTGAATATTGTCCTACGTCTTTTTAATGTCTTTGCCGGGCAGTCATTTGAATATTGTCCTACGTCAAAGGTTTTTTGATGCGTCCCTGTATAGGTCTGGCAACTACGTGTGAATAACTTCTTCATCAATTCCTCGATCTTTTTGATAAAGTGCTGTTGAAAACTACAATACTGTGGACGATTATACTGTGTACAACCTTTGTACAACAAAATAAAGTCTATTCAGTTTCCATTACCTTTTGACATGAACGACGTAATTATTAGCAGCATTTTGCGAACTATTGCAATGTAAGAACAAAATAATATTTTTAGATCTGCTTGTAACGTTTAACCGTCGTTCGGTGTTCGGTCGTGTCGATGGTTGTCACGTCACAGGAATTGTTTCGCGACGTTGCACGAGGTGTAGGCCGGTTTTTTTCTCGTTTGGCGGCCGGCCAGGTGTTTTGGCGGTCTTTGTCAATGTTGAATTTATTAATACCCTACATCGCATTGTTTTTTAGTCGAGGTTAGCGACATCGCTTAATTGCACGCCCTTTGTTACATTGATTGCTTTTCGTGTTTATTGCGAAATGTAAATATAGTTATGATTCTTATTGGCTCTAACTTTTCTACGAGTATAAACTGCTTGCTTTACCTAGTTTACGTTCTCGTTAAATTCAATAGTTTTTATTACTTACTTACGGGTTACTTTATTGTTTTCATACAGCATTTAGTCGTAGCGTCCGCTGCAAGGACATTAAACAGGGTCAATTGAAATTGCGTAACGTTGTCTGGTATTCAAAAAATGTAATTATTTGGGTGTTGGTAGCGGATGATCAAAATAAATCCGGCATGTGAGTGTGTGCCAGATCGCAGCAGCGCGCGCGCCGCCGCTCGCCCGGGCAATGCGCGAGCGCACTCAGACTTACACCCGAAAACCAGTTAGAACCAGTAAGATATACGACAATTTAACTGTTAATTCCCCGTTTAAACTCGACAAGTTCGGGTGGTCGTTGATTGTGATCACTTGATTTTATTTAGTTAAAAGAAAATGTTTCAAATCTTCTGTTATCTATACGGCTAATACTGGAAATCTGTACCATGGGGAAATACTACCACCTTTATTTTACAGTCTGATTACTGAATTCATACATCTTAATAGATATAATAGGTTCCGTGTGGACATAAAGAATTGCATCACCCTTATCTCTTCTCATGGGTGTCGTAAAAGGCGACTAAGGAATTTACCAGAGGATGGGCAGCAGCGTTCTTTGAGTATTTAACCAACCAACTGCGATCGCCAACCCGCCTGCCAAGCGTGGCGATTATGGCATATGCCCCCTTAATTGGGGGAGGCCTATGTCCAGCAGTGGACGTCTTTCGGCTGAAATGATGATGATGATGAATAGATGTAATACTGGCTTAATTAATTTACTATTAATACATTTTGGATGAAGACAATATGTAGAGTTCCTTCTCCCCCAAAGTCATAGTCGACTTCATGATTGACTTGAAGCTTGGGGAAGTGCTGTAATGCTGCAAGAGGCGTCACAATAGATCTTACCAGGTCGCAGTGGCTTAGGGGCGTTCAAGACCCTACGTCTTTCATCAAATAATAATATGTAGAGTTGCAAGATAAATTCTATACTGGGTGCATTTTTGCATTTTGTGAATAAATAAGACATCATTTACGCTTAGTTAATTAATGAGGTACCTACATTTACAGTAAGTTTTAAAAATTCATTTCACCATTCTGGTTGCATTGTTTAAAAACCGGAAAATCCTATAATTTCCGTGTTTGTTACCTTGCTGCACAATGCACATGATTTGCCGCATATGCAAATTCAATCAATCAACTCAGCCTATCGCAGTCCACTGCTGGACATAGGCCTCTCCCAAGTTGCGCCACAACGCTCGGTCCTCTGCCTTCCGCATTCAGTCCCCCCCAGCCACGTTCTTTAGGTCGTCGGTCCACCTGGCAGGGGGGCGCCCTACGCTGCGTTTGCCGATTCGCGGTCTCCACTCAAGGACTCGTCTGCTCCAACGGCCATCGGTCCTTCGACAGACATGGCCAGCCCACTGCCACTTCAGCTTAGTGATCCTACAAGCTATGTCGGTCACTCCGGTAAATATGCAAATTATCGTTTTGAAATTGGATTTAGTTTTTAGTCTCATGTATAACAATTAGAAAATAATATCTTAGATGAGGTGTTTTTTTTAGGGTGACTCTATTTGGATAGAATTCTTGGAAGAAGTCACAAGGACCCATGTTCTTTGGATAAAATGTTTTATTTAACCTCGACTTTTAACTAGCAGAATTACAAATTAATTTATTACCTACTAGCTTTTACCCGCGGCTCCACAACCGTGGATTTCGGAAATCTAATCCAATTGAACAGATGCAATAATAACTTGCGTTTTGTTTAGGAACGTGTAGTAGTATAGCGAGACTGGACTCGTAATGCTGCTCACCATATTTGGATTTCCTCGTCACTTTATTATAATTCAAATAAATACTCAGAAAACGCTGCTGCCCATCCTATGGTGGGCGCTGACGATGTATCCATTCAGACGTCGTTTTAATGACTACTTTCAAAAAAGCTTGACTTGTTCTAAAAATAATATACGTTTTCAACATTCACGGACAGATTTTGGAATATGGCCACACCTTTCGGACTTATGGATGCATCGTCTGTGGCACTCTGTAGTCGCCTTTTACGACACCCATGAGAAGAGGTGGTGCTATTCTTTACGTTTGACACCACACGGAACATTATATTATTAAGTAGATAATCGTTATTTTTATTAAAATTTTATAAAAAGAAACTGTCATGCTCATCAATTACAAAAACATTTTATATACAGCTAACAGGTTTTAAGGAATTCCTGAAAAAAAGCGGGTCAAGCTGCGATAAATCACTAGTATTTAAGCTGTCCATCTGTAATGGAAAGCCCTGGCCTTGGTTTTGCGGTCAACACAAGGATTTGGCTCCAAATTGGAATGCATTGACCGGATTTAAATGTCAGTTAAAAATATTTCACAGGAATTATTTTGGGCAGCTAGTAACTATTTTAGAAATGCCCTTGTGTTATTTCGGGTTATAAAGAACATAAAAATGTGTCAATTTTATGCGTTAGTAAAGATTTTTAATATTTTAATATCGTATTTATTTAATCGGGTCTTTTATTATTACCAAAAGGTCAAGCTCTGGCCCCCCAACATACATTTTGGGAGTCACCGTCCAAATAAGTGTGAAATATTAATTACAAGTTATTTTATCGTATGTGTTTCTGTTCATTTCTTATTTTTTTTATTTTTTTTGTTGATTTATCTGAACACACATGTAGGGAACAGCATTTTTTTCGCAATATCAGAGTTGGTCCCATAGTAAAAGTTGTTCATACTGATGAGTACAATGACCCCTGAAGAGGTTTTAAGTTATTTCAATTGCACGTTGTATAAGTAGGTAGGTACTAAGAGTATGAACCATGTCTACACTTGGGTGCATTGTGTGACTATACAACAATAAATTGAAACTTTAGAATATTTACGAGCAGCATTCAAAACAAATACTTTTGCCTTTGATGATAGCAAAGTTAGAAACTATTTTACTATCTGACTGGCAATAGTTCTTTAATCCTACTAATATTATAAATGCGAAAGTTTGGATGTTTGTTTGTTTGTACTTCAATTTCGCTAAAACGGCTTAACGGATTTTGATGGCACAGATAGACCATAACCCGGATTAATATTATAGGCTACTTTTTATCCCGGCAAGATTAGCAGTTCCCGAGGTATGTGTGATAACATTTTATTGTGATAAACCGAATTATACGCGAGCGAAGCCGAGGGCAAAGGCTAGTCTCTAGATAAAGTGTTTTTGCTGTTATCCCTCTGGTAGATCTATATCTACCAGACCTCTCTCTAGGCGACACTATAGTCAGGGAGGTTGCACAGAAATGCACTTTTCAGAAACTGAAATTTTTGGAGTATACCCATTTGTCCCCGAATGGGGAGAGATGGGAGTTTTCGTGTTATCTGTCCCGAACTTATAAATGGGGATAGATGGGAATTAAAAGTTCAATCTGACCCTGTTTTTTTTTAAATTTTATTCTGAAAACTGAATACTATTTTTGGGGCAGATAAAACTTTTAATTCCCATCTGACCCCATTTATAAGTTTGGGGACAGATAACACGAAAATTCCCATTGTTCCCTATTCGGGAACAGACACTTGGGGACAGATGGGAATATTTAAAAGTTTTGTGTGTATGTTAAAAATGACACTATGCTCAGTTGTGGACTGCGATAGACTAAGCAATGATGCTGTATTTGCCAATAGGGCCCGGCCTAGGGGCACGCATAAAATTGTTTGTTGTCTAATAAAGGCCTAGGTAAATAGATACTAGTGGGCTCAGAGAGTTTAGACTCTCTAAGCAAATGGGTGATTAAGATACGTAAGGAGGGAGGGGCGGCACAAAGTAAAATTGCCTATACTTAAGAAAAGTATAAACCCGGCATTGCTAAACAGACTATCCAGTAGTCCTATATAGAGTTAGGTTAGTGGTAGGGTAGTAGTGGTTAGGGTGGTTTATAGACCTTTTACTTTACTGTACGACTTCAGGGAATTTCGTAATCTAAAACCGCAGATAAACTAATTTTAAGTTCCTACTAATACCAGTCTTCATACAGACAAAAAATCAATAAATAAGTATCGAAGCGTGATACGATCTGAAGCAGACGTAGTAACTTGTTAGTCCATGTTGCATGTCCATAAAGTTTGTAGTGACGTTATTTTCATCGAGTGGGACGTGGTCTCTTCACGCATAGGGAACTAGGTCAAAGGCCACGGCATGTCAATATGATGCAGTCCTTTGTCAACAGAAAAGTTACTGTAAAGGGAAGATGCGTTGATTGGGTATTAGGTATACAACATTAGATTTTCTTTACCATAAACCTTTTATGAACAACTTTTATCATGGGACCAAAAATGAATAACTTGTGTGTATGTGGGAAATAGGTAGGTGCATTAAGGATGTAGGCACTGATAGTAGAGTTAGATATAAGCAGTGCCAGATCCAGGGATGGGGGGCGAGGGGGGCATGTGCCCGGTGGCGTAGACTGGGGGGCATGCGCCCCGGGTGGTGGCGTAGATTGGGGGGCGGCCAGCCAGTCTCACTGCATATACTATGCTGGACCCGGTTTCTGGACAAAAAAATTGCCAAGAGGATGGAAAATCGGCACTCTGCATCTCTTTTACAAATGGATTTACGTAAAAAAAATATATAATTATTTTTTTCTTAACGGGCTTGCGTTTGACCGCCACCTCACCTGATGTTAAGCGATGGTGCGGTCGACGATTGTTAAAAAGAGTTTCACTCTTGAACATATACTGTCGGTTATCGACTCAAAGTGAGGCTCTAAAACAGAAAATCTCCACTTTACACGATGTTGTGGAGAGCCAATCTTGCAATAGAAAATACAGCCTGGAAAGGGTTGCAGTTTGCAGTACGAGTTTACAAGTACGAGTCTACGAATAAAGTAGTTGCAAGCGGCTGCAAGGCTTTGTGGATATCTATGAGAAATTTCTACTGAACATAATTATCAAATGCTTTAGATAATAATGCAACCTCTATACACATAGTAAAAAATGTAGGCGAAGTGCTGTGAACAATCATAGTGAAGCCAACAAAACTGTGCTCCTCCGTGTACAAACCAGCGCTCACGCACACACATGCACATCAAACCGTGCTCACCACTCCCAGTACACATATCACGGGTTCACCCAGTAAGCATCACCAAAAAGAAACATCTTTTAGGTGCATGTGTGCGTCTGCACTGGTTTGTACACGGAGGAGCACGGTTTTTGTTGGCTTCATTATGATTGTTCGCAAAACTTCGTCTATATTTTTTACTATGTCTGTGCCTATATACCAACGTCTTTTTATTTGTCATCTTACTTATGACCTCTTATGACAAATAAAAGCAGTTCGACGCGACATCCCACTGCCAAAATCGGCGATGCCCCCGTTGCAACCACTGAGGTGTTATAATACCTCAGTGGTTGCAACGCGGAAACCTTATCTTTAAACGCAACGCCAATTTCAGCGTCCGCACACCGCTTTATGTGTGTAGGCCCTTATAAAATGCATACGAGGAATTGATATCATCCTCGTCCAACGCCATTATTTCTTCATAAGTAAACAAAGGTAGACCTTTCGTGTAGCTGTCGATCCCACATTGATTCACCAAATTGAACTTTAAAATTCTACGGTAGTGGCCTCCCTGACATGCGGCTTATACCTATCAAATTATTGATTTTCTTTAATTTTAGAATATACTTCACACTTTCAGACCTTCCCTGTCACTCCTTCAGAAGTTCCATGACGCACTGAACTTGGTTTTGTATTCAGACGTGTGCTGCAACGATTTTGTAGTGAAGGAACATTCTATCGTGGTCCTTTGATGGGCCTGAGTCTCCCCCAATTATAAATACCTATAGAGGATGCCCGCGCCTTCAGCCGCGTGGATTTCCTTAATCACGGATCTCTTGGGAACTTATTATCTTCCCGGGATGAAAAGTAGCCTATATGTTAATCCGGGTTATGATCTATCTGTGTCCCAAATTATATTTAAATCCGTTAAGCCGTTACAGCTTGAAAAAGTAACAAACATACACACACGCACACTCACAAACTATCGCATTTATAATATTAACTGTGATTGTAGCTATGGAAAAACAGGTTGATGGTGCAGGTGTGGCTGTAGAATACACCTTTTCATGCAGGTGTTACTGTTAGTCTGTCACCCATAAACAGCTGGGGTTATTGCTTCAAAGTTGGTGGAATTGTCAGGCAATCTACAGTCAGTAGCAGAAAAGAGTGTTGTTGTGATGTTAGAGAAGCTGTCGGTGAAGAAGCTGAGGGTGTTTTGAATTTGTGTGCTATACAGACAAGCATTGCTTAATTTGTGTGCTATACAGACAAGCATTGCTTAATTTGTGTGCTACACAGACAAGCATTGCTTAATTTGTGTGCTACACAGACAAGCATTGCTTAATTTGTGTGCTACACAGACAAGCATTGCTTAATTTGTGTGCTACACAGACAAGCATTGCTTAATTTGTGTGCTATACAGACAAGCATTGCTTAATTTGTGTGCTACACAGACAAGCATTGCTTAATTTGTGTGCTACACAGACAAGCATTGCTTAATTTGTGTGCTATACAGACAAGCATTGCTTAATTTGTGTGCTACACAGACAAGCATTGCTTAATTTGTGTGCTACACAGACAAGCATTGCTTAATTTGTGTGCTACACAGACAAGCATTGCTTAATTTGTGTGCTATACAGACAAGCATTGCTTAGTTTGTGTGCTACACAGACAAGCATTGCTTAATTTGTGTGCTACACAGACAAGCATTGCTTAATTTGTGTGCTACACAGACAAGCATTGCTTAATTTGTGTGCTATACAGACAAGCATTGCTTAATTTGTGTGCTACACAGACAAGCATTGCTTAGTTTGTGTGCTATACAGACAAGCATTGCTTAATTTGTGTGCTACACAGACAAGCATTGCTTAATTTGTGTGCTATACAGACAAGCATTGCTTAATTTGTGTGCTACACAGACAAGCATTGCTTAGTTTGTGTGCTATACAGACAAGCATTGCTTAATTTGTGTGCTACACAGACAAGCATTGCTTAATTTGTGTGCTACACAGACAAGCATTGCTTAATTTGTGTGCTACACAGACAAGCATTGCTTAATTTGTGTGCTACACAGACAAGCATTGCTTAATTTGTGTGCTATACAGACAATCATTGCTTAATTTGTGTGCTATACAGACAAGCATTGCTTAATTTGTGTGCTATACAGACAAGCATTGCTTAATTTGTGTGCTATACAGACAAGCATTGCTTAATTTGTGTGCTACACAGACAAGCATTGCTTAATTTGTGTGCTATACAGACAAGCATTGCTTAGTTTGTGTGCTATACAGACAAGCATTGCTTAATTTGTGTGCTATACAGACAAGCATTGCTTAATTTGTGTGCTATACAGACAAGCATTGCTTAATTTGTGTGCTATACAGACAAGCATTGCTTAATTTGTGTGCTATACAGACAAGCATTGCTTAATTTGTGTGCTATACAGACAAGCATTGCTTAGTTTGTGTGCTATACAGACAAGCATTGCTTAATTTGTGTGCTACACAGACAAGCATTGCTTAGTTTGTGTGCTATACAGACAAGCATTGCTTAATTTGTGTGCTACACAGACAAGCATTGCTTAATTTGTGTGCTACACAGACAAGCATTGCTTAATTTGTGTGCTATACAGACAAGCATTGCTTAGTTTGTGTGCTACACAGACAAGCATTGCTTAGTTTGTGTGCTATACAGACAAGCATTGCTTAATTTGTGTGCTACACAGACAAGCATTGCTTAATTTGTGCTACACAGACAAGCATTGCTTAGTTTGTGTGCTATACAGACAAGCATTGCTTAATTTGTGTGCTACACAGACAAGCATTGCTTAATTTGTGTGCTACACAGACAAGCATTGCTTAATTTGTGTGCTACACAGACAAGCATTGCTTAATTTGTGTGCTACACAGACAAGCATTGCTTAATTTGTGTGCTACACAGACAAGCATTGCTTAGTTTGTGTGCTATACAGACAAGCATTGCTTAATTTGTGTGCTACACAGACAAGCATTGCTTAATTTGTGTGCTATACAGACAAGCATTGCTTAATTTGTGTGCTATACAGACAAGCATTGCTTAATTTGTGTGCTACACAGACAAGCATTGCTTAATTTGTGTGCTATACAGACAAGCATTGCTTAATTTGTGTGCTATACAGACAAGCATTGCTTAATTTGTGTGCTATACAGACAAGCATTGCTTAATTTGTGTGCTATACAGACAAGCATTGCTTAATTTGTGTGCTACACAGACAAGCATTGCTTAATTTGTGTGCTATACAGACAAGCATTGCTTAGTTTGTGTGCTATACAGACAAGCATTGCTTAATTTGTGTGCTATACAGACAAGCATTGCTTAATTTGTGTGCTATACAGACAAGCATTGCTTAATTTGTGTGCTATACAGACAAGCATTGCTTAATTTGTGTGCTATACAGACAAGCATTGCTTAATTTGTGTGCTATACAGACAAGCATTGCTTAATTTGTGTGCTATACAGACAAACATTGCTTAATTTGTGTGCTATACAGACAAGCATTGCTTAATTTGTGTGCTATACAGACAAGCATTGCTTAATTTGTGTGCTACACAGACAAGCATTGCTTAATTTGTGTGCTATACAGACAAGCATTGCTTAATTTGTGTGCTATACAGACAAGCATTGCTTAATTTGTGTGCTATACAGACAAGCATTGCTTAATTTGTGTGCTATACAGACAAGCATTGCTTAATTTGTGTGCTATACAGACAAGCATTGCTTAATTTGTGTGCTATACAGACAAGCATTGCTTAATTTGTGTGCTACACAGACAAGCATTGCTTAATTTGTGTGCTATACAGACAAGCATTGCTTAGTTTGTGTGCTATACAGACAAGCATTGCTTAATTTGTGTGCTATACAGACAAGCATTGCTTAATTTGTGTGCTATACAGACAAGCATTGCTTAATTTGTGTGCTATACAGACAAGCATTGCTTAATTTGTGTGCTATACAGACAAGCATTGCTTAATTTGTGTGCTATACAGACAAGCATTGCTTAATTTGTGTGCTATACAGACAAGCATTGCTTAATTTGTGTGCTATACAGACAAGCATTGCTTAATTTGTGTGCTACACAGACAAGCATTGCTTAATTTGTGTGCTATACAGACAAGCATTGCTTAATTTGTGTGCTATACAGACAAGCATTGCTTAATTTGTGTGCTATACAGACAAGCATTGCTTAATTTGTGTGCTATACACACAAGCATTGCTTAACTTATTCAGTTATCAAAATTTGTCATATTTAGCATTGATCTGACCTAGTGATATCGAATTTAATGGTATTGCAGTTGGTATGGGTATAGGTAACCGCTCAACATCCTGGTGGGTCTTTAGCTCGTTTCGCCATCCTATATACTATCTTATCCTACTATCGTACTTCCTACTTCCTACTAATATAAACGTGAAAGTTTGTGAGGATGTATGGATGTATATTTGTTACTCTTCTACGCAAAAACTGCTGTATGGATTTTAATAAAATTTGGCATACAGATAGAACATAGCCCGGTTTAACATATAGGCCACTTTTTTATCTCGGGAAGATGAACAGTTCCCGAGGGATGCGTGATAAGCGATACCCACGCGGGTCAGGCTAGTATAACATAAATAAAATCTTGTACCGATACAGTCATTTGTTTCGAAAGACCAGGAAAGCTATGGATAAACTTCACCGAAGTTGACAGTCAACTACTTAGTGACCACGAGGGCATTTTAAGGAAGTAGCTTCGTGACACCTCTTCCAAATTTAGTGCAAATACGTAGAAGCTTATAGCTGAAGTTGTTGACTTCCATATATTTGCAAGAATAATGAACGTTGTTTAGAAGCATTATAATGTGTAAGTACATCCCAAGGAATGTACACTAAAGGGTACAGTTGTCGGTGAACACGCTACACCACGTCACGGCCTGACACGCCACAGTACTTTACCATGACTGCTATTGCCTTTGACTTTGACTGAACGAATTAACGAATTTAATTCTGAAGGTGGAGGTTTTTATAGTAGAATCTCTACTTTGGTTAGAAAAACTAGTAGTACTTTGACGAAGAGCGATCCCTTTATCTATTATAAAAGGTGTTTCTGCTGGTTTATGTAGAATTTCTACAACTCTCAGCAAAGCTACGTTATTGCAGAATGATCGCAGTTGCTACAGCAAACCTTTTTTTATAGAACATAATAGGGCAAACGAGCATGTGGGTCACCTGATGGCAAGCAATCTCCGCTGCCCATGGAGATCTGTTGTGGAGTCGCCAATGCGTTGCTGACCTTTTAAAAAGACGTATGCTCTTTTCATATACGCTCCCATGTCGAATTAGTTCGGGAAAACTGCTTAAGGAAGTTGGTCCCCACAGTTTTGTTGTACGAGGCAAAAACTGGCGTGTGAAATGAACAGTAGTTGACCGCCAACAATCAAGATGGTGAGGATGGAATTTAGATTTATGGTGGGTGGTAAAATGGAAGTCGATGGCTGGTATAAGGTAGAACAGTTCTTCAGAGAACTCCCCATTGTACATGCGATAGAAGATAGAGATGCAACGTCTCTTGGCAAGACCAGAAAGTTAGTTATCTCTTTTAGTTATTCAAATTTTCAGTATTTTCTGTTTGTTCTCGCTAAAGTCAATATCTCTCTGCAGCCTCGTCTGAGTGATGCCACTAATCTATAAATATATATTAAATATATCATATACTGGGTGTAAGGGGAACGCTTCCGAAAACGAAGATAGGTGCTGGTGATTACTGATACGAAACCACGAAAAAAAGATGTGATTCTTTTTTTAAATTTTTTCATATTTATTTTTTTGCATTTTTCATGCATAACCAGCTTTGGGCAGTTAAATAAAACTCATATAAAATGAAAAATGCAAAAAAAATATGAAAAAATCTATAAAAAGAATCGCATTTTTTTTCGTGGTTTCGTATCAGTAATCACCAGCACTATCACCTATCTTCGTTTTCGGAAGCGTTTCCCTGACACCCTGTATATTAAATTTTTATATTTATAAATAGATGGAAACTACGACATTGCAGTCTTACAGTTTTATTGCTATAGATCTTTTATTTTAGCGGTCCACAGAAGAAGTCCATTTGTAGAAATAAACATCTAGCAACAGGCTGGTACAGCTTAAAAATTACAGATTATGACATTTAAATGCTCATAACGTGCTCTGTAGATTATACAATAATTTCTGCCCCCCTAGGGGCTGGGTCGATTGAATGAAGTCCAAATATAGCAAACAACAGGCTACCTGTGTAATAAATCATAATGTGCAGATATTGTGAGCTCTATAACCGGCTTTCTAAAATTAGAATAACTACTACGATATGTAAATTGTACTACAGGAACGGGATGGGAAATATTTTATACGCTAATTTTAAATTATCCATTACTTTTACAAAACTAATGGCAGGTCATGGTTTCATTAGTCCCCAAGGCATTAAATATGACTAACATTTGGCGTGAAATATTATAATTGTTTTAATATCATTAACATCCATTGACTTTGAAACCCATAAAACAGTTCTGGTTTTCCCAAATCATTGAATTAGGTATATCCACAGACATAGTAAAAAACATTTTTTACTATGTCTGTGGGTATATCAAACAATATTTTTATATCAGCCTTTATTTAGGTAGGTACATTCCGTTATTTTATGAGGTGACGTTTAATTTCTACAAACTTTGACACATAGCTGATGAAACTTCCGCAGTGAGGTCTGCGTGTGATTTTCGCCAAAAAAGGAGCTCAAGGACGTTGGTTAATGAGTTGGATGCGTGACTGCGTCCAAGGCTCTTTCGATTCACCAGTTATTTGTTGCTGCCCCCAGCGCTGTTACGTTTGCCGTTTGCATGTATATATCTCTAATAAAGCATTAATTGGCGTTCAGATTTGTTTCGGTCTGGAAGATGGATTCAGTCTTCTATCGAACCAAAACCATTCGTGAAGAGAGTATATATTAATGTAATCTTGTTGTGCAATAAAGAGGATTTGTATTTTGTATTTGTATAGTCTGCCGACATAATGAATTATCAAATAAATTTTCTCAAGAGTTAATCCTTCGTGGTAATTATTGTTAACAAATAACTGTAGAGAAGTACATTTTGAAATAACAGTAAGTATTATTGTTAATTTAGACAAACCACAGAATTTAAAATTTGTGTATCGACTTTTATCGTTACTGACTTTTGTTACACTGTTTTGTCGTTACTGTACTGTTATTTTATTCTTTGGGAATAATGTGTACTTAATAGACGGAGCGCGTAGAACTAGCCAATGAAGCCAGAAAAAGAAATACTAAATGGCAAAGAGTACCTACTATTCCGCCCACAACGAGCCACGTTCTGGACCGTATGTCTAATCCTCAAAATATAGGAATATAGGGATAAGATTTACACGCCCGCGGCTCGCGAACACAGTGGGTGTAATAGTAGGCACTCCTTTGCCGTTTTGTATTCCTTTTTCTGGCTTCATTTGCTAGTACTACGCGCTCCGTCTATCTTATTATTTTGGTCTGAGCATACAGTTTATATAATTTTTATTAGTCTGTTCATTGTTCTTTAATGTTCATATGATGCAACATTTCATGCGAATACGGTTCATTAATTTTCAATATGTATTATGATAGAAAATGAATAATTTACAAATAATAAAAAAAAAGTAAAAGAAACCTTATATCCTAACAATGTACAGAGAAACAAATCACTATGATATTTAACAAAACATTCAGTATATTTCTAGAAAATTGGCGCCATACAGCGCCATCTCCTCAGATTGTGTGAAAACACTTTGCACGGTAGCAAGCCTGAACTTCAGGCGAGTGCCGCTAGCAAGGTTTTCCGTCTGTAAACTCGATACAAGAGGTGCGGTGCTTCATTTTGTGCTGCTAAAAATTTCCACAAGATGGCAGTCTCGGAAAACTGACTACCAGTCGAGAACTCCGAGGAGAGTCTTTCAGAGTTGTTTTCTCGCTTGAGGCATAAACAAACGATAACTTTGTTCAAGTGATTAGCATATTTCTAATTAGATTATCACCCAATTGGTGAAGCATGATGGAGATATTATGTTAAAGTTTTGGAGTTAGATTAATTATTAACCACGTGGCAAAGTTTAATTTCAATAAATGTTATTATTTTTACGTGTTTACTTACCTACTTTGCTTTGTGGTACTTGTGGCTTAAAGGCTACGAACGAAGTGACTATAAAGGTGGGCACTGGCGATGCATCCATTCGGACGCCGTGTAGTGTGTGACGCGCCTTCCCCCATATAAATGCAACCTAACATGTAATTGTGGCAGTATATTATACTAATTGCACCCAAACAGTCTTCTTTGATTCGCAACCGAACGCCCGTCCTTACATGGCGACCCTGCCAGTGCTGCCTTGTGGGCAGCGCTGGGGCCATTAAGTACAAAGTATTATTGTGTTTGAGGTTTCTTCTGCTCATTGAGACCAAGATTGGCGACTCACGTCTAAAGTGAATAGTGCGACATTGAAAAAAATTGGTGGACGTGGCAGCCATGAGTTTCAATTTTTTTATGGATCCTACTTGGGCGCCTGAGCTGGGCCAGGCTGATTACTTAGTGGTGGCGCCGGGAGGATTCGGTGATGCTGATGCCGTATTCACCTTAGATGACCGCCAATGCTGGGGAGCGGCCAAAGGACCGTTCTACCATAACGTGGAGTTTACTGGTGGTGATAGACCGAAATGTGATTGGTGAAAGTTTTTATATTATTTAATGCCGCGGACATTTAAAATTATTATTTAGGAGTAGGTATTATTATATACCCAGTTTTTACTCAGTTTCAGTTACTTAAAATTTAGAATGAATAAGGTGAATAATATATTTACATAGTGATATGCCTGTTGACAAGAAGTAAATTTTTAAATTTAAATATTATGAAAAAGTCTTGCCGCCAACTATATCCAATTAGTCATCTTAGAAATGGTAAATAATGTAATAAAATCTATATAAAAATCCCAGTAATTTATCTGAACATAATATTTTTATAATAATTATTGTGTAATCCAATTTCTATTTTTAGTATTGTGTTGTAACTTGCAATAAGCTCCGAGCTCCTGTACTTACAAAGCTCAAATTTCGTTTCAAGTATTCAAGTTAGGTAACTAACTGCGCATGGATTTTAATTATTTTAAATACAGCCACTTGCGACTTAAGAAATTTACCTATTTAAAATGTTTTTTTGTGTTGTTTTAGACTTTTAGTTTTCAGTTATCTTACATATGTGGTGTATCTTATATCAATATTAAGAAGGTAAAATATATAGAATCTTTCTTAAAACGGTTTGAGCTTGACTTTATAAATCTGTTTATTTCTTTTTAAATTAATAATTTGCTTGATTGTGGATTAGTGATTTTTGTAAAACATGACCATAACATAATAACCATTTTTTTTATCTGTTTCGTAGCCGACTTGTTAAAATACTTAGTTGTGATTAGTTGGAATTTTGGCAAACATAAATATTGTATTTTTTATGAATTACATCGAAAATGTATTTTTGTAATCATTGTAACATACAAATCGGTGTCATTAGTAAGTTGATGATTTCAGCAAAAGTTTGTGATATGATTCGTTCCCACGGCAGGCAGGTGTGCCATGCACACGCTGCATTTTGCGGTGTTGAAATCAGAATCGGATTATGTTCTTTGTTTTGAATTAGATTGAATACCTATAAGGCAATGTTGTGAAATGATTCCAATAATGTAATTGAAGGTTTGAATATTATAATAATGTTTACATATATGGCAGAAGTGTACAAACGAATAGTGACGAGTTTAAATACTACGTCCAAAAAAGCTTGACTTGTTCTAAAAATAACATACGTTTTCAACATTCACGGGCAGATTTTGGAATGTGGCCACGCCATTAGGACTGCACGATGCATCGCCAGTGGCCCGCATAAAAAGCGGGAAACAGCGATATGACATTTTTAGCGACTTTAAAAAAAAGGAGGCTCTCAATTCAATTTTTTTATGTTTGTTTCCTCAGAACTCCGATTTATAGACCGATTTGGAAAATTATTATTTTTTGAAAGGATATACTTCCAGATTGGTTCCACTTAAATTTGGTGAAGATCTGATAAAGATGTTCGGAGATAAAAAGGTAAGGTAACTCTTCAGTGTATAACAGCAAATCACCCGCAAATACATAGCGATTGCATCAATCGCTATGTATTGTTATGCCACTAAAAATAGAAAAATTTAATAAAGATATAAAATGTGGAAAGTTGTCATTCCATTCATTTTTTAAATTTTTTTATAGTATAGGATGGCGAAACGAGCTAAAGGCCCACCTGATGTTAAGCGGTTACCTTTGCCCATAACAACTGCAATACCACCTAGGCTGTTACCTAAATGGTACCGCAAGTCGGCTCGCCAAACTGAGACATGAAGATGGAAAGTCTCATGTGATTGTAATTTCAATGGTACCCGTACCCAAAATGCGTTAAAAATTATAAAATAAATTAAATTAACTTAAAAAAGTACAAACCGACTTCAAAAATATTTTTTTTTTTTTTCGAATTGGCTACTCACAGGAAGCACTATAGTGCTCTTTCTGCTTAACCGGGCTTTGGGGGCGGAGAGTCCCGTTAGGGACTCCATCCGCCGAAATGTTTGCTAACTACTAACTTACATACTAATTTCGCGGTTGCAATGCCGCATAAGGGCGTCCCCCAGGGAAGGGCTCGGACCTCGGCTTAGGGAATTGCTGGGGGACACCGCCGCTACGTCCCCCGGCAGCCGTTGCTGCATCGGAAAATGTTTTCTCGAAAGCGGCGGACTTTCGGTATTACGGGGGGGGTTCAAAAATAATAAAATAATTTGTGTGAAATAGTTATGGAAGTCGGTGCCAATTTTTAACCGACGAAAAAAAAGGAGGAGGTTTTCAATTCGACGCGTATCTTTTTTTATTTTTATTTTTATGTATGACCACGCATAACTTTTTACAGAGTATTCCGATTTTTTTACCACGTTTTTACTATGTCGCTTTCGGCAATCGATTTTAACCTAACTTCCCAAATCCCAATGAGCTAGAGACTGGAAACTTTATGTATAGTTCAGCTTTCGTTTAAAAAACGTGGTATAATGTTTTTTTCATCGAAATATTTTTAAATCAAATCGATTTAAAGGCACCTACTTCCTAAAATGTTTTACACAAATCATTTTATTCCTTTTGACGTCGGTTTTTAGGGTTCCGAAGTCCTACAAGGAACCCTTATAGTTTCGTCATGTCCGTCCGTCTGTCCGTCTGTCCGTCTGTCCGTCTGTCCTAATTCTTTACAGCTTAATAACTTCTACAGTTATAAACATAAGTAAATGAAATTTTGTTAAAAAATAGTTTACATATAGATCTCAATTTTAAAAGAATAAAAAAATATTCTTTTAAAATTGATCGTGTCGTCGATTAAAATCGTGTTGTATATCATTGAATAGGTCTACTAAAATGAAGGTAATGTTTGATACACCACTTTTTTATCAGGTGTACCATCTGCGAAATATAGCCCGCCAAAGTGGCTTGCAATGTGTCCCCCCCCCTGCCATTTCTAAACTATGCAATGTAGAAACTTATAATCTTCCACATTGATAGACCTTTGTGAAAACTCTCTTTTAAAATTATTTCGAGTATAATGTGATTATAATTTTTTGAGTTATAGAGAGAAAACTGAAAAATACTTAAAACGTCCTAGTTCAAAGGTCATTGACCTTAGAGAAAAATTATCATAGCAAATAATACTCCTTTAGCTACTTCTATTTGAAAAAATCACAAAAAGTAACTTTGAAATGACAAACGTCTTAAATTTGGCTTCTTGAATTTATCGCTAGATGGCGCTACTAACAACACGCTCTGAGTCGCGAATGCTGCCGATTATTGCAAAAACTAAAATAGCCATGATTAATATTCGATTTGATTCGTTTGTAATTACACCTACTTAAGGAACCCTATAATACTGAGCATGGCCCGACATGCTCTTGGCCGGTTTTTACTTTTTTCAAGCTTATTTTTGCTAATAACAACGTACAGATTCTGCGATCACAAAAGGGTTTTTTTTGTATGGGGACTCCTTTTGGGTTCTGAATTTAAATTTTTAGTATCTGCCATGACCATACGTATTTCTATGGCCGTAGGAAGCCGGTTGAAAGTTTCACAAATTATGTGAAAATAACTAGCTACCTATAACGGTTAAAAAGAAACCATAGTTATACAAATTCTTTGAAAGAAACAGCCTTGTGACAGACGGACAGACAAATGGAAGCACAGATAGACCATGATATAATAACACCAGGTAGTCTCTTCCCGTGACAGCTAGGTCACGTGATTGCCTCCGTACTACGTCATCGGCCGTGGAGCCAATAGCGGGCTGTTAGCGTGACACTTGTCAGTTTGATGTGCTGCCACTTTGTGAAAATAAATTACCCGAGCAAAATGCATTTTTTTCATTTACTTTCTTCTATAAAGAATCGCTTTTTAACTAGTAATTTAATATAGTTTCCTTTATTAACTAATTAGATGAATAACACGAGATAACAAATAGGCTAGTTAGGAATTTATTTTATATTCATTATGAACAAAAATCTCCTTAAGTGTATAGAAGATATTAATCAATGGCAGCACTGACCGTGACGTAGCTTGGATACAAAGTTGAAAAACATGACTTTCGTATTATCTCATCATCCCCTCAGAAACCTAGTAAAGTTTCCATCACTTTACTAGGATATAAGTATAATAATTATGTTCAATGATTACGACTGAAGGACATGTATCCATGGTCATGAATAAATTTAAAAAAAAAAAAAAAACGTAGCTTGGAGGCATCGCGCTGTCATTGCGGGAAGAGAATACCTGATGAAACATCTTATTATACCATGAGATAGACGGCATAGGCTTATTAATAGGGTCTCATTTGCACCCTTTGGTTACGGAACCGTAAAAAAAATACTCAAGCGCAAAATTGTAAACAGAACCCATTTTTAATTTAATTTATGTAAATTTATGTTATCTGAACTTTTAAGTCGCATCCAAATATTTGTTGATCACTACGTATAATTTCCGTGTCCAGTCGACTGCCTATCCAATTTGCTGCGTTGCGAGTGGCCAGCGTAAATTTACACTGGCGAGCAAATATTGGCTCACCCGGCCAGTAGCTCCCGCTGAAAGCCAGTGTCACATCGGCTCGGTCCCTTGTCCATTCAAGCTACAAATACTGATTGACTTTTCATAAGCTTGCACGCCTTTGTAAAACTCGCTTTTGAATTTACACGCTTACAACTGGGTGCAGAAAAAAGGATTTTTGCCGCTTAACTTTTTCCAATATAATCAATCATCATAATGATCAATATAATCATGTTGGTTTTTAAATGACAATATCTGGCGTTGCGTAGGTTTGTGGATAAGAATAACACAATTCAATTTTATGCATTTATCTTATTACAATGATATTTGAAAGTATAGATATGCCATACCCTAATAAAACAAACAAAAAAATGTTCCGTTCCGTTCAGCGACAGCACAATACACATAAACTACTACAAAGTAAGTTGGTTACTTCAAGTTAATTTCGCGTCACAATTGGAACACTTTCTGTACACACACGACGAAATTTTAGTTTTTTTTCGTCACCGGTCACGCTCGGCGCTTTACTTGACGCGGATTAATAGAAAAACGTCCTAATTATCTGTAATTTTAAATATCATTGTCTTGATAGCATTGTAGGAGTTACTCAATGGCTCTTTATTGAATAGGTACCCATAACTGCTTCGAAAAATCGTTGAACAGAAAGACAATAGATACGCAATTGAAATAAACAGCCTCCCACTGCTATCGAAACACTCTCGGTAGTCGCTCCTCATGCAAATTAGATTTTGAAGGTGCTCGAATTTTCAATAAAAGCAGCCCACGCCTTGAATATAGACATCAGCAACTTCTTAAAAGAATTACCCCCTGTGGTTAAGCTTATCTCTCGGCGTTTGTCTGGGGTGGCACCAACTTTTAGTGCTCTATTTTAGGTTTTTGGGGATCGAGTCACCCACGTCCGCCCCTTTTTTCCGAATCCCTACACGTGATCCCTGGGTAGTGCAAATCAGGTGACATACTGGTGGTAGGCCACGGCCGACGGCTTGCGACCGCTCACCGGGATAAGACGTGCCGCCAAGCGACCTAGTCGTGTTCCGGTACGATGCCCGGTGTAGCCACTTGAGAGGATGGGTCGAAATATCACATCCATCCACATATCTGCCATCCTCTCACCTTTGCTAAAAAAAAACTTTTAATTGTCTACGATCCTAGCCGGGAATCTCGAGGAAACGACACTAATGTCTCTTCAAACTTGACAAACTCTTTCATGTTTTATAAAAGAGTTTGAAAATAAATTGGTGCACTTTAAAGCTATCTCATATTCGCAAACTTGAAAGTTCTGGGTCAGAACTTAAGCTTGTAAGATAAGCCCGACACGTTTGTCTCGGCAAGTAATGGCAATTGATCTCGCGAGCCCCTTGTAAGATTTCCATTGGAGGGTTAGGTTAACAGTACAGCGAAACTTTGACATGGATTTATCCATCATGTTAAAATAATAATACTGTGCTGAAATTATGCTCCAGACCCTCCAAAACCGTTTCATGCGAAAGGCCGTGGGCACTCCGTGGTACTTACGCAATGTCCAACTCCACCTAGACCTCAAACTGCCGACCATTAAGCAGTTTTTCAAGCGTGTCTTTAAACGCTACTTCGATTCCGCTCCCAAGCATCCCAATCCCTTGGTCGTGGCGGCCACCGTATACCAGCCTTCAGCCATCAGCAAAATTCGCCGGCCCAGACACACACTCATCGAACCCGATGATGCAATGACCCTCCTCCAGGGGTCAGATAAAAATACAAGTACACTCCGACGCCGTCGTCCAAAATATCGTCCCCGCCGGCGAGGACCGACGCGACACCCACACGGATACTGAGAGTCCGACTCTCGAGAAAAAGAAACAGAACACGATGCAGCAGCGGCTGCTGGGGGGACCGGTGGCGGGGTCCCCCAGCTGCACCCTGAGTCGAGGTCCGAGCTCCCCCCTGGGAACGCCCTCACGGTGTCGCAACCGGAGATAATCTCGTCACGCGAGACCGGCCCTATGCTCTAGAGTAGTTCCTAGGAGTAGGCTATTGCGTAGCCACTGGTTAGGTTTAGGTAGGTCTTAGCCTCGCCGGCGAGGCTTGTCGATTAACGGCGATTCGCGATTAGCGCGTCACACACACACCCGATATACCGAAAGTCCGCCACTTTCGAGAAAATTCATTCCTGACGCAGCAACGGCTGCTAGGGGGACATAGGAACGGCGGGGTCCGCCGCGATTTTAGTTTTAAGTGTAGGAAAAACCTTCGGCGAATGGAGTCCCACATGGGACTATCCGCCAACTAGCCCGGTTAAGCAGAGATGGTACGTCGGTACTACCTGCGAGAATCAATTAGGAAAAAAAAAAGGAAAGATAGTCCGGATATATCATTTTAATAAGAGGGGTATACGAACAGATCATTTTGAAAACCAGATAGTCGGTACGTGGTGGTTGCACACAAGCGGCCTGTGGCTGACCGATGTTCTGTTGCGGACGTATCCCGGCCCGTTGATTATGTTGTGCATTATTGATTACCTTGATTACCAAGCAGATGCCTACGCCGCAGAGGCGACTACTACTAATATTTAATAGTTTTTTTTTTAAATTGCTATGTAAAAACCCAAGAATAATAATTTAGTGTTTAGGGAAAGCTAGTGTTTTTAATATTTATATGGTTATGGTAGAAAAAAAAAACTATTATAATTTTTTAGTTTATTTTATTACCAATCACGTGCGATTTTAATCTAAGAACACAGACACAACTTCTTCACAAACAATAACTTCACAATCATAGTGAAGGCAAAAACAACTATGCTCCTTCGTGTACACGCACACACAATGCACCTGAAGGATATTTGGTTTCGCGATGCTTACTAGACGATGCCGCGACATGTGTACCGAGAGGGGTGAGCACGGTTTGAGGTGCATGTGTGGCCATGAGCGTTGGTTGTATACACGAAGCAGCATGGTTTTTTTTTGGCTTCACTAGATTGTTCGCAGTACTTCGTCTATATTTTTTACTATGTCTGTGTCTAAGAATAGACAAGACAACTTCTTTCTACTCGTCGCGATATTGCAGGATATTTAGTTAATTTAGGCATTATGAGTTGCAAGACTAGACTTGTTTTCACCAACGATAAATCTCTGGTTAAACAACCGCTTACCCACAATTCCAGTACATTTTTCGAGTAACCCTCACGTTGATAAACACCGGCCTAAATGTGAATTTATGTAATTAGCCTCTTTTGTATAAACTTTTGTGTGTGTAAATTGAATGGTGCTACACTTTGGATTGTATTTTTTTTTTCAAATTGAGTGATGCTACTGGGACTCTGCAGTGCGTTTGTGTATTTGAATAATCAATTTTCCTCAATCTGTTATTTGCCAAGCGAGCTGATTTTCGTATTTTTATTACCTGCACGACATTTCTTTTAATGGTTAACTTTTGGCAATTATAAGCAATGCCTACGTTCAGGAAAGGATATAGACTGATAATAATCATAAATAAACAGTGGGTAATAATAATAATATAGAACCGCTTAGCAACAGATGGGCCTTTAGTTCGTTTCGCTATCATATACCTAACATAAAAAGCAATCAAATATGAAATCAAAAGCAAATAAAACATTTGGGAAGATACTATGCGTCAAATCCGCAAATCTGTTATTTCCGTTAATAATTATAAGATACTGTGCTAACTCGTCTTCCTTATCGTTAGAGGTATCTTTCAGGTTACCAGGCATGATTAATCCTGTATTTAGTTTGGGTCTGCATTCCGAAGTTTCGACCCAAACTTTTGTAGGTACAATACAAAATACTTTGCTCGTCTTCAACTTTTATTTATTTTGTTTTCAGTTATTTCAATAACACGTATAGGCATCATAGCTGTAGGTATTAACTTCGTTGAGATAATTTATCAACGCTTAAGTAATATTTCAAGAAAGTCATCTGTGTCCACGTCGCGCGTCGGGTGGAAACTGCGAGCTCACGGAAAGCGGAAAATTGACAGATTATCTCCTTTACATTTCCAAACTTATGTTTTATCTAATATTGGTGCTGCAACAATGGTTGCTAATCCTGTGTGGTTTCCAACAATGTAAAAGCCCTTCCGGACTTTTCAACATCAGTCAGTGTCATGAAGTTGACAAAGGGATATCGATTATACAGTCCAATAGATACCGGACGACACCGCCCAATATATCCTTAAAAGACATTTTTCCAGTTTTAAATTTTTCCGGTGTTACGGGAAGTATAAAGAAAGAAAATATAGACATACATACACATAACATGTTCCCCAAAGGGGTAGGCTGTGGTGTATAGTACACCATACACATTTTGCCAGTTATGTTATAAGTCTCATGTACCTAACATATAGGGGGCGATCCTATTGCCATTAACATTTATTTGAAAGAAAATATATTTTTCTTAAACATGCTTGGAAATTCGAATATTATTTTGACACTTCGTCAAGATAATATGTTGGTCAAATACATGCGAAGAGCGGCCGGCAATGTTAGTATGAAAATCCATATCTGTCCGGTTTAGCGGCCAAATAAATTACTATGAAAACTCGTATGTCGTGTTATTTAAAAATGGAACGAACTTTTTACTCCGAATAGCAACCAACGAGGTTACTTAACAAATATTTTTTTAATTTAAATTTTGAACTGACTTGAAAATAGACTAAATAGAGCTGTTTTAAGTAAAAAATAAACAAATTAACATATTGATGCAGAGACATGACATTTACCGTTGGGCGGTAAATGTCATGTCTCTGTATTGATGTTGATGCATGTTTTTTTTTTCTTATTGTCATTGATTCTAGAATTTACATAGGTACTACTTAGTTTGAATTTCCGCGCATTATTTGAGTAAAATACTATATAAGCCATGGCCGCAACCAGGCATTGATGGACTCACGTATGTGTGCCTCGGCTTCGTCTAGGCCACCATTTTCACATTCGTCCATCATTGGCTCTGTTGCCAGTCGCGGCAGTAACTATACTATATTAAATATTTTTATGAATAAAAGTATGTTCTGACCGCTGAAATAGATATATCTGTAACTATAATGAAAAATATAAGAACACAAGGAAGTGGATCACTTTACCATCGCTTTCAGCTAAGCAGCAAACAGCTAACTAGCAATTCCTGTACTGCTATAGGTATGTCACTATAAAGTAGGTACTCTTTATTTTTAATAAAAGTCAGTAAATGATTGAAGTCTAAGTCAGAAGCCCGATTTTCATTAAATTCTTCGAAACGTTAAAAATTAATCGGAATACTTGGAAAGAGGAAATTAGTAACTCGTGCCCGGTTTGTACCGTGATTACAAATCAATACAAATCTGATTAAATGACTAGGTACTTGATAATAAAGCTATAAAGTTCCAGTCAACCGCACGTCAGTGGTAACACTTGAATTACGAAAACCATTTACGAAGTATAGCTCAAACTGTTACCTCTGACGTTCGATCGACTGTACCTACTTAGATAATTATGTTGGTTGTCTTCAGTTTTTTTTTTTTTTGAATGTACTCTCGCAGATATCCACCCAAGATAGGTGCCCTAACTGCTTAACCGGGCGGGTGGCGGAGAATCCCGTTAGAGACTCCATCCGCCGAAAAAAATCCTAAACGTAACTTATAAACTAAAATCGCGGTTGCAAAACCGCATAAGGGCGTCCCCCAAGGGAGGGCTGGGACCTCGTCTTACTGTGGTATTGCGGGGGGTCTTCAGAAATTTGTGCTATGTATGACCTTTGTATAAAAGTCTACATCCGTAGATAAAGAGGATTTCTTGAACAACACTGTTGTGTGTTTTACGACGATATGGGCAAAATATCAAACCACAAGTTGCTCAACTTTGAACGCTAAAAACAATCGACCATAAAAGCCTATTGTTAAATATAATAAACATAACACATAACATAACATCACGCCTGTATTTCCCCGAAGGGGTAGGCAGAGATGTAATAGTACACCCACATTTCACCAGTTATGTTATAGTCCCATTTAATAGGGGGCGAGCCTATTGCCATAAAAAAATGCATTGTTAAATATAATGCATTCAAAAAATTCTGTCGACTAACTGAAGCGGATTCTGCAATCCAATTGGCCCTACCGAGGCGGCTATTGGCTAATCACTAACGCAGAAGTTCTGACGGCTCACATAAGTGGTCGAAACTTATTTGAAGTTTTCAAGTTGCGAATAGTGGCGACTTACTTCAGATCTATTATACTGATGTATTGACAGACATCGATCGCCTGTTATGAGGCGTCTATTGGTGTATGGTCGATGCTAAAAACAAACAAACAACGTACTTAGAATGCTAAACATCCATTATATTATAAAACTTCCTAAAACCATTAGCAAAACCACAGATAAGCTCTAATCTTCTCGCGATTTCTTCAGAGCATTGGCTTGGAAGCTCGTAAAGGTCAACAGGAATAGGCTTTGAGGGCTTAGTTCCACGTACCGGGGCAGTGAAGCGCCTGCCTGCCCGCTCGACTGTGAACGGATCTTAGCACGGTATAGCAATGGATGCAACGTGATTCTAGCTTGTATGTCTACTTTTAATTCATAGATAGAGAAAAATTGGGTGTATTCATATCAGACTAGGCGTAAGATATTTGACTTTCAGGTAATGTAGCGCAAAAGCATTTAAATGGATAAAAGTAGATTTTACCGAGCCATTAATTTATTGTTTGTAAATAGAAGTTTTAGCGTCGAATCATTAGTTTTTTGTTTACCTAGATCAGCGTGGAAGCGAATATGAAAATGTTTTTTTTTTCAATATACTCTATATACTTTTTCTATTAAATCTACAAAGAATGAGCTAAACATGAGATCACGTTCAATACAATAATAATGTAGTATGTACTACCTAACATTCTGTAGGGTGAATTGTAAGTGCCACACTCAAACCCAGGAGGTTTAAGTGGTACTTTTGTACTAATTATAATTATGTATATTATTGATAATTTAATAAAAAAAATAAAATAAAAAAAAAACAAATAACAGGACGGTACCATAAAGGCATTACGCCATTATCGCGTCATGAGACATTAGCACATTGTTAGTCATCGGCGTACCCAGCTTTCGGCCTAAGGGTGGGTGGGGGGTTGGGCTAATCAAGAATTTATTGTAGATATTAAATTGCATGAATTAGCATAGATACAGTCAGTTCTAGTAAGATATAAAGAATACTGAGAACCATGAGAGGAAAATATAACGCGAGCAAAGCGGGTCGAAAAATTCTGGTATTTTTGCGAGAATGTACGGAGATAAAGCTTGATTATTTAGTAGCATGAGCGGAGCGAGCGTGAAAAAGCTTCCTCACATAGCACGTAGAAAGAGTTATGACTCTCTGTTACGCTTCGTTACACTTCTCAACTTCTTCGTACCGGTCTGGTGGAGAGCCAGCCTAAGACATTCTTAACAAGAAAAGCCAATAACACTTTGCTCGCCCCAGAACCACTAGACCAATTAAGCAGTTTAGCCTCCTAAATTATTTAGACAAAGCCCAATCATTTTACTCTGGACTGTTTTCATAGCGGGATAATTAGATTGGGTTAGGTTAAATTGGTTGATTCCAACCCGCTGCAGATGAATTGGGTTAGCTTGAGAAAAACGAATTTGTTCTAAAATTGAGTTTGGACAATAACATTATAAAACGTCGGGCTTTCTAAACCGTTTTAGTAGCAATGACCCTGAACGAATAAGAAGATCGTTGTTGCCGTGTGTTTCTTGATTCTATTTTTAGGGTTCCGTATTAAACTTACCCAACTCCAACGTTTTATTACATAAAAAAGCCCTTTTCAAGGTGTTTTATTCCAGCAGTCTTAAAAACGGTCATATTAATAAAGAAGTACAGAACTTGGTTACATACTGAAATCAACAACAAATAATAAAATAAGGTAACATTAATAGATGAGTGTGGTAGCGGTGGCACGGAACCCTTACTACCACACAGTCCGAGTCAGTTTGTTGCGCGAGTCCGACTCGCACTTGGCCGGTTATTTTAAATACGTTTTTTTATGTTGCCAAACAGGACAACAATTAAATATAAGTAGTAGCCGCTGCCATGCCTACATTTAAGTATGTGTTCTGGGCGTTGGCAATGCCGCTGCCGTTGCTGCTGCCAATACCGCTGTGAATACCGCTGTCACTACTACCCCTGCCGCTGCCACTACCGCTACCGTACGTTTTTATGTTGGCAAAAATGACAACGATTACCTATCTGATGGAAAATATGTAGTTGCCACCGCCTACACTTAAGTACGTGTAGAGTTCGCCGCCCGCTGCAATTGCCGCTGCCGCTGCGGCTACCGGGTGCCTGCCGCTGCGGCTATCGGGTGCGTACTGCTGCCTATACAGGATGAGTTTTGAAAATAGAGTCTGTAGTTACCACCGCCTACACTTAAGTACCCTTAAGTACACTTAAGTGGAGACCGCGAATCGGCAAACGCAGCGTAGGGCGCCCCCCTGCCAGGTGGACCGACGACCTAAAGAGCGTGGCTGGGGGGGACTGGACGCGGAAGGCAGAGGATCGAGCGTTGTGGCGCAACTTGGGAGAGGCCTATGTCCAGCAGTGGACTGCGATAGGCTGAGTTGATACACTTAAGTACGTGTAGAGCTCGCCACCCGCTGCGATTGCCGCTGCCGCTGCGGCTATCGGGTGCGAACCGCTGCCTATACAGGATGAGTTTTGAAAATAGAGTCTGTAGTTGCCACCGTACAGTCGACTGCATGACAGTGGTAACACTTCAATTTGAAAGCCGCTCTTACTGCTTACGAAATAAAGATGCTGCTAATGTCAAAGTGTTACCACCGACGTGCGGTTGACCGTACGTGTAGAGCTCGCCGCCCGCTGCGATTGCCGCTGCCACTGCGGCTATCGAGTGCGTACCTTTGCCTATACAGGATGGTTTTGAAAATAGAGTCGTTGTGAAAGTGCTTTAATTATCACAATTTATGAAGTAATCCATCTTAATAAATATTAAAACATCCATAGCCAGTTATTCTATACATTTAATAGTTTGGTTTATTCAGTGAATTTGTCTCATTCATTATATAATTAACCTACATTATTCTCATACAATTCTATCCAAATCATTTAACAAACCATTGTGCATTGTACCATTTATTAATTGAAAAGAGTACACCCATGGAGTTTCTCATGGATGTCATAAAACAGAAACGCTTATCATGTTAATTAAATTTTATACTTACATACGAGTGCATGTGTTAAAAACATAATAATATGTAGGCACATATTATTATTTAAACATAATAAATGATATTTTGCTTTCCTAGCCATCAGTGAGTGTGTTGTGTCATTGTGTTATTTCAACTGGGTCGTTAAATTTTGAATTATTTATCGGTTTTCAGTATTTGTTTACTCATTGGAAGTAGTCTCTATTATTGTATATGTGTTATAATTTTTTATGTTGTTGAAAATGTTTATAAAGATCTTTGTGTGAATTACCTACTATTGTAAATACAATGAAGATATCGCTTTGAACCTGGGTTTTATAAAAAAATTACTAAATATTAGTGTATAAATCGATGCAGATGTGTATAGATCATTAGATGGAAGACTAATGGAAAATAACATGAAGTATGTATCGTTTTTGTTTTACAATTTATTGCTATTAGTTGGCAGATAAATAAATCAATGTGAAAAGTTGTAAAAGTTGTTCATAATGATGAGTACAATGAACCCTTTTCGGGAAAGAAGCCATTAAAATTTCAGCATGTATATACATTTACCCATGTTAGGTATATACCTAACATGGGTAAATACCTAGTAAAGTAAATAGGTATATACCTAACATGGGTAAATGACATTTTTCTAAAGTAACTACCATCCCTAAGTGACTTATTTTATTTAAAACATTAATTTATGCCGAAAATATCGTGTGTTGTTCCAAGTGTGTTTTAATCATAATTATTATGCGTGTTAAGATGATAATTATGAACTCCGTAATACTTCCCCAGTCAGTTTTGTGATTGAGACCTTGTAATTACAAACTTGGATGTTTATTAAGAAATTATGAAGCCTCAATTATAAACCCATCTTTAGAGCGATTAATTGGGTAATGAGTTTTCCATGCTATATGAATTCTGTAAATACTTAAACATCTCAATTTGCAGTGACGAGACAAGTCGAAAATATTTACACCCTATATAAGTCAGCATATTTAAAATTACTTAGTGTAGATTATTATAATAAATTAGTTGGTACCTACTGTGTAGCTGATGTTATCACCTGCTTACTACAGGCCTCCTTCAAATTCAAATGTTTTTGATTTCAAATAAACCTAATTACAGGCACTTTTGAAACGTCAGGCTCTAGTTGCACGGTTCCAAATTGTGGGTCCTATGGAGAAGAACCGGCATGAAACTCCATGGATGTACTCTTTTTAGAATAGGTTATTGTTTATTATATCAAATTCAATTAATATAATGTAGGTTAATGTAAGAAATAAAAAAGAGTTTGAAAGTGAGAATATTGCCTTAAGAAATAAACCTAAAACGAGTTGCCATAGTATATAGGAGCTGACCCAGTCCCGACAGACGGCACCCGTTCACGAGAATGACGCGAGCATCAGCCATCGCTTAACCATATTGCTTTTTGCGTTTAAACCCTAAATGACATGACACCACATGACACCAAAGATGAAAAATCGCTATGAAAAGCCGGTTTTTAAAGTAAAATATCCGTCGATATAAATCACAGATAATATTTATTTATTTATTTATTTATTTATTTAAACTTCATGCAACATGTGTACATAGGCGGACTTAATGCCTTAGGCATTCTCTCCCAGTCAACCTTAGGGTGATACAGAGATGACAAGGCAGGTGCAATATTGATTCACGACACAAAACAAGATGAGAAATAAATTACCACTAAAACAATAGATAAACATACATGGTATATATATATAACATACAATAAGTACTAAATATATATAATAATATACTATTATAGTCATAGATAAAATACTAATGAGATGATTCTGCCAAAATTTTATCTAGAAAGAACTTCCGAACTTTCCTTTTAAAAGAGTCCCGACTGGTGGCCATCCTAAGCTCGAGAGGTAGCTCATTCCAAAGAAGAATTGATTGAATATGAAAGGATGAGTGAACAAAATTAGAGCTATGATAAGGGCAATGTAGAAGACGATTATTAGAAGACCGTAGGTTTCTTGTGTGTGTAGAGCATAAATATTGAAAGTGGGGAGTTAGGTAAAGAGGGGGGAAAGGAGAATTAAGTAAAGAAAAAAGCGTAGTCAAAGCACGTACTTGTCTCCGCTGACGAATGGGCAACCATTTAAGTTCAGACCTATATGAAGAAACATGATCATACTTTCTCAGGTTGTAAATGAACCTGATACAATTGTTAAGCAGCCGGTCGAGCTTACTGAGTAAGACTGAAATCAAATCGTAGTAGCACATGTCACCATAGTCGATTATAGGAAGGACTAGAGTCTGCACAAGCATTATTTTGGTCTTGGCGGGTAAAAAGTTCCTCAGGCGGTAGAGGGAACGCAACGTACCGTTGACTTTTTGGCTTACCTTGGTGACTTGTATGTGCCAGTTAAGTGAAGAATCAAAATGTAAACCAAGGTTTTTGACGCTAGAGCTGATTGGAATGACACAATAATATAATACTATATAAATAGTGAAAAGAAAAATTCGCTCATGAGCAGGATTTGAACCTGCAAGTTCTGGTTCAGAAGATTTTGGTATTTTATTTTCACTATTTATATCTGTAGATTTCGGTTTGCATGCCGTTAAATAATAGAATAATATAACTGACAAGAAATGATTCTCTGATAATAATATTAGTGGTATATGAATGTGCAGAAGTATTGGCTTAAAATAAATTAAATTAATTTAAAGTAGGTATAGTAAAAGCTCCAGTTACAGACAGTGCCCCATTGTTCGACACAAAAGTAACCAACTTCAAAAAATAAGAGCAAAATTATAATTTGGTATACAGTTAAATATTATTTAATAAACATTGAACTGTTAAATAGTGCACCACAAGCAGCTACGTAAAAAATCATCACGAAACCAATGTATTAAAAAAAACAACTTGTGATCGTCCCTTAAAGTGTCGATAGTTGGGGATGTTACGTTACTTTAATAATTATTTTGAAGATTTTTCCAAGTTTACACAAACTGACTGACTGTTTCACTACCTCGTTGGTCTAGTGGTCGCAAGCGCGACTGCTGAGCGTGGGGTCCTGGGTTCTATTCCCGGGTCGGGAAAAGTGTTATTGGGTTTTTTTCTTTAGGAACTTCTCAGTAGCAGCACGGAGTCTTGATTTGTCCCCGGTTAATGGCAATAGGCTCGCCTCCTATAACATGGGACTTATAACATAACTGGCGAAATGTGAGTGTACTATACATATTACACTCACATTTCGCCAGTGTTCAGAGATTGGGGAATACAGGCGTGATGTTATGTTATGTTGTTGTTTACACAAACAAATATTTCAAACAGCAAAAAATTCATAAATACTTTATAATATAAAAAGATAACGAGGACTGTGAACATTTGTCGTAATTTTATTAGCGTGTTCTTTGACATTTTACTTTTTAATTACATCATGGACGGCCAGAGACCAGACTGGAACGCACTGCTTGTTGTTCCAAAACGAATTTGATTACTGTTTATTTTAGGGAGAAGACCTAACATAAAAATATAATAATAAAAGTAGTCATAGACACTTATTGCTATTTTTTGGCGCAGTAATCAGTATAGTCTCGTTATCAGCGCATAGCAGAACAGTCTGCGGGACATACACGTCTGCAAAAATGTGTAATGTCACTTGGTCTTGGCCTTACGCATCCAGTCTACTCCAAAAAACTTCAATATTACTTAATACAAGGGTTCCCAACCTTTTACCAAAGGTACGCACCTACCCCAACTTTTTCCAAAAATTATTACCCCCATTACGCCCCCCCTTCCCTTACCTATTAGGGTAAAAATAGGAGCTGAGAGTTGATGCCGTGTGCCACGTACGCTGATTCGCGTCAAGTAGGTAACTTGATGTGATTACATACAGGTCACTGCTACCTCAGGGTTGATAGCATCAAGACATTTTTCTAATACTAAAAACATACATTTTAATAAGTGTAGTTTACGTCCCCCTTGGGTCACTTTACGCCCCCCTTGGGTCACGCTATGCCGCCCAAGTGGGGCGTGCCTCACTGGTTGGGAATCACTGATTTAATAGGTTATGGTTAACATTTTTTGTTATCATCTTTCTAGATAGGTATAGGCAAACGTCACAAAATAGGCACTGATTTTGACAAAATAATATCAGAATGGTCGTACAGTGGATAAACTGTAATATACATGTATTAAACGTACCTAACTTTCACATTAAATTTACTGTTACGTGCTCAAAGTATCGTCATTTGTTGAAATAACGATATCTTTGTCGAATAGTCCGTGACTTAGCGTAGGCTTACGGGCTATATTATATCCTAGGCAGATGAGCTCCAGCAACATCAGTAGGTACCTTAATAGGTGAGTAAGTGATAACATTTACCTTTTTAAGATCTAATGGCTTCTATACAAAATTTGTGCTCGGGTAATGGCAATAGGCTCGCTCCTTATTACCTGGGACTGATAACATAACTGGCGAAACGTGGGTGTACTATACATATACACTATACACCCTCTGCCTAACCTTTCGGGGAAGTACAGGTGTGATGTTATGTTCTATACAAAATTGACTATTTCCACATGCAACCAATGCTTTGCGAATACGCGAAAAACTGTTTGAAATCTAAAACGGGTAAACAAGAGGATGACGAGCGTAAATATGATAGGTGGTGCGGCGGGGCGAGCGTCAACGAGTGCACTTCACCGTACGTTTGCATTGTTCAAACTTCAAACGTACCTGTCGTTCGTCAAATCTGCGTCTTTTTTTCATAAACTTTTCATTGATCGTGACGCGAGTTTTGTGAGTATTTTAGCATTTCATGACGAAATGGAAAAATAAACCCTTCTGGATTGTTTATATAAGTGTCATATTGACGTCTGTGGTCTAGTGGTTCGAGTGTCGGACTGCTGATCACGAGGTCGTGGGTTCGATTCCCACAGGACACAAATATTTTTGTGATGAACATAAGTGTTTGTATTGGTCTAAGTGTTTTTTTTTTTTTTTTTTTTTTCCGGTTCCGGCGTTCGATAGTTTAGACGTCACGAAGTGCGCTCCAAAGAAATATAAGCAATAAAATGTTAAAACTTTACAAAATTACAAACTGTGCAAGTGAATCCAAAAACAAAGACTAGAAGCGTGATTAAAACAATAAAAATCGTGTGTGTTTCGTGTTCCTGATCAAAATACTGCGTAAATAACATCGTCACATAACCTATAAACAAAAGTTGACTTTTTTTTTTTTTTTTTTAAATTTATTCATGACCATGGATACATGTCCTTCAGTCGTAATCATTGAACATATTACTTGTATCCTAGTAAAGTGATGGAAAATTTACTAGGTTTCCGAGGGGATGATGAGATAATACGAAAGTCATGATTTTCAACTTTGTACCATTTATCCACACTTGTACACGTTAAAGAGCACTTAACATTTAATAATCCACCATTATTACACATTAACACTCGAAGAAACACAAATTTTGGAAAATAATACAAAATCCACAACATGATCTTTACGAATTTTCCCGCCAACCAGTTGACTTTTACATCCAGCAGTGATACCAACATCAACATTGAAGAAAGCAATATTACGTTTCGTTACACGCAAATTTTCATATTAATGTTACCACATCTGCAAATAAAATTATTGGAGTGTTGCCATAACTAGAAAATAAATCAGTACGAAACTAAAAAAGTGTTGCAATTACTAAAACTAAATAATGGTAGAAATGGACGACCAAATGCAATTATTATTTTCAAAAATAAAGGAAGAAATGGATAAACAAACAGCAACCTTAACAGATTCTATCACAAAAGCAGTATTGGAAAAAATGGATGATAAATTGAAACCAATTATGGAAGAAAATTTATATATGAAAAATGAAATAAATAAATTAAACGAAAAAATAAAATACCTGGAACGTGAAAAGAAGGAGAACAATTTGATATTCTATGGCTTCGACGAGACCACAGAAAGCATAAATTTAATAGAAACGGTAACAAAAACTCTAAAAGACTCTGGCATCGAAATTTGTAAACAAGATATCAACAAAGCATTTAGAATTGGCAAGGCAAAGGATAAAGCACGCCCGGTTTTAATTAATATGTTGAATGCATGGAAGAAAAACGAAATTTTACGAAACAAGAAAAAGCTACCAGAAAAGATTTTTGTTACAGAAGACTTCAGCAAAGAGGTTTTAGAAAAAAGAAAAGAACTTATGCCTCAACTGAAGGAAGAAAGGAAAAAGGGACGCATAGCGTTCATAAAATATGACAAACTTGTAGTCAAAGGCGAAGCGGGTGCAATTCGGGATAAAAGGAAGAGAGAGCAGTCTACCTCACCAAATCTAACATCCACCACTGGAAGTACTCCGCTGAAAATAAACAAAATAAATGCCTTCGAACGCATGTACCGAAATAGATCCCAACCAACATCAGATTTAAACATAGAATAGCAACCAACACACATCGGGAACCGGAAGATTGAAACAAATGTAAGAAAAATATTAAATGAAACAATGAAAACCAACATACCTCCCCCAAGCCGGCTGGTCCCCGTGGGGGTTTTTGACCACTCCCTTCCAGCTCCAACAGGAGAAAATAATAACAATAGCACCCAAGTCCTAAGTACTAAAGAAAATAAAATACCTTATATTGCTACTTTAAACTGCCTGTCATTGAGAACCCAAGAGAAACTTACAGAATTGGAGCTAGCTCTTTCAAAAATAAATTGGGATGTAATAGGATTAAGCGAAGTAAGAAGATTAGGAGAAAGCATTGAAGATCATAAGGAATATATTCTATATTACAAAGGTGAAACAAAGGGAAGCTACGGTGTAGGCTTCATAGTTAAAAAATACTTAGAAAGAAACATAGAGGAATTCAAGGGTATATCAGAGAGAATAGCTGTTCTTAATATGCATCTGCCAGGCTATAAGAATAAATGGTCGATTATCCAAGTATATGCACCCACTGAACAACAGGAAGATCGGGTTAAAGACCTTTTCTACGATCAACTGTCATCAGCCTTACAAGAAACGCACAAAAATGTCATAGTCATGGGTGATTTTAACGGAAGAATAGGCTCTCAACGAATCGGTGAAGAAAAAGTAATAGGCAATTTTGGCTTTGGAAGAAGAAGCAAAAATGGAGAAAGGATGCTCAATTTGGCCATTGAAAACAATCTTGCATACATGAACAGTTTTTTCAAAAAAAATACAAACAAAAAGTGGACTTGGATTTCTCCAGATGGATCATATAGGAACGAAATTGATTATATAGCAACTAACAATAAAAAATCTTTCTAGGATATTAGTATCCTAAACCAACTCAACTTTAACACCAATCACCGAATGGTAAGAGCAGCACTAAACAGCATGGAACCAAAAAAAAGTAGAAACAAATTTAATGTAAAAACAAAGGTAAGTGTAAGGTGTAAGGAACAAAACAAACAACAAAATGGAAGAGAAGTACGAAAAAGTAATAAATGAAATATATGGACCACTATCCAACAAACCTAGAACTAAAACCAACAACAATCATATTGGAAATGAAACCCAAAATTTGATAGTAGAAAGAAGGCAGCTCTTAAAACTTGGAAAAGACAAACAAAATCTCAAGTCTATTTCAGAATTGAGTAAAAAAATCAGCAAAAATATCAAAAAAGACAGAACCAAAAGAAGAACAGACATACTGACCTACCACATAAAAAAGACAGGAGGAGTTAAAAAAGCTTTGAAAGAACTTGTAGAGACAAAAAACTGGATACCAAACATGAAAAATAAAGTAGGAAAAAAAGAGACAACAAGAAAAGCTATAATCCAAATAGCAACCGACTTCTATAAAAGACTTTACTCAGCTGAATGCAATGGCCCAGATTTAACCATGAATCTTGAAGAAGACGAGGAAGAGTATACACCAGATTTTCTACTGTCAGAGATAGAACAAGCTATTAACAGTCAAAAAAACGAAAAGGCACCCGGACCAGACCACATAACAAACGAGATGATCAAAATATCAGCAATAGTACCAGAAAACATAAAAAAAAACTTACAGAACTATACAACACCATATTAAATACAGAATACATACCGTCTCAGTGGACTAAGAGTATAATTATATTATTACACAAAAAAGGAGATAGGAATATCATTGAAAATTATAGGCCTATAAGCCTTATGTGAAACATTTATAAAATATTTTCTAAAGTGATCTTAAATAGAATAACAAGGACAATGGACGAACAACAACCCATGGAACAAGCTGGTTTTAGAGCGGGATTTTCAACTGTTGATCATATGCATGTTATAAAACAATTAATAGAAAAATGCCAAGAATATGATAAGGCCTTGTACATCGCTTTCGTAGACTATAGTAAAGCATTTGACTCAATAAAACATGATTCGCTTTGGAAAGCTCTGATACAGCAAGGAATGGCAAAGAAATATATACGTATAATTCAAAATATATATGCAAATAGCACAGCACAGATCAAACTAGATTTAACTGGTGAAGAGTTTCCAATTGCTAGAGGTGTGAGACAAGGGGATCCGTTATCTCCAAAACTTTTCTCAGCAATTCTAGAAAGCATATTTAGGAATCTAGATTGGGATAAATTTGGCATAAATATTAACGGCAGGCAACTTAATCACTTAAGGTTCGCGGATGATTTGGTCCTTATATCAGACAACGCTAAGACGCTCCAAACTATGCTACAACAGCTAACTGTGGCTAGTAGAGTAGTTGGCCTTACCATGAATAAGTCAAAAACAAAAATAATGACTAGTAGGGAAGAAATAGCCATAGAAGTGGATAAAGAAACTATTGAATATGTTAAAGACTACACATACTTAGGACAAATTATATCATTCAAAGACCAAACTGACTTAGAAATAGAAAGAAGAGTGTCTTGTGCCTGGAAAAGATACTGGTCTCTTAAAGAAATACTTAAAAGTAAACACTTTCCCATGGTAGCCAAGAAAAAAGTATTTGGTTCGTGTATCTTGCCGTGTCTAACGTATGGGTGTCAAACTTGGGCGCTGTCTCAGAAACATTACCTAAAACTGAGAACATGCCAAAGGGGAATGGAAAGAAGCATGATGGGTGTCACGCTTAAAGATCGTCAAAGAGCAGAAGAAATAAGAATAATAACAAAAGTGGAAGATATAATAGAGAAAGTTAGGCAACTGAAGTGGCGATGGACTGGACACATGACAAGAGACAGCAAGGTGAAATGGACACAAATTATAACAGAATGGCAACCGTGAGATTGAAAAAGGAAAAGAGGAAGACAATTAAAGAGATGGACAGATGACATAAAGAAAGTCGGAGGTGTAATCTGGTCAAGAAAAACAAAAAACAGGACAGTATGGAAGCAGCTGGAAGAGGCCTACGTGTCACAGGACACGCTGACCACTAAGAAGGGAAACCCGATGTTTTAGAATTTAAGTTTAACACGTTAAAACTATTTTGTAGTATCAGCAATAAAGGCTTAAATAAATAAGTGTTTCGTATGTATTATAAGTATGTGTTTGTTTATGCGCCACCCTGTATAATAGGTAGTATACTCTTTGATAAATTATTTTCTCCGGATAAGAAGACAGGGTCTATAAGTGCCACCTGTGTGAATTCCATTCGAAAATAAGTTTTTAGTAAATGATTAGTAAGTACTTATCTTGGGGCTCGTGGCGAAGTAACAACCGCGAGGATTGTACAGTGGACCGTACGTCAGTGGTAACACTTGAACTACGAAAACCGCTCTTACTGCTTACGAACTTTAAAGCTGGAGTGGATCGGCACCTAATAGGTTTGCTCGCTCCATCGTCGACCACATCTTGACAAAGCAGATTTATATGTCATAAAAAAAGACGCAGTCAAAGTCAAACTGTTACCACTGACGTGCGGTCGACTGTACGGTCTGCAAGGTTAAGCTGCGGTTGCCGCGGTCAGTCTTTGGATTGTTGACCGTTTCGTTATACACCAAAACCCCTCCATCCCTCGGAGAGCACATTTGACCATTTCGTTACACACCGAAACGCCTCCATCCCTCGGAGACCAGGTTAAGCTTTTGGTCCCGGTTGTCATACGAATATCTGTGGCAGTCGTTACGGGTAGTCAAAAGCCTGTAAGTCTGACAAGTGATCTAACCTCCGAATGTCAGTATTACCCAGTAACTGGGTTACGGCATGCTGGTGGCATTCGCTCCGTGTAAAATACTGATGTTCAGGCGCATCTGGTTAGACTGGAAGCTGACCCCATCATAATTGGGAAGAAGCGAGGAGGATGATGATGATTTGCAAGTATCTATGTTGTATGTTCCTTTACAAAATGATTTTCACGAGTAAGTTTTTTAAATAAACATCGTTCGGTGAACCCAAGTCTTACTTTACTTATTGGACCTCGATTTTCTACTATAACAAATTGACAAAGTGGGTATTTGAAGATTTTATTAAAATTAAGTTCTTCTAGTTACTTAAAACTTAAGGATTAGGTAATCTATACATATAAAAGGCTTTGTCCTGAATGACTGACTGACGGATCAACGCACAGCCTAAACCACTGATCGTAGAGACCTGAAACTTGGAGGGTGTGTTCTTTGTATGACGTAGGCATCCGATAAGAAAGGATTTTTCCTAATTCTATCCCTAAGGGGGTGAAAAAGGGGGGCAAAGTTTGTATGGGACAGCGTGATTCCTTGGTCCAATCTACTTCAAATTTTGCATAAACCTTTATTAACAGAATTGATGGAAGATGTGTTTCGTATTTTATTGAAATCATCCCCTGACGGGATAAAAAAGAGGTAAAAAGTTATTTTGGCGGTGATTTGCTTCGAAGTTGATATCAATACTTCTTAGTGCTTTTGATTTAAATTAATCTGTGAAATTGCATTTTATTTTGACACATGTTTGAAAACTCAATCCGATTTTATTCAAAAAAGGTTGAACTCACTTAAGAACATAAGGCGGGCTCCACACGTTGGCCCCAACGTTGGGGCGAGCGTTGGCCCGTAATTATGCCTAGCATCCACACGTTGGAGTTAATGTTACTTTAGTTCCGTCAGAGCCAATGTAATGACGTCTGAAATAGATGTTGCGCTGGAGACTTTAATATTATTGAGTGCTTAAGAGCTGAACTGTCAATTAAAATAACACAATAGTTAAACAATGGACTTCGATTTTGAAAAATGTTTTGACTAACAAAAGAATATCATGGTTATTTGTTAATAAACAAAGATTTTTTATAGAAATTCTATAACTATTTGCGTTATTTTCAAGACGCGGTGACCGTACGAACAAGCTCATTCGATTCACCTTACTGCATGAGTGCTGCGTCAAGACTGAGAAAACCGCCAACGTGTGGGCGCATCGCCAACGTTGGCGCATAATTCCTTTGATAAAACCGACACGCGACGGCGGCTGGCTCCATACGTTGGCCCCAACGTTCGGGCCAACTCCATTTTCCCGATCCACACGTTGGCGAATAGTGTTGGCGCCAACGTTCGGGCCATCGTGTGGAGCCAGGGTAACTGCCAATGCTTGCCCCAACATTCGGGCCAACTACATTTTCCCGATCCACACGTTGGCGAATAGCGTTGGCGCACACGTTCGGGCCAACGATTAGAGCAGGGGCCGGGGTAAGCAAATACTCTTTAAAATTGGAAGGTCTCTAAAAATATCTGTGTTTGATTTGTCGTGTATAATAATACTTATAGTTTTCTTTAAGTTTGTCTTAGAAGTTTAATTCAGTGTGTATTGTTTTTCACAATTTTATTTCTAGAGATTCCCCTAACATCATCGAATTACCCCTTCGATTTCAAGAGAGTGCAGTTTCCCATCAAAGTCTGCTTCGCAATAACTATACACAAAGGTCAAGGTCAAACTATTAAGGTAGCGGGAATAGACTTGAGGGAAAGCTGCTTCTCTCACGGCCAGTTGTATGTGGCATGCTCCAGAGTAAGCGCACAGAGTAGCCTGGTATTCTAGCTCCCGAAGGAAATACAAAAATATTGTTAACAAAGAAATACTGCGGTAGGTGTGTAGTATTTCGATTTCGTTGTAAAAAGATAATACTTCTTGCTCAAATTAAATTGCAGAAATTTAATTTTATTTTCATGTTTATTTAACCTTTAAATCCCTACACTATGATAAAGATTGTTAAATTTTATAAGGTCGCGGGAATCCACTGGATGCGGAAGGCGCAGGACCGGTCGTTGTGGCGATACTTGGGGGAGGCCTATGTCCAGCAGTGGACGTCTTTCGGCTGAAATGATGATGATGATGATGATATTTTATAAGTATTTGAACATAATAATTGATATGTTATAGCAAAATTAATAACGTAAAAAAACAACTAAAAATCCTATTAGAACCATTTTTGACTTCTACGCGGACGAAGTCGCGGGCAAAAGCTAGTTCTATAATAATTTAGTTCCATGTATCTAAGATCTTTATGTAGGCTATCAAAATAAAATATTTTCAGAAGCAACTCATTAAATATCCAGTCTGGTTTTGTCAGAAGGGTTGAAAAAGAGAAAAATCAGCGATAAGAAAAACAGTAGGTAGCCGTGATCATTGTATTGTGAAACAAAAGATGTTATTGCGAATAATGAATATAATATATTTTGCGAACAAAAGAAGGGTCGCTGTTCACAGAATTTATCGTAAGTAATATAATATATATATCTAGGGTACAACAGAATATTGGTTATGATTCCTGACCCGCGGAGTACCTTTTTCAGGAACTTTTGTGTCTGTCTGTGTATGTCGTAGGATAATCAAAAAAATCGGATTTTTGCGTAAATCCTAGGGCAAAGGACCGGATAATTGGAAGTTTTTCGTTATCATCCGAGCTATTTTTAGGACCATTGCAAAAATCCGGCTTATCTTAGGTTAGTCGCGAATAACAGCTCACGTAATGAGCGCTGATTGGCTGATATGAACGTTATGCAATGACGGATGCGCTGATTGGCTTACTGCTACATTCCTTCGTCTTTCGAGCCATGTTCTGACCAACCAGAATGAAGATTTGCGTTCAGGTTTCTAATCGTCCTAAACAAACTGGAATTTTTGCAATGATCCGTCCTACTGGATTTGGTCATCGTTACTTGTAAATTTATTGTAATTGTTTACGTTATTATTATGGTTTTGTATGTCTAAAGTTTTATTCTGGGCAAAAATATCTGACTACAGCTATACTGGACTGAGGAGAATATGACCCCGCCTGAATTTCTGGATGCAGCAACGTAAATGACGAACAATCTTTTACCAGAAAAATCAAGAAAAACTACGACAATGTTACCAAGATTTTGACTTTGATATTTTATTTAAAATTGTATGAGTTTAGATAAAATAGTGTATGAAACTGACATAACTAGGTATTAAAACACTCGTGTGATACTATTAAAAACTCACACTCGTGTTTTAATAACCCCTATTATCCAACAGTTTCATAAACTACTATTATAAAATGCTTATTTATTGGATAGAATAAATTATCAAGTTTTACGGCACATATAGGTACCAATTTGCTTAATTTAAATCTGATATACCTACTTAATAGTAAGATAAGGTGGGGATTATACTTTATCGGTAGTGTTTTTCATTTATCCTCAAACAAAAAAAAATCTCCTCTAATATTCATATTTTTTATAACTAAATATCGTACATAAACCCAATAGTTATTCATAAAGCCCTTATTTTACAAGTAAAAACAGAGCCAATGGATTAATATTTTAATAAGGTTACAACCCCGGCAAAGTAACTGGGTTGGATATATCTACGGAACATGAAAGCGCTGGATAATGTAGTAAAATATGACATCGGGCTGCCGAAAGCTAGTATTGTAATAAATCTTACCTATATCATGACCTTCTGTAAAGCATAATAAATGGTCATGGTACCTAGTTTCTATAATAGCATTTGCCTATAACATACATGTCTCAGTAACAATAGTTGTAAAGAAACAATGATAGGTCCGCACACAGAAATAGAGTAGAATGGTTGTAATCACAATTTTACTTGCAATTCATGCGTGACAACTTTCCAACAAAATACGCCTTACATATTGACGTCATTAATTAAAAAAAAAAAAAAACAAATGTACTTTACAGCTTTTGTTTCTGCAGTTAGAAACAGCACAATAAGGCATTTTTGCGGGTTTTTGTTACAATCTTTACAGAAAAAAGTCATAAGGCGTACTGAGAAAGGCTTTGAAATGCCATGCACTATGATGCAGAGTGTTGGCACGCGCGCCCTGCCCACTTTTCCATTCTATCTATTTCTGTGGGTCCGCACTTAATGTTGACTTAGGTTTTCGAAATATGACACTCTTTTTTTTTTTGCCCTGGGGAAATCCTAATGGACGCACTCCGCCCGGGGTAGGCGGAGCCAGTGTCGGACTCTTACCGACTAAAACCACCACGGTGTTCCTTCAACTACCTTAGCCGGGGGCGTTGGAACCCGAGAGTATTCACACAACCACCCCCGACAGATCCTGGCCCGCCACAAGCAGGCGAGCCCCTTCTCCCCGTGTGGCCTAACGTTGGCCACACCCTCCTAGGCGGCGCACACGGAACACTGCACGCCACCTCACCTCAAGGGCCTTTACCAGCTATGCCAGCTGCGCCAACTACGCCAGCTGTGCCAGCTACGCGAGCTGTGTCAGCTACGCCAGCTACGCCAACTGTGTCAGCTACGCGCCAACTGTGCCAGCTACGCCAGCCGTGCCAGCTACGTCAGCTACGCCGGCTGCCGGTCGGGCAGCAGACTACCCCGAGTCTGCTGCTCGCAGGCCCACCTCCTGTAATTTTTTATACAGGTTTTCTTCCTCGCGGTCCGGGCGGTGAAGCCAAGACCCTCGGTCCCAAGAGGCGCGAGAACACTACTCAGCAGGCACTCCTGGGGTTACGAGGTTGACGGGGGCAGGGAAGGACAGTCCCCCCGCTGCCTGCCTAGTGGCAGGGTGAGTGCACACCGGGCCCGCCCCTGCTCCTCCACTGTGCCGTCTGTTGGCATCAGAGGGACACGTGGAGCAACTCCCCATTGGCCCACATGGGGCCCCTCCCGTACCAGAATATTCGCCACAGGCAATAAGATACCCCGAAGGTTAATCCCTCGAAAGGATTCCATTGCCCGTACCCAGGATGCACCGGCCTAACAACTGCCGTTCCCTCCAGACGTGTCCAGAGGGACAGCCGCCGTCACACGTGGAGGTTTTCTGGCTAGCACCCCAAATTTTACACTCCTGCACTTTTTCAATGACAATGTATTGACACTTACTTACCCTTATATCATTCTTCGATATTTAGTAAATGCAGTTTAAAAAAACAGAGATACTGAATCATTATTAGTTTTTCACCATCACAATAAAGTTTAAATATGAAAAGGAAAAGTATCGTACGGTCGACCACACGTAAGTGGTAACAGTTTGACATTGACAGTGCCTTTATTTCGTAAGCAGTAAGGGCAGTTTTCTAATTTAAGTGTTACTACAGTCATGCAGTCGACTATACGATCTACGAATAGGTACTAGGTACCTAGTTATTTTTATTGTGCATATAAGTACAGTCAGCTGAAATAATATGTAGCTGTATAAGTACAGTCAGTCAAGTTAATTGGTAGCCTTGTCCGATTAAGGGGAGGATGTTGAAGCATAATCGTACTGGCTGCACTACAGTGTTCAGTGTTCGATTTTTATAATGTTATTTTTTATATTTCGAAAACTGTATTTTTGACTGTGCTTGTCACTCAATAAAAAATATCACAACAATTTTAATGGTGGTTTTGGTTTGATCCCGAGAGCGCATGCGCTTGCCGCTTATTTTCAAACCGAAGATGCATTTTCAAATACTGCCAATAATACCTATGTTATTGGAAATGGAACCTTTTTATTTTTCAGAAATTATGTTACATAAAACATGCAGTTTATCTTGAAAAAAATTCAAGATGCCATTAAAGTTTAATTTTTTATTTTATTTTTCACATTAAACGGCCTGTATTTAATTTTTTTCGTGCATTTCGGCCTGCATTATTTTACACAATGTTAATATGCAACCTTTTTTAATGATTATACCTTATTAGATAGAACATCTTATTAATACACCATATGATTGCCATTTACGAAGTAGACTTGGAAACAATTTCTGAATTCTAAGCTGAACAAATCCCTGCCATACATCACATATTGAACCTGATGTATTTGTACATACCCTATTTATCCAACTAGACTAGAACCCTCACAGAGCGATTTCAAGTCCTCGTTAAGAGCCACAAAGAGTCATTAATCATGGAACACAAATAGTGTCCACCACAATTCTATGCATCTCACTAGAAATAAAAAATAATATTAAAACTTGCTTTCTAAAATTTTATTTTCTTTGCAAGAATATTAAAAGCAATGTAATAGAGGGTCTGATTAATCATCATCATCATTTCAGCCGAAAGACGTCCACTGCTGGACAGGCCTCCCCCAAGCATCGCCACAACGCCGGGCCTGCGCTTTCCGCATCCAGTGGATTCCCACGACCTTCACCAGGTCGTCGGTCCACCTTGTGGGGGGACACCCACGCTGCGCCTTCCAGTACGCGGTCGCCACTACAGAACTTTACTGCCCCAGCGGCCATCCGTTCTGCGAGCAATGTGATCTGATTATTATAATATCACATTGGTGATATAATTTAATACAGTAGAAGATCTAAATTATTCTGCGTTCCTGTTAGCACATCTGCTTATTTTCTAAGTAATTATTAGCTAGCTCTTGCCTGTGACTTCGTTTGCGTCGTCAACATGAACTTGAAGGATATTTCTAATCAGAAGAATAATACTTATTTCATTCTGGATAAAAAATGTCGTTCAAAACCATTCATAGCCATGAGCGTAATTGAGCAGTAAAACGTTTCAATTAGGTATTACATAATATTTTAAGAAGGATCAAAACTTGTGCCTCAAACAATTAAAGCAAGCTTCTAATTAGGATAAGCCTGCCGAGTGGAATTTTCGTAAGTATTTTTCTTGTTAAACATTTTTTCTTCGGAATTGGCGCGAAGTACTTATAGAGTTAATCTAGAAGCGGAAGATAAACAGTGTGGTCGCTTATCCACCTACCTTAATTGAAAGGCTAAAATAATAAAAAGAATAGGGTTAGTGTTGTCTCAGACCAGAGATAACAATATTTTTATACATATTATAATCACTGTTAGGCAGGAAACATGATATACGATATCTGTCATTAACACTCTGGGGCCAATTCTACTAATTGACAGCTTATAAGATTTAGATTCGTATTCGATTCTATTTTGAATTTCGGTCGTCATTCGTAAAACACGTAAAAAGCTGTGTTGCTTTTTTCGTAATAGGCACAAATTAAAACAAATTCGATTGATAGAAAGAAATAAATTATTTATTAGTTACAAACCAGGACACAACAGGAATACAAAATACAAATTAAGTATTACATAATATTATAAGAAGAATCAAAACCTATGCCTCAAACAATTAAAGCAGGCTTCTAATTAGGAATTAGCCTTTTGAGTTGAATTTTCGTAAGTATTTTTCTTCAGAACAGCAGGGCAATTGCGTAACTCATTTGAGAGTTTGATTTTGATGTAAAATTTAAACGATGTTGATAACATCACAATCAAACATTGGACTTGTGTAACGACATAGAGGGACTTTATTATGAAGTAAATGACGTCAGGAGGGAAATCCATTGCGATATAAATGACGTCATGTATATTAGATCACGTTTCGTTATGCAAATAAGCTGCTGCAAGTATGCGTTTTAAGCTTTATCATTCATTCAATTTCATGATAAATCCCTCCGACATCGTCATCGACAGTTTTGTAGATACGCAATTCGAATTGTATCATTTTTCCGGATTCAAACGTCAAAATTGACATTTTGTTGATTGCGATGCAGTTACATAATTGCCTGCTGGTGCGAAGTACTTTGAGTTAATCTGAAAGCGGAAGATAAACAAATATGTGTGGCCTGCATGACTGGTGTCCTAAAAGACACCTGTACGCGGCGACAAGTTCACACGCCTTTACTACTCTTCTATTATCTTATTATTATTTTGATTTCTATGAATTACAAGGTCATCGATGTAAGACGGGACAACGCGCTGGTAAAATAGATCAAGCAGATCTTAAACAAAGAAGTCTTTAAATTTTTCAATCAGTAGCGTTAAAGACGTATATTTTATGTCTCTTGTTATAATTTAGTACTTCAAGCAAAGCCCTAAAAACCTTTTATGTCAGCATAAACAGCGAATGTAGGTTTACGGCATTTTTTCTACTTCATACGAGTATTACCTCGTTGTAAAGTAATAGGTGATGAATATGACAACTTGGCATAAAATATACAGGCGTAATAAACTCCTTTCATTAATATGAAAAGAATAATTTACTGTACTTCGTAATATTCGCTTTAAATTCACCATCATGTATGCGAATGTGTCTTAATTTCTACCACCCACACCGACGTTTCATGGAACATTAAATTTAAAGCGAGCAGATAAAACAAAGGCGTAAACAATGTTAATCATTCGAAATTAAGAGATAAAAAACAAACGTCAAGGATACGTATAAAAGGTTTAACTTTTAAAAATAGGTATAAACAAAACAAGACCATGATTTATTTTTTAACGGACTTCAAAAAAAAGGAGGAGGTACGCAATTCGATTGTTTTTTTAAAATGTTTGTTATCCCAGAACTCAGTCATAAACCGATTTGGATTTTGTTTTTATTGAAAGGCGATATACTTTCAGATTGGTTCTATATAACAAAATCCAGTTTTGATAATGGGGTCCATGTGGAATTGAGGGAACTCCTCAAATATTATATTATAGGCATACATAGCGATTTTGGTATTTACATCAAAAAATCAAGCATTTGCATTCAGAAAGCATCATTTGGTGCTGGTGGACTTCCTAACCTGTTTCACACAAATTATTTTATTCTTTTTGAAGTCGGTTATTACTTTTTTAAAGTTTATTCAAACAAAGATTTGACATTTGATATGCTCGCTAGTCACTATTAGCTCAAATGAAAACATGGGTCTAATTAAAATGATTCCTGATAAAAAAAAACCTGAAAACAGATGTCGAACGAGTGAGAATAGCATAGAATCGGGATCACCAATATACCCTTATTTCTCTTTCCTGGTCCATCATCGGACTCTGATCATTATCTATCTATAACTTATTCCTCGAAACCATTTTAATGAACTCAAACACGATACCTCTGCTGTATGTTGGTAAGGAGTTGGGTATCCTGCAGATTCCAAGTGGTGCTGCAGCATCAGGTCAAGGTTACCATGTTTTTGCAACATAATTGAAGTAACAAGATCCAAATTCCGAATCTATCAGACCTGTGGAAGTTGCTCACATCCCTACATCAACTATAAAAGAGCTGATGATATTCAAATGTGGGTGTACTATACACCTCTGCCTACCCCTCGGGGAAATACAGGCGTGATGTTATGTTATGATATTCAAATGGTTGAACAGATTTTCTTGAATCATTGCTAAGAACACTCTCGATCAAATTACATTAAAGATAAATATACTTCATTTCAAACAAAAAAATACTAAATCAATATCGGTTCATCCGTCTGGGAGCTACGATGCCACAGACAGACACACAGATACACACGTTAAAAACATAACCCCCCTCTGTTTGCGTCGGAGGTTAAAAATAGATCTAAAAAGTAGAACGGATGCATTAAACTTTTTGGTGTTTCGAAAAGAATTTCTGACGGTGCAAACATCAGAGCGTTTTAGACCAAAAATGCAAGAAGCGAGTTAGCAAGCTTTGTGAGTTCTGTCTGATGGACTTTTTGTTGCTTGTTTCAGAGTGTGGGCTCTGTGCATGTTTTTAGGGTTCCATACCAAAAAGGAAAATAAAGTACCCTTATGGTATGACTGTCCGTCCATCCGTCTGTCTGTCACAGCGGCATATTTCAGCAACTACTAATGCTATCGATTTGAAAGTTTTAATAGTTTTAAATATTGCTTACCCAACCATATTGCAAATGAAAAAAGAAAATATTTATAATTTACTGGATAAGGTTCGCCCATAGCCATAGACAAGTAAGCTTCAAGACGCCGCTTAAACAAAATTTTGCATGTGAACGCAGTCGTAAAATGTTGGCGGGGACCGGGGGGCGGACGGTGCGTTATGATTGGTCGGCTCAAAAGTTCGGTGGTGTGATTCCGTATGATTGGTGCCGTTGCTGACGGACTGACGTCCTGATTGGCGGCGGGGCGTATGATATGCAGTGCTACTGCATATGCGTTGTGACTGGGGGTGCCCGGCTAATCGGCGTCTAGAAGCTTACTGGTCTGTGCCCATAGTCCCATAGCATACATAATTTATCGCCAACCCGCCTGCCAAGCGTGGCGATTGTGGCATATCCCCCCTTTTTGGGGGAGGCCTATGTCCAGCAGTGGACCTATTTCGGCTGAAATGATGATGATGATACATATTATCACAAAATAATTATTAAATTGAAAAATAAATATTTTTTCTTTGCAAAAGGGGCCGAAATGCGGCGTCGATATTTCAAACTGAGGCTACTACTTGAAGTGGGGTATCATACGAAAGGGCTTTATGTGCAAAATCCGAAACAGGTTTTAATTTATTTTTATTCTGCGTTCTTCGACTTATGATGAAAAATGTATAAAAAGAATACCATTTCCCTCCCCGTATCTCCGAAGTTCGTAAAGCGAAAAATCTGAAATTATAACTTATTAAAGTTTATGTGAATAATACAGGAAAAATAGAACCAAACAACATGTTTCTAAGTAGCAGTTGTTTTTTTATTTAATTAAAAAAATCTTCCACAAACAAACTTAGTTATGCGTTCTGGTTTTTTTACCGCGGTTATGACCCAAATACGTCCAAGGAAGGTACGGGGGTACCCTTGGTGCACGAGCCCGACTTGCACTTGGCCGGTTTTTAATACGATAACCCACTGGCTGTGCAAGTGTATTTCCGTATTGTTCCGGCGGATATTAAAGTTTTGCTGAAAATTATTTTATCAGTAGCTTTATTCTGATAATCTATTCGTTTTCTGAGGAAAATGGATCATCATAATCGGCTGGCACAGCACGCTCGTCGATACATGCCCAGCTGACGGCAAATGTGTGTAAAAATATTACATCGTAACACTTTGACTGTGACTTAACCGACGCTGGCGTTTGCAGGCTCCGCGGTAATAAATCATTACTCGTGAAAAATGTTCACATGTATAGGTAATGGATGACCGAATACTCGACATGGTTTCATTATTTCACTCGATCACAACCTTTTTGGCGTTCCCAGTATTTATTTAACACCGTTCGAATGACATCCATTAGTTAGAGTTAAAGTCGGAACACTCGACAATGTCAGACAGGCTTTGTCCGTTCATATAGGTAAGCGGATTACGTTTTAAAATCGCATACTAATTATTAACATTTCGGTGTTCCATTCGTTACAGGCTTGGTAGGTATTATTTTTTTGTGAGAAGTATGGTATTTTAATTGGGGACTCATTACTAAATAAATATAGGAAATTCAATGTGACCCTCATCATTTCAGCCGAGACGTCCACTGCTGGACAAAGGCCTCCCCAAAGGGGGGGGGGGGGATATGCCATAATCGCCACGCTTGGCAGGCGGGTTGGCGATCGCAGTTGGTTGGTTAAATACTCAGAGAACGCTGCTGCCCATCCTCTGGTGAATCCCTTAGTCGCCTTTTACGACACCCATGAATGTGACCCTATGTGAATAAAATAAATGTTTACTCGAATCTGTATGAGTGCTATGTTTATCAAGACTAATAGGGTAAAAGCATATAAATTTAAATAATAAGGTAGGTAATAGAATTGGTAATGGCATGTGAACTTGTCGCCGCGTACAGGTGTTTCATAGCACACCAGTGCGCGAACCGATTGGTTGATCACCAGTGCTGTTTTGGACGCAGAGTCACTAAAATTGCATTTTGCAGCATATTTAACAGCGGATTTTTTTGGGCTTAATTTATTTTGCATTGAATGATAGAAACATGGTGGACGTAATTGCGTATTATGTGTTGGTAGCGGTGAACCGGCGACACGCGTTCGAGCATTAAAAGGTAGTACCTACATAACCTTTCTATTACCTTATTATTAAAGGTGGGCACTGACGATGCATCCATTCGGACGCCGTTTTAATGACCACATTCAAAAAAGCTTGACTTGTTCTAAAAATAACGTACGTTTTCAACATTCACGGAGCATTAAAAGAGCCTCCACGAGTTACGATATTTAATTGATCGTCCGGCGCACCCTGGGCAGTCAGCCCCTCTACCAACCTGCTGACTGGCTAATCTTTTGCCCACGGCATGAGCTATTATCATTATGTAGCTCATGTCGACACGATAGAAGAAGAACATTCACGGACAGATTTTGGAATGCGGCCACGCCTTTACGACTTCTATAGGTACGGTCGACCGCACGTCGGTGGTAACACTTTAACATTAGCAGGATCTTTATTTCGTAAGCAGTAAGGGCGGTTTTAGAATTGACGTGTTACCACTGTCTGCTGTCGACTGTACAAGCAACAAATGCGCGAACTCCGCGCGCTTAGAAATCTGTTCACGCCATAAATAAGACAGACACATAATACATACATGAGGAAAACTTGTACAATTTGCATAAATGAAATGTACATGCAAATATATCTTGCATAATTGTGCAGAAGAACCAACAGCGATTAGTTGCAAGCGAGAAATTTCGCTTGCATTCAACATTGTAACAATGAACGAAACACGTAGGAAAATTGTCTTACAACTTTCTTGCAAACGTGAATCCCGCCCCGCCTTGGCTAGCAAAACTGAATTTACTTACAAAACTTCGTCGGAGGTCCTACTTTTGAAGATAAATGTTGTTTTAGGTGCGAAAAACGCTTGACTTTAATTCCCCGTAAATTATTAAATAAGGAGTTTCTTGGAAGTTATAATACATCAATTACGATAGGTACCTGCGGCTAGTGATAATGCTCACGTTAAACTCTGCTATGACTTTATGAAGGCAATTTGACGCTTGAAATATATTTCGTTTCGTTCATGAAAGTTTAATTTGAAATATGAAGTGGTAAGATTAAAGTGCTCTTTAGTTTTCTCTTGTGCATGTGGATACGTATTCATACACCTACACACGTACATAACATCAATGAAATCTGACATATTAAATAAAAAAATATTTTTGGGACATTTTACGTATCACCATCTAGTCCCAAACTAAGCAGAGCTTGTACTATGGGTAGAAGACAATGGATAATACTTAGATATTTTTGTTGATGTTGTTAATACATACTTATAATACATAAGAAACACCAAGACCAACACAAACACTCATGTTAATCACACAAATATCTGTGTCCTGCGGCAAACGAACCCACGACCTCGAGATCAGCAGTCCGACACTCGAACCACTAGACCACAGAGGTCGCCAAAATGTTTAATAATAAAATAACAATAAAAGTCAGAATGTTTGTTATTTGTCTTTATCTTTATCTTTGTTTGATTATCTGTGATAACTAAAGGTAGGTAGTATTGTATTATGGAATACCATACCTAATAAGGTAACCACTTAACATCAGGTGGGCCTTTCGCTCGATTCGCCATCCTGTATTATAAAAAAAAAAAATCGTCTTTATGCGAGTTTATGATGCTTGGGGGAGGCTGTCCAGCAGTGGACGTCTTTCGGCTGAAATGATGATGATGATGATGATGCGAATTTAGGTTCCATAGTAAATAGTATACTTAATGGTATTAAGCGATTGCGATGATCACAGTGAAAAAAGATTATCATAATATCTTTCGAAACTCTTGTGATGTAAAATGACAAAAACCTACAGAATTAAAAAAACTATTTACACAGTTATTAACAAAAATCAGAATACAAACATTAACATTAATAATTAATATAATAATTACTAACAAATTATGGATCTTTTAGCTGTCCGAAATAAAATAATTTGATTTTATTAATAAAAGTAGGTATTTCTATTAGTTTTATTCAACTATCTGAATCGCCAAAAGTTATCAGCCTGTATTTTTATGCCACCAATCGATAGAGACAATTAACGGCCAAAATTAATATCCAATCTATCGACGATTTACCCTACTAGAGATAGAAATTTGATATACTTTGTATGAAGCTTATGTCAAATTTCTATCTCTAGTAGGGCAAATCGTGGATAGATTGGATATTAATTTTGGCCGTTAGTCACTCCAGCAAACATTGTATCCTAGATTGATTGAAGGAAATCCACGAAATCTTACATAGTTTATATACTTATATTTGAAGAACACCAGTGTTTGTTCTGTATGTTATCTATAATAAAATATGTTGTGTGTACATAATTAAATAAATACATAAATAAATAAACACCAAAATAATATAACTCCATATTTATCCAACATATTTGAAGTACTTTCTCTACATGAGTGTAGCGATAATATAGCCTGTATACGTGCAGCTGACACTAACCACCATCTCGAGATCTAATCATGTTATCTAGTTTTTGATACCTAATACACATCAAATTCCGAAATTGAAATTAATAGTACATTACATTCGAGGCCTGAAATGAAGCAATTGACGGCCGAGTAATATTATAAACAGTCAGTGTCTAATTTTCATTCGCGCCAACTCGCCGCGCGCGGTTCTTGTTCTATTTTCAAAGTTTAAAAAAAAAATCGCATTCTGCCTTTATAATGATAAATATTTTGTGCCTAAAAACACCTAATTTATGTAAATGTGTACTTAAAAACCTCGGTAGCATAATTTAAAAAATAGAGACTGTCCAGCTATTTCTAATACCTATATAGTCGTGTTGGATATTAATGTTCTTCTGTTACTGGCCTGTTATTTCTTTGCGGACGGAAAAGAGTCGATTGATGTATTCTTTTTTTTTGAATAATGAACCAATTTCCGAGCAAGTGGGGAAAATATTATTCACGTAAAATACATATAGTACATAAGATCTGCTGTTTGATTTAATGGAAGTATTGATATTAATTTACCAATATTTTTTTTAATCTTTTAATTTTTGCCGAGGCTTCAGTACACTTGGTGACTATGCCAGCATTAATAATAGTTTTTTTGGAAGACCAACAGCGTTTTCTAAAATAATTTAAGGAACATATAGCTAATACCGGTCCTCACTTATAGACTCAATAAACATAAAGGAAACTAAAATAATAAAAACCCAGCCTTTCAACTTCGATTAGTTTCAACTGAAAATTCCTTCAGATTTGATTCGACATTACCTATTGAGATAGTTAGTTCCACCTTTTTTTAACCGAACTCCTAAAGTTATTCTGAAAGCGTATTTATGCAGGTAAAATACGACAGATAAAAAAATGGTGATCTGATCATGATCTGTTTCTTTTTATAGGTACAAATTTAATATTGCCATTTTGTACTTCATACCTATTTAATTTAATGAAGAATTTATAACGTTTTGCTAAATGACGATATTTATAAGGAGCTTTACGTTTAACAAATAGATTTTTCTTGAAAATAAGACGACGTCCTGTGCTAGTATTGCGCAGCTGGGTAGGTAGGTACCTATCTAAGTACTTATAATATACGAAGATGTTTTATGTAAGAATATTTTCTTCATTTAGTATCCTTCGTAAACCTTCTTATGGCCAGATTGTTGAAACAATTCCAAAAATATAATTGTCTGTCAAAATTGTAATTGCGTTGGTAGGTAAGTATCTACTAGAACTACGCAATATTCCATAAATTGAATATCTACATGCTGGCTGTGTCTATTTAGATTGTTTCATAGAATACTAAAAAGCTTAATTTTTTTTATAACAAGTTTTTTTAAAAATTGGTTTCTACAATCTACATCATCATCATCATCATTTCAGCCGAAAGACGTCCACTGCTGGACATAGGCCTCCCCCAATTAAGGATACGCCATAGTCGCAACGCTTGGCAAGCGGGTTGGCGATCGCAGTTGGTTGGTTAAATACTCAGAGAACGCTGCTGCCCATCCTCTGGTGGATCCCTTAGGCGCCTTTTACGACACCCATGAGAAGAGATAAAGCAATCTACATACTGGCTGATTAAATTGTATGATGAAATAAACGATAGATATGAATAATCTTCCAAACTGATTAAAAAAAAAAACACAAAATTCAGTAGGTAACGTTTCGGAACTGCTGTTCAACTGTAGCCAAGTTCAGACACATATTTAAACATGTTGAGGCAATTCTAGCAAGTTCGCGTCCCGTGTCAGCTTAACAGCTGATAACGGGAAATGCTCGTGTGGTAACTGGAAATAGACATACCAACATACGTAGTACGTATATCGATTCATATAACATTGTTTTGTCTGTTGTTTCTGAGTGATAAACTCATCAATACGCAATACTCGTAGACAAAATAATATACCGTACCTACATCGTTACTTAAAATAATGAGAATAGGTAAAAAGGTAGGCCGATGTTATTCAAAGCCTCGTTTTATTGCTGTAACAAGTCTGTGCACGAAATAATTTGTGTAAAAGGTTCAAATTTATGGTAGGAAAACCGTTATGACACCTTCACCTGGTTCGAACAAATTCGATTAGCAAAAAGCGAAATTGCCTACCCGATTTTCGGCATGGGTACGTGCCCAGATTAAAACCTTTTCCTTCTTAGCGTAGCTTCACACGTGCCGGTTGAATACACCCGACATCGGGCCGTTGCCGGGTAGTGAGCGTTGTATTGCAGGGACAAGTACTAACCGTTTCAGCCCTGCCGGATAAATCACCCAGCGTCGGGCCGAACGCTATTTGAAAGAAAGACGCTACGCTCACTAGATCGTCTATAGGCGTCGGCTATCGGGTAGACTTCGGTGGGATATGGAATGATATTAGCGCGCACAAACGTGTTGGGTCAGCAGAAAGAAAGAAGAAAAAATAAAAATGGTTTATTGACTACAGTCAGAGGCACACAATAATAATAATATACAATTTTATTATCTATAATTCAACTTATTCCTAAAAGTATAACTGTGTGCTCCACGGCTGCACCAAATAGGCTCGCAAAAATGCCACAAACCAACAAAAAACATTGGTGACGGTGACAGCGATCTAATACGTGCCTTTTTTTTTGAGACGGAGAAATTGCCTATCGCAAGTCACACCGACCATGAGGTGAGGACCGAGCGTTGTGGCACAACTTGGGAGAGGCCTATGTCCAGCAGTGGACTGCGATAGGCTGAGTTGATTGATTGATGTCACACCACCCGGGGAGGTGGCGTGGTTATGTGGGACTCGCACCCACTAAAAACTCCGCCGTGTGCCTACTCTCGCCTTGGGTGGATGGGCTACGAGAACTGCAATGCATGGCATTCGCAACCCATCTAATACGTGCCTGATTTAAGTCCACGTCCCCTGCTCACTCATAAAATCGGCCAGAAATCGGTTACGTGTAAAAGCTACGTTCCGGGCTTCGGCCCGATGTCGGGTGAATTCAACCGGCACGTGTGAAGCTACGCTTAGGCAACAGTTTTTCTAAAGCACTGCTTGAATTGCTTTTTTAACTTTCAAGATTGCTGTCCTCCCAGGGTCGCTTGGTGGACGCCTCGAATTTCTCCACTCTTAGTGCCCCATGATCACTAAGGTCCTCCGCCAGTATATGGCGGCAGGGATGTACGTTTCACCCTGTGTAGGCCTTACACCAAGGCGGTTGCCTCTCCGAGCGGGATTGGCACTCTCTCGATTCCGCTCTGCGGCCTCCTTCAGGATGCGCCAAAAGTACCAAGTATGGTTACAAATCCCTTTCGATCAAATTAGTTTAATTGATCGAAGCTAATCCCTATTTAGTTGAGAAAAGGCAAATTAACTAAACAGCACATACGTACCAATACTATGTATTTATGAAAGTAAAGGTCAACCTTCATGTTATGCGGTCTAAGGTCCTCCGCCAGTATATGGCGGCAGGGATGTACGTTTCACCCTGTGTAGGCCTTACACCAAGGCGGTTGCCTCTCCGAGCGGGATTGGCACTCTCTCGATTCCGCTCTGCGGCCTCCTTCAGGATGCGCCAAAAGTACCAAGTATGGTTACAAATCCCTTTCGATCAAATTAGTTTAATTGATCGAAGCTAATCCCTATTTAGTTGAGAAAAGGCAAATTAACTAAACAGCATTTACGTACCAATACTATGTATTTATGAAAGTAAAGGTCAACCTTCATGTTATGCGTATACGAAGACTAAAAATATTATGGAAGATATATACCCCTGCGTGATTGCGGTATCTTCCTGTAATTTATTGCTCTAATATGAGTTCACCTTACTGTGGGGTACATTCTGGTTATTTCAAGTACTCTTCTGAAGTTTATCCGGTCGAAAAAGAAACTACAGAATATGTAGTTTTAATATTTTACCTCAACTACAGAACTAACTCAATGGGAAACAGGCGTGAAAATATGTATGTATGTCACTACAGAACTTTAAAATACATCAGGTTGCAAAATTATTGTTAATCTTTTTCTCAAGGGACGATTTACACCCGGTTTACCAAACGTATATACAAAATATGGAGTAACAATATTTAATGTTATTTTCCCTAAAACTAGATGTCAAATCAAGCTGCTTTTGGAAAAAAAGTAAAAATTTAAAAAGAAGCTTTAACGAAACGAAGGTATCTGTTCCTTATTCGTAACGTATTCCAATGAAGTTTTAATTATGAAAACGTAATCGTTTTTAAAATTTGTTCTGTAATAGTAGTATGTAATATTCCATTGCATTCAAATCCCAAATCGAATCGAAAGTTTGATGGTGATAGATTTGAAATAGCAGATGTGATGGTATAGCTTATGAAATAAATAAAAGTAAAAATCGTTTCGTTATTCGTTACGTATTCCCTTAACGTTTTAATTATGAGAGCGTAACCGCTTCAAAAACTGTTTTCGATTGTATTCGATTTTCAAAGTCAAGCTTGAATGCAATATACAGCACCGCCCTCCCCAAATACAAATATATACTACTATTGTGCAGATGCAGAAGGTGCGATTAATGTATTTTCAACACACTTGCTCATAAAATGGCTCTTATTGCATCGCTTTTAGGTTCATAATGTGGCTTATAACGAACGCGTGCTTTTTTCATTATATTATTGCACTAGTGCTTTTCACTTTACAGTTTATTTTTAAATCGCAGCAAAGAGTTTTTATGCCTGAAGTAAATTAAACATTTTTGGGAATATATCAACTGTATTAATTAAAATATGCTATATAAAGTTTATATTGCATATTTTATATTATAAACACTTCATTTCATCAAATTATTAATTTTTGACAACAAATTAATATTAATTTGTGTGATAAACAAAAAAAAAACAATTTATAATATTTTTATATTAGGCTGTTTGGCGGTTTCCTTCGACCACCTGCGCGCGCATAGCTGTATGTCATCGCACGATCCGCGCGCCATTTTTATCATTTTTCACAAATTCAATATTTGTCTAAAATGTGTAATTTATGTTTTTTTCCTCGCAAGTGTGTTGAAAAACGTCGTATGACACGCGTGAGCATTGACTATTATACTCTCGGCTCCATTACGCCGTCGCCTTCGGCTCGGGCTGCAATCCAGCCTCGAGTATGATAGTCAACTTAGCTCACTTCTATCATAATGTACTATTATTATGCAATATGCAAACCAAACCGATACTCGACACGTGTTTCGGCCCTCCACGGAGCATCCTCAGGAGGTGTTGTTGTTGTGTGTTTTGCATAATATATTAATCACATCTTCTGCATGCGCATTCATTTGTAGGGTCAGGGCGGTGCTGCATATTGCATTCAAGGTTGACGACCTAGTTTTGGCGGAGGGCGGAATGAACAGTAAATATTGTAACTCATGGATTTCCGCAACGTAAAGGTGGTTTCAAACCGGCGCGGCGAGGATTGAATGGGATGGGCGTGAATTGAAATTTCACCAACCAATATTTTAATTCTCGCCTCGCACATCCTAGTCTATCCAGACCTTTCACACCAAAGATGGGGGTGACGTGAATTGAAATTTTACAAATTTTTATATAAATTTCAATTCTTGCTCGGACCATTCACGCCACGCCTCGCCGGTGTGAAACCACCTTAACGTCTGATTCCATTTTTTACCAAACGTATAGTCAGGCAATCACTATACGCTATAGCTATAGCTATTTGTTTCTGAATTTCGTAAAAGGCTCAAATGGCTTCCCATTCGCTTTCGCCGGAATGCCCATATTCTTTTGCTGCTATATAATGTGCTCTTTAATCCTTCCAGCCAGTTTTACCTTAAAGAGCGGTTCAAGTTCCTCTGTACCACTAAACGTGAGGCGTGCACAATCACTACCGCTATAAAAAAAATTAGTAAAGGAACACTACTTGTCAATCTGTTTCACTACTTCTTGAAATTGCTCAACGTAGTAGTTGTACTTTATCATCATCATCATCATCATTTCAGCCGAAAGACGTCCACTGCTGGACATAGGCCTCCCCCAAGCATCGCCACAACGACCGGTCCTGTGCCTTCCGCATCCAGCGGATTCCCGCGACCTTCACCAGGTCGTCGGTCCACCTTGTGGGGGGCCTACCCACGCTGCGCCTTCCAGTACGCGGTCGCCACTCCAGAACTTTACTGCCCCATCGGCCATCCGTACTTTATATTTGTATTTATTAGTATATTATATTATATATATTTCTCATACTTATTTAAGTAAATTCCATGAATTTTATATTATTATATTTAAGTAGGTATATTATGTACGAAACGTACCTACTTTTCCCCTACTTCAACCAGTGCGTCCTGCCTGTCATGACTTACGGCGCCGAGACGTGGACACTGACAGTTGGGCTAGTCCACAAATTTAAAGTCGCTCAGCGAGCTATGGAGCGAGCTATGCTTGGAGTTTCTTTGAAGGATAAAATCCGTAACGAGATTATTCGGAGAAGAACCAGTAGCAGTGAGCTGGCCATGTCTGTCAACCGCGAATCGGCAAACGCAGCGTAGCCCCCCCCCGCTAGGTGGCCCGACGACCTGAAAAACGTGGCTGGGGGGGACTGGATGCGGAAGGCAGAGGACCGAGTGTTGTGGCGCAACTTGGGAGAGGCCTATGTCCAACAGTGGACTGCGATAGGCTGAGTTGTGTACCTACTTTTACACCGTACCTACCCACGATCGGTTCCCATTCTTCTAGTCCATCCAAAGGTTGTCTGGAAGAGATTGCCTTGTGCGATAAGACCGCCCATTGTACTTACTTAATCTTTCTGTAAAATATTGTCTTTGTTTTCGTTTGGTGTAATGTACAATAAAGAATATAATAAATAAATAATAAATATAGCGAACGTAAGGTTGAACATTTCGAAAAATCAGCAAAACACGGAAAGGTAAGGTCTCATTCGGTGACTGACTTTAAGCAAGAGTTACGCGGTGTGAACCGCCCCTTAATGTTTCGTGTTTTTCAATAGCATAACATGGGAAAGGAACCGCACTACCGAAAATTTAATTCATGAGTAGGTATTACGTTCATGAAAGTTAGTTTCAGTTTGTGACTAAAACAGTTTAATTCTCCCTCGATGCTCTCATCTGTGAAATAGTTGCGAAATACGATTATCACGATTTATGGGTGCCGCACCAAAACCGAGTTCATTTCTATAAATAGACATCACGCCTCCATCCTCGGGAGGCATTGTTAGACATTCGACAATGATATATTGATGACAATAATATGATAATGTGACATTTTCGTGACTGTTTGAGACACCTGTCAGCTACTATGTTTTTTTTTAAATTCTATGAAACATAGAGTCGTACCCATAGAAATCTAAATAATAAGGTTATATAAATGTTATCTACTGTCTTTTAGTACCGGAACGCTTGGTTTGCCGCCACCAAAACAAGAATACGCAATTACGGCCACCACGTTTCTAGCATTGAATGCAAAATAAATTAAGCCTAAAAAAAATCCTCTGTTAGATATGATGCAAAATAATAAAAAATTGATTCCGCGTCCGAAAACAGCACAGATGATCAAGCAACGGTTCGAGCACTGGTGTGCTTCAAGACACCTGCACTCGGTGCCAAGTTCACGCCTTTAAACTATTACCTTATTATTTAGATTTCTATAATGGTACCCTAACGCTCAGCAGCACTTCCGTCCGACTACTTCACTTACTGTATAAAATGGTTTTCATATTGCTTCTTTGCTCTAATAACAATATATTGGAAACATTACTAACTGAAGTCCTTTTAAAAGGTCAATGTACTATAATAATTACAAACAACTTGTACACACGGCTATGTATCAAGCTGTAATTTCCAGTATAAGCTGACCTCGCATTGTATAGGCTCTCTGTACAATGCGAGATCAGCTTATACTGGAAACTATAGCTTGATGTGTAGCCGTGCGTACTACGTGACCACCTACCACCAACCCTGAAATAGTGAAAAATAAAACGTTTCCATATAATTCCTATTTTTTGACCGGTTCCTTATAATGCTAAATTTCGCAACTATAATACAAGCATAGATGGTAGGAAACATCATGCGTCGGACTGAGATACCACAGTGCTCAGGTTTGATCCCCAGTAAAACATGTATTTTTGTATGTTCGTTACGTGAACCATCGTCGACCGCACCATCGCTTAACATCAGGTGAGGTGGCGGTCAAACGCAAGCCCGTTAAGAATATAATAAAAATAAAAAACAACCAGATTGCGATTAAAGGTGAGGTCAGCTGACAACTCTATATCCGTATATTCAATGTACTCTGTGGGTATAACGCAAATCTTGGCGTGACGTCACGCTACATTATGATCAAGTGTGTTGAAAAATACTAATAATATAAAATGATGCACACTCAGTTTATCTAGTTCAAATATGACGCATAATATCGGCTTCGGCGTCGAGTGGACGGTCAGCGACCGGACAACTTTAACACCCGAGTCGCATGCCACACGCGATCGGCCTCGATAAGGCTAATAATTGCGAAACTGTTTTGATACTTATCAAAGCGTACTGTCATAGTGTGTGTATGCCTAAGCACTAAATTTAGCAGTGATTTATCACATTATCTGGGCTATGCTTGTTTTGGTGCAGAAAATATGCATGGGTCTACTCGCGTTTTACGATATTCGATCAATCGTAATATTCATCGCACAGTTTGCTAGATTTCAACCATCGTTTCCATATTACATTTACATGTAGCGATAATAATGTTTTGACGTTTGTTTCTCTGATCTCCGGTCAATTTCATGCGACTTTTTTTTCTTTTTTTTTTGCTGTGGGGAAATCCTCATGGACGTACTCCGCCCGGGGTAGGCGGAGCCAGTGTCGGACTGTTACCGACTAAAACCACCACGATGTTCCTTCAACTACCTTAGCCGGGGGCGTGGGAACCCGTGAGTATTCACACAACCACCCCCGACAGGTACCGGCCCGCCACAACCAAGCGAGCCTCTTCTACCCGTGCTGCCTAACGTCGGCTACACATGGAAAAAAAAAAAACATGGAACCCTGCACGCCACCTCACTTCATGGGCCTTTACCAGCTGCACCAACTACGCCGGCTGTGTCAGCTACGCCAGCTGCTGGTCGGGCAGCAGACTACCCCGAGTCTGCTGCTCGCAGGCCCTACCTCCCGTAATTTTTTATAGAGGTTTTCCTCGCGGTCCGGGCGGTGAAGTCAAGACCGTCGGTCCCAAGAGGCGTGAGAACACTACTCAGCGGGCACTCCTGGGGTTACGAGATCGACGGGGGCAGGGAAGGACAGTCCCCCCGCTGCCTGCCCAGTGGCAGGGTGAGTGCACACCGGGCCCGACCGTGCTCCTCCACTGTGCCCTCTGTTGGCAACAGAGGGACACGTGGAGCAACTCTCCACTGGCCCAGAACGGGCCCCTCCCGCGTCAGGATATTCGCCACAGGCAATAAAATCCCCCGAAGGTTAATCCCTCGAAAGGATTTTATTGCCCGTACCCAGGATGCACCGGCCAAACAACTGCCGTTCCCTCCAGACGTGTCCAGTAGGTTTCTTAATTCAATGATCCAGAAGGACAAGCAGCCGTCAGGCACACGTGGATGTTTTCTGGCCAGCACCCCAATTTCATGCGACTATGAACTATAGTCCAACCTTTATTGTGCCTTTTTCATGTGCCTATCTTTATTATTAGGGTATCAGTTGGTACAAAAATTCGTACTTCGTTTGCCGTTGACTTTTAAAGCCAGTTGCACTGTTGAAGTATCGTACCTACTGTTTGTTTTGTCTACCCTTTTTTGGGCGAATTCAGTTAGAAAGAGATACATAATTCTTACTGAACTATATTTACGGGACTTTTCGTGCACAATGAAATAAAAACAAAACAAACATTTTGACTAACCTCGACGTTTCGGCCAAGTTGTATTGGCCGTGGTCACGAGCAGACTGATGTATGCGGGTGTCATCTTCTTGAGTGGCGGGTTTTTTCTCGAACTACCTGCGGTTGGTTTTTCGTATCGTAGCTGTCCGTAACACGGTAAGGAATCACGACACAAAATGCCGACAGCTTCGGTGGACATACTTATAGACGAACCACGACGCGAACACTTCTCGATTACTGGATTCCACGAGGAGGACAACCTATATTCATCTCCCCGATAACATACATACATAACTCTTACCTGAATATCACAGACAGGCCCTCAAAATCATTAGCAGGCTGTGGCAATGACTGGTTTATCGTTAAGTACTTGTCGGAACAATTATCCACGTTAGTACGTTTCAAATGTGGTGCTACAGGCACAGCGAATGGAGTTTTAAGCCCGTGACAGTTGAATAAAGAATTGAAACTTCATGCAAGACTTTATTCTTATTATTCTTTTAATTTTCAAAATTGGCACGTGTTTTGGCTGTCTAGTGCCAACTCTGCTTTCGCGCTAGTTTATTTTAATAAACTGTTTATAATTACTATTATCCATACATACATAGTCATACATAGCCTCTCTCGTAATGTGTTATTTAATATAACTGATGCAAATGAACTTCAAATTCAAATTCAAATGTTTCTTATTTCAAATAAACCTAATTACAGGCACTTTTGAAGCATCAGGCTCTAGTTGCACGGTTCCAAATTATGGATCCTATGGCGAAGAACCGGCATGAAACTCCATGGATATACTCTTTTTTAAATAGGTTATATATTTCTAACGATTAATCAGTTTAGGTGTAACTATTATTAAGCTATAACTTTAGTACATTTTTATTAGTAACGTGACCTAAAAGTGTTCACAATAATTGCCAAAGTAGTGCCTATAATTATTACTGGCTGGATTAAGTCACCTAAATTACTAATGAAAGGCAATAAACTGAGGTCACTTTATGCTGTGTTTATGCGAAAGGGCAGCCTGCGCGGTATAGACAATGTGTGAGCTATTCCAAACAACGTCACAACAAGATGCGCACTTCGATTGATAACGTAACCTTAATATATCTTTACTGAACTAAATGGCAAGTTTATGAGGAGTCGGACGTCTGGTTTGAAGTTGTGCGTTCTCAAAGTGGGAGACAATGTGCATGCGCCAAGCTTCCGCGTCAAGTCGCACCCAGTGTTTCTCTTTGCTCAGTCTGAAACAAAGCAAGGATGCATATTAAACATTCTCCTTTGTCATAGTTTAAGTAACACATCGTGCGTGAACGTGTACACTTTAACGTTTCCACCTTACATTTCTACGTGTCTGCGACGGCAAAGGAAAACAATAAATTGACCTAAAACATGTCAGGCGGAAAACTTGTTGTCAACAAATCAGGAGAGGCGAGTGCCTGATTTGTGAAGTTACACGACTTTTCATGTAATACATGGCCAACCAATTGGCCCTTTCACACAACGAGGAAAGCCCGTATTTTGAGAACACAAGTAATATTTTTCAGCGGGATTAGGGCGGTTTCGGGTTAACGCGTCTTTGCAAAATCCGCAATAACTATTTGTTAGGATTTCAAATTGAAACAAATTTATTGTGTATCTTTGGATAAAATATGAGGCCGGAAAAGATCCCGGGGAGGGAGGTGTCCCAGCCGGTTCTATCAGTAATATTTGACTTTTTGCACTTCCATATTAAAGCTACTCAACAGAGTTCTTTATTTTTAATAGTTCTATATAGTCTTTTAACGATACAACCACAGAAATAGATAGAATGGCCAAGTGGGCAGGGCGCGCGTGCTAGCACTCTGCACCATAGTGCAGTGCATTTCAAAGCCTTTCTCAGTACGCCTTATGACTTGTTTCTGTAAATACTGTAACAAAAACCCGCAAACATTCCTTATTGTGCTGTTTCTAACTGCAGAAACAAAAGCTGTAAAGTACATTTGATTAAAGCTAATTTAAAAAAATTAATGACGTCAATATGGGAGGCGTAGTTTGTTCGAAAAGTTGCCACGCATGAACCGCATGTAAAATTGTGATTACAACCATTCTATCTATTTCTGTGGATACAACATAGAATTCCTTGCCAGCGTCTGTGTTTCCCGATAAGTATGATCCGGTTGGCTTCAAGGCTCGAGTGAATAGGTTTTTACTGGGAAAGCTTTACCTTCGTCGATCGCACCATCGCTTAACATCAAGTGAGGTGGCGGTCAAACACAAGTCCATTATGAGTAAAAAAAAAAGATTTATTCTAAAGTTTATTTCAATTCCCACTTTGCAAAAGTCATCTTCGGGGGCAAGGTGAACCAGAAGTGTTTGCTATCAGAATTTTATATTAGGGGAGGCTGGCATTGGGTGGAGAGTGGAAGGGGGGCGTAACAAGTGGTGCGTTTTATGTCGGTGGCACGCGGTGAGAAGTTGAACGATCAGTCGACAACAGCCACTGATGTACAACTCTCAACGTAATCTTGGAAGCAGGGAATCAAAAACAAAGACTTTTATCAATCACGGAAGTAATTGGAAAAAAGTTGGCTGTCTTTGACAGAAAATACTTTATAAGAGATTATTTCTTGACTTTGATTTAATGAAAACCATTTTCGGGATTTCAAATAACGAGAATCTGCCTTGGATTGTGAGTGTCATTAAGTCAAAGTCAAGACCGAATCTTATACCGCTTAAGGTTTTATTTGATTCCCGGCCCGGACCATTTTTAATAATATTTTTTGTCAAAAATATGTTTGGGCCAAATAACCGAGAAATATAATATACTCGGTTGCCCTTGGGGGCTTTTTGGACGAAACAAATGTGGACAATGCATGCTTTATTCGATTTAATACAGAATTGCCCTCTTAGAAGAGATACATATTATAGCATTTTAGTAGTTGCAAGCGCGACTGCAATGCGTGGGGTCCTGGGTTCGATTCCCGGGTCGGGCAGTGTTATTGGGTTTTTTGTTAAGAAATTCTCAGTAACAGCACGTAGTCTGGATTTATGCCCAGTTAATGGCAATAGGCTCGCCCGCTATTACATGGGACTTTATAGCATAACTGGAGAAATGTGGGTGTATACCTACGTGTGGGTGTGTGTGCCTACCCCTTCGGGGAAATACAGGCGTGATGTTATGTTATAAATATTGTATACTAGACACTTCATACCATTTGTTCAAATGAAATCTTATTTCTTTCCTCTTATTTATTTGAAATGCTACTAAACTGTGGGAATTAAATTGCCACAAATTTATGAGGGTTCCAAGTTAAATTATGACGCACATCCAACCGTGAACATCCTGGATGACGAAAACCACCTGTAATGAAAGCCTAGCTTTTACCTAAATATAAATGAGTCCACAATTCATGCAGACAAATATGAGAGCTTATAATGGAATACCTTATTTTATGTTATAGCCATAATAGTGTTGTTTTGATGTCTTTTCGCATGTGATAGTAGTCTGAATAAATGATAATAGCCATAAAGTGTTACTTTCAATTTGATATGATCATTATTATGCCAAAAAAGGAACGTTAAAAAATAAAACCCGACTACGACAAAAAACGCCTACTAAAAAGGTAGGTATACCGGTAATTTTATGTCCACTATGAGCCGCCATGTTGGATTTTATGTGACGTAGCCTTTAACTAGCGGAAGAGCATGACGCTTCCAACGATACCTCATTTGTCCAGGTACGAAAACTGCTGGACATAGGCCTCCCCCAAGAATCGCCACAACGACCGTCCTGCGCTTTATGCATCCAGCTGATTTCCGCGTCTTCCCCAGATCGTCGGTCCACCTTGTGGGGGGAAATTTACAATTTACTTTTTCATTCACTGTTCACTGTCGACTTTCAAAAGTGCCTGTTAAATGATCTCATTGAAATAAATGATTTGACTTTGACTTTGTCCTACCCACGCTGCGCTTTCTAGTACGCGGTCGCCACTCCAGAACTTTACTGCCCCATCGGCCATCCGTTCTGCGAGCAATGTGCCCCGCCCACTGCCACTTAAGTTTGGCAATTCTTCGGGCTATGTCGGTTACTTTCGTTCTTCTTCATACAAACATAGCCTACTAAAATCATAACCCTCCTTTGGCTTTGCCGTAGTCGGGTAATTATAAGTATGATACGATAATAACCATTTTGGTACACAAACGTACTTTTTACCTAATCACAGGACCTCAGGAGAGGAGGCAATTAATACTATAACGGCCTTCGGTTCAGTTCATTTTAATCAAGTGAACTAAATGATTTATGAATTTCATAATAGCGGTATTTACGATATAACAACTTTTATTATAAATAAATAAATAAATATCTTTGGGACATTTTTACACAGCACCATCTGGTCCCAAACTAAGCAGAGCTTGTGGTATGGGTACTAGACAATGGATATAATACGTATATACTTTTTATTTTTGTAAATACATACTTATAATACATAAGCAACACACCCAGACCAACACAAACACTTATGTTCACCACACAAATATTTGTGTCCTGTGGGAATCGAACCCACGACCTCGTTATCAGCAGTCCGACACTCGAACCACTAGACCACAGAGGTCGTCACACACAGTATATGACATGAAGCTAAGCTGAAGTGAAACTTAAAAGATTTATTTTATTTTATTTATTGAGGGGTAATAAACAGCTACAATAAAAGACACAAATTATAGGATACAAATGCAGCACTACATTATCCACGGATAACGCAATAAAATTAAGCAGTTGGTACCACCAGGTGGCCAGTAAAATAACAATTAAATTAAATTACATTACATTGTATCATCTTATTCTACTATCGTTTCGACATGAGCTACATAATGATAATAGCTCATGCCGTGGGGAAAAGATTAGTCAGTCAGCAGGTTGGTGGCGGGGCTGACTGCCTAAGGTGCGCCGAACGTTCAATTAAATATCGTCACTCGTGGAGGCATTGTATCATAATATTATGTTATACTAGCCTATGCCCGCGACTTCGCCCGCGTGAATGTCGTTTATCGCGCATCCCTAGGGAACTGTTAGTTTTCTCGGGATAAAAAGTAGCCTATGTATTAATCCAGGTAATTTTCTATCTGTATGCCAAATTTCAGTAAAATCCATACAGTAGTTTTTGCGTGAAAGAGTAACTAACATCCACGCATCCTTATTGAACTATATTGGACTTGTCGCGCACAATAAAATCAAAACATAACAAACATTTTGACTAACCTCGACGTTTCGGCCAAGTTGCATTGGCCGTGGTCACGGGCAGACTATCTACCTATTAGTCTAGTAGGAAGTAGGATAGGATACTATAGAATGCTATAGAGATAATAATACGGTATGAGTTGTTGTTTTTTTAGTCATAAAAGTTTTATAATCATTGGAAAAAGCAATGATGGCTTAGAGGTTGAAAGCTTGCCTTTCAGGGTCTGAGTTCGAAACAACCCGCACCTCTGACTTTTCAAATTCATGCGAGGATCAGAATTTGATTATCACTTGGTTTAACGGTGAAGGAAAACATTGTGAGGCAACCTGCACACCTGAGAGTGCTCCATTTCACAGTTCTCGATGGTGTGTGTAGTCCACCAACCCCCACTAGGCTAGCGTGGTGGGCTAACGCCTTAACCTTCTCGTTCGGAGAAGAGACCCGTGCCCAGCAGTGGGACCAAAATGTGCTGGTTATGTTTGTATGCTATGTAATCATTGATCTATGCAAACACTTTATAGTAGATTTGATATTACCAGAAGCTAACTTATAATTAACTGATTTAGGTATCATCTTTTTACAAAAAGAAACCTTAAAAAGAAAGAACATAATTAACTGTATTGACGAGTACGCACGACTGCAATTTATTTTATTTAAGAGTTCCACCCTATTTCTATTTTTCGTTTCAAATTAATTAAAAGGGAAAGTAAAATAAAAATTAGTTGCCGTCATTGTTAAGAAGACAATCCTTTGAGGGTGAACCTAACGACCGGTTTCAACGGACCATCAGAACAAGGATGCCATTAATTATAAAAAATAAGTTAATGATCTCTTTGAGTCTTTGAGTAATTCATACCTTGCAACATTTAAAATGTCTATGTTTTTTAATATAATAAAAAGATTTTGTAACAGCGAACAAGTACATGATAATTGTTACGTAGCATTTTGCTACAGCTATCATATTGTGTATTATGGCTACAACATGCTACGATAACAAAATACTATGACTACGACATACTACGGTAGCAGCATGTTATGCTACGTCATGCTACGGTAATAGATTGCTATAGCTACGACATGCTACGGTAACAGAATGCTAGAATGCTATGCTACGTTAGGCTACGGTAATGGATTGCTATGGCTGCCATATGCTACGGTAGCAGAGTGCTATGTTACGTCATGCTACGCATACAGAAAGTTATTGTTAGGACATGCTACGGTAGCAGAATGCTATGCTATGGCTACGACTACTACGGTAGCAGAATACTGTTACGTCATGCAACGGTAACATAAAATTATGTCTACGACGCTATGATAGCAGAGTGCTCATAATGCTATGCCACGTTGTGCTACGGAAGCTAAATGTTAAAGCTATGACATGATACGATGGCAAAATACTGTGCTACGGTGACATAATTCTATAGCTACGAGATCCTACGGTAACAGATTGCTATGACTGTGACATGCTACGGTAGCAGAATACTATGCTACGTCATGCTAAAGTAACAAAATACTATGGCTACGACAGGCTACGATAGCAAAACGCTATGCTACGGTAACAGAATTCTATAGCTACGACATGCTAGAGCAACAGCGTTCCTCTACATTGTAGATCAATTTTATAAAAGCCTGCAGTTTTTATTTGATATCGTATTCTTCGTACGTGTACTAAAGAAAGATTCCCCATAAATATATGCTTATCATCATCATCATCAACTCAGCCTATCGCAGTCCACTGCTGGACATAGGCCTCTCCCAAATTGCGCCACAACGCTCGGTCCTCTGCCTTCCGCATCCAGTCCCCCCCAGCCACGTTCTTTAGGTCGTCGGTCCACCTGGCAGGGGGGCGCCCTACGCTGCGTTTGCCGATACGCGGTCTCCACTCACGGACTCGTCTGCTCCATATGCTTATATTGTTACATTATTAAAAATATACATGAAAACTACAGTCATTCTCAAGTTTCTGTTATCTAAAGAATTCAATAGAATCGTTTAACCTAAGCCTCGAGTTGAGCGCGAGCGTGTTTAACGTTTAAATATTATTTATGTCAGTGGTGTTGTTGTCGATAACATATGCCGACATCATAATAAATCGTAGAATAAAATTATTTCTCCCGAATAATTTCACTCTCTTTAATATTTCAAAGATTTCTATATTGCACGCCTTACTTATTTCCTCAAAGGGTAGGTAGAAATTATGGCATTTATTAAACCAACTTCATTCAGTCCCATGTTTAAGGCAAAGACAAACTCTGAGACAGAAAAACCATAAACTTTTTGCCCAACCTAAGTAACGATCTCTAGGTCAATTTAGAACTAGATTATTCTTCTCGACGGACTTAATTTAGTTTTTATATTCACTGAGACACCTACCTCCAGGTTTACTCTCCGCCAATTTAATGTTAAGGATTAGTCTGTCTCATAAAATATTTCTTACACGTATTTTTATGAAACAAAATATAAAACGTCATCATAGGTATTATTATTAGAATTGATGGCAACACTAATTGAAACGGCGAGGTCTATTTACAACGTTTTAGTGTCGTGTCCGCGTTCCTTCAGAGAAAATTTTCCGCGAAACCCCGCTGACAAGGGGTATTTAATTAAAAAAGCTAGTAAATAAATACCACAGTTTCTTAACAATATTGAACTTTGTTGTTCAATACAAAACTTTGAGGTACACGTCGATAAACTCTTATTATTTATTACTTTTTGGGACCTTTTCGTTAATTTCCTTTGATTTGTGTTACCGAATATTTGCTGTAAACAATCTTTACGACCTTTACGAAAGCTTTAATAAGACGTAAAGGAAATTTCTAACGAATATTATTGTGTCGTTTGAATAAGTTTATACAATTAGCTGTTTGAATTGAAACCCAAGTTTACTGAACCATTTTGAAGATTGAAAGCGTTTCGAGAAGGTGGCGGCTTTACAGAATCAATCAACGAAGTTATTTAACTTGTCACAATTCTACAGTATTTCTTGACAAAGATAAATTAAGTTTATGAAAGGTAAAAGAAACAGGAGCGCGGGAGTGCGGCATTGTCAGCCACCACAAAGCACGTTGTTTATTATGCATGCAGGTTTGAGAAAAGAGTCTCACCGGAGACGCGAGTTATATTCAACAATATTGCGATGTGAAAATGTAACATTTTAAATAAAATAGAATTCAAATCTTTCGTAGCACTATTGCGTCGAATATCGGAGTCGTTCCTCTGAGAATATCGGGTGTAATGACTCGGAATTTGAGAGGCATTGTACTCAGGTCTACGCGGCTACGTGGCTACGGATTGCTACGGATTTGCGCTAATCGGCTGTAGCACATGTGTTCGGATAACCGCGAACACAGTTCGTGCAGAATTTCATAATGAGGCGATTAATGCATGGCTGTGTTTGAATACGTATTATGCGCATACTACACATAAATAAAAGTAATGTGGAAAAAAATGTAGGCATAAGTTGTAGACCGAAATATCTTCTTTCGCCAAGCCTTTTCCCAGTTATGTTGGGGTCGGCTTCCAGTCTAACTATATGCGGCTGAACATTTTAGAGTTTTTTAGACCCCCGCAACCCTTACTGTACAATACTGACATCCTAAAGTTAGACCGGTATTGAACTATATTTACGGGACTTTTCGCGCGCAATGAAATCAAAACAATACAAACATTTTGACTAACCTCGACGTTTTGGCCAAGTTGCATTGGCCGTGGTCACGAGCAGACTGAAGTATGCGTGTGTCATCGTCTTGAGCGGTGGGTGTTTTCTCGAACTATACCCGCGGTTGCTTTTTCGTAAGGTAGCTGTCCGTAACACGGTATGCTGAATCACGACACATTATGCTGACAGATTCGGCGGACATACATGTAGACAAACCACGACGCGAACACTTCTCGATTACGTTCGTTAGACCAGTAGTCAGACTTTCGGGCTTCTGATTACCCATAAAGACTGCCATAGATATTCGTATGGCAGCTGAGAATGACAGCTTAACGTGCTCACCGAGGCACGGAGGAGTCCCGATATGCAACAAAATGGTTACCCATCCAAGGACTGACCGTGGCAAGTGCAGCTTAATCTCGCAGATCGGTCAATCCGTGCGGTTGCTAGTTCACCACGAGCCTCTCGTTAACATTTCAAAGTATGCTAAATAATAATTATGAACAAATTTCAATTTTAACATGTCTCAGCACCTGTTGATGCTTGAAAGTCACAGACATAGTAAAAAATGTAGCCGAACTCTGAGAACAATCGCAGTGAAGCCAACAAAACCGTACTCCTCCATGTACAAACCAGCGCTCACGCACGCACATGCAGCTCAAACCGTGCTCATCGCTCTTAGTACACATGTAGAGGCATCGTTCAGTAAGCATCGTGAAAAAATCGCAACGATGCGTCGTGTTCACCCACCCAAATAGTGTTGTGTGTGTGTGTGTGTGTGTGTGTGTGTGTGTGTGTGTGATAAATGTCAACGGACCAAGCGGTGTACAGAAAAACCTAAACTGGTTTATGTTCTACACTTTATCAGCCAAATGTATGTATTTTTTGTGGAAAATAAATAACAACAACAACATAACATCACGCCTGTATTTCCCCAAAGGGGTAGGCAGAGGTGTATAGTACATCCACATTTCGCCAGTTATGTTATAGTCCCATGTAATAGGGGGCGAGCCTATTGCCATTAACCGGGCACAAATCCAGACTCCGGGCTGCTACTGAGAATCTCTTACTGAAAAAACCCAATAACACTTTGCCCGACCCGGGAATTGAACCCAGGACCCCACGCTTAGCAGTCGCGCTTGCGACCACTAGACCAACGAGGCAGTTTGTTTTATTCATTTATAAATAAATAAGTAAAACAAATATCCTTCAGGTGCATAGCTGTGCGGTGCATGAGCTCTGGTTTATACACAGAGGAGGATGGTTTTTGTTGGCTTCACTATGATTGTTCGCAGCGCTTCGTCTATATTTTTTACTATGTCTGTGTTAAAAGTATGCAGAACCACTTTTTTTCTCAGCGAATCTAATAATTACTCTCTTTTATTCATTAGTGTGAAGTGAAAGCTCTTCGACCAGAATGGCGTCCCGGCGAGCACGATTTATGAACACTATAAACCTGACAATGCCACTTAACAGAATTTGAAAACGGCTGAAATCCTTAACAACTTGTAATTTAAAAATGAAGTTTGCCTTTTTATTATTGTAAAAAAAACAAAAGGAGATTCCGAATATTGTGTTTAAGATTTTTTTCTCGGTTGTATTGATGAAAAGGGTGTGAGGATGGTTTCGGCGCTGAATGGAAAGTGTCTGTGTAAGCCAGGGGTGTGAGGGGGTGGCAGGTGGGCGCGGCGGGTGGAGGGGGGTATCGATCGCGCGCCGCTGCGCAACAAGTGCCGCGAGGGTCCCCACACTCCGCCCGCACGCCTGACGCACTCATCCGACATGTGTGATGCGCGTGGTCTGCACAACACTGCATTGAGCAACATACTCCTACGACAGCTAATGGGTTAAGTACCTCACCAGAGGCCTTACTTCCAGCCTTACTCTTGGGTCGAGTTCTGTATCAATCGGATTTGAATTCGAGTTAGTGTCAATTTGTATAGGAATTGACATTAGCTCGACTTGGTTTAGAGCTCGAACTAGGCGGGAGTAAGGCCCCTGAACTCACCGAACTGCATCATGGTTGTCTTACATACTAAAAGGGAGTATTTATTATTCACTGCCGGTGGGTATTTCCGGGCACTTACAACCCTAACGCCTTTAAAGCTGGAGCGAATCGGCACTTAGGTTTGCTCGCTCCATCGTCAACCACATCTTGACAAAGCTGTCTAAGTTGCGGTCAAGAGCAGATCTATATCTCAATAAAAAAAAAATGGAAGTTGTCGCTGTTATCACCGCACCCATGCTACCCGATGACACGCAGTACGGCAGCGGCGAGGCGCGTCGACTGCTGTTTCCGCCAAAACACAAACCTAAGCTTTACGATAAAGCTCTCATTTCACGCTTTGTCTTTCAGCCGTACTTAACTTTTCATAAAAAGTTTGAAAGAAACGGTTGAGATACAAAAGCCCATTAATCGTTTTATATTGCTTAGAAAGTATTCTAGTTACTTACTCTGGACACGATCGTCTTACTTTGTCTCTCTCTAACAAACTAAATTATAAAGTTAAACTGCTTTTCAGAGTATTTTTAGGAAAAACCTTTGTGTTTCTCAAGACATTTTAGAACAAAAATCCAAGGTAAGAAATAATTATTAATGAGAACAAAGTACCACGTTTCAGAAGTTAGTTATTTTTATTCAGAGACAATTTTATTACATTGGTACAAATTTTGAAGTAAATACCTGTATTTGAAACACATAAAAGTTAAAAGTAATATACTCAATAAGTACGCGACTATTATATTGAGTGGAAAATGAACATCTATACACACACTACACCATGTCAAATCCTTCTGTGCTAAGTTTCACGAATAGCTCCATTATATTTATACAAAGGATCATAAAAAATCTTAGATATATTTTGCTATTCTTTAATTTTCATAAGTAAATGTGAGCAGAACGCTGCTAAAAGTACATCAAGGTACAAACATTGATAGACCACATACTTTTTGAAAAGTTATCTAATTTTTCTCAAATTCAATAGTAAATATAATTTTACTTAGATCTATTTCTTTTCTAATAAACTAACTTTAAAACTACGAATACATCTGAAACGAAATATAAGGAAGCGAACACATTTTTCTTTTCAAGCGAAATTTGGAAATAAATCAAAATTCATTGAAATCAATTAACAAAATCTGCAATATCTTCTACTAACTAAGAAGGCTAATCACTTAAAAAAGGCACATCCATATAATTTGAAATATTAAAGTAGATACATAATAACGAAAATTGTTCCCATGGAACAAGGACTGATGTATAGGATGAACTAAATAATAATAATTTCTTAGGTTTTCGCGAAAACTACACATTATAATAAAACAAAGTTTAACCGGATTAAATCGCGTATATTATTTAAATTGGTTTTCCTGACGTTTCGAAAGCTTTGCAGCATTTCGTGGTCGCAGGTAGACTAAGATGACAAGCGTCTTTACAAATAAAAGATAGTGATATTGTGAGTGATTACTGCGTGCATCGAAACGATTGTAATTAATAATATTGTACGGAATATTAAGTATTTTTTTTTAGAAATATCTGTAAAGACGCTTGTCATCTTAGGCCCGTATTACAGAAGCTTCCTCAAGTACAGTTTAAACTCCAATCACTTGATCACTACTTAAGGATAGAATCGTTACTTGAGTATCGGTCTTATTCCAGAACGGTAATTATAATCTTTAATTCAACAACAAAACACACGAATTTGACCTGAAATATAATAGAAATCTCTACTCAAGCGTAGTCTGGACCACGCTTGAGTGATTACAGATCAAATATCTGCCCAAATACCGAAACAGGTGACAATATAAAACGAAACTAAACTCAGCTGAACTGTGATCAACAAATCTCTGCTTGAGGGACGTTCTAAAATCAAAGCTCAACTTAAAACTAGTTTTAAACAGAGATCAACGCTTGAGTATCCTTCTGGAATACGGGCCTTAGCCTACCTGTGACCACGAAATGCTGCAAAGCTTTCGAAACGTCAGGAAAACCAATTTAAATAATATACGCGATTTAATCCGGTTAAACTTTATTTTATTATAACTAAATAATAGTTTAGAAATTACTACTTAAAAAGGCAAATAAAAAAACAATGAGGGCACAAAAAACTTAGTTAAAGACCACAATTAATTCTAGCTCACAGTAACCAAATTAAGTGGCACCTGAATATTAATTACACTCCCAGGAGATAACCCTAATCTCGTTAGGGTTGCAGCTTTTACTGAGAAAATGTACGAACATTTTTGTTACTTTCTATCAGATTTAACTTCATATTTTACAATATAGGGCTGTAGTTAAATTATAACATTTATTTCGTCAATCCTAGTTACACCCTCAGTACAGAAAATCGACTGCCTTGTTGGTCTAGTGGTTGCAAGCGCGACTGCTGAGCGTGGGGTCCTGGGTTCGATTCCCGGGTCGGGCAAAGTGATATTGGGTTTTTTCATTAGGAAATTCTCAGTAGCAGCCTGGAGTCTGGATTTGAGCCCGGTCAATGGCAATAGGCTCGCCCCCTATTACATGGGACTATAACATAACTGGCGAAATGCGGGTGTACTATTACACCTCTGCCTACCCCTTCGGGGAAATACAGGCGTGATGTTATGTTATGTTACAAAAATTGCATACAATCTAAAAAAAACATAGTCTCTGCCTACCCCAAATGGGAAACAGGCGTGGTTATATTAATGTGTGTATGTGTAATTTAAAGTTGTTTACGCTAAAGTGGTCAATTTATAATAATTCTGGCATCAATTAATTTATAACAATATATTGGTATGGTATAGGTACATATTTGTGAAAGTATTTATACAAAACTGTATATAACAAGGAATACATCAATTAAACTGTTTTTGAAATAAGATTCATATCCAAATCAATTTTATTTTACATTTTTTAGTCACGACAAGTTTGTGGTCACACTTTTGTTTTGTGTGCATTTTCAATATTTTATTTTATATATTCAGAAATGTATTGAATTAGAAAGAACTTAGAATTTTGGAGCACAATATCTTATTCTTTGGTAAAAAAATAAAAACGATAAATTTCGTAACTACATACCAACTCAATAACTGGTTCAGAGAGAAACTTTCGTCATAATTAGAGTTACAATAAAGGTTATCCCTAGAATATAATGTTTAGTTTAAGTCAGGAAATAGTTTAGTAATTAAACAATTACAATGTACAATTCACATTATTTCACATTATTCTAATACACCTTGAATGAACGTTTTTATTATTTAGTTACACATTGATAAGATTCACAAATTCATTAATACTGGTTTGGCAAATGGAATGTATTAGGTACATTATATACAATGTGTATCGGAAATGCGTGGTCATATTTTAAGAGATCATTCAGGGCATAGCATAGAATAACTTTTTATACGGGACCAACTCCGAAATCGCAAAAAATACTAGGTAGGTACTACTATTCGAATTGTATAAAATTGTTGTGCCCGACAGGGTCCATGTGGACTTACAATAATAATAAGACCTTGTAAAAACACTGAACAAAGAATTGAATTGAATTGAATTGAAACCTTAAAATATGACCTGGAGGGGCATATTTAAGGACTCATTCAGGGAATGCTATAGAACAACTTTTACTACGGGGTCAACCTTGAAATCGAAAAGCGAAAAAAAACAGCTGATCCATATATTTTGTCGAGCCAGATTGATGGTTTCAATTCAATTCAATTCTTAGTTCAGTGTTTACAAGGTCATATTATTATTGCAAGTCCACATGGACCCTGTCGGGCACAACAATTTTATACAATTCAAATAGTTACCTATATGGTTTTGTAGGGAACATAGGTTTTTTGTGATTTCGGAGTTGACCCGTAGTAAAAGTTGTTTGATAGCATTTCCTGAATGAGCTCTTAAAATATGACCCCCCATATTTGATACACGTTGTATAGACGAATCTTGCACTATACCAAGTAATAGGATAACCCTTGTTACCACATTTTCGGTTGCTATATACGCCCTCGTTAAGACATTATTCTTTTTCGAAGTAATTTGTGTAACGAGATCTTTTTACCCTTACGGCTTATACACACCTCTCGCAAATATTAAGAAAGACAGATCCAATGCCACCACATATTATCGTTTCTTATTATCTTTTGTTTGTTGTGATATATTGTGGCCAACATTCAGTCGTTTCGTGACTCTTTTCTTGCACAACTTTACGTACTTAACTTACTTATAAGATAGAATAATTTTATTATAATCCTAGAGTATAAACCAGTCACGATTACCCGTCACTTCTACGTTATCACTTTTCCCTACATTGTCACTCTGTTACACTAGAACCTTAAGTCTAGAGGTATAATATTTGTATGTTGGCGTTATTTCCACTACTTATCTATAAACGTATAAAGTGAAACATCACGAAGGAATGGACAAATCTTAATGGATCTAAGTATATCACGTAAGAAACGTTTTATTGCCTAACATAATCGTAAATTAGTGACGGATGAAATGGGCGGGGATGAGCCAGATGACGTGTGCTTGCAAACATTACATGTCAAATTGTCAACCGACATATCGTCGTTGTCAAAACAAAATCTGCTATGTGCAGCATGTGCAAAATTTGCAAGAAAATAGCAGTTCTTTTATACGAAAGTTTGGTTAGTGATCAAGTCGATTCATAATTTTTAAATCTCATAAAAATGCACTCGGCAGATATTGGTTTGACAACAACGATACCTATGGAAAATTTATGTGATCGAAAAATAAACCTAACCTGCTGCCGAATTGCGTAATTCACTCGGGATCGCAATCAATAGGATTTCAATGTTCATTGCTCCTTGTGTTTTAACAATTCGTCTAATCGGCAACTATGTACTACGCAATGAATATTGTTATCATTTCAAAATGAAAGCTAATGTCAATGTCAATGCATTACACAATTACCCCACTGGTAACTTGTTATATTTTTTATATCAAATAAATACTCATGTATGATTCAATGAAACTTCAATACATCCATTTATCTAGAAGTGATAACTTAATACTTAATTTAATATTGGAATATTTCACAAGAAATACGTTGGAAGAGCTAATATTTATACAGAAGACTGCCGTAAAGATTTACTGTAGCTTTATTTAGGAGGTTGACTATTTAGATGGGAATGAAGAAAACATCGACGATAGCGAGTTTGAATGAACATCTAATATAAAGTTCTCTTTTATGGAAGTTTCATATAAATATAACTTGTATCGGTACGTATAGGAAATTCGAAAGTTACCCGTGATCCTTAACTAACGGTGAGACCGCGAAAGAACGCAGATCTAAGAAATGACGCAAGAGTTGCGTTTATTGTTGTGTCGCTCGCGGATTTGTTGGAGATGGGCGAGTTGCGCAGGCGACGGCACGTGGGGCGCGTTCGCAGGGGGTGTGGGGCTGGACCCCGGGGCTCCGTGCGGGCCTGTCGGTAGTGACTGCCGCCGCCGCCGGCGCAGGGCAGGTGACAGGTTATACTTCACCTTCGCCTGAACCAACAACTCCTTGAAGATCTGAGACACGTTAACATTATCCTTTGCCGATGCTTCAACGAACCCGTTCTCCCAGTCTACTGTCACCACCGATTCAGTTGTGTGGAATTCTACCTGTAAAAGGAACAATAAACATTTGGTTTACTATTTGCGGATAAGGATTCTCCCTGCTTGGAAGAGTTAGTGGGGTGAGGGTGTGCACACGTGTTAGTTATTACGGCAAAGTTCGTATACCTTCAGGCAATAAAATGTTTTATTTCAATACACGTAGCTTGAGAACAAATGTAAAGCGTAAGTTGTTCGCGAATTATTGTTAATTTTGAATCTTTCAGAAATGTTTTACATCTGTCGCGAATATTGAAGACGCCATACCGCTGCGTCAACATTTCTCGAGGCTCTTTTGCGTATAATTCCAAGTCGAGATCGAGTCTCGGCAAAATGCGAAATTGGCGAAAATGTTCTCTCATATTTCTTATTCGATGTAATATTTAATTTTATTAGAACAGAATCATCCAAAAAGAGACAAACATTAATTGAAACATCTTTGTTTTGAACAGTTCGTAACAAAATTTCTTACATTTGATTATAAGACAATTAATTTTAAAAAGATATGAAATGAGGACGTTAAAAGAAAAAAAACGACACGAAATTAAATACATACATACATACATACATATTATCACGCCTGTTTCCCATTGGGGTAGGCAGAGACTACGGATTTCCACCTGCTACGATCCTGACACACCTCTTTCGCTTCATCTACGTCCATTAACCTCGTCATGCATGCTCGTCGGTTTAGAGAACTCTTAACCTGGCATTTTTTGAGAACATCCGCGATTTGATCGCGATACGTTCGCCGAGGTCGTCCCCTTCCAACTCTTCCATCCACACTCGCTTCGTATACTTGTTTCGTCAATCTCCTCTCGTCCATCCTCTCTATATGTCCAAACCATCTTAACATACCTTTCTCAATCTTTGTCACTACATCTTCTTTCACTCCACAACGCTCCCTTATCATGTTATTCCTAACTTTATCTCTCAAAGTTACACCACACATACTTCTCAAAGCTCTCATTTCTACTGCATTTATTCTGCTTTCATGTTTCTTCTGCCATACCCAACTTTCACTACCATACATAAGTGTAGGCACTAACACTCCCCCATGAACAGCCAGCCGTGCCTTTTCCGACACTTTGCGGCTGTTCATGAAGGTGTGTAGTGCCCCATTCACCTGATTACCAGCACTCACTCTCCTTTCAATGTCCTTCACATGCTTGCCATCTCTCGTAAACATGGAACCCAGGTATACAAAATCTTTCACTTGTTCCACCTTTTCGTCACCTATCAAAATATTGCACTCTGTCATAACTTCTTCCTTTTCAAAAACCAATTTTTTTGTCTTACTAACATTAACTTTCATTCCTTTACTCTTCAAAGCACCATCCATAATTGTTACCATCTTCTGTAACTCCCCCTCCGACGATGCAAGGATAACTTGATCATCGGCATAGAGGAGACATTTGACATGTAACCCATTCATTTCTAAACCATTTTCACTCTCTTTCAAATCTTTCAAACAACTGTCCATGAATAGATTGAACAGCCACAAATTAAATAAGAACAACATATAAGTATATTAATTTATCATCAACAAAGTTTTGAGAATATAGGCGTCACTAATTAGCATATCTTTGGTTAAATCGACTTCTGTTTCAGTTAACCCAAATGGGTTTCGTACAAATTTATTACGCTAAGTTTTGTTTTATGAGTAAAGTTTAAAGTATTCTCCAAATATGTGTGCCGAAACTACGCCAGAGATACCTACCCAACTCTCTGTGTCTGCCAAGTAGTATCAATAATGAGTCTTGAAAATATTTCTCAAATTTTAGCTACGAAATGTTTCTGTTGTTCAATCTAAAGTTTTTAATATGATAAAAACATACCGAGACTGCTGACAGTATCATAAATAACGAAATAAACACGAGGAGTTATTGCAATATTCTCCAATAAAAACTTGAAGACAGTTGGCTACGAATATCCATTATAGCATCCGTTTTTCTCTTCAATAAAAACAAGGTTAGTGCACAGCGCGCAGCGGTGCGGATATTGGCAAGTCAGACGCCGGCGGCTATTGTGCGCGGTGTTCCGGACGTAGCTACCGTGGACTCGGAGATGCGTCCGGGAGAGCGGACTAACTTCGTCACGACTCACGTGGCTTATGAAATATACATACATGCTGCCGAGCGTTTAATACCTCGACGTCCTACTTCCCTTATAGTTTTCTATGAATTCAGTTTCGAAGTTCACTGATGTAAAGTAAATTTTAAGCCGATTGCCAAAGCCCTCAATGAGTGTTTAATATATGGAATCTGAGTCAGTAGTCATTGCGCTGAAAGCTTGATATTAAATAGGTGTATAAGAAGATAAGAAAGCTCAAAGTCACTTAAAGGGCAATGGAGTTGGCTATTTTCGGGATGTCCCTGCGTGATCGAATCAGAAATGAGGAGATTCGCAGGAGAACGAAGGTAACCGACACAGTCCAAAGAATTGCAAAACTTAAGTGGCAGTGATGATGGCCGATGGGGCAGTAAAGTTCTGGAGTGGCGACCGCGTACTGGAAAGCGCAGCGTGGGTAGGCCCCCCACAAGGTGGACCGACGACCTGGTGAAGGTCGCGGGAATCAGCTGGATGCGGAAGGCACAGGACCGGTCGTTGTGGCGATGCTTGGGGGAGGCCTATGTCCAGCAGTGGACGTCTTTCGGCTTAAATGATGATGAATGATGATTGAGTATCTATAATATTTAAGCTAATATCGACTTACGGGAATATCGCTGGCATCTAAAAAAGTGTGTAATAAATTCTCTCTCTACGTTTATGTGTATTTTTATTTATTTTAAATTTTACCAGCTCTAATAAGTTTAATAAACGCAGCTTTTGAAAGTCCCTACATAATATTACCAATAAAGTTACAATAATAATACTGGAAAAGTTTTTTTTTAATTGTGCTACGAACAGAAAGCCAGACAATAAGCACATAGTCCATTACAAATTAAAATTTAACAAATAAATTAACTTTGACTAACATATTGTGTTCAAACTTTATCCTGTCGAGTACTTAGAAGCTTGGAATACAAAACGTATAAATACAGGATGCATTGAAATATACATAAATTATAACATTGCATTTCCTGTCTGGGGTGGGTAATTTCGTTTAGAGAAGAAAATAAAATGAAAATGTTTCTAGAAAATGTTAGACATTTCACACGGTAAATTTTTCAATTGGCATTGTGTCAGGAGAATGAAGAAAGCTGTTTGTAAAGAAATGAACTTTTGTAAAGATTTTAGCGCTTAGAAACAACTTTGCTTTGTTCTTGGATATTAGATTAGGTCAACTATTTTAGATTTTGTTCTTCACCATAATAGATACCTAACTAGATTTTCTTCCCAACTTTTGCATCAGTTTATTTAAAGTCTTGAACTAAACTAACAACATTAATTTAGAGAGCAGCTTAGATCTTTTTAATTTGACTTGATTGTTTAAGTTTAAAGGTAAAAAAGAAAATAAATGTTTTATGCAATGTTTTTTGCCCGCCTGCCCAGCGTGGTGACTATGAGCATACATCCCATATGAACGCACAACCAATACGAGATTATCCGGAGAAGAACCGGAGTGACCGACATAGCTTGTAGGATCAGTAAGCTGAAGTGGCAGTGGGCTGGCCATGTCTGTCGAAGGACCGATGGCCGCTGGAGCAGACGAGTCCTTGAGTGGAGACCACGAATCGGCAAACGCAGCGTAGGGTGCTCCCCTGCTAGATGGACCGACGACCTAAAGAACGTGGCTGGGGGGGACTGGAAGCGGAAGGCAGAGGACCGAGTGTTGTGGCGCAACATGGGAGAGGCCTTTGACCAGCAGTGTACTGCGATAGGCTGAGTTGATTGATTGATTGATGCAACAATAAAGAAAGCTTTCAAATACTAAAAACATTGATTTATGTTATTTATGTCTTTAAGTGTTGGACATTGAATACAAAGCTTTTTTTAAGATCTCTTCCTTTACCTACTGAATGCTCTAAAGAATATTTGTACAGTTTTTTTTGATGGTGTGATATGGAGAAACGAGCTAAAAGCTCACGTGATGTTAAGCGGTTGCCTTTGCCCATTACAACTGCAACACCAATATGATAAAAAATAAAGCTCGTTGGTGCGTCTTTATATTTTCCTGACACTTATCGAATTTGAAGTGAGTGAGAATACTTATTGAGTTATGAATAGGTACCATTTGAAGCGCCCCATTTTTTACCGTCCTTTGGTATTTAGAACTCAATATAGAAAGTAATAAAGAAAAAATATTTGTTGCCACACCAAGACATGCGGTCTGCCAGGTGCATGCTGCCAGGTGGACCAACGACCTAAAGAACATGGCTGGGGGGGACTGTATGCGGAAGGCAGAGGACCGAGTGTTGTGGCGCAACTTGGGAGAGGCCTATGTCCAGCAGTGGACTGCGATAGGCTGAGTTGATTGATTGATTGAAGACGCGGTATGTCAGTACCTACATAAAAAAAAGAACTATAAAAGTCTATAACATTTTAGGAAATCTTATAATAGTTGTAACGATCATAAGAAAAGTAACAATGCATGTCGAGCTGCGGCAAAGAGGTTGACACTCAGCATGATGCTGTGTTGGAACGTGAGTCACAACACAGCGCTGATTTTTTGTGTCAACCTCAAGTGACGAACGGATGCCAAGCCAGCAAAAGAAACCAATAATTATCTAGTTATATATCCAAGAATAAGAACTAGTATATAAAAGGTAAGTGTTACAAATATTATCGCAATTTATGTCGCTCAGTCAAATTAATGTCGCTTGCCTTTTTTTCGTTTATTTTACAGAGATTATGGAAAACAATAAATAAATAAATAAAAATTGAGAGGTGTCAAGGGACACCCGGATGGAACGAAGTTCCTTTCGATTCGGTATTGCAGTTGTTATGGGCAAAGGTAGCCACTTAACATCAGGTGGGCCTTTAGCTCGTTTCGCCATCCAATACTATAAAAAAAAAAAAAGTGTCGTTACAACTTTTCGTGAGAATTTTTTCCGTCTAGCCCCCTTTCACAACGCGCGATAAGGAATTACGTTCCAAAACTACGTTCCAATAAAATAAATAAATATTTTTGGGTCACTTTTACACACCACCATCTTGTCCTATGGTTGTGCTATGGGTACTAGATAATAAATATAATACTTATATAATTTTTTTTTGTAAATACATACCTACTTATAATACATAATAAACACCCAGACCAACACAAACACTTTTGTTCATCACACAAATATTTGTGTCCTGTGAGAATCGAACCCACGACCTCGTGATCAGCAGTCCGAACCTCGAACCACTAGATCACAGACGTCGTCATTTAAAAAAAAAAAAAACGTTTTTCGGACAACGTCCATCCTTTTTCCGGTCTGTTTCCGGAAGAAAATTGGTAGATCTATATTTCTCTGAATATACTTCAGAAAAGTTTTATTATGGAATGTAAGTGTACATTTATCAAATATTAAAAACCATCCTTCCATCCACCTATTCATGTGGAAAAATAGGGCTTATAACTATTTAAGTAAATAAACTTGAAACTGAAGTGAACTGAAGAACTGAAGGCGAAGTGAAGTATTTCTTCACCCTATTGGGTATAGTGGGAAGAGAACACAAGGAAAGCTCTCCTCACCACATTGTGGGGCTAAGGCAGAAAGAGAGAGAGAAAGAAAGAGAGAGAGAGAAAAAGAAAGAATTGAAAATTTAATTCGAGAATTTGAGGAACACGGTCTGATTCGCAATGGGATGCTGCTGACGTCACCGAAAGACGTAAGTTGAAGTTAAATTCTATACCACGAGCAGTTTTCACGGTAGCTTAAAGCACTAGCGTACTGAGCCAGCAGTCACGCATGCTCGTGAGCGACTTTTTATTTCCACAATTGATTAGAAATTGGAATACAAACAGTAACAATCATTTAAAATCTTAAATTCAATTTTTCTTTCCACTATGTATATTTTTAGTAGGAAAGTTTTTTTTTTAGAAACAATATTTAATTCTGTAAAATAATATTCCATTATAAAGTTAGTGGCTACAATCTAAACTAGATGATTCATGTTATCTCAATTAATCACTTTGCAAACATTATAAATCCTTTATTAGAAACATAAACAATTAATTGTTTGTTACTAAATGGCGTAGTTCCGGCACGAAGCTGTAGTAAGCTAGTACATACATAATACAGTGGTTTATAATGCTTTGTAGTCCATTTTGGTGTTCCAATACTTAAAATTGCCAGTTAAAGTTTCGGATATTTTCACGCAATATATTTCGAATATGTACCGCCGCTCGGCGGTACATGGCACGTAATTGGCGTTCGGAATTATGCTGCCAGGCAGCAGATAGCACCCTAGGGGCTAGATATCGCTGGGCAGATGCAGTGGAGGCTGATCAGCGTGAGCTTTAAGGTACCAACTGGCAAGATATCGCGCAAGATCTTGCAAAGTGGAGAGTCGTCGCTGAGCCAGAGAAGACAATTAAGTAATCATTAAAAAAAAACGGTCGACCGCACGTCGGTAACACTTTGACACTTTGACATTAGCAGCGTCCTTATTTCGTAAGCAGTAAGGGCAGTTTTCGAATTGAAGTGTTACCACTGTCATGCAGTCGACTGTACCTTCCATATTTAATTATCAGACAAATCGGTCAAGTCGACTATTACTGTTGACTGTATCATTCATAGTTGTTAAGGTTAGTCTGTGACCTTTCGCTTCACATATTGCAACTTGACATCGCGGAAATTCAATTTTGCTCACAACACGTCGGAACGAATTCATAGTAAATGCGCTGTCAAATGCTCCATATCGGCTTATGAGATTTGTGACAATAATCGTAGGTATTTGATTTTTATTGAATTGTGATACACGGTTTTCAATTATAGGGCCTGTTACGCAGAGTACAGATTTGTAAATTCGTTTTGTAGCCCTCGACTTTTGTCTAACAAAATTCTTTATTTGTCCACTTATTTACGTAGGATATTTATCACAGGATTTTCTATTGTTTTCAGCTGATAGATTTCTTTGAATATTTGAATATATCCCTCGGGGTTGTGTGCTACGTGACACCCGCTTGATCCGGTTCACCCGTCACTTTGTTATCCAACCTTCATCATACTAAATTATGTGGCTGTATACACAGCACAGTCAACAAACAAGGGACGCAAATATTGAACATCCAAACATGGAATACGTGCGGCAAAGAACCTGTCGCACATACTTATGAACGGCTTAAAGAAAAGACATTGAGAAAATCGCGTGAGGTGAGGGGAAAATGTGTCTCTAGGTATTGTGATTCAGCTTTGTGGAAGAAGAAAAGAATCGCTTACCTGTCTCGCGCCGGTTTCCGCCAGGTCCACCTTATTACCGACTACGACAATTGGGACAGCCGTGCTCTCTTTAGTTTCGTGGATTTGATCTCTCAACATTCTCACTTCAGTAAAGCTGTTTCCATCTGTGACGTCGTAGACAAGTATGAAGGCGTCTGCGGACTGCATGGACAAAGTTCTCATAGCGGGGAACTCGTAAGCTCCCGAAGTGTCTAATATATCTAGCGTTAATCTCACGCCCGACACGTTGAAATCCCCGTGATGCATTTCCTCTATTGTTCTCTTGTACTTAGTTGAGAATGTGTTATAAAGAAACTGAGATATGAGCGACGACTTGCCAACTTTGGCGGCTCCTAAAACTACTATTTTGTGTCGCACGGCATTGTTGGTGAGGTTCCCACTGCTGGACACCGTGTCCTCCGTCCGCTCAGTCCTGAAAATAAAAAGCTTTTTACACTCTCAAATACCAATATCATGCAAATATTAGACTTAATGTGAAACCAATTTCACGAGCGTTATACGGGTGCTTTTATCGTGTATAACACACTTGTGTAACATTTACTTAAATGTTATTACCTACATGAAAAAAGATAAACCGGCCAAGAGCATGTCGGGCCATGCTCAGTATTATAGGGTTCCTTAAGTAGGTCTAATTACAAACGAATTAAATCAAATATTAATCATTGCTATTTTAGTTTTAGCAAACAGCGCCACCTAGCGCAAAATTTAAGAAGCTAAATTTAAGAAGTGTGTCATAATATCAATGTAACACAAAGTTTCTTTTTGTGATTTTTTTAAATAGAAAGTAACTAAAGGAGCATTATTTGCTAAGATCATTTTTCTCTAAGGTCAATGACCTATGAACTAGGACTTCTTAAGTATTTTTCAGTTTTTTCACTATAACTCAAAAATTTATAATCACATTATACTCGAAATAATTTTAAAAGAGTTTTTATAAAGGTCTATCAATGTAGAAGGTAGAAGACTATAAGTTTCTACGTTGCATAGTTTAGAAATGGCAGGGGGGAGGGACACATTGCAAGCCACTTTGGCGAACTGTATTTCGCAGATGGTATACCTGATAAAAAAGATATGTATGAAACATTACCTTCATTTTAGTAGACCTATTCAATGATACCCCACACGAGGGGGTCCAGCGAAAAACAAATTTTCATCCCCATTTCACATGTATGGGCGCCACCCCTAAAATACGTTATCAAGATTTTTTTATTCTTTTAAAATTGAGATCTATATCTAAACCATTTTTTAACAAAATTTTATTTACTTATGTTTATAACTGTAGAAGTTATTAAGCTGTAAAGGATTAGGACAGACGGACAGACGGACAGACGGACAGACGGACAGACGGACAGACGGACAGACGGACAGACGGACAGACGGACAGACGGACAGACGGACAGACGGACAGACGGACAGATGGACAGACGGACAGACGGACAGACGGACAGACGGACAGACGGACAGACGGACAGACGGACAGACGGACAGACGGACAGACGGACAGACGGACAGACGGACAGATGGACAGACGGACAGACGGACAGACGGACAGACGGACAGACGGACAGACGGACAGACGGACAGACGGACAGACGGACAGACGGACAGACGGACAGACGGACAGACGGACAGACGGACAGACGGACAGACGGACAGACGGACAGACGGACAGACGGACAGACGGACAGACGGACAGACGGACATACGGACAGACGGACACACGGACAGACGGACAGACGGACAGACGGACAGACGGACAGACGGACAGACGGACAGACGGACAGACGGACAGACGGACAGACGGACAGACGGACAGACGGACAGACGGACAGACGGACAGACGGACAGACGGACAGACGGACAGACGGACAGACGGACAGACAGACAGACTGACAGACGGACGGACATGACGAAACTATAAGGGTTCCTTGTAGGACTACGGAACCCTAAAAAGGATCACTAAATTTAGACCTAACTTAACTGGTGGAATAAATCGGGTAATAAATTTTACAACAACGACGTGTGGGATGTATTTTGCAAACAAAACGATAATCATGCAAATCAAGCTTGAGGATTACGACGCGATGTATCGGAGTTCTCCAATATAACCTTGCGAACACTGAAATGTCGGTCTAGTTAACATATACATGTAGGTGGCAGATAAATAGCAAGGGCACTAGACTCCTTATCAACGGAACTTGGCGTATGACACAGCTAATTGACAAACAGATCGGGTAAACATTGGTAATTAGTGAAGTGGTGTTGTACAATACGTTCAGAACGATGGAAAATTCTGTCATATGATTTTTTGTCTGAATTTAGATATCAGGGATATCGTGATGTATCATTAATATAAATTAGATGTGTCATCGGCTTATCGGCAAATATGAAGATGGCGTGTACCGTTTGAATTTTATTTATTGACTAGCTTTTACCTGGCTCCGCTCGCGTTAAATTATGTAAATTCATCTGACGGATTCTGTTAATAATTAGGTAATTTCCTATAACTACCTATTATAAAACTGTAAATGTCTGTTTGTTTATTCGAGTATTTCTATTGGTATTATTATTGATATTACGCAGAAACTACTGGACCGATTTTGGTTAAACTTTTGAGTTTAAAGCTAATGATTGAACCTAAAAACTATATGCATATTATGAAGAAAAAAACGGTTTCTATGGGATGAAATAGAGTAACACGGGAGTGAAGCGAAGTCTAGTTTATAATACCAGAGGTCGCCCAATGGTCGAAATTCGACCTAATTAAATTTTTATAGGTGCATAAAAAGAACCTCACGAGTGACGATATTTAATTCATTGCCTGGTGCCCTTGGGCAGTCAGCCCCGCTACCAACCTGCTGACTGGCTAATATTTTTTCCACAGCATGAGCTATTGTCACTACGTAGCTCATAACAACACGATAAAAAAAATGTGATTGAACTATGCGGATTTTTTTTAAGCTACGAAACAAAAAGAAAAGAAAATCGGTTGAAAAACAGAGGAGTAAATCGTACTGAACCGTTTTTTATTTGCCTATTTATATATAGTATAGAAGATTAAATGTGTCATTGGCTTATCGGCAAACATAAAGATCAATAATGGCGTGTATCGTTGGAATTTAATTTATTGACTAGCTATTATAACGACAAGAATCTAAGTATCGGTATTCCGAGTTCCGGGAAAGCGGCGGACTTTACTCAGGTATGTCAACAATCTTGTCGGGGTGGCTGCAACGATGCTCAGTCGATATAAAACGCTCTGGTCAACAGAGACATATTGTGTCTTCTAACCTGTAATCTACGCCACATTGACCCTTTTCCTTAAGTCGAATTTTCCTCTTGCGTGGGGCCACAAATAGATTCAATAGTGACGTACCTATTTGTAGATTTAATTCTTATACATACCATTTTATACAACCTTATTCTTAGTTTATACTAGACCTCTTAAGGGGTATCTGCACTCATCATTATGAACAACTTTTACTATGGGACCAACCCTGAAATATACAAAATATCAGCTGATCCCTATATTTTGTTCATTTATGTGAACACAAATATAGGGAGGGATCAGCTGATTTTTTTTCGCGATTTCGGGTTTGATCCTATAGTGAAAGTTGTTCATAATGACAAGTACAATGACCCCTTAAGTGGCTTAGTATAAAATAAGAAAATGAGGTTGTATATTTTTACTAAAGCAAAGTAGATCCTGTATATAAGTTTAAACGGCAGGATGAATAAAATATCCTGCAATTCTGGTTGTTAATATTAACTTAGGTATTGATCACGTAACGTCCAAAATTAATAATTTACCTATCCACGATTAGAATATAAATTTAACATAAGCTCGATTTAACTTTTTTGCAGTTAGTCTGGGAAGTATAAGCTTGAAACCGGTATTTACCAAAATTGCCTCTCTTACCTATACTTATACTTATCTATAGAAATATTATAAAGAATTGGAAAGATTTGTTTGTTTTTGTGCTTATAATCAATAAACTCTAAAACTACTGAACCGATTTTAATAATTCTTTCACCATTAGAAAGCTGCTTTATCCAGAAGTAATATAGGCTATATTAAATTTCTGCCGCTTGCTAAAATTTAATAATTTCAGCAAGCGGATAAAGTCGCGAGCAAAGTCTAGTTGCTAATAAATGAAAAATTTATGAGCGAGAAATATCCTTGCCTCAGAGACTACGTAAAAATTATCGTCGGTCACGGCGTCTGTCACGGGATACCAATAAAGTTACGAGTAGTTAGAAGACCGAATGTTCGACAAATCTATTGTTCTAACCTTAGGGTACCAATACTATAATCTTGTAATTGGGTTACGGAGGTCAGATTGTTGCCGCTCTGAGTAATTACTGAAACTGAGACGCATTTGGTGAAACTGAAAACCGATCTTTCGATCGATCTTTGAGATATCGCTTTTAGCGATATCTGAAAGATCTATAATTTATACGTTGTTCCTGTTTACTGCTATTTTTATGGTGTACAATAAAGCATATTCTATCTATCTTTTCTTTGTATTGTCGTTATAATAAGACCAGGCGCAAGAAGTCTTGTAAAAATGAAAATATTGTTGACAAGCTGTTCAAATACCATTTTATTGTTTGACGAACCGTCTTCAATAAAACAAGAGTCTTCTCTTCGAACCGTTAGTTACAATAGAACTATGTTGAGCAGTGATTTCCTTTGTTAGCGCACCGGTGCGGCCAGTTAAGCGCTCAATATTATCGGCAGAATGTATCCGGAGCGCTGATTGCACCATTGTGCTCACACTTTCGCCTAAACAGGGTTGCGCTGGGAAACTGGGAAGAGTAAATTTTTATCGGTTGTGCGAAAAGAGGGAGGGTTTTAGTTCGACCTCTCGGTACTCGGTATCATGTATGACTTACGTTAATGGTTAGGTTTTCTGTTGTGAGGAAGCCTACACACCTGAAAGGGCTAGAAAATGTTCTCGATGGTGGGTATAGGCCACTATTAACGATACAAAGTAACCCGCACTAGGGTTTATTTTTAGTAAATATGAATAGGTAACTAGTTTCTGCACGCTGATTCGCACGCGTGTAATTCAATTTATCACAGAAAGACTTTAGCGTGCGTCTTATACTGTTACTGTTTATTTTACCGAAATATAAAGAGTAGCCCAAGTCCTTCTCCAGGTCCCAGGCTACCTTTTTTACAAATTTCGTTACGATTGGTTTCGAGGATTAGTCGTGATAAGGTAACAAACAGACAGACAGAGTTACATTCGTAATATAATATTAGTGTGGTATTAAGAAACTTAAAGGGGTGTATTTATATTATTATTTATTTTATGATTTTTTTGGGACATTTTTACACAGCAACATCTAAGTCCCAAACTAAGCAGAGATTGTGTTATGGGTACTAGACAATGGATATAATACTTGTATATTTTTCGTTTTGTAAATACATACTTATAATACATAAGAAACACCCAGACGTGTCCTGAGGGAATCAAACCCACGACCTTGTGATCAGCAGTCCGACCCTCGAACCACTGGACCACAGACGTCGTCTTTTCTAATATTCTTTATTAATGACGTCTACATTAAATACAGATCACTTAAAAACCAAAAACCGAACTAGTTTCTTCACCATTCCACTAGTGGTCACTAACTTGTGAACATGTATGCTAACTTATTTATCAAAATAACTTCTATATACAGAAGCACATTGCAAACTCCATTTGGAATTTAAATTGTGTTTCTACAAAGTATCGGAGTAAAGTAGAAAGTGGGATACCGTGATAGCGTGTTTTAACTTTTAGCCCCCATTGCGTTGTATTGTTGTAGTGAAATGAGGCTACGTGTATTTTGTACAAACATGGAGTTTTTACATAAAAATTGGTACGAAGTTGAGATAACAAACAAGGTGTTGATACATAAAAATTGGTATGTAAGTTGCGATAACTGCTTAAGAAGCTTTTGTACAACGTGTTATTGAAATAACTGAAAACCTTTTAAGGGGTCATTGTACCAACCCTGAAATCGCGAAAAAGAAATCAGCTGTTCCCTACATTTGTGTTCACATAAATCGACAAAATGTAGGGAACAGCTTTTATTTTCGTATATTTCAGGGTTGGTCCCATAGTAAAAGTTGTTCATACTGATGAGTACAATGACCCCTTGAGAGGTTATTAGTTATTACCATCCCATAATAAATTTAAACGTAAAAACAATAAATAAGTACAGATATGTTAATTGCGCGCGCAATTGAAGACTCAAAACCTCCTAATTAGGACGTTTTTCTATTAGTACGCGTCAAGCAAGGCGCCGATCGTGTCCAGTAATAAAAAAATCGTATGTGTATAGAAAGTGAACCAATTATGATGCGATAGTACCTTAAAGTAACTAACTTACTTTGTACTAGTTTATGTGTATGTGTGCTGCCGCTGCGTACAGATTTTTTTTTCGTTTGCTTTGTTAGGGTATAACATATCTATACTTTTATTATATCATTGGTCAATAATAAAAATTAAGTTTATCTGAATTCTTATTGATTTATTGATCTGAAGTTTTGCATAAGAGCTTGAAATACATATTATAGGTGTTAAACCTTATGGGTTTGATGATGACCTGGGAAGAAGTCACTGTGCCTCAGCCCCCCCTTGCTCGCATCCCTTAAATACACTACGTATTATAATATCCATCCCTTTAACTATAGGTATAACCACTCTAATCGCCCCTATTCATAATTCGTTAAGCTGATTGCTATATTTTCTTAACCGGGCATTAGTTAGGATGGAGTTTATCCTATCCTAAATAATGGATGAAGATATTGGGTATTTAGGCCCACCCCAAAGGTTGACTCAACTTATAGGGTAACTTGGGTAAATTGGTTGTAATAAATTTTAGTGTATATGAAAGAAATGGGTACCTACTGCTTTAAATGGTGTAGTGGTTGTAAGCGTGACTGCGAAGCGCTATACCCGCGGCACGCTATGATGGCGCTTTTGACATTTTCCAATAGTGTTGTGACACATTTCAAATTATTAACAATTGGGACCAGGTTTATTACTTTGACCAACTCCAACTCGCTAATATGAATAATATCTACATAAAGTAAATAATTTATCAATTTATTCAATAAACATAACGTCTAGCAATTTTTTTTAGTCGCTATTTAATCAATTTTTCTGTGACATACATAAAAAAACAGTAGAAATAAATAGAATTTGAATAATAGATTCGAAATTTGAAAGATTATTAAGATTAAGATTTGATTATTTTGCTGTAGCAGTGCATCACTATTGACCATAAAGTACGGCAATTGTTCCTTCATACGTAGCTGTCAATATTTACGGATCTTCATGAGCAGGCAAACGTCAAAAACGCCTTCATAGCGTGCCGCACCTATAGTGAATACTTGATAGGTAACTATCGATAGAATGTTGAAAGAACAACGATTGTTAAGCCAAGCTAAGCAATAGTGCGAATACCAATAGTATCGATTTTAACGAAAGCACAAAATGTGCCAATATTATTAATTAATAAAATAAATAAATCCTTTATTTCAGACCTACACGATCCATAAAATTAAAACAACAATTAAGTAGCAAGGAGACAAGAGTTTGTTAGTATAGGAAAACTTACTTAACTATGTTCGTAGGTATACAAACATACACACTTCAGTGCAAGTGCACCAGTGCCTGCTAAAGCGACCGTCCAGCCTGTTTGCTATCATCGTCAGGACGGCACGGCATTACAGCGGTGACACTACCCTGTACGTGTGAGCTCGCTCGCCGGTGACCTTGAGGGAGCGCGTTTAAATGCAATATGTTGGCTGGGGCAGCCGAGAGACTGCCCGTTCCACACGCCGCGCACCGCGCACGGCCCCCGCGCTCGCCACGACCCGCACACATAACGAGCGAGCAATTTTACGAGCACACATGCTGTAGTGTTGCTTCTTGTCGTTAGTATATATTCTATGACGGCGTCGCATTATTCATTACTATATTGAACGCATTATTATGTTGGACACGTAGGGCATTAAATTATTTTTGTGTATTCATACTATTGATAGTTCTATCGATGTCATAACTGATTTTCAAAATGAAAATATGTCGATAGCGGGACTATCGATAATTCGGCATCACTAATAAGGGCCTGGATCCAATTCCCAGTAGATCTGTATAATTTATTTTTACCGGCGATGGATATGTAATTGTGGGTATTGTAGCGTTAATCCACTACGGATAAAAAACTTTTCGGGTTTATCTGGCTACATATTTTTGTAATGGTCAATGACAATAGGCTCGCCCCCTATTACATGGGACTATAACATAACTGGCGAAATGTGGGTGTACTAATATACCTCTGCCTACCCCTTCGGGGAAATACAGGCGTGATGTTATGTTATGTTATGTTAATATTTTTGTAAATTCTTCATATAAATATCACTTTGCGTGTCAATTTAGAACTTCGATTTTGATTATTTAATTAGTATAATAATAATAATATTATTATAATTAAAGTATAATAATAATATTATTATAATTTTTTAGAAATATTTGTAAAGACGCTTGTCATCTCAGTCTACCTGCGACCACGAAATGCTGCAAAGCTTTCGAAACGTCAGGGAAACCAATTTAAATAATATACGCGATTTAATCCGGTTAAACTTTGTTTTATTATAATGTGTAGTGATCGCGAAAACCTAAGAATTTATTATTAAATTAGTTATTAAAAAAAATACGATGTCTTTGTTTCAAAATGAAACAGAATAACAGACCGAGGGTAAGTAAGCTATTAGGTACCAAGATTATGGTATAGTATGTTAAAATTGTGTAGGCACCAAGATGGATTTATAAAAAAAATACCTATTTATTGAAACGCATCCGCAACACTCCAATGCGGATGTCCTTGGGCGGCGGAGATTGCTTACCATCAGGTAACCCGTTGCTCGTTTGCTCCCCTATGTTATAAATAAAAACTGTTTGTACGTACTGTTTGAGAGGATTCCCTTCGATTAGCTATACCTATAGCTGAGTAGCTTTTTCCCGCGACTCCGTCCGCGTGGATTTTGATTGTTAAGCGTGTTTTTACATAACTTAAAAATATATTCACTGGTGCCTTAAAGACCACCAGATTATACCTATCGTGAAATACAGTTGGGAATTCGACTCCTTTGCGGTACGCATAATAAAAGTATTAGCAAAGCACTTTAATCTACCCCACAAAAATATCTTATCAGATTTTTTACCGAAAAGACAAATATAATTAAAAACGATTTACTTAAGTATTTTCAACCAAAAAGCAAAGTACTACATTACATAGACCTAACTTCAAAATTGACGGATTTTCATACAAACTTTCATCCCCTATTATTTTTTCCCCCTTAAGGGTTATTTTACCAAAAATACTGAAACACGTACTTCTTTATTTTCAACCATAAAGCCAAATACTGTTTTTGATACATTTTTTTTTTTTTTTTTTTTGTTAGCCTGTACTGTCCCACTGCTGGGCAAAGGCCTCCCTCAATTCCTTCCATCTATCGCGGTTCTGTGCCGCCTCCTGCCAGCTGTCATCAAGAAAGACATCGAGCTCGTCTCTCCATCTCCTGCGTGGTCTGCCGCGACCCCGCTTCGCTGTCTCAGGGCTCCAGTCCTGTGCTATACGGGCCCACAGCTCATTTGGCATACGGCAAACATTTAACAGATAGTCAATGTTTAACAATGGTCTGATAACACTGTTTTTGATACATTTAACTTGAAATAATTACCGATTTTCATAAAAAAAATCATATTGGTGAAATTTCTAAAAGATCTTCCTTAGTCAGCCTTAGAGGTACCTACTACCAAAATTTCTAGTTTCTAGCCCCATTAGTTTAGGCTGTGCGTTGATATGTCAGTCAGTCTGTCAATCAGTTTCTCCTTTGACGACGTCTGTGGTCTAGTGGTTCGAGTGTCGGACTGCTGATCACGAGGTCGTGGGTTCGATTCCCACAGGACACAAATATTTGTGTGATGAACATAAGTGTTTGTGTTGGTCTGGGTGTTTCTTATGTATCATAAGTATGTATTGAGAAAAAAAAAATTGTAAGTATTATATTCATTGTCTAGTACCCATAGTACATGCTCTGCTTAGTTTGGGACTAGATGGTGCTGTGTAAAAATGTCCTAATTTTTTATTTATTTATTATTTATTTTATATAAGTTTAAATTGACTATGTATTAGGTACCTTTCTACCATAAACAGTTTACAATATTCGAAGAACGAGTACGGCTGCTGTAAACAAAATATCTGTTCCCCTAAAAACCAATTTGGAACACTTCCGTTCTCGATCGGTAAATTGACATTGCTAATTCCTTTCGCAAAATACCTGGTACGTATTATTTTAACAGCGCGCTTCTTGGTAAATTTTTTATACGTTGTTTCACAATAATTTCCGGCTGACTAGAACACTCTGATATTTGCACAATATTAGTTAAAGTACTGGTAAATATTTGAACAGTGTTTACTCCGAAAGTAATAACAATATGTTATAACTTTATCCCGTACTTCTAAGTTTTCAAATTGATTCGAATTTGATTAGTGAAGGAAAAACATCGTGAGGAAACCTGCACAGATTTCAAAAAGTATAATGGTTAGGTTAGTTAATATCTGCAGTAGGCGGCAGCGATCTCTCACTTCCGGCCGTGGTTTTGTCTATGATCGGGAGTAAGAGCGCTTGGGAGGGTGTCGTCTTCTTCTGCGAAATGGTGTTGCTGGCGGAGAGGGTTTGAGAGGCAACTACCTCACTTCCCACCCGCAGAAGACGGACCGGACACTGCAAGAGGCAGCGCAGAGGGAGTGGGCATGCAGTCGGCGAACTCAGGGAAGCCCACCGCCCGACCAGTCAAGACCCGTGACGGTGACGCGTTGTGTTCCGCACGCGCCAGTCAAGAGGAAGGTGCAGCTGATGTTGATGCCATTCGGGGAGAAGAGGCTCACCTACTACTGACGAGCCCGGACCTGCCGGGGATGGTTGGGCGACTATAAAGGTTCCCACGCCCCCGGTCAAGGGTCGTTAGAGGAACATCGTGGTGGTTTTAGTGGGTAAGCACTGGCTCCGCCTTTCTTGGGCGGAGAGCGTCCATGAGGATACCCACGAAAAAAAATGGTTGGTTAATATCTGACGAGAACTCATTGCAGTTCCCGCAGCTCATCCACCTAAGGCGAGAGTAGGCACACGGCGGAGTTTTTAGTGGGTGCGAGCCCCACATAACCACGCTGCCTCTTCTGCTCCCCGATTTAAAACATTTTCGATAAGTAGTTGTCGTCGACTGATTCGGTTTGTTATCTCGTTTCGTCTACGATTCACGTAACGAGAGAAAAAGAGATAACAAACTGAATCGGTCGAGAACTGCTTATCAAAAATGTTCTGAACCGGGAAGCTTGTGGCGTGACATGCGACAGGCATTATCTCCGCCTAAAAAAAGGCTAGTTAATATGTAGTATACTAGCTCACACCAGGCCAGTGTTGAAAACTAAGACCTCATTCTGAGAAGATGCACGAGCCTAGAAATGGGTACAGTATCTAATGGTCTGATTACACTTTTACGGTTATAACGTAACAAGAACGTTATGGCAACAAAATCCTTCGATATGGGAGATGAAGGTAATACAAACACTCGTGCTAATCAGGTTAAACTTACGTGACGTATTATCACGCCTACGATGACCGCAAAATAGGATTTCCACCACAGGCCCTTCGAGAAACACCTACGCACTGGAATGTAAGTTAATCCACGCACGCCACGCAGATATCCGAACTATTTAGGAAAATTACTACCTGTGAGTATTGATTATCATTAAAAAACTGCACGACAGCACAATAAAAAAAAAACCAATCCATCATCATCCTCCGAGCCTTTTCCCAATTATATTGGGGTCAGCTTTCAGTCTAGCCAGATGCGGCTGAACATCAGTATTTTACACGGAGCGACTGCCATCAGACCCCCGCAACCCAGTTACTGGGTAATACCGACATTCGGAGGTTAGACCAGTTGTCAGACTTTCAAGCTTCTGACTACCCGTAACGACTGCCATAGATATTCGTATGACAACCGGGACCGACAGCTTAACGTGCTCTCCGAGGCACGGAAAAAAAAAAAAAAAAAAAACAATCCAATTACCGAAAAAGTAAAAATTTAAGACAACCCGTTTTAAGTTTACAAAAAACCTGTTGATATTACAAAGAAAGTTTTAAAGTTGATATTTCAAAAACATTATGTAGGTTACAGTCAGAATTTTATTATAGGAACTGATCAATAATTCACGTAATTTCATGACGCGCCGATCAAGTTACAGTGACTCTGCAATTCGTTTCTGACAGCGATCGCCGTAGATAAGAGAATACGAAAAGCATTGTTTTGATCGAAACTTAAATGCAACTGCACTGAAACTGCACTTCTTTAGTTACGTGAATTGGCCTACAGTTCAATAATAATATTATCTTAGATTAAATTTCTCAAAGGGGCGACTGCGAGCTGGACCTGTGTCCTCTGGCAAGCCTTCCAAAGGTCCGGATTTCTTCCTCACGGAAGATATGACGAGCGAGATATATTAAAGAGATACAAATAATAAATATCTTTGGGACATTTTTACACATCACCATATTGGTGCATCAATTAATGAAAACTGTGTATTTGTCAATTATAAAATTGTGTAAAAGTATCAAGTAGGTACATGTATAGTAAGGTTTTATTACGAAAATTACAATTCTGGCTGTATAACTTAAATGTTACATAAAAAGTAAGACCAACTAATCGGCTTGCCAAATAGCGTTTTATGGGTCGATTACTCGGTTATTGGCCTATACCAATAGTGGTAAGCGTCTAGTAATATTAGAAGGCAGAAATGTGCGAAGATCACGCAAGGCTTGATGAAAGATCACTTACCCTAACTTCAAAGGTTGTGAATAGCAATTATTAAGCTAACCAGGCCGTTTACAATAATTGTCGGAAATTCGCATGCTGATTCGGGATGAAAGGGAGCAGTGTTTCGGGCGAATATCTTTTGACATGGATGTTTGGATCAACTAGTGAAATTGTCTATGATATTCGGAGGAAAATGTCTAAACTATAGTCCTCAGTTGTTCTGTTTAGCTGCCTCTTGTTCCTGTTGGTGTTTACAGAGTCTTTGGGATATTCTAAATATTTGGGATATTTATTATTAAAAGTATTTGAGAGTTCAATAAAACTTTTTAACAAAAAATTGAACCGACGAAAACAGAAACTGAAAAGCGAAAAATAAAATGACGCTTTTTTAGTCTTTTCCTAACTAAACTAATGTAAATAACTAATTATGAGTCGGCGCCAAACAAACAAGCAAAGTGTGTGCAAGTCGCAAGTGGTCCAGCGGAGAACGCATTTTTGGAAAGTTATTGTTTATCGTTGAAAATTTCACGTTGTATTTGATGTTATGTAGTTTTTATTATTTATTTAAAGTAATTTAATTATCTTCATTGATTGTTTGTTTGGCGCCGACTCATAATTAGTTATTTACATTAGTTTAGTTAGGAAAAGACTAAAAAAGCGTCATTTTATTTTTCGCTTTTCTGTATTTGTTTTCGTCGGTTAAATTTTTTGTTAAAAAGTTTAATTTTTAATTTTTTTTTGGCTAAAACCTAATTGCGGGTCTCCATTATGTTATAGTGTCTAGAACTACATTTATGTGAGCCAAGTTTCAACAGAATCGGTTAACAGGCAAGAATTCATTGGGTGAACAAGCGCTCATCCCCTGTTTTCCTACCCTTAGGGGTCGATTTTGATTTTGAAATTTATATGGGACCAATTTTGAGACATACCCTATCCACTAAAAAAAATATCATCAAAATCGGACTACTCTGTAAAACGTTATTTGTGGTCATACATCATCATTTTTCATCATTTCAGCCGTAAGACGTCCACTGCTGGATACAGGCCTCCCCCAAGCATATATTGGGGGGATATGCAAATTGTTTCGTGCCGAGCGCGGCACGTGCCGCTGCTATAATACCATGCGTTCGGAGGAACTCGTGGCGAACGAGGTCCTGGCATTCCTGCAATACCAGCTGGATGTCATGGACGAGGTCAGCGTGACCCAAATCTGCACCTCGAACTTCAGTGAAGAGGAGATACGCAGGGCCAAAACCTTGCTGTACGAGTCGCTTCAAATAGCCGACCGAATGCCGTCCCGCAGGAGGGATGAGAAGGGAGAGAGGAGTCTCCAAGACATTATTAAAGTGCTGAAGGAGACCGACCCGGACGACGTGCCGAGTTTCGTGGCGAAGGACTTGCGTAAGCTGCCCCCCGTCACGTTCGATCACGTCGATGTCACCAGGCTGCTGAAGGACATTACTAGTTTGAGAACAAGCCTGGCCGAGATGCAGTTGAAGTTGGAAGCATCGCAATCCACTATCAGTGATCTACGTACCGAAGTGGCAGATTTACGCAATACGGTATGTAGGTCGCTTATGCCTACTAACAACAACACACGTCACAGTGAGGTCAATGCATCGCAGCCGAGTTTCGAGTCAGCAAAATTCGACTCGTCGCCGGCCGCTGTACCTGCAAGCGATGCACAACCGCACCCCGCCCTCCCCGTACCCCCCCTCGTTGGGGTGCCGACGAATGTGACCACGTCAACACCTAGACGTGCTTACTCGGCTGCCGTAACTCAAGCTTCCACCAATAATCAACGGCAACCTAAATCCATCAAAGGAGCCCATGGGCCCCCCGAACCAGTCCGGAGCACATTACCACCAGTAATCGGCCACGGACAGGCCGATGAAGAAGGCTTCATTAAAGTCATAAAGAAGAAGACGAAGAAGCCTGCTTGCCGCAATCAGTGCGGAACTGCACTGACTGGACCCAACATGTTGCTGGGTCCCGCTATCCCTACGACGCAGCTGTACGTGTCGAGACTGCATCACACGACGAAGGTAGAGGAGATCGTGGAATATATCCGAGTAAAGACCAATTTCACCCTGAGGGTTGAGAAGTTGGAGTCGCGCCACAAAGTTAATTTTAAATCTTTTGTGGTGCGGGTTCCGAGTCACCATATAGAAGCCTTCTCGAAGGAAGAATTTTGGCCGAAGGGTGTCGTGTTTCGGCGTTTTCGCGGAAGGCTACATGACACCATGACGCAGCGCCATACGTCGCCGAATCAACGTACATAATACTTGTTTATTTATTAGTGTATAGAATATTTTTGTTATTTAAGTTTTATTGTGTATTGTTTTATGTATTTTTTATGGGTCTTGTAGCCTGAATTAAATGAATTATTATTATTATTATTATGCCATAATCGCCACGCTTGGCAGGCGGGTTGGCGATCGCAGTTGGTTCGTTAAATACTCAGAGAACGCTGCTGCCCATCCTCTGGTGAATCCCTTAGTCGCCTTTTACGACACCCATGAGAAGATACAGGTCATACATAAAAATAAAAAAAAAATCGCGTCGAAATGAGAACCTCCTCTTTTTTTTTCGACGGTTAAAAAAGCAAAAGTTCCTTTAACATCGCAAAAAATTATCTTCAATCCAAATTTTCGCTCTAGTTTTTTGCAAGTGTTGTAGTTGTCTCAAAAGTCGATGCAAGACTTCAAAATCAACTGCCACTAACATCAGAGAAAGTCATTCGTTGAGATACATATGTCATTCCCATACATTTTGATTGTTTTCTATAGCGTTGACGATTGTAGATTGTCAACTTGGCTAGGGGGGCAGGTGCGTGATCACGTAGATATGCAACATTTCTCAACAGTGCGAACTTATCTAACACTTTTAAAAATCGTGTACCGTTTCCCCATGACACGTAAATGGCATACCCGAGTTGTTCACCTGTGTCAAAGAACGACTCGCTCTGAAGTGGTTTCAGTTCACTTTTTCCGTGTATCGGGTTTCAAACGGATATTTTCTCACGGGAGTGTGTTAGGCATTGACATTTGGCATCCAACCCTAATGATAAGTGCTGGGCTTCAAACTTGAATTCGCACGTCTTTTGTCTATATATAACATGTAAAGAAAACCCTGTCCGATCCGGGGTATTGTTAAACGTCCACTGCTGCACATAGGCCTCACCCAAGCATCGCCACAACGACCGGCCCTGCGCTTTCCGCATCCAAATGTGATCATTTTCAGAAGAAAACTATTATTTTTTACCTATTTACTAAAACTATTTTCGAGCTAATCATTGATTTATACATATTGCAATTAAAACAAAAATAAAAGAAAATTGGGATGATTCAGGTTCTAACAACGTGCATTTTAAATAACAATAACCTTTTTATATTTAATAATATTTTTTTTTTTTTTTGGTAAAGTTATTGCGGTACCTTTGGGATCGAACAGGTTTTTTTTTTACATCATAATCATCATTTGAGCCGAAAGACATCCACTGCTGGACTTAGGACTCCCCCGAGCATCGCCACAAACGACCGGCTGGCCCTGCGCTACCCGCATTCATATACAATATATATATTTTACATATTGATATTTTTTTCGTAAATGATGTGTCACTGAAGTGAGGCCGACTACGACTGTAGGTACTAGCTTATTGTTCCACCAGAATCAGGCTATAATAAAAACTAATTAGCCTTATTGTATAGCTATACACATACATAAGGTTATAACTGTTTCCACCTTCAAAAAACGTGTAAAAGAGCATTATCTTTCCTCATCCACATAGGTTGTACGTAATAATGTTATGTATTATGATTTCTATTTTGATATTGTGTAGGTATACCTAGACTATGTTTATTATTTTTATACTATATTTATTTTACGTTATATATTAGTTTATGTATGAGTATATATATATATATTTAGGTATATTTATTAGTATTACTTGACACACTGTGTCTACATCTCTTTTCATCAAATTTTCCTCTCGCAGGTCTGCTGGAAGAAATTTCTTATAGAAATAAGCAGTGCCTTTGTACTATTGATTTCTATGTACTTTATTATTATTTCTCTGTGTGTGCATAAATTTAATAAATAAACTGTTATAAGTGAAGCTAATAAAAGCGTGTTAAAAATAAATAAAACACTTAAGACACGATCGCAGATGAGCTGCTGTAAATTACTCGCACGGCATTAGTGTCGTAGACGTGCTTATTGGCACTTTACGATCGAAGCGCTTTATTTAGCAGCGGGAAGCATCATATTCATTTTATTGGTCCATTCTACGAGTCCTCGCCCTGGAAAGTTCCACTTTATACAGTATTGTTTTACATTTATTAAGGGCCCTAACACCCAGTGCCCTTTAAGAGAGAAACACTGAAGTTCTCGTACTTAAGGGAAAGTTTTGAACAGTTAAAATAAGCAGAAGGTGTTCTCAGAAATATAACAATGGGTTTTTCATAAAAAAATATTGCAGGAATTTTTAGAGTTCGGTTTCGCGAGTTATTCCTTATAACCAACAGTAAAAAATACAACTCAGAATGGTTTTTATACAGCTGAGTATTTTTTCTGGAAAAGTAAACGGCGACGCAGCGGTACTGAAGGGTCGGTACTTTTTATTTCGGCAATGTGACGAGTTTCACAGAATATACCGGCGGCGGCGGTAACGCAGTGTTTTATCAAAGTTTACGAGTTGAATTTTAAATGCTAAAATACACAGGGGTTAAATATTTAACAAGAGCAAAAAGTAGTAAAATATATTTTCACAACATTTTTGTTAAACACTCTGCTCAGCTACTTAAAAAGTAAGCTAGGTATTTTACGGTTCTTTTTTAGTTCCAAGTAATCCTAAATACTTTTTGATAAAATATGCTACCTACTCATATTCTTATTATGCATTTGAATTGATTCAAGCATTCTCATCATTGACGGTCGATTCACCAGAAATGTTGTCAACAAAAGTAAAAAAAAACAGATTCAAATTCATCTATTTGTACTTACCAGAATCTGATATTTTTAACGTTAAAATAGTAACTAGTTTACTTGCTAATAGGTATTCCTTTATAAATACAAAAAATACAAAAACCAAGAATTTTCGTAAACTATATTTTCGTTTAGTTGCAGCTTGAGGGGATGAGCAGATGTGGTGACAAATAATGTAAGATTCTTCTTCTAGGGTTCCGTACCCAAAAGGTGCCAACGGGCCCCCTTATATTTATATAAATATGCCTACGCTATCTGTCCATCCGTCCATCCGTTAGTTTGTGTGTGTGTATCTTTTTAGTTAATATTTTCACAGAATTTGTGTTACATAATATGTATTGTCTCTATCATGGAAAATAAGTCTAAGCCCAAAAGGAGTTCTCTTATAAAAGAAACCTCGAAAAAAAACATTTTTTCAAAGTTTTTTGTTCCTGTTCTATCTTAAAAAGAGTAATAGGCAGAGTATACTCTATAGTTTAACCACTTAATTATATATTATAATAAAAAGACAGACATGTGTGTTGGTAGCTGCGTCAGTAAGAAATGCAAATATTCATATTTCACCAACGCTGCAACGTAGCGCGTTGATGTCTTTCAAGACAACAACGTGCAGTGCTGCACCTTTGACTAACTCTCATGAATTAAATCAGTTTCTACAGGGTATCAAGTCCATGTCTAGTACGGTGCCTTATTGCGCGATTCCGACTCGCAGTTGGCCGGTTTTATGACTGTCATTAATTTAATTAAAATTCGAATCAAAAGGCCAATCAAAATTAAAATCTCAAATATCTACAAAAAATAAACAAATCGACTGCAAAAATAGCTTCGTATTTTCCATTCGGATGAAAATCATGCGGCGATTATTTCCAGTCTCGCTAAATCGAATACGATCAATGCTCAGGGAAATGTAATCAATGCTCAGGGAAATGTCAATCAATCACTTTTCTACGATTATCTGTATTATGATCTGATTGAGGCACAGATTGATTCTATTTGACTGTAAATCTTCCAAACTTTAAATAAATAAATAAATAAATTATGTAATCTCTATTTTGAAAAATAGTAAGTCTTAGTTTCGAAGTGTTTTAAAAAAAAAAAAAAGAAAGGTAATAATTTTAAGATACGAATATAAGTGTAAACATTTTTAAACTGACTATACTTATATGGCGTACAAGTAGAGTTATTATAAAATAAGCTTAAATATTTACTAGATTTAAAGTGTTATTTGTCTTAAAATCTCCTGTTTCCATTATTTACATTTTAATCCTGTTAGTTTTAGGATCCGATTAGAGACGGTTTTAAATTAATTAATTTACTTTATAAAAGTTTGGTTTTATAATAAACCTAATCCTAATCATATTATTAAACCAGCTTTAAAAATTGAGTTTGTGTTTTTAAAATATATTTAGGTAATATTTAATCGCCAACCCACCTGCCAAGCGTGGCGATATTGGGGGAGGCCTATGTCCAGCAGTGGACGACTTTCGGCTGAAATGATGATGAGGTAATATTTAACACATTTTATAGTAAAAAATGCACGATTTTGATTCCCGGATATAACACTATTTATACACTTAGCTTTTCTCAGTTAAATAAAATTATCAGAAAAATAATGATTCAATGATTATACTAAGTTACTTACAAACACATAAATTACTGACCGTGTAATTTTCATGGTCTGTAGGTACCATAGGCATTTATATACTTAATAACTTTATGGTAGGTACTGTTACAGATTGACACCTACAATGTTTCTACGTTTCTACCTACATAATTTAATATACCAGCCCCCCTAGCCAAGTTGACAATCTACAATCGTCAACGCTATAGAAAATAATCAAAATGTATGGGAATGACATATCTCAATGAATGACTTTTTCGTTATGATATGCCATTCCCATACATTTTGATTGTTTTCTATTAGCGTTGACGATTGTAGATTGTCAACTTGGCTAGGGGGGCAGTGTCTCCTCGGACGAATACATATTCGTCCGAGAGTGTCTCTAACAGAATACATTCAAATCGATACGACAGTTAGAAGTAGGTTAAATTTGACTACCAAGATTTGTTAACATAGTTAGTTAGTTACAAATGAAGCTAATATAAGCATGTTAATAATAACTGTACTTTATCGTTTGCCGTACGTACCTATTTCATTACATTTAAAATGAACAACTAGAGCATCCCCCAAGTGTTGACTTGTTCCTAATCACACTTCACTTTGTGAATTAAGGAAAATTTTAGACTCTATTATATAATCAAATAACTCAGCAAGCTGTCTGTTTTAATGCAACGTTTTATTATCCAATCTTTGAGTTCATTACCTAAGCTTAAAGAAAGATTCTTCGCTATTATCTCAGACATAATTCAGAATCCTGAAAGATTGACACCTGATTCTTAGCCTGTACTGTCCCACTGCTGGGCAAAGGCTTCCCTCAATTCCTTCTATCTATCGCGGTTCTGTGCCGCCTCCTGCCAGCTGTCTAGGAAGACATACAACTCGTCTCTCTATCTCCTTCGTGGTCTGCCGCGACCCCGTCTCGCTGTCTCACGACCTTCTGACCCACGTCGGCAAATGGCGTTTTAGAGCGCAGTAATTGTGTTTTGAACATGGTCTGTTAATTTAACACCAAGTATACTGCGCTCCATGGCCCTTTGGCAAACCTTGAGTTTGGACTTCTGGATGTTGGCCAAAAACCATGTCTGTGCACCATACGTAGATGGAAATAATGCACATGTCCATGAGCTTACGTTTTACTGACAAGGGCAAATTGCCCTTGAATTGCTCTTTCTTGGACCAGTAGCTCTCCCAAGCGTTTTCAGTACGTCTTGTAATGTCTTTATCTTGTCTTGTCTTGCTTTTAATTCTCTTGTTAGTTTAATAAAAACTGACTGCCTCGATGGTCTAGCGCTAACATGTTCAGCTGCAGACGTGAGATCCTAGGTTCAATTACTTTACGTTACGTTATTGGGATTTTCCTGTCAAGAAAATTTCTCAGTAGCAGCCCGGAGTCAGAAAGTTGGCGGTGCTACACTCCCGTGCCTCAAAGAGCGCCGTTGCTCCTGTACCTGATCTCTCTCACCGGACCGCGTGTCGAGTTGCCGTCCCATCGGATTAAGAGAGTTAGGGAATAGAGAGTGCACCTGTGCTGGCGCACACGATTGCGCCCTATAATATGTCCCACGTAGATTAGGTAGATAGGCTAGTTGAGATTGGCTGCTGTGACTAAAATTCGGCCGGGGGGACATTATTATTATAAAAAAATTGTGACTCATTATTAATCTACAAGTTTTTTTCGAACTTGACATTATCATTTCATCCTTCGATGTCCTTTGCCAAAAAACGTTTAGGAGGAAAAATTTCGAATGTAAAACAGACTTAAATGAGCTTGAATCACATGAAACATTTGCATTTATAAAAGGATAAAAACACATACTGAGCTCGTAACCAGTGCTTAACGATTACATCTCTTGATGATTTACATAAATGAGAGGGCGCCGGGTTTCCCCACGCTTATCTGAAATTATGTGAATATGACCCACAAAAGAGTTTCTTTTGTTTTTCTACAAACCTGCTAATTGTCAGAGAAATGTTTAATGAAAACAAGTGAAATGTCTTGTTATTTTAACATAATGCGTTTGTTACAAAACTTTTGGTACATGGAAATATGATCAAAGGCTGGAATTACAAAATGGTTGTAAGTGCTCAAACTTTTGGCTAGCAAGTACAGCAAGCAACGCAAACATAAAATAAATTGTATTCAACTTTTTGAACTTGTGCCAGTTTGTGAACTTTATATCAAAGAGTGCTTTAAAATTTTATCCGGTCAATACCCTCCTATTTTCGAATAATAAACTGATAATCCTATTCTAACAAAGCTTTCAACCCTTCCTAATAAACATGGAGTAAGATACAATAACAATAACAAACTGTTTACAATGCGACTGGAACGCGTTGAACGTCTCAAATCCAACCGGCGTCGGAGCGGAAGAGGTGGAACGTGACAATAGCGGCCTCGACCGGCGACGTCTAACTTTGACAGCTGACAGCTGACAGCCAGATATACTTTCTCTCTACTACGAACTGACGACAAGAGCGCGGACGCAAAAAATCTGTCGCGAATATTTTAATCTCAAACTTGTAAAAAATAGACAAATAAAACGTAGAATCAATATAACAGAACCTGTTTTCTTGAAGACGACCCCAACATTTGGTGACCCCGACGTGATTAAAGAAAAAACTGAAGATTGAGACTACGATGCAGCCGCATTGTTCCTGCTACGGCTGCTACTTCAACGGATGAAAATGGCTTGTGTGTGACGTGTGTTTTTTGGTTACTACTTACAGGGAAGTACGCCCAGTTTTAGTATCTTATTTATTTTACAGTTTTCTTAATGCTGCAGTCTGCCTAACAGTGTTCATTGCAAAATAATTACTTCAAAGCCCGATCACAACCGTATTTCTAATATCTAAATGATTAAAATATCTATGGAGTCAGACTGAAATTACTTTCTGTGTCGATTTTCCTTACTATATGACAAGAACCTAGGTTCATACCTAGGACCCTACTTCTACCTAACTTTGCTTGCATTTCGCTTACGGGACCACCCTGGCATTTTCCAGATTCGCCGTGTGCACCTGCTTCTTGGGTCCTGTTGGAATGCTCTGCTAAAAAGAAAGACACCTGCCTGCACTTCACAGCTTGCGTCCTGTGCTGCGTGGCCTGCTTTGCTCGTGTGCGAGTTGCTGACTGACGAGTGGTTGTCGTAGCTATTGCACGACTTGCACGGTTTGGCTTTTGATTTTTGTTTTAACCGAGATACCTGTTACCAGAATTGGTACTGTATACCTACTTAATCTTTAACAGTCTGTTCAATTTGTTGTGCTTTTCATTATGGCTGCTGAATTAAAACCTCTTATTCAGCAACGTGGAACGATGAAAGCTAGAATAACTATATTTTCAAAATATATAAATACTGTTATGCTGATAGGTGCTGAAAGCATCTCTAAACAAATACTCGCTGAAACTGAGATAAAACTGTCAAGATTCAGAGAGTTATTAAACCAGTTTGATAATTTAAAAACTAAAATTGAAGGTTTAGAACCTGAACAGTTAGAAGAGAATGATGTAATTGAGAGTGACTTTTGTTCAAACATTGCTAAAGCTCAAGTGTTAATTGATAGTCTTGCACCTGGTATTGTACTACCTGAAAATGCTAATTCTCATTCAATAACTAGCTGCCAGAATATAAAACAAGATAGCCGAAACTATAGCATAAAGCTGCCTACCATACAGCTGCCTTCCTTTGATGGAAACTATTTAAAGTGGATGGAATTTCGAGACACTTTCGATTCTTTAATTAACAATAATGATACTATTCCTGATATTAACAAGTTCCATTACCTACGTTCTTCGTTAGAGGCAGGCGCATCTAATATAATAAAGTCAATAGAGTTCACTGGTACCAATTATAAATTAGCTTGGAGTTTGCTTATCGAGCGCTTTGACAACAATCGTATACTTACAAATAATCATTTAATGGCTCTTCTGAATTTTGAAGCAATTAATAAGGAAAATTACAAGTCACTTCGCTATATGATAGATTACTACGCTAAAAATCTTCGTGCCTTATCTTCTTTGAATGAACCTACAACTCACTGGGATACTTTAGTTGTTTTTATAATGGCCACGAAACTAGATGGTGTTACAAGTCGCAAATGGGAGGAACACAGGAGTACTATTCCTACTTCTCCAACACTTGAGGAGTTTTATAGTTTCTTGCGTAATCGTGCTGACGTGCTAGAAACCTTGCAGTATAGCAAGAATGATTTATCAATCAAAACTGAAAAACGTTCATCTTCTTATAATAAGGACAATAAGCACACAAAATCATTTGTTTCTTCTTCGACAAACGTAAAAAATTGTGTTGTATGTTCGCAAGATCATTTACTTTATAAGTGTGATAAATTCAAAGAGATGTCATTGGATTCTCGATACAATGAAGTTTCAAAGCACAAGCTCTGTCATAATTGTCTACGCCCTGGTCATTTCTCTGCTCACTGCAAACATAATTCTTGCAAAATCTGTAACAAAAGACATAATTTATTACTGCATAAATCACAGTCCAATAATGATAAAACAAACTTACCTGTTGATACTTCTTCTGTGACATCACTTCCTCAAGTGGCGGAGTCCTCTCAGACGTCTACTGTCACTATGTTCAATCCTATATCACTCTCCGTGCAAATTCCCGGGCAAATTCTCTTATGTACTGCTCAGGTGGAATTAGTTGATAGCCGATCTAATAAAACATTCATTGTTAGAGCTCTTCTAGACAATGGAAGTCAGTCTTCATTTATAACTGAAAGTATGCAAAAGAAAATGAATCTGACTTGTTCTAATACTAATATATCAATTGCTGGAATAAATAATAAATTAACAAATACTAATAAAAAGTGTGATATACAGTTAAAATCACGGGTCAACTTATTCCAAACGAACATTTCTTGTCTTGTAGTACCGCAGATCACCGGTAAGTTGCCTAGCACAAAGATTAACCCTTCTCAATGGGATCTTCCTGAGTTTATAGAACTAGCAGATCCAACCTACTACTGCCCATCTGAAATTGATCTACTACTAGGGGCTGATGTTTACTGGGAAATTGTAGATTCTAAGCTAATTAAGTTGGGGAAAAATAAACCTACCTTACAGAAATCCAAGCTGGGTTGGTTAGTGTCTGGTCCATGTGGTATGGGCCATGCTACTACCATTAATTCTAACTTTTCTCAAGAAATTAGAGATTCTCTGACTAAATTCTGGGAAGTTGAAAATATTCTTGACTTGCCAACAAAAAATACTTTGCTTTCTGAGGATGAAAAATATTGTGAAAATCATTTTATTGAAAATACGGTCCGCCTGAAAGATGGCAGATTCTGTGTCAAACTGCCCTTGCGGAAAGTCGCTAATGAGGCTCTAGGGGACTCTTATCTTATTGCTAAAAGGCGTTTCTTTAATTTAGAAAAGAAATTAGATAAATCTAACATTAAAAATGAGTATATAGATTTCATTAATGAATATAAAAGATTAGGCCATCTTACCGAAATCAGCCGTCCTATTTTCGGTTACTATATACCTCACCACGCAGTAATTCGTGAAAGCAGTGAGACTACTCGCTTAAGAGTAGTCTTCGATGCCTCTTGTAAGACTTCTACAAACATATCACTTAATGATATTCAATTTGTTGGGCCAGTAGTTCAAGATGATTTAATGGCAATTTTGCTCAGGTTTCGTCAGTATACCTATGTAGTGACAGGTGATGTGGAAAAAATGTACAGACAGGTTATGGTTACTGAATCCCAGCGTCACCTGCAACTCGTACTCTGGAGAGAGGACAAAGATCAAGAACTCAAAACCTTGCAACTAAATACTGTCACGTATGGAACAGCTTCAGCTCCGTATCTTAGTACTAGGTGTCTTATACAACTTGCAATGGAGTGCTCTGATGAAACTGTTGCTAATACGTTAAGACATGACTTTTATGTTGATGACCTGAATACTGGTTCAGACTCAAAATCTGTGTTAAAATCTACTCTTTCAGGAGTAATTAAAAAACTTTCTGAGGGTGGTTTTCCTTTGCGTAAATTTAGAACAAATTCTCCTGATATTTTTGATGATATACAAATGACTGATCAATCTCAAGACTTTAGTAAGCAATCCTCTGTGTTAGGATTAAAATGGACACCTAGCTCTGACACTTTGCACTTTACAGTCGAAATTAAACCTATTCCTAAAATTACGAAACGCTCTATACTGTCCAACTCGTGTCGCATATTCGACCCATTAGGCCTCTTATCTGCCTGCACTATTTTTCATAAAATATTTTTACAGAAGCTCTGGTTACTTAAAATAGACTGGGATGATGAAATTTCGAAGGAGATGGAGAACTCATGGATAGAATTCTATAAAGAGACTAATAATTTTGCTCATATTAAGGTACCTAGGTATATTCTCTGCAACTCCCCAACCTATATAGAGGTTCATTGCTTTACTGATGCCTCACAAGATGCCTATGGTGCATGTATTTACTTAAAATCGACGAATAACTTGGGTGAAGTTGAATGTAACTTATTATGTGCAAAAACTAAAGTTTCTCCCTTAAAAACTGAAACAATTCCACGTCTAGAATTGTTAGGCGCTTTACTTGGTGCAAAACTACATTCTAAAGTTCTGCAATCTTTAAAAATTAAGATTTCACGCTCAGTATTTTGGACAGATTCAACCATAGTTTTAGGGTGGTTACACACTCCACCTAAAACCCTTAAAACTTATGTTTGCAGTCGGATTGAACAGATTCGTGATCTAACTGATATAACTACTTGGCGTCATGTACCTACCGAATATAATCCTGCTGATATGGCGTCTAGGGGCATTCAACCACGTCTTCTTTTTAGTAATACCCTTTGGTGGCATGGTCCTTCCTTTCTGGCCAAGTTTGAACATGAATGGCCCCAGTCTAAATCTACTTCTGTAACTTTACCTGAAACAAAAATAAGTTTAAATATTAAAACCCTACCTAATGATGTTGTACCATTTGAAAAATATTCTAAATTATACAAATTGCAAAGAATATACGCTTACATACTAAGATTTATAAATAACATTAGAAAAAATAATACTAAACGAAATGGTGAACTTACTTGCTCTGAATTGAGTAATTCACTGATGCTTATAGCTAAAGCTTCACAAGGCGAAAGCTTTTCAAAGGAAATTCATTCACTTAAGACTTTAAATAAACTAAATTCTAAGTCACGGATTCTCTCTTTAAACCCATATTTGGATCAACATGGTGTATTACGTGTCGGTGGACGGATTGAAAATGCATCCCACTGTCCTTATGGGAAAAAACACCCCATATTACTTGACCCCAAACACACTTTCTCTAAACTTTTATTTGAGCAAGAACATCTTCGTCTCTTACACTGTGGCCCTCAGCAACTGTTGAGTTCTATTCGTGAGCAATTCTGGCCCACAGGTGGCAAGGTGTTAGCTGCGACTACCGTTAGAAAGTGTGTACGATGTCAGAGATTTAAAGCTAAACCTTTAAACCCTATAATGGGTAACTTACCACAACCTCGTGTAACTCCTGCTCCACCATTCGAGACTTGTGGCACTGATTTTGCTGGACCTTTTCTAATATTAAATAGAAAGGGCCATGGTGCTAAGACCTCCAAGTGCTATTTATGCATATTTGTTTGTTTTAGTACTAAAGCTGTGCACTTAGAAGTCGTGAGCGACTTAAGTAGCGATGCCTTTATCTTGTGCTTGCGTAGATTCATCTCACGACGTGGTAAACCTGACACAATATACTGTGATAATGGTAAAAACTTTGTAGGAGCCAATAACGAACTGAACAGACTGCTTAAGAATAGTGAACGATCGGTTAGCGACTACGCGAGCAAGGAAGGCATAACGTTTAAATTTTCTCCTGCATATGCACCGCATTTCGGCGGGATCTGGGAAGCGGGAGTCAAAACGGCAAAATTTCATTTAAAACGGATAGCGGGTAACTCTAGTTTAACTTTTGAAGAGTTGTACACACTGTTTGTGCAGATTGAGGCTATTATGAACTCGCGTCCGATTACTTCAATGTCTGCTGATCCTTCTGATCTGTCAGCTATTACACCTGGGCACTTCCTTGTGGGTCGGCCATTGACCTCACTGCCTTCACCTGTCACCGAGCGAGTCAGCATCAACCGATACCAGCTGATTGAACGCTTAAGACAACATTTCTGGTCTCGATGGACAAAGGACTATCTATCTACTCTGCAGCAACGCGTCAAATGGCAGCATGCACAACACCACGTTAGTGTTGGCGACCTAGTCTTCATTCTGGACGATCAGCTGCCACCTATGAAATGGCTCATGGGCCGGATTGTCAAACTATATCCAGGAGCAGATGGCGTATGCAGAGTGGTCGACGTGAAAACAAAGAGCGGCGTCATTCATAGGCCCGTTTCTAGACTAACACAACTAGATTCCCAAGAGCTCCTTGGGGAACACGTCCCCAAGGGGGGGGAGGATGTTTACAATGCGACTGGAACGCGTTGAACGTCTCAAATCCAACCGGCGTCGGAGCGGAAGAGGTGGAACGTGACAATAGCGGCCTCGACCGGCGACGTCTAACTTTGACAGCTGACAGCTGACAGCCAGATATACTTTCTCTCTACTACGAACTGACGACAAGAGCGCGGACGCAAAAAATCTGTCGCGAATATTTTAATCTCAAACTTGTAAAAAATAGACAAATAAAACGTAGAATCAATATAACAGAACCTGTTTTCTTGAAGACGACCCCAACAAAACTTATAACTGAAGATGTATATGGTTAAATTGGCTTTATTGTTGTCATAACTTTATTGATTGTTCATTCATAAGAAAATGATTCAAACCATTTCTTTGTGTTATTCTTTTTTTTAGTAAGAATTTCCGGAATAAAATGTCGAAGGACATTTCGAATGGCTGTCAGACAAAAAATGTGAAACAAAAGAAAAAAATGCTCTGAAAAGCAATTTGAAATAATTTATTTTCACAGCTCAATCAAATATTTTCAAAATTCAGGCATCTCTTAACACAGCTCGTTTAATGAAATCACAATCTTTGATTAAATAATTCACGTGAATTTATTATCTAAATACCTACTCTGTATTTTGAAATTGTTGCGCAAGTAGTATAATTTTTGATTAGCTACTTGTTTCTGTCTATTTAACACACAACTTTTATGGTGAACTTGCTGCTTGTTCCGTTGCCTTCACCAACAACACGGAAGATGTTGCAAGGGCATGTCCAACCTTGGCGATAGTATAGGAAAGTCTCAGGTGTCTGTAATTTCACCTGCAACTCATGTCCCCATACACTTGAAAACGGAAAACAGTAATGCTGCTTGGTGGCAAAAATAGGTAGCTATGGTCAGGGCCGGCTTTACCTATGGTGCAGGGTGTGCGGCGCACACGGGCGCAGGGTCTTAGGGGACGTCGAGCGCCAGCCGCTCGCGACGCCTACAAAGTCACTTGTGGCTCTACCTACTTTGTCCTGTGATTTACATTTAGTTTTTAAATCAAGTATTTTTGAATTAACAACAGAGTTGTGCTTTTTTATGCTTGAAAGTCCTCCCTTCCTAAAAAAAATCTTTTTACTCTCGAGTCTACCCCGCGAGTCTACGAGGGCGTACCGAAAACGAAATAAATTGGCTATTGCTTCCTAAAAAGTGTTGCTAAATGTCCCGCTTTTGCCGGGACGTCCCGTATTCAGCCCTTTCAGGACGCGTCCCGCCAGCACCGTGAGCGGGACGCCCAAAATCCCACTTTTTCATCTGTGCTCGCCTGGCCTCGTATACAACTATGGTTTCCTTTACATGCATTGCATATTATTATACTGTAAGCAATAATTGTGATGCATTTATTTATTTAGAATATATTCCATATCATCATTTCAGCCGAAAGACGTCCACTGCTGGACATGGCCCATCGATCTAAATCAGCAATTCCTAAAGTGAGTTCCAAACTTGGGTTCCATTGCAGGAAAGTCAGAGTTCCGCGAACAAGCTAAAAACATTTAATTTTATCAAATTGAGTTCGTTAGTTAGTGCCACAACACTAACTTCCATAAAATAAAAATATTTTTTTCCTCTATTTTTAGGGTTCCGAAAAAATAAAAGTAGTTTGGGAACCGCTGATCAAAATACTAAATAGGAATTCTAACATAGGTCATGACTTACGCCAAAATATGTTCAGCTCAGATTTAGGCGTAGTTAAATAAATAAAGAAATATTTTTGGGACATTTGACACAACGCCGTTTAGTCCCAAACTAAGCAGAGCTTATACTATGGGTACTAGACAATGTATATAATACTTATATACTTTTTTGTTGTAAATACATACTTATAATACATAAGAAACATCCAGACAAACACTTATGTTCATCACACAAATATTTGTGTCCTGTGGGAATCGAACCCACGACCTCGTGATCACCACTAGACCACAGACGTCGTAGAGTTGTCACGTCGCCGTCGTGTCTTCTCGGTGTGAGGGTAGTTCAGGCGAGTATTAGCAGATGTAGTAACCCGGAGACAGCGGAGGCACTCGGACGAGGAGTCTAGGAGGGTCGAAGGCTCGGAGGGTTGAAGACACGGTGACATACGGGAACTTGGTAATTAGGAACTGGTAGTCAGGAACTGGTATTCCGGAACTGCAGGAACGGAACTCGGAGGTATGGAACTCTGAGGTACGGAGTGTACTGAGGGTCGGAGGAGTGGTAGGTAAAGCTCCGACGGTACGACGATGAGCTGCTGCTATGATAGTACAGCGAGCTCTGGCAGGAAGCAGGTAGGTAGATAGGTAGGTAGGTAGGCGCAAACCCCATGAGGCCGGCAGCCTTTTGAAGGTTTCCTCCTCGCAGCAAAAAAAAAAATCTTGCAGATTGGTAACACTGTTATAAATATACTGAACTGGTATGTAAAATAATATAAAAAATACTGTGTTAATGGTCGGGCACGTCCATGCTCGGCCGAGTCTGCGATATAAGTCTAATTGTTCAGGTGAAAAATAGACGATTATGGAATAATTTAAAATTTTGAATTGTATTGATGTAGGTTGTAATAAGGTGGCCAGGAAATCCAAATAAGGTGAGCAGCATAACGAGTGTAGCCTCGTTACAGAGTTGCGTGATGGATCAATTCATTCATAACTATTATTTGTTCTAAGGTCATAGTTAGATTACTGCGGCTCACTCCTGACCGAGTTCCAGTAACCACTACGGAGCTATGGAGAGATTTGGCAGGTTATGCAATTGGAGCCGATCGATACGCGCAGTCAAACATATCCATGGTGTCAAAACCAGTATAAGCTGAGCCTGTTTTGTATGAAACTTATATACCAAGCTAGTTCCGCTTATAATGGATTTTTTCCATTGATATGCGGTTGACCGTACGTTTATTACCTACAATTTATCAAAGTTGGAGCTGTATTTTAACATTGAATTGAAGTTAGATAAAATTTCGATAAAAGTGGTTTCAAAAGCGGTAGATACTGAATGTTTGGCAATTTTATACATCAGCGATTTGTTGCGAGGACTGGCTTTACAAATAATATAAATTTTGGCTGATATTAAATAACTTTGGCCGTTAATTCTTACTTTTTTAATTTTTCTCACATGTTCTGCTAAATCTAATTTTCTTCCTTTTGTCACAGCTTGAGGTTGGAAAGAAATATTACGTAAATCATGTTTTATGCTGAATCACACACACACATTTTTTATGTATTAACTAGATTTTAGTAAATATTATCAAAATATGGCTCAATCATTAATTGTTAAAATAATTCAAGTGTCCTGAAAATACGTTTCTTATTGCGGCCGCTAGGTGGCGCCCCTGTAGTGCACATAGCCAACAATAACAACAACAATGTGTATTAGAAATGCCTGGTTATATTTGAAGAACTTTTACTATGGGACCAACCCTGAAATCGCGAAACACCGATATCACTCGACAAAATCTAAGGATCAGCTGACATTTTTTTCGCGATTTCAGGGTTGGTCCCATAGTAAAAGTTGTTCGATAGCATCCCCTGAATAAGCTCTTCAAATATGACCACGCATTTCTGATACACGTTGTATAGTCCGTAAATATACGGTTATACTGTTGTGTATATATTCGGTAAAAATACCTGAGGCTGTTGTTGGTAATGAGCTTTCCTGTCACGTCGCCCCGGAGGCCCAACATTCATTTGGTTCACAGATCATTCATTTCATTCATTTAGTTTATCCAGGAGATTTGCCACGGAATGCTAGACTAAAACAATGACTGCGGACTATCTAAGAATTTTGAAGCTGATGTAGTCAGAATGTTGACTTGTGAATATACATTTTTTTGGATGTGATTTGCTTGTGATGGACATCAATTGGAGTCCCAAATATTTTTAAATTAATTACACCCTAATTTTAATAGAGAAGATGGTTGGCAGTTGCCACCTGTTTGGAACCCAGTTCTAAAAATAATCAGCACGCAACACTGTAAAAGACAATGACATTGTGAGTGATTACTTCGAGCATCGAAACGATTTTAATTAATAAAAATTGTACGGTAGATTAAACTTTTTTTTTTGAAATATCTGTAAAGACGCTTGTCATCTTAGTCTTCCTGCGACCACGAACGCTGCAAAGCTTTCGAAACGCCAGGAAAACCAATTTAAATAAAATACGCGATTTAATCCGGTTAAACTTTGTTTTATTATAATTACACACTATTTGAGGAATTTGCCTTTAACATCTTCAATCTCTTGCACAATATAATCTGCTTCGGCCATGATGCATTCAGTATTACATAACAAATTTTTAGGATATGTTCAATTGGTAATGCATATAATGATCATAATTTACTCATATTTTATTTCTCTGACTAATGACAGAATAATTAAAATAATTTTTAATTATATAGTTAAAATTGTTATTATAAGTTTAATGACTGATGACATGTACTAATTCCACTCCATTTTAAATTTTTATTATTGTATGCCTAAAAGGCGGGACATAGCTGATCACTATATTTTATGAACATCTGTATTCTATACCTACCTATGGTCCACAATAAATAGTATAAATTTGAATTTGAAATAGTTTTTTATACCTAATGGTCTTGCGTTTGACCGCCACCTCACCACATCAGGTGAGGTTGGTGAGGTCGACGCTTGCCCAGAAAAATTGTTTGGTCTTATGGACATTGAATGTGAATATTTTTACCCTTATGCGATCGCTAAATATAAGGTCTTACATTATAAATCCAAAATATTTAGGTGGGTAAATCTATACCTAGGTTGCAAAGACGCTAAGTAGCAACAGCCTCCACAACTGCCGATATTGAATTCATCATCCGGCGCACCCTGGGCAGTCAGCCCCGCTACCAACCTGCTGACTGGCTCATCTTTTTTCCATGGCATGAGCTATTATCATTAGGATGTAGCTCATGTCCACACGATAGAAGAAGTAAAAGAAATATCAATGTTTTTTTAGATATCTGCTATAAACCTCATCATGTTTGTTTTCGTTTGCATAAAACCTTTATTCCTGTATGATTAACATGCACTAGGCCATGCTTTGGACATTCATGTCCATTTGACGCGAAAATAATATGGAACCAGTGATTTTATCGTTCGTTTTATCGAGCGTTGTGGCGCAACTTGGGAGAGGCCTATGTCCAGCAGTGGACTGCGATAGGCTGAGTTGATTTTATCGTTAGTTCAGTAATTTAAAATGTATTTAAAAAAAGCCGCATAAACAAAATTTTGCAGGAGAACACAAGCGAAAATGATGGCGGGGGTACGGGGGTTGGACGGCGCTTTATGATTGGTTGGCTTAAAAGTTCAGTGGTATGATTGGCGCCGCTCGCTAACGGAGTGACGTACCAATTGTTTGTTTATTACAACATAAATTGACACTTGATATGACTTCTTGATATGTGCACGCGTCTTAAAATATTTCGGATTAATAATGTAGGACCATGAATGGAACAATGAAATAGCTTAATTTAAAACTTCCCCATCAATAAATACATAATCATCATCATTTCAGCCGAAAGACGTCCACTGCTGGACATACGCCTCCTCCAAGCATCACCACAACGACCGGGCCTGCGCTTTCCGCATCCACTGGATTCCCGCGACCTTCACCAGGTCATCGGTCCACCTTGTGGGGGGCCTACCCACGCTGCATAATTCATAATACACAATACCAGTTATATTTTTATAACCTCACTAAAGCAAAACAGAAACACTTTTCGTGATCAAAAAGTAGCACATAATTATTTTCCCGTAATTATTTTTGTGAAAAGTATTTCTTGGTAAACCATGTTTAATTTTATGACCCTTCAATAGAAAGGCGGGAAACTGCAAATGACTTTGGTGAGCCATCAACGTCAAAGCGTAAATTAATTTTTATTACCAGTTCATATTGAGTTTTTGACTTAGAAGTAAGTGGGCAATATTATTTTTAGTAATAGTAGAGCTCTTTGTGAAGGAGCTCGTCCGGGGAAGTACTACCACCCTACCTACTTCTACCGCCAAACAGTGATCCTTGCATTGCTGTGTTTCCGTGTGAAGGGTACGGGTAGGTACTGGTGAAATTATAATCACATGAGACTTTTCATCTTCATGTCTCAGTTTGGTGAACTGACTTGCGGTACCATTAGGCAACAGCCTTAGGTGGCGCAAATGTTATGAGAAAGGTAACCACTTAACACCAGGTGGGCCTTTAGCTCGCTTTTTGCCATCCTATACTATAAAAAAATTAAAATTATGATACTATCGGCCGACACATTGACTTATAAATAAAATAAAAATAAATAAAATGTACATAGATCAGAATTTATGTGAAGGGTGGGCAGACACCAAGGATTCCGGCAATAATTTATGTGCTCTGCAAAAAAACATTTGACTAACCCCAGACGCAAACAGAGGGGTGTTATTTGCAACTGTGTATTTTTTTTATTTTTTATGGCATCCAAGCTCCCAAACGGATGAACCGATTTTGATTTAGTATTTTTTTGTTTAAAAGGTTTTTTTATATTATAGTATGGCGAAGTGGTGGCGGTTTGCTGTTAGAAAACTCTTTTATGAGTTAAGCTCGCCGATGTACATAAACTTTCCTACTGTAATATAAATGTATGTAAGTGTGTACAATAAAGAATAAGAATAAAAATGAAAATGTAGTCCTCATTATCCAGCGGCAAAGTAATACGTCGCACATTGATTTATAAGGACGAAAAAATAAATACAAGTAGATAAAATTATTCCCCTTCACCTGTTCTTTGCAAACGCTTTCCGTTTAACATTCCGGTGACATTTCGAAAAAAGCCTTTTCAAAGGCACTCGGCGTAAAAGTAAGCACAAAACATTTTTTCCTCTACATTTTTTCGTACAATTTTGTTTCACGTCTGCCTTTGGACTTAAAAGCGTCCCCTGATGGTAAATTGGAGTAACTAAGGGTACGATCAGCCGACAGACACGTCGAAACTAAAGCATTGATATGAATGTGAAAGCCCGAACAATGTGTCAATTTGAAACGATTTTGTGCAGTAATCCGGAGTATTCGTTTTTTGAGAGAAATAAAAACTGTGTAGTATAATCCTTATTCTGAAATTTATTTATAAATTGGATACCTTATAAGATTATTTATATATATATTATATATATTTATGATACCTATATGTGTAATATATTTTGTGCTATTTATTTATTTTAGTTTAGTAGTACGCCACGGACTGCCCCCATTATCTAGATCTTACGTCTTCTTTGTCCATCCAAAGGTTGTCTGGAAGATATCGCTTTTAGCGATAAGACCGCCCATGTACCCATAATTTGTACGTTGTTCCTGTTTACTACTATTTTCATGGTGTACAATAAAGTATATTCTATCTATCTATCTATCTACCTTATTGTATACCAGTAGCGAAGGGTCCATATAATACGATTCTTGCCGGCTTCCCTTTAGGAATTGTTTAAATACAAATCGACATTTCTATGCTAATTTATTGTTCTAAAGTACAAAAAAGACTGTAAAATTAAATTAATAGTTGTTTTCATTTTATTTTATTAAAGTGCCATCTTAGCTATTTTTGGATTTAAAGGTACCTATGGCTTCCCTTCTGAAAACATTCACCTTTCGCCACTATTGGATACATAGAATAAAGAACTTATAACGAAAATCATAATACGTACTACGTTATAAGGAACCATAGATTTGAAAGATCAAGAAGTTTACTTCAAACAAACTTTTACAGCTACTTATTTATTAAAGGTCAATAATTTTGTTACACACCGCTCCAAATGGTCGGTCCACAAATCTCATACCTAGGTTGGTCCTATGCAGAAGACTAGCAAGAACTACAAGCTAGGTACTCTTTAAATATTATATTAAACACTAGCCTTTGCCTGCAGTTTGGCCCGCATATAATTCAGTTTATCACAGAAAGACGTTATAGCACAGCCCTTGGGAACTGTGTATCTTCCAGGGATAAAAAGAAGCCTATATATTAATCCGGGTTATGGTTTATTTGTGTGTTAAATTCATTCAGCCATTTCAGCGTGATTGAAGGATAAACAAACGAAAATCCACACTTTCGCATTTATAATAGGTATTAGTAGTTCTACATTTCTGATACGAAGACCAATGCAGGTTAGTGTGTAAACTAAATTTTAAACACTACGGCAATAAACGAGTGTTAGTCAGTAGTTATTTTTAACCGATTAACAAACACCAAAGTTAATTAAAGCTACTAATCGAACACATGACTAACTAAAACAATGCTTACTGATCAAATAATCTGCTACAACTACACTAAATTATATCGAATACGAGAGCGATGCAAGCAAAATGAAAATGACGGGAAATGTAGTTGCCTACATATCGATTTTTAATAACACCGTGATTTGTTGGTATGCGTAGAATATAAGAGGTTTTTATGTGCTTAGAATACAATACGTTTTTGTATGCGATGCATGTGCTGTTCAAATAACAAGTTGTGGTAAGAAAAACGCAAGTTGTTTTTTCGAGTTGTTTTCTCGGTTATATAGAAGGCAGACTGCGTAATGTAGCGGAATAATGATGACAAAACTTATGCCGTTTGGAGTATAATATAACTTTTATACAATAAAATAAAACTACCGTATAGTAGGTATTATATTCGATTATCACTTGCTTTAACGGTGAAGGAAAACATCGTGAGGAAACCTGCACACCTGAGTGAGTGCTCCATACAGTTCTCGATGGTGTGTGTAGTCCGCCAACCCGCACTAGGCCAGCGTGGTGGACTAAGGCCTTAGCCTTCTCGTACTGAGAAGAGGCCCGTGCCCAGCAGTGGGACAGTAATGGGCTGGTTATGTTATAGTAGGTATTGTACTCAGTATACCGTTGTACATATTGTGCATATCAAAGCTTTGTTGAGTATGAATTGAGAAAGCTTCTAGGTTCATATTTATTATGTGTAGTGAAGCTTTGGGATTTTTTTTAAAGAAAAATCAATACAGTTTATGACTACGCTAGCTTCATGCTATCCTTGGGTTCAAGAGTAATTAATGTGGATCATAATTTGATTACCACTTGCTTTAACGGTGAAGGAAAACGTCGTGAGGAAACCTTAACACCTGAGAGTGCTCCATACAGTTATTGATGGTGTGTGTAGTTGGCCAACCCGCAGTAGGCCAGCGTGGTGGATTAAGGCCTAAACATTTCTTATTCTGTGAAGAGGCCCGTGCCCAGCAGTGGGACAATCATCATCTCAGACTATAGCAGTTGACTTCTGGAAATAGGCCTCTCTCAAGTTGTGCCACAACAGTAGGTCCTTTCCCTTCTGCATCCAGTCCCCCCCAGCTACCTTCTTCAGGTCACCAGTCCACCTGGCTGGACGGACACCCTACCGCACCTATGTTTGCCGTTACAGTGGGACAGTAATGAAATCGTTATGTTATGTAGGTGCAGTACATGTTCTTAATATGAAAATAGATTTGTGCAATAAAAATCTAGTTTTATCTCTTCCTTGCAATGTTCCTACCGCAATTTAGTTTTTTTTTTTGCAAGCCCATGAGACTTTTCATCTTCATGTCTCAGTTTGGTGATCCGACTTGCGGTAAATTTAGGCAACAGCCTTGGTGGTATTGCAATTTTTATGGACAAAGGTAAACGATCAACATCAGGTGAGCCTTTAGCTTGTTTCGCCATCCAATAATAATAAAAAAATAAACAGCGCTAACTGTACTGTAGAGCCTAACTTAAAATTAAAATTTTGTTGCATAAAATGATAATTTGTGATGTGTTGCGTTGTCGTGTCGTTATAATCTGCAATATGGCCTTGTTAAAGTAGACAACAACTTTGTTAAAGTAGGCAGAGTCGAGACCACTTCTTTCCCTTTTTGTTAACTAAATATTGAATAAAACTTTTCATAAAGCTGGAACAAAATTCTATTATTTTATAGCTTCAGGCTACTTTCCTACATATCAACATTGTTTAATTATTTATGAATATGTATATAATGTATGGAGATTCGCAGGAGAACGAAAGTAATCGACATAGCCCGAAGAAATGCCAAACTTAAGTGGCAGTGGGCGGGGCACATTGCTTGCAGAACGGATGGCCGATAGGGCAGTAAAGTTCTGGAGTGGCGACCGCGTACTGGAAGGCGCAGCGTGGGTAGGCCCCTCACAAGGTGGACCGACGACCTGGTGAATGGTTGCGGGAATCCGCTGGATGCGGAAAACGCAGGACCGGTCGTTGTGGCGATGCTTGAGGGAGGCCTATGTCCAGTGGACGTCTTTCGGCTGAAATAATGATGATATAATATCCTCCCAGCTGAATTTCGGTCACGGCGGCCAATCCCAACGAAGATTAGCCACCTACGCGGGACATATTATAGTGCACAAGTGTGCGCGCAAACACAGTGCACTCTCTATTCCCTCACTCTCATAGTCCGATGGGATGGCAATCTGAGTAATCCGACAAGACCAGAGAGAGATCAGGCGTAGGACCACAGGAGGAGGAAGTCATATATATACATATATATGTTCACTTGGGAGTGAAACCTCATATTTGCTCTGAGCGTAATTTTACAGGACGAGAAAAGAACTATAACCCTTATCTGGAAAAAATAATCAATTTAATAAAATCTAAAAAGAAGTTCTTCTGTTTTACATAGATTATATGTGTATCAGAAATGCGTGGTCATATTTGAAGAGCTTATTCAGGGGATGCTATCGAACAACTTTTACTATGGGACCAACCCTGAAATCGCGAAAACAATATCAGCTGATCCTTACATTTTGTCGAGCGACATCGATGATTTTTTCGCGATTTCAGGGTTGGTCCCATAGTAAAGGTTGTTCTATGCTATGCCCTGAATGAGCTCTTCAAATATGACCACGCATCTCTGATACACGTTGTATATTCAATGGTAGCGTCAGATTTACCAAGGACACAGATAATATAATACTCAAGGATCATGAATTTTGTTTATTATATCCAATGAATTATCTGTATACAAACATAAAACATAGAATTGTGCTTTACGAGGTTTTCACTCCCGAGCGACGCCGACGCTAAGTAGTTTATGGCACCTACATTAAAATTCAAAAACAAGTCTCTATTTTGATTGTTAACTTAGGAAAGCTACTCGCAACATAGTTTAAAAGATTTTTGCTTTAGTCTTTCAACATAATAATTATGTAGTAAAACAAGTTTAACTGGATTTCATCGCGTATATTATTGAAATCTATATATATATTGTTGTGGCGATGCTTGGTGGAGGCCTATGTCCAGCAGTCGACGTCTTTCGGCTGAAATGATGAATGGTGATGATGATATTATTGAAATTGGTTTTATTGATGTTTCGAAAGCCTTGCAGCGTTTGTGGTCGCAAGAAGACTAAGATGACAAGCATCTTTACAGATATTTCGAAAAATCATTTTAATCTACAGTACAATTTTTTGTTAATTAAAATAGTTTAAACGTCAGGAAAACCAAATTTAATAATATACGCGATGTAATCCGGTTACTCTTGTTTAATTATGATCACGAAAACCTAAGAAATTGTTACATTATGTTGTATTAAATCTATAGTCAGGTCAACCTTTGTTGATAACTAAAATAATACCTTACTACGTTTTAGCCCAACTCTATAAGCACAAATTCATTATTCAAAGGATCACAAAATTCTTACTTATCTATAGATACTGTATATTTATACAGATATCTAATATACGCTGTATATCTTTATACCTACATGATTTTGTTTTGTTATCAGTGTTATCTGGTATATCTTGGATAGCGTGAGTTGATAAAGTCTGAAGCGTTTGATGATTCCTATACAAGCTAACAAAAAAAAGCTTAGCAGTACGCTATATTTAGTTATAAATCAATGCAGAGTGAATGTCATTGAACAAAAATAGTAATACACCGATAGTACACTGGCGTGCAATAAAAAGGGAAAGCACATCACCATGATATCTGTATTAGCACTTTAGACCACTTTGATAATGTCGCGTTTCGAAAAATGCAGAGGTATGATGTCATATTTAAATGGTTGTCACATTATGTAGGTATCTTTGTGTGTTTGTTGACATGCAGAAACACCGCCAATCCCATTTTGTCAACGATTCAGGTACCTATGTTATGATATTAGTCCGCTCTTTTTGGATTTTCTTCTTCGTGTGATAGGTATTATTTTTATCATCTCAGCCTCGCAGTCAAATGCTGAGAAGGTTCAGTGAATATTCGTAGGTCTAATAAAATAGCATACTAAGAGAATATGCAGGTTATCTTCCCATACATCATGACCTTAGTTCTTGACTGTATCTTTTATTAAAAGGCTTGTAATATAACCATTTTACAAGAAAAAAGAAGAAAGGAAGCCACCCTCGTCAAGTGAACCAAGAGTCGGTAGATCACAAGCTGACGCCTGCAGCTTCACTTCCGTGGTATGTCGATTAAAAGTATTCTACGTGTTAATCCAGGACATGGTCTATCTGTGTGCCATATTTCATCCAAATCCGTTCGGCCGTTTCAGCATGAATGAAGTATACAAAACCAAACAAACACCCATACTTTACACACAATTGTACTTTTAGGAGTTGTATTATAGATTATTGAAATTGTATATTATTGTTATTGTGTGCCTCTGGCTGTAGTCAATAAACCATTTTTCTTTCTTTCTTTCTTACGTTAGTGTTGCTATCGATAGTATCGAAAAACCCCCAATCAATCATACTATCGATAGTAACGATAGTATCGATCGGAAGGTATCCAACAGTACTATCGATAGTAGCGATTGATTGAAATCAAGCAATACTATCGATAGTATCGATACTATCGTGATCGTATCAATAGTTTCGATAGGCATATCGATAGTATGACAGAGTTCAGGGGGGGGACTATCGATGGTTCCATAGTCGATTTTTATGCAACACTACCATACTTTTGCATTTATAACATTAGTAGGATTGAAATGTGAACAGTAAGACTTTAGTCAATATTACTGTGAGTTTGCACTGACGAAACATTCACATAAAAACATGTTGAAAAGTCGGTTTTCTGTCCATGTATCGAAGCGCGTTCGCATTATGACACAACTTGTTGAAACGAAACTTGTTTGACATTTCATAGTCTATTGACATGTATCACAATCAATTTCGATACACTTTAAAGTGTCTGCTTTCGGCCATACATGTTTACCGACCTCATTGGAAAACACAAAAAAAGAAATTTATACAATTTGTGAGACATGATTAAGCATCAGTGCGAACGTCAGCCGTGACAAATCTATAGACAAACATGTCAATGTATAAGTTTTTAGTTAGTGCAAACACAGCCAACAACAAATCTTGAAATCTATCAAAGAATTTACCCAGTTTTCTGCAGTGCGAACGTAACAATCAACAAAACAAGTTATTAGTTTCATATGACAAGTTTCGAGACATTACATGTTAATTTTTTTTTGTGCAAACCCACGGTTAAAGCTTACCAACACTGCAAACGAGCTTCATCTAGAAAATCTAGTATTTTCTAGCTTCACCCTTTAACAGGTTTACCGACCCTGTAAGATTTAAATACGTCTGGCGAGTAATGGCTAACAATATCCATTATTTTTGGCGTTCATTGCTCTGCCACACCTCTCACTAGCAATAACCGGAACATGGCTCAATTACTTATTTTATAAATGGTAATTTTATGGCGATAGCCGAGAAACCAGCACTGGAATTTTAAATCCGATAGTATGTTGCGGCATTTTTCTTCGAGCTTCCCTCCCATGTTACATAAAAGTAAGTCTCAGAATTTAGCTCAGTAAGGAAAAGGGGAATAGTAATAAATACAGCCTTTTATGCCCGATAAGGAAAAACGGGCATACGGGCTGCCTGATATGGAGTGACGCTTGGTAAACAATATAGCGTGGGCATTTTGTTTATCTCAACGTAAGTAATGCAAAATATTGTAACACAAATATTAATTTATCAAAGAAAAATATTGGTGTTCGTTCCATATTTGGTTTCAATAATAAATAATGCCTGCCTATCATAGCCGGCCCGCACCTCTGATTTTTCGAATTCATGTCATCAACTCAGCCTATCGCAGTCCACTGCTGGACATAGACCTCTCCCAAGTTGCGCCACAACCCTCGGTCCTCTGCCTTCCGCATCCAGTCCCCCCAGCTACTTTCATCAGGTCGTCGGTCCACCTGGCTGGGGGGCAACCTGATTCGCTATGTTTTTGAATTTATGTGTGGATCAGAAATTGTATAACCTACGTGGTCTATACAGGTTCTCGATGGTGTTTGCAGTCTACTGACCCGCATTTGGCCAGCATGGTAGACTTAGGCTAGTGTTTGTCAACGTTAATTATTTGATTAATCAGCCGATTACTCGAAAAATGTACTGGAATTGTAGGTAAATGGTCGTTTAACCAGAGAATTATTGTTGGTGAAATAAAGTCTAAGGCCTTCTTATTCTGAGAAGAGGCTCGTGTCCAGCTGTGAGACAGGAATGGGCTGTTTATGTTATGTATTTATTTATTTATAACTAGCCTAAGCCCGCGACTTCGCCCGCGTGGATGTCATTCATCGCGCATCCCTCGGGAACTGTTTATCTTCCCGGGATAAAAAGTAGCCTATATAGGCTACTTTTTATCCCGGGAAGTTTTAAGTTAATTCAGGTTATGTTCTATCTGTATACTAAATTTCATTAAAACCCATACACATACATACATACACATACATCCTCACAAACTCACACGATTATAATAGTAGTAGGAAGTAGGATATACATTATTCTATAACACAATGATATTGCCGTACACTATATATTTTATGTACACACAGCGTCATTAATAGGTAATGTTGTAAGGTGGTGTAGGTGCTATCATATCAGTTGGTAAGAGGTACGTGTTAATTTCAGTTGAATAAGGATGTGTCAAAACTACCCGCAAAGTAAAAGGGAATGACGATGCCGCTTTTTATTCACACCAAATCGGATAGTTTCTGTATTAAACGCTGACGCATCGTGTATTGAACTGCGAAAGGTTTAGACCGGGTCAAACGACTTTGCATAGCCTTCATAAAAATAAACTGAGTAATATAAATAGCTTCATTCTACGTCCTTTTTCTAAACATTTATCGATGATAAATAAAGTTGTATCAAATAAATTCGGCAGACTGTTTTGTTATTAAATAAGCAATACGTGACTGGGAAAATTGATAGAAATCTTATTAGGCTGTCTTGGAATGCTATAAAACAGACTTGTTAACTCGGTGCAAATGCAGGATGCGCACCACAAGGATTTGTTCGAAAATGTATTCAAATCGAACGAATAAAATTGCTTCTGGATATTCTAGAAGCGTCTATAGGGAGCTAAAGATTCTCTCCTTATATTGTGTATTTCCTAAAGTTGAAAAGATATCCCGCCTGTACAGTTTTGCTGTAAGACTTTTTTTTCCAAGATACCTTAAGTTCTCTATTTTATATATATATAAAAGCAGTTTCATTACGTAGGAACTAGCAAATATGTCAGAAAAACATACTAACTACTAATATTATAAATGCAAAAGTATGGATGTTTGTGTGTTTGTCTTTCTATCACGCTGAAATGGCTGAACGTATTTGGATTAAATTTGGCACACAGATAGACTATAACCCAGTTTAACATATTGGCTACATTTTATGTCCAGAAAATAAACTATTTCCGAGGAATGCGCGATAACGTCTTTCTTAGATAAACTGAATTATGTATAACCCACATACATAAACATCACGCTTGTCTTCCCTGAAAGGGTTGGCAGAGGTGTATAGTGCACTCACATATCTCAAATTATGTTATAAGTCCAATGTAATAGCGGGTGCAAAAAGAAAACTGAATTATACGCGAAGCTGTGGGCATTGTTGGCTTGTTTTTAACGGGAGCACTACTTTTCACCGAAATACGATCCACCGAAACACGTTTTACCGACAACTATTCGTCGAACGTATTATTCCCCGATGCAACACTTGGTCGAAAGTAGATTTAGCCGACGCACGTTTCCCCGATTATTTTTTCGTCGAAACACTATTTGCCGATGGCTTCTTTTACCGACGTACCTTTAACACGCTTGTATTAGCTTCACTAACTTTGTAAAAAAATCTTGGAAGTCGATTTTAACCTACTTCTAATAGTCGTATCGATTTAAAACTTTGCAAGTATATGTAATCCAGATGACAATACAATAATTTGGTACCATCAAGCGGATCTGATGAAGGAGCCAGGAGATGGATAGTGGAACTCTTCAATTATTACATATTTATATATTACATTACTTACTTCTCAGAGCGTGTTTTTTTAACTATTAATTTTTTATATATACGTAAAAGAAGTTTCATTCTGTTGGAACCAACAGATATCTTGGAAAAACGTACATACCAAGAAGATTTCTATGCAGCGTCTGGGATTTACTTATTTTATTTTTATTGCTGTGATCTTTATGAAAGGTGGTGGAGGCTATCTTCGACTGTAATAAAAATCTGAAAAATTTCCAACAAATTGGTCTTTTGATGTTGTTCAATATATTTTTATCAATCTCAAAACTAGATTGGAGAACTTGAGCCAGATATCTGTTATAAAAAGATGCTGGTCATAAAAATATCTGTCTTTTTATTAAAATTCAAAAGTTTTTATTTCGAACAAGTATTTACATGCACTTTCAAAACGTTATTTAGGTTAGGTTAGGTTTAGTTTAAAGAATCTTTATTCTCAAAAAGAACATTCAGTTCACTTATATGAGAAGCTTACATTATTCTTAAAATTACACATAGGTCATCGTTTAAATACGAAGCATGCAAATCTAGCTATCTAATCTACAAATTCATACAATAGTTAGTTTTTTTATTTTTTTATTTAAGAATCTAGTTTCACGGTTCCAAAATGTTGGTCCTATAGAGAAGAGTCGGCCAGTGATGTGATGGAGCTCCTGATGACAGTAGAACAGAAGAGATAATGAAGGAGAGTGACAGACAGAGGATAATTGCACTAGCAAAATATAACCTACATCCAGTCATAAGTGGTTACAGACTGAAGAAGAGAGAGAAAAGAAGATAGTTTGAAAGACCAGAACAAATCAAAATACTTTTAAGCCTTGTATTCTGTGGAATGTTTCATAAATCCAGTCTATTCCTCAATAAATCATTGTTTATATTATTTATTTATAACTAAAGGTCACCTGCGGCTTCGCCCGCGTGGATGTTGTTTATCGTGCATCCCTCGGGAACTGTTTATCTTCCTGGGATAAAACGTAGAAAGAAAGAAAGAAAGAATTTATTTTAGTCTCGTTACAGGCGAAAACAGAAACATTGAATAACAAAAAAATATTTAAAATAACACGCCTTAAAAAGACCAAAAATGGCCCCCATCTCAGCATATGCTACAACACCGAAATGTTGCAGCGCTGGTTTTCGGATGGGCTGGGTGTTGAATAGCCTATGTATGTCCTTTTTCAGATCCCAGGCTACCGTTTTGCCAAGTTTCATCCAAATCCGTTCTACGGTTTATGCGTGATTGAGTTACAAGCATCCAAATATCTTCACAAACTTTCACTTTTATAATATTAGTAGCGATTCGCCCCAGCTTTGTACGGGTAGCAATTATAGCTTTTAACCTTTTTAGATAATCCCTCTTTCTATTGGCGACAACCGTATGAAAATCCGTATAGTAGTTTCTGAGATAAGCCCAAACAAATACGAACTCAACGCGGTACAGCGGGGTATAAAGTCCCCCAACTTTAATTTATAATATGTAGTGAAGTAGGATGTGCCCATGTTGAATGAAATCATTTATGTTTGTAACTAGAGATGGGGTGAGTACCGAGTTATAAACTCGGTACAATTATATTGTTATATTAATTAATTAATATAATAATATAATTCATTATTAATTATATTATTATTCGGTAGCAATTTTAGATTACTCCTACTCGGCCGAATAACTCGTTTCAAGTGCCGAGTATTCGGTTCGTAATAATAATGTAAAATAAAGTGATCTTGTACGTCCACTCATTACTCATTGTTCGTACAGTCACTAAACATAACCTAACCAGTAATTGACAGGTTTTTACACTCAAAGCTAGATAGTTAAATGCGATTAAATACGTTATGTGTATTATTTGTTGACCAATAATAAGTGACTGACGGGCGAGCATCGTCGGCAGGGTTATGGGTGCAGAGGTGCAGCTCGCTTGCACTCCGTGTCTTCGCGATCATGTAACGCGAATTCGTGTTAAACCTGCTTAAACCGAAACCGAGTTACTCGGCCGAGTACTCGACTCGGTGAAAACAAAACCGAGTAAAACTCGGTATTCGGTTACTCGGTACAACCTGAACTCGGTACATCTCTATTTGTAACCAATAAATCAACATTCCATTTGTTTTGTTTATCAATAAATCAACATTCCATGCTCATTTACTGTTTTCCTTTTACAATATTTATTGTTAAGGGTTATAATAACACTTGACTACATACACAACGAAAGTATAAAATCGCTCTCAAGTAATAAAAAAGTTGTTCCAAAATCTTGATCTGATACTGGAGCCCTTTTCAAAAATTATGTGACAAAAAAATCACGTCCTTTCCCTTTGCGATCTCATCGAAATATTCGTTGTAGAGATGAAGTTGGGCCGAAGGTAAATTGCAGAAAATTGCCTTCCCTTCCCTTAGATAACGAGTTCCCGTGAAAGAGGGGCTTGCCGTATGAACATAACGCCTTTTGCGAACGATGCGAAAGTACCTAACTCATGTGAAACGCAAACACGACACTATAATACTTATATTTAAATATTTTATCAGCTACTAGCTTCTGCTCGCTACTTCGCATGATGCGTGCGTTTCGGTTTACCACAGAAACATTTATTGCGCATCCCTCGAGAACTGTTTATCTTTTCGGGATAATAAGTAGCCTATGTCCTTTTACAGGTCCCAGGCTACCTCTTTGCTAAATTTTATAACGATCGGTTCAGAAGTTTAGTCGTGAAATGCTAAAAAACAGTCAGACAGATAATGTTACTTTCGCATTTATAATATTATTACTAGCCCGTTCCCGCGGCTTTACCCGCGTGGATGTCGTTTATCACGCATCCTTCGGGAACTATCCATCTTTCCGGGATAAAATGTAGCCTATATGTTAATCCGAGTTATGTTCTATCTGTATGCCAAATTTCATTAAAATCCATACAGTAGTTTTTGCGTGAAAGAGTAACAAACATACATCCGGATTAGGTAGGATATTAGTGTGGATACAAAGCAAAGTGAGCGAACACGTACATTAGATTATATTAAACAAACCGACACAAGAGCTTGAATTAATGTACCTAAGTATTGTAAAATTCATTAATTAACGTTTAAAATTTACCAGAAAATATTTCGTTTTCTTCTGTGTAACATAACCTTTATAATTATATCTAAAGTAACCCAAACTTGCTCCTAGTAAAATTGGGTTCTAAATATTAATATAATGGGAGTTTACGTAGCAAACCCAAACAAAACATCTCCGTAGCGCTACGTGACACGCCAGTCTTCGTAGACGGTGCTACGAAGGCGTAGGCTACGAATGTTTGTATTGAAGTGATAACAGTCACTGATTTTATGTGTTTTCTTATAACATTATAGTTAAATTAAATCATCACCTGTGGGGTCTCCTCTCCTCTTCGTGATCCTCTTTCATAAACGATGGTTGCAGACTGAATCTGCGCCTGAACTGATGACGACCCTTCATATTGGTGGTTGTAATTCACTTAGCACATACTAGGTACAGTTCTGTTCCAGTTGACAGCGCAATGAGTGCGTGTTGATAAGCGCGAGGGTGGGGCGGTCGCGACGTGCGCGGCTCGGGGCGGTCGCAGGACGAGTGCGGCCCGGCCGACACGCCGCCAGCCAACACCACACGCCACCATACAACAGAACGCATATATTCAAGATACACTTTTTCATCTATTATTTAAATTTGTTTATTGACTTTCCATCTAAATAAAAACAGGATTACATATCTATACATCTTTACTTAATTATTTTATTATTTTTGACGCATTTACGCATGCGAAGCGAAATCTAAAGATATAAATTGTGGAAAGAAAAAATCACTCACGAGCAGGATTCGAACCTGCGAATCCAGGCTCTTTGCCTCTATAATTCTTCGATCGTATCGACATGAGCTACATAATGATAATAGCTCATGCCGTGGGGAAAAGATTACCCAGTCAGCAGGTTGGTAGCGGGGCTCACTTCTATACTAATACTAATATACTAATCTATACTTATTAATATTATAAAGAGGAAAGATTTGTTTGTTTGTTTGTAATCGATAAACTCTGAAACTACTGAACCAATTTTCATAAATCTTTTAATTGACATAGGCTATATTTTATTTCAATACGCGGGCGAAGCCGCGAGCAAAACCAAGGTTATAATAAGTTCTAAAAAATTTGATCCTGTGTTTTTTATTCATCAGTTATTTTCTTAAATTGTTAGTAGCTGTTTATTTATAATTAAAAACTCATTACAAATGATTACGAATTTACAATTCAATTACAGCATTAAACGAGTTTTAAACCACTATAAATAGCGAACATTCGAAATATAAAATCATTGAGTAACAAATGAATGTTTATGTTAGTAATTCGGTTACAACCGAAACGAAATTGAAATTCTATTGCAATAAAACGTATCGATCGGCCCGAAACGATAGCAACATGCCAATCAATATGCAATAAGCGAAACAGCGGAGCGTCGCGTGATACAATGATAAAGGGCCATCGCTCTCTATTTAATTGCGTTCGCGAAAAGTTTACATGACTGATTTTTACTCACGAAACTAATTTGGTATAGTCCTATGAACATTGTTTGCTCTTGCGTAAAAGACAACGCAGTAATTGTTTTTGAACAACACATACATACATACTATCCCGCTTGTTTCCCATTGAGGTATACAGATACTAGATTTCCACGCCTTCCACCCGCCACGATACTGCGACACTTCTTTCGGTTCATCTCGTGTTCAGTAACCTACTCATGTATACTCCTCCTCCTCCTCTATAGTCGGCTTAGAGTTCTCTTAACTGGGCCTTTTTTGAGAACGTCCGTGATTTGGTTGCGGTTCGCTGAGGTCTTTCCCCTTTAACTCTTCCATCCACTCTCACCTCATACTCCTTTCGTCAATCTCCTTTCGTCCATCCTCGCTACATGCCCAAACCACTCTAACTACGATTCTCAATCTGAATCTGCGGTACGTTCGCTGAGGTCTTTCCCCTCTAACTCTTCCATCCACTCTCGCCTCATACTCCTTTCGTCAATCTCCTATCGTCCATCCTCTCTACATGCCCAAACCATCTTAACTACCCTTCTCAATCTTAAACTGCATCAATCTTGGTCATTCTTTGTACGATACATTGTGCATTGGTACAAAGAAAAGTGCTCCTAGATAATACCTGTAGAGGCAGTACTTATAGCCACGTAATATGTACATAGGTAGGCTCGCCTGTTGCTGCGGCCCGCTACAACAATGTATAGATAAAATGTTCGGTATATTTTCCTAAACTTTTCTCAGAGATATTGTATTTTGAGCGACGTACCTTGGCCCTCGACACGTAAAAGACAATTGAACGTAGTAATTGTTTTTGTACGACACATGTTAAGACAAAGAAAAGTGTTCCTAAGATAATACCTGTAGAGGCAGTACCTATAGCCACGTACATAGGTAGGCTCGCCTGTTGCTGCGGCCCGTTACCCCTACAATAAGTATAGATAAAGTATTCGGCGTGTTTTCCTAAACTTTTTTCAGAAATATTGTGTCCTGAGCGACGTACCTCAGCCCTCGACGCGTAAAAGAAAAGACAATTTAACGCAGTAAATGTTTTTTTTCACCTGCACGCGGCGACAAGTTCACGCCCCTTATCCACTTCTATTACCTTATTATATAGATTTCTATGGTAGTATCTCTTCTATACATAGGCACATATTTATCCATTCCATTCATAATTAGATAGTCATTATTTGCGATATTAAAACCATCGGTAAAGTTCTGGAGTGGCGACCGCGTACTGGAAGGCGCAGCGTGGGTAGGCCCCCCAAAGGTGGACCGACGACCTGGTGAAGGTCGCGGGAATCCGCTGGATGCGGAAGGCACAGGACCGGTCGTTGTGGCGATGCTTGGGGGAGGCCTATGTCCAGCAGTGGATGTCTTTCGGCTGAAATGATGATGATGATGATGAGGCTCGCCTGTTGCCGCGGCCCGTTACCCCTTCAATAAGTAGATAAAGTGTTTGGCGTATTTTCCTTAGACTTTTCTCAGAGATATTGTGTTTTTAGTAGTGATGTGCCAGATATCCGTATCCGTATCCGTGTCCGCGGATATCCGAAGTAAAATTAAGATCTGTATCCGTATCCTTTACTTTTTGGCGGATCTTGAACGGATCTTTTACAATAATAAATTTCATTACGTATATGAAATTGTAAAGAAAGTTAACAATGAAATACTACTAACTTCAAATCAAATTACTTTTTATTTCTTAAAATAACATATTATTATTTTGATTTAACTTATAACGTCTCCAAAAACAAACAGTAAACTATGCTATCTTGTGTCACACTAAACTATAAACAAAAACACGCACAGTGCAAGTCAAAACACGTCGCGGTACTATTAAAAGAAACGCAAAGCGTCAACTGTCGGTCTAAGGTTATGCGCACCGGTGCCGAAGGAGTACGAAATACTACTAAAGTTGTGGTCCGTATCCGTATCCGCGGATTTTGACACTAATTATCCGTATCCGTATCCGTGGATATACATTTTGAACGATCCGGCACATCACTAGTTTTGAGTGACGTACCTCGGCCCTCGACACTCGTTACGTGTTCCCGAATACTAATTACACTGATACACTGCCTCTCCTCTTATTGTCATCAGTAGATGGGATTTTTATTGTTAAGTTCCAAACGCACTGGAATCATAATAGAAAAGAAATAAATTTTCTACGAGTATGCGTGCGTGATAAAAATACGTGATATATAAGAAATGCTATCAAATCGTACCTTAGCAAATTGCTGTCGACAGTAAATTTTGTGAGTTATATCGATCAATAAAAGTTTGATTACGAAAAATGTTATGACCATAAACGTATTTAAATAATTGTATACTAAGCTGGCGGCCTGACTAGTGGCCATACTTGTTACAGAAAATCACCTAGTTATTAGTTTTATTTTTATTGGTATCTTTTATTTTTTCCTTTTATTAACCAATATATTGTGTTATTATAAGTCCGTAGTCCTAACTTTTTTTTACTACTTTATTTAACTGCATTTAACTTGTATTTTGTCTCTGCGTCACTCTAAGGTTGTCTGGTAGAGAACGCCTAAATCCATATTTGTATCCAGTTGTGCTTAAAGAATAAAATAAAGTATTTTTTTTTAAATTTTGTATTTACGTATTTTTGCACGCTGGTCGCACGCTATCTTTATGTCAATTAATGATTTTTATTTCTTTCTTTCTTTTAGCAATCTTGTAAGATTTATTTCGTACTAGCTCACGTCAGCGGCTTCGCTCCTTGTGTATGTCGATAATAGTAATATATTTATTTTATAAGTTTAACTTAAATAAATTACAACCACCTCACGTAGGCCGGTGAATCATTGAATTTTGAACCTTAAGGTAACAACGCCGGACTTCGTGACACTATACTAGATTGAGCGACAGATAATATCCGGTATGTTACGTGGGAGACAGAGCAAAACCCAGTCCCGAGCTTAGAATCAACCTGTAAAAAGTATCATATGTGTGAATCCAGGACATGGTCTATCTGTGTGTCAAATTTAATCCAAATCCGTTCAGCCGTTTTAGCGTGATTGAAGGACAAACAAACAAACATCTATTCTTTCGCATTTTTGTAATATTAATAGGAAGTATAAGGATTAATTACAAGTAATTTTATGTATCGCTGGTTTCGCAATATGTTAAAATCCCTGTGTCGAAAAAAAAAGAGAAAAATGAAAGATATATTTTTGTTAAGAGCTTACCGTTTTCACGCTTATGAACAATTTCATGCTTTTAGGGTTCTGTGAGCTTTAAGAATAATTTATTTAGAAAATCTTTCCTTAGTACCTATCTATTTCCTTTGTTCGCTACGTAACTCGTTATCCCTCTAGGACGCTGACCTTCTCACCAAATCTAAAAACTAGTTCTAACAATGACGATTCTTATAATACTTTCTTAGGATTTCGCGATCACTACACATTATAATAAAAAAAAGTTTAACCGGATTAAATCGCGTATAGTGTTGCGTGCTGTTTGGGACTTGATTATTTTTAGGATTGGGTTCCAAACAGGTGGTAGCTGCCAACCATCTTATCTATTAAAATTAGATGTTTTTTTAATTTCAATAGCTTCACGGAACATTTCTTACTTAATTTTAACAGAGAAGATGGTTCGCAGCTACCACCTGTTTGGAACCCAGTCCTAAAAATAATCAAGTCCCAAACAGCACGCAACACTGTAAAAGATAATGATATTGTGAGTGATTACTGCGTGCATCGAAACGATTTTAATTAATAATATTGTACGGTAGTTTTTTTTTTTTTTTAAATATCTGTAAAGACGCTTGTCATCTTAGTCTACCTGCGACCACGAAATGCTGCAAAGCTTTCGAAACGTCAGGAAAACCAATTTAAATCATATACGCGATTTAATCCGGTTAAACTTTGTTTTATTATAATGACGATTCTATAAACTAATTAGAAATCTAGAATAAAGTGCGTGTTCAGCATATTCTTCTTCAAGTGTGAACACTTGGCCATATTCTTCTTCTTAGACATTTAGACCTTCACTTTACACACCCAGGGGATCAGTTATAACATTTTGTTTCGTTTTACTTATGGTCCTGTTAAACTAGTTTTACATGCTTGGACGAATAAAAAAGGCGGACGGAATCTCGCTAAACAAAAAGTGAAGCACCCATAGTAAGACGGCTTGCTTAAAAGTACGGGCTGGCACTGGCACACATTCACACCCATTGTAAAACAAAAAGCCGCGATTACGCAACGAATCTCGTGTGACGGTAGTCACTGTCGTAGTGTCACAAATAAAATAACAATAGATATCTGGTGTGTTAAAATTATGTTTAAATTATAGTGGGTTTAGGAAACAACTAAGTTCTTCAATGTTTTCTTAGCGAGATTACGTCCGCCATTTTTTATTTCGCCGAGTTTAAACGTTTTCAGTTATTTATAACAAGAACTGTGTCCTTTTATACGTAGGCTTTGTTATAAATGTATACACAAATCCGAAGGTTGGAAGCGCCGTATGCTGAAACACATGCTTTTATAGCCTATTTCGGTAGAGGAAGCTTAGAAACACATTTGTATTATTATTTTTAAGCTTACTTATAATTAGACTAGCTGCCCGTCCCGGCTCCGCACGGGTAATTAACAAAAAATTTAAAAATTATAAATTTTAACACATACACACTTCTTTTTGCGTCAAGTTACTAAAAAAGAATAAAAGTTAAAAAAGTTAAAAAAAAAAAGTTATAAAGTTGGCCCGTGTAGTATTGTGGGACTTCATGGTATAGAAGTATCTTTGCGAATTGACTCCCCTCCCGTACGCCAGTGACGCCTACATCGCATAGTTAGCCGAGCGGAGTGAGCGGCGACCACGCAACTTTTTTCTAATACATACAATTTTTAAACTCGTGATATCTTTCGAATGGAAAGTCCAAATTGAATAATTCAAAAAGTTATATAAAGATATAGAAGCAGTTTTGAATATGAAGTAATTTATTTTGATAAGGATTAATACCAAGGTACAAATAAAGAGCCTTTTCTAGAGGCGTCATTTTAATTAAATTTAAAAAATAAAATATCACTTTTTGTGACGTAACTATAATAGTTAGACATATGCTATCGCGACATTTTTTGTAGATAATGATGTTTTCTGCATAGCCGTAACACATTATTTTGTTCTATCATCAATAGTTTTAGCAGCGCACACGATGTAAGGAATTTTAACGTAATTTTTTTACACCATGGGTTACATTATTGGAGTTTTAGTTAGGATTCCTAATTTTTTTGAAATATAATATAGCCTATGTCACTTGGAGATGATGTAGCTTCCCAACGGTGAAAGAATTTTTCATATCGGTCTAGTAGTTTCGGAGCCTATTCAATGCAAACAAACAAACAAACAATCAAATCTTTCCTCTTTATAATATTTTTACTTGTATGTTGAGTTCAACTTCTCGACCTTTGTCGGTTTTGATAAATACCCCGTCCCATAACCCACAGGAAAAAAGGTATTTATTTCCCCTACTCTCTGTATTACGATATATATTTTAAATTATATTAAATAGTTAGATAAATATATAATATGGATAATAGCGTTTAGATTATAAATTAAGAGCGATGACTAGTGTGTATCTGTAGTGTGTTGTGTGCGAGTGACTACTCTTCTCCTTCCTCGCCCTCTGCCTCTTCCCCGTTGCCTGTTTAATGACTGTTGTGTGTCCGATGTTTGAGTTGTGTCCGGTGTTTGAGTTGTGTCTGGTGGGTTTGGCGTTATTAATGAATGCGGTATGTCTGAGGTTTGTGGCGTGTTTAGTGCTTGTGGTGTGTTTGATGAATGTTGCGTGTTTAGTGACTGTTGCGTATTTTGTATGTGTTGATCTTGTGTGTTGTGTACGAATACCGTATCTCCTAGGACTTTACTGAGTATGGTTGATGTGTGTATAGCTGCTTGTTTTTGTAGAATGCTGATGTCAATGTTGGTATCTAATTTATCTATATACTTATTAATGCTTTTAGCGACTATTCCTGTTGCGCCTATTACTATCGGGATGACAGTCGTGTGTGTATTCCACAAACGACTGACTTCAGTTTTCAGAAGGTGATACTTGCTTAACTTCTCAATTTCCTTAGCTCCTATGTTGTAGTCGGATGGTACGGTTATATCTATTAAAAATGTTTTATTACTATTTTTGTCTATGTATATTAGGTCAGGTCTATTATGTGTTACAGTGATGTCAGTTTGGACAGGCATTTCCCATAAGATTTTAGCAGATTCGTTTTCTTTAACTTGTGGCTGAATGAGTGTTTCTTTCCACCAAAGGTCAGAAACTTCTATTTTATGTTTTTTGGCTAGACACCAGTAAACGTACTGGACGAGGTTATTATGCCTTTTGACATAATAGGTCCCAGCCAATTTTTCGCATCCTGATATGATGTGCTGAGTGGTCTCATCTTTACAGGCACAAAGGCGACATTTTCCGTCTACTGGCTCTTTTAATATATCGCGTTGATGCTGTCGTGTCATAATGGCTTGATCTTGAATGGCAAATATTGATGACTCTAATTTGGGGGATATCTGTTGTTTTTTAGTCCACTTAAAAGAAAGTTCTACGTCTACGTTGGCCTGATCTAGTACTTTTTTTGGGAATTGCCCATGTAACTGCTTACTTCTCCATACTTCATTGTGAGTTTTTACTATTGCTTTCTTAATTTCTTCGTCAGTGTGTGTGCTGTTCTATTATATTATATTATTATATTATATTATTATTATATTATTATATTATATATAATTATATATATATTATTGTAATTATAATTATATATTATAGTAATAGTATAGATAACCAATTGTGTAAACATGTGCTTGGCTCAATAAATTATTTGTATTTAACGATTACAATTGTGGAAAGAAAAAATCGGTCACGACCAGGGGGTCTACTCCCGTTCGATGATATTCGATAAATCGTACGATTCATCGCACAATTTGCTACTCCGGTCAACCATCGTTCCCTTATCGCATGCGATGATCGTGTTTTGACGTTTGTTTTTCTCATCTCCGGTAAATTGTATACGACTATGAACCGTAGTCTATCTTAATTGTGCCTTTTTTATGTGCCTATCTTTATTATGTAAGTATCAGTCGGAACGAAAGTTCGTACTTCGTTTGTCGTTCGTAAAACGCGAGTAGACCTACAGGATTCGAACCAGCGACTCCTGGCCTAGTACGCCAGTGCTTTAGCCACTAAGCTACCGTGAACACTGCCTGTGGTATCGAAATAACCTCCACTTTTTGGTACGTATTTGGGTGGCATCAGCATTATTTGTATTTGTATATTTCTTTGTTAAGTTTACAAATAAAATATTTATGACTACAAGGCATACCGAATTTCTTCTGTTTTATTTAAGAGAGTACTTAGAATATGATATTTTCCTCCCAACGTTCCATCAGTATCTGTCTCGGTTGTTTGATCGTAATGAGGACTACAACTTGTAAGCGTGGGATTTAACATTTAAGGATTTTTTCATTTCGCCCGCATAGATAATGTTGTGATTCAAAGGTCAGATTTGACACAGCAACGACCGCGCCTCAGATATTCAAATGTTAACATTGTGTCATTTAAAATTATAGATATGTTATACCCTAACGTAACATACGAAAAAAAAACAAGTGTGCTTTAGACCACACGACTGAAGTAAAACTTCACTAACTTATATCTCCCTCAAGACTATTTCAATGAGAACAAAGGAATGGCGGCGTGGCGCGAGTCTGCTCTGCCAGCGCGTGGTTGGCCGTCGCACACGCCTCGTTTCCCGCGTCCCGCACTACCCCCTCCGTTCGCCTCACTTTTCGTAACGAATTCACCAGCTTACTCCCCAAGTCAAGCGAAAAAAATTAAAGAAATAATAATAATAGTCTAAAGAAATTTTACTTTAAAAAAAAAACCGCACATAAACAAGTACAAAGTAAGTTAGTTACTTTAAGTTACTTTCGCTTTATAATTATTGTTTTCTTTCTTATCACCGGTCACTCTAGCGCCTTGCTTGACGCGGACTCATAGCAAAACAGTCTTCATATTGCGCGTGCTAGTAAAGTATTGGACAATGTTGACAACGTAATTAAATATTTCTTCAAATAAAAGTGACCTGTTCCTATACAAACAATTAAAGCGCGTGGTTGTGTGAAGGTGTTGTCAAACAAAACTTGATGAACACAAGTGAATTAGGGTGTCTTCCGCAAGTGGTCGTGTGGAGACGGAGGGATGAGGCTCAGAGGCCCGGGAATTGCAAATTAGGCTTGTGCGGTGGATGGAGAGGGGGAGGGGGAGACGCCCTGTTTAGATCGGCGCGAAAAATAGCGCTCAACAAGTGAGGAACTAACCCCTCGTGACCACAGATAGACAACGGTAATGTAACATAATGCTACGTTATATTGTCCCTACCAAAGGGTTACGGTGCGGTAGGGTGCGGTGTGTTAATGGATATTAAATATAAGTCCTAATTCCAAGAAAAACTCACCATAGGGCTTATTTCCGTGTTTAAATGCAGTTTATAATATGTATAAGGTATAATTCAGGATGCATTATATAAACTTTTATGTTTTATTATAGTCCGTAACTTCACACCTTATCGTAAGTTGGTTAATGTAATAAGTTGCATAAATATCTTTGGAACATTTTTACACAGCACCATCTAGTCCCAAACTAAGCAGAGCTTGTACTATGGGTACTAGACAATGGATACAATACTTATATACTTTTTTTTTGTAAATACATACTTATAAAACATAAGCAACACCCAGACCAACACAAACACTTATGTTCATCACACAAATATTTGTGTCCTGTGGGAATCGAACCCACGACCTCGTTATCAAAAGTCCGACACTAGAACCACTAGACCACAGAGGTTGTCATAACTATTAATAACAACATTAACGTAATTGTTAAATAATAAGTTGGTTATACGTGGCTCTTTGACACAGTTGTAGCTATGCCAGGCGTAGCCACTATATACAAGAGATTTGCCTACGGAAAAGAAGACAAACTACAGAAAGAACTGAAGTCATCATTTTGTCTCTTCTTTCGTGGACAAAACCCTTGTCCACAGCTGTCTTGCTATACCTGCTGTTTGCTATTTCAAGTGTGTTATTTATTATTAAGGCGTATTAATATTTTTTGTTTAGACGAGTGACTGAGACGAGACGAGAAAGTCGTCACAGTGCCTTCAAGAATTTGTTCATTCAGCTATGAAACATTTACACGTTATAATTTGAATTGGTAATTATAACATTTTTACAACCATACATACATACATATTATCATGCCTGTTTCCATTGGGGTAGGCATAGACTATAGATTTCCACCTGACACACCTCTTTCGCTTCATCTACGTTCATTACCCTCGTCATGCATGCTCGTCGGTTTAGAGTACTATTATGTTTTGAGAACGGCCGCGATTTAATTGCGATTACATTTTTAACTTATTTATTCTTTTATGTTTTAATAAATAAAATAACTAAGAGATATTTTCAGTTTAAACAGATATCATCATCATTATTTCAGCCAAAAGACTGTTGGACTTAGGCCTCCCCCAAACATCACCAGAGCGACCGGTCCTGCGCTTCCTACATCCAGCGGATTCCCGCGACATTCACTATAGGTCGTCGGTCCACCTTGTGATAGGCCTACCCAGAAGAGACATATTCAAAATATATTTCAGTTTAAAAATAAATTGCAATATTTATTATGACATAAGTAAACCCTGCAAAGCGTTTCATCAGTAGCATAATTTAAAAAAAAAATCAGAAGACAAGTGTCTTAGGAAGGAGATTCAACGTTTCACATACCTGCCTAGCAACACAGCTTAGTTTAGTCTATAGTTTTATATTTATCTGTGTTTAGTCTTCAGAGACCAGAGAAATGACATTTACCGCCGGTAATCAGAAACACACCTTTTTTACTCAGACTCAGAGACATGACATTTACCGCCTCTGCTCAGATTACATAAACCTCAAAAGGGATGGCCAGTTCATGTAGGTATATAAGATAAAAAAAGAAATAAATGTAGGTAAGACAGACAAAGAGGACATGTAGGTACCCCTAATAAATTACTTGAACCGCTACTCTGGCATCGTCGTGATTCAAGCTTTTATTCCCTCCACTGTAAAAGTAATATCGTTTTATGTTTTTTATTACTTTTCCAAAACTCATTACAGCTTTTGTAATTAAGAAACTTTGGCATTCATCGAAGTTACGTTAAAAAGTCGCGAAAATACAAATAACTAAGATTATTTTGTTTCTTTTTTATATTTGTTTGAATTTGAAATCCTGTTAAGATAATGCCATATACAGGGCGTCCAAACGCTGTGCTTCATGGAAAGAAAGTAATTTAAATATTGAAAATAGAAAATTTTCTATATAAATTGTCTATCTATGTCTTGTGCGCCAAATTTCATCCAAATCCGTTCAGCCGTTTCTGCGTGGTTGATGGACAAACAAACAAATATCCATACTTTCGCATTTATAACGGGTGGAACAAGTATGTTAAGCAGGCACACAGGGAGGCTCGATTTTCTTTTCAGGCATGGATTACGCTGAGTAAACCCACATCGGGTCCATTATATAATAAAATGTACGAGACCATAAAAATCCAAGTTAAAGTGGTGCCAGTCCAATCAAAGTCAGATTAAGATGGATATCATAGTGGGCCATCATTCGCGTAAAGATTTTAGTAAGTTCTGGAAAAGTACAAATAAACTAAGTCCGAAGTCAAGTCTCCCAGTGAATGTGGCGGGGCAAAATGAACCCCGTGATGTTGCAAATTTATTTGTGAAACATTTTATGGTGGCGTGCCCTCTCGGCTCAGCATCGCAGGTGGTCGATGCTCTGGAGAGTTAGCCTATTGTTAAGGATAAGACAGGTGACACATCAGATCTCACGAACTATAGGCCAATATCACTTGCTACTGTCATGGCCAAGGTGCTGGATGGTCTGCTTGATAGACACATGGCGTGCCGAATTAGCCTACATGACGCACAGTTTGGTTTTAGGCCGGGTCTATTAACGGAAACTGCAATACTGTCTCTCAAGCATACTATCCAGTACTACACGATGAGGAAGACTCCTGTAAATGCATGTTTCTTAGACTTATCTAAAGCTTTTGATCTGGTGTCGTACGATCTGCTATGGGAAACGCTGGCGAGTGACACTGATGTAGCAGATGAAGTTGTATCATTACTAAAGTTCTGGTACAACAATCAGACAAATCGTGTCAGGTGGGCAGGTTCAATGTCAGAGGAATATAGGTTGGAGTGCGGCGTGAGGCAGGGAGGCCTGACCTCCCCGAGGGGAGAGAGTCGAGACTCTTCAACTTGTACATCAACCGGTTGATAGTTGAGCTCAGCAGCACCTATCTAGGCTGTCATGTGGATGGTATATCTGTTAGCAACATTAGTTGTGCTGATGATATGGTGTTGTTGAGTCCATCGATTAACGGGTTGATAAAGTTAATCGAAATTTGTGAAAGGTATGCGGAAGCCCATGGGCTCAGATATAATGCTAAGAAGAGCGAATTACTTGTATTTGTGGCAGGCAATAAACATCCTGACACGCCACCAATTAAACTTTGCGGGATTCCTCTTAAGCAAGTCAATCAATTTAAATATCTGGGCCATTGGGTGACTGAAGACCTCAACGATAATGTTGACTTGCAACGTGAGCGCAGGGCGTTGGCTGTCCGATGCAATATGCTGGCCCGCAGATTTGCACGATGTACAAAACAAGTAAAGGTTACTCTTTTTAAGGCATACTGTCAAACCTTTTACACGTGTAGTCTGTGGGTTAGTTACTCGCAAAAGGCATACAACACTATGCGCGTTCAATATAATAATGCATTCAGGGTGCCGGTGGGGCTGCCAAGGTACTGCAGCGCATCACAGATGTTTGCGGACGCGCGAACTGACGACTTTTTTGCAATCATGCGCAAACGCTGCGCTTCTGTTCTGCGCAGGGTGCGCGACAGCCCCAACAGCATCTTGAATACCATAAAGGACAGGTGGGACGCCCCCATACTGCAGCATTGGTTACGCTTACACGCCCCTGTGGCATAGATAAGCTAGGTATTTTAATTAAATTAAATTCAAAATTTGTAATTTACTAACATTAGGTTGTAAGGGCAATGTTTACTAACAAAATGGATACAAATCAGAAATAAATGATTTATTATTATTATTAGTAGGATTATAGTGGGAGTCGTGTGATATACTTCTCCGCCAAATAGTGATGCTTGCATTGCTGTGTTTCGGTCTGAGGGTATTGGTGCCGGTGAAATTACAATCACATGAGACTTACCATCTTCATGTCTCAGTTTAGCGAACCGACTTGCGGTACCATTTAGGCAACAGCCTAGGTTGTATTGCAGTTGTTACGGGCAAAGGTAACCGCTTAACATCAGGCGGGCCTTTAGCTCGTTTCACCATCCTATGATATGTAAAAAAAAATGATATAGGATAGGCATAAACTACAGTCAACCGCACGTCAGTGGTAACACTTGAATTACGAAAACCACCCTTACTGTTTACGAAATAAAGACGCTGTCAAGGTTACCATTGACGTGCGGTCGATTGTACATGTAGGCAATTGTATCACTAACCTACACCTTAATCTGTATGTAGGCTAGAAAAATAGCTTATACAACTCCAAGGCCGGTCTTTATTACCTAATAATAATAAAAGAGTGTCGCAAATATTCGAATACACTTTCCTAACACAACTCCCAATGTGTGGTACAAGAATTTTAGTACCTCGTGAACAACTTCGTTCAGAAATACGCAAGTTTAAACAGAATAAGTTTTCCAACAAACAAGGGGAACGAGAGAATCGTTGTAAGATGCGTTCCAAAACCACATACCAATGGTGGCGTTAAATCACACCCCGAAAGGGGGAAATGCCTTAAGAGATTTATGCCCTCGGTATGAGTAAGCGCGATATGTTATGCTATAAATAAAATTGGTACGAGAGAAAAGTTTTTGAAAGGCGTGATGTATTCTCCAACTTTTCTATAGTGTTGTAAAGCCTTTAAGTGATTGTTTTGGAGGTTTTATTTAAAGTGGAACGGTATATAAATTTGTAGTTTGCATTCTGCAGAGGATTACTTCAGATGAATATGCACTGCGTTCTTTTTTAGGGTTCCGTACCCGAAGGGTTCCAAACGGGACCCTATTACTCTCGCTACGCTGTCCGTCCGTCCGTCCGTCTGTCTGTCACAGGTCTGTATCTTTTGAATGGTAATAGGTAACCGGTTGAAATTTTCTCAGAATATGTGTTGCTATGAGGTGTATCACGACAAATACTAAAAACAAAAAAAAGTCTAAAACCAAAGGCGGTCCCCATACAAGAAACCTCAAAAAACATGCATTTTTTTCAACGTTTTTGTTCCTGCTCTATCTTCAAAACGGTAATACATACCAGCGTCAAACTTGGTCAGATTATAGTGCATATTATGTAGTTTCGCAACAAATACTAAAAATAAGACGAAGATAGACATATTGAGGGGTACGGAACCCTTACTGCGCGAATCCGACTCGCACGTGGCCGGTTTTTTAAAATTGCAGTTGGCTTTACAATATTCATTATAATAAAACAAGTTTAACCGGATTATATCGCGTATATTATTTAAATTGGTTTTCCTGACGTTTCTAAAGCTAACTTAAACCTAAACTAAACTTGTTTTACTTATTTAATTATTTTTAACGCATTTACGCATGCGATGCGAAATCTAAAGATTTAAATTTTGGGAAGAAAAAAACATCAAATTATTGAAACGTTTTATTGTACTTTACGTTTTTTGGGCATTTCTAAGAATCATTTTTAGGGTTCCGTATCCAAATGGTACCCTAATAAGAGTATTAGTATAGGTAGAGACCTAGGCCGTCTGTCCAGCCATCCGTCTTTCTGTCTGTCTGTCACAGGGCTGTATCTTTTTAACCGTAATAGGTGGTCAGTTAAGATTTTTAAAGAATATGTGTTACTGTTGCTATGGCTTCTACCCTGGTAAATACTAAAAATCTATACCCAATGGGTGTCTTCACACAACAAAAAGCTTGTAAAACTCGAAAATATATGTTTTTTTTCAAAAAATTTTTTGGTCCTTCTCTATCTTAAAACGTGTGGTGGTAGATCTTCTTATTTTTCATGACGATGATTCTAAGATACAAATATGAAAAATATCAATACGCATTGCTGCACGTTTGGTGATCTCTCATAAATTTAATCCGTTTCTACGGGGTATCAGGTCGATTCACGCCGATTCGCCTCTGACCGGTTTTTACTAAGCGATTCTTATAATACCATCTACGTTGTCGCCTAACGGCCAAAATTAATATCCAATCTATCCACGATTTTCCCTACTAGAGATAGGAATTTGACATAAGCTCCATACAAAATATGTCAAATTTCTATCTCCAGTAGGGTAAATCGTGGATAGATTGGATATTAATTTTGGCCGTAAGCCGGTACCGCTTATGCTTCGAACCTTTTCTCAATCTAATGTACACCAATACCACGTATGTGCGTTTTTCTCCTCGTCAGTGTGATTGAATGAGTTAACAATATTCTTTATTCAGACGATGACGAGACGATCGACGCTTATACTGAAAGATTGATAGAAGATAATTGAAGGAATTTGCTCAATTGAAAGCAAAGGGAAAATAGCTTCACTAGTTCCTGGAATTAGTTTATTACAAAGTCTGTGTAATAGAGTATTTAAAAGCTATAAAGATGGAAGAAAACTCCCAAGTAAACGTCCGGGACCGAGAGCACGTTAAGCTGTCGGTCCCGGTTGTCATACGAACATCTATGGCAGTCGTTACGGGTAGTCAGAACCCCAAAAGTCGGTAATACCCAGTAACTGGGTTGTGGAGGTCTGATGGTAGTCGCTCCGTGTAAAATACTGATGTTCAGCCGCATCTGGTTAGACTGGAAGCCGACCCCAACATACTTAGTTGGGAAAAGGCTCGGAGGATGATAATGATGATGGAAGTAAACTCCCAAGAAAAGAAAACAATATGCAACAGTAAAAAGAGTACTGCTATCCTATTATATGAATGCGAAAGTATGAATGTTTGTTTGTTTGTCTTTCAATTACGCTGAAACGGCTAAGCGGATTTGCATGAAAATTTGCACACCAAGATAGATAGACCATAACCCAGATTAACATATAGGCTACTTTTTATCCCGAGAAGATAATTATACAGTTCCCGAGCGATTTGCGATAGTGCCTTTCTGTGATAAGTCCATTTATACTTGTTTATGTTCTACAAATCTACACTGTACCTATGTGCCAAATAAAATTCTTATTCTTATTTTTTATTGAACACCAGAAAAATACAGTATTAACATATACATGAAAAATAACAAAGTTTTTATAGCAATCTATTTACAAGTCCCAACAGAATACTTTGATAAAATAAAAGGAAGAAAAATAACAACGTTACGCAATTAACAACTGCAGTCAGTTGCTCAACTACTCGCTCTGAGAGACTATCAGAATTCTTTATCACAAGAAACTTTATGCGAACTGTTTGTCTTTCTGTAATTAAATGCTGTAAAGATGAGCCGAGGGTTCGATATAGCGTTGCCAATTCCGTTTTCCCAAATAGCGGGACTTAAATGAAAAAAAAAAGCGGTATTGGGGCGAAAAATCCGGACGGAGCAAAAATGCATAACAGTGGTTACAATCCGCATTCGGGCCACTCCCCCCTCCTAGTGTGCATCTTCCTTCGCTGACCAATTTTCTTTAATACCTTCTGCGCCAAATTGGCCACTTAGATGATAAAAGCCATCCCGCTCAGGGTGCTGGTGGGACGCATTCTAAGAAGGCTGAAAAACGGGACTCCCCACCAAAAGCGGGACATTTGGCAACGCTTATTGCGACGATATATAAATATCAACTCGTAATGACACCAAAATCAACCCGTAATGGCACCAACATCCACCCGTAATGGCACCAACATCAACCCGTAATAGCACCAACATGAACCCGTAATCGCCAACAGGGTCACAATTGTGCAGAATTATGGAATAATAAAATTTATTTCCACCAATGTTCGCTTTATCAACCATTTGTCTGAGCAATATTGATTTTAACATCACTGAGCTTTTTTATGGCGGGATCGTTCTGCTTTTATTGTACATCTGGATGTTACTGCTGGTTTTTTTATTGGAGCAATACTGCATTAGTTAACTTATTTGCAGCAAAGAATACGGCATCTATTTTCCACCAGTGAGTGTTGTAAAAATCGATCGAGGGTGAGTTGGTCTCACGAATCATCACACCTGTAATTTGTTCTTTAACTATAGAGTATGACCCAGACCAAGTATGGCGCTTGTACGTATTACCGTTTTTGAGACAGAGCATAAATTTAAAAAAAAATCGTGGTTTATTGTGTGGAAGGGGCTCTAAACCCTAGGGGTTGGATTTTTATTATTTCAAGTACTTGTCATGATAGAAGCCACAGTAACGCATATTTAGTGAAATTTTTAATAGATAATATAAGACGCTGTGCTGGATAAAAAAAATAGAAACAGGTTATGGTGTTATTTAACCCTCTGCAACTGAGGTGACTCCATTGTTAACATTCTACTGATGTGGAGTCTGGCAGACGTCATTTTAAATGACCTATAAAATTAATACTTATCAATAAATTATAATTATTACTTTGTATAATGAAAATATCATTCATAATTTACAGAAATTAATAAATGGGAATGGTATTGACACGAAATTTTATGAAATAAAGAATAATGTTTAACTGCTCTGGTCCGGCTGGTACCAAAGCCATCAGCGGTCTATTTCGATCAAAATATTCGACATTTTGTTGTAAGCTTATCCAAACATTTTTTTTAACCATTGTGTTCAAATAGAATAATAATACTAAATCAACACATTGTAATGATATGTTTAGGCACAAATCAGTCTCAAAAATGACTACTAGTCAATATTACTTTTTTTTATGTCTTCAAGAATCAAGTTTTGTTGCTGTAGTTACGTCTGTGGGACACCCGCAGCTCATATTTCCAAACCTGTGCACCGCATCTTTACTTCCGCATCACTACCTGCTGCTGCAGACTGTTCTAGGAAGGTACTCAGCATAAACAGAACTATATCACGCCATGTAGTGAAATGGCACCGTTTTATTTGGTTGACGGTGTCTGACAGACTACCACCTCAGTCGCAGAGGGTTAAGGTATATGTATTAGGTAATCCTATCTAATATTAGTAGGGTAATATTATAAAGAAAGTTTGTGAAGACTTATTTGTGTTATAGTTTGGTATAGTTTGTGAAGGCTGTTTATTAATCAATCATGCTGAAACGACACACAATGACGATGACACAAAGATTGACCACAAACCGAGTAAAATATAGGCTATATATTGTTATCCCGAAAAAAAAAAACCCGAGGGATGCGGTGCATAAGTCTTTCTGTGATAAGCCAAATTTAGGGATCAGCAGATTTTGTTTTCGCGATTTCAGGGTATAGTCTCATAGTAAAAATCATTCATAATGATGAGTACCATGACTCCTTAAGGTGAATGCTACGGCCTTCTTCCGAACATTTTTCCGCTAGATGGCGTTGAAGTCAACATTTTACCTTTTTTTTGTGCAGAATTGGTCCATTACTGAACCGTAGGATCATTGTGGGCTGATAGAAAAAGAGAGGTTTAGTATAAACTAAAAATAAGGTTGTATAGTCTCGCTGTTTGCTTCGCTGAAAGATTATTCACAAAGGTCGAATTTATACACTGTAGATACATATTCTGAGTAAGGACATATCTGTATCCTGTAGCAAGTAATATTGCTTCGAGTTGACCTTTACGTTCAAGAAAATTACCAGTTTACAATTCCACACGAACAGAACGAAAAGATAGGAAAATTCAAAGAGGATTTTCTATTTCAGAACACTGAATACTATGATATGAAAACCTTCAGTAGTTATTCATTTGGAAGATTAAATTTTGATTATAAATTAGGGATGGGCCAAATATTCGTTCTATGTTCGGTATTCGGCAGGTTTACCGAACATTCTTATTCGGCCGATTATTCGGCAAAAAGGCCGAACATTCGTAATCTATTCGGAGTTTTCTTACATACTACATTACATTTTTTTTTAGTTTACTACATTTACGATACATATCTTGTTACTGCTAACAAACTATGTACCTAGTAACAAAGTAAGAGTTGCGCTCTCGCTTCAATTCCCCGCAGACACACATGCAAGGGGCACACTGAGCTCAAGTCCTTAAGTTCGTGTACTATAGGTATGCACCAACTTTATTTCATCCAACTAATATCAAGAGAATATTTTACGTCTTAATTTACTCACTGCAGTCTCTATTATATTTTCTGCGTCAAACTTCAAAGCTCAGTCGTTAACAAGTGAACATCAGTGGGGTAATTGTGTAATGCGTTCACATTGACATCAGCTTTCATTTTGAAATTACAGCAATATTCATTGCGTGGTACGTAGTTGTCAATTTGACGGATTTTCAAAACACACGAAGCAATGAACATTGAAATCCAGATGAATGCGATCGCGAGTGAGTTACGCAATTCGGCCGCTGAAGCAATATTTTCGTGGGAGATTTGAGCCCGGTCGATTCAGCGCAAGATAAGGAAATACAGCTTCCAGCTTTATGTAGCTAAAAGAAAATCCCCAAACGAGACAACCATCGATCATACAGCCCAATACGCCTTATGATGAATATAATGAGTAGGTACAATAAATTCTGTCAACTGGCTGAGGCAGGGTACTGCAATCCCATTGGCCCTACCAAGGTAGCTATTGGCTAATCACTAACGCGGCAGTTTTGACGGCTCACATAAATGGTTAAAACTGATTTGAAGTTTTCAAGTGGCGTATAGTGCCGACCTACATAGTAAAATTTCATAGATGTGTTGTCAGTCATCGGTCGCCTGGTATGAGGCATCTGTGGGGTGTATGGTCGATGGAGACAACTAAACTGGCTTAAAAACTTCACGTAACGTCTTTTAAGAAAGTACGTAAAGTACTTTAAGATAAAAAAACAGCAGCGAAATGGCATCGTTTAAAAGATAAATTGTAAAGATATTTCTTTCTGAACAGGTATATGCAGGTTACCCACAATTCATTACGCAGGAGACAAAAGGGATGGTCGAGTCTGGTGCATGAAACCTCCGGACTTTTTCCTGAAATAGCCAACAATAAATCAATAGAACCATAAAACATTTTTACGATAGTCGTATATTGAAAGATATTAAAAAATGTGAAGCGTTTTGCCCTTTTCACGGCTAGGGTGTCACAGAAAATAATGTCTGAGCCGTGTATCTATATCAACAGTGTCGGGTAGCTCTCAGAATAGCGACAGGATTATAAAATTCAATAAATTTAATAGGATAGGTACACACGGCTACACATCAAGCTGTAATTTTCAGTATAAGCTGATCTCGCATTGTATAGGTTTTCCTTACAACGCGAGGTCAGCCTTTACTGGTTTTGTACAGCTTGATGTGTAGCCGTGTGTACCTACTTCAACCTATTGGTTATGTCCACAGAACAGTAAGCCTCAAGACGCCGCATAAAGAACACAGTCATAACCTAATAAATTCGAATAGTGAGTCAACTCGGCCGCCAGACAGAGCAACGATGCGGTGCGGTATGAAGGGGAGCGGAGGTCCCCCCTGCCCGCAACGCCTGCGGTAGTCCGGCTCGACATCGCCGCTACTCCCGTTTTGGTGTGTCAGGTACACGTAATCACTACCACGTGTTCGATTTTTAATTATTGAATTAAATCTAAGGATGATAATTAATTATATCACTAGGTTCAATAAAAGACAATTAAAAACATCTAATAATAAATATCCCAAATATTTATCGTTTGCACATCTGTATCGAGGCGGATTAATAAATAAACAGAATGTTATTTTAGCCTATTTTATTTTATTCTGTCCTACTACCAAATATATCTTTGATGAAAAACTTTGGATGTTTTTTTGTTACTTAATCTCGGCGAATTGGGTGAAGCCGCATGGCACAGCTCGTAAGTAGGTAGGTACATATAGAATACAATATATTAAGAGGTATACTTTTGATATAGGTAATGTAATATTATTTTGCATAAGATATTTTCGGATATGAGGTAGTAGAAGGTAGTCGACATTTTGTGCCGCGGCAAAGGAGTTGACTCACTATTAGTATTTATTACACATATGACACAGTCGTAAAATGTTGGCGGGGAACAGGGGGCGGACGGCGCGTTATAATTGGTCGGCTCAAAAGTTTGGTGGTATGATTGGTGCCGCTCGCTGAAGGAGTGACGTCCCGATTGGCGGCGGGGCGTATGATATGCAGTGCCAATGCATATGCTTTGTGACCGGGGGTATCCGGCTAATCGGCGTCTAGAGGCTTACTGCTCTGTGGTTATGGCCCATCGAGATAATGCACAATTCTCTGAAATTGCTCAAACATGAGTTAGCAGAGCTTCAAATAGAATGAATTTCAGGTAGAAATAACAGCATCTCTTATTTTCGTAGCATTTTCAATCGAAATCTAATGATATTGTTACATTAAAAATTGATTTAACCTTACTTTCGTGATATATTGACATCTTATAGTCATGAGTTTACTTCACCCTCGGCTCGAACTAGCAAGCAGAAGCAAACATGTATTTTCTTTCCCAGGTTTTATCGTTTGTGTGGAAAGGATCGAGTGGTACTCATCGGGTTCATTCACCTATTGTATTAGATAAGGCTTTAGGCATCTGCAAACAGTAATAGAATTTATTTCTTACATCACACGCCCTTTTCAAAAACTAAACTTAAATTTAGATTTTAGTTATTTCTGTTCTATTACATTGGTTTGAATTCACAGAATGGTCTATGAATAAATATGAATATATATAAGAAAAGGATAAGGATTTAAAATAATTAAAACCCCGAAATAAAATATAACAAAATTGATCATACCATTGTTATCATTGAGCTAATTTCTGAACATGAGTAAATTGACAGCTGGTTGTAACACGCGTTCAAAAATCTCCGTAATTTCCACAGATTTCTTGGCGGACGGAATCTTACTGAGAAAAGATTGAAGCACTTAATTTTTTCCTAAAAGTACTTTAATTTCGACATAATTTTAACACACCAGATATCTATTGTTATTTTATTTGTGACACTATGACAATGACTACCGTCACACGAGATTCGTTGCGTAATCGCGGCTTTTTGTCTGACTATGGGGTCGTTAGTATATATTCTATGCTATGGGTGTGAACGTGTGCGTGCCAGCCCGTACTTTTAAGCGTGCCGTATTACTATGGGTGTTTCACTTTTTGTTTAGCGAGGTTCAGTCCGGCTTTATTTATTCGTCCAAGATAGAAACATTACATTTTATTCCGGGATTCCAAAAATATTTTAAATGGCTAAATTATTATTTAGGAACCATGGATCAATAGTAAAACTATTCCAACTTCTTAAAAATCTTTATTTGTTGTAGGTACATACAAATTTAGTGGTGGCCAAGGTCAGGTCGGAGAAACCCGGGCTGTCCGAAAGCGCGCTGGGTTGATGATATCGCCAAAGCCGCAGGAAACACCTGGATGAGGGACGCACAAGATCGAAGAGGCTGGCAAAAACGAAAGGAGGCCTATACCCAGCAGTGGGTGATACCGGGTTAGAATGATGATGATGATGATGACATACAAATTTCGCCATAGTTCACTATGGTTTTGTTACTATTGTTGCGTGGTTGAGAATTTGTAAATGACCTATCAATTATGAATGTGTTAATTATCCTGTTAATTTCTCAATTACATGTATAATTATGCTTGAAATACTCTAACGGCTGTCAATAGTGTCAATCCAATTAGGTACACAAATCCGTGATTGAGCTGTATTGTAGTGTTGTGACGTAGGTAGGATACATTCACATATACAGGGTGGAAATTAAAGGCAGTCACTGACGGGTAAGTACTTTAAATAAGCTATACTTAAATATACAATATAATTTCATTTAAAGATTTATTTAAACTTGCTTGCTTGAACCGGGAATCAAACTAACATCAATATAAAAGACTACAATCCTATATTTTTTGGCTTATGTTGGTATATCTTGATAGGGTCATTATAGTCATTAATAAAACCGGCCAAGTGCGAGTCGGACTCGCGCAGTAAGGGTTCCGTACCACCCATTGACCTGATACCCCATAGAAACTGATTTAATTTACGAGAGTTTATCAAAAGACATCAACACACAGTGCGCGAAATATGAATTTTTGCATCTCTTTCTTACCACATAATTATGTCTATGTTTGTCTTATTTTTAGTATTTAGTATTTGTTGCGAAACTACATAATATGCACTATATAATCTGACCAAGTTAGACGCTGGTATGTATTACTGTTTTGAAGATAGAGCAGGAACAAAAACGTAGAAAAAAAATCATGTTTTTTGAGGTTTCTTGTATGGGGACTGGGACCACCTTTGGTTTAAGACATTTTTTTTGTTTTTAACCGACTTCAAAAAAGGAGGAGGTTATGTATTCCGCGGGTTTTTTTTTTTTTTTTTTTTTTTTTTTTTTTTTTTTTTTTTTTTTTCATGTATGTACATCGATTACTCCGAGATTTGTGGGCCGATTTACGTGGTTGGTTTTTTATTTGGTAGAGAAAGTCCGCGCGGTGGTCCCATATAAATTTTATTGACTTAGGTTAAGTAGTTTTTTAACCAGCTTCAATAAATCAGTTTATTTTAACTTTACGTATCTAGATGATCTGCTCATTGGTTCCTCATTCTGAGAATTCTTGGCCGATATGCGTGTTTTTTTTTCACGATAGTGATTGGACGTTTGGAAGAACATGAGCGAGACCTTTGCCCAGCAGTGGGATAGCAAAGGTTAATAAAAATATATTCTCAAATTGGTTATATAAACATTTATGAATCAACCCTCAACTAAAAAGTATGAAATAAAAACTTTTTAACAAAAAATAAAACCGACTTCAAAAACCTTAACTAATAAAAAGTAAAAAATAATCATTGTATGTATTTTAAAATCTTAACTTAAACAACATTTTGAAGGCGGCGCGTGATTTTCATGTACGTTCACATAAACTGTTTTTACTATAGATAATTCGCTGGACTGTACATTACATGACGCAAAGGGTCAACCACGCGCCGCCTTAAAAATGTTGTTTAAGTTAAGATTTTAAAATACATACAATGATTATTTTTTACTTTTTATTAGTTAAGGTTTTTGAAGTCGGTTTTATTTTTTGTTAAAAAGTTTTTTTCAGATACTTTTCTATTTCAGGGTGCCAAATTCCAACATTCAAAGCGTTTGTTAGTAATAATAAATATAATGGCAAAGTTTGCTATGCGTTCCGTCTTATAATATTCCCAAAAACAAAATAATAAGCAAAATTGTGACCAAAAGTTTCAAGGTTAAAAACCTACTAGATTTAAAAAAAAAAAAAATTGTACTTACTGTGTGTGTAGTAGAAAGCTGTGAATTAGCTGTAGGTATATGAGTAGGTAAAAAATAATTGGCAGGTATATACTGACCTACCTACCGACATCATTTTATTTCGCTACATTTAGCTACTTATGTAGTACCTACCGGTTACCTGGTAGATACCTGTTAGTTAAAAATATCCCCAGTTTTATATTACAACATAGGTACAACTATTTCATGTAGGTAGGTACCTACCTATCTATACCTATTACCTAGCACAGATATTTTTTAATAAAAACGAGCGCTGCTGATTCTTACTTGTATTTGTCGTGTACATGCACACAGCACAATGCGTTTGTGTGTGCGCAGAGCTGCGGTGATGTGAGTGAGTATAAGCCGGCTAAAACGCGTTGCCTCTGATGCGCGACTCCGCGACTCGAACTCGCGCACTCGGTAGCATTTGCGGTTCCGCGTACGTACGGAGAGACGTAAGGGCTGTGGTGTGGGGAAGGGAAGACACGAAATCTATCTCGTAGCGCTGCTATGGTGGACTCTTAAATGTATCTACTCTTTGTAGCTCCACACCGTTGAGGAGAATAGGAGGTACGGTATAGGGACACTTGGTACCAGATCTAAAGACGATGTACTTAGATTTGCACCCGTTGTAACATAGGCCATGAGTAGCAGCGTACGACTCGTAACAATGGTTACAAATGTGAAAGATAATATGGATAAAAAGAAAGTGAACACGGAGATGACGGCTGATAGAGATGTATGGAAGAAAAATACATGCTGCGCCGACCCCAAATAAATTGGGATAAGAGCAGGAGGATGATGATGGTTACAAATGAATGAAATAATGAAAATGAATCGTTGATTGGTGTTGAAAGGCTTGCAACAGATCATGTACAGCATAAAACAGATAATATAATCAATACAAATTATAGATAGACTATACTGTATTCCGCATCCCAGCCACGTTCTTTAGGTCGTCGGTCCACCTGGCAGGGGGGCTCCCTACGCTGCGTTTGCCGATTCGCGGTCTCCACTCAAGGACTCGTCTGCTCCAGCGGCCATCGGTCCTTCGACAGACATGGCCAGCCCACTGCCAAATCAGCTTACTGATCCTACAAGCTATGTCGGTCACTCCGGTTCTTCTCCGGATAATCTCATTACGGATTTCATCCTTCAAAGAAACTCCAATGATAGCTCGCTCCATAGCTCGCTGAGCGACTTTGAACTTGTGGACTAGTCCAACTGTCAGTGTCCACTTCTCGGCACCGTAAGTCATGACAGGCAGGACGCACTGGTTGAAGACCTTTGTCTTCAAACTTTGCGGTATAGGCGACGAGAAGACTCGGCGAAGTTTGTTTGCGGAAGGCAGAGGATCGAGTGTTGTGGCGCAACTTGGGAGAGGCCTATGTCCGGCAGTGGACTGCGTTAGCCTGAGTTGATGATACTTTATTGTTTGCACACCATAAAAATAATAAAAACTTTTTAACAAAAAATAAAACCGACTTCAAAAACCTAAACTAAAAAGTAAAAAATAATCATTGTATGTATTTTAAAATCTTAACTTAAACAACATTTTTAAGGCGGCGCGTGGTTGACCCTTTGCGTCATGTAATGTACAGTCCAGCGCAATATCTATAGTAAAAACAGTTTATGTGAACGTACATGAAAATCACGCGCCGCCTTCAAAATGTTGTTTAAGTTAAGATTTTAAAATACATACAATGATTATTTTTTACTTTTTAGTTTAGGTTTTTGAAGTCGGTTTTATTTTTTGTTAAAAAGTTTTTTAGTATTTGTCGTGCTACCCTTATTGCAACACATATTCTGAGAAATTTTCAACCGGTTACCTATTACCGTTCAAAAGATACAGCCCTGTGACAGACAGACGGACGGATGGACGGACAGAAGGACAGCGTAGCGAAAGTAATAGGGTCCCGTTTGGCACCCTTCGGGTACGAAACCCTAAAAATCAAGTCTGTAAAAAAATAGTGTTTTAACTTTAACAAAGCTATGCTGGATTTCATGGTCTTCCTTCATTCTAGGACACAATGTTTTTGAGTGTTTTGATCGTTATTATGATATTTTTGATATTCACAAACCATGTCCTTTTTCCGGGATTTTTTTCAAAACGGAACATGTTGGTATACCGAGTACATCTAGTATTGTTGGTACCTACTGTTGATGTAATTATTCAGCTACCCCGGCTCTACACATTGGCCCAAACGTTGGCACCAACGCTATTCGCCAACGTGTGGATCGGGAAAAAGGCGTTGGCCCGAACATTGGGGTGAGCGTTGGCAGTTGGCCGTCGCGTGTTGGTTTTATCAAAAGAATTATGCGTCAACGTTCGCGATGTATCCTCACGTTGGCGGTTTGCTCAGTCTTGCTGCAGCACTCATGCAGTAAGGTGCATCGAATGAGCTTGTTCCTACGGCCACCAAGTCTTGAAAAAAAAAACATCTATTTCAAACGTCTTTACATTGGCTCTGACGGGACTAAACTAATATTATCTCTAACATGAGGGCGCTAGGCATAATTTACGGGCCAAAGCTCGTACCAACGTTGGGGCCACCGTGTGTAGCCGGCCTTATAGTGTAGTTGCCCTGGGTGGCACCAGGCGGACAATCTCTTCTTGTTAGTCGAACTTGGCGCTCGGTAGGACCTTAATTGGGGCGCCACCAGCCGCGCCGGGGAAACAAGTGATGCAAATTGTTATTAAATTATATTTCGTTAAAGATATTTTAAGTTGTACAGTGTACAGATAAAGTTTATAATCTTTTGTATATTTAAGGTTATGTAGTGTACACTTAGTTCATACGTTCTACATGAATTAAAACTTGTCGCATTTTTATTACAACTTCAGACTGGAAAATATTATTTGAAAATACATACAGAAACAATACCTACTTGCTTTCACTTTTTGCGATCCAGTGATTCCAGAGACAATTTGTTGCCGATTCCTCTGAACATACTAAGATATCTAAATAATAAGGTAACAGAAGTGATAAAAGCGCTTGAACTTGTCGCCCCAGGTGTCTCGTAGGAGTCTAGTGCGCGAACCGTTTGCTTGATCATCAGTACTGTATTGGACGCGGTGTCACTAAAATTGTATTTTGCAACATATCTAACAGAATTTTTGTGACTGAATTTATTTTGCATTGTGTGCTAGAAACATGTTGGGCGTAATTGCGTATTTATGTGAAGGTATCGGCAAACCGGTGACACGCGTTCTGGTATTAAAAGACAGTAGATAACATTTCTATTACCTTATTATTTTGATTTCTATGGTTGTTACAGTTAACTAAACGACCATTTATCTTCAGGAGTTATTGTGTTTTGTTTTGGAGAGATTTTCTTTTAAAAACCTTCCCACAAACGACCTAAATATAACAAAGCCAACATTTCCTAACAAATAGCTTGTGTGCCAATACTATTGCAACAGATAAAGTAAATAACCCGAGAGCAAACGATACGATTCGTCATCTATCACGAGTTCTTTTAGGAAAAGATTCGCAAACGCTCCGATAACGCCGCGCTTTCCTTATTGCCGACATTTTGATGAATAGCGGATATCATTTATAGTTAGGGGGAGGGGGTTTCTGCAGTCTTGGAGTCAGCATCTAAATTGGTTTGTTAACTTGCAGAACTAAGAATGTTGGCGTATTCTATTCATTCGTTTCTTTGTATAGGTAATATATAACAGTATGGGACTATAACATAACTGGCGAAATGTGGGTGTACTATTACACCTCTGCCTACTCCTTCGAGGAAATACAGGCGTGATGTTATTGTTAATTATTATTATATATTTTTATATTTATAACAGTAAAAAAATGACTTTTATTGGCTTCTGGCAGATATTTAAGCAATTCATATTATATTTGTTAAGGCCTCAATGGGACTTGATAGATATTAATAAAAAGTGGAATGTATATTATAGGTGTTTAATGCCGTAAAACAATTCAACTATAATAAGTACATAGAAATTCCCGCAGTCCAGCGCGTCGATGAGCTGAGTGAGGAAGATGGAGGGCGCGAACGGCTGGTCAAGTTTGGCTTCTGGCCCCCGGCCCCCACACCGCCTCCTGTGTCGCCTGTAGCGGCGACGCGCCGACTTATAATTCATTCATTCAATATTCATGTAAAAATGATTTCAAAAATATTTTATGTGAAATCGCATGATGACGTCAACAGCGCATTAGGAATTAAACGTCTTAACATTTAGGTTATTTGAAATTATAAAAACACAATAACTGAAACAGAATTAATCAAGCATCCACTTTATATTTCAATGTATAATAATATTAATTATCTCAATTGTTCTGGTTAAAACTGAATATTTTCAGATACCTATCGGAATTATTTCGACTTGATCATTCGATACACAGAAAAAGCATTATCGTGATTATGTGCAATAAGACATGGAAAACTTTTCTATTCGGATTGCGCGGCCATTTGATCCTAAGTAAGCCATAATAATATATTATTCAGCTCGATGGACGATCACACTATACCTGCCATAAAATATTAGGCCCTATTTGACACTTCAAAACCTTGGAGGAATGAACTAGCCTGGAGTCGTAGTAATAAAATTAACATTTCTCTTATAGCTGCTATTTTTTGCCTTACACAGGTAACAGTGTGTCAGAAAGAGATAGCTATCTACAATCGGTATGTTCTTCAAATGGCAATGTAACCATTTTTGTCAACATTTATACAAGTGAGTCACCAAACTGTTGACTAAAGCCATACGAAATGGCGTGAGTCAAGAAAATGTTGTTCCGATTTTTTCCACTTAAAGACAGTACAGAGAACATATCTTTGTCTCTTTCTACCACATTGTGAAGTTTATGGAACAGACAAGTCCCACAAATGCGGGGCAATTTACCTTATTACTACGGTTCCTCTACGATTCTAGGCTAGTTCATTCCTCCAATCATCAAAATGCTCAGAGTAATGACGAAGAAAAACTTCACAGAGCATTTTTCCCTGAGAACAGTTTTGTCATGTGTGAAATCGGGCTCATTATTTTGTGCCAGGTGTAATAGTAAAATAATAAGTAGGTGGACGGTGGAGGACTAAGTGTTGTGGTGCAGCTTGGGAGAGCCTTATGTCCAGCAGAGGACTACAATAGGCTGAGTTGATAATGATGATGATAGTAAAACAACAGTGGAGGTCGGTTTAAAATCATAATTCTCATCACAGACCAAAACTACAAATGTTGTGCATCACATTAAAATTATATTTATTGTACACCTATATTTAAATGCCAGTGCCACATATTAGATTTTAGCCTTTAGGCACAAAATGTTTGAATCTGGAAATCCTTTTTTTTTAACCCATACAAGCTATGTTGGTCACTCTGGTTCTTCTCCTGATAATCTCGGATGGCTCGTTACATCGATGGTTTTTCACCTCTAAAATACCTTACCTCGCTAGGTCGTTTCCTCGATATCAATAATAACAGATTTAATATTTAGTCTGTGAGACAATTAAATAAATAAAAAATTTATAAATTTCTTGCTTGTGGTTCGTCCGCACAGAATGCGTCAAATTGAAATAAATAAATAAATAAAATAAATATCTTCGGGACATTTTTACACAGCACCATCTAGTCCCAAACTAAGCAGATCTTGTGATATGGGTACTTGAAAATGGATATAATACTAATATACTTTTCTTTTTATGTAAATACATAAAAATAAAAAGATTTTTTTTTATTTTGTCTCAAATTATTACCAGTAACATAAAATTGAGGCAGTCCCAGTAAGTAATAAACAATACTTGTGTTGGGGCTGTCTCGCTTCTTCCCTTAAATTATACTTTATACATAATAACAATGAGACCATTATTAAATACAATTCAATTTTATTTTATTTTTTTATTTTATTTATTTAAATTAAACAATTAGAAAATATACTTATAATACATAAGAAACACCCAGACCAACACAAACACTTATGTTCATCACACAAATATTTGTGTCCTGTGGGAATCGAACCCACGACCTCGTGATCAGCAGTCCGACCCTCAAACCACTAGACCACAGACGTCGTCAATGTTTTTTTATTTGATTTATTTCACGTAAAATCTGTTTAAATCCTTAAAAAAGCAAAACGTTTGTATTTGTCCCGGAGTCTGAATTTGTGCCCGGTCAATGGCAATAGGCTCGCCCCCTATTAAATGGGACTATAATTAACATAACTGGCGAAATGTGGGTGTACTATTACACCTCTGCCTACCCCTTCGGGGAAATACAGGCGTGATGTTATGTTATGTTATGTTAAATATGGAATGTTACATGATGATGATGTATGTTTTACAAGTTTTTTTTTCCAAAATAATTCGCTATTTTTACTGTATACCGAGAAGCAGTGGCGGATGTACCTTAAGAGCACTCGTGCGCTGCACTCCACCATATCCTCTCACCAGTTCATAAATTCATAATACCTTTAAAAATAATCACAAAATATCTAAAACATCAATATTACGCACCTACTTTATACTTACAAATAGTTCTGAAGTAACGACAAATCAATTTAATCTCTAAACTGATGAAGTTAAAACTTAGTTTAGCTCAAACAAAAAAAGTCCCGTGCGCTTCGCGGTGCTCACGCAGAGCGCTCATACAACTTCTATGAAATACGAGCTACATCACCTGGCGCGTGAGACGGAAGATAATTAGTACATTTAATATGTAGTAACTAGCCTAGATTTGTGCGCCGCACGGCCCGAATATTTCCGAGATTGACCGATCGTTAACGAAATGCATTCGATGCGAGCCGGCCGAAGGGCGGTGGAGGCGTTGCCCTCTAATTGTCTTAGTTCCCGCGCTCGTTTAAATTTCTCGTTGTTTTGTTATTATTTAGTGTTTTTACGTTACTGTGACTTTGTATTGGTGTAAAAATTATAATTAAATTTAATATTAACGACGTTAGTAGTAGTATTTATTCACAGACCAGTAAGCTTATTTATTAAAAGCAATAATATAACTTTTCAAAACAACTTTTCTTAATTTAAAAGTGAATTATACAATAAAGAGCAATGGTTGTGTGGATTTATTTTATTTTCTTAGTATGTTTTTGGTGGAGAGTCGATTTGGACAGACACTGTTTTTAAAGATTTTTATTGTATTTTTAATCATATTTATTGTATTTTGTATTGTAAATAAAACAATACAGTGCACCACCGGTTCTCTGAGCCAGTAGCCACCACTGCCGAGAAGGCATAACAAATAAAACGGTATAGTATTATAACAGGTAACATTTATTTTAAAAATCAAGATACATTTTTTTAAATCTTTTGCATGCATCTCAGTTACATAGATATCATTACCAATACTTCTTACTTCTTTGCTTCTCTTTCATTTGATAGGAACTGTACGTTTTCTAATTGATAGGAACGTTCATTGTGGTAAGCTCCTGAAAATTAAAGATGTACCAGGCCCCTCAGAAAGTATTGCGAAAAAAAGTTTTTATATATGGGAGACTGGCCAGTTATAATGTTTTTCGAAAATATGATTATTTATAAGTAAAAATAAGTAAGTTCCAATTTCAAAATTTCCCTCCACATTTTTTGCGAGTTAATTCAAAGTATTGTGTCTCACTGAAATATGGATCTGCGCCGGGAACATTTTAGAGCTATGATTTTATACGATTTCAAGTGTCGCCTGAAACCGGATGAATCGTACGATAGACTTCAAATGGCATTCATGGATGAAGGCCCTTCCAAGGCAACCGTGTATCGTTGGTATAACGAATTCAAGCGCGGTCGACCAACTTTGGGGGATGGCGAAAGAAGCGGTCGCCCTTTGACGGCTGTTACCGAAGAAAACGTGCTAGCAGTGAAAAATTTAATCCAAGACAATAGGCGAATTACATATCAGGAGATTCAACACATATTGAAGATTGGATCGGGAAGCGTTCACGAGATTCTACACAGCCATCTTCGCGTGAGGAGGATAGTATCACGCTGGGTGCCGCACAACCTCACCGATGCTCAGAAGCAGGCCCGGGTGGAATGGTGCCGTGATATGCTTAACAAATTTGAAGCAGGCTCGTCTCGGCGTGTTTACGACATCGTTACAGGTGATGAGTCCTGGATTTATCAATACGACCCAGAAACCAAGCGCCAGTCGACTGTTTGGGTGTTTCAAAATGAGCCAACGCCTACCAAAGTGAAGCGATCTAGAAGCGGGGGTAAGATTTTGATCGCTAGCTTTTTTAATTTGACTGGCCACTTGGTATCAATTCCCTTACGGGATCAAAGAAGCATTAATGCCGAATGGTATACTACCAAATGTTTGCCAGAAGTTTTCTCTGTTATAAGCAACAAGCGACCAAACACAGGGCTCCGCGGGCTACTGCTCCACCACGACAATGTACCTGCGCACACCGCACTCAAAACGAGGGACTTCCTGGACAGCACGCCAGTCAAACTCCTGGGTCACCCTCCTTACAGCCCTGATCTAGCACCGTGTGACTTCTTTTTATTCCCAAAAATAAAAAATCAGCTCAAAGGGATAAAAATATATGTACGTATAGAACAATTTTTTTTAGTTTCGCAAAACTTTCTGAGTGTCCCACGTATTTATTACAGGTAGGTAGTTGTGTTTATTTATGCTTTCATTATGCAATGATAGCTTATCGGTAGAACGATTGCATTCCATGCAAGAGCGTCTCTGCGTTTGAATCCGGCCCTTAAGGTAGTTTCACACCGGCGAGGCGTGGCGTGGATGGGCCGAGCGAGAATTGAAATTTGTATAGCAAAATTTCAATTCACGTCACGCCCATCTTTGGTGTGAAAGGTCTAGATAGGCGAGGATGTGCGAAGCGAGAAACGAAATATATGTTGGTACAATATTAAACTTTATTGCTGCATAAATAGAGTATTTATTACATTGCAAAACGGTACATCGCGAGAAGGCGCGTGCCGGCGCGAGACGGTGCGTACTCGCGATGTACTACATCTTTCGATGTGAAAGGGTCAGCGAGATTTCAATTCACGCCCATCCCATCCAATCCTCGCCTCGCCGGTTTGCAAAACCCCAATCAAATCGTTCTATAATATTTTCCTGAGAAAGCTTTATACATATATATATATCTGGCGACCCTGGATACTAATTGCTTTGTGAGACTGTACCAGTAAGACACAAGACGACGCATAAACAAATTTTTGAGAACACGGTCGTAAAATGTTAGCGGGGGCCGGGGACGGACGGCGCGTTGTGGTTGGTAGGCTCAAAAGCTCGGTGGTATAATTAGTGCCGCTCGCTGACGGAGTGATGGTCCGATTGGTATATTGGAGGGCGTATGATATGCAGTGGTACTGCATTTACTGGTCTGTGTGTACAATAGATATGTTATTATGTTAACCACGTTTGGTACATGGATATTTGTGACCCTGAGCAGTTAGTACTGCTACCAAATGTACTGACTGTTAAATCTTTTCACCAAAGCATCATGAGTTATTCACGTATGCAAAGTGTTATTGAAATAACTGAAAACCTCTTAAAAATATCAGCTGATCACTACATTTGTCTTCACATAAATCGACAAAATGTATCAGGTGATATTTTTTTCCCGATTTCAGTGTTGGTCCTATAGTAAAAGTTGTTCATACTGATGAGTATAATGACCCCTTAAGAGGTTTTAGTTATTACGAGCTGTACAACGAGTTATTTCAATAACACGTTGTACAGCTCGTGCCAAAACATGAGAAGAAAAAGATCACTTGAGCCTGTATTACAGAGTAGTTCTGTTCTCCATGGTAGTGCCTAATAATGCGAGTTTGACACTTACCGCATACTCGATTGAACGCGTTGGCTTTTCTTCATAAATCATTAACATTAGTTATCATCATCCTCATCATTAGATCCTCTCCTCGTTTCCGTCAATTTTATACCTAAGTTATTTTTGTCTTGCTAGTGTTTTTTATTTTGATAGTTTCGAGTCGATATTTTTTATTATGTTAATTTTTATACAGTATTTAAAGAGCGGTCAGTGTTTAAAGTTTGAAAGGTACTTACTTAATATCAATGCATTGTCGTATAAGTTAGGTGCCTTATACCTATGTTTATTAAGGGAAGTTGCAAGGCAACCCTAGCACAAGTATTTTTATAACTTACTGGTGCTGCCTCAATTTTTGTACCTATTTTATGAAAATGGATGAGAGACAATAAAAACTTATTTTATAGGTACGGTAAGTGTCAAACTCGCACTAGGCACTCCGAAAAAAAACTCAAGCTTTGATCACTATTTTATAACTAGTATTGAGTTGAGCTTGAATTTCAGAAAGTCCTCAAGCATAGATTCGTTCATGACAGTTCAGTTGAGATCAGCTTTATTTTAAAATATGTGTGCTTGAGCACAGATTTCCTTACTTAGTGGGATATAATTTGTGAAACACACGTTGAAATTACAGCAATATTCATTGCGTGGTGAATATTTGCCGACAAGATGGATTGTTGTATACGGAGCTATGTGCATTGAAAATTCAACATTATTACTATCGCGAGAGATATAGGTACACAATTCGGCAGCAGGTTATATTTTTGTTGAATTAAAGTTTATAATTATCACAAAATTTATATTTTTGTACAAGTTGACTACTACGTAATCTCCTCGCTCGCTCGAGGTACGATTTGAATTTTGATTCAGCAGAATCTAGATTGATTACTGTAATGGTATAAGACCGGGCGGTGCTCAAGTAACGATTCTATGCTTAAGTAGTGACTGGTGATTAAATATCAAACTTTAGGTAGGTACGTTCTCTAATACGGACCATAGTTGCTTCATACCACTCTCTCAGTGGAAGGTAGCCTTTTTTCTCTCGAACCAATCAACAATAAAACAGTGGTACATACCTTGCACATCATAAGTTTGCCTTCTGAAGAAATTGATTACAATGACAGGAGTTCGACGCCAAATGAGTAACATTATTACTGCAGCAGTTACTACTACGATTGTTGGTATCAAAATTGAAACCCCATGTTTTTGCATCCTGAAACGTAAATAAATACAATAATGGCCATAATTTATATCCAATCTATCCACGATTTACCCTACTAGAGATAGAAATTTGACATATTTTTTATGGAGCTTATGTCAAATTCCTATCCCTAGTAGGGCAAATCGTGCATATATAGATTGGATATAAATTTTGGCCGTAAGTCGTTAAATCGTCTTGGCACTCAAGTTTAGAGATGTGAGGGGCTCGTGGCTAAGTAATAACCGCGTGAACCCCAAGATCTGCGAAGTTCAGTTGCGCTAATTACGGTCAGTCCTTGGATCGGTGACCGTATCGTTACACATCGAGACCCCCGAGCGTGCCCGAGCCTCGGAGAGCATGTTATATGTCGGTCCCGGTTCATCATTACAGCCGAAAGACGTCCACTACTGGACAAAGGCCTCCCCCAATTGAGGGGGGGAGGCCGGTCGGTCCCGGTTACTGTACGAATATCTATGGGATTATCCACGATATAAAGAAAACAAGTGGAAGTGCCCTTACAATTATTTATAATCGCGGCACGCTATGATGGCGTTTTTGACGTTTGCCTGCTGTTGAAGATCCGTAAATATTGACAGCTACGTGTAAAGAAACAATTGCCGTACTTTATTGTCAATAGTGATGCACTGCTACAGCAATGTAATTTTTCAAAATTCGAATCTATTATTCAAATTCAAATTCTATTTATTTCTATTGTTTTTTATGTATGTCACAGAAAATTTGATTAAATAGCGATTAAACAAAAGGGCTAGACGTTATTTTTATTGAATAATTTGATAAATTATTTACTGTATGTAGATACTATTCAGGTAGTTGAAGTTGGTCAAAGTAATAAACCTGCTGCCTAATTGCGTAACTCACTCGCGATCGCATTCATCTGGATTTCAATGTTCATTGCTCCGTGTGTTTTGACAATCCGTCAAATTGACAACTATGTACCACGCAATGAATATTGCTGTAATTTCAAAATGAAAGCTGATGTCAATGTGAATGCATTACACAATTACCCCACCGATCCCAATTGCTAATAATTTGAAATGTGTCACCACAACACTATTGGAAAATGTCAAAAACGCAATGGTTAATGGCAATAGGCCCGCCCCCTATTACATGGGACTGTAACATAACTGGTGAAATGTTGTTGTGTACTATTACACCTCTGCCTACCCCTTCGGGGAAATACAGGCGTGATGTCATGTTATGTTATGGGAGTATAGTACGGGAAAAAGTGTCGCCAAAATCACACATTGACAATTAAAATACACAAAAAGCTATTGTGATTGGGACTATTTAATATTCAAATGGGGCCTAATCTTAATACAAGTTGTTAAAATAAAAATTGTTTTATTGAAATCAAAATTGTAAATTGAAAGCGATATAATATTGTATTTCGCGTAAACATTCGAAACATCATAGCGTCGTAGTTATAATATTGCGTATCTGCGCCATGCGTGCGGTAGCCGCCACTTCCCTTTGTTTTTTTATTCCGTGGGACTATCTATATTTACGATACCTACGGGTAGTACTGAATCCCGAAAGTCTGGCAACTGGTCTAACCATATTAGAATGTCGGCATTACCCAGTAACTGGGTTGTAAAAGTCTGATGGCAGTCGCTCCGTGTAAAATATTAGTGGTCAGCCATATCTGTTTGGACTGGAAGCTGACTCCAATATAATTGGGAAAAGACTCGGAGAAACAAGAAAGGAGGCTTAGAGATGTGATCCAGAGCAATCTATGTAACATTTGTCCCTTGTGTCCGAACACCTGCACGAGAGACGATCTCAACGCCGGTGCCGCCACTATAAAGCCATCGAAGTGGTCACTTTTTATTCAAATAATATTTAAAGTCATTGAACAATTAACACGATAATCGCTATCCTACATGGAGGGAAAGTACCACAGGAAATTTTACTCAAAGAAGACTTCATTTTATTTTTAAAGCAAGTTATACTGTACCAGGCCCCTCAGAAAGTATTGCGAAAAAAAGTTTTTATATATGGGAGACTGGCCAGTTATAATGTTTTTCGAAAATATGATTATTTATAAGTAAAAATAAGTAAGTTCCAATTTCAAAATTTCCCTCCACATTTTTTGCGAGTTAATTCAAAGTATTGTGTCTCACTGAAATATGGATCTGCGCCGGGAACATTTTAGATCTATGATTTTATACGATTTCAAGTGTCGCCTGAAACCGGATGAATCGTACGATAGACTTCAAATGGCATTCATGGATGAAGGCCCTTCCAAGGCAACCGTGTATCGTTGGTATAACGAATTCAAGCGCGGTCGACCAACTTTGGGGGATGACGAAAGAAGCGGTCGCCCTTTGACGGCTGTTACCGAAGAAAACGTGCTAGCAGTGAAAAATTTAATCCAAGACAATAGGCGAATTACATATCAGGAGATTCAACACATATTGAAGATTGGATCGGGAAGCGTTCACGAGATTATACACAGCCATCTTCGCGTGAGGAGGATAGTATCACGCTGGGTGCCGCACAACCTCACCGATGCTCAGAAGCAGGCCCGGGTGGAATGGTGCCGTGATATGCTTAACAAATTTGAAGCAGGCTCGTCTCGGCGTGTTTACGACATCGTTACAGGTGATGAGTCCTGGATTTATCAATACGACCCAGAAACCAAGCGCCAGTCGACTGTTTGGGTGTTTCAAAATGAGCCAACGCCTACCAAAGTGAAGCGATCTAGAAGCGGGGGTAAGATTTTGATCGCTAGCTTTTTTAATTTGACTGGCCACTTGGTATCAATTCCCTTACGGGATCAAAGAAGCATTAATGCCGAATGGTATACTACCAAATGTTTGCCAGAAGTTTTCTCTGTTATAAGCAACAAGCGACCAAACACAGGGCTCCGCGGGCTACTGCTCCACCACGACAATGCACCTGCGCACACCGCACTCAAAACGAGGGACTTTCTGGACAGCACGCCAGTCAAACTCCTGGGTCACCCTCCTTACAGCCCTGATCTAGCACCGTGTGACTTCTTTTTATTCCCAAAAATAAAAAATCAGCTCAAAGGGATACAATTTTCGTCGCCGGAAGATGCGCTGGCTGCGTTCGAGCAGGCTGTAAACGAGGTGTCTGCGGCGGACTGGAAAAAGTGTTTTGAAAACTGGTTTAGGCGCATGAATCTTTGTATAGAGGCTGGTGGAAAGTACTTTGAAAAGATTTGATAAAAATATATGTACGTATAGAACAATTTTTTTTAGTTTCGCAAAACTTTCTGAGTGTCCCACGTATTCAAGGACTTTTCAAAAGGTTCCTTGAGCCGGGAATTGAACGTTCAAGAATGGCAAAAATTATCAGCCTGTATTTGTATGGCACCAATCCATAAACATATTACACTAGCATAAAGTATAATAATAAATAAGTTTTCAACACACTTGCTCGTAAAGTGGCTCTTATTGCACCGTTTTTTGTTCATAATGTAGCTTATAACGCACGCGTGCTTTTTACAATATATTATCGCACTAGTGCTTTTTTTAAAAACGTCGTATGACACGCGTGAGCATTGACTATTATACCCTCGCCTTCGGCTCGAGCTGATATCCAGCCTCGAGTATAATAGTCAACATAGCTCACTTGTATCATAGAATTTTAGAAATGCGTGGTCATATTTGAAGAGCTTATTCAGGGGATGCTATCGCTCAACTTTTACTATGGGACCAACCCTGAAATCGCGAAAAATATCAGCTGATCCTTACATTTTGTCGAGCGACATCGATCATTTAGTAAGTATTATATTATCTGTGGTAGGGAACAGCTGATATTTTTTTGATTGGTCCCTATGCTATGCCATAAGAAAAGAGAAGACTAGAAGCAAAACTCGCGCCCCAGACATAAAATATATACTAACGACAAGAACCGACACTTAAGCATGTGGGCTCGTAAAATTGTTCGCGGCTATTGTATGCGGGTCGGGGCGAGCGCGGGGGCCGTGCGCAGTGCGCGGCGTGTGGAACGGGCAGTCTCTCGGCTACCCAGCCAAGGCACAGCGGTGACAATTGCATTCACGCGCTCGCTCATGGTCACCGGCGAGCGGCCTCACATGTACACGGAGTGTCACCGCTGTGCCCCAGACGCGTTCAAATCCACGATAATAGCCTACCGTCTAGCGTATCTTTAAAAGGATTGAACAGTCGTGGTTTGCGTCGCCTCACGCTTGCACGCGCAAGCCGTCTGATGCAGTTCAGTCATGCCAAATGTATTTGGGTGTAAAAGTAACTCAAAAGCAACGCCAGACCTTACTTTCTTTAGTTTGCCTAAACATTTGGAAAGTAAGTGATATTTTCACAACTATCATTTATTCTCCTGTTCATAAATAATTTTTCTTATTCGTAAGTCAAAAGTATTATTATTTATTTATTTATGTATGCTTTATTGTACACCATAAAAAAAAAAAAAAAAAAAAATATTTTTATTCTTCAGGACAACAAACAATTGCGCAATAATGCATAATACAAACAAAAAGATCATACATTGAATATGCATTTAAACTATTGTACAAATGGCGGCCTTATCACGATCAGCGATTTCTTCCAGGCAACCTTAGGATGGACAAGAATGAACTGGACAGAAAAAAGTATAAATGGTAACTACTGTTTTTTCTCTTTCTCTCTGACCGCAGGTAATTTATAGTTACTGAACTCATTTGATTCAGTGCAAATTATTTAAATATGTAAAATAGGTATCTACCTAAATATAAAATTAAATAATGTAAGTAAGTACCTAAATATAAATTTCTTTTTACTTAAAACTAGGATAAAATAATGATTTTTTTGAAGTCTAAAATATTTTTTCTAACTAAACCATCACATAACGCATTTGATATTTAGCAGCTAACAGCCCTGGCAGCACGCTCTGACGACAGAGGGACGCTACTGGACGGAGCTGAAGAGGGAAGTAGGTATTTATAAGGCGGCATTTGGGGCCCGTACAAAAGAGATTCGTTTCTATACTCGTATTATTACCTATTCTATGGCTATGCCTTAAATGAGCTCTTCAATTATGACCACGCATTTCTGATAAACGTTGTATATTAGCAAAATAGGTACATTTCAATAAAAGGCAGCAAATTTAACTCAAAAACACCTTATTTTATTTGTTGTTTGTCCATATTTCATGGACTTCCTTTAATTGTACACACTATGTTTATTAAACAGATTTTATCCTTATTATTTTCCCTATCAAGATCTTTCAACAGAATCCATTAATAATTAACAGGATGGCGAAAGCTATTTTTTCCTGTGATCATCATCATCGTCCTGCCCTTATCCTAATTTATTTGGGGTCGGCGCAGCATGTGTTATTCTTCCATACATCTCTATGAGCCGTCATCTCCGTGTTCACTTTCTTTCTATTCATATCAGCTTTCACACAATCCACCCATGTTTTCTTCGGTCTGTCTCTTTTCTTGTATAATAGTCATCCACATTCGTACTTAAAATTTCCTCGTATCATGCTCCTCATTCCTCCTCATCACATGTCCATATCATAACAGTCTGTTGCTACTTAGCTTCTCTGTCACTGGCGCTACTTTCAGACTCCCTCTTACATACTCATTCCTTATTCCTTCCCATTTTTCTTATTATTTTCCTGTGATATAACCACAAATTCATGATTTTCGGATATTTTCCTTTACTTCTGCTATAAGATCTTGCTTTTTGCCAAATTTAATGATTCTAGGTCAACGGGTAGTACCCCAATAGGTTTTTAATGAGTGAGTTTGCTAGTATCAAAATTTGTGACCTAAATTGCTGTATCCTTTGATTGCGTTGACTTAGAATATTTAATTTTTTTTCTACAAGAGACCGACCGTTACCTTAGTATATGATATAAATTTCAACTTCATACCTTTATCCGTTGCTGATACAAACATTCTTGACAGATAGACAGACAGATAGTCAGACAGACAGACAGACCAGACAGACAGCCAGACAGACAAACAGATGGACAACAATGTGATCCTATAAGGGTTCCGTTTTTTTCCTATTGAGGTTCGGAACCCAAAAAAAGTCAATGACTTTCGACTTTTACGATTTTATTATAGTACACACGGCTACACATCAAGCTGTACATTTCCAGTATAAGCTGACCTCGCATTGTGTAGGCTTTCCTTACAATGCGAGATCAGCTTATTCTGGAAATGTACAGCTTAATGTGTAGCCGTGTGTACATAGATATAGATTGTGGGCTAAAAGCTTTAAATAATGTATTTAAATATACCCACCACGTCTCTTCTATCGGTTCTCCGATTGTGTTATTATACTTTGTATTATTATTAATTTTAGCGACACTTTCTTTTAAACTGTAATTACTGCTTACAGCAGGTACCTTCAAATTGGTATCATTATAACTTTCATTATAATATACGTGACTATTCGTCGTTCTGAATCTCTCAGTTCTAGGCGCTGTAGTCGTAGTTGTTATAGTTGTAGTTGTTGGTGTTTTGTATTCGGCCGTCATGGAGCTAGGTACGCACAGTGGACCAGATGTATAACCGTATAGTCTTAAAAAACTAACTTCATATCCTCTAAAGCAGGTGCAAGTGTCTGGTGCGTCACACGTTCCTTGCCCGCATGGAATACTACATTCAGGATAACATTTATTGAATTCCCAATAGCTTGCATATTTTGCCTTACGCCACCCAGGATTGCAACCGCAACTTTCAGGGGCTTCACAATATCCATTCTGGCAACTATCGGAGCAATAAGGTTCACACACATTGTGTTTAGATTTGCTATAGCCGTAGAGACATTCACATGTATCTGGCGCTACACATGTGCCATTGTGGCAAGGTTCCGAGCAAATGGGCTGACAGGTTTCGTTCACTAGTTCGTATCCAGTGTCACATTTATATGTAATTGGTTTCACATAAGTGGCATTCCAACAACCATCGTCACATAAAAGTTCACTGTGGTTATTCATTGTTCTGAATCGGCCACTTCCAGGCGTTGTATCTGTAGTTATTGTAGTTGTAGTTGTATTGTATTCGGCCGTCATGGAGCTAGGTACGCACAGTGGCCCAGATGTATAACCGTATAGTCTTAAAAAACTAACTTCATATCCTCTAAAGCAGGTGCAAGTGTCTGGTGCGTCACACGTTCCTTGCCCGCATGGAATACTACATTCAGGATAACATTTATTGAATTCCCAATAGCTTGCATATTTTGCCTTACGCCACCCAGGATTGCAACCGCAACTTTCGGGGGCTTCACAATATCCATTCTGGCAACTATCGGAGCAATAAGGTTCACACACATTATGTTGAGAATTTCTATAACCGTAGATACATTCACATGTATCTGGCGCTACACAAGTGCCATTGTGGCAAGGTTCCGAGCAAATGGGCTGACAGGTTTCGTTCACTAGTTCGTATCCAGTGTCACATTTGCATGTATTCGGTACCACGTAAGTGCCATTCAAACAACCTTCTTCACATAAAAGTGCACAATTCTGAGTAACATTACGGTTCGTGAACCCAGTGTGACACACAGGATATATACACTCATTCACACAAGCTGAGCTGCAAATTGGTTTGCATGTTCTTTCGCTGAAAGAATAATACGTATTAGGTACATCAGTCATTTTACAGATATTATCCCGGAACCAAACAAAAATTTTTCATTAATTTGTTGATACTATGAAGGCAATTTAACGGTATGCATGAAAACTTGACTAACAATCCTAACCCCAAAAGAAAATACTCGAGAATAGCATGCATTCATCTTTTCGGATGATTACGAAAAATAAATATAACATTCGTTTTTGTGCACGATAAATCTGAAAAGGGGTCATAATGACCCCTTTCGCAATTATTGTACTCATCATTATGAAAACTCAAAACATTGTACCTACTCGAAATTTTGTGTGTTTTTCATGTTGCCCCTTTTCAGGTTTATGGTAAACAAAAACTAATATTGCATTACTTTATTTATTACCTGACTTCCTCATCGTCGTCTTCTTTTCTATATCCACTGCAACAAGTCTTTATATTCTTTACGCCCGTTATCTTAAAATTAATGATAATATTGATCATATCATGATTCATGATAGCTTGGTTGCCCCATTTCAAAACACAATATTTATTTATTTTCAAATATTTTTTTCATACAAAATCTTAAAACATAGGATCTAAGTCCAGTAGCAGTATTTCAGTAATTGTATAGAAGAGCGAAAATACCTTTAAAATCTTACAAACGTAATCAGAGATCTTTATACCTAAATACCTAGTAAGTGTGTCATTATTGTCTTAGATCCAGTAAAATCCTAGTAAGGCGCTTTAACCAATACAATACCTAGCACTTGCTTGGTTTTTGACTTATATGTTTTTATGCGCTCCCGCCGTTCATGGGTTTTGATTTGGGGCAGCCGAGCTGTTCATGAGGCACGCATTAACGCTCATTGCCATGTTTGGCAAAAGATTAAAGCCGGGTTCAAACCAACTGCAGCGCATCACAGCGTAGCGCGTCGCGTTGCAGCAGGTGACGTTGTAATTTATGAAATGGTATAGATAACACACCAAGCGCCGCTGCGAGTAGTCGTGTGACATCTCCCAAACGATTTCATACATTACAACGTCACCTGTTGCAACGCGACGCGCTGCACTGTGATGCGCTGCACTTGGTTTGACCCAGCCTTTAGAGTGATCCAACATGTTTAAATTAGTGGGAGACAGGAAAACTCTGTGCTTGAAGAGCATACGACAAACTATCCTATTAAAACATTATACATACCGTCACATATTTCACAGCGGTGTCCCATCGCGAGTAAACATTATTAGGACCGTAATATACTATTCTGTAGTACGTATCATTCCTCAGCTTCGTTTCCCTGAAAACATGGGTACATATGCATCATCATCATCATCATTTCAGCAGAAAGACGTCCACTACTAGGCAAAGGCTCCTCCAAGCATCGCTACAACGACCGGTCCTGCGCCCCTGCTTCTAGCGGATTCCCGCAACCTTCACCATGTCGTCGGTCCACTTTGTGGTCCATATGCGTTTACATTTTATTAATAAAATGGTTGATGGTTGCCCGCCTGGTATGTCGACACTAAAGTATCCAATCAAAATCAAAAGTATCTGCCTCCGGATTTTGGGCCATCTCTGTACCAAATTTCAACCATACAAACTAACTTTTCCAATTGTTTCCAATATTAGTAGGATATTCACTACAATTAAATACAGTTGACATATTTTTAAAATTAAAAGTTTGTGGAATATGGACAAGACAAAGGTTATGTCAAATTCCCATATAGCACCCATTCCCGTAACATCGGAAAATCTACACTCGAAGTTGTTGACGATTATTTATACCTAGGACAAACTATACTGTTAGGTAGGTCCAACTTCGATAAAGAGGTCAATCGTCGAATCCGACTCGGTTGGGCAGCGTTCGGGAAGCTACGCAGCATCTTCTCATCCAAAATACCGCAGTGTCTCAAGATGAAAGTCTTTGACCAGTGTGTGTTGCCAGTAATTACTTACGGCACTGAAATGTGGTCGCTCACATTGGGCCTGATAAGAAGGCTCAAAGTCACTCAAAGGGCTATGTAGAGGGCTATGTTCGGAGTGTCCCTGCGTGATCGAATCATAAATTTGGAGATTCGTAAGAGAACGAAGGTAACTGACATAGCCCGAACTACCAAACATAAGTGGCAGAGGGCGGGGCACATTTCTCGCAGAAAGAATAGCCGATGGGGCCGTAAAGTTCTGGAGTGGTGACCGCGTATTGGAAGGCGAAGCGTGGGTAGGCCCCCCACAAGGTGGACCGACTACCTGGTGAAGGTCGCGGGCATTCGCTGTATGCAGAAAGTGCAGGACCGGTCGTTGTAGCAATGCTTGGGGGATGCCTATGTCCAGCAGTAGACGTATTTCGGCTGAAATGATGATGATGATGACCATTCTGCTCTCGATTCTGAACAAACCAGTTTCAGGTTTTTTAACTTATTTCGATAACACGTTGTATAATATGTGCTAGATCTTGCAAGTCTTGAAAATAGAATCATTATCATTTATCATTTATTGCGTGAAATATGGTACAGAAGATATTACAAATTAAACGTATGTGCCACATATTTGGCCGTTTCACAGCATGCAATAATAAAACATAAAAATTCAATTTGACAATATTATTACTTATATTATTAATTTAAACTACTACAATATACATTTACCTATTATTGCATATTTACACCTATTGCCTATAATTGCACATTATTATTTGCATTCTACCTACCTGCAGTATATTAATAATTTTTATGTAATTTCAGCATTTGTAAAGAAAGGATATAATATTAATGTTAAGCACAAAAACTGAGAAAATAATGTAAATAAACCTACAATGCATTTCCATAATTATAGAAGCAACATGAGCACTTTTTCAAAAAAATAGTTCTCTTCTGCCAATCATTTATATAATGCACTACAGAATTTTTTGTAATGTAGGTCTACGATAAAATTGCTTTCACGTTACATATGATTGTAATTTTAATGTCAGTAATAACATTTTGTTTTTAGAAAAAATAAAAGATAAATCTTTGCTTTCTAAAAATCTGCTTGGCAATTGTTTGGTTTAAAATTGATCCAGTAGGTACTAGTCATAGATTTTCTAATAAGCAGCAAAAGAGACGCGAAAGGGGCTTAGGGGTTTAAGTAAACCTAATATCTTCACACACATACACTTCCGCTTAGCACCCGCATAAATCGACTTAATGAGTGTTTAAGTTTACTTACGTAACTTGAGTAGTGCACACTTGAGAGTTAACTTCGACTAAAAGAAGCACTAAAACAAAGAAATTAATAACAATATTGATTAGCATTTTTTCGCCACTTGGTTCGTTCGTTCACTTTTGAAGACTAGTGGTTACATCCACTCCAAAAAATCAACTAAGTAATTTTAAAAAGATAACATTATTATACTCATGTATGTAGGTATATATCTAAAATGAATAACTATGACAAATTGGCAAATTGCACAACCGGAATGGGTGGTAACCCTCATGATAACGCAGAATATGCCCGACTGTAGTAATCCATTTAGAAATTTCACGATATTGATGTCATTCCTTATTTCTGTTCAACTCCACAAAATTATTAGTAAATATCATTCTTAAGAAATATCGTTTGAAGACGGACTGGCCTCGGATCTAGGGGTAAGACCAGCCGGGGCACGAAACAAGTTGGCATCCTAAGGGGCGGCAAATTTAAGTATGGAAAACACGACTTGACTTATCTTAAGGCGTTGTTCTAATAGAAAGTGACTACGCGACCAGCGCAATTTTGCGCGAATTGTGCTTGAGCATTTTGTACGTTGCATGACATTGGTGTCGATTCTCTTGTTCATGAACTAAACTTATTTTAAACTATCGCTCTCTTTTACTAACAGTACATACAAGAAAGGGATGGCAACCATTTTAGAACTGTCAAATTAGTTTACGTGTTACATTTCTTTGTATTTTAGTGGGCACGTTCCGAGATCACGTCTAAACTTGTATGGAAATTTTAATTTTGTCTAATTTGACAGCTCTTAAATGGTTGCCATCCCTTTCTTGTATCTACTATTAGTAAAAGAGAGCGATAGTTTAAAATAAGTTTAGTTCGTGAACAAGAGAATCGACACCATTGTCGCACCATCATCACGCGAATTATATTCGAAAGAAAAGACAATATGACAGATAAAGTTCTATACAATGTAGTTTTATCTCTTTTTACGTAGACAAAGCTCTTGTCTACAGTGGTCATGCTACGCCTGCTTTACATTTGATTGTGGGCTTGCACAAACTAAATTCGCGCGAACTTGCAATAGTCGCGTAGTCGCGTTGTATTAGGACAACGCCAAAAGTCTACATTCAAAGAAAGTACGAGAAAGCCGGAGAAGCTATAACAACATAAGCAGTTTAAATTATACGGGCAATAATATTTTATGAATGCTCTTTCTTCCATGGTAATCTCTCACATTATTTGAATGAATTAGATGTAATAAACAATAACCAATTTTAAAAAGAGTATATACATGGAGTTTTTTGCCGGTTCTTCTTCATAGGAACCACAATTTGGAACCATGCAACTAGACATTTCTTTTAATTCGGTTTATTAACATAACATAACATCACGCCTGAATTTCCCCGAAGGGGTAGGCAGAGGTGTAATAGTACACCCACATTTCGCCAGTTATGTTATAGTCCCATGTAATAGGGGGCGAGCCTATTGCCATTGACCGGGCACAAATCCAGACTCCGGGCTGCTATTGAGAATTTCCTAATGAAAAAACCCAATAACACGTTGCCCGACCCGGGAATCGAACCCAGGACCCCACGCTCAGCAGTCCCGCTTGCAACCACTAGACCAACGAGGCAGTCATTCAGTCAGTAATTCGGTTTATTAACAAAAAAAATTAATTTATAATAACCTCTTCTTATCACTTCGCACTCAGCTAATGCCTCAAGATTCTTCAATCCGTAAAAGGAACTAACGAAATTAGCTGTCGTTAAAATATTGTTTGAGAATAAGAATAATTTATTTCGCAAAAAATATGGGTCCAGACAGATGAAAGAAAGAAAGAAAGAAAAATATTTATTTGACACAACTGAGACACATACAAAAGAAAGGATATACATGAACAAGAAATAGATATAGTGAAGAAGTAACAAAGCGAGGAAAAAGTCATTGACAGTCATGCGCCATGTGTGTCTCAAAATTGTGACAAATGGGTGTCCAGCTCAGCATATTGCCAGGTTATTGAACCTGACGCTGGTATTCTGCTGGATCCCTGTTGTGACGTAGGATGTCGAGCAAACTACACATTAGTAATAGTTAGTGAGTGTGTGTGTGTATTAAGAGTGTGATTATGAATAGAAATATATATATTAAGTATACGATAAATATATGTGAGTGACTAAAATATAATTAGATAATTTGTAAACAACGTTATGTGATACTCGATAAAATACTGCCAAATAACAAACCAATAATAGATTAAAGACATAAATAATGCAGACATAAATGATGCGTCAAATTACAAATTTCTAATGCACACCATGATTTCGATTCTCTTGTTCACGAACTAACGAACTAAACTTATTTTAAACTATCGCTCCCTTTAGTAATACTATATACAAGAAAAGGATGGCAACAATCCTTACAAGTTTAGTTGTGATCTCGGAACGTGCCCACTAAAATACAAAGAAATGTAACATGTAAACTAATTTGACAGTTCTAAAATTGTTGCCATCTCTTTCTTGTATCTACTATTAGTAAAAAAGAGCGATACTTCAAAATAAGTTTAATTCGTGAACAAGAGAATCGACACCAATACATGACCAAACCTGCTGCTGAATTGCGTAACTCACTTGCCATTGCAATCATCTGGATTTCAATTTTCATTGCTCCGTGTGTTTAGACAATCCGTGTTATCGGCAACTACGTACCATGCAATGAATATTGCTTTAATTTCAAAATGAAAGCTAATGTCAAAGTCAATGCATTACACAATTGCCCCACTGACTATACTTTAAACTTTATAAAAGGTATACTTCAGAAATGCGTGGTCATATGTGGAGAATTTATTCCGGGCATAATATAGCACAACTTTTACTATCTTGAAGCGCTTTAAATTGTAAATCTGTCGTTGATGTGTCTTGTTTGAATAAATAAATAAATAAGTGATAATTATTCGCTGAATGGGCTCTTTAAATTTGACCACGCATTTCTGATACACGTTGTATTTTATTAAGAAAGTGTGTTTTATTCATTGCCACGCTCCCTTTCAGATCTTGGTGCTAAAATATCACTGTCTATCGAGCCTGAGTGCCATCCTACTGTTCAACAATGCTGTTTATCTTCGTCTCTCAATAATTAATATTGTGCGATTACTCTTAAATGCGGGTGCGGAAGTAGGTATGTCCCAGCGCGCAGCGGCAGTTGACGTGACTAATCGCTTCGCTGGATTATTACGAAAATCGTGACTCTCACAACTTCCGCTGTCCTGCTCTTGAAAGCTTCCGCTTAAAATATGTATTATGTTACTGACAGACTCCATTTTGATAGAATATTCTACGTAAAATCGAGGACGTCTGTGATCTAGTGGTTCGAGGGTCGGACTGCTGGTCACGAGGTCGTGGGTTCGATTCCCACAGGACACAAATATTTGTGTGATGAACATGAGTGTTTGTGTTGGTCTGGGTGTTTCTTATGTATTATAAGTATGTATTTACGAAAAAAAAGTATCTAAGTATCCTTTGTCTAGTACTCATAGTACAAGCTCTGAGTTTGGGACTGGAAATGGTGCTGTTTAAAAAATGTCCCAAAAATATTTATTTAAATAATAATAATAAAAAAACATAATCATCATAATAGAATGCATGTGTTTATACAAACAAGAAAAAGCGAAATATATAAAAATGTTTGAAACAGATTTCTCAAAGAATATTTTTAATTAAAACGAAAGAAACAATAGAGTGTTGGACTAAAAATTTATGATTAAAAGTTGAAAACGATGTACGAACACGAAAATAAATGAGATGTAGGAATTACTCCGACTTAGTACACGTATTTTAAGTATTTTTACTCTAAATTAGTATAGGTAAAATAAATAACGTTAATTTAGGCAATACAAGTCTGCCTCTTAACGTCTACTTGTTATAATGAACGTGAGTCACTGGGCTTTAACATTAAATTATCTTGTAATTGTCTTCCTCAGACACCCCAGTTAGAATATTATAAATATTACCTGGTTTTTTTTTTCAAAATCACAAAATTACATGGTTTTAGGCATCAGTAAGTTTCCGAGTTAGTTGCTGGATAGTTGCAGGATGCCGTATAGTGGTAATTAAAAAAAAATGGATATTGTGTTGAAGTGCTGCCTTCTATGAAACTAATTTGAAAAAACATGAAAGTAATATAAAAATTGGATTGTTCCGACACGACAATTTATTTATCATTTTATTGCACTTTTTTCGTAAAAGTGCGACACTCCCAGATAATGGAAAAGGGTAACTTTACGGCGATCCACACGGTATATCTGAATATAGCCAGACGTATAAATCTGACGTGAATACGTGAATCTATAAGTTTGCGAGGTAACAGTAAGATCCCAACATCGGAGTATGAATGCCATCTCCAGGGATTAGCATCTAACTTCCCATACGGCTATATAAGTTGTATAGAGCTTATGTCAAATTTCTGTCCCTAGTAGGGTAAATCGTCGATAGATAGGATATCAATTTTAGCCAATAGTGAATAAATTGAGTGTTAGACTTAGATATCGCGCCCCTGGGTCAATAGTCCTTATTTACGACAGTTCGTAATTTAGACAGTTAGAAATATAAACTTAATTACCACTCCGCTTCACCGCGTACTAATTGCTTATTCGGAAGATCCTCCAGAATGATTAATTGCCGGTGATTAATTACAGCAACAGTAACTGTCACGCCGCTAAAATAATAAATATTTTGATACAATATTTATTAAAATCTCCACTTTCAAGATTATCTGCTTTGAAAACTAAAATAGTTTCATTTTGAATTTTATATAATGATTTTAAAATGGGATAATAATGAGATAAGCTTTCAATTAGTTCTCTAAAATTGTTATTAAGACGCTGACAACAGCCAAATACCCCAAATAGGCTTCTTTTAAAAACATTTTTAGCTGTATCTATTCAGTTTGTGGCAGTGAAAAAAATATATGTTAATCTTGATCGTATTTTCTGAAACCGTATTGTGCCCAAAACACGTTTTCTTGAAGTTTTCTCGATAGAAAAGAATTGGAAACTAACCTCTTAAAACATGCTTTAAAGCAAACAATCTCTATTATTTACTAAATATTATAAATAAAATTAAGAAAACATTTGAGAAAGACAATAATCTAAACATTTGTTGTTTCTGTTTTTCAAATAAACTTTTAGTTTTTTATTAAAAAAAAAAAAAAAAATTCATCCAAGTTGAGCGGCGTATCCGACGTCCCTCAGCTCGTTGCCTCTCTTTCAGTTCTGTACAACACGACAGTGACCGCAGAGGTCTGAGTTTTTAGGTGTTGTCGGCCTCTTAAATTCTTTTTAAAAGCACTATAATACTATTTAAATATCGAATCTACGAGCTCGCACCACGCATCGTCAGAACTTGTGAATTAATTCGTATCGTACATTCGTGCAATATATGAATGGTTACCATGGTTACCCGAACTATGGCCAGCAAGACACCTTGACGCACGAAATCACATCGCATCGCATCGTACCATTTCGCGTAGCAGTTTTCTGCGTTGCATATTATTATTCAATCGTGCCGATTTGCAGTTTTGTCTTTTAACCCTAATAGAACAACGCAAAAAGCTCGTATAAAATAAACATTAAATACCCCACTTTATGTTTAATTTAAAGACTGTTTCCACGAACGATTAAAACGGGAAAGTTGAATGCTTTAAACAACGTGAACTCTGAAGTAACCTAAGCATCTAAGTACAAGGCAAATAATCCGCAGGTATCTTGTTATATAGAATTTCGATCGTAGGATTAGTGCGAGTGGCAGTCTCTGTAACGAAGTAAGGTGGTCGGGAAGACAACTCAATTACGCAAGTTGTCCGCGCCGCTGCTCGGTTGCGGGACAGGACACCCGTCAAGTTGTCGCCGGGACTCGTGTGATCACCTCCACTTTATGCGCATATCGAAAATTGCTTTACTTTGCATATAGGTGGGTAGTTTATCGACTACGACGTAGTTTTATCGACTACGACGTAGTTTTATTTAGTGTTTTCTTCCTCGTCATCGTGTTGCCGGCCTATTGTCCCCTTGTCTGATTTAGGTATTTCTGTAATAATATATACGAGTAGACGAGTAAACTCATTTAGATGATAATCAACTAGATGTCATCTATCTATGTTCCTCTAAAGTTACCTCGAATTCCCTATAACCTTTAACATTTTCACCAATAATGACACGTATAGAAAGACAAACGATTTCATGCGTCAAGTTTGTATTACTTTGTACTACTGTCCATACAATATTTGTCTTCTACAAAAGATGTGGCGCTGAGGGCACGAAAATATCTACGATGACGTGATTTGAAAGGGTTGAATGTGTGAATAAAACATTACATTGTTAATCATAATACTCGATTGTGGGCGTTACAATCTAAGAATTTATAAGTACAATACATGCTCGTATTCATAGAAGAGATAAAGTTTACATTGCTGTACTCCCCAAAATGGTCGTGAACAGTTTAACGTAGGAGGCGAGGTTATCGTATTTATCGGGCACAAAGTTCAATTCCTGGACTACCTACTACTGAAATTATCTCACAGAAAGCCTAATCACAGTCGCTTAGCCGGAGAATTGAGCACGATAAACACTTGCTACAGCTATTCCGGTAAAAGAATTTACCATGATAAAAAAACGGTTTCTTTTGCATTATTCATTTACTCATCAATAAGAACGGTTACTGCACATTTATAAAAGGTATCCTAATAATATGCGAAAGTAAGGATGTTTGATTGTTTGTCCTTCAATCACGTTGGAATATGTGAACAAATTTTGATGAAATTTGGCACACAGACAGACCACGTCTGGATTAACACGTAAGATAGTTTTGTGGACGTACCATGGAAGCCACGGGCGTTAGCTAGTCTATATATATAAAGTATATCTAATATTATAAAGAGGAAAGATTTATTTATTAGTTTGTTTGTAATCAATAAACTCTGAAACTACTGAACCGATTTTTTACCATTATAAAGCTACTTTATCCAGAAGTGAAGGCTATGTTTTTTTTCAGTACGCGAATGAAGCAGCGGGCACAGTCTAGTTAATAATAAAAGAAAATGTGATTCCTTAAGATGAAGTCTTTCAATCTACAACACAATAGAGCCTTAAATAAATATTCTTACAGTAACTAATGGCAAAGATAAACTGTGGACGAAAATAAATAACCCGAGAGAATCCGACAGCGCATGGTAAAGCCGAAAGCCGACGAGACAGGAAATAAACAATTTACTATCAGTTTATATGCATGGGAAGAAATGGCGCTGTGGCTCAAAACTAGAGCCGCATAAATCTTTACAGATGAGGTGTGTGTGTACAGTAGACGAGTGAATTAAAAATAGGACAAAGAGAAAACCACCATATTTTCAGCAGCTGATGGTAAAAGCTTCGGATTTTTCCTTTGAGGTCGGAGACAGATTATTTTGTTGTTTTTTTGACATTATTTATATTTGTATCATAATCGTTTGAATGAAATCATAATAAGTACATACATAGTATATAATGTTCTTGATTGAAATCGAGTACCTTTGACTGAGATCATAGATATCTGATGTAAAGATTGTAGTATAGCAACATTGAGGTAGTTTGATCAAGGAACTCATATACAACGTGTCCCAGAAATCAACGTCAAGCCGAAAACGGGCAGTAGGCCAAGTCGTGACAGTCATTAGAAAAATATAAAAAAAAATGTTGGTCCTGTACTTTTCAAATTTTATGGATTCAAAAAAAAAACTCGAAAAGTGACACCCTGTGATGATTTTTCAAGTCCTGTGGCTACAAATATTAACTTTCCGTCAGTTTTTTTTTTGTGACGTAACCATGAATAACCCTTCTGTAAATTACAGTTAAAAGTTAAAACATAACTACCTCATTTTTAAATAAAATGTTAGATTTTTGCCCAACATTGAATTCAAAATTATTACATCACCCAACTTTAACCGCGTGTAGTGTAAAAAAAAAGTACTACACTATTTTGGCAAGTAACTTTAAAAGATGGCGCGTTTAGTCTGGATTCCAAAATGGTATGCCACTTACTAATTGCTACTTCTTAATTGAGGAAAAAAAAATATTTGTTAGTTTTAGGTGCGTTTGAAATAAAATTCAGTTGTTGGATTTCTTTAGTTATAATTTTTATTAAGTCAGATTTACCGAGTTTATATTAAATGTTCGAACTGTTTGCCTTCAGCTGCACATTAATAAATACTAGATGATCGGGATAACGCTCAGCATTTGGGTATCTCTTACGAGATAGATAGTGACGCTACTTTTATCTAAGAGCGAGACGGATTGACACATAATTTCGTCTGTGTGAGTGAAACAGATAGAGACGCCACTCTGGCGAAACAGGGATGCGTTAGGTAAATTGTGCAATACTGCAGCACGTTACGCTCTTTCGTTTTCTAAGCATCCTTTTGTATTTGTAGTGACTTCATACTTACAACTGTGGCTTTGTTTATTGGACTTCATTCGCATTGTGATTTTGATTTATCTGCACTGTTTCTGACGACCCCGGACTTGTTTTAATCGTAATCCCGTATTTTGTGTAGTTTGTTATCATGCCATCTCGATACACAGCACAGGAATACGCCAACATGCATCTTATTTATGGAGAATGCTTATGCAACGCCAATGCTGCAGCAAGAATGTATCGTAAGAGATATCCAAATGTGCAGCTGAAGGCAAACAGTTCGAACATTTAATATAAACTCGGTAAATCTGATTTAATAAAAATTATAACTAAAGAAATCCAACAACTGAATTTTATTTCAAACTTACCTAAAAGTAACATTTTTTTTTTTCCTCAATTAAGAAGTAGCAATTAGTAAGTGGCATACCATTTTGGAATCCAGACTAAACGCGCCATCTTTTAAAGTTACTTGCCAAAATAGTGTAGTACTTTTTTTTTACACTACACGTGGTTAAAGTTGGGTGATGTAATAATTTTGAATTCAATGTTGGGCAAAAATCTAACATTTTATTTAAAAATGAGGTAGTTATGTTTTAACTTTTAACTGTAATTTACAGAAGGGTTATTCATGGATACGTCACAGAAAAAAAACTGACGGAAAGTTAATATTTGTAGCCACAGGACTTGAAAAATCATCACAGGGTGTCACTTTTTGAGATTTTTTTTTGAATCCATAAAATTTGAAAAGTACATGACCAAGATTTTTTTTTATATTTTTCTAATGACTGTCACGACTTGGCCTATTGCCCGTTTTCGGCTTGACGTTGATTTCTGGGACACGTTGTATAAGTATTATAAGTATTATAAATAAATAAATATCTTTGGGACATTTTTACACACCACCATCTAGTCCCAAACTAAGCAGAGCTTGTGCTATGGGTACTAGACAATGGATATAATACTTATATACTTTTTATAATTTTAAACTTTCTATACTTTTAAATACTTACTTATAATATATAAGAAACACAAGATAATTATATGATATGATCTTAATTTGCACATAACATTCAATAGATTTTTTTTGTAAATACATACTTATAATACATAAGCAACACCCAGACCAACACAAACACTTATGTTCATCACACAAATATCAAGCTGGAATGCGGACGGCTGACTAAAATTCGGTCCGATGATTGGGGAGCCCTTTCTCTCTTTCTATAGGGTGTCCATACATGTAGGATAGGGACAGCGGGCTCTCTCTCGGTAATACTATCTCAGAAAACCGGGCTGCCCGGTATTTTCTCCCTGATTTTGATAAAAGATTTTGGACCTTATATGAACGGAATATTATTCATTTTAGAAGTTCTTAAATTTCTCCGTCCGCATTATATCTTGAGTAAAAATTCTTTGAGTTTGATATGGTTTTTACGGTTATTAGGGTTTTTGGGTTTTAAGGGTCGGTCTTTCAATAGCCAGTTAACTTTTAACTGAGGAGTAAGTTTGACATTTTGACAGTTGTAGTATAGAAAATCTGTCAAGATGTCACATTTATTCCTCAGTTAAAAGTTATCAGACTATTGAAATACCGGCTCTTAGTAAGGTAATGTCAAATCAACGTCACTGTTAATGTGTGACAGATGAAAGGCAGTAACAAGAAACCAGGAAACGCTGCGGTGAATCCGACTCGCCCCTTCCATATGGGAGCTACCTAGCTTGGATTAAGACAAGACATGTAAAACGTAGCTCTGTGAAAGATTGAAATAATTAAACACAATTTTTTCATTTTATGGGATGGCGAAACTTGCTAAAGGCCCACCTGATGTTAAGCGGATACCTTTGCCCATAGAAATCGAAATAACATAAGGTAATAGAAGTGGCAAAGGTGCGTGAAAGTGTCGCCGCGTACAGGTGTCTCACAGGACACGAGTGCGCGTACCGTTTGCTTGAACATCAGTGCTGTTTTTATGTGTTAAAATTGTTTTGCAGCATATCTAGCAACGGATTTCTTTTAAGGCTTAATTAATTTAGCATTGAATGCTAGAAACATGTTGGGCGTAATTGCGTATTTATCTGTTGTTAGCGGAAAACCGGCGACACGCGTTCCGTCTTGCGCGGATGTGACGCATATCTTACCACACTTCTTGGCTCTGTACCTGTATTTGTTCGGTGTTCTTGAATTTTTTTTGGTAATTTTATGCGTCACTTTTGAAGCAAATAAATATTTTTTTCTTTCTTTCTTTCTTAGTTGACATTTCCATTACCTTATTATTAAGATTTCTATGCCTTTGCCCATAACAACTGGAATATCAGAATACCACCCAGGCTGTTGCCAAAATGGCACTGCTAGTCGGTTCACCACTTGATATTGACTACTTTGACTATAACTTGATATTTAGAATACTTTCATTAAAAAAGAACAATACAAAGATATCTATGGCTGAGATATTCTTGGTAAGTAAACTTAGGTAAATTGTTACAACCTTATGGAACGTACCTACTACTTCGTTACATAAGATAACGTATAATACTCTAACTCTAACAATATTTATTTTCAGTATGTAATAGCAAAAGTTCCATAAAAAAACGAGTGTGCTTTAGAGCACACGACTGAAGTAAAACTTCACTAACTTATATCTCCCTTAATACTATTTCAATGAGAACAAAGGAATGGCGGCGCGGCGCGCGTGTGCTCTGCTGGCGCGGCGACGCTGTGTCGTGGCCGGCCGTCGCGCACGCCTCGTTCCCCGCGTCCGCACTACCCCCTCCGTTCGCCTCACTTTTCGTAACGCATTCACCAGCTTACTCCCATAGTCAAGCGTGCCGAAAGAAATTTTACTTCAAAAACCTCTTAATGGCTCATTGTACTCATCATTATGAACAACTTTTACTATGGTTCCTCCTTTTTTGAAGTATTTTAAAAATCCAGAAAAATCAAAAAACCTTTCTGTTATTACTTGTCAGAATAGACTAATCGATACGCGGTTTATAATCGTATCCCATGAGATCTTTATCTCCGACTGTCGGCGACTTTCCTCCAGACATAAGGAAAATGTTTTACGAGATAATAAAATGTTTTTCTAAAGTTTCACGCGGCGAGATTGAACGCCTCGGATTTAATCAATTTGTTGGAAAAAGTCGGAGAGAACCGATCAAAAGATTTATTAGACCAAAATACCTTTTTTTCGCCGCCCCAATGCACTTTAATCCGTTCAGCTTAAAGTGGTAATTAGATTCAACGATTTAAAGTTTTAATCAATTGAATGCAAATTTGTTTCCCTAAAACAGCAATTTGAACTTAAATCTAAGAATAGCGAGGGTTTAAAAAATCCTCGAAACGAATCTACGTGGGACACTCAGAAAGTTTTGCGAAACTAAAAAAAATTGTTCTATACGTACATATATTTTTATCAAATCTTTTCAAAGTACTTTCCACCAGCCTCTATACAAAAATTCATGTGCCTAAACTAGTTTTCAAAACACTTTTTCCAGTCCGCCGCAGACACCTCGTTTACAGCCTGCTCGAACGCAGCCAGCGCATCTTCCGGCGACGAAAATTGTATCCCTTTGAGCTGATTTTTTATTTTTGGGAATAAAAAGAAGTCACACGGTGCTAGATCAGGGCTGTAAGGAGGGTGACCCAGGAGTTTGACTGGCGTGCTGTCCAGGAAGTCCCTCGTTTTGAGTGCGGTGTGCGCAGGTGCATTGTCGTGGTGGAGCAGTAGCCCGCGGAGCCCTGTGTTTGGTCGCTTGTTGCTTATAACAGAGAAAACTTCTGGCAAACATTTGGTAGTATACCATTCGGCATTAATGCTTCTTTGATCCCGTAAGGGAATTGATACCAAGTGGCCAGTCAAATTAAAAAAGCTAGCGATCAAAATCTTACCCCCGCTTCTAGATCGCTTCACTTTGGTAGGCGTTGGCTCATTTTGAAACACCCAAACAGTCGACTGGCGCTTGGTTTCTGGGTCGTATTGATAAATCCAGGACTCATCACCTGTAACGATGTCGTAAACACGCCGAGACGAGCCTGCTTCAAATTTGTTAAGCATATCACGGCACCATTCCACCCGGGCCTGCTTCTGAGCATCGGTGAGGTTGTGCGGCACCCAGCGTGATACTATCCTCCTCACGCGAAGATGGCTGTGTAGAATCTCGTGAACGCTTCCCGATCCAATCTTCAATATGTGTTGAATCTCCTGATATGTAATTCGCCTATTGTCTTGGATTAAATTTTTCACTGCTAGCACGTTTTCTTCGGTAACAGCCGTCAAAGGGCGACCGCTTCTTTCGTCATCCCCCAAAGTTGGTCGACCGCGCTTGAATTCGTTATACCAACGATACACGGTTGCCTTGGAAGGGCCTTCATCCATGAATGCCATTTGAAGTCTATCGTACGATTCATCCGGTTTCAGGCGACACTTGAAATCGTATAAAATCATAGCTCTAAAATGTTCCCGGCGCAGATCCATATTTCAGTGAGACACAATACTTTGAATTAACTCGCAAAAAATGTGGAGGGAAATTTTGAAATTGGAACTTACTTATTTTTACTTATAAATAATCATATTTTCGAAAAACATTATAACTGGCCAGTCTCCCATATATAAAAATTTTTTTTCGCAATACTTTCTGAGGGGCCTGGTACAAACGTAAACAATGGTGTCGATTCTCTTGTTTACGAACTAAACTAATTTTAAACTATCGCTATCTTTTCCTAATAGTAGATACAAGAAAGGGATGGAAACAAATTTTAGAACTGTCAAATTATTCAGAATTTAGATTTCCATACAAGTTTAGTCGTGATCTCGGAACGTGCCCACTAAAATACAAAGAAATGTAACACGTAAACTAATTTGACAGTTCTAAAATGGTTGCCATCCCTTTCTTGTATCTACAATTAGTAAAAGAGAGCAATAGTTTAAAATTAGTTTAGTTCGTAAACAAGAGAATCGACACCATTATGTATTGAATTTTTCGAAGCTTGGGAGTAATCGAATTACATAGATCAAAACCCAATCTATCACAATTTTTATAATATATTCATACGAGACAAAACAGACTATAATTTAATTCCAAGAACTGTAGGTACATCAAAACCAAACTAACCCTTTAATTTTTGGTAAGGATTTACTCCCAGAATCAGTAGTACAAATCTGGTAAACAACGAAGCCGTGTAACATAATATTAATATCTATGTACCTGAAACTGTCGAAGATAATGGCATGGTACCTTTCTGACAGACTTTGCCATCAACGGTGTAACAAGAATAATAGTTCGTATAAAGTAGCACACGATACAATACATAATGTTTGTTCGAGCAATAAATAGAGCTTGGCAACCTGTCCACCGAGTTAATGGCCAGTCGAAGGGAGGTAACTTGATAACGTAAGGGACAATGCATTATGCACTGGATTGGTGGTCTATTATTCAGGTGGGTACACAGTTTATTTGTTGTTTTTAGTTTTATGGCTTTTTTTAATTGAATTATTATTTTATGCTTTATACAACGTGGATATGGCAATACGACATTAAATGAAAACACGGTTATTACTAGTCTATAGAAGCATTTTAAACACATAAGTAAGTTGTTTATCGAAAATTAAAAAAACACTTAATTTTTGAACAAAATAAATATTATAATATCGAAACAATAAGTAACACCATTTGTAATCATCTGTAATAATTAATAAAAAAAACCGGCCAAGTGCGAGTCGGACTCACGCAGTAAGGGTTCCGTACCTCTCAATATTTCTATGTTTGTCTTATTTTTCGTATTTGTTGCGAAACTACATAATCATTTCAGCCGAAAGACGTCCACTGCTGGACATAGGCCTAAACTACATAATATGCACTATAATCTGACCAAGTTTGACGCTGGTATGTATTACCGTTTTGAAGATAGAGCAGGAACAAAAACGTTGAAAAAAATGCATGTTTTTTGAGGTTTCTTGTATGGGGACCCCCTTTGGTTTTAGAATTTTTTTTTGTTTTTAGTATTTGTCGTGAATCGTGATACACCTCATAGCAACACATATTCTGAGAAAATTTCAACCGGTTACCTATTACCGTTCAAAAGATACAGCCCTGTGACAGACAGACGGACGGACGGACGGACGGACGGACGGACAGCGTAGCGAGAGTAATTGGGTCCCGTTTGGAACCCTTCGGGTACGGAACCCTAAAAAAGAGAGTTTAAAATCATGATTCGCACAGGTCTTTGACCTAACGATTTTTGGCAGAAAATGGTCCTACATTCAAAATTAATAAAATTTTAATAATTTCCTGTGGCTAAACTATTAACTGGATTTGATTATTTTTTTGTGTACAGTCAGAGAACGTGACTTGTACGTGGTTTTATTTAATGTCGTATTGTCATCTCCACTTTGAATAGCGTTTATACAAATGTGTATCAGAAATGCGTGGTCATATTTGGAGACCTCAGGGAATGCTATCAAATAACTTTTACTACGGGGTAAATCTTGAGTAAATCAGCCTTTCCAGTCTAAGGCCGCCGGCAGCCGTAAAGTAAAGTAAGGCGGCGTTGTGTATTAATATTACACAATTATATTACCTACAATATAATTGTGTAATATTAATATTGCACAATTATATTACCTACAATATAATTGTGTAATATTAATATTGCACAATTATTATTGTATCGTCCCGATCTTTATTTGTATTTCAAACTTACCCCTAAACGGTCAATAACATTGCGCAATTGCAAATATTGCACAATTATGTTGTATGTGTATGGGCCGCCTTACTTTAATAATGGCAAATATTTTAGGTGGTAAATCTAATCATCATACGAACAACATTTACCCTATCCCTACATCCCTACATTTGTGTTCACATAAATCGACAAAATTTTGGTACAGCAGTTTTTTTTTGCGATTTCAGGGTGGTAAGATTATTAAGGTGAGACCTAAAATTGTTTTTTTTTAAGATTTCAGGGTTGTCACTACAATAAAACTTGTTCAAAACTATGCAATGCCCTGAATGAGCTCCGCAATTATGACCACGTATTTTTGATACATGTTGTATGTGTCGAGTGTCGAGGCTATTCAAAGAGGACTTCGAGAGCACAGAAACTATATTTTTGTCTCTATTTCTTCTAGTCTTTTCCTATGTTTGGGTCGGCTTCAATATTGAAGTACATTTGGAAGTATTGTATTCAATATGTAATAAGTTCCCTTCAAAATCGTTGAGTTAAGCGATGGCTGATGCTCGCGTCATGCTCGTGAACGGGTGCCGTCTGTCAGGACAGGTCAGCTCCTACATACCAGGCCCCTCAGAAAGTATTGCGAAAAAAAGTTTTTATATATGGGAGACTGGCCAGTTATAATGTTTTTCGAAAATATGATTATTTATAAGTAAAAATAAGTAAGTTCCAATTTCAAAATTTCCCTCCACATTTTTTGCGAGTTAATTCAAAGTATTGTGTCTCACTGAAATATGGATCTGCGCCGGGAACATTTTAGAGCTATGATTTTATACGATTTCAAGTGTCGCCTGAAACCGGATGAATCGTACGATAGACTTCAAATGGCATTCATGGATGAATTCCTTCCAAGGCAACCGTGTATCGTTGGTATAACGAATTCAAGCGCGGTCGACCAACTTTGGGGGATGACGAAAGAAGCGGTCGCCCTTTGACGGCTGTTACCGAAGAAAACGTGCTAGCAGTGAAAAATTTAATCCAAGACAATAGGCGAATTACATATCAGGAGATTCAACACATATTGAAGATTGGATCGGGAAGCGTTCACGAGATTCTACACAGCCATCTTCGCGTGAGGAGGATAGTATCACGCTGGGTGCCGCACAACCTCACCGATGCTCAGAAGCAGGCCCGGGTGGAATGGTGCCGTGATATGCTTAACAAATTTGAAGCAGGCTCGTTTCGGCGTGTTTACGACATCGTTACAGGTGATGAGTCCTGGATTTATCAATACGACCCAGAAACCAAGCGCCAGTCGACTGTTTGGGTGTTTCAAAATGAGCCAACGCCTACCAAAGTGAAGCGATCTAGAAGCGGGGGTAAGATTTTGATCGCTAGCTTTTTTAATTTGACTGGCCACTTGGTATCAATTCCCTTACGGGATCAAAGAAGCATTAATGCCGAATGGTATACTACCAAATGTTTGCCAGAAGTTTTCTCTGTTATAAGCAACAAGCGACCAAACACAGGGCTCCGCGGGCTACTGCTCCACCACGACAATGCACCTGCGCACACCGCACTCAAAACGAGGGACTTCCTGGACAGCACGCCAGTCAAACTCCTGGGTCACCCTCCTTACAGCCCTGATCTAGCACCGTGTGACTTCTTTTTATTCCCAAAAATAAAAAATCAGCTCAAAGGGATACAATTTTCGTCGCCGGAAGATGCGCTGGCTGCGTTCGAGCAGGCTGTAAACGAGGTGTCTGCGGCGGACTGGAAAAAGTGTTTTGAAAACTGGTTTAGGCGCATGAATCTTTGTATAGAGGCTGGTGGAAAGTACTTTGAAAAGATTTGATAAAAATATATGTACGTATAGAACAATTTTTTTTAGTTTCGCAAAACTTTCTGAGTGTCCCACGTACTATGGCAACTCTTTTTACGTTTATTTCTAAAGTCAATATTCTCACTTTTAAACTCTTATTTTATTATTTTTATCGCATTTACGCATGCGAAGCGAAATCTAAAGATATAAATTTTGGAATAAAAAAACCGATTTTTTCTTTCCACAATTTATATCTTTTAGATTCTTGTTTATTTCTGACATATTAACCTACATTATACTCACGTTATTTGAATGAATTTGATGAATTAACAATAACCTATTTTAAAAAGAGTAGATATATCTATGAAGTATCTTACCGGTTCTTCTTCATAGGACCCACAATTAGGAACCGTGCAAATGGAGCCTGACGTTTCAAAAGTGCCTGTAATTAGGTTTATTTAAAATATAAAATATTTGAATTTGAATTTGCTTTGAATAACTGTATGTTTGTATATGTTACGGCTATTGTATGAGTTATTTTTCGGACTTTACTCAAAGAGCTTGGATAATTCTAAGTTTATCCGAATAAACCTACGTTTACTCTCTCTTTTAACCCGTAACATAAGTAACTAGTACTAAATATTTTTTAAAGTCTTTTCGGCTTTTGATTTCTTTCTGCTGTTTTCAATTACTTGTTTTATTCACAGGCACCTAAACACATAATATATTATAACCTACGTGTTTTTGAAGCTTTTTTTTGTCTGTTACGAGACAAACAAATAATTTCATTCTTTCTTATACCTAAGTTAATAATTGAATTGTATCAGTTAATTTTCTTGAAAGTGGAAGAAAACTGTAGTGTTACTCAGCGGGAGCGAAAGTAGAGCTAAGTGCACACAGTTTATGTAAGCGTAAGCAAGTGAACTCATTTACGGTATACATAAGAGTATGTTCACGATTTAACGTAGTCTGTTTTTAGGGTTCCGTAGCCAAATGGCAAAAAACTGAATCCTTATGGATTCGTCATGTCTGTGTAGTGTGTGACGCACCTCTTCCCTATTTAAGTGTATGTAGCTTGTAAGAACAGAGAGTATATTATACGTATTGGACCCGACAAGTCGTCTTTAATTCGATACCTAACGCCCGTCATTACATCTGTCTGTCTGTCTGTCCGTCCGTATGTCACAGCCACTTTTTTCTGAAACTATAAGAACGATACTGTTGAAACTTAGTAAGTAGATGTATTTTGTGAACCGCATTAAGATTTTCACACAAAAACAGAAAAAAAAAAATTGGGGTACCTGGAACTGAAACTCAAAATTTTTTTTTCATCAAACCCATACGTGTGGGGTATTTATGGATAGGTCTTCAAAAATGATATTGAGGTTTCTAATGTAATTTTTTTCTAAACTGAATAGTTTGCGCGAGAGACACTTCCAAAGTGGTAAAATGTGTCCCCCCTCTGTAACTTCTAAAATAAGAGAATGATAAAACTAAAAACAATATGATGTACATTACTATGTAAACTGCCACCGAAAATTGGTTTGAACGAGATATAGTAAGTAGTTTTTTTTTATGCGGATATCGAACAGGAGCGGAGGGCCCTGTCGAAGAGAGCGAATATGCTGGCCCGCAGGTTTGCACGTTGTTCAGATCCAGTAAAGATCACGCTTTTTAAAGCATTTTGTACATCTTTGTACACGTGTAGCCCGTGGGCTAGCTACACACAAGCTAACAGCAGCACAATGCCCTCCGCGTCCAGTATAACAACGCGTTCCGGGCAGTATGAGGCTTCCCCGCTTCTGCAGCGCCTCGGGCATGTTTGCGGAAGCGCGCACCGACTGTTTTCACGCCACCATGCGCAAGCGGTGCGCGTCCTTGGTGCGCAGGGTGCGGGCTAGCTCCAATGCTGTCCTGGCTATGATCGCTGGGCGACTTGCAGTGTGACCGTTTTTGGTATTTTCAATACCAAATTGGTATAATTTGGCCTCCGCAAAATTGATTTAGTATTTTTTAGGTATTATTTCAGATTTTGGTATTTTTTGGTACAATTTTAACTTGACAACCTTTTCATAGCGGATTTTTTGTTTTATTTTCTGGCAGTACTAACTTTCATTCATTGACCTAGTTTTGTCTTTGTCTGATGCTTATCACAGCTGTATAATTTGTCTCTTTTTTAAAGTAGTATGTACAAATAGTTTACGGTTACTCCCACAAATTGTGCTATAGCAAGATCGGGGTTTGGTGTCGTAATTTTGGGGAAAATATAGTTTTTGGGAAAATTTTAAGGAAATGTTTGAGGAAAGGAAAATACACAGATATTGTACTAGTTTATATAATGAAATAGGAAAATAATCGATGTTTGAATGAAGACAAAGTATCGGAAGTTTTTAAATAACATCGTTTTATGGCCAAAATTAATATCCAATCTAACCACGTTTTGCCCTACTAGAGATAGAAATTTGACGTATTTTGTATGGAGCTTATGTCAAATTCCTATCTCTAGTAAGGCAAATCGTGGATAGATTGGATAGTAATTTTGTCGGTTAATTATCATTGTATTGGATAATCCAAGGGACCGGTGTCCCTTACGGCCAAAATTAATATACAATCTATCCACGATTTACCCTACTAGAGATAGAAATTTGACATATTTTGTATGGAGCTTATGTCCAGTTGTAACTTCAGCAACATTTATTAATTTTAAGTTACTAACATTAGGTTTTTAGGTTTTCTTTTGTTTTTACTAACACTATATGGATCTAAGTTTGTGATCTGAAATAAAGATTTATATATTATGTCGAATTCCTATCTCTAGTAGGGCAAATCGTGGATAGATTGAATATTAATTTTGGCCGTTAGTTCATTAACCTACCTAATTCCTTCCGTACTAAACATATAAAATTGAAACATTGTTTTTTTGTTTAATTTATGAATGTCTTTTATGAATACATAAAAAAATATTTAGAACACAATTTGAATTGAAATTTGATATAAAAAAAAAAGATTTTTTTTTAGTACAATTTTAGTATAATTCTGCATACGTATTTTAGTATTTTTAGTAGGTACTGAAAACATTATTTTTAGTTGATTACCTTTTTTAAAAACGGTCACACTGGCGACTTGACTGCCTATATACCAGACATTGCTGTGGCAGGCACGTGTCTGGGGCGCCTAGGGCACGTTGAGTAGATTTTTTATTTATTTTTATTTTTTGTTCATTTTGTTTTGTATTTGTCCACTGACATGATTTAAATTTTGTTTATTTTGTAAATTTTATTATATAGAAGAATGTTAAATGTAATCTAGTGCCCTTTTTAATCGATTTTATTTCTGACAGGATTTTAATTATGTATGATTTTATTATTTTGTACGACATGATGTTTTTATGATATGAGTTAAACCCGAAATAAATGAATTTTAATTTAATTTAATTTTTTTAATACGTCTTAAATCGTAAACCGCAATTTACATTTCACTCAATCAACTCAAATATAAAAATAAAAATAAACATTTAATTTCATAAACAAAAACCTTATTTAACTAGTTATAGCTAGATGAACAACTAAATAACATCTTATACGTCCAAGGAAGATACGGACCCTCGGTGCGCGAGTCCGACTCAAAAAAAATGGGGACGCAAAGTTCTAAATCATTTAAGCGTGTTCTGACACTATTAAACATGACATAACACTGACAGAGAGAATAATTGCCATTTAACGCGAAGTAATCTTCAGTTTTTCGTTTTGAATATCACAATATTGATTGTTATGCAGCGTGTATAAGTTGTAACCCACATGACTGCACAGGCTCTGTGTTAGAATAGAATAGAACTTTTATTCGCAGGAACAGTTGTTTTACAAGGTCTTATAATATTACAGTGTCAGTAGAATCATGTCTCACCACATAAAAAGGCAGGCAAATATTTTATTACAATGCATGCAAATCATGATTACTAATATTTCACACACTCATAGTATGGTATGGTAGTATGCAATCACTTCCCTTCTCCTTGACATCACAAGTACAATCATACATTCAAGCATTAGGGTGCCTTTCCACCAGATATATACAAGAAAGCTAAGCGGTGATCGAGGACCGCACCAATTGGATTGTTTGATTCGCATAGCTTAGCTCAAGTTAGCTCTGGTGACAAAGCGAAGTTTTTATACTAGTTGAAGCGAGGGATGTGAGTGTAGGATACGAGAGGCTCTCCTTTCCCCTTCCTACTCTCCACTTCCCGACAGCACTGTATTGCTTAGCGTATTCATCGTGAGTCTTCCTCGCATATTTACCTCACAAAAAGTGGGAAAGCGGAATTCATGGAAATGTACACATATGATAATAAAACAAGTTTAACCGGATTCATCATTACAGCCGAAAGACGTCCACTACTGGACATAGGCCTCCCCCAATTAAGGGGGGGATATGCCATAATCGCCACGCTTGGCAGGCGGGTTGGCGATCGCAGTTGGTTGGTTAAATACTCAGAGAACGCTGCTGCCCATCCTCTGGTGAATCCCTTAGTCGCCTTTTACGACACCGGATAACATCGCGTATATTATTTGAATTGGTTTTCCAGACGTTTCGAAAGCTTTGCAGCGTTCGTGGTCGAAAACCTAAGAAATTAGTATTAGCATCAAATTCTTGAAAGTAATTAGTATGTGTAGTGATCGCGAATACCTAAGAAATTATTAATATACACATAGTTTCGTAGCTTAGCCTTACCCTCGCTCACCGCTTAGCGTCCTCCCAAAGCTTTGGTGGATAGGCACCCTTTATACTGTCACTGACACGTTTCCACATCATTTGAGGTGTGTGATTCCTTATGTTGATATATGACGATGACCTTTACGATAGTTCTCTGAAGCGGTTTATTCTGGTATCGGTTTTTAGTAAATTCATATTGAAGTAAAATTATGTTATATATAAAATAAAATCTAAATCCTCAAAAAAAGTTGTTTTCCAACATTTCCATTTTAATGTAATGCTGAACATCTTGTCTGAGCCCCTAAAGGTCAGTGCCCGGCTGCGGGAACCCTGGGATCTACTTGCTTAAAGTTCCCGAGGCAAGACAGATTATGTAATTAAGATACCAATTAGAAACTTTAGACAGTGGTATTATTAATGCAACCGAATAGATATCAAGTTATGCCATAATTTTGTGGTAGCATTAAAATTATAATAAAACTACTTTAACCGCATTACATCGCGTTTAGTAAGTATTAAAATTGGTTTTCCTTTCATTTCCAAAGCTTTGCAGCGTTCGGTGCAATTTTTTTCTTAAATCAAACCGAATCAAATGCAACAAGTAGGTGCGTGCGTGAACTGTTTCACACAAATTATTTTATTCTTTTTTAAGTCGGTTTTTACTATTTTTTAAACGACCAAAAAAGTATGCAAAAACTAATAGAGAGGTTTTTGCCTGGCTGAGAGAATACAAAATAAATAATTGGTGTCGATTCTCTTGTTCACGAACTAAACTTATTTTAAACTATCGCTCTCTTTTACTAATAGCAGCTTCAAGAAAGGGATGGCAACAAATTTATAACTGTCAAATTAGTTTACGTGTTATATTTCTTTGTATTTTAGTGGGCACGTTCCGAGATCACGACTAAACTTGTAAGGAAATTTTAATTCCGACTAATTTGACAGTCTTAAATTTGTTGCCATCCCTTTCTTGTAACTCCTATTAGTAAAAGAGAGCGCTAGATTAAAATAAGTTTAATTCTGGAACAAGAGAATCGACACCAATAACATTTAAAAGTAAAATACGTAGGGTACGGTAGAGTTCGAAAACAGATTGCGGTGGCAGGTAATCGTTGTGGCCATAAGTGGTAGTACACAAAGCCTACGAGCTACGGGCTACGAGCTACGGGCTAAGAGCTACGGGCTACGAGCTACGGGCTACGAGCTATGGACTACGGCTACGGTTAACTCGCATTACCAAATTAACTCGCCGACTTAACCACTCGAGTATCATCCTTACGTTCCCTTTGTGAACAATAGAACCTTTTGCCCTCAGATAACGCGTGTAAGCACTCAGCATTTATACTCGACCTGCTAAGGAAAAAGCTACAGGAAAAGTAATCCGGCCCTGATTTCCTTTAGACCTGCGCCGATTTTAACAAGACTTTTTCGGTTAAACGGAATATTTAAATTACTTTTCATTCGTCGTGACGCTGTTTATGTTGATTTTGATTTAGCGAATACAAGAATAAGGAAAAAATTGCATACGATTTCTAAAAAAAACATTCAATTTCAATATTCCACTAATTTCAAAAAGCAAGAAATAAATATTATGATTTCTTGCTTTTTGAAATTAGTGGAATATTGAAATTGAATGTTAAAGGAGTAATCTGTTCAATGTTAACGAATACTTTTCGCTCATTTGCGAGGAAACAATACACAAATTAATTCAACAGTACCTAATTTTCATTCGCGCCAATTCGTCCGCGCGCGGTTTTAGTTCTATTTTCAATGTTTTGGAAAAAAAATGTGCCGTCAGCCTTTATAATGATGAATAATTTGTACCTAAAAATGCCTAATTTATGTAAGTGTGTACTTAAAAACCTCGCTAGCATAATTTAAAAAATAAAAACTGTCCAGCAATTTCTATTATTGTCGTGTTGGATATTGCTGGCGTGTTATTTCGTTGCGTATTGAAAAGAGCCGATTGATGTATTCTTATTTTTTTTAATAATAAACAAATTTCCGTGCAAGTTGAAAAAAAAAAACATCGCAATATAGTTGTTGCAATGTACAATCAGAAGCAATAATATCTTCTTATCTACGGATTTAAAACTACTAACAATATCTATCTGACCCAAGCCACGAGAATAAACATAATACGACTGTGGGTAGTAGGTATAGAAACCTAGATAATAAGGTAATAGAAATGTTATCTACTGTCTTTTAATACCAGAACGCGTGTCGCCGGTTCTCCACTACCAACACATACGCAATTACGCCCACCATGTTTCTAGTATTCAATGGAAAATATAATAAATTATGCCTTCAACTGGTTGCAAGCGCGACTGCTGAGCGTGAGGTCCTGGGTTCAATTCCCGGGTCGGGCAAAGTGTTATTGGGTTTTTCATTAGGAAATTCTCAGTAGCAGCCCGGAGTCTGGATTTGTGCCCGGTTAATGGCAATAGGCTCGCCCCCTATTACATGGGACTTTCAACATAACTGGCGAAATATGGGTGTATTATACACCTCTGCCTACCCCTTCGGGGAAAATAAAGGTGTGATGTTATGTTGTTGTTATGCCTTCAAAAATGTCATATATGCTGCAAAATACAGTTATAGTGACTCCGCGTCCAAAACAGCACTGATAATCAAGTAAACGGTTCACGCACTGGTGTCCTACAAGACACCTGCACGCGGCGACAAGTTCACGCCCCTTGACCACTTCTATTACCTTATTATATAGATTTCTATGGTAGTATCTCTTCTATACATAGGCACATATTTATCCATTCCATTCATAATTAGATAGTCATTATTTGCGATATTAAAACCATCGGTAAAGTTCTGGAGTGGCGACCGCGTACTGGAAGGCACAGCGTGGGTAGGCCCCCCACAAGGTGAACCGACGACGACGACGACAAAGTTTAACCGGATTAAATCGCGTATATTATTTAAATTGGTTTTCTTGACGTTTCTAAAGCTTTGCAGCATTTCGTGGTCGCAGGTAGACCTACGGCCAAAATTAATATCCAATCTATCCACAATTTACCCTACTAGAGATATAAATTTGACATATTTTGTGACACCGTTACGATTAAAATTTCAGATGAAACTTATCAAGCGTCAACAACTTAACGGATTTCAAGTTTTAAAGTAGAGTTAAGACTGTTGGTTTAGTTAAATACAACAATCTCAGCTTAAACCTCCAGCTGTACGTTTACTTAAACAGAATTAGAAACCTTAGCTAATTTGATCACCGACTTATAATTCGTTTATTTGAAAATCAAAATTGCTTTATTAATGAACAGAAAATACAAAATTTTGACGATTGAAAATTCTTGTCACGATTCATCATTTCAGCCGCAGGACGTCCACTGCTGGACATGGGCTGCCCCTACAGGGGGGATATGCCATATGCTATTCTCTGTGTCCAGCACCACCCGGAACACGACTGTCACAATTGCCTGAATAAAATTATGAAAATACTAGCCTATGCTCGGCTTCGCTCACGTGGCACGAAAAATTAAAAAAAGAATTATATATTTTAATCCAGGCCATGGTCTGTCTGTGTGTCAAATTTCATCCAAATCGGTTAAGCAGTTTTTGCGTGATGCTCGAACAACCAAACAAACAGTTAAACAAACAATCAAACAGACAAAACACACACAGACAGACAGTTACACACACAAACAGTTACAGTAAAAATATAGACACAGTGCTGCGAACAATCATAGTGAAGGCGAAAAAAACCGTGCAACCGTCCTTCGCGTACAACCAGCGCTCACGCACACATATACACCTCAAACAGTACACATGTCGCGGCATTGTTCAGTAAGCATCGCGAAAGAAAATATCATGGTGTGTGCGTGAGCGTTAGTTGGACATAAAGGAGCATGGTTTTTTTGGCTTCACTATATTTTTTATTATGCCTGTGCACTTTTATAATAGTTAGGAATTAGCATATTCAAATAATCGTAGTAGGAACACACGGATTATCTTTTAAAACAAAAGTAATGCTTTTTTCATTATTAATGTGTTAAACCAAGCCCGTTTCACACTGGATGATGTATTGTTGTTCTGACGAAGGTGCTACAACAAATACACGTAAGTACTTCATACATTAGCGGTGTAGCGCCAGTTTACACGCGGAGGCAGTGTCTACACACGTCAACTTATCATTGTTATACCATTTTTATTTCTCACGCCACAATACGTCTTAATGCATCGTATTAAGGATCAACATCGCTTGTATTAACTGTTCTCTAAAAGAGATAACCCGCCGTCCGCCGACGTACTCAACACGCAAGTATTCATCATTCTGTAACTGGCTGTCGCACGTAACGGCTGAAAAGATTACTATTTGAAATTCACAAACGTCCCCGCAAATATTTTATGCCAGCTTTTTGTGAAATGATGTAGGAATTACTAGACATTTACGAATGACCGTCGGCGTTGTGGCAATTAATAACGTTTATCTTAATGGAAACATTAATGCTGACTCGTTAATTTGCCTTTTATGACGGCCAAGCACTTTGTAAGTACTTAGGTACGTCACTAGTGCGTATGTCGATATTTTACGCACATTTGGACCGTGGACGTGCTGCTTATAAAGAAAACAAGAACAAAGTGTCTTCCTCTTAACTGAAACTAAGAAAATTTACTGGACACATTCTTAGAACATTTTTATTTAGCAATTTAGGTTAAAATTAAATTACTCATTAGCCCCATGGCTAGATTGTAACTCAAATAAAGTATCTTAAAGGTACTTTATAGTAAAAAAAAAAAATTTGGTCCATTTCTGTTTCTTTCTGCAAACTATATTCACTAGAATAAAACTCAAATTCCAATGTTAATCTGATACTTTTTGGGTTCCGTAGCCAACGGGTGCCAACCGGACCCTAATACTATGCCTACGCCGTCTATACGTCCATACGTCCGTCCGTCTGCCTGTTAGAGGGATGTATCTTTTAACCTTAGTAGCCAGTCGAAATTTTCATAGAATATGTGTTCCTAAAGCCTCTATCATGATAAGTACCAAAACAAAAAAAAAACCAAATGGGACCAGGAATCTCGAAAAATAAATTTTTGCAACTTTTTTTTCCTGCTCTTTGTTGAAAACGGTAACACATACGAGTGTCAAAATTGGTCTGATTGTAGTACATTCTCTATAGTAACAAATAATAAAATAAGGAAAATTAAGACAATACGTGTAGATACGGAATCATTAGAGTGCGACTCAGACTCGCACTTGGTCGGTTTTTCTATTCTGATTTCTCCTTTGTTTATTTTAATTGTTTAAGATTCAGACCTAAAACAATTAAAAAAGTATCTTCACCTCAATGACATTGTCAGTTACACCCAACACACAACTGGTCAGGCACACCCGATGAAATAACGTGAGTGAAACCGTTTATATTAATAATTATTGTCAGTTATACAAACAAAACAGTTGTACTTAAGACTCATTGGCGAGAAATAACTCCGAATATATTTAAACGCAAGTTTACTTAGGCTGTAAACACAGCCTTCATTTACGATTAAAACAACATAATTATTTCTCGCCGTGTCCGTGGGGTCGTAGATCTCCAGTGCAAACAGGTTGGTTCTGACGAGTCCGCCACAGCGCCTCTCCGCCTCCCTAATAAGTTAATTTCGGTGTCCCTCGGCCGTTTAATGAAATAATATTACTGCTGAATCATATTCGATGTACCCTTATCAAAAATTACGCAATAATTTAACGTGGAATTGGATTTTTTATCTCGGGTAGGCATGCACAAGCAGTTTGGAGAAATGTTCTCCATCTAGAGTCGTGAGAAACTAAATTTATTTTTATGAAACTAATTACATTGAGGATTAATTCCATACTCTTACATAGATTCATTACGTACATTCTCCTTCTTATATTCTCTTTGCTACAATATATTTTATTATTATATGAATGACAATGACCCTTACGATAATTTAGTTAAATAATAAAAAATATTTACAAAATACAAGTAAAATGATACAAAAAGGCGCGCCTTGGCGTCAAAATATTCCTCCACACCGCTGTCATCTGGCAGCGTTGCCACGTTGAATAGCAACGCTTATTCTTTGACCAAAGAACAAGCCAGCCCTCTGGTCACGCGAAGTGTCGACCAGCCTATTAGAGATTTCCTTAAAAAGGGAGCGCGCACTGGGGCCCCATGACCCCAACCGTTTCGACACCAAACGGCACAAAGTTACCTGATAGGTTACTATATTTGCGCCGCTTGAGAGCCTCCGCAGATGCAGCGGCAGCGCCAGCACAGTCTGCCGAGCTAGAAAGATGTGAAGGAGCAAGGGTATCGACGCACGTTGCGTCCCATACCAGAGGCCTACCCATCTTCCATGGCAATAAAAACATGACATGCCATCTGGACTCTTCCCATCGCCTCGTACCAAGCCGTTGGGTTCTAAAACAGCCGGTACGCCAGCGGTGGCATGAGCACGACGAATAATGTCATTAATGCTAGCGTGTCACGCTAAGCGCCCCGCGATCCTGCAACAGGACAGGCCATGGTGTCCTAGGCCGTCGACAAGTTCACCGAAATGGCACCGGTGTGGAGCAACACAAGTTGCGCCCAAGCGTAGGCACGTAGCGAGCCGGAAACTGGTATCATCCAACATAGAACCTATGTTGGCGACAGAAGTGCCTGAAGCCAAAGGCCTGCTTCCCATTCACCCACAGCCAGTAGACGAGCACGCTCAGCGGTATTGGTTGACGTATTAATTATATTATTCCGCACTAACTTACAGAGTGGCACATCCCACTGTCTCTGGCAAGATGGGTTGACAGGCATGTCCGTATTTGGGCAAGCCATTTTCCAGGTGTTCACAGCGTCGGTCACGTACGGCACCACAAAGTCAACCAGTGAAGAAGGTAATAATTTCCTGGTTAACTTATCAGTTCTGTAAACTGAAGACAGGAACGCCGGTAAATTTACACTAGAAATGTTACGAACGCCGAGCCCACCGAAACGAATGGGGAGTGTGGCTTGTACCCACGCTCGGTCGTCAACAGCCGTATTTTAAATTGATGTCAATTTGATTTTGATAATTTTGTCTATTTTTTCCCTATTGTCTATTCTCCCTCGACTGCCTCGTTGGTCTAGTGGTTGCAAGCGCGACTGATGTGCGTGGGGTCCTGGGTTCGATTCCCGGGTCGGGCAAAGTGTTATTGGGTTTTTTCATTAGGAAATTCTCAGTAGCAGCCCGGAGTATGGATTTGTGCCCGGTTAATGGCAATAGCTGATGCGACGTGACCTCCGCCGCTCCAACACCCGCGCCGTTGAGGCTGCGATTGAGCAAAATAGGGGGTCGAAAGTTTTCGCTCAGCAGCTAGGGAGGACCCATCTGATGAAACTGAAAGCCGCGGATGGCAAAATTGTCACCTCTAAGATCGAGATGCTTGATGAGGTCGAAAACTTCTATGGGCATTTGTATTCCACGAAAACGGCGAGACCAGCGGTTCCTAGCAATGACGACAAAAGAGCCCAGCTCACGCGCCATTACACCGAGGATCTTCCGGACGTTGACCAGGGCGAGATTAGGGCGGCCCTCGAGCAGCTTAAGAACAACAAAGCTCCGGGCGATGACGGCATTACTACTGAACTCCTAAAAGCAGGCGGGGCTCCGGTCCTGAAGGAGCTACAGAGTCTGTTTAATTCCGTCATCCAACAAGGCTCTACACCGGAGGCATGGAGCGGGAGTGCGGTGGTACTGTTCTTCAAAAAAGGGGATAAAACCCTTCTGAAGAACTACAGACCCATCTCACTCCTGAGTCATGTGTACAAGCTGTTCTCGAGGGTCATCACGAATCGTCTCGCCGGAAGACTCGACGAATTCCAGCCACCAGAGCAAGCTGGGTTTCGAAAAGGCTATAGCACCGTAGACCACATCCATACTGTTCGGCAGATCATACAGAAGTCTGAAGAGTACAATCAGCCGCTGTGTATGGCATTCGTGGACTACGAGAAGGCCTTCGACTCTATCGAAACTTGGGCAGTTCTGGATGCTCTTCAGCGATGTCACATTGATGAGCGGTATATAGAGATGCTGAGATGCCTATACAACGCTGCTACCATGACTGTTCAGCTTCAGGACCAAAAGACGAAGCCAATCCAACTGCGCAGAGGGGTGAGACAAGGGGATGTAATATCCCCGAAATTGTTCACTAACGCGTTGGAGGACGTCTTCAAGACGCTGGACTGGACTGGACAGGGTATCAACGTTAACGGCGAGAACATCTCACATCTCCGTTTTGCCGATGACATCGTTGTAATGGCTGAGTCGCTGGAACAACTGGGCGAAATGTTGCACAGCTTAAACGGAGCCTCTCGATGTGTCGGTCTCGGCATGAATCTGGACAAGACTAAAGTCATGTTCAATATGCATGTCATGCCGAGGCCAATATTCGTCGAAGGGTCGGCACTCGAAGTTGTAACGGAATACGTCTACCTAGGGCAGGCAATTCAGCTTGGTAGACACAACTTCGAGAAAGAAGCCAACAGAAGGATCCGTCTGGGCTGGGCAGCATTTGGCAAACTTCGCCGAGTCTTCTCGTCGCCTATACCGCAAAGTTTGAAGACAAAGGTCTTCAACCAGTGCGTCCTGCCAGTCATGACTTACGGTGCCGAGACGTGGACACTGACAGTTGGGCTAGTCCACAAATTTAAAGTCGCTCAGCGAGCTATGGAGCGAGCTATGCTTGGAGTTTCTTTGAAGGATAAAATCCGTAACGAGATTATCCGGAGAAGAACCGGAGTGACCGACATAGCTTGTAGGATCAGTAAGCTGAAGTGGCAGTGGGCTGGCCATGTCTGTCGAAGGACCGATGGCCGTTGGAGCAGACGAGTCCTTGAGTGGAGACCGCGTATCGGCAAACGCAGCGTAGGGCGCCCCCCTGCCAGGTGGACCGACGACCTAAAGAACGTGGCTGGGGGGGACTGGATGCGGAAGGCAGAGGACCGAGCGTTGTGGCGCAATTTGGGAGAGGCCTATGTCCAGCAGTGGACTGCGATAGGCTGAGTTGATTGAGTTGATTGAATGGCAATAGGCTCGCCCCCTATTACATGGGACTATAACATAACTGGGGAAATGTGGATGTACCTACTATAAACCTCTGCCTACCCCTTCGGGGAAATACAGGCGTGATTTTATGTTTTATGTCTATTCTCCTTCTTATATTTCTTATTCTCCTTTTATTTTAAAAAGCATATTATTATTTTATTTAAAAGACAAACTTTATTATACAATACATTACAACAATAATTTATTGCTAATATGCAATATTTACAACACACATGAGGCTTCCTCGCCGCGAGTATTCGTGTGTAAGGTAACAAATTCTCCGGAAAAAATCAACAAAAATTGTACCGCCTTAAAATTCAAATACAAAATAAATCAATAATACAAGAATGTGCGCTTAGGCATTAAAGTATTATTTCTTCACATCGCTGTCATCTGGCATAGCGCCAAGAAGACTGGCAGCGTTGCCACTAGTGTTGCCAGATCCCAAAATCCCGTTGTCTAGAATAAAATAAATAACCAATTGGGCACGGTAGGTATCTGTAAGAATCTGTCAGCAAAGGAAAAAGTGCACGAGGGAAATTAATGAGTGACTGCGGATTTTAACAACTGTTTTGTCTTTTTCTTTTGTTTTGTGTTCTACGTCCAGATTTTTCCGCACCAGTCTCGCTTTTTTTTCATTTAAGTCCCGGTATTTGAAAAGAAACGGATCTGGCAACACCAGTTGCTATGTTGAATGGCAACGTTTATTCTTTGTCCAAGGAACAAGCCAGCTTTATGGTCACGCGAAAAACAAGCCAGCTTTCTGGTGATGCGAAGACTATTGATTTTTAAAATTAAAAAAGCATTAGTAAAGCGAAATTTTATTATTAAAATAGTGTTCACACTCGACGAAGTTTCTCTGAGTAGGGCTTATAAATTAGACATTTCATTATTTTGACGTTTACAAAACAAGTTAGGAACATTCAAATATTTTTTGCAAAATGTATATGCTATCTTTGTAATATACATAAACAATATTATATAATTAAATTGATACTATTAATATTCTGATGTCTCGTTTGAGAGTTTGAATTCATTAACGTCGAATAATTTGGGAGTTTCGAAACATGTTATCAGTCTGTGGCATCGTTGTTTAGGCACGTTTTGTTGTATTTGATGACTTCATTAACATTCAGCCAATATGTACTTCCATTGTAGTAATGAACTCCACTTTATGGAGTAGGTACAATTAGTACCGAAGCAAATGACGTCATATGAAATGACCAAATGGATATTATAATACCTACGTGTATGAGTAATTGAAATATAATTTACGTTTGAAGCTAAAAGTGCGTTACGGTTCTTTGGTCATCAAAGTACCGCAAATTAAAGTCCCGAGGGTCTTAAATATGTATAAGTATCATTAAACCATTCGACGGAGATTTTCTGTGCGTACTCAAACAGATTAAGAGACCGAACCTTTTGGAGCGATTCATAAATTCGCTTAGCCGCACAATTTCGCTCCGTGAATAATAAATAAAGTGTATCACCAACCGCTTGGGTTTGCTCGATATCTACATTGTGTAATTTCAATAGCTCAAAACCGCACACCAGCTGCAAAGATTATTGTAGAAGATTGGTAATTTTTACTTATAAAGTGTGTCACCAACCGCTTGGGTTTGCTCGATATCTACATTGTGTAATTTCAATAGCTCAAAACCGCACACCAGCTGCAAAGATTATTGTAGAAGATTGGTAATTTTTACTTATAAAGTGTGTCACCAACCGCTTGGGTTTGCTCGATATCTACATTGTGTAATTTCAATAGCTCAAAACCGCACACCAGCTGCAAAGATTATTGTAGAAGATTGGTAATTTTTACTTATAAAGTGTGTCACCAACCGCTTGGGTTTGCTCGATATCTACATTGTGTAATTTCAATAGCTCAAAACCGCACACCAGCTGCAAAGATTATTGTAGAAGATTGGTAATTTTTACTTATAAAGTGTGTCACCAACCGCTTGGGTTTGCTCGATATCTACATTGTGTAATTTCAATAGCTCAAAACCGCACACCAGCTGCAAAGATTATTGTAGAAGATTGGTAATTTTTACTTATAAAGTGTGACACCAACCGCTTGGGTTTGCTCGATATCTACATTGTGTAATTTCAATAGCTCAAAACCGCACACCAGCTGCAAAGATTATTGTAGAAGATTGGTAATTTTTACTTATAAAGTGTGTCACCAACCGCTTGGGTTTGCTCGATATCTACATTGTGTAATTTCAATAGCTCAAAACCGCACACCAGCTGCAAAGATTATTGTAGAAGATTGGTAATTTTTACTTATAAAGTGTGTCACCAACCGCTTGGGTTTGCTCGATATCTACATTGTGTAATTTCAATAGCTCAAAACCGCACACCAGCTGCAAAGATTATTGTAGAAGATTGGTAATTTTTACTTATTTTGATCGACGCACCCCGCTCCCTCCGCCCCGCAACTCCGCTGCTACTTCCATAGGATAATAATACGAAGTGTTTCTACGTAGGCATCAGTATTGCGCTCAGCGTCACGTTGTATGAAACTTTTAGACTCGGCATGATACAACTTTTTATTTTTTATTAACCTATATAAAAAATTGTGTAAACCATTCAAATCTCGATTCTTAATAAACTAGTTTCAGGTTTTGAGTTATTTCAATAGCACGTTGTACGTATAACTCTTGTGTAACCGGCAAATTGGTGCTGTTCCCCATTTGTTTCCCACTGCGGGTAGATTGGATTTAGGGCTCATTTCACGCATTGTTAAACGATGAAAGCGATATATTTTACATATGGGTTTCATTAGTTGGTAAACTAAAATTATCTCGATGAGATACAATAAGAACATAATTATATTTGTTTATTTTATTTATCTCAGAAGCCATCATCATCATTTCAGCCGAAAGACGTCCACTGCTGGACATCCCCAAGCATCGCCACAACGACCGGTCCTGCGCCTTCCACGTCCAGCGGATTACCGCGACCTTCACCAGGTCGTCGCCCACCTTACGGGGGGCCTACCCACGCTGCGCCTTCCAGTACGCGATCACCACTTCAGAACTCTGAAGCCATACTAAAATTAAATAATTTAATGGAAAAGTTAAAAAAAAAAAAATATTGTTAATATCGCTTCGCATGCGTAAATAAAATAATTAATATTGCATTGTCATCCAGTTCTGAGCTATGTTTAAAGTTTGGAGTCTCTAACTCATCAGCAAGTTAGTCTAAAATCGATTGCAAAATTTGTACCGAACAGACAGACACGAAGGGAAGCGAGTTAATAAAAACGTGGTAATAAAATTAAAATATGTTGAATACACTTTCTTTTTAAATTGCACGCAGATCCCTTGTAATTTTTCTGTGTTAAGAACGGATTTGCCGAAAAATTAGTAAGTAATTCTTATTTCGCTAACATACATAGACGTATAGCCAGTGACCCGAATATTCAGATGAGGATATTCCTCGCTGTTCATTTATAGAGGGTGCTTCGTAATGAGTGCTGTAGAGATGAGGGGCGGAGTGGGGCTTAATGAACATGTCAGTCAAATCTGATGCGCTCTTTGCGTGCACTGACAAACTCATAATATATTTACACTAAGACTTAGCTACTAGCAGCTGCAGCGACTCCAACACAATTATTCAGCGTAACAGTCTTAACTGATCGTTAGATAGTTGTTGTTTACTTAGCCTTAATCAACAATCATCATCATTATCATTTCAGCCGAAAGACGTCCACTGCTGGACATAGGCCTCCCCCAAGCATCGCCACAGCGACCGGTCCTGCGCCTTCCACATCCAGCGGATTCCCGCGACCTTTACCAGGTCGTCGGTCCACCTTGTGGGGGGCCTACCCACGCTGCGCCTTCCAGTACGCGGTCGCCACTCCAGAACATTACTGCCCCATCGGCCATCTGTTCTGCGAGCAATGTACCCCGCCCACTGCCACTTAATTTTGGGAATTCTTCGGGCTATGTCGGTTTCTTTCGTTCTCCTGCGAATCTCCTCATTTATGATTCGATCAACAATATTCAATAGTTTTATATATTTTTTATTTTCAGTGGTATACATAACAAAAACATTCTAAAGATACAAACAAACTCATCAGAGTTTTACTACACAAACAGGTAAATAAAAATGTAGTTAACATGTTAAGATATTAAACAAGTACAATGAGGGTAGATACCAGATAATAATTAGCTACATTATGAAGGAGTGAACACCGGTGACTGCGCGGGCCGTCTTTAAAAACAAAGTGGTGGTGAGTAGTATTTGTGTTGATACAGGTAGTTCCTACAAATGTAGCAAATTTCTTAAGAATTTATTATACTTATATTAATAATGTTATTAATTGTATTGACTAGTTATTTTTATTCATGGAATCCCTATTGAGAAGAATAAGGGACAGACGAAATTGACCGGACAGTCAAGCACCGAATTAACACAGGATGGTTGAAATGGCGGCAGGTCACGGGAACTACATGTGACTCCCGAATTCCTCTTAAACTGAAGGGGAAAATCTATAAGACCATGATAAGACCTGCTGTCCTGTATGGATCGGAATGTTGGGCTACGAAAGGAATTAATGAAAGGCAAGTGCATGCAGCTGAGATGAGAATGTTAAGAGGAATGTGTGGTGTAACGAGAATGGATAGGATAAGGAATTAATATGTAAGAGGGAGTCTGAAAGTAGCGCCAGTGACAGAGAAGTTAAGTAGCATCAGACTATCATGGTATGGACATGTGATGAGGAGGAATGGGGAGCATGTTACGAGGAAAGTTTTAAGTATGAATGTTGATGGCTATAAGAAAAGAGGGAGACCGAAGAAAATATGGATGGATTGTGTGAAAGATGATATGAATAGAAAGAAAGTAAACACAGAGATGACGGCTGATAGAGATGTATGGAAGAAAAAAACATGCTGCGCCGACCCCAAATAAATTGGGATAAGGGCAGGAGGATGATGGTAAGGGTTTATAAAAATAATAATAATATGGGTAAATTACAAGAAATGTAGTTTTAAAATAAATTTTATGTTTTTTATGTTATTTTATCCCTTAAAGATTTAAAGTACTGTAGCTTAAGAAAACATTTTATACCTTTGTACATACTTTATTGGATTGTCTGATTTTGAATCAATTCAAGGAGGGTTAAATTCTGATTTAGGTGGTATAAAAGTAGCCCCAGTGACAGAAAAATTGAGTAGCAACAGACGGTCATGGTATGGACATGTGATAAGGAGAAATGAAGAGCATGTTACGAGGAAAGTTTTAAGTATGAATGTGGATAGCTGTAAGAAAAGAGGCAGATCAAAGAAAACATTTGCGGATTGTGTGAAAGATAATAATAATAAAATAATAAATTAATTTTCCAAAAAAGTTGTACAAAAACACTTCTTACAGATAACATGACTTATCAATATAACTAGAAATAAGAGTGGTTTGATGAATTCTGGGATGATTATGAATAGAAAGAAAGTGAACACTATGATGTCGGCTGATAGCAATGTATGGAAGAAAAATAGAAGCTTCGCCGACCCCAAATAAAGTGGGAACAAGTGCCCTTAGGCAAGAGGATGATGATGATGATGATTAATGATGGTGATGATGATGATGACGATGTGCGTACTTTATTGGACTGTCTGATTTTATATCTATTTGTGTACTGTTATAATAATAAAGACCTTTAAATAACAGAAACGAAAAAAATTAAAATTGCATTACATCCCAACGAGCAACTGCAGCGTCTCCAACAAAATTATTCAGCTCAATGATATTTCAGCAACTGAAAACTAACTTACCTACCAAGTTTTCGCTTCGCTTCAAAATAATCTCTATTCACTTCTACAACACAAACTTGCAAATTATAACAAATAGATTCACGCTAGAAGTCCACATTTCTCTCTGTTAATTAAAAGTCTCACAAAAATTTAGAAATAGTTTTTCGTCTCGTTAGAAACAAGTGAAACATGATTATATACGTGATTATTTTTTAAACTTGAAAATTTAATTACCCTTTTAGTAGACACGCTCTATATATTTAAAAGGCTTCCCTAATTGGACGCTGAATTACTAAAATTTTACTGTAAGTGGAATTTATTTTGACGTGTTTGCTACGCCGTAGCATTTCGTAGCAGAGCGACAGAGACAAACGGTTTGCCCAGAGGAGGCCCTCCGTCGAGAATTCACTAATGATGTACTTGTCGCTGTTAGCCATGGGCCCTTTGAAAGTAATAATTACTTAGTCTCCTTCGTTTCTCTTTTCACAACTCGTAGACTGTCGGAAATGTCGAACGTGTCCGTAGCTTGTGTTTGAAGCGTTGTTTAATGGCTTTATGAACTGACTTTGCCTGGCATTCTGCTTCAAGTCATTATACTTCGAGTATTGATTAACTTTTGTTATCTACACGTACCGAGTTATTTCTCTGCCAAAATTAATCAAAACCTGTGTGGTAGCTTAGCTATACAAACGATTGGTGATTGGTGATTGTTGTTCATCTTCCCGGAATAAAAAGCCTGTTAATCCGGGTTATGCTCCATCTGTTTGCTAATATTCATGCAAATCCGTTCAGCCTTTACAGCGTGATTGAATAACACAAACCAGCATCCAAACATCTTCACAAACTTTCAATTTTATAACATTAACTAGGATATATACCTAATTTTTTTGTCAAGACAATCCCTTATAAGACTGATTTGGTACTGTAAGCTGATCAAAATTAGCACAAACACCATCAATCTACTGTTATTTATTAAGGAGTTTCGTTGTTTACCTTCCTAATCTAAATCATCAGATCAGCTATTACTGTAATATTGTGTTGTCATAGGGTTTACATGGTTGGAGTGCTGGCCAGAAAACCTCCACGTGTGTCTGACGGCTGCTTGTCCCTCTGGACACGTCTGGAGGGAACGGCAGTTGTTAGGCTGGTGCATCCTGGGTACGGACAATAGAATCCTTTCGAGGGATTAACCTTCGGGGGATCTTATTGCCTGTGGCAAATATTCAGGTACGGGAGGGGCCCATGTGGGCCGAAGGGGAGTTGATCCACGTGTCCCTCTAATGTCAGCAGAGGGCACAGTGGAGGAGTAGGGGCGGGCCCGGTGTGCACTCGCCCTGCCACTGGGCAGGCAGTGGGGGGATTATCCTTCCCTGCTCCCGTCGATCTCGTAACCCCAGGAGTGCCCGCTGAGTAGTGTTCTCGCGCCTCTTGGGACCGCGAGGGTCTTGACTTCACCGCCCGGACCGCGAGGAAGAAAACTTCTATAAAAAATTACGGGAGGATGGGCCCTGCGAGCAGCAGACTCGGGGTAGTCTGCTGCCCGACCAGCAGCTGGCGTAGCTAGTGTAGTTGGCGCAGCTGGTAAAGGCCCTTGAGATGAGGTGGCGTGCAGTGTTCCGTGTGCGCCACCTAGGCGGGTGCGGCCAACGTTAGGCCGCACGTGGAGAAGGGGCTCGCCTGCTTGTGGCGGGCCGGGACCTGTCGGGGGTGGTTGTGTGAATACTCACGGGTAAGGTAGTTGAAGGAGCACCGTGGTGGTTTTAGTCGGTAAGAGTCCGACACTGGCTCCGCCTACCCCGGGTGGAGTGCGTCCATGAGGATTTCCCCAGGGCAAAAAAAAAAGAAAAAAAATGGGTTTACATGGTTACCAAATTTCAGTCAATTCTAATAATGGTAACTCAAAAGCTTCTTGCAAGATTTTTCCCAAAAATACTAACACTCTAACACACTAACAAGTGAAGTAGAAAATAAAAACTGGTAAAAAGTGTATATTATATCAGTTTGGATATATGGATAATAAACGAAACACTTTTTATTTCAACCTCCTTGTTACATAGATTAAAAATGCTAATGGATTCTTGAATACAGATTCTTATAAATTCACTTTATAATGATTAGTCTTGGAACTTACCTTAGTAGTAAAGGTAGTAAGTGAGTGTGTGTAATCTGGGAAGGTTAATTACGGCTTACGCATTCGAGAATTCGATGAATATTCAGTTTTAGGCTAACACCTTGCCAGACTACGTATAATTCGCATGATCGCTCCTAAAATCTATGCGTACTTACTTTATGTAGAAGAACTGCGTATAATTTTTGTAAGTAAGAAGAGATATATTTTAATATTATTCAAGTAAGAATCAAGAAGAACGTTAGTAATAAAATTGTACTGCTTATCACTATTCCTGCTTCTATCATAAATGCGATGGCTTTTATGTTTTTTGTTTGTTTGTTTGACCTTAAATCACGCTGAAACGGCTGAATGGATTTAGATAAATATTGGCACACAGATAGACCATATCCACAGTTAATAAATAAATACATTTTATCGACAGACTACGGGAGCGAAGCCGCGGGCGTCAGCTATACAATGTTTAGTTATTTAAGTGTTGCATGCTGTTAACTGAGACAATAAACCTTATTCTTTCTTCTATACAACGTGTTGATCTGTATTCGTGCCATATTTAAGAAGGTGACTATTTCACGGATACTGAACATGAATCATAGAAAAAATCAATACAAAAATTTATTTTTTGTTTAACTACTATTTGTAAACAAACAAATACCCTACGTGTGTCGCGTGCGACACAAAAACTATGGGTGCGAAACCACCTAAACAATTTGTAGGTATTTCCACTCTTTGACAGTGCCACCGATGACTTATTTTCAGTCATTCGGGATTTATTCTCAAACCCTCGCTATGTTTCTAAGTAAAAATGTTGGTATTAAATAATCTTAGAATTTTTCAAGTATTTTTAGATGACTAAGCAGATTATTTACCAGTTGCTCTAGAAATATGGCAGATCAACAACTTGTATAAAAAAACGAACAAATCTTTTCGAGCTGTTTTTGCACGAATTCCATCTGAAAACCAAAGCCAGGCATTCAATAGTATTTTAAGCCCTTCTCCTTCTGAGATGAACTCTAGTTTTAAGAGTAATTGCTTTTTAATTTACAAAAATAAATTATAACCTGGATCAGCGATTCCTAAAGTTGGTTCTGTGGAGCCCCGGGTTCCGTTAAAGGGAAGCCAAGGTTCCACGAACAAGTAAAAAACATCACATAGCCTTAATTAATGTAATTACCTACTTCGACAAAAAATAATATTATACATTTCTCTGTCATAATAATAAAGTCCCAGCACAATTTTTTTTAAAGTAATTTAAAAAAAACTTTTCAAATTTAAATTTCAGAATACATTCCATTTTGTGGCGGGAAAATCACGTTCATTACATACAACGGGCCAACGCAGAACATAAAATAAATATTATTTCGAAATGGGATATTTCACCAAGATAATTCATATTATAATTGTAAAATCTGCGTACGAATGGAACGTTCATAAATAAAATGATCATGACAGTGGGAATATAATGATGTTTTTATACCAATATTTATTTTAAATGCTAATTTTATGTAAGTGTATGTAAATTAAAGTGATATTATAGAACTAAAAATCCGTACAGAATCAGAAACAGTCTTTCACGAATTAACATAATTATCATATTAGGCATCTTGCTTATGTAGTTTTTTTTTTTTTTTTTTTTTCAATTTTTCTTCTTCTTTTTATATTTATCGTGCGCTGTTTAGAAGAACAACATGGTTACACGAGTTATGGTTCCGAAACCACTCTGTCATTAGTTCACTTGACAGCTGTCTCGCGAATACGCGTAAATTTTATCCAAAGACATTTGTATACTGACGATTTTATCAACGGTTTCATCTCGGACGAATAAAAAAGGCGGACGGAATCTCGCTAAACAAAGACTGAATCACTTGAAATTTTCCTAAACCCACTTTAATTTCGAAAGCATTTTAACACACCATCAGATTTATACTGTTATTTTATTTGTACCGTCACACTAGATTTTTTGCGTAATCGCGGCATTTTGGCATACTATGGATGTGAATGTGTGCGTCCGGCCGTAAGTTAATACTATGGATGCTTTACTTATTGTTTAGCGAGATTTCGTCCGCCTTTTTTATTCGTCCGAGTGTTGCAACAACTGAATTTGGAACATGCTGCCTATATGATATCGCGTGTCTATTTATTGACGTCGTTGTTCTTATGTAATTTTATAAGCCTCTTTTTATCAGCTCACTGTTCTAGTTCGGTTTTCAGGTAAAATAATGTGGGTAATTATAGTTAGTTAATTACTATTGGATTTTTATATCAGTTGAAGCTTGGAATTATCACAAAATTACTCCCATCCTATGATTGGTTCACATTTCAGTAAATTACTGTTAGTATATTACTCCGCCTATAATAATGTTTTGATGTACAAAAGAAATACAATTTTCTTTATCCCTAAATGAGAAATCCGTGTAAACTACGAAATTACGTTAAGCTTATTATTTTAAGCTTGTTCGCACCGGCCGGGCGGCCGAGCCCGCGTTTCACCCATTTACTAACTAAGTAACTATATCAATTTATTAATTATAGTTAAGATCTAACCGACGGCAAACCGACCATTCTGATATAAAGTAATATTGGAAACAATTTCATGCAAATTGGAAGACCTCAAGATGTTTAACAACCATTTGCAAAGTGAATGTATAATCGAGAGCGGTTTTATATAATTATTTCTGGGACTAAGTTCCAAATGTTGATTTAGATTAGGTAGATTTAGTACAAATTCGTTGATTTATTATTCTCATCTTTTTCTTAGAAGGTGGTTTAAAGTAAACCCTAAAAAAACACAAGTGTTAAATTTAAATTCCAATATCTTCATATTTCTGCACTTTATATTCGTATACGTCACATATGGATTTGATGAGAGGCCTTAACAATGAAAATCATATAAATTGATGAATGAGAATAATTAAAGCTGAAAATGGAAACTCTGAAAGCGTGGGCTTTATACAAAATAACTATCGCAATAAATCATTATTTTCGGGACATATATTTTATTGGAAAAAGCAGTCGTTCAAATAGACACGAGCGATGCGCAACGTGATATTTTTATAAGGCGGCTTTCAATTTACCTGTGCTAGGTCCTAAATTTAGAGGAAAAAAAAGCATTTATATTCGTAGTACCAAAGACATTTCTATACTGACGTCGTAGTACAGCCACACGTTTCTGAGTGAACGATCACGAGCACGACACGAAATCCCGTCGGAGTATGTTCGGAATTCAAATAAGCAACCAAATATCAGTGGCGTCTTGATATTTGCGAATCAAACAGATCCACACAGCGCCCACTTCGTGTTTTCTGATTGGCCAAATCACGAGTGTTTCTTGTGTTCTTAGCTTTTTCCCTTGTGCCTGTAACCGATGGAGATACGAAAACCTGCCCCCCTAGCCAAGTTGATAATCTACAATCGTCAACGCTATAGAAAACAATCAAAATGTATGGGAATGGAGATATTATCTCAACGAATGACTTTTTCGTTGAGATATGTCATTCCCATACATTTTGATTGTTTTCTTTTAGCGTTGACGATTGTAGATTGTCAACTTGGGTAGAATAGAATAGAATAGAATAGAATAATTTTATTTCTCAGTATATGGTAGGTACATTGATATCTTACGACATATATGGTGTCACATATACTACCATTGCTGGTGTAGAAATATTAAGTAGGTTCATTACAGGATTAAATAACATTATTATAATATTAAATTTAGCATTTTGGATTACAATTATTTTAACAGATTAATAGACTTACACTCATATTAGGGGGGCTGATTCTTCCTACGACGACACAACGAGAATGTCATCACTAAAGTAATGCAACTTTACATCACATTGCCTACGCAGCAATGTTGATATATCAATTTTGTTTGAATTTATTATAGTTTTAGAACTCCTTTGCAAAAGAGCTCATCCGGGGAAAACTACTGCCATACCTCTTTTCTGCCGCCAAACAGTAACGCTTGCATTGCTGTGTTCCGATGAAAAAGTTACAGGCACGGTTGTTGGTAGATTGGGGGTTTTTTTTCGCAATTTAGGGGAAAAAGTCGTTCTTGGGGAAATTTTGGGGATTGAAATTATTAAACATGTATATTTTATTATATGTATAATGTACATAGGTATTTATCTATTTTTATTACATGTAATTATAAGTCCGTAGTACGAAACATATTTTACTACTTTACTGGTGCATCTACCTTATTCTTTGTCTCTGCATTACCCTAAGGTTGTCTGGTAGAGAACGCCTATGGCGTTAAGACCGCCTTTGTACCCAGATGTACATAAAGAATTAAATAAATAAATAAATATGGGGAAAATTCAGAAGCTCCATCTAACAACCCTGGTTACAGGTGCCGGTGAAATTACAATCACCTTAGACTTTCCATCTTCATATCTCAGTTTGACGAAAGGGACTTACAATACCATTTAGGCAACAACCTAGATGGTATTGCACTTGTTATAATCAAAGGCTTAACCACAGAATATCAAATAGTATTATCGTAGCTTAACATCAGGTTTAGCTCGTTTATTCGCTATTCAATAACATAAAAACATACATGTTTGTATACATACATACACTTATGAAATTTTGTACATTTGCTTAGAAGCCCTAATAGATTATCATATGTTAATATTTTGCAGTTCCAATAATATTACATACATACGTGTCGAATTGATAACCTTCTTCTTTTTGAAGTCGGTAAAAATAATGTCGCTATAAAATAATAAATTGTTTTTCACGAATGTAATCAAAACAATCACAGATGCTACAGAAATGATTAAATTAGCCGCAATCACTGGAACCGCCGTAAATCTGGTAAAGTTCAAAGGCAACCAAACGAATTGATTTATTATGCACTTGTTTACGATTCGAACAAATTCGCATTGTAATGGCTGGCGCAGGAGGTAATAAAAACACACCGAGTGGCCACTAAACGGCAGACCTTATTACCTGTCATTATGCCCTACAAAATAGAATAGTTATCTATTTACTGCGTGGGTTAACGGGTTCAAGGAATCTCTCGTGGGGCTTGCTGTCACGTACACGGTTTGGCACGCTCTAACGACCACGGCCCTGCGGTACATATTGTACTCACAACAAATTGATTGCAATCTAACGAAGGACAAAGTCAATTGAACTATTCAATTAAGCATTGTTTAGATCTAGACTATACGCGACTGAGACGTGGACGCTGCGGGAAATTGAAACGAAGAAGATAGATGCTCTGGAGAAGAGGTGCTGAAAAGCTTGGGATGTCGTGGACTCAGTATCGAAAAAATGTCTCCATACTCCAAGAACTCGGCATCAAGCGACTTTGCTACGATCCCGCATTCTAAATTTTTTCCGCCATGTCTCGCGGCATTTTTAACCGACGAAAAAAAGGAGGAGGTTCTCAATTCGACGCGTATATTTTTTTTATGTATGATCACGCATAACTTTTTACAGAAAGGTCTGATTTTGATGATTCTTATTTTAATGGATAGGGTATATCTCGAAGTTGGTCCCATTTAAATTTCAAAATCAAAATCCACCCCTAAGGGTAGTAAAACAGAGGATGAGTGTTTGTTCACCCACTGAATTCTTACCTGTTAACCGATTCTGTTGAAACTTGACACACATAAATATAGTTTTATACACTACGACAATGGAGACCTGGAGTTGGATTTTAACCACAAAAAAATTAAAAATTAAACTTTTTAACAAAAAATTGAACCGACGAAAACAGAAACTGAAAAGCGAAAAATAACTAATTATGAGTCGGCGCCAAACAACCAATCAACGAAGATCATTAAATTACTTTAAATAAATAATAAAAACAACGTCACATCAAATACAACGTAAAATTTTCAACGATAAACAATAACTTTCCAAAAATGCGTTCTCCGCTCGGCCACTTGCAACTTGCACTCACTTTGCTTGTTAAAAGTTCTGTTGGTGCCGACTCATAATTAGTTATTTTTCGCTTTTCAGTTTCTGTTTTCGTCGGTAAAATTTTTTATTGAAAAGTTTTATCACGACTCTATAAAGAACCTTGTCGTACAGGGCAGAATAGAGGGCTCAAGAGTGCACGGAAAGCCTCCAATGCGATGGACTGATTTAATTAAATCTGCCTTGGGTCGGCCATTACATTAATGCACCACACTAACCGAAAGCAAGGAAGGGTGGCGAGGCATTGTGAAGCGAGCTACAGCAGCCCCCGGCAACAGTACATGATGGCCACGACCGCTCTGTCAAGAGCAAAACGACGAAGAAGGACCGACGACCGGTTCCCATTCTTCAAGTCCATCCAAAGGTTTTCTGGAAGAGATTGCCTTGTGCGATAAGACCGCCAATAGTACTTACATAACCAATGTGTAAAATGCTGTCTTTGTTTTCGTTTGGTGTATGTACAGTCGACTGCATGACAGTGGTAACACTTCAATTCGAAAACCGCCCTTACTGCTTACGAAATAAAGATGCTGCTAATGTCAAAGTGTTACCACCGACGTGCGGTCCACTGTACAATAATAAATAATAATAAATAAATACGAAGATCTAGACAACTGGACTATTTTGGTACAGCTCTTAGCCTTATGTGTCTTTTTTTTTCTAAAGTTTGTGTCATCAGGATTAAATTATTAATATAAAAAAGTATAAGTCGAACTATCATAAATAGGTAGCAAGGGTTTGTTTTATTTGGACGCCTTTTTTGTTCAAAATTGAAAACTGAATGTGGTATGAGGAAGCTTGTTCGTCTAATCAATAAAATCTTTGTAGCTTTATTAAAATCAAAGTTCTATTAAACCTTTAACCTATAACGGGTATGCAAATCCTACGCCTATTTTCCTGGAAGATTAACATGATATTTGATAGAAAAACAAGCTACACCTACGTATATTGTACACCTACGTTCTTATTTAATACCAGTTCCAACCTAGGCCGTATAAAAATTTGATTAAATTTCTCAAAGAAAAACTTTGATACTAAAAACTATAATTTTGTTTTAGTTAGTTCATCATTAAAATATTTAAACGGGGCAAGTTCTTAAATAGTTTTTTTTATAAAGCTGTGCAAGCGGCTTCGCCCGCGTTCTATTAAAAATATAGCCTTTATTACTCCTGTTTAAAGTAGTTTTCTAATGGCAAAGAATTATTTCAGTCGAGCGTGTTTGAAGTCTTCACACAAAGTGTCGCATCACCGGTGGCGTAGGTTAACTATACTGTTAGAGGCCCGTGGCAAACTCATCACATCTAATAAATTTTACTAAATTTTGTATTAAATGTTATGATCCTCCTGTGCTCGCGCCCGTCACGGGCTTGGGGCCCCCTCCGACCAGAAGAAATGATGTGGTTGCCGCACGGGGTGAAGGGGCTCGCCTACTAGTGGCGAGCCGGGACCTACCGGGGATGGGTGGGAGAATAAAAGTTTCCCACGCCCCCGACCAAGTGTCGAAAGGAACACCGTGGTGGTTTTTAGTCGGTAAGAGTCCGACACTGGCTCCGCCTTCCCCGGGTAAAGTGCGTCCATAAGGATTTTCCCCACGGAAAAAAAATGATTAACGCCTAAAATTAATATCCTATCTATCCACGATTTGCCCTACTAGAGATAGAAATTTGACATAAGCTCCATACAAAATATGTCTTATTATCTTACCATATTGTTACGCCACTGCGCATCATATCACACTTAATCACACAACCATAAAAATAAACTTTGAATTATTAATAAACTAATAACAAACAAACTTTTTAAAAACAAGCTTTTAATGAACCATAAAGTAATTAATATGACTTACAAAATACACATAAACAAATAACTTTAATTGAGGAGATTGATTTTTTTTATTGAGGAGAAAACCAACACCATAGTCAAAACATTGCAGGAACTGTCTCGAAAATTCTTTCCGCCGCAGCGTGGAAGCAAGATGCCCAAGCTTTCGACTGAGACTCTCGATCTGATGAGGAAAAGACGGGAAATGTCAGCCGCGCATTCGTTTTCATCAGATAATAGGTCCTTAAACCTACAGATTAGGAAGCTGATGCGACGTGACCTCCGCCGCTCCAACACCCGCGCCGTTGAGGCTGCGATTGAGCAAAATAGGGGGTCGAAAGTTTTCGCTCAGCAGCTAGGGAGGACCCATCTGATGAAACTGAAAGCCGCGGATGGCAAAATTGTCACCTCTAAGATCGAGATGCTTGATGAGGTCGAAAACTTCTATGGGCATTTGTATTCCACGAAAACGGCGAGACCAGCGGTTCCTAGCAATGACGACAAAAGAGCCCAGCTCACGCGCCATTACACCGAGGATCTTCCGGACGTTGACCAGGGCGAGATTAGGGCGGCCCTCGAGCAGCTCAAGAACAACAAAGCTCCGGGCGATGACGGCATTACTACTGAACTCCTAAAAGCAGGCGGGGCTCCGGTCCTGAAGGAGCTACAGAGTCTGTTTAATTCCGTCATCCAACAAGGCTCTACACCGGAGGCATGGAGCGGGAGTGCGGTGGTACTGTTCTTCAAAAAAGGGGATAAAACCCTTCTAAAGAACTATAGACCCATCTCACTCCTGAGTCATGTGTACAAGCTGTTCTCGAGGGTCATCACGAATCGTCTCGCCGGAAGACTCGACGAATTCCAGCCACCAGAGCAAGCTGGGTTTCGAAAAGGCTATAGCACCGTAGACCACATCCATACTGTTCGGCAGATCATACAGAAGTCTGAAGAGTACAATCAGCCGCTGTGTATGGCATTCGTGGACTACGAGAAGGCCTTCGACTCTATCGAAACTTGGGCAGTTCTGGATGCTCTTCAGCGATGTCACATTGATGAGCGGTATATAGAGATGCTGAGATGCCTATACAACGCTGCTACCATGACTGTTCAGCTTCAGGACCAAAAGACGAAGCCAATCCAACTGCGCAGAGGGGTGAGACAAGGGGATGTAATATCCCCGAAATTGTTCACTAACGCGTTGGAGGACGTCTTCAAGACGCTGGACTGGACTGGACAGGGTATCAACGTTAACGGCGAGAACATCTCACATCTCCGTTTTGCCGATGACATCGTTGTAATGGCTGAGTCGCTGGAACAACTGGGCGAAATGCTGCACAGCTTAAACGGAGCCTCTCGACGTGTCGGTCTCGGCATGAATCTGGACAAGACTAAAGTCATGTTCAATATGCATGTCATGCCGAGGCCAATATTCGTCGAAGGGTCGGCACTCGAAGTTGTAACGGAATACGTCTACCTAGGGCAGGCAATTCAGCTTGGTAGACACAACTTCGAGAAAGAAGCCAACAGAAGGATCCGTCTGGGCTGGGCAGCATTTGGCAAACTTCGCCGAGTATTCTCGTCGCCTATACCGCAAAGTTTGAAGACAAAGGTCTTCAACCAGTGCGTTCTGCCAGTCATGACTTACGGTGCCGAGACGTGGACACTGACAGTTGGGCTAGTCCACAAATTTAAAGTCGCTCAGCGAGCTATGGAGCGAGCTATGCTTGGAGTTTCTTTGAAGGATAAAATCCGTAACGAGATTATCCGGAGAAGAACCGGAGTGACCGACATAGCTTGTAGGATCAGTAAGCTGAAGTGGCAGTGGGCTGGCCATGTCTGTCGAAGGACCGATGGCCGTTGGAGCAGACGAGTCCTTGAGTGGAGACCGCGTATCGGCAAACGCAGCGTAGGGCGCCCCCCTGCCAGGTGGACCGACGACCTAAAGAACGTGGCTGGGGGGGACTGGATGCGGAAGGCAGAGGACCGAGCGTTGTGGCGCAATTTGGGAGAGGCCTATGTTCAGCAGTGGACTGCGATAGGCTGAGTTGATTGAAATAACTTTAATATTTAAAAAAGAAAAGAAAAAGGAAGTTTCACGCCTCAAGCTTTTAAGAAAATATTAAAGTTATTTGTTTATGTGTATTTTGTAAGTTATATTTAGTATTTTTTGGTTTAACGACGCTTGTTTTTAAAAAGTTCTTTATTCTTATTTTATTTTTAATAGGTTTAGTCTTAATCTATCTCACCAAACCAATAATGTTACCATCTCTCAGCCAACAACTCATTGAGACAAATCTAACGAGCCCAAACACGATGTGTCTACGTTAACTACAGCGGAGATTCTCTACCACATTCCGGCTCCATCATCAGATCATATGTGTCGTGAATATCGGTAGTGTACCTTTCAGTCAATTCTGATAACGGGAACAGGCTCAAAAGTTACTTGCAAGATTTGATTAAATTCTAACACAGCGAGTTAAGGCGCTACTAAGAAGTTACGTAGCACACTCAGCTAAGTTTGCAAGCTCCAGAATTTACTATAAAATTAACAAAACTCTGAAGTTTCGCTCCTTAAACAGACGCGAATGTAAAACTAAAGTAAAGAAGTGGCTATTCACATTAGATTACGAAGACACAGAATTATTTTTGAGCTGACTTTATGATATATCAGTAAACACAAATTCACATTACATAATCATACACACATCCTCAAATACCCTCCACATAAACACACACACTCATATTTTTCAAAAGATTAATTAATATCTACAACATTTTATAATTTTACAAATTGACAGTTTTAATCTACTACTATTATAAAATTGTTAAATGTCAGTTGTCTGTTTGTTTGTTTGTTTGTTCCAGCATCACGATAAAACTACTGGACCGATTTTGTTGAAACTGTTTGTAACTAAAAACTTACGATTTAACTTAAAAACTGGTATGTATTTTACCTCGCTACGATGACGGGAACCGGTGATTATTAATTATATTTTTCTACAACATTTTGCATACAATAAGGCGCTCATATCCAAAGAGAATATAACCACTACGTTTACTCATATCCAGCTGTCATTCGCACGCATGCGCTCTAGCGCGCGCTTCCATAGACAAAATACGGCTGCTAAAGAAATTGCATTAAAAACATTATGGTCGGGCCTAATTGTACTGTGTAGAAAAAAAAAATCCTGTCGTAGTCGTAATGTAGGGTGGCACCATCTTGGAAATGCACTCTTTTGAGCCAAACGAAAATCAGAATCTTTCGACTTACAGACAAGGACTGGAAGCTACCTCTAAATTGCGATTTCTCAAATTTTTTGTATGAAAAGCAATAAAATTATGTTAGAATTACCTAAATGTTGTAATATTGTATCCATCTTAATCTTAACTATTATAAAATTGTAAATGTCTGTTTGTTTGTTTGTTTGTTCCAGCATCACGCTAAAACTACTGGACCGATTTTGATGAAACTTTTTTTGTTTGAAAGCTGATGATGACCTAAAACTGGTATGGGTTTTGAGAAAGAAAGAAAGACAGAAAAAAATTAATTCGTCGGGTGCGTCAGACAGAATCGAAGCTTCTACGCATTTATTTGCACGAGCGAGCGGTTAGTAATGTACGATGATGGATGGATGGATGGCTGGATGGCTGGATGAGTGAGTGAGTGAGTGAGTGAGTGAGTGGGCGAGCGGGCGATTGGGCGAGTGGGCGAGTGGGTGAGTGGGTGAGTGGGCGAGAGGTAGGTGAGAGGTGGGCGCGAGGTAGGCGAGTGGGCGAGTGGGAGAGAAGGCGAGTGGGCAAGTGGGTGACAGGCCAGTGGGCGAGTAGGTCAGTGGGCGAGTGAGCGAGTGGGCATGTGGGCCAGTGGGCCAATGGGCGAGTGGGAATTTGGGAGAGTGGGCGTGTGGGTGAGTGGGCAAGTGGTGGGCGATTGGGCGATCGGACGAGTGGGCGACTGGGCGAGTGGTGGGTGAGTCGGCGAGTGAGAGAGTGGGCGAGTGTGTGAGAGGTGGGCGCAAGGTGGGCCCGATGTGGGCAAGTTAGCAAGTGGGTGACAGGCCAGTGGCCGAGTGGGCCAGTGCGCGAGTGGGCGAGAGAGTTGACCTGTGGGCGAGAGGGCGAGAGGTGGGTGAGTGTGTGAGTGGGCGTGTGGGCGTGTGGCGAGTGGAAGAGTGGGCGTGTGGGCGGGTGGGTGAGTGGGCGAGTGGGCAAGTGGGCGAGTGGGAGAGTGGGCGAGAGGTGGGCGTGTGGTGGGCGAGTGGTCGAGTGGGTGAGTGGGCAAGTGGGTGACAGGCCAGTTGACGAGTGGGCGAGTGGGCGAGACAGTGGGCGAGTGGGTGAGTGAGTGTGTGAGTGGACTGAGACTGGGACTGGGACTAAGACGAACTGAGATAGAGTGGACTGAATCGGACTGGGTCGGGCTAGATCGGACTGGATCGGACTGAATCGGACTAGATCGGGCTGGATCGGACTGGATCGGACTGGATCGGACTGGACAGGACTTTGCACGTGGCTTCACTCCGTGGTTCTTCAATTCATCCTACAGGAATCGTTTTCTTTTTTCATAAAATGCATACCTGTTTACAAGTCTAACCCGTAGTTTTTGCGTGATGCTTGAATAAACAAACAAACAGACATTTACAGTTTTGTAATAGTTACCGGAAAACATCTAATTATTAACAGGATCTGTCACGGGGGGATACCAGTCTCTAACGCGAGCGGAGCCGCGGGTAAAAGCTAGTATTTTATAATTTTAATATTTTACTTACGTGATAAAGATCATCATAATTAATTATTATTGCATGTACCAAAAAGCAGCACTACATCCTATTATATTTAATAATATGTTAAACACGGGCAGTGCCTAAGGAATGGAAAACCTACTGACCTCCAAGATACAGGTACTTCCTAGTTTGGGGGTCAGCAGATCCTTGTTAGCGAACTTTAACAATTGCCTTGAATGTATAATTTACCTAATTAACTTTGTAAAAAAATGTTGTGTGGCTGAGTCAATCAAATTATTATTATATTATATTACTAAGTGGCGCCCCCATCAGTACAAAAATAATTACTCACTGAGTACATAATTTATCAAATATTCGTTTTATAGTTCGCTGTAGTTATAGATAGAAAAAGTGCCAAAAGTGGCCGTTTTTTTTACTTTCTGCCCTGTTCGGGATTACATACTGGACTTGACAACATTAATTATCACCGTTCATATTAGGGTATACTTATTACTGAATTTTTATTTTATTTAATAAATATTAGTGGCGAATTGTTGTTTATGACGCGGTGTTTCTATAAAAATGGAGCCGTAGGTGGTATCACACGAGTATTTTATCACCTAGTTTTGTGCAGTTTCATACATTACTTTATCTACACTCATCTAAATACCAGGCCCCTCAGAAAGTATTGCGAAAAAAAGTTTTTATATATGGGAGACTGGCCAGTTATAATGTTTTTCGAAAATATGATTATTTATAAGTAAAAATAAGTAAGTTCCAATTTCAAAATTTCCCTCCACATTTTTTGCGAGTTAATTCAAAGTATTGTGTCTCACTGAAATATGGATCTGCGCCGGGAACATTTTAGAGCTATGATTTTATACGATTTCAAGTGTCGCCTGAAACCGGATGAATCGTACGATAGACTTCAAATGGCATTCATGGATGAAGGCCCTTCCAAGGCAACCGTGTATCGTTGGTATAACGAATTCAAGCGCGGTCGACCAACTTTGGGGGATGACGAAAGAAGCGGTCGCCCTTTGACGGCTGTTACCGAAGAAAACGTGCTAGCAGTGAAAAATTTAATCCAAGACAATAAGCGAATTACATATCAGGAGATTCAACACATATTGAAGATTGGATCGGGAAGCGTTCACGAGATTCTACACAGCCATCTTCGCGTGAGGAGGATAGTATCACGCTGGGTGCCGCACAACCTCACCGATGCTCAGAAGCAGGCCCGGGTGGAATGGTGCCGTGATATGCTTAACAAATTTGAAGCAGGCTCGTCTCGGCGTGTTTACGACATCGTTACAGGTGATGAGTCCTGGATTTATCAATACGACCCAGAAACCAAGCGCCAGTCGACTGTTTGGGTGTTTCAAAATGAGCCAACGCCTACCAAAGTGAAGCGATCTAGAAGCGGGGGTAAGATTTTGATCGCTAGCTTTTTTAATTTGACTGGCCACTTGGTATCAATTCCCTTACGGGATCAAAGAAGCATTAATGCCGAATAGTATACTACCAAATGTTTGCCAGAAGTTTTCTCTGTTATAAGCAACAAGCGACCAAACACAGGGCTCCGCGGGCTACTGCTCCACCACGACAATGCACCTGCGCACACCGCACTCAAAACGAGGGACTTCCTGGACAGCACGCCAGTCAAACTCCTGGGTCACCCTCCTTACAGCCCTGATCTAGCACCGTGTGACTTCTTTTTATTCCCAAAAATAAAAAATCAGCTCAAAGGGATACAATTTTCGTCGCCGGAAGATGCGCTGGCTGCGTTCGAGCAGGCTGTAAACGAGGTGTCTGCGGCGGACTGGAAAAAGTGTTTTGAAAACTGGTTTAGGCGCATGAATCTTTGTATAGAGGCTGGTGGAAAGTACTTTGAAAAGATTTGATAAAAATATATGTACGTATAGAACAATTTTTTTTAGTTTCGCAAAACTTTCTGAGTGTCCCACGTAATAGATATCTATTTTAAATAAAAGACAGAAGTTCCTAAGTTTTGATAAGATTGTCGTAAGTTTTTCTTGATTTTCCTGGTAAAAGATTGTTGGTCATTTTCGTTGATGCTTCCAGAATGTTAGGTGGAGTGAAATTCTTCACAGTATCACTGCTGTTGTCACACATTTTTGCCCAGAATAAAACTTTAACCTTACAAATACAGAATAATAACGAAAATATGTGACGCAGACATGGTTTCCGAGGCTGTCGACAGCTTCACAGTAGTAACACCAATGTGGAGCAACGCAAGGAGCGCCTAAACGAAAGCAAGTAGTGAGCCGAAAAGATTTTATCCAACATAGTGCCTAAGTTGGGTGACTGGAGAGTCTGAAGCCACAGTCCCGACTCCCATCTGCCCACAGCCAGGAGACAGGCTCGTACAGCAGTATTGACTGACGTACTTAACAGAGAAATTCGTGTCAAGTTGCAGAGCGGCTCGTCCCCGCTGTCTTGTCTCTGCAAAGACGGTTTGAAGGGCAAAACCGCATTTACATAGACAAGCCATCTTCCAAGCGTTCACACTACCTCAAAATCAACCAGTGCGGATGCTCGAATTTTCCTGGTTAGTTTCTCAGTACTGTGGCCCGACGACAGGACAGTTTTTCTCTTACATTTTACAGCAAGCTAAGAGAACCAGGAAATGAAACCTTCATTTCCTGGTTCTCTTTTCTTGTAATTAAGTTGTAAAAAGGAAATATTTGTACTTAATCTGAATAAAAGTTGCCCCAAAAATAATTTGAATATCGTTTTCTTTGAACTTGGCACTGCTATGTTAACTTCTGTTATTATTATACTCGCAAATTGTAGTCCCTGTTTTTTTGCGGTGGCAAAGAAACTCCACTTATAATTTGAATTATATTTATCTGTTATAGTATAGGTAATTTTTACAAAAATTGTTCTCTCCTCAATTAAAAATAACAAAGTAGGAATGTGTACACACTCTAGAACTTAATAAATATGTATTAGAAAAAAATCTTTATAGTGCTATTACTGTCCCACTGCTGGGTACAGGTCTTCTCAGAATGAGTCTATCACGCTGGCCTAGTGTGAGTTGGCGGACTACACACACCATCGACAACTGTATACAGCACTCTTAGGTGCAGGTTTCCTCACGATGTTTTCCATCACCGTTATAATATAAGATCAAACGAACTTCTTGAAGTGAAGTTCGATCATTATTATATGAGTCGCTTCATTCGAAGATACAAGTAACCATGTAGTGCCTTTATCCTACAAGGCTCTATTCGCACGTTTAGAGAATCGATTTTTAAATCGATTATTGTTTTTTTTTTTTTTTTTTTTACCTGTCACCGCACTATTGACGTCGGTGTTCGTGCAACTTACTTCATTCTTGTTTAGAGACAAGTTTTCTACACGATGGGTTTGGGTGGGTGAGGACCTTTGTATCTTCGAATGAAGCGACTCATATAATAATGATCGAACTTCACTTCAAGAAGTTCGTTTGATCTTATATTATATTACGTCGCTTCATTCTTCAGATACAAGTAACCATGTAGATGTTTAGAGATTTAATATACTTAATATTTTAATAAAACTTCTGTTATCAGTAGAAAACTTTTATTCAGTTATTAACCAAAAATAAATTGACACTTTATCCTAAATCGACGATTAGGAAACAATTTAATCATCAATATCCATATTTTTGATTTGATCGTAGCTGTTAAACTTGACATAGCTGTATACTTATATATATATACTATTGTAATATATCATTACTAATGGCGCAGACAGATCGAGCAAAAAGTCCTTCGTCTATAACTGGACGGTTATAAAATCGAGCAAACGTCATGTTAGAGTTCAATTTCACTCAACATATTAAAAAACCTACGCGGATTACAAAAACCACGTCTACTTCCATAGATCTCATTTTTACAAATTTTACTGATAATAAAATGAGTACAACCGTAGATGAATTAGGTTTTTCGGATCATAGTGGTGCAATTATACAACTGTGTATACCTGAAAAAAATAAACAAACCATCTGGTACACATACAAAAGATTGTTTAACACTTCAAATATACAACATTTTAAATCTAAATTAAGCGAACTAAACTGGAATGATATAATAATACCACATAAAAACATAAACGAAAACTACAAAACGTTCAATAATACCCTTATAACTATCTTAAACCAAAGTATACCAACACTAAAAATAAAAATAAAAACCAGCTACAAAAAATATTGGATGACGACAGGTATTAAACTCTCATGTAAAAATAAAAGACTTCTAAAAATACTCTCACTAAGAACTAAAAATCCAATAATTACACGGTATTATAAAAATTATGAAAAAATATTAAAAAGAATTGTAACTACATCAAAAAAATTACAATATATAAATAAAATGAAAAAATCTAGTAACAAGACCAAAACAATGTGGAGTATTATAAATGAGCGAACTAACAAAAAACCAAAAAAAGATAAATATAATACAAAATTACAGTTCAATAATAACCTAACATCCGATCCTGTAAAAGTAGCTAGCATTTTTAATGATTTCTTTGCGTCCATCGGGGAAAGTAGTACAAATCTATCTGGCAGAGAGCCAATCGGTGCTCCTGTCCTTTGTCCCACGGAAAATACTATGTTCCTCAGCCCAGTAGAAGCTTGGGAAGTAAATAAATTAATAAAAAACCTGAAAAACAAAAACAGTCATGGGATAGACGAAATTCCACCCAACCTACTAAGACAATGCGCAGACGAACTAACCTTACCATTTTATAAGTTAATAAACCAATCATTTGTCGAAGGCGCATTTCCTGACCTATTAAAAAAAGCTTTGATAAAACCGATCCACAAAAAAAATGCAAAAACAGATCCAAATAATTATCGCCCCATTGCTCTCTTGCCCTCAGCTTCTAAGATATTTGAAAAAGCTATGTGTGATCGTATTTACACTTTCTGTGAAAAATATAAAATATTTGATGAATGCCAGAACGGTTTCCGTAAAAACCGTTCCACAACTTTGGCAGTCTATAAATATATTCAAGAAGCACTTAATATCATCGATAACAAAAACTATGCAATAGGTATATTACTAGATATGACTAAAGCCTACGACAAAGTAAAATTTAGAATATTATTAAACAAATTATACGGAATAGGAATTCGCGGAAAAGCTCACGAATGGCTCTCATCTTACTTACGAAACAGAGAACAACTAGTTGAGATAGAATATTTTAACCACCAAAGTAATGCAATAGAAAAATTCCGATCAAATAGTAAAAGAATTAACGCCTCTATTCCCCAAGGAAGCGTAATAGGATGCCTTCTATTCCTAATATATATCAACGACCTGCCAAAAACTGTAGAGGGTCCATGTGTTTTGTTTGCGGACGATATGTCCCTTCTTGTTTCTTGTCACAAAAATTTCAATTTACATGAAAAACTAAACTCCATACTAACCAAAACAACAAACTGGATGAAAGAACACAATCTTGAAATTAATTACACAAAAACCAAATTAATTACTTTCTACCCCCAACAGAGCACCTATAAACGTAAACTACACTTTTAACGGATCAAAATTAGAAACTGTTAACGAATTTAACTTACTAGGTTTAACAATAGACAAGCACATTAAATGGAAATCGCACATAAAAAAATTAAGATCAAAAATTTCAAAGTTTTCTTATGCCCTCCGCGAAATAAAAAAGACCACCAATCAACAAACCGCTTTAACCACCTATTATGCTTATGCTTATGCGTGGCTAAGTTACGGAGTTACCCTTTGGGGAAATAGCACAGACGCACCAACAATCTTCACACTTCAAAAAAAATTAGTAAGAATTCTAGTAAACATAGAACAAACTGACAGCTGCAAACCCCATTTTATAAAGCATAACATTTTAACCCTCCCTAGCATTTATATATTAGAGACATGTAAATTTGTTCGGAAGCATCAGGAATTCTACTCAAAACGTGGAGATATACAGTTAAATTATGAACTCCGACACAAATCTAGGCTAAATTTACCACATTCCCGCTTAAAAATGCATTCAACTAGTCCTTACGTAATGTCCATAAAAATATATAATAGATTACCTGAGCCAATAAAAAATGAAAGCAAAATAAATATATTTAATAAAAAACTAAAACAACTATTATTAAAAAAATGCTATTACAATATTAATGAATATTTCGATGATAAATCATTACAAAAATATACTAGTTAAAATTATATTAATATTTCATTGAACAGTCAGCTTCCTCTCCTACATATTTACTTTGCCGTGCCCGACAGGGTTCACAATGATCTCATAGTTTTAAGTCTACCACCTAAGTAATACATTGTGAATGCAATAAATATATTGAGTATTGAGTATTGAGAAGAGCTAGCCCAGCCGGCTGTCTTCCTGATGGTGTCAATACAGACTCCAGCAGAGGCCGCCGCCGAGGTGGAGGCGTGACGCGTGCTGTGCGCACTGAAAACCGTTACGTCGACGCCGCTCTCTGCTAGGGTCTGTTTGATCCACCTGCTGATCGTTTGTGACGATGCTTTCCTATATGGTCTTTTAAGGGTAAGCAAAAGACTGTTTGTACCATCGGGTCGTAATTCTGATGTTACCGCAAGATAATCATCGAGAGTCTTTGCAGGGCATATACTTGGGTTCTCTACGAAGTAAGGAAGGAACAGGACGGGCTGTTCTCGATTTACTGCGGATGTTTTAATCATATCAGATATAATAATCTTTATTCCAGAGGGGGACTTATTGATATTCTCAACTCTAATAAGGGAAAAGGTTTGAACACGGTGGGAAGTACATAATGCTAATAAAATTGTATTTTTTTTTGTTAATTGGCTAAAGTTTAAGCTGGTATTAGGATACCATTTGGATACGTAATCTAGTACTAATTTTGGGTCCCATGTGGTGTTATATTTGGGACGTGACGGTTTCTGTCTGTAAATGCCTTTTAATAAACGTTTAATACGCTCGTCTGATCCTATGTTATTCCCGAGGAGTAATGATAGGGCAGATCGATGACTATTAATAGCACCGTATGATGCTCCTTTATGGAAAAGGTCCACCAGAAAGGCTATTACTGACGACAGTGAAGCTTCAAAGGTATTTAAATCATTTTTGAGACAAAATTGCCACCAAAACTTGTATGTAACCGAATATTGTTTCATAGTGTTATCCGAAATGGAGGCTAGCATTAGGTCTAGTGCTACGTCTGGGGTATTTAATCTTGTAAATGCTGTCCTGAGAGCGTCGCGGCCCCCAGTATAAGGCTGCTGTGAAGAGGGTGACGTAACCTGTAACGTGAATGTAAAAGGTCCCCGTTAGGCTTAAAGAAAACAATATCTGATATGAGCATTCTTTTAAGCAAAGGAAACCACGCCTGGCCAGGCCAGTAAGGGAACACTAGTATGCCAGTGGCATCATCGTCAATGATTTTTCTTAAGCATTTTAAAATCAAGGCGAACGGTGGAAAGGCGTAGAAAAATGTTGTATGCCAACTAACTGTGAAAGAATCAATTGCTATGGAATCGGGGTCAGGTTTCCATGAGATGTACTGACTACATTTGGCATTGGTGCGAGAAGCGAAAAGATCTATTTTTGGTTCACCTAACGTTTGAACTATCTTTTGGAAGCCCCAGTCCGATAGTTCCCATTCTGTATCAATATTTATTTTTCGAGATTCTTCATCGGCTTCAATATTGTCATGCGTATTAATATATGACGCAAATTATAGAATATTTCGCTTCTCACACCATTGCCAAATTATTTTGGTCAATTGATTTAAATGCGGAAACCGGACTCCACCCATACGGTTAATATAGCTAATAGCAGTTGTATTGTCTACACGGAGCAGTATAGAGCCGTTACAGTGAGTGTTTGCAAAGCACTTCAAACCTAGGAAAATAGCTAGTAGTTCTAGGTAATTAATATGGAAAGACAATTCTCCGTCTTTCCATCCACCATTTGCCCGTTTGCCATTACAGACGGCCCCCCAGCCGGTTCTGGAAGCGTCCGTATAGATTTCCAAATCGAAGTGTTTTTCTCTTCTCAACGCGTTATTTGTTGACTTTATGTTTCGTCCCCACCAATGTAAGTCTGGTAAGGTTACTTCCGAAAGCCTAATTTTTGCTTCAAAGTTATCATACTTTTGAAGAGCTAAATATTTCTGACGTTCGAGAGTCTTGGTGTATAACCAACCATATCTAACTGCAGGGCAAGCTGCGGTAAGTACTCCGATCAATTGCGATAGTTCTCTAATGGAGCACTTAGGGAGTGAAGAAAATTTTCTGACTAACTGCTTAATCCCTGTTCGTTTGTCATCTGGCAAGCCTAATGACATATCAACACTATTAAAATTGTTGAGGTTCAAGGCAACTTTTTTCGTAATTGATGACGAAGCCTAAGCATTTAAGCAATGTCAGGGTTTCATTAACGTTGTCGCGACATTCGTCGTAACTATTGCCTATGCACAAAATATCATCAAGATATATTATTGACATATAGCCCTTTTGTCTTAAATTGTTAATAACCTCCTTCATTAACTTTGTAAACACCCTAGGAGCTGCAGATAAACCATAGGGCATTGCGTTAAACTCGTATGTTTGGTTGAACTCAAAACGTAAGTATTTACGATGTTCCTTGCAAATAGGGACTAAAAGGTAAGCTTCCTTTAGGTCTATATTTGCCATAAACCCATCTTTAGGTACTAGTCTTGCTGCGGTCCTATGGTCCTCCATTTTAAAATGAGCGGTAGAAACGAATTTATTTAAAGCTTTTAAATTTAAAATAAATCTTTTGCCGCCGTTCGGCTTAGGGGTTAAAAAGATTTTAGAAACGAAATCATTTTTGGATCTTTGACATGGGGATATAGCTCCAAGCTCTAATAATTTGTGAATAGCTTGTAACATATGTGATTGGTCACTAACGGATACGGAATTACGTACAATTGAGGCCTGTGTCACTTTTTGGCAGAACGGGATAGAATACCCTTTAGAAATCCACTTAAGAATTAGTGGATTATTGGTAATTTTTTGCCAGCAATTATAAAAGTGCTGGATTCTTCCAGCGTGTACCTCTATTGCTGTTGAGTTGCCGCACGCTGTTTGCTCTGGCCCGACGACTTCTGTTGAGCAGCGCCTGACTGAGACTTGCGGGCTGTTGGGATAGTCCTCTTTGGCCCTCCCCTCCCCCCTCTGTTCGAAGAGAAGCGAGAAGGGCCTCCCCAGTTTCCCTGGGGACGCGGGCGGCTAGTTGAAGGTTGATATGGAGTAGGGAGTGGCTTAGGAATTGGTGCCGGCTTCTTGATTTGTAAGCCATGTTTTTCTATAACTTTTGTGGCTTTTATCTTATCGGCAAGTTTGCTTCCGAAAAGCATGTCATCACGATCAATACCTTGCATGATATTTAAAAAAGATTTATCCAAACCTGGGGTAACAAATTTTTTCCTTGCCTCAGTTTCTACAAAGTGCAGGTCGCAGAAAAATCGACAGCTGTCACTTGAAAATTTAATAGCATGAAGTTTGTCTGTACCCTCATCCAGAAGCGCTTCTAAGCCCTTGTTAAGAGCGGCTATTCCTCGCCCTAATTGTTGTTGTACCGCCTCGACTCTTTTGTCCCGTGCGCGGGTTCCTTCTGTTACTGCGGCAGAAATTTCTGGGTTTAATTTGGGCGCTTGTAACAATGGGCAATTTTCGGGAATAAGGTACTCCTTATTAAGTCTCTCCTTTAACTCCTTATTCATTCCTTTTCGGAGAATAGGAAGCCAAAGCCGAGTTAGGTTTTCATTAATCTTTGGACCGAATTTTGGCGCCTCTTCGGTAGTTTCACCTAAAGCGGAAAGAATATCAGGGTCCAATTCCGCTACTGAGATTGGTTCCTGTTCGCCATCAGGTCTGCTCTCCTCAGTGTGTGAAACACCGTTTTGGTCTATTGACCCCGAGGGCTCTAGAACGTCCTCGTCGGGATGTGCGTTATCTAAAAACCAACGATATATTATGTTAAAAAATCGAAGGTAGGTGAAAAAAAAAATGAATGTGAACAACATTATTTGTTTTTTCAGCGAAATTACCATGTGTTAACACGCAGTTAACCTCTTGAGGTAATATGTAACGCCATAAAATATTATAAATTGCCATCGTGAGGATACACGATCCACCTCCAGGCATTTCTTTAAGCTATAAACTTATAACGTAATCATCCCTTAGATAATTACGGAGTACCTTCGTGTTAACACACGGTTAACCTCTTGGTATGCATATGTAGCCTTCGTGATGACACACGGTCAACCTCCAGGCATTAATATCGAGAATATAAATTCATTAAAAAGATTTCACTAACACGTAGGTAATTACTACGTAAAAGGATCACTAACCTGAATTATCTTCGGAGTCCTCCGACGATGAATAAATAATTTTTTTATACTGTCGTTGCTCCTGTACTTCAAGTTTTTGAATTTTCCGTTGATAACGTTGAATTTTTTCTAGATTCTTTCTTTTCGGCATAATGAACTCAGTATCAATGCACAAAGTATTCACTAGCGTTAGGCACGTGCGAACGATGCCTCGCAAGAAAATGGAATGAAGTAAGTTGCACGAACACCGACGTCAATAGTGCAGTGACAGGTAAAAAAAAAAAAAAAAAAAACAATAATCGATTTAAAAATCGATTCTCTAAACGTGCGAATAGAGCCTTGTAGGATAAAGGCACTACATGGTTACTTGTATCTGAAGAATGAAGCGACGTAATATAATAAGTAATAATCAAAGCATTATTAGTCATAGATTCACTTACTACCGAGCGACAAACCTTGAAAATGTTATTTATTATTGCCCTTCTGTGGGATAAACATAACAGTATTCTTGTTGTTGTGAAATATATAATGACTTACATAATAATCATGCTCCATTTAGGAGCATGATTATTATTACAATACACAATTTATATTTTTCGTTCAGTACTTCTTACGTTAACAAAAAACTGTTAGATGACTTCCTTGAAAGCTGAAAGGATGCAGCACAAAACCGCGATAAGTGGAAGGAATGGAGAAAGGCTTTTGTCCAGCTGTGGAGCAATACAAGCTAATTTAAAAAACAAGAAACTTATAGAATGGCAATATCGTAAAAGTTAAAAAAGGATAACAACCTACTTCATTTGTTAAGGTATTTACCAATATGTTAACAAACAACTACATAACCATTTTTTAGATGAAGTGCTGCGAACAATCATAGTGAAGCCAAAAAACTATGTTCCTTCGTGTACAACCAGCGCTCACGCACACACCATGCACCTGAAGGATTTTTGCTTTTGCGACGCTTACTGGACGATGCAGCGATGCCGCGACATGTGTACTGAGAGGGGTGAGCACGGTTTTAGGAGCATGTGTGTGCGTGAGCGGTGGTTGTACATGAAGGAGCATAGCTTTTTTTGGCTTCACTAGATTGTTCGCAGCATATTGTTTTTATTATAAATTTTCTTTCTTGTGTAACTAACCATATTTTTTTTCTTTTATTATTATTCGTGAGCTTTCGTTTGTCGCCACCTCATCTGTTAAGTGATGATGCGGTCGACTGCATACCTATTTTTTAATTATGAATTTTCTTTCTCGTGTAATTAAAAGTTAGGAAACAAAAAAGTATAACGAACTGAACGATAGAATAAGTAGTGACTTATTCTATCGTTCAGTTCGTTATACTTTTTTGTTGTTATCACTATAACCTAGGGGTTGAACGCTTGCCTGCTATGCAGGAGGGTATAAGCTCAAACCCGGACCTCTGACTTTTCGGATCAGCATTTGATTATCACTTACTCAAAGGTGAAGGAAAACATCGTAAGGAAACTTGCACACCATAAAGTTCTCCATACCTATAGTTCTCAATGGTGTGTGTATAGTACGCAAAGACGCACTAAGCCAGCATCGTGGATTATAAGGCTTTACCGTTCTCGGACCTCAGAAAAGGACTTTAAGCAAATGAACTATAGTCATTACATTGGCAGTTCATCAGTTTACTTAAATATAAGATATACAATCACAGTACATAACTACGAGATGATAGACAAAAACTATAACAAAACATTATTCAGCCGATCGAGTAAGATCTTTTAAAGGCCGCGTGCCTTCTACTCCTACAGAACTTGCGTTTAAACTTTCTTCTTGTATGAAAATTTTTAAGTTTCTCATTGTTCGACAACTCTATAATGTTCAGCCATTTCTGGTCCAAATCTTCTGGTGGTTTGTCATTCACTAGTATAATAGGTAGACGATTATACTCGATTTCTGCCCGGATATTTTTGTCACCTTTCATCAGTACTGAGGATATTTCTGTCCAGTTTGTCGTATCCTCAGGGGTAGATGGTTCCTTGCTAGACACAACAGATATTTCGACGTTGTTTGGTGTCAGCTCTGTTATGGCAATATCGCCTTCGGCTTCACCCTCTGCCACACTCTGCCCCACCTCCACGTCGAACAGACGAAACTGGAATTACAAACGTTGTAAATCGTTAATAAAATTGAACTTTTTTTTTTTTCAGAATAGGGTTACGTTTTACAATTATTTTTTATTGTCACAAGATAGAGTGCAATAAAACATTAAGACTCAAAGCCTCCTAAATCCCAGTCTTCAAATAGGTTAGTACCACCTAATATTCATTATTGCAAACGTCAATTACATTAATTACAGTGGGTCTGAATTCCTCGAACAATAACAGCTATTGTTCTGAGGAATTCAATAACAATATAACAAAAAACCTATTTGAAATATGTGCAAAAAATTGGCATCTACTAATTACTCTGCATCCTTTTTATTATTGAGCCTAACCAATGACTAATAAACTACATTTTGTACTATAAATGTTACTACTCGCGCAAATAAGGAAAGGGATTGAAAATGGCAGCATTTGTATTTGCTCCTTGCTCACATATACGGTAATGTGTGAGCGAGAGGCACATAGAACAATAGAAGTGCCGCCATATTCAATCACATTTTTTATCTGCACGAGTAGTACGTTAAAAATCAAAATAAAATCAACATAACATAGAATTATGTACGTCTAAAAAAGATAAATAATATATATACGTGGGACACTCAGAAAGTTTTGCGAAACTAAAAAAAATTGTTCTATACGTACATATATTTTTATCAAATCTTTTCAAAGTACTTTCCACCAGCCTCTATACAAAGATTCATGCGCCTAAACCAGTTTTCAAAACACTTTTTCCAGTCCGCCGCAGACACCTCGTTTACAGCCTGCTCGAACGCAGCCAGCGCATCTTCCGGCGACGAAAATTGTATCCCTTTGAGCTGATTTTTTATTTTTGGGAATAAAAAGAAGTCACACGGTGCTAGATCAGGGCTGTAAGGAGGGTGACCCAGGAGTTTGACTGGCGTGCTGTCCAGGAAGTCCCTCGTTTTGAGTGCGGTGTGCGCAGGTGCATTGTCGTGGTGGAGCAGTAGCCCGCGGAGCCCTGTGTTTGGTCGCTTGTTGCTTATAACAGAGAAAACTTCTGGCAAACATTTGGTAGTATACCATTCGGCATTAATGCTTCTTTGATCCCGTAAGGGAATTGATACCAAGTGGCCAGTCAAATTAAAAAAGCAAGCGATCAAAATCTTACCCCCGCTTCTAGATCGCTTCACTTTGGTAGGCGTTGGCTCATTTTGAAACACCCAAACAGTCGACTGGCGCTTGGTTTCTGGGTCGTATTGATAAATCCAGGACTCATCACCTGTAACGATGTCGTAAACACGCCGAGACGAGCCTGCTTCAAATTTGTTAAGCATATCACGGCACCATTCCACCCGGGCCTGCTTCTGAGCATCGGTGAGGTTGTGCGGCACCCAGCGTGATACTATCCTCCTCACGCGAAGATGGCTGTGTAGAATCTCGTGAACGCTTCCCGATCCAATCTTCAATATGTGTTGAATCTCCTGATATGTAATTCGCCTATTGTCTTGGATTAAATTTTTCACTGCTAGCACGTTTTCTTCGGTAACAGCCGTCAAAGGGCGACCGCTTCTTTCGTCATCCCCCAAAGTTGGTCGACCGCGCTTGAATTCGTTATACCAACGATACACGGTTGCCTTGGAAGGGCCTTCATCCATGAATGCCATTTGAAGTCTATCGTACGATTCATCCGGTTTCAGGCGACACTTGAAATCGTATAAAATCATAGCTCTAAAATGTTCCCGGCGCAGATCCATATTTCAGTGAGACACAATACTTTGAATTAACTCGCAAAAAATGTGGAGGGAAATTTTGAAATTGGAACTTACTTATTTTTACTTATAAATAATCATATTTTCGAAAAACATTATAACTGGCCAGTCTCCCATATATAAAAACTTTTTTTCGCAATACTTTCTGAGGGGCCTGGTAAGTGCCTACAAAGTCAAAAATTAATAAATGTATGTATACGGGATTTTTGTGGAAATTATTTAGCTATTGCACGCCGTAGCTAGTAGTAGCATAATGAGGTTCCCACTCAGCATGATACTATGTTGCAAGTTGCAACGTGGGTAACAACACGGCGCTGGCTTTAAATGGAAACCCCAAGTGACACACTAGTGACAGTGTATACAGTGAATTTTTTGATATCCCACCCCACTATTCCACTTTATATTATAATGTGACAGTTTGTGAAGATGTTTGGATGTTTGTCGATCACACAAAAACTGGGCTGAACGGATTTGGGTGTTTGGTACACAACACAGATAGAACATCTCCTATATTTAACATAAAGGATACTCTTTTTGTCATACCTAAACTCAAATAAAGCCGTGGGTGTCGGATAGTTAATCATATCACATCAGCCCATTAAATAAACTTCTTTTAGATATCTCCTCGTAGAACTTTAGGATAATAGTTACAACAATTTCACTATCACATGATGCTTGAAAAGGATTGAAAAGTATTTTTTTCGTGAGAAAATCCTCATGGACTTACTTCTTCCGAGGACGTGGGAGCCAGTGTTGGACTCTTACCGATGGAACCACCACGGTGTTCCTCTAACTATGTACCTTTGGCCGGTGGCGTGAAGAGGCTCTTTATTCCCCACCCACCTACAACAGGTCCCGGCTTGCCACTAGTAGTAGTAGGCTAGCCGCATCGACCATATACAGTCCAATAGACGCCTAATGTTGAATATAATGCGTACAATAAATTCTGTCAACTAGCTGAGGCGGCGATTGGCTAATCACTAACGCGGATGATTTGACGGCTCACATAAGTGGCCGAAACTGATTTGAGTTTTCAAGTGGCGAGTAGTGGCGACCTACATTAGTTAAATTTCATAGACGTGTTGACAGAGATCGGTCGCCTTTTATGAAGCATAGTGTATGGTCTATGGCTAACCCCTTCTCCCCATGCGGCCTTAACATCACCTTTGAGTACGTATTTATATGTTAAAAATATATAATAAAGACGTAATCTAAGTAAGAACAGGCTTGCCTAAAAGATTTTAGATTTAAAATATGCTACTATTATACAGAACAGTACCTACACTAAACCCCTTGAACATATAAAATTAATTACCCATCAGAAGCTTTAAATAACTCTCTGTAGATTGAGTACAAATAACATTTACTGTAAAATAATTTTAAATACCAACCAGAACGCTGTATAAATTGTAATGAAAATTCATTACAGCTTAAATTTAGAGTACAAGGAGTAACATTGTGGCGTTAATTGTTTACGAACGAATTGTATTGTCGAACTGAGAGCAAACAAACAGCGTTGAAGTTCGTTTAAGATGTAAATATACAAGAATACAAACGCACACACGTGTATTTTTGTTTGACACACGCACAAATTATACCACCATATTCTTAATTTATACTAAACCTCATAAAGGGTCGTTGTACTTATCATTATGAACAACTTTTACTATGGGACCAACCTTGAAATCACGAACAATAAATTAGCTGTTCCCTATATTTTGTCAATTTATGTGAACATAAATATTCTTGATTTCAGGGTTGGTCTTCTAGTAAAAGTTGTACATAATGATGAGTACAATGACCCCTTAAGAGGTTTAGCATAAACTAAGAATAAGGTTGGCTATGAATAATTGTATACACCAGGGCGTTTACCTGGGACCTCGGTTTCATAATTTCGGAAATTTCTTTCTTAGGGAGAATCTACCTAAATTAGAATCCAAGAGAAACAAATGTGCAAAAAAGAGCAACAGGTGGTGGATGACGGCGTGCTTCTGTGAGGAAATCAATATTGTTTCCCCGGGACGTGGCTAAGATGTAGCATTGGGGCTGCACCGACGTGGTCCACACCTAGTTCCCGGAGCTCCTCTGAGCTGAGGATGGCCATCGAATGATTTTAGTCGGTAGGAGTCCGACATTTGCCTCCGCCTTATCCAAACGAAGGGTAAGTAACCATGAGGATTTTCTTTCGAAAACATAAAATAGCATTCATTAGTACTTATGGACCATATTTCGCGGTGGTACATTTTGACGACAAAATCCCTTGAACCAATCCTGCTAAATTACACGTACCTATATCGAATCATCGAACATTGAGTGCAAGCGATTTTAGCCAGTGTTGGTTCATCGGAAAGATTTCTGACTGTACATTCCTATATGTATAGATACATATACTCACACCAAAGACTTTGTATATTGATGGCTCACTCATACTGGAAGCGAAAAAAGCGTCTTAAAACCGTAATGTGAAACAAATCCCATGAGTATAGGGCCATCGGCATTGGTGCGATTAACGCGATCTACCGAAATACACGGCTAATGAAGCTGAATCTTACGTACTTTCATTATTTATTGATTGCCTTTTACTGGCAAATTGTTGGATAAACTGTTCTGTAACTGAGCAATTAAGAGAGTTATGTGATGTGGTTTCCGGATTAGAACAAAAAACCTTCTATATTATTTTGGGTGTCTTGAAAAGTAAAACTGAGCAATTAAGAGAGTTATGTGGTTTCCGGATTAGAACAAAAAGCCTTCTATATTATTTTGAGTGTCTTGAAAAGTAAAACTGAGCAATTAAGAGAGTTATGTGGTTTCCGGATTAGAACAAAAAGCCTTCTATATTATTTTGGGTGTCTTGAAAAGTAAAACTGAGCAATTAAGAGAGTTATGTGGTTTCCGGATTAGAACAAAAAGCCTTCTATATTATTTTGAGTGTCTTGAAAAGTAAAACTGAGCAATTAAGAGAGTTATGTGGTTTCCGTATTAGAACAAAAAGCCTTCTATATTATTTTGAGTGTCTTGAAAAGTAAAACTGAGCAATTAAGAGAGTTATGTGGTTTCCGGATTAGAACAAAAAGCCTTCTATATTATTTTGGGTGTCTTGAAAAGTAAAACTGAGCAATTAAGAGAGTCATGTGGTTTCCGGATTAGAACAAAAAACCTTCTATATTATTTTGAGTGTCTTGAAAAGTAAAACTGAGCAATTAAGAGAGTTATGTGGTTTCCGGATTAGAACAAAAAGCCTTCTATATTATTTTGGGTGTCTTGAAAAGTAAAACTGAGCAATTAAGAGAGTCATGTGGTTTCCGGATTAGAACAAAAAACCTTCTATATTATTTTAAGTGTCTTGAAAAGTAAAACTGAGCAATTAAGAGAGTTATGTGGTTTCCGGATTAGAACAAAAAGCCTTCTATATTATTTTGGGTGTCTTGAAAAGTAAAACTGAGCAATTAAGAGAGTTATGTGGTTTCCGGATTAGAACAAAAAACCTTCTATATTATTTTGAGTGTCTTGAAAAGTAAAACTGAGCAATTAAGAGAGTTATGTGGTTTCCGGATTAGAACAAAAAGCCTTCTATATTATTTTGGGTGTCTTGAAAAGTAAAACTGAGCAATTAAGAGATTTATGTGGTTTAAATAATAAATAAATAAATATTTTTTTATTCACAAAAAGTTTTACATTAAATATGTGTAAAGTCCCTGACTTCTGAGCTAGGTACAGACCTGTGTTACAGAAGTCAGTGTCTTCTCCCATTAGTTTAACACAAATAGTGAGTAATAATTACAGTTTACAAAATTTATTTGTGATGTGGACTATGTGTTGTGTTTGTGTGAGTGTGTGAGCGGTGTTCGTGTAGGTATGGTGTGGGTGAGTGTGAGTATGAATGTGGAGTGAATATACATGGGCGCAGAAAGCAATAATATTTATGTTTGTTCATAAACTAGTTCTAATAGCCAATTCTTAATCATAGTTTTGGTTTCACGACCTAAGAGAGGATGTATGTTTGTTATTTTATTTATTTTGTCATATAAGTAGGGAGACCTAAAACTCTGTTGCCGCCGAGCAGCAGCTGTGCAGAAATTGGGAGATAAGCAGACATCTGGTATAATACGCTTTTTATTATACTCAACCTCATTATACGGAGTGATTCTATGCTGTTTAATCACTATTTGAAATAAATACAATCGCCTCACTGATAGCAATTGTCAATTTTCGTACAATAGTTTAGTCGGATATCTGAATCGACTAAACGTCATGACTTTCAGTAGAGACCTTTGTGCTCTCTCCAAGTGTATCATATGGGTTTTACAGGCACCACCCCAGACTCCTATACAGTATCCAAGTACTGATTGGGCCAACGCGTAATATATAGTGCGTAGTGCGTGCGCATATAAAGGAAAATCTGTCACATATCTTAATTTCTTAAAAACCCATATAAGCTTTCTAGTACATACGTGCAATAAAGAGATCTAAATGAGGACGCCAACTTAGCTTGTCGTCTAATATTACACCTAAGTATTTGACATTTGTAGATTGTGCAATCGTAAGGCATGAACATTTAGTACTGTGTTAAAATGAATTGTTAAAATGAATTTTATTTATGATTACCCTTAAAAACAATGTAACATTATGTGACTACAGTCTGTGTGGGTAATTACATGAGTGAACTTTAAGATTTACATTGGAAGGGTTAGTTTTAGCAAAGGTAAACTGTAAATATGTGGTTTTTGATACATTTAGGGTAAGAAGGTTGGTGCTTAGCCATCGACTGATACGGTGAAGTCCTTTTTCAGCAATACACTATACCTCGTCCCAAGTCTCTCCATGGAAGATTATGGCTGTGTCATTGGCGTACGTAAATATTTTGCCTTTCAAAAGTAATTGTTGACATAAGTCATTAATATAAACCAGAAAGAGACTTGGACCAAGGATGCTGCCTTGTGGGACACCATAAACAACATTGGCATACGAGCTAACATGTTCACCGATTTTCACTTGTTGTCTCCGACCACACAGAAAGTTCTTGAAAATTTCTAGAGCGTTTCCCCGAATACCGATGCGGTCTCACTTGTCCACAAGTATGGGAATCGAGACTGTATCGAACGCTTTGGCTAGGTCGAGGAAAACCCCTAAACATTTTTGTTTTTCATCAACCTTAGCGGTTACATGATCAGCCAGCTGTCTGACTGCGTCATCGGTGCTTTTCCCGCCCTAAAGCCAAATTGTGAACCTGCCAAGACGTTGTTGTGTTCCAAAAATTTTATGAGCTTATTATTAAGAGCTTTTTCAAGGAGTTTCGAAAGTGATGTCAGTACTGATATTGGCCTATAATTCGTCACTTCATCTCGCTTCCCACCCTTGTGAACAGGAGTTATAAGTGATCTTTTAAATACTTCAGGAAAAATACCCTGCGCAAAACATAATCCAAATAGAACAGTGATAGGAGGAACTATAACATGCTTACATAATTTAAGCAGTTGTACTGTAAATGGAGTCCCACCCAGAGGCACAGTTATTTTTAAGGTTCATTATTAATGAAAAAGCAGCCTATTACTGTCCCAATTCTGGGCACAGGATGAAAAGGACTCGAACCTTAGTCCAACACTCTAGCCTACTGTGAGTTTCTGGACTACACACACCTTCAAGATCTTTATGGAAAACTGTCATGTGTGAAAGAAAGAAAAATGGTTTATTGACTACAGTCAGAGGCACACAATAAAAATAATAAAAAAGAGTATATAATATTATATCCATTGTCTAGCACCCATAGCACAAGCTCTGCTTAGTTTGGGACCAGTGGGGTAATTGTGTAATGCATTGACATTGACATTAGCGTCCATTTTGAAATGATAACAATATACATTGCGTGGTACATAGTTGCCGACAAGACGAATTGTCAAAACACACGGAGCAATGAACCTTGAAATCCTATTGATTGCGATCGCGAGTGAGTTACGCAATTCGGCAGCGGATGGTACTGTGTAAAAATGTCAAAAAAATATTTATTTATTATTATTATTTATTAATATACAATATATTAAATCACTATAATACAACTTACTCCTAAAGTATAATTGTGTGCCCCATGGCTGCGCCAAATAGGCTCAGTTCAGCAAAAATACCAGACTAGCGTCTGGCGCTAGTTTTCAACTGGACCTTTTTTTGAGCAAGTTTCCTCGCTATGTTTTCCTTTCCTTATGAATACTTTGCAGAAGATAATATACAAGTCGATTAGATGTGATGAATGATGCCGAAAATTATTTGTAACTGTTTGCTGAAGGTTCAAGTCTTCTCACTCCTCTGATTTGGGCTCACGCATATCGTAAAAAATCATCGCCTCACAAAATATTTACACATTAATACCCGACATGTGAGTAAATGTATAAAAAGATAATTCTCGTTTACATCAATGTCAAATATAGCGGATAATATTTACAGCGAGCCCTCTCGATCCGCCGTTATTGATACGTAAACGTTTATTTATGTAATCTCAACTTTAGTAAACCGCTGTAACTGCAGACGACAGATGTCTTAATATTTCTCGAAAAATCAATAGGGTTTCCCGTTCGTCCTAGATATAGCACTGCTTTGCATTAAATTCAAGAAATCTTGAGAGGGAAAATCGGTCCGTATTATCTAGGGTGCTGTTTCATCTCGAACAAGCTTGCGAAAAAAATAGTAGTCATTAGAGCAGTGAAAAAGAGTTCACTATGGCTGATAGCAATTTAATTTTGGTTTTGCGTTTTCATTTGTTATTTTTTATACAAAACAAAAAACGAATGTGACCATAGATTATACTCTGGCTACTTTTAACATAGTTTAGAAAAGGTTAAGCTGTTAATAATGACACAGAACTTTTAGCACGCGCTTTAAAAACTACTTAGTGTGAAAAATACTGCGCCCAATGCATAAATAAATTAGCTAATATTTTGCAGAGTCTGGACTTTCGAAAAGATATTCAACTATAATTAACTGAACATGATCGTCGGTTACAAATGAACGGAAAAGATTAACAGCGGTCAGTATGCCGCAACTGGACTGAAGCCAACATGTGAACTGTGACTTTAAGGTGCTTTTACACGGTGCAAGTAGCTGGAGCCTGCATGTAAAGGTACGGGCTTCATGCGTGCGCTGAACGCGGATGGATAATTTACTCTATGCAATCGTTTACACAATGCTATAAACCTATACATGTGCCTGAACATAAACATGTTATTTGTCATAGTTAGGTATCCATTATATTGATGATCTGTGATATTTGCGCGCAAATACACGAAAGCACCACCCCGACCAAGCGTTCCACGCTTAATGGGAGCATGCTGTAGCCAATGTGGGTCTATACAATTTTTTAGTCGAGTAACCAGAGCAAAACGTAACTGGTGTTGCGCGTCCCTAGAACTTATGCGCAACACAAGTAACTCGGCTGGCCTCTGTCACTTTTAATACAGCAGCTTCCTGAGTAGTAACTCTATCCTTCAGGAATAAATATTATATCCACAACTAGGAGTCCTACCTAACGGTCAAGACTCCTATCTACCGGTCAAGACTTTTACGTGCCGCCTAGATTATACATGCTATTCAAAAGCTCCCGGCTGACTGCTGACGCCCCTAAGGCAACATTCGACACGTACTGTTCCTGACCCCGCTCCAACCACGAGGCAGCGTCTACCTGCGATCTTGCTGTAAGAGACCTGGCCTGCCTGTACCATCCACGTGGCGGAGACAAGGGACGGTACGTTTCTATCTTCCTTCCTAAGTGCGCGAACGCTCAGTATAACAATAGCTTTACCCGTGAGCTAGCCGAGTATCTACCTACAATAAATGTATTAAATCTACAAGTGTCTTAACTCATCTCTCTCCACACTACCCTGCTATCTAACAGCTGTGTGCAGCCTAACTGCGCAGACACATAACTGTCACCGTGGTGCCTAACACTGCAGTGACACCTACCCTAATTGCTAACGGACCTTTTTTTTTTTTTTAAAGCGGAGAAAATGCCTATCGCATGTGACACTACCGGGGAGGCAGTGTGGTTATGTGGGGCTTACACCCACTAAAAACTCCGGCCGTGTGCCTACTTTCGCCTTGGGTGGATGGGCCACGAGAACTGCTACGCATAACTTTCGTGACCCATCCAGCGCGGCCCACTTCAGGGTCTACATACTTCCATTGTACACTCTTTTGGTGATGTCCGGGCACACCTGGGACATCACCACCACTCAAGGGCCGTGCAATGTGGACGATAGACTCCTCAATCTATCGCCCGACTTGTCCGCCTGCGGCGGATTGGATCAGCGAGAGAGTTTACCGCTACGCAGCTTCATTTTGCGAGATAATCTCCTCGGAAAAGGACGCGACCGCCTCCCACGCCTCCTCACTGTCGGCCATGGCCTTGACCACGGCCGGCAGCGCGCAGCCTCTACCGTTACAATGCATGCAATGTTGCACGTTCCGAGAGCTTAGAGCTTAGACAAACTCACTTTTGGAGTAAAAGGCTTTACATGCACCGTGTACAAGCCCCTTAACGATACCTACAGAGTTCGAGAGTTATTTGAGGTTCTGCTCACGTTCATAATATGGAGTTCGTTTAGCCTAGTGATTTATACGACAATTTGTTTCATTGTAACCGATATTAAGGCACTCCTTTAGCCATATGCGGCCTGAAATAGACCTATTAGGCACTCGTGTTTTTGGCAGCTAAAGTAATATTTTATTAAATAAAAGTTCATTTGAAATGTCGGGACTTGGGCGGACAAGCGGAGTTAATACTGACGGTCAATAATGTTAGATGAGTAGTCTGATACTTTAGTTAGAAGAAGCACATGTTTGGACGTACAGTCGGCTACACATCAACCTAGACTGTTTGGACTTTGTACTATTAGAAGTTGAACGCTGCGAATCGTGCGAGAGGGCACGATATACTTTTGTTATGTCGTTCCACTCACGCACGGCACCGGTGGCGGTGGCGGCGGCGGTATGCGCAAGCGGTGCGCCATTCATGCAGCGCTCTATTCATACTATGCCATACCTATAGATATGTATTATGCATGAATATTATTTTTAAGCAAGTTGAGCTCGTAATAATATGGGTTACGGTTGCACTAAACTTACAAGTTTGTTTTTCGATATTATGCGGTTGCGCTACGCCTTTGCACCATATTACCTACTATTGTTTGTTTTGTGCCAATACATATATTATTTATCATCAATCATTATTTTATTAGTGTAAGCAAAAACGATGACTAATTAGAAAATTACTCCCTTAAGTTCACTCAACACAAACTCACTCAATTACCTACTTTTTCTCTTTTATTATTATTCTTATTAAGAGTGTAAAACTAATAAGGGTTTTTTGTTTAATTTTACTCATAAAAGTAAACAAATAACTTGAAGCCTTACTAGGTTAGCTGGTAAAGTCCCGTGAGGTGAGGTGGCGTGCAGTGTGTTCGCTTGCTTGTGGTAGGCCGGGACCTGACGCGTGAATACTCACGGGTTCCCACGCCCCCGTCTAAGGTAGTTGAAGAAACACCGTGATGGTTTTAGTCGGTAAGAGTCCGACACTGGCTCCGCCTACCCCGGGCGGAGTGCGTCCGTGAGGACTTCCCCACGGCAAGAAAAGGTAGGTATATATATAATATTATAAATGCGAGTGTTTCTGTCTTTCTGTTTGTTACGTTTTCACGGCTAAACCCCCGAACTGATTTTGATGCCATTTGTATAGAAATAGGATGAACCCTAGGCAAGAACCTAAAATGAAAAAATAAACCACCTTCTCTTCCGTGCGCACTGGCAGAAGTGTCCATTGCTAAGTTTTATCATATTAAGTAGGTATGTTTTTTGATAAAACAGGTCCTAGTCGTTTAATTAACAAATGCAGTAAAGGCATTTTAGTTTTCCAATGCTAACCAAAATAAATAGCTAAATAACTTGATAAAGTGTTATGGGCATCATACACGGGAAGACTACACTTTTACGAAGTTTTGTGTGTTGTGTTTATGTGAGTGTAAGACCTGCATTGCGCAATTATTTTATTCCTAAATGCTAAACTGTGTTCGTTTGCACTTTCTTTACGTCACAACTTCACAACAGAGCATTCGACGTGATTTTGCACAAACGTAGTTGGAAGCCTGGGAAAATCTGAGACCAACAGATCCTGTTGGTCTAAGGGAAAATATATCATTTCATAGGGACAAACGATTTGTCTGCCTGTAAGTAGATAAATATATCTGTTTGATACACTTTACAACAAAATTACTGAACCGATTAGGGGTAACATGAAACTATAAGATCGTGTCCAGTAAAGTGGAGGAATATTGATTACTTGCTTTATTTTTCATAGGTTAAATACAAAAACAACGTTGAACTATTAAAAATCAACTCTTTATTTCAATGTAATAACAACATTAGTTACCTCTTTCTTTTAAGGCAAATAAAACTTTATGACTTAAAAGTTTAGCTAAGGGCCTACTCAGATATACCGCTGTGGGTATTAGCGAAAAATTGCGAGTGGTATTCCGCCGGGTATTTATATTCTAGTTTCGCGATAGCCGCGGAAGTTCATACAAATACCTACCTACCAGGCGGAATAATACGACTCGCTATTTTTCGCTAACCACAGCTGTAGCGAATTTTGCTTTTGTTTATCTAAATCGGCCTAAATAGAGTCATTGCATGGGTCATCAATGTGTCTCCGAAATTACACGACAGTAAATAAAATCAGTCTAAAAGTCTAAAAATAATTAACAATCCAATGTATAGTTTAATATCAGATGTCACAGCCTTTATGTGGTGAATATTTTTGTATTCTTATTTTTATTCTATAAAATAACTAATAAATTATGTTAAATCTAAATGTAACTTCAAGTTGCCTTAGGAGCTAGCAATAGTTAAAAATATTAATACAACACAGTTGAAATGAGAGATTTTAATCAACACAAAAATAAATCGTATTCATTCAGTTACAACCCTCTCTACTAATGGGTATGAGAAACATCCTCAAGCTACAGTAATTTTGTGTAAACAGTTAAATAGTGTTATATTTACGACTTGAAAAATAACAGACAGTAGCAGAGTCAACTATTTTTTTTATATATTTACAATCAAATATAGAACAGACTGTCCATTTTAACATAGGTAGCTATGACTTACCTCGGGAGCCGAACAATAGTAACAATATAAAAATTGACAATAAAAATAGTTACAACAGTTTAATACATAGGAGTAACATAAATCAAAAGTTGAAAAAAAAAATGGTAATGAGATCACTATAATCATGAATTAACAAAGTTATTGATATTTAGAAATTAACACATAGTCAACTGAATCAGAACAATAATCAAACATAAGTAAGGAGCTCTCCACATATCGAACGCGGTGCGGGGCGGCACAACCGCGGCTGCCAAATGTTTATGTAACATGAGACAATCCACACCAAACGCGTCACGTGGCCAATGCACACCAGAGGGCCTAGTGCGAGTTTAACACTTACCACATACTTCTATCGTGATTTATAAATGACAACCTGTCTTTCATTCCAGTAACCAATAGCACACGTCACGAGGATCCCCCTCATCATATCCCACGTTTGGATAGCCGCTTGCCGCAAGTTATCTACGTTGCGCACTTCTGATACATCCTAATTGAGAACCATCTGGCCCCATAGGTTCTGGTTTGAGGTCGGGCTCTTTGCACGCCATGGTATAACGTGAATATCCGGCTGAGCCTGGAACCACGCCTGAACAATTCTGGCACTATGAACGGAACTGTTGTCCTGGCAAAGATGAATAGCTCTTGTCGGATGGTGCAGTCGCACAGTCGGCACCATCACATCTCGTAAAATGTCCACATACTGTTCAAAGTTCATGTGGCCTGATATTTCCACGAGTTCGCCAGGACCAACAGAGTTCATCCATCCCCAGAATCCCAAGCTCAGCCGACCACTCGACCTATTAGGTATTACGTTTTCAATAGTGTATCTCTCGTTAGCTCGCCGTTTCAATATTTTCGGATTTAAAAGTTTTTTCGTCAACAATAAATATGACGACATTATTTTACCAATCGAAATCATAATACTGCAAACAAAAATTTACTCTAGTCTGAGCACGGGCAGGAGAAAATACAATTTTTTTGGCCGGGATCCTAGTCTTTAGCCCAACGGCCTGTAATCTTCGTCGAATTGTTTGAGTTGATACCTGAAACAATAGTAAAAAATATATTTTCTGAAAAAAGAATTACAACTAATATAGTTAAGAGCCCTTTAACATTTTTTTGACAATAAAAGTAACTAAAAGTGGATTTTTGGCGTTCTCATACTATTAGATAGAAAGATCTATAGGAATTTCCATTACTGAATTGGATAACGCGATACTGAGCTCACCAGCCCGCTGAGGCGGAGCCAGTGTCGGACTCTTACCGACTAAAACCACCACGGTGTTCCTTCAACTACCTTAGCCAAGGGCGTGGGAACCCGTGAGTATTCACACAACCACCCCCGACAGGTCCCGGCCCGCCACAAGCAGGCGAGCCCCTTCTCCACGTGCGGCCTAACGTTGGCCGCACCCTCCTAGGTGGCGCAAACGGAACACTGCACGCCACTGCGAAGCTCTCAAGGGAATATTTTTTCCCGTTTTTGCACCATTTTTCATTTACGCTCTGCTCATATTAGTTGTAGCGTAATGTTATATAGCTTAAAGCATTTCTCGATAAATGGATTATCCAACGCAAAAATAATTTTTCAATTCCAACCAGAAATTCCTGAGATTAGTGCGTTCAACCAAACAAACAAACTCTTCAGTTTCATAATATAATATATAAAATATAAATATACATAAATATAATATATTTAATGTATATAATAATATTTTAAATTAATATATAAATAAATAGTATATTTTCCCGTTTTTGCAACATTTTTCATTTATGCTCCGCTCCTATTGGTCATAGCGTGATGTTGTATAACCTAAAACCTTCCTCGATAAATGGACTGTCCAACACAAAAAGAATTTTTCTATTCCAACCAGTAGTTCCTGAGATTAGTGCGTTCAACCAAACAAACAAACTCTATATGCTATACATAATACATATATATTATGTAAAATATTTTTTAATATTTTTTTGAATTTTATTATTATAGATATTATTATATAAAATATATATAATATATTAATTATATATATGTATATATACTTATATTTTATTACATGTATTATATTATGAAGCTGAAGAGTTTGTTTGTTTGGTTGAACGCGCTAGTCTCAGGAACTGCTGGTTGGAATTGAAAAAAATATTTTTGTGTTGGATAGTCCATTTATCGAGAAAGGCTTTAGGCTATATAACATCACGCTATGACCAATAGATGCAGAGCATAATTGATAAAGGGTGCAAAAACGGGAAAAAAAATCCTTTTAGAGCTTCCGTTGCGTGCGCAGCGTAAACGGTTAAAGTTACACAATGTTTTTAATGTTTATGACGCATAATACTTTAAGATAATTTGATTTAAAAAAACTCAGTTTTTGTCTGATTTTTGCATCTTACACGCGAACTAATAAATACGCTTAATTGATTTGTTAGCAGTTTACTGTTCGAAAACTGTTGTGACTTGTGAACGTCTGTTTTTTTTTCAGATTTAATAAAATAAACGTAGGTAATTAGAAAAAGTAGTCAACTTACGCTATATTGTGTGGCAGTAACCTGCGTGTTCAAAAATGGCTGATTATTATGTTCCGCTACAATAGCAACACCTTGCTCAGCGGTGGTGGCGCGTTGGTAGAGCTGCCGGTGGTGAGCTGATAGGTCACCCCCAGTCTCCTCATTGCGTCGCAACCAAAAGTTTATTGTTGTCCTCTAAAACAAAATTATATTTAACTTAAATTTTATATCAACAGATACCTACTTAAATACTGTTGCAAAAAACATAGGTATACCTAAGTTTGTCTAATTTGTTATATAAATAATAAATAAATAGATAGCTCATTCATATAACTTGGGTCTCTTAAGGACGCGTTTGCAAAATAAATAGGTATCGAATCGCATCAATTGCACCTCTTTATTGACACGTCTCAAACACACACACACGCATAAATAGATAGCTTCAGGAATAATAAGTAGGTATTTTTGATACCTTGAAAAATATACATATTTGTTTTCTCTTATATTTTTGTGTTACGTAGATTTTTTTGTGCTATAAATCAAGACAGTGAAATTAAGGGAAGATAACCCTTACTGCAAAATATTCACGCGTAAAAATAAAATATGTGAAAAAATTTACGTGATTTAATTATTTTTTCGGAAACTATTTGTAACATTTTCATAGTTTAATCACCTTTTTGAGTTGAACATGTCTGCTTACCGGCAGTATTTTTAAACAACTATAACTACATATGTTACTATTAGAAGAAAAATGTTCCTAAACTCAACCCGATATCATTAATTTGTAAGAAGAGGTAACCAACGGAAAATCGTTTTTACAATGTTAAAAACAAACAAAAACAAAAATTTCAAGAAAGAAAAAAACACATATTTAAGATAAAGAAATAATCTATCCGTGGTAATTATTAGTTACATATGATTTAGCTTTATTTTGTCACAAAATCTACCGAAAAATAGCTTATTTCTGTCAGATTTGCAAACGCGTCCTTAAGGCAAGAGGAATACCTAGGCTAGGCTATTGCTGAGCCAGCGAAATACATCCTTGACCTCATCGTCACTAGTCAGTGTCGTCGGGGCTATCTATCGCCGTGTGGCACGTTGTCACTAATGTATTAAAAGTAACACTCACCGTTATTCCGGTCCTTCTTTTAATCTCTTTAATAGTATATCCACCTTCCCGCAACACAACTATCAGCTGCCGCTGTTGTGGGGTTAATTGTGGCGCCATTAATATTTGCGCAACACTCACTAGCACAAAAACTTACACAGTAAAAAAACAATTTGAGAACGGAACAACTACGTATGAATTTTTGCTCTGTAGGAACAATAACCCCAGCCGCGTTAATCCCAGTCGAGCGATAGTTGGGAACTAACTGACGTCACTGAAATGAGCAATATTTTTTTTACAAAAAAAGTGTGTCTGTGTGTGTAGGCGCAACGCTACAAACGCTGTGATTGGCCGACGCCACGATACTTAGTCCCTTTCCGACGATTCTCTGTATTGCATGTAGCGCAGTTATGGGTATATAGGGTGTCTAGCTTGATGTGTCGCCGAGTGTGGACTGCCGCGCGGTCCACAGTGCGCACGCGTATTTTATATCGTTGTCGCTAAATTCCGCTCGGACCGTTTCCTCGCCGATCCGTTGCCGCCGGTGTGTATTTATACACGCCGCACGGTCGCGGTAGGCCGCGCTACCATGGCGCCTTCGCCCGGTTCCCGGGGTCCCTCACAGGACGCGGGACCGAGCACAAAAGGCCCTTCTAAGGGCCAACAACCTCCACCTCCACCTGCGAAGCAGCAACAGCCGCTTCACAGAGCACTCTCCAACCCGGAGATTCGCACCACCGACACCAGGGGCTCGTCTGCATCGGCCGTTCGTCACGCGGCGAGTGACGCAGCGGCCCTGCAGCGTGCCTCTGGTGCCGGCTCGGCGCCCAAGCAGCCACCACCCCCGCAGACAGCGGGCCGACGCGATCCGCGCCCTGGTGCTAGGATGAAGCCAACCTCCACCGCTACGCCCGCGGACCCATCGTCAACATCGTCGCGTCATGCTGCTACTTCCGCTGCACCAACCGCGACGCCCCACACCACCTCTGCCCGCGCCCCGCCCCGCGCTGCTCCACCGACCCGCCCGTCGGTGTCGAGCGCGCCCGCGAGTGTCGCAAAAACAATAACATCGCGTGGTTCGCCAATCCGACCGACTGTGCTCAAGTCGGTCGCGAACATCGCGTCGCCTGCCCCACCCCGCGGTTCAGCACCGGCATCACCGGCATCCCGAGCGATGTATTCGTCGCTCGTGGGCTCTGATACATCGTTCGGCTCAAGCGAATCCGTCGCGAGTGCGCGCAGTGCATTGGATATGGATTGCAGTGCCAAGGATTGCAGTGTTCACAAGGATTGCAGTGTCTATAAGGATTGCAGTGCATTGGAAATTCCCAGGACTGCGCTGAGGAAGACCCGGCCCAGCCCCCAAGGACAGCAAAAGGCACCCTCGATGCCTGACCTGCAAAGTCAGGTCACTCCGGAAGCCCAGGTAGGTGCCATATCATTCGACCTGGAATTCGATTTTAATTTGCCCCGCCTAGCGCAGCGGCGTCAGCGCAGTCCTGATGACGACGCCGTGGAGGAGGCAAAACGGCCATGTGTACCCGCACCGCAGCCGCAGCGACCCGTACGCTTGCGTGCTGACAGCGACACCACGGCCCAGGTACCAAATACCCCCATTACTTTTTCCCAAGCTGCGCAAACACCGCGCAGCCCAAACACGGCGTCGTCAACAGCAGCCCCCACACGCACCTCACCTCAACCAGGAGGAGGTGCTGCGAAAGGGAAGCCGGCGAAAAAGCTTCGCTTCCCGCCGCTGATAGTCGAGTCGATGCCCCAGTGGGCGCGCCACTTTAAGGCGCTAAAAGACAAGCTGGGCCGGGCACCAAGTGCGCGCCCATTTGGAAAGGGGGTGAAATTCACCCCCCAACATGAGACCGAGTTCCGTCTGGTACAGAGTTACCTGACGGAGCTCGAAAAAGAGGAGAATATAAGTTGGTTCTCCTACTCGCTACCAGCGGATAAAAGTGTGAAGGTGGCCATCAGGGGGCTGCCAGTAGACACTGCGCCGGAGGAAATAGAAGAGGAGCTTCGCGCGCTAGGATTTGAGCCGGAATTTGTTCGCCACATCAAGGCGAGACAAGGGCGACCCGGCTGCATATTCCACGCCACCCTCAAACGCACCCCAGACACTATACCGGGCATATTTCATGTCACTGAGATGATGTGTATGCCCGGCGTTAAAATCGAGGCCTGGCGTGGGAAAAAGGGCCCATCCCAGTGCCATAGATGCCAACAGTTTCGGCACTCGTCCGCTCAATGTCATCGCCCCCTCGCATGTGTGAAGTGTGGCGGGCCTCATTATGCTAGAGAGTGCACACGCCCAAAAGAAGAGCCTGCCACCTGCACAAACTGCGGGGGCCCTCACGCAGCCAATCACTCAAAATGCCCAGTTCTAATCAAAGAACTGAGGAACAAAAGAGCGGGCACCGTCGCCATCACCGGGGGGGACTCACGCCGGCCTCACACAGAGACCACCGAGAGGCTAAACCCCACCCCGGAAGGGGAACTACCATCAACTACCCTGATGGCGGCGGCAAATGGGCCCCAGGTGCGCGAAGCAGCCACCACCTCTTCCGGGCGGAGGAAGAAACGTGGCGGCAAACGCAAAAAACAACAAGATCCCCAAACAAACGTAAACATCGCCGGTAATCGTACTGAAAACGATACCGGCGATAAAATGCGCATGCCACGCCACTCTGCCGCCGCGGCAGAAAACGAAACTAAGGCCGGCCAATCCCAACCGCCGACTAACCGCAGCCACCTGTTGCGCGGACACGCCGACCAATCAGCGCCCGCGCAACAGAGGGGTAAGGAACGCCCACCGCAAATCGGCACCCACGGTGCCCATGGCGCCATGGGGGCCCACGGCACCCAAACAAACACAAATTTAGCTCCAGAGGATCGCAAAACCGATGTAAACAAACACGGTAACACGCGAAAAGCGACCTCTGGAGCACATAGAAGTCTCAAACCGATGCGAGGCAATGCGGCGTCGGCGGAGGCACCCCGGGAGGTACGTTATACCCAGACCCAGGGTGCCGCTGATGATGTCCAACGCCATCCAAGCGTCAACACCAACTCGGACATTATCGAGGTCGCCATACGGGTCTTGCAGGACGTACTATACGCCCTGCGCAGGGGAGAAGACCCAGTACGTGCGGTCCTAAACGGCATGGCCACCCTGATCGGCCAGTACACACCAGCGCAATGACCCAGTCGTTGAGGATCCTACACTGGAACGCCGGCGGCCTCAGGGATAAGGTCGCCCTCCTCCGCCCACTCCTGCAGGAACAGAACATCGACGTGGCGCTTATAAGCGAGACGAAACTGGGACCTGCAATCCCACTACGATTCCCAGGATATCTCGTCTATAGGAAGGACGAGCAAACGGCCACACATTCATACCGCGGTCTGGCGGTCATAGTGAAGAGAAGAGTCGTCCACCAGGAGCTACCACTGCCTCAGCTCAACAGCATGTACGCGCTGGGTGTGCAACTCCACGTCGCCGGCCAGGACCTGTGCGTGTACGCGGCCTACAAGCCGCCACAAAACAGACTGGAAATTGCCGACGTACACGCACTGCTAGCAGCGCCCCATCCCACCATCATCGCCGGTGACTGGAACTGTAAGCACCCAGCGTGGAACTCACACGCTACAAACAGTGACGGGAGACGACTCTTCAATGACGCGGAAAACCGCGGCTACGAAGTGTCCGGGCCCGAGATGCCAACCAGGTACCCAACCATCACTCGACACTCACCGGATGTCCTGGACATTGTCGTCCACCGCGGCCTGACCTGCCAGATCACGCAAGAGACGCTGGATGACGAGTTACTGTCTGATCATCAGCTGGTACTCGTCACCCTCACAGGACACACCACCCGTTATGCTCGTCCCGCGCCACGTCGCCGCACGGACTGGACAGCCTTTGCGGCGAAGATGGAGACCACCACGCCCACTCGGCCTATTACCGATGCCGCTGACGTCGATGAGCTGGCGAACGAGCTCACCGTCAGCATGCAATGTGCCCTCCAAGCGGCAACTGACTCAGCACCAGCACCACAGGGGCGTTACTCGACGCTCCCCGCACACCTCAAGCGCATGATTGTCGCGAAGAGGGAGCTGCGCAGACGGTGGCAAACCACTAGAGACCCAGTACTGAAAACCCAGCTCAACCGACTCACGGAAAAGGTAAAGGCCGAATTAAAGGACCATACCACCGAGAGCTGGGAGAACTACATAGAAGCCGACTGCGACTGGACGTCGGTTCACCGAGTGTGCCGACGCCTCAAGAACACCCCAGCTCCGGTGAGACCGCTGCTTAACAGCGACGGGGCGTTAAGATACACCGCAGCAGACCGGGCAGAGATCTTCGCCTCTCACTTGGAGCGTCAATTCACGCCGAACCCGACAAACGACGAAGAACACGTCGCAGCAGTCGAGAAACACCTTGGAGAGTACTTCAACACGCCGATAGCCCCCGAGGAAGACCCAATTTTTATTTCCCCGGGTCAAGTACGACGCGCGATTCTCCGCACTAAGCCAAAGAAGGCCCCCGGTGTGGATGAGATCACAAACGCCGCGCTGCGCCACTTGCCGCCACGATCAGTGGCTGCACTAGCGCGGCTATACACAGGAATTCTCCGCACCGGGACTTTTCCACAGACATGGAAGGTGGGGAGAGTCGTGATGATCCCAAAGCCCGGGAAAAATCCCAGGAAGCCGGAGGGCTATCGGCCGATCACCCTCCTACCGACCACCTCCAAGGTGTTCGAAATGCTCCTGCTGCGATATATGACACCGCACGTGACACCAAGACCGGAACAATTCGGGTTCCGCGCTGAACACAGCACGACGCTCCAGCTGTCGAGGGTACTGCACCTTCTGACAGCGGCCATCAATAAAAGGGAATACGCAGCTGCAGTATTCCTCGACATGGAGAAGGCGTTTGATAGAGTCTGGCACACCGGTCTGCTCTACAAACTGTCACTATCGTCGACGCCCCGCCGCATTGTGCGGGTGGTCTCCCAATTTCTACAGGACCGAACCATTAAGGTTGCGGTGGAGGACCAGCTCTCCGGCGCTCGCCCCGTCGCCGCCGGAGTACCGCAGGGGAGCTGTATCTCGCCTGTGTTATACTCTGTCTATACCGACGACATTCCCGCCACGCACACTTCGACACTCGCGCTGTATGCTGATGACGCCGCGTACATTACGACGTCATTAAACGCCGACCACGCGGCGATCAAAATGCAGCGCGCCCTGGACGACCTTCCCGACTGGCTCAGCAAGTGGAGACTGTCGGTAAACGTGGGTAAGACACAGGCGATGATTGTAACGGCAAGGAGCCGTTCTTACCCACCCAACCTTAAATTACAGGACGCCGACATCGAGTGGACCCTCACGGCTAAGTACCTGGGGGTCACGCTCGACAGCCGGCTTACAATGGGCCAACACGTCCGCAATGTTGTCGCGCGGGTGCGATCCACCCGCCACCTGCTTCGCCCCGTGCTCTCATCGCGCCTCCCGCTGCGAGTCAAGCTGGGGGTGTACAAGACGTACATCCGCCCCCAGCTCACCTACGCCGCGCCAGCATGGCTCGCCCTCACGTGCGAGACACATCGAAAAAAGCTCCGGGCGCAGCAAAATTTAGTGCTGCGCCGTATTACTAATGCTCCTCGCCACGTGAGGAACTCTGTACTCCACAGGGACCTGCGCGTCGAGAGCATAGACGACTTCGCCGTGGAAATGGCGGAGAGGATGTTCGCGCGTGCCGACGCATCCGCCTGGGTCCATATCAAGGGCCTGGCGCCGTGGCACGCGCGCCCCCCTGACGCCAAGCGCTTCCCGCGCGACCTGATTGCGGACGTGACCGCCCCACCACCGGACTGACGCCTGAGCAGACCATAAATCACGTTACACGTGGTCTGCTCACACAAAATGACTCCACAACGATACTCGCACCCACTACGCATATTGCTACTAAGTTCTTAGGCGCAAATATGCGTAGCACACACACGCATTCACTTTACACGCTAAAGTAAATACTGACGTACGCCGATTACGTCTCACGGGCGGGTGAGCGTATGATAGTGTATACTCACAGAGCGACGTACTCACACCTCAATGTCGCTCACACACACATATTCGTCCCGTGACTCGGAACGCGATCGGCTAGCTCTGAGAACGCTGTGAGTCACGGGTCAATCACTATCTGTAGGCAGGCGCCAAACAAAGCCGCTGCCCTTGTAGCTGATCGTCCCTCGCCGGGCCTCCCTCAGGTAACTGGGGGTCTCACCTAGCGGGGGACTGGTCGCTCGGGCAGCGTGAAACACTTCAGGCGCCCCCACAGACACAAAACAATAACACATGTTGCCGCGGAGAAATCCCGCGGCCATAGGGACCATTTTTAATCCGGCCCGCCAGCCATAAAGGGTAAACAACCCAACCCAACTACCGGCCCATATTTTTATGGGCCGCGACCCCGCAACCTCGGGAAAGGGGGCCCTAACCCCCGAGCCCGATTCCTCGCGCCCCTTGCGGGGCGACGAGAAGTACACCGAGCTGTCGCCGAGTGTACAGTCACGATCGTTCGCGGTGGTACATTAACGGCCAAAATTAATATCCAATCTATCCACGATTTACCCTACTAGGGATAGATATTTGACATATTTTGTATGGAGCTTCTCTTATATTTAGACCCGATCGGATCGAATGGGCCATTAACAGCTTCAAGCCCTTTAAGACCGGAGGGGAGGATAATATCTTCCCTGCCTTACTACAAAAGGGGTTGGATATTATCTTACCAACGCTGTTGAAGGTTTTTCGAACCAGCTTCGCCTGGGGCTACATACCCACAGCGTGGACTAGGGTGTCCGTCACCTTTATCCCCAAAGGGGGAGACAGGGACAAATCGATGCCCAAGTCCTATAGACCAATTAGTCTTACCTCCTTCATGCTCAAAACCATGGAGAAGGTACTCAACCAGCACATCAGGGCTACCTACTTAGTAGACAAACCCCTGCACGTGAGACAACATGCCTATCAGAAAGGCAAGTCCACTGAGTCCGCATTGATGGACTTAGTGGATAACATAGAAAAAGCTGTTGAGGACAAAGAAATTGCTCTGTGCGCCTTCTTAGATATAGAGGGGGCATTTGACAACACCTCAACAAATGTCATACTAAAAAGTATGGAGCAACGCAACATTGACCGAACGACCATCTACTGGATCGAAGCAATGTTGCGTAACAGAGTAGCGTCAACATCTCTCTTAGACACAACCATAAGGATGAGACTAAACAGGGGTTGCCCACAAGGGGGCGTCCTGTCTCCCCTAGAATGGTCTTTAGTTGTTGACAGCTTACTGAGCGAGCTCAATAGGGCTGGCTATTACACGCAAGGTTACGCGGACGATCTGGTAGTGATTACCGTTGGCAAATGCCAATCAGTCATCTCCGATCTGATGCAAACGGCCTGTAGAATAATCGAAAGATGGTGCAAAGACTCCCAACTTTCGGTCAATGCAGACAAAACTGTCATTGTACCTTTTACAAAGAAAAGGAAGTTGGATGGCTTAAAACCACCAACCCTCTTCGGTAAAACGGTCAACTTTTCGGATGAGGTCAAATATCTAGGCATTATCCTAGACAAAAAACTCACGTGGAATGCACACATTAAACATGTGACAAGGAAAGCAAAAATTGCTTTGGGAACTTCCTGCCGACTGGTCAACTCGAAATGGGGCCTTAGACCATGGGCAACGCTGTGGCTGTACACTGCTATAGCAAGGCCCATGATAACCTATGGCTGTGTCGTATGGCATGGAAAAACCCATCAGACTACCTGCAGGGATGCTCTCTCAAGCCTCCAGAGACTCGCGTGTCTCATAACAACAGGAGCAATTGCATCGACTCCGACCGCTGCACTTGAGGCTCTGCTTAATCTCGTTCCTTTGCATGTGCAGGTGCAAATGGACGCTAGGGCAGCAATGATAAGGGCCAGAATAGCGGGAAGGACAAGATGGAAGTCGACTGCCATGAGGGCACTGCAAGAGAACCTTATGAAGAAAGACATCATTGCCATGCCCACTGATGCAATGTTAAAAGAATACAGCTTTGATAGGCTGTTTAGGGTATTCATACCTCAGAGGACTGAGTGGAAGGACGACACGCCAGGCCAGCCTCAGTCCACTGATGTTGTTTGGTTCACCGACGGATCAAAAAAAGAGGGTCTAGCAGGAGCCGGATTCCACGGTGGGCGGCCAAAGGTAAAAAAATTCGCCAACCTAGGCCAGCACACCACTGTGTTTCAAGCGGAATTATTTGCCATTATTGGATGTGTCCGTTTAAGTCTGCAGAGGACCTATATTAATAGGCGAATCTTCATCTTCTCTGACAGCCAGGCTGCTTTAAAAGCCTTAAATTCAGAGGAAATTGACTCCAAACTTGTAAAGGAGTGTGTCCAGCTATTAAACTCACTAGGAGCGGCAAACTCAGTGGCACTAGGATGGGTACCTGGACACTGTGGCATTAGGGGCAACGAAGCCGCTGATGAACTGGCTAGAGCTGGTGCTGAAAGCCCCAATGTGGGCCCGGAGCCAATCTGTGGCATTCCTAAATGCACCACTACAGCCTACCTTAAAAACTGGGGAACTGACCAAAGTATTAGCCTTTGGGAAAAATCCCCAGGCCAAGAACACTCGAAAGCGCTACTTGTGGGCTTCAAAAAAAGGTTTACGAAAGAAGCGCTTTCGTTGAACAAAAATCAGATAAGAATCCTGACAAGAACCCTTACTGGGCACTGCAAGCTGAACAAACACCTTCACAGGATGGGCCTCAGTGATACCACAGTTTGCAGGTTTTGTCGCGAAAAGGATGAGACGCCCATCCATATCCTATGCGAATGTGATGCAGTGCACCACATCAGAAGCCAGCATCTTGGAGGCCACGTCATCTCAATGCAGGAGATCAAATCCTCCTCCCCCAAGGTCATAGTCGACTTTATGATTGACTTGCAGCTTGGGGAAGTGCTGTAATGCTGCAAGAGGCGTCACAATAGATCTTTTAGGTCGCAGTGGCTTAGGGGCGTTCAAGACCCTACCTCTTTCCTCAAATAAAAAAAATAAAAAATAAAATGGAGCTTATGTCAAATTCCTATCTCTAGTAGGACAAATCGTGGATAGATTGGATATTAATTTTGGCCGTTAGTCGACATGATCCCTTGAACGAATCCTGCTACATTACACATAAGTACGACTGCCATTAAACATTGAGTGCAAGCGATTTTAGCCTTAGTGGTGGTTCACCGGAAAGATTTCCGATTGTACATATAAGCAACACCATAGTGGCGTTCCGCAGTTCTTAGGATAAAAAGGCACATTCTGCCCCTTTAGTAGATACAATGTACGTAACATTAAAATAGGTTTTATAGTTAAGAAATTTTGTTCGACGGTTTACTTACGCTAAAATATTTTGATATCAAACATACTACAGTTTTCGTAAAACGTAAACCATCACAGAAAGCTATTACGTCCAGAAACATTATTTATTGCGAATTAATCTTTGAAGTTCTATTTATTTTCGAGAAAACGAAATTTATGTAAAACAAAGCATTTTTTATACTTGTCCAAATGTATTAACATTAAATTTAATTTTACAAAGCAACCCAATTTAATGGCGCTCTTGACTTTGTTGACGTAACCTTGGAGAGTTATTATAATTTAAGTTTCATAAACAACATATTGCGAAGGTAAATAAACTTCTCGCCTTCAACCCATCAATGGAGTGCGGAGTCTGCAAAACTTTACTATCGCTGTCAAAATGTTGGCATATCGATTGAGTGGTGATGTTCGAAATATAATTGTGAACCTTGAAATAATTTGACGTAAACCATCAACATTTTGCAGTTCTTTAACACCGCACGTTAATTGTATGAAAAAATATTTCAGACAAGGCGAATAAATTATCAAAGTTTTACCTACATATCTGAATATGCTTAGACGAATTCAAACAGATGTATAGAAAAGTATATTAATTACAGCATTTAAAACATTTTCCTAAACATTTTTGCTCATTGAAGTATGTGCAAAGGATATTATTATATACAATATACATATACTAAATGTCAGTGTAGAATGTATTGGAATGTTACAAGTTACGATGCTCACCGCATTGTTTAATTTTAGACGTAGACTAAACACAGGGTTGATGGCTTTAAATCCTTCAAATCAATTCTCATTAATGTTGTTGTTTGTCATAGACGTTGCATTTCGTCATGAGAATGTGACTTTAATTTCCACACTCAAGAAATATTTGAATAGCCGAAACATAGAATTGTTTCGAGTGTTCGATTACGATTCAGAGGAAATCGTCCATTCCCTGTCTCATCATCATCATCTTAGCCCGGCATCACCCACTGCTGAGTATGCCTGCTTTCGTTTTTGCCAGCCTCTTCGATCTTATGCGTCCCTCATCCAAGGTGTTTCTCGCGGCTTTGGCATTCCCTGTATAATGAGCCAATATTATATGATATATTATATGATAATATTATATGTTCCGTGTGGTGCCGGACGTAAAGAATTGCACCACCCTATATCTTCTCATGGGTGTCGTAAAAGGCGACTAAGGGATTGACCAGAGTATGGGCAGCAGCGTTCTCTGAGTATTTAACCAACCAACTGCGATCGCCAACCCGCCTGCCAAGCGTGGCGATTATGGCATATCCCCCCAAACTGCTTGGGGGAGGCCTATGTCCAGCAGTGGACGTCTTTCGGCTGTAATGATGATGATGATGATGATGATGATTATATGATACAAGGCGATTGCAATAGATGTTGTGTGTGTTGTCTGGACAATGGACGTGATCATCATCATCATCATTTCAGCCGAAAGACGTCCACTGCTGGACAAAAGCCTGCCCCAAGCATTATGTTCGGGACGATATGCCATAATCGCCACGTTTGGCAGATGGGTTGGCGATGGCAGTTGGTTGGTTAAATACTCTGAGAACGCTGCTGCCCATCCTCTGGTGAATCCCTTAGTCGCCTTTTACGACACCCATGAGAAGATGATGATGATGTGATGTGGGCCAATTCTTTACGTCCGGCACCACACGGAACAATGGACGTGATAGTCATGGACGAATAAAAAAGGCGGACGGAATCTCGTTGAGAAAAGATTGAAGCAATTTTTTTTTTCTTAAAACTATAAAAATTTCGACAGCATTCTAACACACCAGACGACATGATTTTATTTTATTTGTGACACTACGACAACGACTTCCATCACACGAGATTTGTTGCGTAATGGCGGCTGTTAGAGTAACAATGGGTGTGAATATGTGCATGCCAGCCTGTATTTTCAAGCCAGCCGACTTACTATGGCTGCTTCATTTATTGATGAGCAAGATTCCGTCTGCCTTTTTTTATTCGTCTATTGGTGTTGTGGCGATGCATGGGAGGAGCCTATGTCCACCAGTGGACGTCTTTCAGCTGAAATGATGATGATGATGATGTTAGTGTAATCATATTTATTTGCGTTCAATGTAGGTACATACATAAGATGGAATACAAAAGAAAAAAATAGACCCTAGTACATTCTACCTTACGGCATGCAAACTTATCAATTATTTGTTAATGTAGCGATGCAACGACTGCGCGGATTGTACGATCTGCAAGGTTAAGCTGCACTTGCCGCGGTCAGTCTGTGGATGGGTGACCGTTTCGTTACACATCGAGACCCCTCCGTGCCTCGGAGAGCACGTTAAGCTGTCGGTCCCGGTTGTCATACGAATATCTATGGCAGTCGTTACGGGTAGTCAGAAGCCTGAAAGTCTGACAACTGGTCTAACCTCCGAATGTCAGTATTACCCAGTAATTGGGTTGCGGGGGTCTGATGGCAGTCGCTCCGTGTAAAATACTGATGTTCAGCCGCATCTGGCTAGACTGGAAGCCGACCCCAATATAATTGGGAAAAGGCTCGGAGGATGAATAATAATAAAAAATACATCTAATTTCAAGTTTAGTTTAAAATTCAATTATCCAATGCAATAGATACTAAAATTATGATTTGGTACTACCTATGATAATTAATATTATTGGTTAGGAGTGTTATTATATAAAATTAAATAGGTAGGTAATTAAATAAATTAATCAAAATTAAATAGTTCACAAGTCATTATCATTTAAAAAATCTACTACAGAATAATAAAATTTATTGATTAGACATGTCATTAATTTGTTTTTAAATGTCCTTATTGTCTGTTCTCTTATATTTTGTGGTATTTTGTTGTATACGTAGGTTACATAAATAAAGCTAATATACGTAGTACGGTTGACCGCACGTCAGTGGCAACAATTTTACATTGACTTTTACTGTACATGGATATATTTGGCTAATATTATTAATATAAAATTACTAAAAGAGAAAACTCAGAGTGCAGATCAATTGTTTTTATACCTAGCTATCATGATATTATTATATGTTATACTTCCAGAGTCACGTAAGATACAACAGTTTACCGAGTGGCTCTCATAGAAACCGTCTTATAACATTATCTTATGCACTGTCATGTTCTTAAACCTAGTACGATATTGCTTTACCAACGTGACTCGACTCGGTTTTATAGTATTTTCCCCTGCACCGCTACGAAAGAGGTTATTACTGGCATAGTTCACAAAACACGGCACATAAAATCTTCGTAACTTCTACCCGATTGGAGAATCCAATGTTTATGAAATGAAATTTTATATTCAATGAAATAAGGAATAAGTTTTTCCTAGGAAATGCACGGAAAACGTTACTACCATGCGACTTACTTGGTTTACAAGGTTTCTTTGGTTTTCTTCTGTCGTGCTGATAAGAAATGTACAATAATAGTAGCTCATGCATTCCTCGGAAAAAAGAAAGTAGAGCTGAATGCCCAGGCTGCGCCTGACCTGACAATCATTTGAATATCGTCACATGTGGAAGGTGGAAGCTCTTTTTTGGGTGAATAAGTTGTTGTATCAGCAGCTTAGTATACCCTACCTATTAAACTATGGTTACAGGACTTTTCGCGCACAGATAAATTAAAATAACATTTTGACTAACTCAACGTTTCAGCCAAGTTGCGTTGGCTGTGGTCATGAGAAGACTGGAGTATTCGGTATCATCCTCGTGAGTGGCGGGTGTTTTCTCGATCTACCCGCGTTTTATTTTGCGTATCGAATATAACTTGTCCAAAACGTCGAGGTTAGTCAAAATATAGTTTTATTTATCCATGTGCGAAAAGTCCCGTAACCATAGTTACCTACCTATGAATTGGTTACATGTTTGTTTACAACGAGAATCGTGAAGAAGTTCAAAGCTGGCGTCGGTTATCTAGGGAAGAAATCTCGTCTAATTGCCGAACTCCGGATAAAATCAAAGCGAATACGCTCGTTTCTGCAAAACGCAGCGCAGGCGTAAAAATACTAAACGCAATCGATCACCCGAACAATTTATAAATTTTCCGAAAAAAATTACACTAAAAGTCTAGTTAAAATTAGCTGAAAGGCGGTAGCGTTTGGTATGCTAATTATCATCTTGTGAAAATAACACAATTTAGTTAGTTATTGTGTACACAGGGTGTCAGGGAAACGCTTCCGAAAACGAAGATAGGTGATAATGCTGGTGATTACTGATATGAAACCACAAAAAAATGCGATTCTGTTTTTAGAATTTTTAATATTTTTTTTCATATTTCATACATAACCAGCTTTGGGCAGTTAAATAAAACTGATTTGCAAAAAACCCCATTTATTTACTTAGTTTTTTAAAGTTCGCAAAATAATTCAAATAAAATATCAGCTGGCGCAAGGGGTGAACGAGATCCGCTCGCATACGCAGTCCGTGTCGTAGCGAGCGTAGGTAGGTTAGGTATGCGCGTCATTGATCCCGAGTTTTGTACGCTTTACATTGCGGGTTTGCAAAATACCAAATCACTACAACAATGAGTATAAGGCTAATGGTTATTGGTATTCGATTGTGTTTAGGTAATATAATAATAGCCTTTCAGTTTCGGGAGCGTTTCCCTGACACCCATAATGAAGACCATCAACTACGTAAACTACGTTCTTGACTTTGGTTGGTTCATTTTAATCGTTCGCACCTCATTTTGTAAACATGCTGTCATAGCAGCATCAATCGAGTAAACGCTAACGTAGAATTTTGCGTTCGCGTAAACGCGCGTTCGCCGGTGATTCAGACAACGTTTACTGCCGACCATTCCGCGTTACCTCGCCCTCTAGTACTACTTTGATGTTGTTTTTTGCGGAATTGAGTTACGTCATGCTCTGAATTTAAATTTCTACTTCCATATTCATTTCATTACGAATTCATACGGTAAATGTATTAAATCAGAAATTTATAAGTGCAGAAAACTTTGGGTAAGCAAATTTGTATTTTTTGTAAATCAGCGAGTTTCTTGAATCACCGAAAACAACCGAAGTTTTCGTTAGAAAGGAATTTTATTTTATTTATTTATTTTACTTTAATTAGAACGGCTGGATGCCAATTACAAAAATTAAAGACAAAAATTCAATGAATTAACATAACATTAAAGAAAAATTAAATAATTATATAAAATATTAATAATACATACTTTCATACACTCATCTCGCAGTACTCCAGACATACTGACAAAATCGTCTTCCATTCGTCGGCAAACACATCACAGTCAGACTTGGCGTCCAAGAGGGCGTTAAGCGCAGTGAGTGTGCGAGGTATGGGAGAGAAGGCTCGCGAGACGGTGTTGCACGTAGGAACGGCAAATAATTGATGCCTCCTGCTACGGCTATAATTGACTGGGGTTTATAATCTGCACAATTCGTTATGCAGATCAGGGGGCATAAATTGCTATATCATCATCTTCTTGCCGTGGTCCCAAATTACTTGGGGTCGGCGCAATGCGTTTTCTTCTTCCATTTTCCTCTATCAGCCGTCACCTTATCATTCACTCCCTTTTCATTCATATCATTCTTCACGCAATCCAATTCAATCAATTTATCTTTTCTTTGGTCTCCCGGGTAGGGAGAGGGATCTCCATCAATAGTAAATACTGTCTACGGCTACAATATGAAAATGTGAGCACCATTTATCATTCTAATTACCTACCTGCCGTGGGTAAATTTGAGCACCACGTTGTTATTAGATTATCTAATTGTACACAAAATATTGTTACCCGATTTTTAAAAGAGTAACCATGGAGTTTATTCTGTCCATTCTTCTCCATAGGAAATTACATTTTGGAATGGGCAATTTACTTTTCCTACTAGTCAATTAAAATGTATTATAAACCGATTTAACCGATTAACCGATACTCATGCTTTAGCAAGGCGTTAAGAAATTTCTGTATAGACAGACTATTTATTCATAACTATCAAACCCTTACGGAAGTTTTTACCAGTTAATTAGATGTTACGAAAAATTACTCGTTACAAATTATAACAGAACATTCCATAGTGACGTGTTCTGCTAAATTAATAGCTTTTACGAAAAGATGTTACAACAACACAACATTGTTTCAGATACGAAATTAATGTTATCCTTTACAAAAAAGACATCAAAACTTTTTTATAAGTCTTGAGCAGACATAAGAGACTCTTAAAATTACGAATCATACCATAAATAATCTGCACGACGAAAGTTGTCAACGCATTCTCTAGGGATATGCTGCGTCATGCCCAGGGCTGCTACCCTTCCGAGTTTTCCCGGATTTGTCCTAGTTTTGATTGTTTTTGGGGAGCGTCCAAAATTATGAAGCGTTCGGGTATTACGATCTACTAAAGTCATCTAAAAAATAAAACCCTCGGCATGTGAATTAGACTTACATTGCACTTTAAGCCCAGTTTTTGACCTTAAAAGTCCGGGATTTTATAAAGTACCTACTGTCCTGAGTGTCCAGATTCAATTATTTTACAGATGGCAGCCCTAGTGATGTCGGAGTGTTGTACAGATATATTGAGTAATGTGCTAGAGTAGTGACCCGCGGCCCGCCATATTTCCCAGTTATCGTAAACAAGTCACCGTCATTTATAAAAGTGTGTGCAGTGCAACAAATTGTTCATTTCAGCTGAAAAACGTCCACTGCTGGACAAAGGCTTCCCCAAAGGGGGGGGGGGGGATATGCCATAATCGCCACGCTTGACAGGCGGGTTGGCGATCGCATTTGGTTGTTTAAATACTCAGAGAACACTGCTGCCCATCCTCTGGTGAATCCCTAAGTCGCCTTTTACGACACCCATGAGAAGAGAGAGGGTGGTGCAATTCTTTACGTCCGGCACCACACGGAACAACAAAAAATTGTTACTCGTGACTTTTTACAACATAATAAATGGCGAAGCTTTAGTATACAGCACCTCGTTAAGATTAGGTATTTCATTTTAAGGATTAGAACCGAACGTAGACCGATGCCGCGATGTGTCGCTCTAGATATCATGTGAAGATGCTGTGTAGGTTGATCTGCGTGAGCTTCAAACTACCAACTGGCGAGATATCATACAATATTGTGCATAGTTGAGAGTTCTCGTTTCAGAAGCCAAGACTCACTTTGGGGCGTAGAGCCAGAGGAGGACTCTCTCACTTTCATTATCGACAAAAATAAAAATAAATTAGATGGGACGCGATTATGATAGTCCGTCTTCCTTTTGGCTAAAGTAGGTAAAGAAGAAAGAAAGAAAGAAAGAAATAATTTATTTGCCACAAACTAGGGACACAAAATTATAAATAAAAAGTGTAGATTTACATAACATTGTGTGCCCCACGGCTGTGCCAAATAGGTCCAGTTCAGCATATGTCAGGTCACTAGTACCTGACGCTGGTTTTCAACTGAACCTATATGAGTAATGACTGAGACGGATGCAAATCAGTTCCATGAATATATAATTGTTGGTTGGTATCAAAAAATAAATAAATAAATACATTCAATTTTAAAATATAAAATAAATATAATATGGTATACGTAGGTATTGATTAAATAATGAGAAAACAACAATAATAACATGACTACAGTTGATTGAGTGAATAAAAAAACAATACACATAACTGACATAACACAGACATATACAAAGGTATTTCAAATAATTGATTCATTTAAAATGATCATATTTCGTTTCCGTTGCGCATCTATCAAAAACTGCCGCAAATGTCTCCAGGTAGGTACATACCTACCTCATCAAGAAACCGCTTTCCTAATAAGTATGCTGATATTTATTGGAACTAACTGGCCAATTATTGCTGATATTTATTACTAGCTGTACCCGTGGCTTTGCTCACGTTATCATAAGGTTAACTTTCAAATAAGTCAAATTCCAAAGATAATGGACAAATGATAGCAATCATTAATTTTTTGCCATTATTTTTTTGTTAAAGCGCTGGGAGCAAAGTCGAAGACTAAAACGTAAACCGAGAACCTAGGCCACAAACAAATTTTGAGCATAATTTACAAAAATAATACAGAATGATGTGAATGTATACAATAAAACGCCTTTTTACAAAACCTTCAGCAGCCAAAATGTACAGAGTGTCAGGGCTGGTGACGCGAGAGCAAGGGACGTACAGTTGTCCATATGAGAAGCAGCTGGTCCTGAGGTCGACAGCCGCAGCCTTCAGTGTCTGCCCCTGCTACTTATTGATGGTCATCGTGAAGCACAGACTCACAGGAAACTGTATGCGCTTGAATCGGAAAGAGTAATTGTGGGGAATCAATGGTATACGTGGAATAAACACCATCTCGCCAGCGGCACACCCAGTGAGAATCTCTGCCTCTATAATGTGCCTCTGCAAGGATATGACTTTGAGTTGGGTCCCATTACACAGCTTAGGCGGTGTTAAGTTCCACAAAGGTACACCGGACCCCGACTTTAAGTTTGATAAGATAGGCAGAAAGTCCACTTGCAGAGAGAGAGTTAAGGAATACTACTGGATAGTGAGTAGCGTCATCTAGATCTATAACGGTGTTTATAGAAGTATAAACCACTTCATTCCCTTAAATTTCTGAGAGAATGCTATCGTTAATGGCAGCGGCTTGGTCATTTTTTGGTGTTAAAATGCACAACCAAGAATGCTGCTGGTGCGAGATTTGGCTGATGTCCCCATAAACAGAACGAATTAGGTCCTTTACCGTATATAGGGACCACTCTACAAAGCGTTTCCGGTAGGTCCACCTGGCCACTCTCCTCTGGATAAGTTCCTACTCCAATGTTTAAAAGGACTTCAGTGAATTCTAGAGCATGTGAATTCCCGCCAAGCCGTGCTCTCATGTTGACCGTCAAGCACAATCTGTGAACTTGCGGCCAGAGAGTAGAGCGTTTTAACGAAGCATTCACCTCATCAGCCCTAGTACCTCGCGTCACCACAGGCAGCGTTGCCGAAAATCGCCGCTAAAGAGAACAGTTACCCCACCCATGATGTTGTGGTTCCTGCGGATATCTTGCAGGGTTCGGTCAACAGCCTCCACTGCCTTTCTGTTCGCCAATTTGCATTCATCCCATACAATAAGAGAGCAGTCTCGTAGAACAGCGGGCTTGTCACTGTTTCGTGAAACGTCTCATTGCTCTCTAAGTCTATGGGAATCTTAAACATTGTGTGCGCAGTTTTGCCACCAGGGAGCAGTGTTGCGGCGATTCCGGAAGACGCTACTGCGAGGGCTATTTTTCCTCGCCTTCTGACCTCTGCAAGGATGCCTGAAGTAAGAAAGGTTTTGCCTGTTCCGCCAGGAGCATCCAAAAAGAACATTTTCCCTTGGCAGAGTTCAACGCTCTGCAGGATAATTTTGAATAGCTGTCTTTGCTCTGAGATGAATGATGAACAATGACAGACATTGCGCCCGTACTGTAGTCAGTTTCGGCGGCGTATTCACGATTAACGCGTGGTTTGGTTGTGGGGTCGGTAAACCGTACTCAACCAATGAATTGCAGCCGATCGAAACGACCATGTCTTGAAGTGAAAAAAAAACAGCTATTCAAAATGCGTTCAGCATATCAACATAGGTCCGTAAGAATCGCCAATTGGTGAAGTGTAAAATGTAAAATATCGCAATTCGTAGGTACTAAGTATTTCAAGACAATTAAAGAAGCAAACAGAAAGACAACAAAGGTAACCCCGTTTCTCTACCGATAACATCACATTTCACCATAGCGCGATCTAATTCGACGTTAACGCCATCTGGTTAGGAAAGAAGGAGTATTTTAAATTAAGTTAATTATTTACAAAACTAAGTAAGCGGGAGACGTCGTCGTAAATTGGTTATATTATCCATAGGTTAAGGATAACAATACAAATAAAATTTCACGCTTTTTTGGGTTAGGGGACTCAGCAGTTAGTAAAATAAGTGGTTCAATGGCACTTTTTTTGTTTTTGTTAAATAGGTAAAGCACTTTTTAGCAGACAATACTTTACTAAACTACTGTTAGAAAACTACTGTTTGTGGTAGAAAGTAAAATAAATAAAAATAAATACGGAAGCAGAAAATAATCAACACAATGCACTATTGCTCACCCCTCATACTAAATAGCGTGATCATTAATTGTTTTATAACTTAATAATCCGCTCTTTAGCGGACGTTGTTGCTAAATAACTTAATTTGTTGAAGAATGTTGAAGATGTTTTTTTTTTAAATAACACAATGCAAAAAATAATCTAAAAACTAAGATTGAGGCTGAGATTCGATCTTAGAACAACACAATCGTGATCCACACGCCAAGCCACCAGGATGAGTAATTATTTACGCGAAACTACGAAATAAGCATTTTCATTGTTAATATCTGTCGTTTAGCTCCCTTTATATATAGCGTGATGGTTATTTTTTTAAATATTAATTTTGACGTTCTGATAACGAATTATTTTAGTCTTTTTTAGTCTATAAATTATAACATTTCAATATATTAACTGTAAAACATAACTTTGTAGACATTTTGTTACTCTACTCACCTCCCATGTACAAAAGCGTGATGATTTGTAGCCTATAACCTGACCCGGTCTGTAACCGACATTTTTGCCAAATTTCAACTAATTCTGTTCAGTAGTATTTGCGTCATGCTCAAACATACAAACAGATAAACAGACAAACAGACAGAAATTCTAAAAATTATAGTTTTGGCATCAGTATCGTTCCCAGTATGTGAATTTTTTCAAAAAATATTAAATGTACAGTTTTTTCATCTCTACGATTTTATTATATGTATATAGATAGATTGTAACTAACTGGCCAATAGGACCCTTGGTGATATTCATTTGTTGTAGCCAGAGCCCCATTAGGAAGTCCGTTTTCATGGTCTAATAAATACTGGGGCAGGTTATTCAGTTCCAGAAATTCACGTAAATCTAGCTATCATTTTACGCAGTCCGGAATTTTAACAACCAACCTAAGCTTAGAACATCGGTATTTCTCACTAATTGGATTGCGGACAGATCGTAGCCATACTGAATATAAATAACAGGTGCAGCTGTCTAAAGATTGGAAAATAGATCCCAACCCAATTCTCTCAGATCTATACCTAATTCAATATGTTTATTGACAAATTAAATGCATCTTGTTATCTGTCGTCCGCTGTAACGTATCATTTTACTTTCTTTTGTATAATAAAAATTATATGTAGGTACTGACATCTTTACAAACATTTCAAGTGTCTCAATATTTATTACTAGCCTATGCCTGATTGCCCGCGGCTTCGCATATAATTCGATTTATCACAGTAAGATGGTATCGTGCATCCCTCGGGAACGGTATATCTTCCCGGAATAAAAAGCGTTTATGCTAATCATGGTTATGGTGTATATGGTGTAATGTGTGCCAAATTTAATACAAATCCGTTCAGCCGTTTCAGCGTCATTGAAGGACAAACAAAGAAATATCCATACTTTCGCATTTAATGTTACATATTAGGCATTCTCTTAATATATAAGGTGTCGCTTACCAATTAAACTCAGTGTGCTACTAGCTATTGCACTTGTCCCTACGTTCCCCATACATATCAGTGGCGACGAGGATGGGATCGCGATAACAAAAATAAATAAAAACGCTTATAATCTACCCTAGGTACCCGCCTTGTTTTCTCAGTGCCAGATTGCCCTTCTGGCTGCGGCGACTGCCGTGGAGATGGCTTCTCGATGGCTTCTATTGCCTCATAGAATTCTTCATCTTCTTCTTGGCTTCCATTGCCTTTGCCAGCCTGTGTTTCCGTATCCACTATATCTTCCCTTCCCTTATCAGACGTACTTTCCTCTGTTGGGGAGGGGAGATATAGTGGATACGGAAACACAGGCTGGCAAAGGCAATGGAAGCCAAGAAGAAGATGAAGAATTCTATGAGGCAATAGAAGCCATCGAGAAGCCATCTCCACGCAGTCGCCACAGCCAGAAGGGCAATCTGGCACTGAGAAAACAAGGCGTGTACCTAGGGTAGATTATAAGCGTTTTTACTAAGATTATAAGTACCTAATGTTTTGTTATATTATTGTGTTTATTTGTCAAGCTAGGGGAAGGAATGTTACATATTAGGCATTCTCTTAATATATAAGGTGTCGCTTACCAATTAAACTCAGTGTGCTACTAGCTATTGTTCGTTTCACTTGTCCCTACGTTCCCCATACATATCATCATTTTAGTGACTTTTTAACTGACACCCACGGGTTCTCTCGTGTGTGTCAATGTCAACGTATTTTACATATTAACTGAAACCATAATCTATCTGTGTGCCAAATTACATCCAAACCCGTTCAGTAGTTTATGCGTGATTAAGTCACAAACATCCAAATATCTTCACATAGTCTGTTTTCTCTCTCTTGACTTATTTAGTAAACAATCTTGACTGCCTCGTTGGTCTAGTGGTTGCAAGCGCGACTGCTGAGCGTGGGGTCCTGGGTTCGATTCCCGGGTCGGGCAAAGTGTTATTGGGTTTTTTCATTAGGAAATTCTCAGTAGCAGCCCGGAGTCTGGATTTGTGCCCGGTCAATGGCAATAGGCTCGCCCCCTATTACATGGGACTATAACATAACTGGCGAAATGTGGGTGTACTATACACCTCTGCCTACCCCTTCGGGAAATACAGGCGTGATGTTATGTTGTTATGTTATGTTACAATCTTGGCATGTCTCTTTGTTAAAAATACACTCGTAAATTATAATTACTAGTTCTCCACATGCAATTAGGTTAAAAAATGTTATTTAGTGTGTGAAATTGTCATAATGTATTTTAATAATTATTATTGACGAATTGCATTATAAAAAACACGCCAAGATTGTTTACTAAATAAGATATGTAAGAAAAAACAGAGTTAATAGTATAATTGTGAGATATGCATCAAAATATATGCAGTAAAGTAAAATATTTAATTTCTACACTCAATGCATCTGCGGCCAAAGCCCATTGGGACATAACATAATATCAGGTGACCAAGTAAACATAAGACCGTTATTTAGTAATAAATAATTACCCTGTGCTTTTCCCTGGAGGCGGTGTACATGATCCAGCCGACGTACACGAACATGATGAGGGCGGGCACCACCAGGCTGGCCACGATGGGAATGCGGCGCACCCAGGCGTGGTAGAGGGCCAAGATGAATAAACAGATGCCCACCAAGATGGCCATGTAGCGGCCAGTGCGGCGACGCTCTTCCTGCAAAATGTGCGGTAATTTTTCACATCGCAGAATGTTTTGCCTCCACCATACATCAGTGTTAAGTAATCATCATCCTAGCTCACTGATAATGCAGTACTCATAATAACGAAGAGCACGTTAAGCCGTCGGTCCTACGCCTGGGGGTCTACTCCCGTTCGACGATATTCGATAAATCGTACGATTCATCGCACAATTTGCTACTCCGGTCAACCATCGTTCCCTTATCGCATGCGATGATCGTGTTTTGACGTTTGTTTTTCTCATCTCCGGTAAATTGTATACGACTATGAACTATAGTCTATCTTAATTGTGCCTTTTTTATGTGCCTATCTTTATTATGTAAGTATCAGTCGGAACGAAAGTTCGTACTTCGTTTGTCGATCGTAAAACGCGAGTAGACCTACAGATCTATCGTGTCGTGTCGGATCGCCGTCCCATCGGAGGGAATAGATAGTGCACCTGATGAGTTTGCGCACATACTTGAGCACTAAGTTGAGATTGGCCGCCTTGACCGAAAATTCGGCCAGGAGGACATTACTCACAGCTGAGTTCTAGGCTAGCGTTTCAAAACATTTTCTGATAGCGGACCCTTGGGCATTGTCCTAATACAACACGATTACGCGACCATCGCAAGTTCACGCGAATTTTGTTCGTGCAAACCCGCGGACAAAGATAGAAGTTTCAAATATGTGCTCTAATTGACATCGCATTATGCGCGATTATCACGCAAATGCAAAATTCGTGTGAATTTGCGATGGTCATGTAATCGCGTGGTATTAGGACGAAGCCTCAGGAGATCAAAAATGATCTACATGGGCCCTTGAATGCTCGCGGGGCCCCGGGGGTCAGCGGACCCCAGGTTGCGAAACACTGTACAATTTATACCTATTGCCGTCGACTCGCTAAGAATACCATCAGGGGCTAAATTATGAAGGCTGTCATCATTGTTTCGTTGCGAGAGAGATAGAGAAATAGAGCTATACAAGGTGTAACAGAAAGGTGTACCCATATTTGTAAAGCGCATTCGGGGCATAGCATAGAACAACTTTTAATATGGCGACAACCCAGAAATCGTGAAAAAATCTCCCACGAAAAGTGCAATACCACCACGACCGAAATGTATGGAAGGGCTGATTAATTTTCCACGGTTTTAGGGTTGTCACCATATTAATATTAAAAGTTGTTCTATGCTATGCCCTGGCTGGGCTCTTTAAATATGACTACACTTTTTTGTTATACTTTTTAGGACGAATAGCACCAACCTTGAAACAATACACTTCATAATACGGCCATAGCCTAGCCTCTTTCCAACTATGTATAGTTCTAGATTCTGCGGGTTTTGATTCGTAGTTAACTTAATTTTTAGTCCGCTTGTACAGCACACACGAGACAAGATTTGTTCTATAATAAAAACCATACAAAGAACTAATTTAGATTTTTTTAATGCTGTATATTTACTTCATTCATTTACAGACTAGTTTCACAGAGTAAGGATGTATTGTCTACCTGTTGTTTTGTTCCGGCATCATTTAAAAATAATAAAATCAGCAATTAGCCACTCTATTATTTTAACGCAATGCAAGCGGGGCAAAATACATGCTAAAATTTGAATCGCTTATTTCCCGAAAAAAGTTAAAAAAACTTTTACTATGGGACCAACCCTGAAATCGCGAAAAAAAATCATTTGGTGCCTACATTTGTGTTCACTTAAATCGATAAAATGTAGGATTTGCGATTTCAGGGTCAGTCCCATAGTAAAAGTTGTTCATAATAATGAGTACAAATACCCCTTTTCGGGAAATAAGCGATTCAAATTTCAGCATGTATAACGATATAAATAGTGAAGCGAAAAATTCAGGATTCGGACCTACAACTTCTAGTTCAGTAGATTTAGGTACACCAGTCGCATAAGCCACTAAGCTACCGTAAATTCTGCTTTTGGTATCGAATTTAACATCCACTTTGACTATGTAAGTGTATTTTTCATTCCAAAACATAACATAACATAACTTCACGCCTGTATTCCGAAGCCGAAGGAGTAGGCAGAGGCGTATAGTACACCCACATTACGCCGTTGCAAGTACTATGTAATAAGGGGCGAGCCCGGGCACAAATCCAGACTCCGGGCTGCTACTGAGAATTTCCTAATGAAAAAACCCAATAACACTGCCCGACCCGGTAATCGAACCGAGGGCTTCACGCTCAGCAGTCACGCTTCAATCAATCAATCAATCAATCAATCAACACAGCCTATCGCAGTCCACTGCTGGACATAGGCCTCTCCCAAGTTGCGCCACAACGCTCGGTCCTCTGCCTTCCGCATCCAGTCCCCCCCAGCCACGTTCTTTAGGTCGTCGGTCCACCTGGCAGGGGGGTGCCCCACGCTGCGTTTGCCGATTCGCGGTCTCCACTCAAGGACTCGTCTGCTCCAACGTCCATCAGTCCTTCGACAGACATGGCCAGCCCACTGCCACTTCAGCTTACTGATCCTACAAGCTATGTCGGTCACTCCGGTTCTTCTCCGGATAATCTCGTTACGGATTTTATCCTTCAAAGAAACTCCAAGCATAGCTCGCTCCATAGCTCGCTGAGCGACTTTGAATTTGTGGACTAGCCCAACTGTCAGTGTCCACGTCTCAGCACCGTAAGTCATGACTGGCAGGACGCACTGGTTGAAGACCTTTGTCTTCAAACTTTGCGGTATAGGCGACGAGAAGACTCGGCGAAGTTTGCCAAATGCTGCCCAGCCCAGATGGATCCTTCTGTTGGCTTCTTTCTCGAAGTTACGCTTACGACCACTAAACCAATGATGCAGTGCAATTATCACTTCAATAAATCGAGCAAGTTTTCACATTAATGAAAAAAATCGAGCAATCAATATTTATTTTGTTTTGATGTTGACTGCACGGTGGCATTATTTTATAGACTCAAGCGTACCTACATACAAAAATATAATGTAGTGTACAGCATTAAAGCAGGTAGATACTCAATTCCCTCAATCTCAGTACCTATCTATTATCGGCGTCGACTCATCATAAATCCATCATGGCATCGTTTTGTTGATATTTCGGGACATTTGTGTTTAATCAAAACGCGAAAAAACATTTGCAGCTATTTTTAAAGCAATTTTAGATGCTAGCATGTGTGACGTCAAAAGGGATAGAGCGAAAACATCCGGCTGCACTCAGTTCTGGAGCAATAGGTATCACTTTGTAGTATATTTCTGTCCCCTTGCTTAAAATTCTTTTCAAAATGCTTCATGATATAAAGCAGAGGTTCTTATCCATTTTGTGGTGGGGGACCATTTGCCCAAACATTTATGTCTTCACGGATCACCAATTGCTTGCCGGTGACGTTAAGTTTTAATTTAGGTTTTTTTTATAGTATAGGATGGCAAAACGAGCTAAAGGCCCACCTGATGTTAAGCGGTTACCTTTGCCCATGACAACTGCAATACTACCTAGACTGCTGCCTAAATGGTACCGCAAGTCGGTTCGCCAAACTAAGACATGAAGATGGAAAGTCTCATGTGATTGTTATTTCACCGGTACCCTTCAAACCGAAATACAGCAATGCAAGCATCACTGTTTGTCGGAGAAATAGAAGTAGGTACGGTAGTAGTACTTCCCCGGACGAGCTCTTTCACAAAGGAGCTCTACTACTACTAAAACTACTACTGGACCACCAGTGATCCGCGGCCCACCGGTTAAGAACCACTGATATAAAGGAACCGGTCGTGCACATAAATAAGCAATCCAGTTCTGAAAATTGTAGAGAGGAAATGCAGAGTTTGTGTGTATCCAATGTTATATTCTTTGCTCGTTCTCATTTATTCTTATAGATAACAATAATATAGCTTGTTATTTCCACATCCATGAAATTTTTACAATTTAAATGTTCATGTTAGTATTTTTCTCATTTTCTAGCTAGGAGTTAGTTTTATATTTTTTTTTATAAATTGGATGTATTGTTTTTACCAATTGTTGTTTTACCAAAGGTATATCCAAGTAGGTTCAATATATTCAGTTATCTGGTAACCATCCGGTTGATGATGACGATGAAATTCAATTAGTTAAGTTTATTTTTAATAAATATGAATCTTTTTCATTTCTGTAACCCCGGCTCCACACGTTGGCCCGAACGTTGGCGCCAACGCGATTCTCCAACGTGTGGATCGGGGAAATGGAGTTGGCCCGAACGTTGGGGCGAGCATTGGCAGTTTCCCGGCGCGTGTCGTTGGACGTTGACGTTGAAGAAAACGTTGGAGATGCGCCCACACGTTGGAGGTTTGCTCGGTCTTGCTGCAGCACTCATGCAGTAAGGTGCATCGAATGAGCTTGTTCCTACGGTCACCGTGGCTTGAAAATGTCATCCGCGTGGATGGACGCAATAGCTACAGAATTTCTATAAAAAAAATCTTTATGTTTATTAACAAATAATATTGATATTCTCTTGTTTGTCAAAACTTTTTCAAATACGACGTCCATTGTTTAACTATTGTGCTATTTTAATTGACAGTTCAGCTCTTAAAGCAATTAATAATCTTAAAGTGCGCAGTGCTACATCTATTTCAGACGTCTTTACATTGGCTCTGACGGAACTAAACTAACATTATCTCCAACGTATGGACGCTAGGCAGAATTACGGTCCAACACTCGCCCCAACGTTGGGGCCAACGTGTGGAGCCCGCCTAAGATATAAAAAAAATGTTGGCCCCAAATTTGCCTCCCTAGGCTTCAGCCTACTCAGCCTGGTGGTAAATCCGCCACTGCATTGTGCAATATTCAAACCAAACCAAACCGATACTCGGCACGTGTTTCACCCCTCCACGGAGCATCCTCAGGAGATGTTGACTCGTCGACTGCTCGGACCCGAATAAAAAAAAATGCAGTTCCCTAGAAAATCATCGATGTCGCTCGACAAACTGATTTTTTTTTTTGCGATTTCAGGTGTGGCCCCGTAGTAAAAGTAGTTCGATAGCATTCCCTGAACGAGTTCCTTAAATATGATCACGCATTTCTGATGCACGTTGGCTTAAGTATATCAAATTAACTAGCAAAACTTCACAGACGAGATGAATAAAAAAAAACAAGGAAAACTACAGCCAGCTGATCATGGGTTCAACGATTTTTCTGCGATTTTTTTACGTGTTTAAAGATATTGGTAGTATCTGATATTTCTTAAAAATAAAGTGAGAACCTACAAAGTCACGCGTTCCGTGACTGTTGATCCCATGATCAGCTGAATTGAATGAAATGATGAGTTTAGAAAATCATAATTTATAATATTTTCTTGTTTTTTTATCACGAGAGGTCGCCCAACGGTCGAAATTTGTTACATTTTTATGATTGAAATATGACGAAAAAATAAAAGTTCCAATTTTTTGGGTTCCGTACCCGAAGGGTGCCAAACGGGACCCTATTACTCTCACTACGCTGTCCGTCCGTCCTTCCGTCTGTCTGTCACAGAGCTGTATCTTTGTAACGGTAATAGATAACGAGTTGAACTTTTTACAGAATATGTGTTACTATGGTGCCCATCACGACAAATACTAAAAATAATAATAAAAAAACCAAAGGGGGTCCCCATACAAGAAACCTCGAAAAATATGCATTTTTTGATGAACTCTAGTAAATTAATCAGTTTTTTTGGAATATCAGGTCGATGGGTGGTACGAAACCCTTACTGCGCGAGTCCGACTCGCACTTAGCCTTAGGATTTTTTATTGATAGCACCATCGAGATACATGTTACAAAGTACATCTAGATCGATGGATAACACTGAAGGTCGTCAATAGCTACTAAACAACAAAAAAACGGTTGACAGAGGAGAAAATGGTACTAAGCTGTTTTTTCTTTGCCTTAGTATCGACACCCACCACTTCTGTGAAATTTCGCCAACCAATTGGATTTAAACTTATATAATGCACTTATTTTAAGATCTAATCATCTCTACATGACAAGAAACATCATCATCTATTTTTAGACTCCGACCCCTAACCCTGTCATAATCCAAACATGGGGCCGATATAACCGATAACAATATTAGGGTTGTGATTAGATTGCTTCCGTCCCCGAGCACCTGCGGGTCCTCGTGTGGACCGCATCAGCTATCAATCAGCAGTCCTGATTCGATCACGTGACTGAAACAAGGCGGGTACAGTCAACGTCAAAAGTATGAATTGCTCTTTCAAAAGTGTTTTATAAACGAACTTGCCAATAAATATTTTTGTTAATAAACAAGTTAAATAACTATGTAGAAGTGAATTCTTTACAGAATACTAGCCTATCCTATCTCCGCGGCTTCGCCCATGTATACTTCAATTTATCACAGAACGACGTTATCACGCATTCCTCGGGAACTGCTTATCTTTCCGAAATAAAAAGCAGCTTATACATTAATCAAAGTTGTGGTCTGTCTGTGTGTTAAATTTCACACAAACCCGTTCAGCCGTTTCAGCGTGATTGAAGGACAAACAAAATAATACATCCATTCTTTCGCAATTATATGAAATATTTAATGCACAAGCTGTGGATAAACTTGAATAAATAAGTGAATAATTAATAATATTAGTAGGATTAAGACAAACTTTGATGTTGACCGTACAGTGTACACACAAGGACGCTTAATGCAACATCAAACAGTGTTTGTATTATTATCTTGTTGATCGGAAGGATTTTTAATAGCGGCCACGGCTATAGCCACATTAGTGATTTTAATAACAAGTTCTGTTTACATGATGGTAGGGGTAGGGATTTATTGTTGTACTTACCTACTGAGTTCTGATTCCGAGTTTGCAACTCGCGTTATCGCTATCTAAAACGCTACCGAATGCGTCGACTTTCATTCATAAATCAGTAGTTCCTCCTCGTTTCCGCCAGGGGCGCTACTGATTTATGAATGAAACTCGACGCATTACATCGCGCAAATGTAAGTTACTAACTCGCACTAGATCCCTCTCTGTCAGCGGTAGTATCAGCTATGCTGGCAGAGACGACAAAATTGAAGTAGCCTCCTTCTGCGAGACCATTATAGTCCATGAGGAGACTGCGGAGCGGGATCGAGAGAGGGCTGATCCTGCTCGGAGAAGGCGACGCCTGAGAGGCAACCTCTCCGTCACCTAACCTAATATGGCTATACGGCGCACTCCCCGCCCTATCGATACGTGACTGGAGAAAAGGGAGCCTTTGAGGTCACGACGTACAGAGTGTCCAGTAAAATGACCTCAAGGATTCCGATGGCACGAAGTGGTCGTGTGCCGCCGTGTGCACCAATCCAATCGGGAAAGTGTAAGGGGAGATAAAAAAGTCTCCCCTGAGACGTGCCTAACGGGCGTAGCACAGGAAGAGCTCCGGAGGCTTACCTATTACATTCCCGGAGTCTCCCTTATTGTGCTGAAGACAGCTACCGGGGAGTTTTTAGTGGGTAAAAATCCCACACACCCCAGCCTCTGTCCTCCATAAGGCCGGCAGCCTTTTGAAGGTTTCCTCCTTGAATAAAAAAAGGCACTCTGATGATAGATCTCAGGCTCAGTACCTATCGTCGGTAGATACTGAGACTGTCGTTACATACCCCACATATTTGCGGATGACGTCACGTTTGACAGTTGTCTAATTGCCTTGATTGATTAGTATGTATACTACTGTGACTGTTACCTTTTCACCAGTATCTTCATCTATTCATCTACCTTACCGAAGTTGATGACCGTGATTCATAAATCCTGTAATTACTTCGTACACGTGATGAACCAATATCTTTTCTTTAGACTCACTTTTTCGGTCATCAGCCTATATTATTATAATTATAATAATGTCCTCCCGGCCGAATTTCGGTCACGGCGGCCAATCTCAATGGAGACTAGCCATCTGCGCGGGACATAATAAAGTGCGCAAACACAGGTGCACTCTCTATTCCCTCACTCTCATAACCCGATGGGATGGCAATTCGACACGACCGGAGATAGATCAGGCGCAGGACCGACGGCTTTACGTGCTCTCTGAGGCACGAAGGGGTCTCGATGTGTAACGAAACGGTCACCCATCCACAGACTGACCGCGGCTAGTACAGCTTAACCTTGCAGATCGTACAATCCACACGCTTGCTACTTAGCCACGAGCCCCTATTACTCCACTGCTGAACATAGGGATCTCCAATGGCACGCAACTGACATTGATCCTCGGCCACTCGCATCCAGTTGCTACCAGCCACTTTGCCAATATCATCGCCACATCGAGCTTGACTTTTTCGGTAAAAGTAATAAATGGGGGTGAAACAGACATTGGATCAACGACCATTCAGCTCAATAGACGCCTAATGTTGATTATAATGCGTACAATAAATTATTTTAGTAGTAGTAGAGCTCTTTTGTGTAAGAGCTCGTCCGGGGAAATACTACCACAGTATCTAGTTCTCCGCCAAATAGTGATGCTTGCATTGCTGTGTTTCGGTCTGAAGGTTACGGGTGCCGGTGAAATTACAATCACATGAGACTTTCCATCTTCATGTCTCAGTTTGGCGAACCGAATTGCATTTAGGCAACAGTCTAGGTGGTATTGCAGTTGTTATGGGCAAAGGTAACCACTTAACATCAGGTGGGCCTTTAGCTCGTTCCGCCATCCCATATTATAGAAAAAAAAAAACCCTTCTAACGCGGCAGTTTTGACGGCTCATGTAAGTGGTCGAAACTGATTTTTTTTAGATTTCTAGTGGCAAAAAAAAAAAAAAAAAAAAAATATATAAAAAAAAAAAAAAAAAAATTAAATTTCATAGATGTGTTTTAGACATCAGTCACCTGTTATGAGGCGTCTATTGGGTGTATAGTCGCTGCAACGGATAAATGTATTTGTTTTCCCATAAACCACTAAGAAATTTGTCAGTTTGTAAAAATATTAGCAATGTATACTATTCTATCACACCATTAATTCAATTAAATATTATTGTAAGAATATTAATAGGCTTTTTGTTTTGATGTGTGTATTTAAATTCTGAAGCAATGTTTAATGTAGGTAATTTCAGTCTCCGGTCAACGCCTTTCGCGTTATGCTAGGAAAAGTTATCTACTTCATCATCACCCTCCTCGCCCATTCCCAATTATGTTGGGGTCGGCTTCCAGTCTAACCAGATGCGGCTGAACATCAGTATTTTACACGGAGTGACAGCCATCAGACCCCCACAACCCAATTACTGGGTAATACCGACATTCGGAGGTTAGATCAGTTAAACTATCGGGCTTCTGACTACCCGTAACGAATGCCATAGATATTCGTATGGCAACCGGGACCGACAGCTTAACGTGCTCTCCGAGGCCCGGAGGGGTCTCGATGTGCAACGAAATTGTCACCCATCCGCGGACTGACCACGGTGAGTGTAGCTTAACCTCGCAGATCATATAATCCACACGGTTGCTACTTAGCCACGAGCCCCTCTCTAAAAGTTCTCTATTTAATTATTGTTATTAGCATTAAGGAGGTACTAAAAGTGTATTTTAATATAGTTAGCACTGTGTATGTTATTGTATGTCGTACTAACGTACCTCTCGTTGGGACCGCTTGGCGTTCTGCTCGTCCTGCAAAAGAAGAGCAAGGCGATATATTCAGGTTTATGTCATTTGTTTCCTTACGCCCGGTTCCTGTATGTTTGAACGAATAGCTTACCAGTACTCGTCAAACTGTTCATGTTAATAAGTTTTTTGTTGAAAAATCTATTTTTCAAGACAAGCTTCTTTAAGACACGGATTTGGTACTGTAAGCCAAACTCGGTGTGTCAACGGTAACTACAGCAGAGATCCTGTGAACACCTTTCGGCTCCATTAACAGATCAGGTCCTAAACACCATAATATTGCATTGTCATCGGGTTACATATGTACATATGTGTACCAAATTTCAGCCAATTCTGATAACGGGAACTGGTTTAAATTTGGCTTGCAAGATTTGACCTAAACCAACTAACAAACATTGCAAGTTAAATAAATGCTTGTAAAAAAGCTAATTTAACCTACAGGTGCTACTGATGGTAACTATTTCAATAACGCTTTCTTCCTTGAAATAAATGCACAAAAAATACTCTAACCACAGACATTGTAAAACATATTTTTTACTATGACTGTGGCTCTAACCAAAACCAAATGGAAAAATAGAAAAATAGAGGAACCCAGCAAATGTAGTCCAAATCGTCTGAATACCTAATTAACAATCATAGTATTTGAAAACTTGAAAACGAAACATCGGATGTACTACGCTGTGGCCACAAAGGAGGATTGTTTAGAGTTGTCCGGCTTTCAAGCTTACCGTCATTTAATGTACCACATTTACCGGTGACGTCGGCAGGTTGAACGTGCTCCCCGGGGACCGAAAGGATAGTGGTAACTCGGGGAACTTACCCACTATATTACAAACTTTTACTTGTTTTTCCCCTGCAAGCCCCCGTTATTTTTTCTGCAATATTTATATTACTTCCTATTCTTTTGACTTGCTCAAACAGCAGTACTTACTTACTGCTTTTTTTATTGTGGCGTAAATCGAGACAAGTCATTATTATCAAAAAAAATTTTTTTTTATTTATAACAAGTTTAACAGGATTACAACGCCGATATTATTTAAATAGGTTATCGTGACGTTTCGAAAGCTTTTCAGCGTTCATGGTCACAGAAAGACGACATATCATCAATAAAAAAAAAATCGATGCACACAGTAGTCACTCACATTATCAATATGTTTTACAGTGCAGCGTGCTGTTTGGGACTTGTTTTTTTTTAGAACTAGGTTCCAAACATGTGGTAGTTGCCAACCTTCATCTTTATTAAAATTAGATATTCTTTTCCTTTCACTCTTTTTGATCTATCATAATTCGATGAAATGATAATGAGTTGTGGGTGGTTGATGATAAGATCATGCTCCCAGAGTTGCGTTTCAAAAGTCTGATGATTTCATATGAATGCAACGCGTACGTATGCTTCTCCAAAACCTGTCTAACTGATGTAAACAATGTTTCAATACGTATTACCTCCCGAAACTTGTTAAAAGCATTGAACAGTTTTTTAATCAGGAAAATTTATGATTCTAAGCGGTTTTTCTCTCAGCATTTTTTTACTTATGTACGTATCTATATGGTCTGAAATGCTCAATCAATAATAAATGCTCAAATGAAGCTCGTTATTTTCCGATCATGTTTGATTTTGAAACATAGGTAAATTATAATAGTACACATGGTATAATAACACCAGGTAGTCTCTTCCCGTGACAGCTAGGTCACGTGATTGCCTCCGTACTAAGTTACGTCATCGGCCGTGGAGCCAATAGCGGGCTGTTAGCGTGACACTTGTTTTTTTTTTTTTTTTTTTTAATTTATTCATGACCATGGATACATGTCCTTCAGTCGTAATCATTGAACATATTATACTTGTATCCTAGTAAAGTGATGGAAACTTTACTAGGTTTCCGAGGGGATGATGAGATAATACGAAAGTCATGATTTTCAACTTTGTACCATTTATCCACACTTGTACACGTTAACGAGCACTTAACATTTAATAATCCACCATTATTACACATTAACACTCGAAGAAACACAAATTTTGGAAAATAATACAAAATCCACAACATGATCTTTACGAATTTTCCCGCCAACCTCCGTGACACTTGTCAGTTTGATGTGCTGCCACTTTGTGAAAATAAATTACCCGAGCAAAATGCATTTTTTCATTTACTTTCTTCTATAAAGAATCAGTTTTTAACTAGTAATTTTATATTGTTGCCTTTATTAACTAATTAGATGAATAACACGAGATAACAAATATGCTAGTTAGGAATTTATTTTATATTCATTATGAACAAAAATCTCCTTAAGTATATTGAAGATATCAATCAATGGCAGCACTGATCGTGACGTAGCTTGGAGGCATCGCGCTGTCATTGCGGGAAGAGAATACCTAGTGAAACATCTTATTACCATGATAGTACATTACTGTCGAGGCTTGAAAAAAAGCAATTGACGGCCGAGTAATAAACATTGGAAAGACAAGGCGAAGCTGAGTACTTCTGAAGTATTCATCGCCACTACGACCGGTCCTGCGCTTTCCACATCCAGCGAATTCCCGCGACCGTCACCAGGTCGTCGGTCCACCTTGTGGGGGGCCTATCCACGATGCGCCTTCCAGTACGCGATCGCCACTCCAGAACTTTAAGGCCCCATAGGCCATCCGTTCTGCGAGCAATGTGCCCCGCCTAGTGCCAATTTGGTAATTCTTCGGGCTATGTCGGTTACCTTCGTTCTCCTGCGAATCCCCTCATTTCTGATTCGATTACCCAGGAACGCAGGGGAGTTACGCGTACGTAGTATAGTAGTATAATGGGCTGGTTTCCGCAACTCCACGTCCAAGCGTGTATTTTGCGTACGTAATAATAACCATGAATACTACTCACAAACAAAATACAAAAAAAACCTAAATGTTTAATAACGTTTTAATGGTTAGTAACGCACTGCCTACGAGATCATTAAAATAAAATCTATTCGTTGACTCATAAAAAAGCGTAAGATGTTAAAAGTTTTTCTTTTAAATTAATTGAATTTAGTGGAAAGAACATTATTCACCTGTTAAGATTAGAAAAATCTTTTCTTAATCCATTTAAAGATCAAGATTGTTACCTCCGTAAAAAACTTGCGTCGCGGGGATAATACAATTACAATAAAAACTCGGAGGCTTCGTCGGAGCGATAAAGTAATGAATTTAGTATTCAAAACAAGTAATACACATAATTAAATGTTTCATTCATCGATTTTTGAAAAGATTACCGATTTGGCACGATTTGGTTAAGAATGGCAGCGGTCGAGTGGCCTGTTATGACAAAACATTCTAGTTGAAGTTGAAGTTTTGTGATAACATCGCAAAATATTCTAGTTGAAGTACGAGTAAACTTGGTTCTAAAATCAATCCTCGGTTCAATACATAATTCCATATTTATCATATTTCTGAAAATATTAGATATCACATTTCACTGTAACCTTAGTAAGTTAAAAAACCTTTTGAACGCGTATTTCTCCAATTGACTTCTCAGCTTCTCACAGATTTCATCGCCGTCATAAAATCATAACAGAGCCGCGTGTCCTAGATTCGATTCTTGATTCTTAGGTCGGACAGTGTTGTTTAGTTACTTTGATTAAAAAGCAGGCCAGAGTTTAGTGCACGGTAGATCTGATGGCAAAAAATATAGGCACATATGGAAAGCCTTCGCTCTTAACTTTATGGCTGTATTCTGCACTGGTCAATAAAATTAGGATGTATTTTCGTTGCACCAACCAACGCAAGGGTGGTCGTCGGTCCACCTGCCAGGTGGACCGACGACCTAAAGAACGTGGCTGGGGGGGACTGGATGCGGAAGGCAGAGGACCGAGCGTTGTGGCGCAATTTGGGAGAGGCCTATGTCCAGCAGTGGACTGCGATAGGCTGAGTTGATTGAACCAACGCAATCATCATCCCCCAAGCCTTTTTCCCAATTAAATTCAGGTCGGCTTCCAGTCTAGCCAGATGTGGGAACATCAGTATTTTACACGGGGCGACTGCCATCAGACCCCCGCAACCCGGTTACTGAGTAATACTGACATTCGGAGGTTAGACCAGTTGTCAGACTTTCAGGCTTCTGACTACCCGTAACGACTGCCATAGATATTCGTATGACAACCGGGACCGACTGCTTAACGTGCTCTCCGAGGCACGGAGGGGTCTCGATGTGTAACGAAACGGTCACCCATCCACAGACTGACCGCGGCAAGTGCAGCTTAACCTTGCAGATCGTACAATCCGCGCAGTCGTTGCATCGCTACGAGCCCCAATGTCTTTGCTATTACCTACCTAAGTCTGCCTCAACGCTCCACCGCTGCTGCGCCGCTTTGGTGTGTCAGGGCTCTACTATATGACAATTTTTTGAAACAGCATCCGGCAGACGTGGCCAGCACAATCCCGGCTCATTAAGCAGCTTTTTGAGCTACGTCTTATTTAGAAAGATCTTGCCAAATACATTAGACAGTTTAATTGGTCTACTCACATTTGATATCGAGATTGTTTACAATAAGTTGGACAACGGGAAAGAATCTCTTCAAAATAGTTTGTTTTAGCAATTTTATGTGCGCAGGCGGCGATGTACACATACAAGATCAAGATATACAGATCAAGTAAATATTTCGCTATTTTTGATGTTTCGTGAACGGATATCATTATTTTGTGCGAAATTTGTGGTTTAGTCGAGATACAGGTTTCAAAAGTTTTCAAAAGTTAGGGGTATGAGCTTCGATCATATTGATCGAAGTGTATGCGGTATAATTTTACTATTAACTAATGGAAGAAAATTTAGTTATAGTTAAATAATTTAAGTCTTTATGTTATTCTTTTAACATAACATCACGCCTGTATTTCCCCGAAGGGGTAGGCAGAGGTGTATAGCACACCCACATTTCGCCAGTTATGTTATAGTCCCATGCAATAGGGGGCGAGCCTATTGCCATTCTTCTTGGTCGTTTCGCTCTTGACAGAGCGGTCGTGGCCATCATGTACCATTGCCGGGGGCTGCTGTAGCTTGCCTTACGATGCCTCGCCACCTTTCCCTGCTTTCGGTTAGTCTGGTGCATTCATGTAATGGCCGGCCCACGGCAGACTTAATTAAATCAGTCCATCGCATGGAAGGCCTTCCACGCACTCTTGAGCCCTCTATTCTGCCCTGTACGACAAGTCGCTCTATAAAGTCGTGACTACGCCGCGATACATGGCCGAAAAAATTGCCATTAACCGGGCACAAATCCAGACTCCGGGCTGTTACTGAGAATTTCCTAATGAAAAAACCCAATAACATTTTGCTCGACCCGGGAATCGAACCCAGGACCCCACGCTCAGCAGTCGCGCTTGCATCCACTAGACCAACGAGGCAATCTTATTTCTCTTATCTTATCTTGGTTATTCGTATAAGGGGTCAAAAATGTATCCACTGCGACCTGAAAAGATCTATTGTGACGCCTCTTGCAATATTACAGCACCTCCCCAGGTTACAAGCCAATCGTGAAATCGACACTGGCCTCTAGGGTGGAGACTTGATCTTATGTGTTGATATGTGGTTGAGATGATGTGGCCGCCCAGGTGCTGACTTCTTATGTAAGGCATCATTTTGTTCAGCAAATTGTATCGTAATGATTTTTTTTAAATCCTATTGAATTTAAAAAAATGTAATGATTTTTTTTAATTCTAATGAATTTTAAAAAAATCATTCAATTTCAGGTGCATGTGCGTAAAATCTGTCATTATGACATTACTTTCGAGTTCATAATTCGAATTTTACGATATGAGTGTAGATAAATAAAATAACAATATATATCTGGTGTGTTAAAATTATGTCGAAATTATAGTGGGTTTAGGAAAAAACGAAGTGCTTCAATCTTTTCTTAGCGAGATTGCGTCCGCCGTTTTTATTCGTCCGAGGATACATACATAAAATACACACTAATTGAATATTTAATTACCACGTTAGTTTGTCGTTAAATAATTAATTGGAATACGTTACCTTTACAAGCGATTCTGAAGATTTCTCCGTTTTGATTGAACCTTTAATATCATTATTCAGCTTAAGATTCATTGTGTGGTCGTTTCTAAAACACAAAACAACCACTAATTAGTAAAAAAAACAAATTCACGTTTTAAAAAGTATCCGTCCAAAATGCTGTTTATTATCATAGTAAATGCGGTTACCATGGCGACTACACACCTGTCACTCATAAACACAGACTATAATATCGCAGTGATAACGCAGACAAGATGACGAGATTCGCGGATTGCGTGTGCGCGTATTGTCCAACACGCCGACGCGACTACACTGCAGGCCGAACAAACGCTACTGCATAATCATTTACGCTTTACGCTTCGCCGGTTAAAAAACAAGTAAGCAGTGTATCACCCACAGATGTACTAACTGGATGGGTATAAGTAACATAGAGTCAACCACCAAAACTTGACGAAATGAGTCACTGATGCAGCGGTTTTCTGATCTCTCAGTGTGCCTTCCAAAAACATTAAATGAAAACAATTAATACCGCGTCAATTCTTTAAAAAATCTAAAAAAATTACAACAATTTTCTTATAAAAAAACTGCTGATTATTTTGATGTATTTTGAAAAATACACTCATGGACATATTTAGAGGGACGTAAAAAAGTTAAGTAATATTTAATATGTTCTCATTGTGAACTGAACAATGACCATCTATCTATGGGAGTAAATGTAACGTGAAAAAAGAAAGATTTGTCTTTTATTTCAGTTTCATTTGGTTTTATTTTCAATCAATATAGTTTTTATAATAAAACAAAGTTTAACCGGATTAAATCACGTATATTATTTAAATTGGTTTTCCTGACGTTTTGAAAGCTTTGCAGCATTCGCGAAAACCTAAGAAATTAATATCGATTTTGTTTTGTTAAACAATTTTACGTTTTATTAATTAATTTTAATCAATCCATAATCCATATTCATTTTAAGACCCACTCTATCAGAAGCTCTACTGAGGTCATCGAGCATTGTACCGAGGTCCTCCATGGTCTCAGCCATGACTACTATGTCGTCGGCAAACCGAAGGTGAGTGATGTACTCGCCGTTTATGTTAATGCCTAGCCCCTTCCAGTCCAGAACCTTGAAGACATCCTCCAATGCAGCAAAAATGAATTAAAATGAATATGGACAAGACAAAGGTTATGTTGAATTCCCATATAGCACCCATTCCCGTAAACATCGGAGAATCTACACTCGAAGTTGTTGACGATTATGTATACCTAGGACAAACTGTCCAGCTAGGTAAGTCCAACTTCGAGAAAGAGGTCAATCGTCGAATCCGACTCGGTTGGGCAGCGTTCGGGATGCTACGCAATATCTTCTCGTCCAAAATACCGCAGTGTCTTCAAGACGAAAGTCTTTGACCAGTGTGTGTTGCCAGTAATTACTTACGGTACTGAAACGTGGTCGCTCACAATGGGCCTGATAAGAAGGCTCAAAGTCACTCAAAGGGCAATGGAGAGGGCTATGCTCGGAGTGTCCCTGCGTGATCGAATCAGAAATGAGGAGATTCGCAGGAGAACGAAAGTAACCGACATAGCCCGAAGAATTGCCAAACTTAAGTGGCAGTGGGCGGGGCACATTGCTCGCAGAACGGATGGCCGATGGGGCAGTAAAGTTCTGGAGTGGCGACCGCGTACTGGAAGGCGCAGCATGGGTAGGCCCCCCACAAGGTGGACCGACGACCTGGTTAAGGTCGCGGGAATCCGCTGGATGCGGAAGGCACAGGACCGGTCGTTGTGGCGATGTTTGGGGGAGGCCTATGTCCAGCAGTGGACGTCTTTCGGCTGAAATGATGATGATGATGATGAATCCATAATCTCTGACTTTTCGAATTTACGGGCGTATCAGAATTTTATTATAGGAAACTTCGCCTGCCAAGCGTGGCGATTATGGCATATCCCCCCATATCCCATTCGAGGAGGCCTATGTCCAACAGTGGACGTCTTTTGGCTGAAATGATGATGATGATGAGGAAACTTGCACACCTGAGAGTGTTCCATCCGTTTTCGATGGTGTGTGTAGTCCGCCAACCCGCACTAGGTCAGTGTGGTCCACTAAGGCCTTAACCTTCTCATTCTGGGGAGAGCCCAGCAGTGGGACAATAATAGGCTGATGCATGTATGTATTCCTTACGACAATCTGAATACACATGAATAAAGCTGCTTTTGGGCGTTTTTTTTGCGTTCCTCTAAATATGGCCATGAGTGTATATTTGGACACAGTTAAAGTTAATATTTGTTCTAATTTTAAATAAGCTAATAATAAAACAAGTTTAACCGGATCACATCGCGTATATTAGGTATTTAAATTGGTTTTCCTGACTTTTCGAAAGCTTTGCAGCGTTCGTGATCGCAGGAATACTAAGATGACAAGCGTACCTATAATGTGTAGTGATCGCGAAACCCTAAAATAATATTATTTAACTATGCTGTTATTTTTTTCACATCAATTACAACGGTGTTACACCAATAACAATAAATTAATTTAAAATACCTAAATGAAAACATAAATCAGATATAATAATATCTATTATATTTTAATGTAGTTACAACTTATGAAACTCCATTGTATTCTCTCAAAAAAATTGTTGGTGTGTGGGTTGACACTATGTTGCTTTTTACCATCCTAACTACACAGTTCCTTATACACCAGGCCAGTAACAATGATGCTATTAATCACTGACCACATAAATATCAGCAGCTGAAGCTTTCCAGATCTCAATTTTATGGTTGTGCTAACCACATGCTGACTATAAAAGAATTTCGCTAAAAACGAAGGATTTGCGAGTTGCAAGATTGTTTTCGGTCTATATTAACATCTGAGGTTGTAGACAAGATCATTCAGCAGCTCGTATTTTAGATCATGATGACGAACTGTTAAAATTATCTCGTTAATATTAACATTTATATACCATTAGCCCCATTACGGGAAGCACTTAGTTGATCAATATTTACTCTATGCGAAGGGAATGCTTTGATCTATTGAGTCTTATTAATCACGCGTAATTTAATATTTATAATGGATGTTGTCTTCTATATAGATACATGATGTAACAGGTGTTGATGACATTTAATGACAAAGTAATTGATTACTTCAAAACGCTACAAACTGTTTCTATGAATTAAATTATACCTACTTTGTGATTACACCCTTGTTACCTAATTCTACCTATTATCTCATCGGTTTAGAATATTCACCTATGATGGTAAAATGACAAAACTTATAGCCTAAACCTTAGACTAATATTGGTCTGTGTTATACACGTGTAAGCTGGGAAAGCGTGTACGCATCCTCGAGCCCACCATTATGATGGCGGTGAAATGCAATCCATTAGGAAGCAAATAAAAAATACTCCTAAGTTATTGAAGTAACACATCGCACGCTTAATAATAAACAGATATAATTTGAAAATTTGGTTTTCAAAAAATAGATAGATTTTACTGTAGAAAATTGTATAACTATACTCCTAGGCAAATATTGGTGTTGGTTCTTTTGTTCACAAACTAAACTTATTTTAAACTAACGCTCTCTTTTACTAATTTTTGATACAAGAAAGGGATGGCAACAATTTTAGTCTGTCAAATTAGTCGGACTTTTTAGTCGTGATTCCAGAAAGTGCGAACTATAAATACGAAGAAGTGTAAAACGTAAACTAATTTGACAGGACTAAAATTGTTGCTATCCCTTTCTTGTATATACTATTAGTAAAAGAGAGCGAAAGTTAGATAAGTATAGTTTGTGAAAAAGAGGATCAACACCATTAGCAAAAGAAACTCAAGTTATCCAACACCATTATCAGATATTCACATTTAAAATCTGAAAATCAATAAAAGTTCGCACGCAATCTACAAAATGTTTGAGCGAACTAGACGAGTAGGAGTAGACATAATTTAATAAAATCACGAGACAAATTTGTTTATTAAGTGCAATTAAAAACTAGAAGCTAACAGCGAACTTGACATAACGTTCGCGTAATTCTGTAATGAGATTCTGTGAACGTCGCATCGTTAAAGTCAATGGAGTGAACAGCATCACAACGTTAAACAGGGCTCGCGTTCAAAAGTTTTCCATTACTTACACTTTCATTATTGTCAAGATCGTTAAAGTTTTAAATATAAGTAGATACCTTTTGTTTTTTTTTTTGCCGTGGGGAAATCTTCATGGACACACTCCGCCCGGCGGGGTAGGCGGAGCCTGTGTCGGACTCTTACCGACTAAAACCACCACGGTTTTCCGTCAACTACCTTAGCCGGGGGCACAGGAACCCGATCATTCCCGCCAGGGTCCTCAATCTTAAAACAAATAATCGGGTACAACAGCTTTTACAACGCTGCAAAAAAACGTAGTACTTCGAATACTTGTAGATAACAGGTAAGATGGTGGTTTTTAATTTAGTAGCATTATATTTGTTATTGTTACGGACTAAAAGTAATAGATGGCGGATTTACCAAATTTAAGAAACGAGATACTGTAATAGTTTATTCAGTATCGGATAGATGTCGCTACATGACCCCATATTTGATAATTGTTCCAAAGAGATTATGATTTCATTTCACGAGATAATTTTACTTATTTTTCACGAAATATTATAATAATAAATAAGTATCTTTTTCAGAGCATTTATTGTTGATTCTTTAACATTACAGTATTCTACTTTTACTGATTTTGACTGGTTGATTATAGTGCTAAAATTCGCAAGTAAGAAACAAGTGTTAATAGCAGTACTATCTTGCGGTCCGATTTATAAACGCAGGGCGTAAGTTCGATCCTCAAGAAATGATTATCTTTTTGCATTTTTTATTTTTAGTTCTGTTGATGTACTAACAGCAGTTCCAAACTAAAAGTATCAGATGGCGCTAGTAAGCGGTTACTAGTTTTGTGGTGGAAGATTGGTCTCTATTTCAGTATATTATAATGTACTCTGTGATTCCCGCTCTGACGCTCGCCCCGAGAGGTCGTGTTGCTCGCGCTCCGTCCTGTCGTGTCGAGTTCCGTGCTCGAATATTTCGCTACGGCTCACCGTAGCGCCCTCCGCAGTCGCCCCGCCGACTGCAGCCCGATAAGCACATTCGCTGTCTTTTTCAAGACAGCGGGCGCGCTTTTGTCTCTTTAAACAGAGAGTTTCGTCAAAACGTAGTGTCCCTTCAAAAATAAATAAATAAATAATAATAATAAATCCACTTATTTACTGCGGTCCTCGGTGGATACCTAACGGTGCTAACGAACCGAGGGGCGTTGAACCGACACGCCAGCTGCGCTCCTTCAGGGCAAAGCAAAAATCGGAAGGAGCTAGGACCAGAAGGCCTTGGGGGATCTCCTAGTCTTCCCTAGCTTTAACCCCGTTTCGTCCTTCTAGCACTCTCTAGGGGTTTACACCCATTGCACACTAGAAGACTGGCAAACAGGAGTACAAGCTTAGGGCTCACCAATAGGCACACAACCTCCCCGTCTATACCCGACGGGGAGGGTTTGAACACACTCCCGGGAACACCCACCCGGGATCAAACCCCCATGGTAGGTCGCCACTAATTTTTCTCCCCATTCATTGTTGCTAGGCTCTTGGCTTAGTCACCGTCTTTACGATGGTGTCTGATGCCGAGTTCCTACGCATACTTAAAAACGTCCTCTTCAAGGACCCCACCTTCATCGCCAATCATGGTAACCTGTTTGGCAGCGCGTTAGCCGCCACTCAACAACTACCACCCGACGTCCCCGACTCTCCAGAGTTGCCCGTTACCCCCCCACCCATAAGGATAAATTCCTTGAGGAGGACTAGGCGCCTCGCCCGTCCCGACAGCGATGAGGAGAGACCGAGGTCTCCGCGTGGTCCGCCTAGGCGTTCAACCAGCCTGGACCATAAGGACCGTACCCCCTCACCTCTCCCCACCCCAGCCCCCACTCAAAACCCTGATTACTCCCCGATCCCATCAGACCAAGAAATGTCTTCGGACAGTGAGGTCAACTCCGACGAGGCCGGTGCCTTTACCACAGTAGTGGGTAAAGGTAAGAAACGCGGCCGAAAAACAAATAAGGCCGAGGCTCTCGCCTCAAAGACACTTAAACTCTCCGAGGCTAACTCTGCCCCGGCCCCTACCCCCCGTCCCGCCTCTTACTCCTCCTCGCAGGATAACAGGCCTTCCTCCCCTCATGTCCATACCTCATCTTCCCAGATGAAGGTACCCATCCCGCCTCCTTTATTCATTCAGGATAAGGCATTCTGGACAAGGATCTCTGACTGGTGCAATCAATCAAAGATTAACTTCACCAGTGCCCGCCCCACACAGCAGGGCATTAAAGTCGTTGTCCCCACCCCCGGAGATTACCGCAACCTTACCAGGTTGTTACGCGAGCGTAGTGTGTCTTTTCACACCTACGCCCTCCCGGAGGACCGACTCCTCAGAGTCGTAATCCGAGGGGTCCCCACCGAAGTCAGATGCGAGGAAGTACACGACGACCTCGTTCGTCAAGGGATCCCTGTAAAGGAAACCCACCGCATGTACCGCGGTAAACACGGTGACCCTTTCAACATGATCCTAGTCATTTGTAACCCTAGCGAAAACGCTAAAGACATCTATAAAATCAAGACCGTATGCCACCTATCAGGCATTACGGTCGAGCGCCCCCACAAATCTAACCAGCCTGGTCAATGTCACCGTTGCCAGTTGTATGGTCATTCCCAGCGTAACTGCTACGCAAAGCCCAGGTGCGTTAAGTGCCTAGGCGATCATGGGACCAGCGAGTGCGAGCGTCCCAAGGAGAGGGACAAGTGCACTGAGCCCCCAAGTTGTGTCCTTTGCGGCCAAGCCGGGCATCCAGCGAACTATCGCGGATGCCCCAAAGCCCCCAAACTGCGCAACGCCGAATCGGCGAAACGCGCTTCCGATCGTGTTGCGAGGGAAGCCCCCTCCTACGCAGCTCCTTACCCCTACCAACCACCAAACCCTAGAGGCCCACTCGGGCCCTCCCCTAATTTCCGCGGCCCACTCGGGCCCAACCCCTGGTTTAAGGGAAACCAAAAGCCCCAATTCCCGCCTCTTCCGCCCTCTCGTCTCGCGCCCCCGGCCTCAGAGCCCCCCGCGCTGATGGACATACCCATTCCCGCACCTTCTCTCAGGCCCAAAACTGCACCAGCAGCTAAAGCCCCCTCCATGAGAACCCCCCCTCAGGCTAGACCCTCTTCAGTAAACTCCCCCGGGCTTTTGCCAAGAGAATACCTAGAACCCCAGTCAGGGGAATCTCGTATAGACGCCTACTCTAAACTTTGGGCCTTAACCCAAGGCAACCATGAGCAACGCCTCCAGGTACTTACCAAGTACCAAGACATCTTCAGAATCCTAAATTCCAATTATAATGTATAATACGGCCCCACCCAATAGATTCAAACCCCGATCCCTAAATTTAGGCTGCTTCAATGCCCGAGGCATTAGCTGTCAACGCGATGACGTAGCTGTCTTCTTGCGTGAGCACCAACTTGATATATTACTCGTTCAAGAGTCTTTTCTCAAACCCCATTGTCGTAATCCCAACATAGCCAACTATAGGCTGATCAGAAACGACAGAACGTACACCGCACTAGGCGGAACGCTCATCTATTACCTCAATTCGTTGTATTGCATCCCCATAGATCCCCCAGAGCTAGAATGCTTGGAGGCTTCAATCTGTCGCCTAGGCATGACAGGGCACCAGCCCATCACCATAGTCTCGGCCTATAGATCCTCAAATAAACCCGGGAGTCTGCTCGAGGACGACCTCAAATCCCTACTCGATCTTAGTAACTCTGTAATCATAGCAGGCGATCTAAACGCCAAACACCGTTCATGGAGCTGTGTCTCCAATAACACCGCTGGTATTCAATTAGAAGCACTTAGCGACAAACTTTCCTTCGACGTCATCGCCCCGATGCGTCCCACTCACTATCCTGACACAGTAGGGCAACGGCCCGACATCCTAGATATAGCCCTCTTGAAGCGCGTTAACCTCGGTATTTGCTCTATCGAGGTAATCCAAGAATTAGACTCAGATCATCGCCCTGTAATCATTCAACTGGGTCCCCGGGGTGGTCCCTCGGATCCCGGTACTCCACCCGTAACTAAAACGATAACCGATTGGAGGAGACTAGAGGACCGCCTCAAATCTACCTCATCCCCCCTACTAGATTCAATCCCTGACTCCATCGAGACAGTCGCGGATACGGTGGCCGCGATCACCTCGCTCACCAACCATGTACAGTCCGTAGTGGGCGAATGCTCACGGCAGGTTCCGATGCTGGATGACCAGCGTTTGAAACTGCCGGACGATGTTAATGAGTTGAGGACCGAGAGGAACGCGGCCATCCGTGCCTATGACGCTTTTCCCAACGAAGCCAACCGTGCCCATATGCGCTCTTTGCAGAATACTGTAAAAAGACGTGTAGCTCAAGTACGGGAGGATCGCTGGGACAAGGAAGTCAGCGAAATCCAACCGTCTCATTTAGCCTTCTGGGCACTTCAACGCAGACTCAAATGCGAGACCACGGCAACTATGCCCCCCCTAAATCGACCCAATCAAAGGCCGGCCTTTGATGATGACGAAAAAGCCGAATGCTTAGCCGACAGCTTGGAGTCCCAATGCACCCTCAGTACGCTTCCCGTAAGCCAAACCCACCTTGACGAGGTAAATTCAGAAGTAGAGCGTAGGTCAGCGTAGGCGCCCCCTGGTACTTACGCAATGTCCAACTCCACCTAGACCTCAAACTGCCGACCATCAAGCAGTTTTTCAAGCGTGTCTCTAAACGCTATTTCGATTCCGCTCCCAAGCACCCCAATCCCTTGGTCGTGGCGGCCACCGTCTACCAGCCATCTGCTATTAGCAAAATCCGACGTCCCAGACACACACTCATTGAACCCGATGCCGCTATTACACTCCTCCAGGAGTCAGATAAAAGCACAAGCACACTCCGACGCCGTCGTCCAAAATATCGGCCCCGCCGGCGAGGACCGACGCGACACACACACAGAATCCGAGAGTCCGACTCTCGAGAAACAGAAACACATGCCGACGCAGCACCGGCTGCTGGGGAGACCGGTGGCGGGGTCCCCCTGCTGCACCCTGAGTCGAGGTCCGAGCTTCCCCCTGGGGACGCCCTCACGGTGTAAGCAACCGGAGATAATCTCGTCACGCGAGACCGGCCCTATGCTCTAGAGTAGTTCCTAGGAGCAGGCTATTGCGTAGCCACTGTTTAGGTTTTAGGTAGGTCTTAGCCTCGCCGGCGAGGCTTGCCGCTTAACGGCGTTTTAGCACGTCACCCGATAGATAGACCGAAAGTCCGCTACTTTCGAGGAAACCAATTCGATGCAGGAACGTCGGGGTCCCCCTGCAATGCCCCAGCGAGGTTCGAGCCCCCCCCTTGGGGGACGCCCGCTTGCGCGGTATTGATACCGCGTATTTAGTTTGTAAGTAGGGAAAAAACCTTCGGCGAATGGAGTCCCGCATGGGACCCTCCGCCAACTAAGTCCGGTTAAGCAGAAATGGGACTTCGGTCACACCTGCGAGAATCCATTCGAAAAAAAAAAAAAAAAAAAAAAAAAAACCATAGGAACCCGTGAGTATTCACACAACTACCCCCAACAGGTCCCGGCCCGCCATTGCAGGCGAGCCCCTTCTCCCCGTGCGGCCTAACGTCGGCCGCACTCTCCTCGGTGGCGCACACGGAACACTGCACGCCACCTACCTCAGGGGCCTTTACCAGCTGCGCCAACTACGCCAGCTGTATCTTGATCAAGTGTAAGGAACAACAGATTTTTTAGTCATGATATTTCACGAAAAATAAGCAGAGACTACCCTTAAACTGTTTTTTGTATTTTTTTTCAATTTTTCTGTAATCTTCTTCTGTCGTGTCGACATGAGCTACATAATCATTATAGGTCATGTCGTGGTGTAAATATTAGCCAATCAGCAGGTTGGTAACGCGGCTGACTGCCCAGGGTGAGCCGGACGATCAATTAAATACCGTCACTCGTGGAGGCTCTTTAAATGCACCCCATTTTTTCTTAAGAGGTTTTCTGTAATGGTATACGATTATTTAAATATTGTCTGCTTGACGGATAGTGAACGTGTTAATCATATGAGGTCCTACACATAGACATATATACAACGTGTTATTGAAATAACTGAAAACCTCTTAAGAGGTCAATGTACTCAGTATGAACAACTTTTACTATGGGACCAACCCTGAAATCGCGAAAAAAACAATCAGCTGATACCTACATTTTGTCGATTCATGTGTACAAAAATGTAGGGGACCGGTGGTTTTTATTTCGCGATTTCAGGGTTGGTCCCATAGTAAAACTTGTTCATACTGATGAGTACAATGACACCTTAAGAGGTTTTCAGTTATTTCAATAACACGTTGTATTATTGGTCCTACATTATTAATCTGATTGAGCACTTTAAATATTTCGGATTAATAATGTAGGATCTTCTAATTCAACCCACCGGCACTGGCCAATTGAATTAGTAATCGCGGTATGTTGTTGTTTTCACTCAAGTCGATGACCGTTGTACCGCTTAGTAGATTTCCATTTTCACTCGAGGTTGCGTTTGCCTATATCTAACGATATTAGTGAAAAGGTTAGCTAGCTTAAAATATGCTATAATAATAAGATATATAAGTAATATCGCTTCATTTATGTAGATAAAGATAATATAAAAGAACAACAATATGATACAGAATAGTTCATCAAATCTGTATGTCAAGTAGCATGTATGATAAGGTTATTATATATCTTTTCAGAAAGAAATAACCGGGAAAATAATAACCCACTTACTTTTACGTACAAACGAGTCAAAAGCCGTAGGTATTTCCTTTGTTATATACAATATTGTACATAAACAGTTTCGTCGAAAAATCTAGGTTAGTAGGTCTTCCTTATTATCCAGACATACAACAATGGTACAACATCACCAAAGTTGGCGGTCGACCACCGATAAGGCTTAAGGCACTTGGGCACGCCGATGACCTTGGGCAAACTAAAAAGTGATGGTGCTATTCATCCTGTGCAGTTTCATCTCTTTCTTGCCTCATCGACCACGCTTCTCGCTCTTACGATATTGTAGATATTATAGGCCATACGCCCAAAGTACTGTAAAAGAAAATAAACATTAATAGCATCATGCATAGACAACAAATAGCATTATTTTATTTAAACGGAACCGAGATAATGCTTATAAATACTTATTTTTTCAACAGACTTCTACAACATAATTTAATGTGCTGAAAAATCGTAGAAAAGAAAATACATTTACTTAGGTATTGTAGATTGTCAACTTGGCTAGGGGGGCAGGATATCGAATGATTTTAAAATTGATGTTCCGTTTCGATTTTCTAGCAACAATTAATTAGAAAGAATAAAAAACAAATCAGTGCATTCCTTTAGAAAAAAATATCGGGTTAAAAATACTTTTTTAAATTTTAAATTGTATTTATAAGATAGTAGCTGAAGACTTGGTTATTCACATATTCACATACTTATTATTTTTTTTTTTAATCATTGTACAGGATTCAACGAATAGCCTCTGTGAATTAGCGATGTGCTTTGCAACCTTGCTGACCACCACCACCACCACCACCACCTTAAGGCGCTTGCAGACGGCGAACGATGCCAATGGTAGAAGGCGGGTCCTTGTACTGAACTTATACACAGTCGCTTTTTGTGATACCCAAGGGTAAGGAAGCTTGGTATATTCGTTAATGGGAAACATATTGAACATGTAGCTTCCAAGGAATGTCCTAACTGGCATAGGTGAAAATTAGGCGTAGACTCGCTAGTCTATATTCGATAATCGAGAGCCCTTTCAGAATGTTTTTTTTTATCTTAAATCTAAATGTAATGTAACTGCCTCGTTGGTCTAGTGGTCGCAAGCGCGACTGCTGATCGTGGGGTCCTGGGTTCGATTCCCGGGTCGGGCAAAGTGTTATTGGGTTTTTTCTTTAGGAAATTCTCAGTAGCAGCCCAGAGTCTGGATTTGTGCCCGGTTGATGGCAATAGGCTCGCCCCCTATTACATGGGACTATAACATAACTGGCGAAATGTGGGTGTATTATACACCTCTGCCTACCCCTTCGGGGAAATACAGGCGTGATGATATGTTATGTTGTTAAATGTAATGTAACTAGTTACCGCCAACTTGGTCCATAGTACAACATTAACTTCCATTGTAGAAAAGTCGTAATAGAGACTATTGTTTCTGTCAAACTATCAAAGGATATCATTTGTTTATGTTTCATGTTTTATTTCTTTTAATGTTACGATGTATTGAAGCTACTTTGAAATCAAATAAGTACCTAATAAATCTAAATACATTCCAGCTTGAATTGTAGAATTTCATTTAGAATTCAGTGTCATCGCTATGAAGAATTAATTTAAAGGACGTCTTACGGTGAAAATGTAAAGTGCGCGTTAAGATTCTCTGGTTCACTGGCTCAAGTATCGAAGCTTCATTAAAACTTCCAGCACTACTACGTACCATTATACCTCAATGCTTCCCAGTAGGAAATGTTGCCCTTACTTTGGCGTTCCTTTATTCCACCTACATTCTACTAGAATAGGTATTTCACTTACCCACCAATTATCATACAACTATCAATGACTTTCGCCACGGGCAACCAATCCCGTAAATTATTTATGTTCAGAGTAATATTATCTGTGGTTCAGCTTTGGATCGGTAACCCCCATAATTAAATTTCACCGGTCAGAGAGCCGATGCCACGTAGACGTTGGCCCGTGCGGCGTCACTCAGATTTGAAGCGGATTTCAAGCCGATTTTCGCAAATTTGAGAGAAGTTTCGGCTCTGAATTTTAATATCACATGCTTTAACGGTGAAGGAAAACATTGCGAGGAAACCTTGTTCACTCCTAAAAGTGCTCCATACAGTTCTCGATGGTGTATAGTCCACCAACCCGCACTAGGCCAGCGTGGAGGACTAAGGCCTTCACCTTAAATCATTCTGAGAAGAGGCCCGTGCCATAAGAAAAGAGAAGACCTACTCTATGCCCGTGCCCAGCAGTGGCATTAATAATAATATAACTAATAATTTAATTTTAAACACTTTATTATCCAGACAAAGAAGAGTAGGTGTGTAGTAGTGTATAGTGTGTAGTATTACTACATACTCTACACTACTATATACTCTTCTGTGTCTGGTTATTAGACTATAGTCTAGCAACTATTTAAAATCAATTTCAATTCGTACTCATTCCTTATTTTAATATAACCTCTTTCAGCCTTTTTAGGGTTCGGTAGTCCTACAAGAAACCCTTATAATTTCGTCATGTCCGTCCGTCTGTCCGTCTGTCCGTCTGTCCTAATCCTTTACAGCTTAATAACTTCTACAAATCTACAGTTATAAACATAAGTAAATGAAATTTGGTTAAAAAATGGTTTAGATATAGATCTCAATTTTAAAAGAATAAAAAAATCTTGATAACGTATTTTAGGGGTGGCGCCCATACATGTGAAATGGGGATGAAAATTGTTTTTACGCTGTACCCCTTCGTGTGGGGTATCATTGAATAGGTCTACTAAAATGAAGGTAATGTTTCATACATAACTTTTTTATCAGGTATACCATCTGTGAAATACAGTTCGCCAAAGTGGCTTGCAATGTGTCCCCCCCCCCCCCCGCCATTTCTAAACTATGCAACGTAGAAACTTATAGTCTTTCACATTGATAGACCTTTATAAAAACTCTCTTTTTAAATTATTTCGAGTATAATGTGATTATAAATAAATAAATAAATGTGAATATATATTATTATATAAATTTTTGAGTTATCGTGAGAAAACTGAATCCTAGTTCATAGGTCATTGACCTAAGAGAAAAATGATTTTAGCAAATAATGCTCCTTTAGTTACTTTCTATTTAAAAAAATCACAAACAGAAACTTTGTGTTATATTGATACGATACACTTCTTAAATTTAGCTTCTTAAATTTAGCGCTTGGTGGCGCTGTTTGCAAAAACTAAAATAGCAATGATTAATATTCGATTTGATTCGTTTGTAATTAGACCTACTTAAGGAACCCTATAATACTGTGTGTAGCCCGACATGCTCTTGGCCGGTTTTTATTCAATAATAAGCTACATAAACGTAGTATTTTCGAATCTAATTCCGAGCTATCTTAGCGTTCGATTCTAATAGCTGTAATTTAACTTGCGGGTGGACTCAGGTTCAAAAAAGGGGGTGGCAGTGGGCCAATTTAATCGAATTGAAAACCTTTCTATCACAAAATTTCTTGTAATAAGAAAATACTTTCTTCAAAATTACAGAAATGTGCTCTAGAAGAAAATTTCAAAATGTTTGTCGCCTTTGCAATTTTTATGTATTGATGTTGCCCCTTCCCCTCGCCCCATCCCACAAATAGTTGCAGGATCATCCTTTATTGAACCCAGTAAATGAATTATATTTGATACTAGCTTTTACCCGCGGCTCCGCTCGCGTTAAATTCTGCTAACCCACGTCAGTCCAGTCCGGTCTAGTCCACTGTCCCACTGTCCCGCTGTCCCGCTGCCCCGCTACCCCACTGCCCCGCTGCCCCGCTGCCCCACTGCCCCGCAGCCGCGCTGCCCCACTACCCCTCTGCCCCACTGCCCCGCTGCCCCACTGCCCCGCTGCCCCACTGCCCCGCTGCCCCACAGCCCCGCTGCCCCACTGCCTCGCTGCCCCGCTGCCCCAATGCCTCGCTGCCCCGCTGCCCCACTGCCCCGCTGCCCCACAGCCCCACTGCCCCGCTACACCAATGCCCCACTGCCCCGCTGCCCCGCTACCCCGCTGCCCTACGACCCTGCTGCCCCGCTGCCCCACTGCACCGCTACCCCATTGCCCCACTGCCCCACTGCCCGACTATACCACTGCCCCACTGTCCCCCACTGCCCCAATGCCCCGCTGCCCCGCTACCCCACTGCCCCGCTACCCCGCTGCCCCACTGCCCCGCTGCCCAGCTGCCCCGCTGCCCCACTGCTCCGCTACCCCACTGCCCAACTGCCCCGCTGCCCCACTATCCCGCTGCCCCGCTACCCCACTGCCCCGCTGCCCCACTGCCCCGCTGCCCCAATATCCCACGGCCCCGCTGCCCCGCTGCCCCGGTAACCCACTGCCCCGCTGCCCCACTGCCCCACTGCCCCGCTGCCCCGCCGCCCCGCTACCCCGGTAACCCACTGCCCCGCTGCCCCGCCTCGCTGCCCCGGTAACCCTCTGCCCCGCTGCCCCACTGCCCCGCTGCCCAGCTGCCCCGCTGCCCCGCTACCACACTGCCCCACTGCCCCGCTGCCCCACTGCCCCACTATCCCACTGCCCCACTGGCCCACTGCCCCGCTGTCCCGCTGCCCCACTACCCCACGGTCCCACCGTCCCACTGCCACTGTCCTACTGTTCCACTGTCCCACTGTCCCACTATCTCACTCTATCACTATCGTCCCGTCGCATGTCCCATGTCCCATCCCATGTGCCGTCCCACTGTCCTGTCCCATGTCCCATCTCATGTCCCGTCCCATTTCCCGTCCCATGTTCCGTTCCCTGTCCCGTCCACTGTCCCGTCCCCAGTCCCGTCCCCTGTCGCGTCCCCAGTCCCATCCCCAGTCCCATCCCCTGTCCACTCCACTCCACTCCACTCCATCGTACATTACTATCCGCTCGTGCAAATGCATAGAAGCTTCGATCTGTCGGGTGAGTACGCAACCCACGAATTTTTTTTTTTCTTTTTTTCTTTCTTTCTTTCTTTCTCAAAACCCATACCAGTTTTTAAGTCAGATCATCAGCTTTCAAACAAAAAAAAAACATCAAAATCGGTCCAGTAGTTTTAGCGTGATGCTGGAACAAACAAACAAACAGACGTTAACAATTTTATAATAGTTAAGATTATAATAGTTAAGAAGATAAGATAATATACTTGAAGAAGAAGGTAATTAAAAATTGTAGACTGAAACAGTATTTTTTTAGTTACACCAAGATAACTTTATGCTTATTCGTATATTAAGATGGATACAATATAACAACGTTTAGGTACTTCTAAATTTTATTGCTTTTCATACAAAAAATTAGAGAAATCGCAATTTAGAGTTAGCTTCTGGTCCTTGTTGTCTGTAAGTCGAAAGATTCTGATTTTCGGTTGGCTCAAAAGACTGCATTTCCAAGATGGCACCACCCACATACGACAGGATTTTTTTTTCTACTCTGTACAATTCGGCCCGACCAAAAAGTTTTTAATGCAATATCTTTAGCAGCCGTATTTTCTCTATGGAGGCGCGCGCTAGAGCGCATGCGTGCGAATGACAGCTGGATATGAGCGCCTTATTCACCTTAATGTATGCAAAATGTTGTAGAAAAATATAATTAAAAATCACCGGTTCCCGTCATCGTAGCGAGTTTTTAAGTCAAATCATAAGTTTTTAGTCACAAACCCTTTCAACAAAATCGGTCTAGTAGTTTTATAGTGATGCTGGAACAAACAAACAAACAAACAGACAACTGACATTTAACAATTTTATAATAGTAGTATAGCAAAATAAGTTATTTTTTAACACACTTGCTCGTAAAGTGGCTCTTATTGCATCGTTTTTAGGTTCATAATGTGGCTTACGCACGCGTGCTTTTTACTTTACAGTTTATTTTTAAATCGCAGCAAAGAGTTTTTATGCCTGAACTAAATTAAACATTTTTGGGAATAAATCAACTGTATTAATTAAAATATGCTATATAAACATTTCATTTCATCAAATTATTATTTTTTGTCAACAAATTAATATTAATTTGTGTTATAAATAAAAAAGTCAATTTATAATATTTTTATATTAGGCTGTATGGCGGTTTCCTTAGACCACCTGCGCGCGCATAGCTGTATGTCACCGCGCGGTTCGCGCGCCATTTTTATCATTTTTCATGCAAAATGTGTAATTTATGTTTTTTTCCTCGCAAGTGTGTTGAAAAACGTCGTATGACACGCGTGAGCATTGACTATTATACTCTCGGCTCCATTACGCCCTCGCCTTCGGCTCGGGCTGCAATCCAGCCTCGAGTATAATAGTCAACTTAGCTCACTTGTATCATAATGTACTATTGCTTACGCGATGTAATCGGGTTAAACTTATTTTATTATAATGTGTAGTGATCGCGAAAACCTACGAAATTATTAATATTTTATTTATTATATGGATTTTATTGTGAGAATTTTAATGGCGTTGGATAAGCAAGCTAGAAAGGCAATAGGCTGACCATATTAGCCGAAGAACCAATGATAATCGTTGGTTTAGACGATCTTGAGCGGAGACAGCGAATCGGCAAACGTAGCGTGGGGTCCCTCAGGCTAGGTGTAGTGGCGATCTTTGCAAGGAGGCTGATAGAACCTGGATGAGAGTGGCTGAGGATCGAGGTCAGTGGCGTGCTGTTGGAAAGGCCTATATCCAGCAGTGGACTGCGATAGGCTGATGATGATAATTGGCGTAGAAGTTTCGAGCCTTGACTGTTGCAAGACGTGACGCGAGTTCGATAACTGGTTATAGGTACGGGACTGCACACATCTGGAATTCTGTCTGCGAATTTAAACAGCGCTCCGTAAATTAACCATTGTTATTTTCCGATATTTCCAAATTAACGATGTTCCTTAATTCACGTTTTCGCTCTAATAATATTCTTGTTACTGATATTGTTAGTCTATGTTGCCACAGCTTGTCAAAGTCCACCCCCATGATTTCAGACATTTCAGCCTGGAACTGACATACAAATCTACATTGTCTTACTGGTATTTTACAATTTACCATGTCCAGTTTGTCTTAATTTTCTTCTTATTTGTGTGTAAGTAGATACTTAAATAGAAGTGCTGTAAAGCTCTTAGACCTTCCTTACTGGCAAAATGGAGCGTAGATAAATTGATTCAAATTATAGTATCAATTTCTATGCACATAAAATATCAAAAGAGAAACGTGTAATAAATCTCTTCTCGGAAGTTGAATCAATTGGTGATCCGTTCCAGCAAAGTGGGCTAGTGCGATGCCGTTGAACCATGGCACGGTGCCCGTGCCGCGCAGCCGAGGCCGGTGCCAACACCGTGGCACCATAACTGTTCTGCATGCGTGCCAAGAGTGCACGCATAACACTGCACACTATTGTCTGAATCCCGCTGAACAGCCGCCATTCATACTACATAGTAATTTTAGGAACGCTCCTAGTGACCACCCGAATAGCTGCCCTGTTTTTTCGACTCTGTTATTCCAGCCGTATTTTACCTAGAATTTCATTTGAGTTCAATATATGAAAATTCTGGAAAATGTAAAACAGAATCTGTAATATCGCCAAATTGTTGTTTTTCGTAGCATTCCTTTTTCATTTAATTTTTTAGGAACATTTTGTGTTTAGCTTGTGTTCGAGACCAAGTTATAGTGCATTTTATATATCAGCAAAGTTACTAATGACTTGTTGATGGAAAACGCTGTTCCACTGCTATCATTTTTCGATGAATAGGTAGATAGATCCCTCTAACTATTCGAGCTGGGATCTTTCGTCGTGTGGCGACTAATTAGCTGAAGCACGGTAAAGACAAACTATACAGGATGTCAGGGAAACGCTTCCGAAAACGAAGATAGGCGATAGTGCTGATGATTACTGATACGAAACCACGAAAAAAAATAACCAGCACATATCTTCGTTTTCGGAAGCGTTCCCCTTACACCCAGTATACATGTTGGTATATGAGAGTTTTCTTTTATTTGAAGAAATTGATGAATGTTGTCTACATTATAAAAATAAAACATTATGTAGGTTTTTAACATACTACCAACACCATAGTAAGAAAACCGCTTTGGGAAGATAAGGAATTCGTGTTATTAACAGAACATAAAACACAGTAGGTATATTGCCTAGTTATAAAAAGCTCTTTATACCTACTAATGTGTCCTGACTCCTGACACACATCTCACAAAGGCGATGTGCAAATGACTGCGGCAGTACAAGCTAGATCTTAGTTAATAATAATAAATATCATTAATCTATACTATAATCTTCTATCTATCTTCTATATACTATAATAAAACTGTAAAGGTCGAAAAGTCTGTACATTGAGTTTTTTTTCGCGAAAACCGGCTAGGGGGACTAGAAATAAGCTATAGAACACGAATCAATCGTTTAAAAAATTTATGTCTGTCTGTCTGTCTGTCTGTCTGTCTGTCTGTCTGTTTGTTACTTCATCACGTGAAAACGGCTGAACGGATCGTAATGAAACTTAGCATTTGTATTGGTATTATTCTTACTTAAAATATAGGGTATGTTTTATCTGAATCGGTTGAGTAGATCCAGCGATACAGTTTGACCCCTCTATTGTATTAAGTTGCATACAAAGTAGAGGTCATGATTGTTGGTTGGATGCAGGTTGCAGGTTCCTAAAAATACAACTGGATTCTATTAGTATTATAGAAAATATAGAATAACATAACATAGCCCATCACTGTCCCGCTGCTGGGCATGGCCCTCTTCTTGGAATGAGAAGAGTTAAGGAACTGGATATTGTTAGTGTAATCATCATCATCATCATCATTTCAGCCGAAAGACGTCCACTACTGGACTTAGGCCTCCCCCAATTAAGGGGGGGATATGCCATAATCGCCACGCTTGGCAGGCGGGTTGGCGATCGCAGTTGATTGGTTAAATACTCAGAGAACGCTGCTGCCCATCCTCTGGTGAATCCCTTAGTCGCCTTTTACGACACCCATGAGAAGAGATAAGGGTGGTGCTAGTGTAATAGATTATCATAACATAATCAGCTCATTACCTACTGCCCCACTGCTGGGCACGGACCTCTTTTCGGAACGAGAAGAGGTCCGTGCCTTGTAAGAAACTAGAAAATATAGAATAACATAACGTAGTCAACCCATTACTGTCCCACTACTGGGTATGGCCCTCTTCTCAAAATGAGAAGAGTTAATGAACTGGATATTATTAGTATTCTAGAATAACATAACATTACCAGCCCATTACAGTCCCACTGCTGGACACGGGCCTCTTCTCAGCATAAGAAGAGATGTGGTTAGTGTTATAGAATAACATAATCAGCCCAATTACTTCCCACTGCTGGGCACGAGCGTCTTCTCAGAATGAGGGAGTTTAGGGCTAATTCCATGAAATTCCATCACCTTAGCCGGTTGGTTGTAAAAACAAAATATAGTATGGTCGGTAAATAGTGTAATCGTCTGTGTAGGCGCTTATATGTATATATTTGAAGACATTGTGTTCATAATTATGACACGATGTTATTTTCCGACATCCACGCGGACGGAGTCGCGGGCACAGCTAGTGGTTAATATAGTGTCTGAAATGAGACCATTTGCGCCGTAGTATTCTATCGATGAATAATTAGCATTCCATGGAACATTATAAGATAATATTAAGGCAAGTCATCATCATCATCATCATCATCGTCATTGGAGGCTGTCATTTATCCAATCTTGGATGTAGGCCTCTTCCCTCCTGTTTCGACTCATCCAGTCGTGACTTCCGTGCCGTTTGATTTCGTCGACCCTTCGCTGGCGCTGCGGTGATCGGCCTCTTCCTTAAGTGTTGACTCTGGATCTCCAGTCTAAAGTTTTTCTCGTCCAGCGGCTGGTAGCCATTCTTCACATTCTTTGCTATAGAAGCTATCACGTCACTCAGTTTGGTTTTCCTGCTGATCCATTCGTTCCGCTTCCGGCCGCGCACTGTTATTCCGAGGACAGGGTGACTGGTTGAACGAGGAACTTAGTGAAGGAGAGTACTTGATTCTCGGTTCAAATATGCAAAAGAAAGAAAGAAAGAAAAAAAATATTTAAGTTTTTTTTTATTATGTAAAAAAATGATACCTACCTTAATTTTTGAAATATTTTTCCAATAGATTTTATCAATTATGGTAGACACTGTTCCGTGCTTACCAATCAAAGTTGCATGCGATGAGGTGATACTCCTAGTACGCACTGTCGTACTCGTGAATCAACACTATATCCACCCTCTACGCCTTTTATACTAGCCAGCTGACCCCTAGACAGTCAGTCTGCGTGAGCATTTTTACTCCTAAACGCGTGATTTATCGTAGCATATTTTTTCGATTTATTTTCGTTATGTGTACGCACATTCTACCATATATTCTTGAACATGTCCCTCGTTTAACAGTCATGCTTTATAAAACTAACAAAAAACACTTTAGCACAAATAAGCTGCTTAACTCTAACATATGTTGTTCCAGCAGACCTGCCACAGAAGACAAGAATAAAAAACATAGACGCAGTGTGTGTGGATATTGGATCAAAATAAAATTACCTACATGCGTAATTTATAATTATGCCCGATAAACCTTAGCGTTTTTTTTAAATGTTATATAGATCTGCTCTTGACCGCAATCTTGACAGCTTTGTCAGGATGTGGTCGACGATGGAGCGAGCAAACCTATTAGGTGCCGATTCACTCCAGCTTTAAAGGCGTTAGGGTTATAAGTGCCCGATAATACAGATGCTGGCAGTGAATTCCACAACTTGGCTGTGCGCATTATGAGAGTTCTCAAAGCGCTTGGTCCCTGATAGTAGGGATTTCTACCAAATGTGGATGATATCCTGCAGTGCGTCGTGTAGTCCGATGAAAGAAAGGAGATGACGGAATAAGCTCATGGAGCTCATGCGCACACTCTCCAAAGTACAGCCTATAGAACACCGACAAACAAGCAACTGTGCGTCTATGGGCTTAGCTTTGTAGCTTAGATTTTACTAGCAGTTCATCACCAATTAGCCTCTCAGCTCTGCGTTGAATCGAGTCAAGAGCCGCAAGCGTTCCCCAAAACTAGATCAAAATGATCTAGTTTTGGGGAACGCTTGCGGCTTGTTGTTAGTTTTACAGTAGTTTAGTTAATATTTTACTTTCTTTGAATATAAAATTCGCTACCACAAGTAAAAAAATCATATTATATTAATAACTTCAATTTACTAAGCCCACACTAAAATTTTGGAAGCGTCACACTCATCTACAATAAACGTAACGTTATTTATCTGAACAACATATCTACACTGGAATCCCTTTCTAAAAATATCGTATTTTGCTTTTGATATTACTTATTTGATGGTAGGTATTACTCAATTTTGTACAGTGTTAATTTAATGACCCATAAAACAACGTGCATTGTTCAGAGAACTTTATGGAACAGATTTACGTACAGTGGACAAAAGGGAAAAATATGCAGCCAACATATGACAGTGGAATCTTGGTAATACGGACTCCGCCTAATCCGATGAATGCAGTAGACTAGTCGGGGCAGTCACAGCTCAGTCACAGAGTACTTAGTACTTTTCACTCAGTCAGTCTCACTCGTATAGGACGGGACTCGCGTCCGTTTTGCATGCACAAGCCCGTAACACATATATGACATTTGCTCACTACGCCATGCTACGCGTCGTATATCGTGAAAAGAAGTGTTTTATTTGCTAAATTCCTAAACCACGTAAACATTGACCAGAAACATTATTTTCTCACATTGTCTAATCAGCTCCCCGATCCAGAAATTTTTCGATAAGTAGTTGTCCAACGATTCGATTTGTTATCTCGTTTTCTCTCGTTACGTGAACCGTGCTGGACATAGGACTCTCCTAAGTTGCGCCACATCACTCGCTCCTCCGCCTTCCGCATTCAATCCCCTCTAGCTAACTTCTTCAGGTTGTCGGTCCACCAGGCTGGGGGACGCCCTACGCTGCGTTTGCCGATTCGCGGTCTCCACTCAAGGACTCGTCTGCTCCAACAGTCATCGGTCCTTCGACAGACAACGACAGACTTCGTATATGTTATGTAGGTGGCCAATTCTTTGTCATTGCATTGAGCATATCTAGTGTATTAGAAGTTATTACGCAAACCTGATGAAGACCTGCATTTATTCTTGCGGGATGACAAGGAAATATATGACGTTGACCTCCTTTACTAATAATAAAAATCGAGTCAATGGCCGCTATTGCTATGTTATCCCACACGTGCAACGTGTTATTGAAATAACTGAGAACCTCTTAAGGAGTCAATGTACTCATCAGTATGTACAACTTTTACTATGGAACCAACCCAGAAATCGCAAAAAAATATCATATGATCCCTACATTTGTATTCACATAAATCGAAAACATTTAGGGTTCAGCAGATTTTTTTTTCGCGATTTCATGTTTTGTCTCATAGTAAAATTTGTTCATACTGATCAGTTCCCAGTGACCCCTTAAGAGGTCTTCAGTTATTTCAATAACACATTGTATACCTATATTAAGCGCAATGTTATCCGATATTTGTTATATAGGTACTTGACTTTTTCATTAATTGTACAAAAGATATAAAATACGTTCATGACCCGAATTAAAGTTTAGGTATTGGTGTTATTGTAACATTTTATAACATAACATCAAAACGAAACAGGGGGTCTACTCGCGTTTTACGAACGACAAACGAAGTACGAACTTTCGTTCCGACTAATACCTACACAATAAAGATAGGTACATAAAAAAGGCACATTTAAGATATACTACGGTTCATAGTCATATACAATTAAACGGAGATCAGAAAAACAAACGTCAAAACACGATCATCGCATGCGGTAGGGGAACGATGGTTGACCGGAGTAGCAAATTGTGCGATGAATCGTGCGATTTATCGAATATCGTCAAACGGGAGTAGATCCCCTGCTTCGAAGCTATACAAAGTACGTAGGTACCTACATACATATCTTTGTCCTTTGTGTTATCCAAGAACATAAATCTACCGACTCGGGTATGTACAGTCAACAAATCAGAATCATGACCCAGTCGCCCGATAATTCGAATGAAATTGTCAAACCAGTAAAAAAAATCTTCGTTTAGCATTGTGCTGCACTTAGGACATTTTGAATATTAGGAAAACTGCGTTAATATGGGTCAGAGGTCTATGCAATTTTATTGAATTTTTTTTTTTTTTTTTTTTTGCTTTGTTATTAAATGCAATAGGTTATAATTAAAAAAAAGAAAAAAAAAGAAAAAAAAAAGATTATAAGGATAAAAAAACGGATAAAAAGTTACGTTTTTGATAATGTTTTGAATTATAGACTAGAATTATGTTTTGAATTTCGAATGAACTGTCGTTCCGCATAATTTGAAATTGGTAAACTAACTTTCACTTGCCAGGGAAATATCTTTAAGCAAATTGCGACCTAATTAAAATATTTGTAGAAAATTAAGCTAATGGTGGGTCATGATTCCGTTTGGTCGAGTGTACCTACTTAGCTATTTACCTACTTATGTGGCTCTATTAAATAAGAAAAGACGAATGGAAGAAATATTTACTACATAACTACATAGACACGAAACACGATACATTATTTCACACAAGCAATGAGAAAGCCAACTGAGAAAATCTATTAGAAGGCCCTAGCGTAAGTTTTGTTGGCAACTTACGATACCTCAGCGATTGCGTTAAAACGTAAACTTATAAATAAAGTAACGTAACATTCAAGTAACAGGAACTTCAGTTGTTACCTATAGCTAAGCCGTAGTACTATTTCACTAAGCTAAAAGATAACTATTATTTTTGGCTCATCTTTGTATCGATTAACGGAATGATTTAAAAAAAAAAAATTAAAAAAATATATTATTATTTATTATTTTTACGCATTAACGTATACGGATCGAAATCTAAAGATATAAATTGTGGAAAGAAAAATTAGCTCACGAGCAGGACTCGAACCTGCGATGCTTTATCCGCTAAGCTACCATGAACTCGGCTCGTCGTATCGAAATAACTTCCACTTTGTATCCATCTTTGGGTGACGTCAGCTACATCTTGTTAAACGTGCCTACCCTCACTAATTGTTTATTATTTTAACGTATTAATGCATACGGATTTAATATTATTCTTTATTTGCTGTTACGAATAATACAACTCACTGTGGGTTGTTTTCGCAATAATTACCACGTAGAATTTGGCCATTAACACGATGATTCAGTGTTACAAAGTATACCTATACCTACCTATAATCCTAATTAAATCTCTCAACGGAAATAATAATAAATCGTAGGAATCGTTCGTCTGTTCGTCTCTACTGTTTTGCACAAAACAAAATGCTTTGCCTGATCAAAGCTCAAAGAGCGTAGGAAAAATCTTCGACTGTTTCAGACTGCATTGCTGTGACGTAAGCAATGGCCGTGTATTTACTAATGGCACGTTGTTTCAAGATTTCGAACAGAAAGCGAGATTTGTCGACACTAACATTACTAATCTACTAATCGTCTTGTTGTGGCAATAAATCTTTTTTGAGGTAAAACTTCTTTAGGCACGCTTGACTTGGGGAGTAAGCTGGTGAATGTGTTACGGAGTTACGAAAAGTGTGGCGAACGGAGGGGGTAGTGCGGGACTTGGGGAACGAGGCATGCGCGATGGCCGGACACGCGACTCTGCGCCGGCAGAGCAGACGCGCGCCGCGCCGCCATTCCTTTGTTCTCATTGAAATAGTGTTGAGGGAGATATAAGTTAGTGAAGTTTTACTTCAGTTGTGTAAGCACGCTAGTTTTTTTTTTCCGTAACATCTTATGCTAAAAGCGGTAACATGTTGCAACTCAAGAGAGCATACTATTTTGTAGGGAAAACGCAATGGAAAACGTTATATTTCGCACCTAGCTTAGGTAGGTAGGTACAATAGAAATCTAAATAATAAGGTAATAGAAATGTTATATACCGTCTTTTACTAAGTGCACGCATGTCACCGGTTTTCCCTACCAACACAGAAATACGCAGTGACGCCATGTTTCTAGCATTCAATGCAAAATAAATTAAGCCTAAAAAAATCGCTGCTAGATTTGCTGCAAAATAAATTTTAGTGACTCTGCGCCCATAACAGCACATGTTCAAGCAAACGGTTCGCGCACTGGTGTCCTACGAGACACCTGTACGTGGCGACAAGTTCATGCATCTATCTTTATTTAGATTCCTATAAACACCTACTAATAGCTCGCGTGAATTTAAAGCTTATTTATTTTAATCTTGTTGTGCAATAAAGAGGATTTGTATTGTATTAGATTTGTAAAACAGTTTTCAGCGATGACTCACAAAGCTTTCAGAGAACTTTGGACATTAACGCATGTTTTATGTAGATAATTTGTTTTAAAACGATGTTATATACGACGAAGTAAACCTTTGGAGAGCTTTTACGCGTTTGCAACGGCAGGGTACAATGTTGCAACTTGTCTTGTAGCAGCAACGATGTTCTTTATGGCGGGTTCAGGCTGTTAACATTCAGGCCTGTTCGGACGATGAGAACCTTCCTTCTCATAAATTCTCATATGAGTCGCCATAAAATGTAACTTTATAGTCATTTCAACAATTTATATTTCATCATCATCATCATTTCAGCCGAAAGACGTCCACTGCTGGACAATAGGCCACTCCCAAAAAGGGTGGATATGCCATAATCGCCACGCTTGACAGGCGGGTTGGCGATCGCAGTTGGTTCGTTAAATACTCAGGGAACGCTGCTGCCCTCCCTCTGGTGAATCCCTTAGTCGCCTTTTACAATTTATATTTACAAATATATAAATTATGGAATAAAAAAATCGCTCACGAGCAGGATTCGAACCTGAGACTCTTGGCTTTGGGCACTAGTTTAGTTTGGTGTTCACGGTAGCTTACTGGCTCAAGCACTGGGGTACTAAACCAGGAGTCACAAGTTCGAATCCTGCTCGTGAGCGATTTTTTCTTTCCACAATTTATATCTCAATGTAGGTAGGTAGCAATCTAATTTAAGAATCTGAGGACTCTTCGTTTTGCTACTTAAAGTAGTTATTATTGTTGGTGGTAAGTATAACCACAGTACCTATACTTACAATAATAGTAAGTGTAAGTAGTACTAAAAATTAAGCTGAGGTCTCGGTCTAAAAACTATTTAAAACCTTTTCCAAACTGCAAAATCACCTTTTTATAAATATTTGCATATACTAGGTAGGTACTTAAATTACAAGGAAAGGGAATGTCAAAGGTGTTTTAGTTAGGTGAACTATTGCGTTGCAGAATCAGATAATACTTAAACACCTACGAACAGGCCGCGCAGCCTTCAAACTGACGACGTCTGTGGTCTAGTGGTTCGATTGACGGACTGAAAGAAAGAAAGAATAATGGTTTATTTACTACAGTGAGAGGCACACAATAACAATAATATACAATTTTATTATCTATAATACAACTCCTAAAAGTAGAATTGTGTGCCCCACGGCTGCACCAAATAGGCTCAGTTCAGCAAAAATGCCAGACTAGTGTCTGGCGCTGGTTTTAAACTGGACCTTGTTTGTTTGTTTGTGCTGATCACGAGGTCGTGGGTTCGATTCCCACAGGACACAAATATTTGTGTGATGAACAATATTTGTTGATGTTTCTTATGTGGGTATTATAAGAATGTATTTACAAAAAAAAAAGTATATAAGTATCATATACATTGTCTAGTAACCATAGTACAAGCTCGGCTTAGTTTGGGACTAGATTGTGGTATGTAAAAATGTCCCAAAAACATTTATTTATTTATTATTCATCGACCATACAGCCCTCAGATTACAGAATTACAGCCCAATACAAATAAAATTTAGAATTTACGCGATAGCTTAAATTTTTCCGTTCACAGAGTTATTACCAAACCAACCCAGAGACAATACTGAACTGGTTCTATTTATATCCCAATTGTCTCAAAACCTTGCTTCGATGAAGCTGAAGGGAAATTCGCAATAATAAACTAGAGAATGGGGAGTCCATCAAAGCTTTCAACTACAGCGCCATAAGTTTGATTGAAGTTCGGCTTCGAGTTACCGCGCCGTGCCGTTATCACTTCGTCGTCTACTTAACTAAGCCAATATAAAATTATATACCTACTAGCACAGAAATAGATACAATGGTTGTATGTAATTACAATTTTACTTGCGATGGCAACTTTCGGACAAACTTCGCCTCCCATGTTGACGTCATTAATTTTTAAAAATGAACTTTAATCAAATTTACTTTACAGCTTTTGTTTCTGCAGTTAGAAGCAGTGCGATAAGGCATTTTTGCGGGTTCTTGTTACAGTATTTACAGAAACAGAATCTATTTCTGTGCCTCATGGAGGACGGAGGCCAGGGTGTGTCGGTTTTTTACCCCCTAAAACCCCAGGAAGGTGGCCATCTTCAGCACGATAAGGGGGACTCCAATAATGTACTATTATGCCTTCGGAGCCTTTCCTGGGCTACGCCTGTAAGGCACATCTCAAGGGGGACAGGCACGTCTCAGGGGAGATACCTATAAATACTTACCTACCGCTTGCAAGCTAAACTGTTCACGCTGTACACCAGCGATATTCCAAAATGCGGTGCAGCCCGTATTGCCCTTTTCGCCGACGACACGGCAATCTATTACTCCGGCAAGACCCATGTCGCTATTTCTCGTACCCTCCAATCCGCGGCCAACACCCTAGGTGACTGGTTCCGGAAATGGAGAATCGAAGTCAATCCCGAAAAAAGTGCAGCGGTCCTATTCGATAAAAAACCCCTGTCACAGTACCGCAAAGAACTGAACGTACCAGTTTCAATGTTCGGCAAACAGATCCCATGGCAAAGTAAAGCCAAATACCTTGGAGTGATCCTTGACCGTAGACTGACTTTCAGACCGCATATCCGCAAGGTGAAAAACCGTGCCGCCTTCGTCCTCGGACGTCTCCACCCCCTACTCAATGCGCACAGTAAGTTGCCCACTCCTCTCAAAGTAAGGATATACACCACCTGTATCCGCCCCATACTCGCCTATGCTAGCGTTGTGTTCGCACACGTTAAGCCGGTGAGAATTCACATACTCCAAACCCTCCAAAACCGTTTCATGCGAAGGGCCGTAGGCGCCCCCTGGTACGTACGCAACGTCGACCTCCACCTAGACCTCAAACTGCCGACCATCAAGCAGTTTTTCAAGCGTGTCTCAAAACGCTATTTCGATTCCGCTCCCAAGCACCCCAACCCCTTGGTCGTGGCGGCCACCGTCTACCAGCCATCTGCTATTAGCAAAATCCGACGTCCCAGACACACACTCATTGAGCCCGATGACGCTATTACACTCCTCCAGGAGTCAGATAAAAGTACAAGCACACTCCGACGCCGTCGTCCAAAATATCGTCCCCGCCGACGAGGACCGACGCGACACACACACAGAATCCGAGAGTCCGACTCTCGAGAAACAGAAACACATGCCGACGCAGCACCGGCTGCTGGGGGGATCAGTGGCGGGGTCCCCCTGCTGCACCCTGAGTCGAGGTCCGAGCTCCCCCCTGGAGACGCCCTCACGGTGTAAGCAACCGGAGATAATCTCGTCACGCGAGACCGGCCCTATGCTCTAGAGTAGTTCCTAGGAGCAGGCTATTGCGTAGCCACTGTTTAGGTTTTAGGCAGGTCTTAGCCTCGCCGGCGAGGCTTGCCGCTTCACGGCGTTTAGCACGTCACCCGATAGTGACCGAAAGTCCGCTACTTTCGAGGAAACCAATTCGATGCAGCAACGGCTGCTAGGGGGACATAGGAACGGCGGGGTCCCCCTGCAATGCCCCAGCGAGGTTCGAGCCCCCCCCCTTGGGGGGCGCCCGATACCGCGCGCATTTAGTTTGTAAGTATGTTAGGGAAAAAACCTTCGGCGAATGGAGTCCCACATGGGACTCTCCGCCAACTAAGTCCGGTTAAGCAGAAATGGGACTTCGGTCCCACCTGCGAGAGCCCATTCGAAAAAAAAAAAAAAAAAAAAAATTGCAAGCTAAACTGAACGCTGGACCCCGATCGGTAGATGCATCTTGCTTGAAACTACGTGGGCGGCGCCTGATAGCTGTTGAGCCTCTCTCTTTGAGATTTATTGTTTTTCAATAGCATTTTATTTGTACTAGTGAAATAAATCACATACCTTCGTGTGTAATTTCAGCTGAGAATGATAGATATTAGATATCCCACGCAATTTATTTCACTAACTATCAGTCTAGGTACTGAAGTTTCGTTCGGGAGGAATTTACGTTGTGAGAACCTTACATAGGAAGTGGGCATAAAGTACCCAAGTAGATTATTTTAAGCTCACTTAAGTCACGCGATGGGATCGCGATCAATAGGGTATTTGACTAATACCCAAAATTAACATTTTTCCATTTTATTTTGAAGAAAATAAAAATAACACATTTGTTAAAAAAATAATTAAATCAATTACAAAATCGAAAATATACGTACCTACAAGCTTTTTAAGTTTTTGCCACGGGTTCAAAAAGTTAACCGTGGAACACCTAGGTGAACTACGTAGGCAGACCACGGGTACGAAACCAAGAATTGCGCCACCCTAAATCTTCTACTTCTTTAGGAAATTCTCAGTAGCAGCCCGGAGTATGGATTTGTGCCCGGTTAATGGCAATAGGCTACCCCCCATTTACATGGGACTATAACATAACTGGCGAAATGTGGGTGTACTATACACCTCTGCCTACCCCTTCGGGGAAATAAAGGCGTGATGTTATGTTATGTTATATCTTCTCATGGATGTCGTAAAAGGCGACTAAGGGATTCACCAGAGGATGGGCAGCAGCGTTCTCCGAGTACTTATTTACCAACCAACTGCGATCGCCAACCCACCTGCCAAGCGTGGCGATTATGACATAGGAATCCCCCCTCCCATTGGGGGAGGTCTATGTCCAGCAGTGGACGTCTTTCGGCTGAATTGATGATGATGATGATGAATAAAAAAAGGCAAATACCCTAATGGTTTAGCCTACCTTACACGGTTATTTTTAATTCAATGATAATACTTTATGGGTACCTACCCCTAGTCTCATCAATTAGAACAACTTTTACTATGAGACTTCTGAGTATGAGACCAACACTCACACTGAAATCGTGAAAAAAATGTCATCCGTTCTACAGAAAATGTTGTTTCGGGTAGGTAAGTGCTTGACCAGAATGTATGGAACAGCGGTTATTTTAACGATTTCTGAGTTAGTCCCATAGTAAAAGTTCAAATCAAACCATTTTATTTGCATGAAATGTGGTACAGGTAACAAAAATTTTAGTTTTGCACATTTCACCATAGTAAGGCCCAGCACGCACTGCGGTTTTTTCCCGCCCGCGTTCGTGGCGGCAGGAAATGTAACCAATGGGATTTCGCAATTCAGCAGCAATTTTTTTCCCGCAGCTGTATTGAGAAACCCTATTGGCTACATTTTCAGACAGTTTAAAAAACCGCAATCGCAGTGCGTATAGACTCTTTAAAGTTATACAAATTGATTATATAGGTTTAGGTACAATCAATACAATCATCCTTTATGGGATAGTGAAATAATAATAACCCTGTATAGGCAGTTTATATAGATATGTCGAGTAGCAGAGGCGTGGAGAGGACGCTCTCCTTTTTTTTCATGAGGAAATCATCATGGACGCACTCAGCCCGGGAAAGTTGAGCCAGTGTTTGGCTCTTACCAACTAAAACTACCATGGTGTTCCTGTGTAGTTGGAAAAATAAGTCTAGTGGGATGTGCGAGACGCTTTTTATTCGCCAACCACCTCCGACAGGTCCCCCCCCACTAGTGGGCGAGCCCCTTTTCCCCGAGCGGCCTCAATCTGCCGCACACTCCTCCTGAATGGCGCACGCAGAACACAAGGCGCCACCGACACGGGCCTTGACTGGTCGGACGGTGGGCTACCCCGAGTCCGCCGCACGCAGGCTCACTCATAGGGTGGCTGGCGATCGGCGTACCTCTACCCTCTCCTACGGCGACCGGTCAGTCTCCTGCGGGTGGGTCCCTGCAGGTGACCACGGCGCCTCTCCAACCACTCCTCACACACGCTTCATATGGCATAATAAATAATTTGTTTCGGTAGTCAGGAATAAAAAAATCAAACCACTAACTAATTTTAAGCATTTGTGCGTTTATTATGAACAATTCAACAATGCGTGAATTTTTTATCCAATTTATTATAACAGTGTAAAGATGAAATGAATTCATTCTAAAACTATTGAATACAACAACTTTAAGTCAAGCAATATTTTGCGTTTAACACGTTTATAATCAGTGCAACAACGCCATTGAAATGGCCACTTTTTATTCCAACAATATTTGAACCATTGACACGATAAGAAGTGCAACAATTTAACACGCCTTTTCGTTTTTTTTTTCTCTCTTAAACAGAGTCTCCTGCTCCAAGATTTAACAAAACATATGAGATAAACAAGTTAATTTATGCATGTCTTGCAATTTTTCGTATTGTGTCGTATTGTATTCGTATTATTTCGTCAATGGCGTAAGTGATAGTATCTATCATAGAAATCTAAGGTAAGGTAATAGAAGTGGTTAAGGCACGTGAACTCGTCCCCGCGTACAGGTGTCTCATAGGACACCAATGCGCGAACCGTTTGCTTGATCACCAGTGCTGTTTTGGATGCAGTCACTAAAATCGTATTTTGCAGCATATCTAACAGTAACAGCGGGAATTTTTTCAGGGATAATTTATTTTGCATTGAATGCTAGTTACATGGTGGGCGTAATTGCGTATTTATGTGTTGGTAGCGGCCACAGTCAGTAATCCTCCAGATGCCTACTATCCAGATACCCCCGGTCACAAAACATATGCAGTAGCACTGCATATCTTACGCCCAGCCGCCAATCGGGACGTCACTCCTTCAGCGAGCGACACCAATCATACTACCGAACATTTGAGCCGACCAATCATAACGCGCCATCCGCCCCCCCGACTCCGTCAACATTTTACCACTGTGGTCTCATGCAAAACTTTATTTATGCGGCCCGGTCTTGAGGCTTATTGGTCTGAGGTAGCGGCAAACCGGCGACCGTACCGTTCCGTTATTAAAAGACAGTAGATAAAATTTCTATTACCTTATTACTTGGATTTCTATGCGACGGTCTTTAAAGTTGAATAGTTTTCGCACGTTTTGAAAAATTAATTCCAACTGGAGCAGTGAAGACTGAAGATTTTTTTTTTTTTTGATAATACGTTTTGTCCAGATTCATGAAGGTTGCTTTTTGTTTACGTTATTTGAGAAACTGTTCAGAAACACTAGGATAATCTAGGATCATAAATATCACTGGTGAAGGTCGCGGGAATCCGCTTGTGTGGAAGGCACAGGACCGGTCCTTGTGGCGATGCTTGGGGGAGGCCTATGTCCAGCTATGGACGTCTTTCGGCTGAAATGATGATGATGATGAGAAATATCACTAGGATAATAAAATTATACACAGGTCATTATATACAGCTTCCACTGGAAAAATCACGGATGTAAAAAATCCTTATTAATCTATATATAAATAGACACGGTTCAACAACATTTTCTGCTCTTTTTAGGGTTCCGTACCCGAAGGGTGCCAAACGGGACCCTATTACTATCGCTACGCTGTCCGTCCGTCCGTCTGTCCGTCACAGGGCTGTATCTTTTGAATGGTAATAGGTAACCGGTTGAAATTTTCTCAGAATATGTGTTGCTATGAGGTGTATCACGACATATACTAAAAACAAAAAAAAGTCTAAAACCAAAGGGTCCCCATACAAGAAACCTCAAAAAACATGCATTTTTTTCAACGTTTTTGTTCCCGCTCTATCTTCAAAACTGTAATATATACCAGCGTCAAACTTGGTCAGATTATAGTGCATATTATGTAGTTTAGCAACAAATACTAAATTAAATCAATTTCTATGAGATATCAGGTCGATGGGTGGTGGAGCCCTTACTAAGCGAGTTCGACTCGCACTTGGCCGGTTTTTTTTAGTAGCTATTGACGAGCTTTAGTGTTATCAATACATAATAAAAATTGGAAGTAGTTTTTTTCGGAATAGTTCAATCATAAATATTTAATGAATTACGGTCGAATTTCGAGCATTGGGCGACCTGACGTTATTACAAATGCAAATAATAATATATAAATATCACAGATATTATATAATGGTGTCGATTTTATTGCTGTCAAATTAGTTTACGTGTTACATTTCTTTGTATTTTAGTAAGCACGTTCCGAGATCACGAGTAAACTTGTAAGGAAATTTTAATTCCGACTATTTAGACAGCACTAAAATTATTGCCATCCCTTTCTTGTATCTACAATTAGTAAAAAGAGCAATAGTTTAAAATAAGTTTAGTTCGTGAACAAGAGAGTAGATACCAATAATAAAAATAGTGCAATTATGCAATGTGTGTACACATAGAAAGCTCCATCCCGTATTCTCATGAGAAACTTCAATTAATTAAATCTGTTTGGTAAATTTTCAGTCACAACGTAAATTAATTACGAGAATTGACCCCATCGACCATAGAGCCCATAGATGCCTCTTAACAGGCGACTGATACAAAAACCCTGTTGTTCCTGTGAGCTACGTTATCAGAATCGATATTCATACGTAAGGACATGACACATTTGGAAAAACTCTTCAATAAAAATAATCATAAAAATTCATTAATAATTAGTTAATTATAAAAAAATGTATAATGATATAATATTTAATTTGATTGTTTTTATTTATATAATCACTGAGCGAGTGAGTTTTGAGTGATATGATCACTTTCAATTTTCAATAATAACGATTTAATATTTAATTTGCTATTTTTATTGAGGACTAGCTGATGCCCGCGGCTTCGCTCCGGTGCTATGTCGATAAAAAGTATCCAATGTGTTAGTTAATCCAGGATATGGTTAATCTGTGTGCCAAATTTCATACAAATCCATTTAGCATTCAGCCGTTTCAGCGTGATAGAAAGACAAACAAACAATTAAAAAACATCCATAATTTCGGATTTGTAATATTAGTAGGTAGATAGTAGAATGTGTAGCCACTCGTCTATGTTCCAAACAAACCAAAAATGAACACACGCTCTAAGATGAAATTATGCACATTAGGTACATTATCTGATATAGGCCACTATTCGCCATTTGAAAACATCAAATCAATTTCGACCACTTATGTGAGCCGTAAATACTTCCGGGTTAGTGAATAGCCAATAGCCGCCATGGTAGGGCCAATCGGATTGGAGTACCCCCGCTTCCTTGTAGTCAGAAATCTTTCCGGTGAACTACCACTAAGGCTAAAATCGCTTGCACTGAATGTTCGAGGGCAGCCGTAGCTATGTGTAATGTAGCAGGATTCGTTCAAGGGATTTTGTCAACAAAATGTACCACCGGGAATATAGTGATCGTACCTAAGCTAGTTGACAGAATTAATTGTACGCATTATATTCAACAATAGGAAGTCTATTGGGCTGTATAACGATGATTGAATTGTAACTTCGTATACACATTCAGACTTAACTAATAGATACTCGCTAAACACTGGTACCATTGTCTATGTATATTTTACTAAATGCGGTGGGTCAACGCAAGTGATTACTTGCAGTTCTAAAGGTGGTTTCACACCGGCAAGGCGTGGAGCGGGTGGTCCGAACGAGAAATTAAATCTGTACGGCAAAATTTCAATTCTCGTCCCGCCCATCTTTAGTGTGAAGGTCTGGTTGCGCGAGGAAGTGCGAGACGAGAATTGAAATATTTGTTGATACAACATTAAACTATATTGCTGTATGAATAGAGTATTTATTACTTTGCAAAACGGATACACAAATCTCGCACCGGCCATCAAGGCGCCGCGCCGACAAGCGCCGACCCGCGATGTACACACAGCGTCATTAATTGGTTACCCCTCTTATTCGAGAGTTTGTTCGTAAGTGGGGTAACCAATTAATTGCAGCTGACTGTACATCGCGAGCCGGCGCAAGTCGGCGCGAGCTCACAATGTACATCTTTCGATGTGAAAGGGTCAGTGAGATTTCAATCCACGCCCATCCCATCCAATCCTCGCCTCGCCAGTTTCAAACCACCTTTACTTTCCAACCAGATTACAAGCGAAAGGCAGTAATCAAGGTCAACTAGGTTTGGTGACGCAGTTGTTGACTAAAATTTTACGTTCACTAGTTGACTGCTATATAATTAAATGTCTCGAATAGCTTGGTTGCAGTTCGGGACTTTGATTTATAATTTTATAAGCATGAAAAACCCATGAAAATATCAAAAGTCTATCAGTATTAAAGGCGAACCCACCACTGGTCGTTACACTGTTTCATAAATACAAGCATAGGCTTAAAGCTTGAGGGTCAACGCAGATCATTTTTCCACTGATAAATTAATATCGTCCTTATCCTATTCAAATTGAATTGTAAATAGCGTACTCGAGCACATGCTGCTGTCCGCTTGAGCAAATTATCTCTTGCATACTATTTGCAACTCGATTTGAATTGAATAAGGACGATAATTATTTAATTATCAGTGGGGAATATGCTCGAGCAGTTCTCCGCTAAACGGAAACGGCAGAATGTTGGATCCAATTTTTTTTTATAACAACTGTATTGTACCATATTCTGACAAATAAATGATCTATCTATCTATCTATCTTAATCAGGGGGTCTACTCCCAAAATAGATATATCGGAATATTTTTCGTGTCGATACCTACTCTAAGTAACGTCGATTTAACTATCGTTTATACGAAGCAACGAACAATACTAATCGTCAATTTTCGGAATAAATATCATTGAAAGTATTTCTTTTGACGACGTCGTAAAAAAACATAATATTTTGTCTGTGAATTCGATAAACGACATAGAATCCGAAAATTTAATATAGTAGGGTACGACCGAAATATTCGGAACACTATCGTGTCGTTTCGATTATGTCGCTGGCGATTTTGAGAGTAGACTCCCTGCGCTGACCGTAAATAGTATAAAAGGCTTTTCGTGACTACTTCAAACATCATAGATCGTCAACACGACTACTCAGGCTACTCAGCTCCTTGCTTGCGTTAACCTTTCGATCTAGACTACACATGTCGGTGTAATCACAGTTGAATATGCTTTCATGGAGCTGCTCCTTCATATGCTTAAGGGGACATAACTCTTTTTCACACATCGGTAGCTTGATGACTCTTTCTTGGTGTAACGTCAATACGTGGTCGCCGTCATCGCACCTGAGAAGAGAAAACGATGATAATAAATATGATGTATGTAATATCTTAAAACACTGGTGCCGAGACGTGGACACTGACAGTTGGGATAGTCCACAAATTCAAAGTTCAGAGCTATGCAGCGAGCTATGCTTGGAGTTTCTTTGAAGGATAAAATACGTAACGAGATTATCCGGAGAAGAACTGGAGTGACCGACATAGCTTGTAGGATCAGTAAGCTGAAGTGGCAGTTGACTGGCCATGTCTGTCGAAAGACCGACTGTTGTGGCGCAACTTGGAAGAGGCCTATGTGTAGCAATGGACTGCGATAGGCTGACTTGATGATCTTAAACATGGTTATGCTCTTCTTCTGTACAAAATGATGAAATTAAATTTCAAAGTATGAGACTAAGATTGGACTCTGTTTTAGGATAGAATGGTTAAATCGTATTTAAGAGCCTCCACGCGCGACGATGACTAGGCTGGCCGTATACGGCACTAGGTTTCCGCATCAGAAATTCAGAACCGGAATTCCGTGAGCTAAACGTAGACTTTCGCTTTTTACCGCTCGGAAATTGTTGCTACCTTTCGAAACGAATGTCAGGAATTGTGTACTTTCGGAAAATATACAAACATGTGCACTATGTAGAATATTTTGTATGAAATGCGTGCATTCGGATGCCCGAACTCCGAACACGGAAAACGTATCATCATCATCATTTCAACCGAAAGACGTCCACTGCTGGACATAGGCCTCTCCCAAAAGGGGGGATATGCCATATTCGTCACGCTTGGCAGGCGGGTTGGCGATCGCAGTTGGTTGTTTAAATACTCAGAGAACGCTGCTGCCCATCCTCTGGTGAATCCCTTAGTCAGCGACACCCATGAGAATATATAGGGTGGTGCAATTCTTTACGTCCGGCACCGCACAGAACGAATACGGAAACATAATCGGGAACCTGACGTATGCGCCCAGCCTTATATTGTTTGCCTTGCGCACGGCGGGCAGTCAGCTCCACTACAAATGTTGCTAACTAGCTCAATTTTATTTTCACTTTAGACTTGTAAGCTATTCTTAAATAAGTATTCCCACCCACATCTTGTTGTAATGAATCTCGACGGACCAAGCGGTGTACAGAAAAACCTAAACTGGTTTATGTTCTACACTGTATCTGCCAAATGTATGTATTTTTGTTGTGGAAATAAATAAATAAATAAGTCATGCTGACACCACCGAAGATGGTAAAATGGTAATACCGTAAATAAATGCTCCAACTTTGCCCACATAGCCCTACTTTGCCTAATTACATTAACTGAAGATTTTAGACACACTGACATTTCATAATTTTATTGCCAGAACCAAAAGTTAGTGTTGCCACAGTAAAGGAAATCATAGCTATTACAGTTTAAATGTTTATTTGCAAAACAGTGTCAGTGGGGTTTTGTTTATGTGGGCAAAGTTGGAGCGTTTACGGTACTTAATTTAGATAACTAATTACATCAGTGCCCTGTTTTTCAATTTACAACGAAACACTAAAACAAAATATTAACCTATTTCTCTCAAATCCCGGTAATAGTCGTGTTTTTACGATTGACACAAAACATTCTGCAATAAAACTGCGGTCACATTTCATTGGTCCGAATTTTCATTGTGTTACCTACATTAGCGCGCCAAAGTGCTAATTAATCTGAATTTCTTAGAAACAATACGAATTCTAGATTAATACGACTTCTATATTAATATGAGTGATCATTAGTTTAATCATTATTTCTAGATTATAATTATCTTAGTGCCCTTGATAATAATATGTCCGGCCGGATTAACATCATCATCAACATTTAAATATTGTAACCAATATTTAAATTTACAAAGGAACCTACCACCGGTAAAACATCTGACGTGATCATAGAAATCAAAATACAGATAATAGAAATGGCGAAGGCGCGTGAACTTGCCAAATCTGACCCAAGAGATTACATAAATACTATACCATCGACACGAAGAAGAAGATAGGGGGCGAGCCTATTGCCATCAACCGGGCACAAATCCAGACTCCGGGCTGCTACTGAGAATTTCCTAAAGAACAAACCCAATAACACTTTGACCGACCCGGGAATCGAACCCAGGACACCACGATCAGCAGTCGCGCTTGTGACCACTAGACCAGGCAGTTACGGAATTTTGAAGGCTTAATTTATTGCTAAAAAAATGGTGGATCTGATTGCGTATTTATGTGTTGGTATCGGAAAACCGGCAAGATGCTTTCCCGTAGTAAAAGACAGTATATAACATTTCTATTACCTTATTATTTAGATTTCTATGGACGTGATAGACCTACCCCCAGTTTCTGGAAGGCTGATCAACGCAAAAATTAACTAATCGACTGTCAAATCTCAGGTCAAGCGATGTGATTGGTTGTTAACATTTTCACCGGCCAATCACAGAAGCTGACATTAGATTTGACAATAGATCAAATTGATCAGCCTTCCAGAAACTGGGGGCTAGTGTGTATCTTCTTGTTGATAATTTACTTTCATTTAAGTAATGATTTCTTCTGGTGTTAAAATGACATTATTTTGAACCACTTCTAATGTATTAGTTAGTTAGTTAGTTCTTATATACTTAATGATACCATCACATTTTAGCCAGAGTCTGGGCGACGTCTTCAGAGTGGTACGTCAGACTTAAATAACCTACACTGACCTTAGAGTCGACTGAGAAAGCATTAAAGACATAATATGTAACAAGTAAGTAACAATAGCATAATTTTCTTACTTGCACAACACAAATGCCCGGTTAGCCGTGAAACAGTCGATATTGAACAGCTTTCACTCCCTGTCCTTCACAATAATAATAAATAATATCTGTGATGGTTCGGCTAAATATCAACTGGCGGCTCTCGAGTCGATTGAGAGGCGCGCCAAGAGGCTCGTTGGCAACGATGCGCTGGTCGATGCCAAACTACAAAGTCTCGAGCATCGGCGCAGAGTTGCTAGCCTATCGGTTTTTTATCGAATGCATTTCGGCGAGTGTGCGTTGGAATTGCACCATTTTATTCCCCCAAGCACTTTCCATCATCGGACGACCAGACGCACGGCGATGCGCCACCGTTATATGGTAGATATTCATTCCACCCTTACGCACGAACCGGTTTGCTAATAGCTTTATCATGCGTACCGCCAAAGAGTGGAATTCCTTGCCGGCGTCAGTGTTTCCCGAGAAGTATAATCTGGGGGTCTACAAGGCTAGAGTGAATAGGTTTTTGCTGGGCAAGCGTGTACCATCGTCGACCGCACAATCGCTTAACATCATGTGAGGTGGCGGTCAAACGCAAGCCCGTTAAGAATAGAAATAAAATTAAAAAACAATAACATATCTGGTCGGGGAAGACTACTTGTGTACTTGTGTTCAGAATCATCATAATCATCAATTAGGCGCAAAAGACTCACCTGAACAAACCACTAGTGGACCAGGATAGGATGAAAGAGAGAATAAAGATAAGCATCTTACTTGAACAACACAAACGCCAGGTTTGTCGCGAAGCAGTCGATGTTGGACAACTTCCACTCCCTGTCCTTCACAATACCATCTCCTCTGAGCGGGGAGGACGGCTCGTACAGATTCAGATGCGTCATGATCTTCAATATGGTGCCCGAGTGACTGAACAAGAATATTGAGCGAGGACTGTCTTCTTTACTGGATGAAAAGAATGAGGATATTACTGTTTCGATTGAATTTTGTAGTTATTGATAATTTATAACTACAGATGTTTCATTTCATGAAAGCGGGTGAGCCATACTTGTGTGTGTATGTACACATTGTCTTTGGTTGAGTTAAGCGATGGCTGATGCTGATGATGATGAGTCCTTGAGTGGAAACCGCGAATCGGCAAACGCAGCGGGGACGTCCTGAAAAACGTGGCTTTGAGGGATTGGATACGGAAGGCAGAGGACCGAGTGTTGTGGCGCAACTTGGGAGAGGCCTATGTCCAGCAGTGGACTGCGATAGGCTGAGTTGATGATGATGATGATGCTCGCGTCATGCTCGTGAACGGCTGCCGTCTGTCGGGACAGGTCAGCTCCTACATACTATGGCAACTCTTTTTACGTTTATTTCTAAAGGCAATATTCTCACTTTTAAACTCTTGTTTATTTCTGGCATTAACCTACATTATACTCACATTATTTGAATACATTTGATGTAATAAACAATAACCTATTTTAAAAAGAGTATATCCATGGAATTTCTTGCCGGTTCTTCTCCATAGGACCCACAATTTGGAACTGTTCAGAGCCTGACGTTTCAAAAGTGCCTGTAATTAGGTTTATTTGAAATAAAAAACTTTTGATTTTGATTTTGCGTGTGTAAGCTCGGGAGCGCTCAGTTTTGGCCGAGTTTTGTAGTTACACACACAAGAGCGCGTGTCTATACGCATTACAACTACAAGTATGGCTCACCCGCTTTCGTGAGATAAAACAACTGTACACTACACTAGCCTACGTCCGGGGGTACGCATGCTTATAATTCGGTTTATCACAGATAGTTGTTATCGCGCTTCCCGGGATAGAAAGTAATCTAAATATAAATTCAGGTTATGGTGTATGTGTGCCAAATTCCATACACATCCGTTTAGACGTTCAGCGTGATAGAAGGACAAACAAACATCCATACTGTCGCATTTATAATATTAGCAGGACAATATTTCGATATATTTATCTAATTTTAACTTGATTTTGACATGTTGATGCAAATTACACAAATCACAACTATAATGAAAAGGAAACTAAGTTGATTTTAGATTGACAAAAATCATCAAAGCTTTCTTAAAACGTTGCAATAGCAATTGAACTATGCACAATCAAGTTAAGGATTCTTATCCTGAAGCATGTTAATTTGAAATTGCTGGAATATAAATATTTTTTGAAGTTCCTCAGTTAGTTTAGTAGGCAATAATGCTTGACACATTACTTTTAAAGGAATTCAGGATACAGTTGAATATATTATTTTACCTGAAATTGTCAAACATATCCTTAATAGATATACAAGCTTGGCGGTACGACAGCTCATGTCCGTAACCATCCAGCCAATACGTTTTCAGGTCATGATAATACTCGAACATCTGAAAAAATTAATCTTTTTAGTTCCAACAACAACCAAATAAAAAAGTGTTCCGTTTTTAGGGTTCCGTAGTCCTACAAGGAACCCTTATAGTTTCGTCATGTCCGTCCGTCTGTCCGTCTGTCCTAATCCTTTACAGCTTAATAACTTCTGCAGTTATGAACATAAGTAAATGAAAATTTGCAAAAAAATAGTCTAGATATAGATCTCAATATTAAATGAATAAAAAAATCGTGATTACGTATTTTAGGGGTGGCGCCCATACATGTGAAATGAGGATGAAAATTTTGTTTTCACTGCACCCCCTCGTGTGGGGTATCATTGAATAGGTCTACTAAAATGAAGGTAATGTTTCGTACATAACTTTTTTATCAGGTATACCATCTGCGAAATATAGCCCGCAAAAGTGGCTTTCAATGTGTCCCCCCCCCCCCAGCCATTTCTAAACTATGCAACGTAGAAACTTATAATCTTCCACATTGATAGACCTTTATAAAAACTCTCTTTTAAACTTATTTCGAGTATAATGTAATTATAAATTTTCGAGTTATAGAGAGAAAACTGAAAAATACTTAAGACGTCCTAGTTCAAAGGTCATTGACCTTAGAGAAAAATGATCTAAGCAAATAATGCTCCGTTAGCTACTTTCTATTTAAAAAAATTACAAAAAGTAACTTTGTGTTATATTGAAATGACAAACTTCTTAAATTTGGCGCTGTACAGCGCCATCTAGCGGCTAGTAGCAACACTCTCTGAGTCGCCAATGCTGCCGTCTATTGCATTTGGCACTTTATAGCGCCATCTAGCGGCGGCTACTAACAACACTATCTGAGTCGCTAATGCTGCCGTCTATTGCAAAAACTAAAATAGCCATGATTAATATTCGATTTGATTTGTTTGTAACTCCTAGGAACCCTATAATACTGAGCATGGCCCGACATGCTCTTGGCCGGTTTTTTCTTTTAGAAGTACGGAACCCTAAAAACAGCTCATAAGACACAAAAGATTTTCTCGTCACCTTAGAGCAGTGCTTTTCAACTGTTCAGTGTGAGTCGCGACCCCCTAAGGAGTCTGTGTGTCGCGATAAGTATAATCTGCTCTCCCTATTTCTTCACATGGGTCACATGGGTGTCGTAAAAGGCGACTAAGGGATTCACCAGGGGATGGGTAGCAGCGTTCTCTGAGTATTTAACTAACCAACTGCGATCGCCAACCCACCTGCCAAGTGTGGCGATTATGGCATATCCCCCCATTTTGGGAGAGGCCTATGTCCAGCAGTGGACGTCTTTCGGCTGAAATGATGATGATGATAGTCTACTCCCCGATTCAGAACCACACAATAACCAGTTGTCGAATGGTTCGGTTTGTTATCTCGTTTCGTCTATGATTCACGCAACAAGAGAAAAAGAGATAACAAACCGAATCGGTCCACAACTGGTTTTCGTGTGGTTTTGAATCGGGGAGCTGGTGGTCTTCAAGGCTCAAGTGAATAGTTGTTTGCTGGGCAAGCGTCTACCATCGTCGACCGCACCATCGCTTAAGACTCAAACGATCAGCGGGCGGGACGGAACTGTGGTGGAGCAGGAATGGACGGCGGCAGAATGACGGCGCCAGAATAACACGTTCCGAAGTCTTCTCGGCGCCCCAGCCAGCGGGCGCGAGCATAGGTCTCGGGATTAGATCCCTTTACCGAGGTACCTATCAGCCGCTAGCCGTGAAAACAGATGTCTTTTTGTTGGGTTTTTTACCCTTAGGGCCTGTTTACCACCTCCTGATAAGTTCTGGTTAACTTATCTGGCAGATAATTTTAAATAATTTCACAAATCTTGTTCTATTTTTTAATTTATCTGGCCGATAGTGCCTTCAGGTGGTGAACCAGACCCTTAGCCTAGTAACTGTGCACCGCCTGTCGCGAAACAGACTGCAGCTCAGTTATGCGTGTGGTTACTATGTATGTATATACACAGGTACCTGTGGAAGCGCCGCGCTCACCGTTCTCACGGGAGCACTTCTTGACGACGCCTTATCGGTCAGACCCTACCAGGGGGGAGCCCCCGGTTGCCCGGAGGAAGCCCAGCAGGAGTCGACTAGCGACATAGTCGTCGAGTTGAGCGCCCTCTGCTGGGAACGCTGAACTCCGCTTTCAATGCAATCACGATAGACGACAAATCAGACAGCCAATCACATTTCAAGCTAAGAGGCCGTAAACACGCTCCGTTGTTTGTGTGACTACTAACATATATTCCCATATAATATAACGCCAGCATATCGGAGGAGCACCGCCAATGCCTGACGTTCGAAAATAACTATTTGAATTTAGTATATTTTGAATAAACGGTTTTTTACATTGACTGATTAATTACCTCTATGCTTTTTTCATCAAATGCATAACACCAAGGTGATATCTGATGTTTATCCCACGAAGTTTCATAGCCACAGTACTTATACAGGGTAATACCGGTCTCTGTAAATTTGAAATACTTATTAGTTTAAATATCGAAGTTTGTAATAAATCACTTAAGCATCATAAATACTGCATCTATATTAAATGCCAGAATATACATAATAATCGTATACGTAAGGCTAGGTTGGAGCTGGGCAGAGCGGCGCTCTAATAAAAAAATAGTGGCCACGAAGTGTCATGCTTGCTCCAAAGGACATTCAAGGGCGGATCCAGGGGGGGGTCATGGGGGTCTTGACTCACTCAGCCTCCATTTGTTTGCCTATACAGGTGTAGGACTGCCAAAGCGTGAATCTATATTTACTTATTTATGCTATCGCGTTTACTATTAGCTGCTCTAGGTGGCGCAATAAGAACAGGTTGCGCTCAAATAAATGCGAAGGTACTATTTTGTCACAGAATATCTAAGCTTTTGTGAAGAGCTAATCAGTTTTTAAACTTTCGCGAATTTCACTCATATTGAACTAAGTTTACGGGACTTGTCTGCTCGTGACCACGGCCAATGCAACTTGACCGAAACGTCGAGGTTAGTCAAAATGTTTGTTATATTTTGATTTAATTGTGCGCGACAAGTCCCGTAAACTTAGTTCAATATGCTAATCAGTTTGTACATGACTAGTCCAAAAAATTTCGAAATAGGTACCTACTACAATTTATTGGTTGTTTTTTTTTCCTACAGGGCGGCAAATCGGACTCTGCACCCTCCTTTTGAAAATATAGATCCGGGGTTGGATATAAGTACGCGACCCCACCCTGACGCAAAGGCTGGATCCGCCCTTGAGGACATTGCTAAAGTTCCATAGTGCCTTATGATCACCATATTAAATTCGATGCAGGCAATGTATTGCAATCTATTTTCATAAACGGACAGTACTCACAGATATTTATTAATTAAATTATTTACTATTTTGAGGTGCTTTTGCTTAAAAAACTGTAAAGGTACCAAAAAGAGATTGGCTATCTCTAACAGTGGTGCCAACATATTTTTTCACAAAACCATAGAGTACTTACAAAGGATTGGTCAAAAATATGAAGTCAAATGCAGTATCATTGCCGCTCACGTTATTATTGTGTTGACTAACTCTTTCAATAAAAAATGTTTACTGTACTGTCCACATTAAATACGGTGGAATAGTAAGTAATGAAAAATACCCATTTAACTGTCGTATATTTATGTCTTTGCAACAGACTGAGGCTATGCCATAAGAAAAGTATTATTACCTATTCTATGGCTATGCCTAGCAATGTCCTCTGCGGCGACGAACTCGCAAAAACGATGAGCAGTTGAGGAACGAAAAGGTTCGTTAATTTTCATTTAAAAGTGTCGCGAGTACATGTTACCTTTTCAAACTCCGAACGAGAGATAATTAGGTAGGTGTACGTACAACTGTCATTATTGTTATCTGCCAGTACAGTCGACTGCATGACAGCGGTAACAGTTGTATTAGAAAATCGCCCTTACTACTTACGAAATAAAGGCGCTGTCAATGTCAAACTGCTTCCATTGAGGTGCGGTTGACCGTAGAAGCAAAAATAGACCTTAATATGACGAACCTTTTCATTCCTCGACTGTACATTGCTCTGACCTCTCAGTACAACTATAAAAGTATTCTGTTTAAGAACGTAATGTACAGCATCTTGGCAGGTTCGCAGCCGCAAATGTAGAGCAGGCATCATAAATACAGGTAATAAAACAAAGTTTAACCGGATTAAATCGCGTATATTATTAAAATTGGTTTTCCTGACGTTTCGAAAGCTTTGCAGCATTTCGTGGTCGCAGGTAGACTAAGATGACAAGCGTCTTTACTATTCTTTACAGATATTCCTAAAAATATATTTTAATCTACCGTAAAATATTATTAATTAAAAATCGTTTAAAAAAATATCGTTAAAATCGTTGTAAAAGATAATGATATTGTGAGTGATTACTGCGTGCATCGAAACGATTTTTAATTAATAATATTGTACGGTAGTTTTTTTTTTTTTGAGATATTTGTAAAGACGCTTGTCATCTTACGGCCAAAATTAATATCCAATCTATCTACGATTTACCCTACTAGAGATATGAATTTGACATATTTTGTATGGAGTTTATGTCAAATTCCTATCTCTAGTAGGGCAAATCGTGGATAGATTGGATATTAATTTTGGCCTTTAGTCTACCTGCGACCACGAAATGCTGTAAAGCTTTCGAAACGTCAGGAAAACCAATTTAAATAATATACGCGATTTAATCCGGTTAAACTTTGTTTTATTATAATGTGTAGTGATCGCGAAAACCTATGAAATTATTATAAATACAGGTGTTTGTATTAAAAAGCATTGCGGCCAGGCGTGTACTTTTAATAATGTGCCGGCAATATTCCATTTCAAGATGGATTTAAAGTTCAACCAAGCATATTGCACAACACAATCGCGTCATACATCGCAACGTTATCGTTACGAATGCCCAGACAGACCAGTAAACCTCAAGACGCCGCAGCGCGGACGGCACATTATGATTGGTCGGCTCGGAAGTTTGATGGTATGATCGCTGACGCAGTGACGTACCGATTGGCGGCGGGGCGAAGGGGTATCCGGCTACGTGGCGCCTTTAGGCTTACTGGTCTGTGTAAATACCCTACTGCCGAAACATTCGACTCAACGCACTGCCCAACTAGCACGAAGAAGGGTAGAATAGAAAAGAAACAGTCAGAAATATAACATAAATGAAGAATGAAGTGTGACAATGTAGCGAAGCAAAGCAAGGTCCAGCGATACAGGAGATCAGTTATAGTCTTACGAACCCAAGTTCAGTACCCTACTGAGGCCCAGTCTATTGGACACGGACTCCAATGTTTGGTTCATTTCATGACTAGTACCAAACAATTTTAGCTCCTTATACGTTTCTGGATTATTCTTTACTTGCGTTTTCCACCTTTTACAGTGTTTGTAAAACTGAAAAATTGCAACTAAATGAAGAGAGAAGCTAAGAGTTAAGAAATGTACGCCACATTAATAAATTGCTCTCATTTTTTGTTATAGTATAGGATGGCAAAACGTGCCAAAGGCCCACCTGATGTTAAGCGGTTACCTTTACCCATAACAACTTTAATACCACCCAGGCTGTTGCATTAATGGTAGCGCAATTTGGTTCGCCAAACTGAGACATGAAGATGGAAAGTCTCATGTGATTGTAATTAAAGCATTTAAAGGCTTTCTCTCAGTTAAATAGAGGGGCTCGTGGTTAAGTAATAACCGGCCGGCCTAGCCACGGCCAGTCCTAGGATTGGTGACCGTTTTGTTACACATCTAGACCCCTTCATGCTTCGAGCACGTTAAGCTGTGGGTCCCGGTTGCCATACAATATCTATGGCAGTCGTTACGGGTAGTCAGAAGCCCGAAAGTTTGACTACTGGTGTAACCGTAGGATGTCGGTATTACCCAGTAACCAGGTTACGGGGGTCTGTTGGCAGTCACTCCGTGTAAAATACTGATGTTCAGCCGCATCTTGTTAGACTGGAAGCCGATCCCAACCTAATTGGGAAAGGCTCGGAAAAAGATTTAAGAGCTCTCTCATAAGTGTTTACATGAAAATTAGCAGGGGTGCCAATAAAGGTGGCAACTGATCAGTACTGGGTGTTCCACACCCGGCACATGCTGAGCCAGTGACCCTTTTGGCATGGGCATGCCCGACAGCAACTACATGCTTATTTTGTTGTTGTACTGTCAGAGTCCTTTGCTAAATAAATTTATTTTCTTTGTTTCTTTCAACTCAGTGTAAACTTCTAGTTGTTTGACGACTACAGTTCGCAGTCGAAGTCCACAGAGACTAGGTGAAAACCAAAAGTGTTTTGGCAACTTGGGACGCCTTCAGCAGTCGACTTTGTGTAACAACACGTTGATAGCGCCGCCTCGGTTAAGCCGACGTCACTCGCCAAAACGTTCAAGGTTGTCTAAATGAGGCATTCACTGCCTTTTGGTAGCCAGTTTCCAGGCCGCTATATTGTATAAAAGGAAAGAGGTAGGGTCCTTAGAAGCCCCACAGTCACTGCAACCTTCAAAGATTTATTATGAGTGTGACACATCAAAACCGTAGTAGTTTTTTCTCTGCGTCTAGCAATATTACAAATTTACAACACTTCCATGTTGAGAGCAGTTCATTAGTATGGGCTTTAAATAGTTTTGTCACAAATAATTGTAATAAAAAACATTACACGCCTTTTTTGGGCAGTTGTGTAAAAATAAAAATAAAAAAGTATTATATTTACTCTTAAAACTGGATCAACTTTTGTGGCTGGTGCAAATATGATGTCTTGTGAATCTTTCTTTTCGAACAAGCCATTGGTGAAATATCTCGCGCTCTGCTGAGCCCTTTGTGTTGCTGTATATCTAAACTGAAAATTCAGAGAGTAACATTTCATAATATTATCATCAAAATAACAACAATTTATTTCTACTGCAATCAAATCATGGATGTTCTCAAAAAAGGCTGTGGCTTTTTTAATGGTGCTCATACCCCCAGTTTCTGGAAGGCTGATCAATTTGATCTGTTGTCAAATCTAATGTCAGCTCCTGTGATTGGCCAACAAAAATGTTAGCAACCAATCACATTGCTTGACCTGAGATTTGACAGCTGATTAGTTCATTTTTGCGTTGATCAGCCTTTCGGAAACTGGGGGTTACCCAGTTAATCTGTTCAGCCATTGCTCCTTTTAACTTAACCTGTTAAACGCATCCTAAGCTGCTGAGCATGGTTTATGAATGTAGATAAAGCCTAAGCAGGTGTGTGAGGAAAATAGTTATTGAAAACATAAATGAGTGGTATAGTGAAAATTGGTGACAGCAATATTACACAATTTCATTTATTACTTTTAAATCTTTTCAGCTGTAATTTAGCAATATTTCATACTGTCATCCAAAACACAAGCTTTAGAGATTTCGGAGAGAGAAAGCAGTCACGCATTCAAGCATTCCGCATTCACGTTTTGCGTTCTTTGTGTTGTATTACATCACATAATTGTACCCACACAGCAGGCATTGGGATCATGTTGGTCACTAGAACGTGAGCAACTGCACGGTTGAAGCAAACATGGTATGCTTGAATGCATAACTGCTTTCTGTCTGCAAAATCCCTTATATTTAGTAGTGTCATCAGTAACATAACTAATCTTATTGATTAAAGATATTCTAAGCAAAACTTACTAAAAACGTCTTATTGCTATATTTCTGTTTGATAGCATTAGGAAATCTTTTCTGCATTCGCTCAGCCATCAGTAACATTTCATCTTGACCTTCTAATGTCAAATAACTATCTTGTTCTATGTCAAGATCAAATGTCCAGTCTTCCAGCCTTCTTAATTGCTCTTTTTTTAATTGACCTGAAAATTATTAAGTACCAGAATTTGTTAAATTAAATATAGTATAATGGGCTGGTAAAGTGCATTAAAAGAGCCTCCACGAGTGACGATATTTAATTGATCGTCCGGCGCACCCTGGGCAGTCAGCCCCGCTACTGCCCTGCTGACTGGCTAATATTTTCCCAAGGCATGAGCTATTGTCATTATGTAGCTCATGTTGACACGATAGAAGAAGAGAAGATGGGCTGGTTTCCGCAACTCCATGTCTAAGCGTGTATCTTGTATGGAGTATAAATTAAATATAGGTAGTAGGTATAACAAAGTAACACATTTAATAACATTTAACACATTTCATTTTAGTTAATTTCAGGCACATTAGTGAAATGATGGTCAGTTATTCTCTTGCCTGACCAAACGCCTTTTAATGCTAACATCCATTGTTTAACTAAATTGGGTTAAAAATTAATTGGACAGTTGAGCTCTTAAACTATTTGTTATTTAAGTCATAGAGGTCTTCAGAGTTTATTGTGAAGAAGACTACTAATTATCTTATTAATTCTATAATTAGTTCAGCATTAGTGAATAATGACGTCACTTCAGCTGAGCTATTTTTAGACATGAATAACATGTCATGTTAAATACCACAATAATTAACACATTGACCTTGAATGGTTGAGGTGTCTTATGGTATAATTTACCTGCTCCTCTGAAGATGCTCAGACACAAGTATTTTTTTGCCCAGACCTTACCAAATCTTTACTAACCTTTTCCATTTTCATGTTGTAGTAAAGTTTCATATTTTAAATCAACAAGTTTTAAACCTGCGCTTATATCCTTACGACTAGGTAATCTAGTGCCATGACGAATCACCATCCATATTTTTGTATCCTTACAGTCTGTAAAAAGAAATCTTTATTTGGTAAATAGTAAAACAGGAACTATATTTTTAGGGTTCCATAGTCCTACAAGGAACCCTTATAGTTTCGTCATGTCCGTCCGTCTGTCCTATTTATTTATTTATATTATTATTTATATATGCTTTATTGTACACCATAAAAAACATTACATTGAATATGCATTTAAACTATTGCATTTTAACTATTTTTTTACTATTCCTAATCCTTTACAGCTTAAAAAAAAACAGTTATAAACATAAGTAAATGAAATTTTGTTAAAAATTGGTTTAGATATTGTAATAATAAAAAAACATATTGAATAATGATTTATTTTTAGTGTTGCTTAATAGCATCAAAACGTGTGTGAGCTCCAAAATATATATAAAAAAAATGGATTTCGGGCGCCAGGAGCCACACTTAATAAAATAAATACCTGGATTTGCTGAACGAGTAGAGTTGAAACCTTTAATCTCTCAGCGGGAGAATTTCAATAAAAACCAGATTTCAAGACACTAGTTTTATATTCTGTAGGCTTGTGCAAATGAATCCCATAGTGGAATTGTATTAAAAATTTACTATCATTATCATTCTTATTATTATTATTATTATTGCATCCTTTAAGGTTAATTTAAATTTATTACTAGGTACGACACCTCATGGTAATGAGAGAACCGCATTATGCTCCAAGATTAACATACCGAAATAAAAACCACGAAATAAAAAAAAAAACTCCGAATACAAAAAAAAAACCGCCAACAATTGGGCTGTAACAAAAATAGCTCCATTAGTTTCGAAAACATACAAGACAAAAGCGATCGTCATCACTCCGAACGCGTGTTATTTACTCACCGGTAATTTCGTAAAAAATATAACACATCGATGCCTGTTGATGACAGGACCGATGTGATTAGGTGGATACCAGTCTGTAACAAGTAAAATTACGAATATTTCAGCATCATGAACCTCCAAAATCCGACCGGACAAAATGCCGTCTCAGGAAGAAATATAAACTCACCAAACTAAAATTCACCAATCCACATTAACATAAGGGTTCATCCCCTTGTATATCAAAATACTAGCCCATTCCGACGATAAAAACGTGGTATGGGACTGGATTAAAAATTAAATTGAATTAAAACGAGTAAGATCAATCCATTTTGTAAAAAGGTTTTGTCGCAAAGTGACATATCGCTCCAATGTTGCCACTACGATAATTAAAAATTCCACTAACAATCATAGATATTTTAATAATTTTATTCAAATGTGACAGCGTAAAAAACGCACGTTACATTACATCCCTCCCCGAAATAAAAAAGAAAGAAACTTTCTTTTTGGTGTAAAAGACCAATGAACAAAAGCCAAAACAAACCTACAGAAGACAAAAAGTAAGAAAGCAAAAGCTTTATAAAACAACTATAGATTTTAAAATAAAATGTAGGTATATAAAACCCAAAGACCCATAAAAATATGGTATAAAATTTATGACCAAAAGTGTCAGACTGCAAGATAAAACTTCTAAGTCGCACTTGTAAAAAACATGCAAAAAAAAAAACTTAAGATGAGACAAGATAAAAAACATTCAAGGCTCACAAAAAAAATTTCCTTTATGCAAAAAATAAAACTCACTATGAGAGTGCATAAAGCTCCCAAGTCAATGGTATAAACAAAACAAAACTCCCTGAGTACAGTAAGTCATAAAAACTACTGACTAACAGCTTCAAAAAATAAAAAACAACAAGAACAAGACAAAAACTTCAAGTCTTACAAAAAACCAACATCAAAAAACTTCAAGAGCAAAGAAGTTACCCATTTTACTCTTAACAAACTAAACAACCATGAGTACAGTTAGGCACCATCGCCACTGACTACCATCATCACCCTCTTCACACTAATGAGTACAGTTAGGCACCGTCGCCACTGACTATCTTTCCAACCTTCTATCTCAAATACAGTTAAGCATAAATGCCGCTGTTTAAACAACAAAACCACGGTATGAGTACAGTTAGGCACCTACGCCACTGACTAGCTACCTCTATTCAACGTCAACACCATGAGTACAGTTAGGCACCTGCGCCACTGACTACCTACTTCTACCTTCACAACAACGCAATCACATCGCATTGTACCACTACCAACAAGATGTGATAATGAAATAGGAATGCTGGGATCGGCTCAACACCACCAATTTTCCGGGCACAGACATCCTATAATATTACTATATTACAGACAAAATTGCTGTAATATAGATAAATGCATATTGTGATCGGCACAACACAACCGACCTCCCGAGCACAATAGCAAGAGTAGCACAATAGCAAAAAATACGAAATCAAGGAAAAAATATACCGAGATCCGTCAAAAAATATAAGGTATTCTACAACAATGCGGTAAAATAACCCTAATAAAACAATGAGAGTCAGATGACATCCCTACAAAACGTCCCATCCAAAAAATATTGTTCCAAGAACTCAAAGTCATATCCGAGTAACTACAAAACTAACTCGAGCACAAAAACAAACAAAACATGAATAGTTCCACAAATAAAACAGTTAGTAGAAACTATTACTAAAAATAAACACTTATAAAAGGGCCTGATTATACTATTAACACCAATAGGATGTTAATAGATAACAGTATGTATTATGTATAAGGTTTAATAAAAATAGCTATGTTACTATGACATAACTAATTTATCAAGTCATAACTATGTCATTAAAAACAAGACATAATTATGTAGATAAATAAATAAATAATAATAATAAGATCAATTGATGTAAGTAATAATATGTGGGTGGAGGTTATTAAATAAAAAGTATCCAAAATTACCCAAGTTTTATTTTAGAAAGTTTAGATCCCGAATTCAATAAATTGATGTGAAGTTACCTAACATACCATTTCTTTCAGAGCACTATTTCCTTTCATTCATCATTCTATCAATAGTGCGCTTCAAAACAAAGTAACGAAAATCAAGACTAAGCTTGAGAACCAAAATAAATTAAAATTTAATTATATCTTTTACATGATATCGACCTTCAGTACCTTTTTTCAGATCTTTCAATACATAAACATTATTAGAGACTTTATCCATGATTTTACACTTAACAAACTTAGGTGCAAGTTTAGCAGAAAAATAAATAGGTGCATTAGATTGTACAAAACTCCTCCTCCACACCGTATCGCCCACATCAAAAGAAATGACTTTGCGACCCCTATTATAATAAGAAGCATTACGCTTATAAGCTTTTAATAAGTAAGCTTCAACTTTAACAAAAATATCACTAAGTGAATTAAGAGAAATAGCAAATGCATTTCTATTACCAACTTCAAGTTGATTCAAATCGTCAATAGAATTACTAAGACGATGTAAATAAGCATCAAATATAAGTTCTCTACCGAACATTAAAAAATTAGGTGTAAAATCTGTAGCAAGATTCACACTATTATTCAGAGCTAATTGAACATGAGGTAAAAATGTAGACCAAGTTCTATGATCATCTGCAACAAAACATGCTATGCAAGTTTCAACAGTCTTATTATATCTCTCTACTGTATTATTTTGAGGAGTGTATAAAGTATTATAGAATATTTTAGTTATATTAAAACTTTTCATAAAATCTACAAAATGTTTTGACGTAAATTGTGTACCATTATCACAAACTATTATCTTCGGAACACCAAATTTAAGAAATATTTCTTTTTCAAAAAGTTTACAAATTATTTTAGTAGTAGCATTAATCATGGGAAATATCCAGCAAAATTTAGTGAAAACGTCTACAACTGAAAGTATATATTTATGACCTGAATAAGTTTTAGGTAAAATTCCAACAATATCAACCGAAAGCATCTGCATGGGCAGATCAACTTTTTTAGGATTAATCATAGTACCAAAAGGTGGAGAAGTAGAATGTTTATACGCTTTACAAATATCACAAGACAAAATATGTTTTTGAACATCACTAAACATTCCTTTCCAAAAATAATGTTGTTTTAATTTCTTTAAAGTTTTATGTATACCAAGATGACCAGAATTAATATCATCATGATTTGATTTAATTGTGTCCAAAATATGTTCTTTAGGAATGACAATTTTCCAATTAAGGCGACTGTTAGGGTCAAATTTATTTTTACAAAATTTATACAAAGTATTATTTTCGACTCTGAAGTTTTTAAACTTACAAGGAGATTTTTGACAGTTAACAAATATTTTTCTATACCAAGGATCACAAATGTCTTCATCAGGTAAGATCAAACTACTTTGAGTAATTTCCATTACTGCGACTTCAATACGAGATAAAGCATCTGGAACTAAATGTAATGAACCTTTTTTATGAATAATATCAAAAGTAAATTGAGAAATTCTAGCAGCCCATCGTGCTAATCGACCACTAGGATTACTAAGACCTAAAAGCCATTTTAAACTAGCATGGTCGGTGACAACTGTAAACTTCATTCCTTCAATATAAGGTCTAAAATGTTCTATGGAATCCAAAATAGCTAATAATTCACGTTCTGTGGTACTATAATTACGCTCACATTTATTGAGTGATCTCGAATAAAATGCAATAGGGTGTTGTTCACAATTTTCATCTTCTTGACTCAAAACACTACCGATGCCAACAGAACTAGCATCACAATGCAAAAAGAAAGGTTTTTCAAAATTAGGACATACTAAAACAGGAGAAGTTACTAAAGCTTCTTTTAAATTCTTAAATGCATCTTCAGCTTTATCATTCCAACAAATAGATCTTTTAGAATTCTTACTACCAGCAGTTAATTTAGTTAAAGGGGAAGCAATATCAGCAAATTTACAAATGAACCTACGATAATATGAGCATAAACCAAGAAAACTTCTAAGTTGTTTAACCGTTTCAGGACGCGGAAAATTATCAATAGTTTCTAATTTAGAAGGATCAGTATGCAAACCATTACTGTCAACAATATAACCAAGATAACGTAGTCTATCTTTACAAAAATTACATTTTTTCAAATTAACTGTTAAACCAGCTTCTTTTAAAATTGTATAAATTTTATTTAAATATTCTATATGCAATTTAAAATCTGAATTTACTAAAATTAAATCATCCAAATAACAGAATACTGTATTATCAAATTCAGGGCCAAAAAGTTTATCCACAAGTCTCTGCAACTCCGCTGGTGCATTTGTGAGACCAAAAGGCATACGAACAAATTCATAAAGTCCTTTTCCGGGAACTACGAAAGCAGTCTTTTCACGCGAAGATTTCTCAAGAGCAATCTGCAAAAATGCTTTGGAAAGGTCAATTGTGCTAATGAATTTAGCACCCCTAAGGTTATCTAATATTCTAGAAGTATAAGGAAGAGGATAAGAATCTTTAATAGTTACTGAATTTAATTTTCTAGAATCTAAACATAATCTAGTGCTGCCATCCTTCTTTTCTACGGCTAAAACAGGTGAACACCAAGGAGATTTAGAAGGTTGTATAATACCTTCCTTCAGTAAAACTTCTACTTCATCAAAAAGTTCTTTTTGTTTAGCAGGACTCAAAGGCCAATATCTTTGTTTAAAGGGTTCGCTAGTAACATTAATTTTATGTTGTACAAGATGAGTAAGACCTAAACCTCTTTTCTCATAAGAAATATCTTCAAAAAGTGAAATTGTAGTATTTAATTTAAGTTTCTCTGAAGGAGCAAGTTCAGTAACAGAAGTGACTGTACATATTTGAATTTTATCACTATGAACAAAAGTAATATTTTTCCATAAATCTTTGGCTAACTCAAAATTTAACCAAAAGTCAAATCCTAAAATGATTGGAGATACAAAAGAGGGTATAATTAAAAAAGTTGTAATTTTAGTTAAACTATCGCAAGTTACTGGTAATTCCATAAAACCAATAATTCTCTGTGAAGAACCATCAGCAGTACAAGCAGAACCACCAATAGGTTTAATTCTATAACCTAATTTCAAAAATTGTTCATGACTATTTGAACCTAAAATGCAACTATTAGAACCACTGTCCAATAATCCTGAAAATATATTATTATTTACTGTGAAATTTAAGTAAGGTCTAGTGTCGTTATGTTTTACAAATAAAATAGGAGCTGATCTATAAACGGTAAAAAATGTTTTTAAATAATTTAACCAATCTGTAAAGTCTTTGTTCCGAGTAATGTCATCTGGTTTGTGACTTCTAACTAATTTCTTAGACATCGAGTCTCTCGCGGTTTTATTAAAAACAGGGGCTCGATGAGACCTAATCAGTTTTTTGACTCGTTTGAGTTTCGCTTTTCCAAATTACAAACATCACAATTTTTGGTAGTTACTCCAACCTTATGACATTTAAAACAAATTACACCAGGTATAGATGGGCAATTTTTAAAATGATGTCCAGAAAGTTTGCATTTTAAACAAATAAGATTTGTTGAAACTGCATAAAATTTATTAGTTTTTTCCAATTTAACTGGTTTTTCAAAAGATTTTCTATTAACAACAACTTCAAGTTCCTTTGCAAGATCAAGAAATTGTTCAACAGTGTCAAGATGTTTACCAAACACAAAAGGTGTATAAACAGGCAACATGTTATTTTTAATAATATTCACTAAAACAGAATCGAATATAGGCGAAGGAAGACGACTAGCCATATCCATAATGTCAGTTATAAAATCTGGAAGAGATTCAGATAACTTTTGTTTCTTCGTGCGAAGATCATATTCCAAAAAATAATCAAAGTTGGGTTTATCAAAGCGTTTCAATAATGCAAGTTTGAGTTCATGCCACGATGAGATCCTAATACGAACTGTGCGAAACCATTTAAGAGCAATGTCACTAAGCAAATCTGAAAAAGAACCAACAAGCAAAATTTCATCAAAATTTTTGTATAAAAAATATTCTTCAACCTGAGTTATAAAATTCCGAACACAAGATTTTCCATCAAAATTTATTTTACTTCTCTTCAAATCAGGCAATTTATTTGTAGAAGGCAAGTTCTTCTTAATGTGATCGTTCACAAGCGCATTCATTGAGTTAAAAGAAGGCCAAGCATTTGCAATAACGGAAGAATGTGCAACTCTGTCATTCTGACCAAAAGGATTAGGTTCCTCTGTCATATTGATCATGTCATGTGAGCAAGCCGCAGGAGCAACCGTACGAGAACCACCAGAAACCGTATTGTTCTTTGCGTCAGCAAGTGGAGGAAACTGACATTCTTTATCCATGATGAATAGCAAGCACAAAACAAAACGCAGCAAAAAGCAAAATTAAAACTTTAAAAAGTTAGGTTAAGTTTGAGGTTAAATATAAAAGTTTTTTTTTAAAGTCAAAGTTGATGAGATTTAAAATTATTCAAAAGAATAATTCTTCAATTGTAAAGCAAAGAGAAGATGCAATAATAATTTACAAAGTTATATCTTAAAAAGTATGACAACAATGATTGACTTAATGTCTTACTACAAAATTGTTGTTCAAAAGTTACAAAGTTAACTCACTTATATTCTTAAGTTCACTAAGTTCAGTGATGAGAGAATAATAAACACAGTCTACACAATACAATTGTGTTTGTTTTGCTAGAGAAAAAACAAAGTTATTAACAAAAATACAAGAACAATATAAAGTAGTTCTATAAAAATATTGTTTACAATAAAAACAAAGTTATTGTTATAAAAATAACCACTAAAACATCATGGTTATGATATTAAAATGAACAACTGTATGTAAACAATACATAAAAACAGTAGTAAACTAAAATAAGATGCAATAATAAATCAAAACAATAAGAAAAAACCTACTTCATGTCCCTGTACGGTAAGCGACAAATGTAATAATAAAAAAACATATTGAATAATGATTTATTTTTAGTGTTGCTTAATAGCATCAAAACGTGTGTGAGCTCCAAAATATATATAAAAAAAATGGATTTCGGGCGCCAGGAGCCACACTTAATAAAATAAATACCTGGATTTGCTGAACGAGTAGAGTTGAAACCTTTAATCTCTCAGCGGGAGAATTTCAATAAAAACCAGATTTCAAGACACTAGTTTTATATTCTGTAGGCTTGTGCAAATGAATCCCATAGTGGAATTGTATTAAAAATTTACTATCATTATCATTCTTATTATTATTATTATTATTGCATCCTTTAAGGTTAATTTAAATTTATTACTAGGTACGACACCTCATGGTAATGAGAGAACCGCATTATGCTCCAAGATTAACATACCGAAATAAAAACCACGAAATAAAAAAAAAAACTCCGAATACAAAAAAAAAACCGCCAACAATTGGGCTGTAACAAAAATAGCTCCATTAGTTTCGAAAACATACAAGACAAAAGCGATCGTCATCACTCCGAACGCGTGTTATTTACTCACCGGTAATTTCGTAAAAAATATAACACATCGATGCCTGTTGATGACAGGACCGATGTGATTAGGTGGATACCAGTCTGTAACAAGTAAAATTACGAATATTTCAGCATCATGAACCTCCAAAATCCGACCGGACAAAATGCCGTCTCAGGAAGAAATATAAACTCACCAAACTAAAATTCACCAATCCACATTAACATAAGGGTTCATCCCCTTGTATATCAAAATACTAGCCCATTCCGACGATAAAAACGTGGTATGGGACTGGATTAAAAATTAAATTGAATTAAAACGAGTAAGATCAATCCATTTTGTAAAAAGGTTTTGTCGCAAAGTGACATATCGCTCCAATGTTGCCACTACGATAATTAAAAATTCCACTAACAATCATAGATATTTTAATAATTTTATTCAAATGTGACAGCGTAAAAAACGCACGTTACAATATAGATCTCAATTTTAAAACAATAAAAAAATCTTGATAACATATTTTTGGGGTGGCGCCCATACATGTGAAATAGGGATGAAAAATTTTTTGGTCACTGCACCCCCTCGTGTGGGGTATCATTGAATAGGTCTACTAAAATGAAGGTAATGTTTCATACATAACTTTTTTATCAGGTATACCATCTGCGAAATACAGTTTGCCAAAGTGGAATGCAATGTTCCCCCCCCCATGTCATTTCTAAACTATGCAACATAGAAACTTATAGTCTTCCACATTGATAAACCTTTATAAAAACTCTCTTTTAAAATTATTTCGAGTATAATGTGATTATAAATTTTCGAATTATAGTGAGAAAACTGAAAAATACTTAAGATGTCCTAGTTCATAGGTCATTGACCTTAGAGAAAAATGTTTTTAGCAAATAATGCTCCATAAGTTACTTTCTATTTAAAAAAATCACAAAAAGAAACTTTGTGTTATATTGATATGACACACTTCTTAAATTTAGCGCTAGGTGGCGCTGTTTGCAAAAACTAAAATAACAATGATTAATATTCGATTTGATTCGTTTGTAATTAGACCTACTATTAAATAGAGAGAACATTATTTACATAGTTTAAAAATCTATTTATTGACAAATTAAAGTCAGACTTTGGATTAATTGACATCGAATAAAGTGGGGGTGGGGAGGCGGTGGGGGAGGGGTAAAACCACCTGTGAAGGAAAAGTTGCAGAACCCCCCTTCCGAGATATTAATTTCACTGTAAAGTTGCTTAAAAGGCATAAAAAATAACCACGAAGAGGACCCTGCCAGTCTGAGTTTACTCGCTCACTAGACCCCGCCATCCCCTTTGAACCTAACCTGTCTGAGTTGGGGTGCCCCAAGTCCCAAGCTCCCTTTTGCATCCTAATCTCTCCTAGTAACAGTAGTAGTAGTTGCCTTTTGAACACACATACAATCAGTGGAGTACACTTACTCTCTGTGCAGCTCGAGAAGAAACAGAATGAATGAAAACGAATGACAGCCTTAACCTTCTAACCTAAATCTATGAGAGTCAGATTCGCCCATGAAGGAAAGTTTCAATAATAATAATCTGTTGGAATCTGTGGTAGAAATTGACAAAATATTGGAAATTATTGGTGAATTTGAAATATATTTTTTCTCAAATGCTATTGATTTCTGCACCAAGTCTTAATATAAGGTAACATTTCTGTAAAAAATAAAATGAACTTCCAACTCCACGTCAATTAATCCAAAGCTTAGCCAAATTAAACTTTATGAACCTTGAGGACACATCAGGTAGTTCAAGAGTCAAGACGTTTTTGTTCCTCGAGTACCTACCGCTAAAGTAAACCCAAAAGTATGAGCATTGGAAATGGTTTTAACTTACTTGGATACCTTATTCTTGAATCATTCTTATTATATCTAAACCGGTAAGGAGTGCGTGAACCTAGGTGATGCCGAATATCATTCACTTTTATAGAACCTACTGTTGTGGTGTCGTATATTAAAGCTATAAGAAAAGTTGTAATGAACACTTTCATGATTTATACCCGATACAATGTACTGTGTGATACCCGAACAACGATTAAGTAAAAGTAATTATCTAAATTAATTTGAAAAGGATATTACAAAAAAATTTGGTTCGACTTCACTTCACTCTGTCTGTCAATTTCAAAATAAATAAAAAAATTAAAAAATGGCTTGACAACTGACATTGACATTTATATGACATCCGCATAAACTGAACGACCAAAGTACGCTCCGGGCGTCGTCGGGCGATAATACTGAACGCGGCCCATGTATTATGGAGACAATTACATTCTCTTTGATGGAGACCCCATATTATTAACGACATAATTATGAGTCTTTTTTTAGGGTTCCGAAGTCCTACAAGAACCCTTATAGTTTCGTCATGTCCGTCCGTCTGTCCTAATCCTTTACAGCTTAATGACTTCTACAGTTATAAACATAAGTAAATGAAATTTTGTTACAAAATAGTCTGCATATAGATCTCAATTTTAAAATAATAAAAAAATAGTTTTTACGTTCTTTAGGGGTGGCGCCCATACATGTGAAATGGGGAAAAAAAATATTTTTCGCTGCACCCCCTCGTGTGGGGTATCTTTGAATAGGTCTACTAAAATGAAGGTAATGTTTCATACATCACTTTTTTATCAGGTGTACCATCTGCGAAATATAGCCCGCCAAAGTGGCTTGCAATGTGTCCCCCCCCCTGCCATTTCTAAACTATGCAACGTAGAAACTTATAATCTTCCACATTGATAGACCTTTGTGAAAACTCTCTTTTAAAATTATTTCGAGTATAATGTGATTATAATTTTTTGAGTTATAGACAAACTAAAAATAAAAAAAAACATAACTAACTAAACTATGTTTATCTATAACTAGTTATAGATAAACTGAAAAATACTTAAAACGTCCTAGTTCAAAGGTCATTGACCTTAGAGAAAAAATATCATGGCAAATAATGCTCCTTTAGCTACTTTCTATTTGAAAAAATCACAAAAAGTAACTTTGACATGACAGACTTCTTAAATTTGGCTTCTTGAATTTATCGCTAGATGGCGCTACTAACAACACGCTCTGAGTCGCGAATGCTGCCGATTATTGCAAAAACTAAAATAGCCATTTGATTCGTTTGTACACCTACTTAAGGAACCCTATAATACTGAGCATGGCCCGACATGCTCTTGGCCGGTTTTTTAATAATATAGTTGCCGAAGAGTATAATATAATAACTACGTTATAATAGTTGCCTACATATAGGTTGAGTTCACAGGGCAGTGGTCGGGGTTGAGTTATTGGGATTCAAAGATAATTTATTTGATTTGTCATGGGGTTGAGATATCATGATCTCGAGTTATCTCGGGGTTGAGTAGTCTTGATACCGGTCATTGTGGTCAGTTTAGGAATCGGTATCAAAACCTTCGGGGATCTTATTGCCTGTGGCGAATATTCTGGTATGGGAGGGGCGTCATGTGGGCCAATGGGGAGTTTCTCCACGTGTCCCTTTGATGCCCCTGGCCGCACGGGGAGAAGGGGCTCGCCTGCTTGTGGCGGGCCGGGGCCTGTCAGGGGTGGTTGTGTGAATACTCACGAGTTCCCACACCCCCAGCTAAGGTAGTTGAAGGAACGCCATGGTGATTTTAGTCGGTATGAGTACCCGTGGTAGGCTTAGTCAGTGTCGGCACTGACTAAGCCTACCATGGGTGGAGTGCGTCCATGAGGACTACCCCAAGGAAAAAAAAGGAATCAGTATCATAACTTAAAATAAAATTAATAACTAACATTGAATGACAGTTTTATTTGCAACTATCTTATTCTACTTGTAACAAGACATTTGATTGCTGTAATGTAGCTTTTAATGTGAATGGTTTATTTAAGCTTTCCACATTGAATGTTTCTGTTGCAAACTCTTCACTGTCAGGGTTTTCATGCAAAGTGAAACTTATGTTGGTAATATCTCCTCCCGCATCAATGCTTTGAACATTTTGAGCATAAGGTGGAGTTCCTTCTTTGAATAGTTGAACTGTCTGATCTAAATACTTTAAATAAATATCTTTTCCCAAAAATTCAACTTCTGCATTCAAGTCATTTAGAGAGAATTCTGGAATATCCAACAGCAACCCTGCTTCATGGGCACATCCAACTGCAATAACTTCATCCGGACTTATCCCAGATAGTACTTCAGCTTCAGGTAACAAATTAGCAATTGCAGATTGAAGTTTTGGTATTTTCATACTTCCGCCACAAATAACTATTTTATGAATTGGTCCACCAAAACTTTCAATGGCTTGTTGAGCAGGTTCCATGTATGCGTTAATCTTTGATGAAATTGCATTTTCAAATCTTGCACGAGACACATTTTGGCTCCAATCAACACCATCTAATAATGATTCAATAAACACGTGGGATGAGTTCAGTGTTGAGAGAACATGCTTACAATTATCAGCATGAACTAGTAGTTTCCCCATGGCTCTTCTACTTTCTTGAGGGTCCAATTTCCATTTTTGTCTGAACTCCTGTGCAATATAATCAGCCAAGTCTTTTGTCAGGCACTGGCCTCCTAAATCTGAACGATAAATATTCTTTTCAACTGTCATGAAGCCACCAGACACCTTTACTACTGACACATCACATGAAGATCCTCCAAGCCTATAAACTAAGACATTGATATCCTCTACTGTTTCTTCAATGTTGTAGGCAAGGAGAGCAGCTGCAGGCTCACTTATAACTTGTAAAACATCAAATCCAGCTAGCTCAGCACACTTTACAAGCCTTTCTGTGCTTGCAGTGGACCAATGCAAAGGTGCAGCCAATACTAACTTCAAATCACCTTCATTATTCATGGCATGACTAGCAATGGTAAATAATTTTGCATAGATTTTAGTAGCAATGTTGTCAGGATTAGAATACAGAGTAGTTTCACTTGTTTCAAACTCGTAAACCACTTTATCTTCGTTCTGTATGCGACAAGATGAGGATGTTTCAACGTACGTGAGGTCATCTGCGTTGAAGTTGCTATTCATGAGGCGTTTATTATGTTTTATGATAGATTTAGATGAAGGTTGTCCAGATTTCGCTGGTAGTCCAATCTCCCATTCTGTGCCGTTGAGTGCAACAATAGCCGGTGTTACTCGATCTCCAGCATCATTGGCGATAATTAACGGCGCACCATTGGCATAAAAAGCTAAAGATGCCGAGCTGTTTCCCAAATGTATACCGTATGCTGCAGCCATTTTATAAGTTGATATTACAGTCGAGATATATTAAAAGCACTTCAATTAGGTATATGAATTGTATTTATCACAGTGTTTAGTTATAACAGTTCTAAGTAATTCTGTTTTTAATAAAATTTCCTAACCTAAAAATAGACAGTCACACATTTTTTTTGTTATGACAATGACATTGACACTTGATTTGATTTATTTGACAGATGTCAGTATATATGTATTATTTTTATTTTTTATTTATTCATGACCATGGATACATGTCCTTCAGTCGTAATCATTGAACATATTATACAGTTTAAATCCTAGTAAAGTGATGGAAACTTTACTAGGTTTCTGAGGGGATGATGAGATAATACGAAAGTCATGTTTTTCAACTTTGTACCATTTATCCACACTTGTACACGTTAACGAGCACTTAACGTTTAATAATCCACCATTATTACACATTAACACTCGAAGAAACACAAATTTTGGATAATAATAAAAAAATCTACAACCCGATCTTTACGAATTTTCCCGCCAACCTCCAGTATATATGTATTTTTTTTTTTTTAAATTTGTTCATGACCATGGATACTTGTCCTTCAGTCGTAATCATTGAACATATTATACTTGTATCCTAGTAAAGTGATGGAAACTTTACTAGGTTTCTGAGGGGATGATGAGATAATACGAAAGTCATGTTTTTCAACTTTATACCATTTATCCACACTTGTACACGTTAACGAGCACTTAACATTTAATAGTACAGTAGACAGTGTTGCCAATGAAAATCTTTAGGTGCCATGTACGTTCGGTAGAAAAGCCGTGTTTATATGAAAGGCGATCACTGCCAAAATAAGGAAGTAAGTTTCAACATCAGCCAAATAACGCTGTTTTTAAGTTTTACATGCAAAATTAATTGTTCGTTAATTTTCTAATTTTGTTTTGAAAAAAAAAAACGACTTTTAATTTTATATGGATGTTAGAGTGGCGCCTGGCGCACCGCGCATAATATAATAACGCGGGTTCTGTTGCGGCTGCCCCGTTTCTGCAAGGCTTCGCGTCGGGGATGTTCGCAGGGGTGCGCCGTGCGCGTCACTGTTTTATGCTACCATGCGCAAAAGGACGACCTCGATTGCAAGTAGAGTGCGAGACAGTAGCAACGTAGGAACAGACTCCTAGCCGTCACACAGTGGGCTGAAATCCGACTTTCATAGACATACAATACTTTTTCCGGGAATGTCGACTTTTGTACTTCAAAATGTTTCAGAAGACTAAATACTATAGACTAAATACATGCTTCATACAGGTGTCATTCCATCCAAACAACAACGAAGAAGAAGTAGATAGAAAGGTAAGCTGTGCATGGAACAGATACTGGTCGCTTAGAGAAATTTTAAAAGGAAAATACAATATAAAATTGAAGAAGACGGTAATGGATACTTCTATACTTCCAAGTATGACGTATGCATGCCAAACCTGGACATAATAATATACAAACAGAATAAATAATAAATTAAGAACATGCCAACGAGCTATGGAAAGGAGTATTCTTAACTTAAGAAAAATACAAAAGATTAAAAGTGAAGACATTAGGAAAAAAACAATGTTAACAGATGCACTCAACTATGCATTAAAATTAAAATGGAAATGGGCTAGCCACATTACTAGATACACAGACAAGAGGTGGACCTTAAGAGTAACGACCTGGAAAGGACCAAAAAGGAAAAGAAATATTGGCAGACCTAAAAAGTAGTGGACCGATGATATATCAGAAATTGCTGGGTGCACATGGACAACCACTGCACAAAACAGAGACAAGTGGAAAAACCTGGAGGAGGCATTTACCCTTAAGGGATCCATATCCAAATAAATAGATAGGAATAAAACTAACCCCTAGAAAAATAAGTTTTTTTTTACTAACATAAACATTTAAATTATACAGATCTTATGGATATGGAAATAAAAAGCTATATAAATAAATAAATACATGCTTAAAAATATCAACATTATGGAATAGAATAGCAAAGAGTGCACACATAATTTTTTCTTTGAAATTTTGTACAGAACTGACAGGAACAAAACATATATCTCCACTATCTTACAATTGGCCCTAATGTCTGGTCCTTGCAGGTAGGTAATCCTTGAATTATTTAGAATTTTTGACATACTCCAAGACATGGCCACTGGTGCGATTTTTTTTTTAAATCAAATTTTTTGCCTTTAAGCTGAACATCTACATGCACTACTTAAATGATGAACCCAACTACAATTTTATATGAGCGCGACTTTCTGATTTTATTTTTATATGAGCGCGTCATAAAATCGTATAAAAAACAATGTTACAATATTCAATTCATACTGAAGTTAGATTACAAACCTAATACTGAATGTTAATATTTGCCGCATGCTGCCAGCTGCCTGAATACCTAGGTACCATGTGACAAAATTAATAATAAAACAACTGTTTACAGTGTATGTGTACAACTTAGGGTATTCTCCCCTAAATATTGGGTATTTTTTAGGGTATAGAATTAGTTAGGGTATTTTTTGTGGATTTTTTATTGACAGTGTGTTGAAACATCAAAGATATCTAAGATTAAGGCGTAACGTTTCTTTGTGAAACGCAGTGAGAATCATCTGCCGTTTTTTACTATGGTTGACAAAAATTAAATGACAAAGGTCGTGTTTCTAGAAAAATAAGGTTCACTTTTCCTAGTACCCTTTGTTTTTGTGTTAAGAAGATGAACTGCCAACTCACTCACTACCACAGAGTATGTACCTCCAGTAACTCATTACAAACTAGTGTTAATGATCAACACTAGTTTCGTATTCAGCAGCAAAAAAAAACATAAAATGCAAAACGTGTTTACTATCTTGTTCTGCTTTTTCTTAACACTTTTTAGGGGAAAACTGCGAAATGGTTGAATTTAGTGTATTTTTCACTGAAACTGGGAGAAAATTAAGTTTCATGGTTGGCAGCACTGGTTTAAAGTAGAGCGGGCTGGTTGGCGGGAAAATTCGTAAAGATCGTGTTGTAGATTTTTTATTATTTTCCAAAATTTGTGTTTCTTCGAGTGTTAATGTGTAATAATGGTGGATTATTAAATGTTAAGTGCTCGTTAACGTGTACAAGTGTGGATAAATGGTACAAAGTTGAAAAACATGACTTTCGTATTAACTCATCATCCCCTCAGAAACCTAGTAAAGTTTCCATCACTTTCTTTACTAGGATATAAGTGCAATGTTAATATGTTTAATGATTACGACTGAAGGACATGTATCCATGGTCATGAATAAATAAATAAAAAAAAATAAAAAAAAGTAGAGCGGGCTTTTTCAAACAATTTTAATTTTATCGTTTTGTAACATACCTAAAAGCAAAGAATCACTGCACACCGAAATAAACAAATCTAATGGAATGGATTCCAAGCAAGAAGAAGAAAAAACTATTCTTGATGGCCGTCTCCAAAATATACTGAACAGTTTATCAAGGTGCAAAATTGTGAGCACGTAATTAATTTTATACAACTTGTTATTCTTTGTTAGCTATAAGTCTTAATGTAAGTATCAAATAGGATTTTAATAAAGAAAGTGAAGACTGCAAGAAATTACGTGAAGCTAATTCTAAATTAGAGCTCGAATTGAATGAAGTACGGGAAATGGAGAAGTCGCATCGCTACCATTTGTTGACATCTCGTGAAATGATTGGGAACCTTCAGGAGACTGTGTCACAGCTGGTTTATCTCAAACGGGATGTTAAGAAGTTGAAGGAACAGATATATTTAAAGGATTCGAACATTGTGGATATAGAAAAGGTAAGCAGACATAATAGTTAGAGTTAAACATGGACATCGCCGTAAAAAGGCGTTTGGACTAACGAGAGGATATGGCCTGTCCTGTAGGTATGATAATAAAAGGAGGAAATAATATTTTTGCGCTTGTAAATTCTAGTTTAGAAGTTTTATTTCTATTTTATTTATTCAGGGACAATAAACAGCTAGGTACAATACAAGAAAAACTAGTTGTATTCTCCTTAAGGGGAATGTAGTAGCCAAGTGGCGCCCCCATCGGTAAAAAAAATATTACTTGCTGAATACATCATTTATCGAAAATCCTTTTTTAACGATTGAAGTACATGTACAGTAGGTCTACTCGCGTTTTGCGAACGACAAACGAAGTACGAACTTTCGTTCCGACTGATACTTACATAATAAAGATAGGCACATAAAAAAGGCACAATTAAGATAGACTATGGTTCATAGTCGTATACAATTTACCGGAGATGAGAAAAACAAACGTCAAAACACGATCATCGCATGCTATAAGGGAACGATGGTTGACCGGAGTAGCAAATTGTGCGATGAATCGTATGATTTATCGAATATCGTAGAACGGGAGTAGACCCCCTGTAGTTTATTTAGAAACTATCAACTCTGTAAATTATAGTTCGCTATAGTTGTAGATACAAAATATACGAAAAACTGTCACTTTTGGCACTTTATGTATCTACAACTACACTAACTACACTACTAATTAAACTGCAGTACCTGTACTTCAATTGTTAAAAAAGGTATTTCGATAAATAATGTATTCAGCGAGTAATATTTTTTTTACTGATGGGGGCGACACTTGGTTACTACATTCCCCTTAAAGGTAAACAATCTTGACATTGTGTCTTTTTAACCCCCGACGCAAACAGAGGGGTGTTATGTGTTTAACTTGTGTATCCGTTTGTGGAGATGAAACGATTTTGATTTAATTTTTTTGTTTAAAAGATTACTTGTTCGAGAGAGTTCTTAGTTATGATTCTAGAAAATCTGTTCAGCTGTTTGAAGATCATTAGCTCTTTTCTAGTTGATGAAGGGATATATGAGCAACTTCCACAGGTCTGATCGATTTCCAAATTTGGTATCCTGTTACTTCAATGATGTTGCAAGTCGCCGCGTGCCATAAACGAGCCTTATGACTAAATCTAAGCATGAGCTCCATATATACAAAGGTACTCTGTGGTGAGCTCATGCTTCCAACAGCTGTCAAATAGCACTGAATTTTATCATCATTCATCATTCTCATTTTTTTTTGTGTCCGATCGAAATTTCGGTTTTGGTTTTGGTCGAGTTTCGGTTTAGTTTCGGTTTCAGCGACAAACCTGCCGAAACTACGACCGAAACCGAAACTGCATTCGGGAGTTCTCACGCTGTGATCGGTCATGTTCGGCGCGTTCCAACATGCATGATTTCACGCTTAGATTCATCTCTGAATGTAAGCCTAAGCCAGGGGACACTCTTTTTTCTTACTTGTCTTATTTAGTAAACAATCTTGGCATATCTTTGTCAAAAATAATTATTAAAAGACATTATGATAACAACTTCACACACTAACCCCCAGTTTCCGAAAGGCTGATCAACGCAAAAATTAACTAGTTAATCAGCTGTCAAATCTCAGGTCAAGCGATGTGTTTGGTTGTTATCATTTTTGCCGACCAATCACACAAGCTGACATTAGATTTGACAATAGATCAAATTTATCAGCCTTCCAGAAACTAGGGGTAATTTTTTTTTTTTAACCTAATTAGGTACATGTGCAGAACTAGTAATTATATTTTATCAGTAGTTATTGGAATAAAGAAACATGCCAAGACTGTCTGCTAAATAAGACAAGAGAGAAAAAACTGACTTTAAGAATGTACACACGGCTACATATCAAGCTGTACATCTCCAGTATAAGCTGACCTCGCATTGTATAGGTTTTCTTTACAACGCAAGGTCAGCCTTTACTGGTTTATTCAGCTTGATGTGTATCCGTGTGTACCTAAATGCACCCCCTTCCGCCCCTCTCGCGGCGCTCATGGAAGGGTGTGACATTATGAAATAAAGATACCGACCTAATATTTTATGTTCTTGCAAGCTTAGTTATTTTACTCGGTCTACAGGACAAAGAAAATGCTCTATTAAAACAGAATGACAACGTTATGAAGATGCGTAACGCATATGAAACACAGATCGAAGAGTTAAAGGTAGAAAACAAAAGGGAAAGTTCGTATACTTATTTACTAAAGAGTTATCATCATCATCATCATCATCATTTCAGCCGAAAGGCGTCCACTGCTGGACACAGGCCTCTCCCAAAAGGGGGGAATATGCCATAATCGCCACGCATGGCAGGCGGGTTGCCGATCGCAGTTGGTTGAATTAATACTCATAGAACGCTGCTGCCCACACTGAGGTAATATGTACTACGTAGTACATATTACCTCAATGGCTGCCCATCCTCTAGTGAACCCCTCGACATCCACGAGAAGAGATGGGGATGGATACATCGAACTTATAACAAAATCCCTATACCTACCTACTTACCCTCAGTTGTTTGGCACAGGTACTTTATTATCATTCGATCATTTCTAGGTAGGTAACATACCTTCCCAATTATTATATTTAAGCTATAATGCTGACCCAATGTTGGCCAAGGGTTACTCCTTGTTTCTACCACCGATATCGACGGTAAAGACTGCAGGCATCTCTTTAATAATATGAAAATATACTACCTACTCGATCCCCTATTATACATGGGACTTGTAACATATCTACTCAAATAAAATTAAGTTTAGATCACATTTAGACCCATCTTTGCGATTTTATTATATCGAGTGAAGAGAAAGTAATCGTGTATCAAAATACAGAATCCGGTAAATCGAAGAGTGTAGAATAATAAAAATTTATAAAATAAAAAGAATTAATTTCTGTGCTATTTACAAATAAAACACATTTCAAAACACCGTTTATTCGGAAACTGGCCATATGGTGCCTTAACTGGCGAAATGTGAGTGTACTATACTCCTCAACCAACCCCTTCGGGGAAATTCAGGCGTGATGTTATGTGATAAATAAGTTATACCACAGAGTATCTAACAGTACTATGGTTAAATACCCATACTACCCATAGTACCCTACTTACATTTTGTAGTTTTATCGAACGTAGTTTTTAGTTCAACAGATGCAACACGAATGCGACGCTCAGGTGGCACAGTTCACTTGTGTCATCGAAGAGCTAAGGGCTAAGTTGAGAGAAATGGAGTCCGAACACAGAGATAAGGTTTGCAAAAAGAGTTCGCGTTTATTTTAGCAGCAGTTTATGGTTTTGTAACGCTATTATTTATATTCATATAAATATGAAATACTTAGCTTTGTTTGAATTTGCTGTATCTCCCTGATTAAAGGCAAAATAGGTACGGCAGCTACCACAAAGTAACCTTGGCTTGATTACTTTGAATTTTCAGCAATTAGCAGTCTGTATTTGTAAACCGCAGCTAGCCGCAGTAGCATTAGCAAGACCTTCATCTTTGTCCAGTATACTTAGATCCGAAAGAACTATCTGTAGGCCATACAAATTACCTACTAAGGGTCATAATTTAATAACCAATCTATCCACGATATGCCCTACTAGACTTGAAAGACTTACGGCCAAAATTAATATCCAATCTATCCGCCATTTGCCCTACTAGAGATAGAAATTTGACATAAGCTCCATACAAAATATGTCAAATTCCTATCTCTAGTAGGGCAAATCGTGGATAGATTGGATATTAATTTTGGCCATTAGACTAGCTCTGGTAGGGCAGTGGCGTAGCTACTGTAAGGCTAGGCGGAGTAGTGCCCCGGGGCCCCTAAGCTTAAGGGGCCCCTCGGCCTCATGAACAACGTCGATAAAGTTATATAATGTCCTAGTTGAATAAAGAATGTTCGACTTTTAACTTTTTGCCCCGGGGCCCTTGGTTACATAGCTACGCCACTGTGGTAGGGCAAATCGTGGATATAGATAGGTTTTAAATCTTGCTCGTTATTTGTTCCGTGCGGCGATTGAACCCGTGACGACTGGTAGAGCAGCGTCAATTGCTCAGAATCTACACCAATTGGGTCGTCAACAAGTTATGATTATAATAAAATTAAAACGAATGTTCTAGATCAACGTAGTAGTTCTGGAGTATGAGGAGAAGGTACAGCGCGAAACAGCGCGTTCAACCCAACTTCAGGAGGAGTTAGCGCGGGAGACGGCGCGCACAGACCTCAACATCGAAGCTTATAGACGGGTTCGTATAAATAAGAACTGTACAGAAAAAAAGAAATGTTGTTTCACAACACAACACTCCAATCAATCCACTCAGCCTATCGTAAAAGCAGTGATGGCCTGGCCGTTGAACCTTCCATGTAAGAGTCGTTCGGTAATCCGAACGACTAAACACCGAACCAAACTAAAGTTCGTACTCAGCCGGGCTGAGTCAGCCCTCACCTCATTAAATTATCACTTACGTTCACGGTAAAGGAAAACATCGCGGGCAAACTTGCATAGCTACACACCTGAGAAAACCTGCACAGTTGAATACCTGAGAGTACACCATAAAATTCTTGATGGTGTATGTAGTCCGCCATCCCATAGTTAGCTAGCGTGGTAGGCTAAGATCTGAATCCTTCTCACTCTGAGAAGAGGCCCTTGCCCAGCAGTAGGACAGTTATGGGCTAGCTATGTATGTTTGTTTTTGTTTTTTGTTTGTGTTTGTTTGCAGTTCACTGCTTTGTTTCTCAAGTTGCACCACAACACTCGGTCCTCCACCTTCCGTATCCAGTCCACCTCAGCTCACACTTTCTTCAGGACGTCGCCCCGTCGGTCTACCTGACTGGGACGCTGTAGTTCCTTTCTGTTATGTTCATATCATATCATATCATTTATTTCTTTGCAAACATGGGTTATACAAGATGTTGATCTGTAAGTGTAACCGTGCCATATTTCTAGAGCAAATCATAAATAATGTGCTAAGTCATCTAAAAATTCTTAAAAAAATCTACGATTATTTAATACCCAAATTTTCACTCAGAAACATAGCGAGGGTTTGAGGATAAATCCCGAACGACTCTGAAAATAAGTCATCGGCAGCATTGTCAAAGGGAAATACCTGCCAATTGTTTCGGTGGTTTCGCTCGTATCGTTTTTGTGTCGCACGTGACTCACGGAGGGAATCCGTTTGTTTACAAATAGGTTTTTTTTTTATTTTTTTTATTGATTTCTTTATTTATTCGTGCTCAGTGTCAGTGGTATAGTCACCTCCTTACATATGGCAGGAATACAGATCAACATGTTGTATATAGATCTTATCAACATTTATAAATAAAAATAAATATTTTTGGGACATTTTTACACAGCACCATCTAGTTCCAAACTAATCAGAGCTTGTGCTATGGGTACGGTACTAGACAATGGATATAATACATATATACTTTTTTTTTGTAAATACATACTTATAATACACTAGCTGTGCCCGCGACTCCGTCCGCGTGGATGTCGGAAAATATCATCGTGTCATAATTATGAACACAATATCTTCAAATATATACCAGGCCCCTCAGAAAGTATTGCGAAAAAAAGTTTTTATATATGGGAGACTGGCCAGTTATAATGTTTTTCGAAAATATGATTATTTATAAGTAAAAATAAGTAAGTTCCAATTTCAAAATTTCCCTCCACATTTTTTGCGAGTTAATTCAAAGTATTGTGTCTCACTGAAATATGGATCTGCGCCGGGAACATTTTAGAGCTATGATTTTATACGATTTCAAGTGTCGCCTGAAACCGGATGAATCGTACGATAGACTTCAAATGGCATTCATGGATGAAGGCCCTTCCAAGGCAACCGTGTATCGTTGGTATAACGAATACAAGCGCGGTCGACCAACTTTGGGGGATGACGAAAGAAGCGGTCGCCCTTTGACGGCTGTTACCGAAGAAAACGTGCTAGCAGTGAAAAATTTAATCCAAGACAATAGGCGAATTACATATCAGGAGATTCAACACATATTGAAGATTGGATCGGGAAGCGTTCACGAGATTCTACACAGCCATCTTCGCGTGAGGAGGATAGTATCACGCTGGGTGCCGCACAACCTCACCGATGCTCAGAAGCAGGCCCGGGTGGAATGGTGCCGTGATATGCTTAACAAATTTGAAGCAGGCTCGTCTCGGCGTGTTTACGACATCGTTACAGGTGATGAGTCCTGGATTTATCAATACGACCCAGAAACCAAGCGCCAGTCGACTGTTTGGGTGTTTCAAAATGAGCCATCGCCTACCAAAGTGAAGCGATCTAGAAGCGGGGGTAAGATTTTGATCGCTAGCTTTTTTAATTTGACTGGCCACTTGGTATCAATTCCCTTACGGGATCAAAGAAGCATTAATGCCGAATGGTATACTACCAAATGTTTGCCAGAAGTTTTCTCTGTTATAAGCAACAAGCGACCAAACACAGGGCTCCGCGGGCTACTGCTCCACCACGACAATGCACCTGCGCACACCGCACTCAAAACGAAGGACTTCCTGGACAGCACGCCAGTCAAACTCCTGGGTCACCCTCCTTACAGCCCTGATCTAGCACCGTGTGACTTCTTTTTATTCCCAAAAATAAAAAATCAGCTCAAAGGGATACAATTTTCGTCGCCGGAAGATGCGCTGGCTGCGTTCGAGCAGGCTGTAAACGAGGTGTCTGCGGCGGACTGGAAAAAGTGTTTTGAAAACTGGTTTAGGCGCATGAATCTTTGTATAGAGGCTGGTGGAAAGTACTTTGAAAAGATTTGATAAAAATATATGTACGTATAGAACAATTTTTTTTAGTTTCGCAAAACTTTCTGAGTGTCCCACGTACATATAAGCGCCTACACAGACGATTACACTATTTACCGACCATACTATATTTTGTTTTTACAACCAACCGGCTAAGGTGATGGAATTTCATGGAATTAGCCCTAAAATCCCTCATTCTGAGAAGACGCTCGTGCTCAGCAGTGGGAAGTAATTGGGCTGATTATGTTATTCTATAACACTAACCACATCTCTTCTTATGCTGAGGAGAGGCCCGTGGCCAGCAGTGGGACTGTAATGGGCTAGTAATGTTATGTTATTCTAGAATACTAATAATATCCAGTTCATTAACTCTTCTTATTTTGAGAAGAGGGCCATACCCAGTAGTGGGACAGTAATGGGTTGACTACGTTATGTTATTCTATATTTTCTAGTTTCTTAACTCTTCTCGTTTCGAGAAGAGGTCCGTGCCCACCAGTGGGGCAGTAGGTAATGAGCTGATTATGTTATGATAATCTATTACACTAACAATATCCAGTTCCTTAACTCTTCTCATTCCAAGAAGAGGGCCATGCCCAGCAGCGGGACAGTGATGGGCTATGTTATGTTATTCTATATTTTCTATAATACTAATAGAATCCAGTTGTATTTTTAGGAACCTGCAACCTGCATACAACCAACAATCATGACCTCTACTTTGTATGCAACTTAATACAATAGAGGGGTCAAGCTGTATCGCTGGATCTACTCAACCGATTCAGATAAAACATACGCTATATTTTAAGTTAGACTAATACCAATACAAATGCTAAGTTTCATTACGATCCGTTCAGCCGTTTTCACGTGATGAGGTAACAAACAGACAGACAGACAGACATAAATTTTTTAAACGATTGATTCGTGTTCTATAGCTTATTTCTAGTCCCCCTAGCCGGTTTTCGCGAAAAAAAACTCAATGTACAGACTTTTCGACCTTTACAGTTTTATTATAGTATATAGAAGATAAGAAACACCCAGACCAACACAAACACTTATCCGAACCTCGAACCACTAGACTACAGACGTCGTCGTCGTCGTCGTCGTATAGTTCTCCACATTCTGCCTTCACATGGGCGTGCAAATGTATAACACTCCAGTTATACATTTGCACGCCGATAAGGGAGGATCATTCATGTTCGCGGGTGGTATGCCTAGTCGACTGCGGGCCCGATTTTCGAAGACTACCCTAATCTTTCAGAACCTAGGCTTCGTGATGTCATTTTAAAGCGAATATTTTTAGTCAAAGCAATGGAAGGATAGTCGTTACCAAAACATCATCACCAATTTTTGTGGTGTTTGAGAGATTTACCGCCTTGCCCTTTCATAAGAGGCGACTAAAGTTAGGGGAATTAGTTATAAATGTAGCTCCCAGCTATTCATCATCCTTCTGGTTCTACCCTTAATGCCGTCAGCGCAGTATGTATTTTTCTTCCAAACATCTCTATAAGACCATCTCAGGGTTTACTTTCTTTCTGTTTATATATCATCTTCAACACATCCAAGGCTTCTTTTTTCTGCCACTTTTCTTATAGACATCCACATTCATACCTATTTAAACCTTTAACGTAACATGCTGTTTCTTCCTTCGCATAAAATGTACATACCAATGATAGTCTGTTGTTACTCAACCTTTCTGTCACTGGCGCTACTTTCAGACTCCCTTGTACATAGGAATGAACCTTATGAACAATCCCTTCCCGATACACCACATTCCTCTTAACGTTTTCATCTCAGCTGTATGCAATTGTCTTTCATTGATTTCTTTCATAGCCCAAAATCTTATCCATACAGGACAGCGGATCTTATCATGGTCTTATAGATTTTCCTCTTCAATTTAAGGGGAATTCGGGAGTCGCAAGTAGTTTCCCTGACCTGCCGCCATTTCATCCATCGTCCGGTTTGGCTCCTAAATAGCTATCTGTTACATACATACCCTATAATAACATAGTTAACACAGACATTAAAACTTCCCTGGATGTAATAAACTGTGTTTTAGCTCGCAGCGATATAATTACACATCAGTAAGTCCGGCCAATGGCTATTAAAACTGCACTTAAAACATCACATCATCGTAGATAATAGTAGCACTAACCAAAGATTATAAAACGCTTTCACTTGTTTAAACACAACATTTTGTAGAGGCTGGAGGAATTAGAGGAGAAACTTAAACAGAGCCAGTTCAAGCAATACTTGCAGAGCAGTTACCCACCACAGTATGAAAATCACGTTGAAAGACCTTATACTGTGATTAGAGACACGTATACAGATTACCATAGCCTAGACTCAGACCCAGTACAGGATACAAGTAAATACAATTCACTGTCTTCCCAAAATAAGGCACCGAAGTCAACAAACAGTTTGCAAGTAATTTATTACGATAAAAAGAACGATGGAACTCCTAAAGCGAAAGTTTCCGAGAAAAAAGGTCTGTTCCATATTACAAAGAAAAGGAAACTCTACAACGATAAGGATTTCCAAGACTTTTAATTTGTCAAAGGCAAGTCAGACTTTATGCCCTTGTTTTTTTTTTGTAATTAGTTTAAGTTATAATTTTATAAGTAATAAACTGCACGTTCGTCTTCAATGTTGTTGTATGTACCTACCTAGTTACTTTAATAGGAGATTAAAATACGAACTTGTCGAATAAATCTTTTTCATTATTTCGTCAGCTCATCACCTCAATTTACAGCCTGATGATTATAAAAATCATCAATATTTAGTAGGTATACATGATGATCAAGAGAAATTGCATTATTTGTTTGCCCAACCCATCGAACTACATTCCATGACCCAACCCAACAGTTTTAAAATGCATACCGCTAATGAAGATACGTAAGTAGAGCCGAATGATTCGACAGATTTCAGTTTCCAGGTATTTTCAATAGAATTTGGCCATAAAATAATAACCCATACCAATGCAAACAAAACCTTTCAAAATGAAACATAATAAAGTGTGTAATTCAGCAACAAAATGGCCAGCAATAATTTAATTACACATAGTCTCGCCACAATAACTATTCGTAACGAAAAAGCGATTATGTTAGCAACGGTGGCTCTTTATAATTTAGCCGTTACTTTATCTGATACCTGTTACAACGTATAAGAATGCGATTATGAAAATAACTACACCTACGTGACTACATATTCATAAGTTACATCACGTAATGACCTACATATCGTCGTTTAAATCCAACCTACCCACTTCCCCTGAAGCGTGAATTGCTTTATTAGCCACATTATTTGGTTAGAAATAATTTATGCCTTGTAATTACAAGTAGGCACGAAATATTTAATTGGTGTGCCATCTAAACTGTTTGGACATGCAATTAGTGGTTTGTAAAGTAGCACTGAATCATAAAAATACTTTGGATTTGGTTTGGATTAGGGAAAACGGACGCACTTAAGCCGATATTCACTACTTACGCTCATCTCAGTTTGAGATACGTCTCTGAATACAAATATTTGTAAAGGCACTGCATTTAACAGTTTTGTAAGCACGAGTTCACGCTTAGATTCGTCTCTGAAATATAAGCCATAGATATGCAGTTTTGGTACTTATATAGGTACTTATATTATCTACTGAATTGAACACTATCAGTATAATGTATTTTATGTACAGTTGTACACGTACCGTGCGGCCGTGTTAGCATAGCGTGATAATGGAGCGATTAAAAGAAGATGAAGCCTAAGAAAGGTATGTTAAGATCGTTTGGGCATGTAGAGAGGATGGACGATAGGATATTGACGAAACATAAGTATACGAAGCGAGAGTGGATGGAATAGTTAGAGGGGGACGACCTCGGCGAACGTACTGCAACCAAATCGTAGACGTTCTAAAAAATGCCAGGTTCGACGAGCATACATGACAAAGCTGTTGCGAATGGTGTGTCAGGATCGTAGCAAATGGAAATCCATAAAGTCTCTGCCTACCCCAATGGGAAATGACGTGATAATATTTAAGTATGTATGTACATACCATGTTCTTACAACAATTCTTAAAAAACACTAGAGAATCACAACAGAATTAGGCAAAAACAAGATAGGAAAGATATACAAATAGAGGCATTCGGTTATAGCAGTGAAAGTGTACAGAGATGGATGTATTGCAGAGCTTATCGACTCTAGGCTCTCGATCTAATGAAAATGTTGAAAGTTAACCACACTATAGGATAATAAACACAAATTGATGTCAATATAACATAAACGACAACTCGTGCCGTAAGAAAGCGCGATCTTGGCTCAATTATAAAGAGGGTAAAGGCATAGAATAGGTAGTAATACTAGTATATTTTCTTATGGTAAAGGTAAGCACAGAATTTTATTTACAGACTACTTGTTCAAGTAAATAGGAAAATGTTGGGTTTTCTAAAAAAAACTGAATTTTGGTATCATGTTTTATAATGCTAGCGTTTTTCATAATATATTACATAGGAAGAACATATTAAAATCACCTATCCTATATACATTATTGCACATCTTAAAGGTGCATATTGGTTTCAGCCTCATATTTAACCTAAAGCACAACAATAGTAAGACTTAAATGAAATAAACATAAGCATTATATTTTATTATCTTTGGCTAGCATTTAGTTTCTCTTGATTACAACATTAGACAAACAATAATCATTTAGAACCTAGAATTTAAGAACATTAATATGCCTTTTAACTTATGTAAGAAGCATCTCAAAACAAGTACCTACACAGATTAAAATTGATCTTGATTATTAACAGAGCGAAAATTGCGGAAGTTACATACATTCTTAATCTTAAAAATTGTGAAATAGTGAGCGAGCGTCATTCACAAACTAGTTTATTTGGTAGTTAAAGTTACTTTAAGGGACCAAATAATACATGAGTGCGATCAGCAGAAGTCATTGCGGAAGAAATTAATGATATCCGGAAATGTTCATCCACAAGTCCACAAATATCAGTGTGCTTGCGCAGGGATGCATTCGGAGTTTTTAGAGAATCCGGAACAAACTTTCGATCCGTTCCATCCGCCTGATAGCGAGCGCACGAGTTTCATCGTAAATATTCTGCATAAGTGTATTATAGTTGGATCACAAAAATGCGCACGATTCCGCCGCGACCGAAACATACAAATTACTTTAAATACCACTATTAACTATAATTATGCGTTTACACACAATGAATAGACATGCACGCCAACAGTTGGATGCGTTTTGATGTATGTATTCAGTTCTCAGGTATGTCATTCTTGTTTTGGATAGGTAGGTACCCTTTACCCTCGGTGCTGGCTACTACGAATGAGCCTGTCAAGGGAGTTCCAACTACAGGAGTAGTCAATCTGGAGGTGCCCGTATCTAGACAGATGGAAGTTGTCCGGTGCGGTCTTCGGGAATGGTCGTGCCCAGTCTTCGTAATCTGGTGACAGGCTCTCGTACGCGAACTGCTCGTATGCATCCGTCATCCTGTCGAAAAACAGTACTGTTAGAATATCACGTAAAACAGGATCTCCTCGATGGGAAAGCTTTGGCATCATGGGCGATGGGCATGTATTTTACTTAGCGTGATTCTTTTGTCCTATCTCACAGTAAGTTACAAGTCTTGTTACATTTTTTTATCAAATGGTGTGAACCTTTTTACGATACGTCCATACAGAGAGAACAGCTAATGAAGATCGCGGATCAATGTTAAAACCAACATCAATGTAACTCACGCAATCTCCCAACCGTGTCAATACACGATGGATGGTGCATTAGATAACAATCGGGCTATTTCCTAGAGTCGTCACTTCGCACTATTTCACGTTATGACGATTATGAAGAATATACGCCCATCATAAGTGGCATGACTGACTTTCTAGCTATCCGCTAAATTTACTACACAAAGCTGCGTTCACGTAATCCGTGACTAGAAAGTGGTGTGTTACCCGAATAATTACTCTAATGCCTGTTGTTTAAAAGGTATACCTATAGGTAGTAGTAGCTAGTAGGTATCTTGTTAGACGGATTCCACCACTGGTTATACCTGTTAGTACAACTTTATCAGAAGTTATTTCGTAATTGCTAAATCTAATTGTTGAGGCGAATAAGGAAACGCGCACCCAGCGCATACATACTACATCGTTGATATTAGTCAGCGGCTTAGTGCATACAAAATATGTTGGCAAACACATGCATGAAAGTGAAACGGCATTGACTATCAAATAGAGATTATTATGCAAACAGAACTTTTAAAAACAAATAATTTCGAATATAAACATACCGGCTCACAAACATCAGCATAACACTCAAGTAGTCTATCAGTTATCGTTACAAAAATTGATAATCAAGTCGTTACTTCTGGCTGCAACCTAGCAAGGTTAACTGCTCCTTATTGTTATGTAAATAGTGTGGATGCAACACCATGGGTAATTACGTAAATATAACGACCACCGGGGTCAATGTTAGGAACAAGTTTCCCTTCAACCATACGTGAGCCGAGCTACATTCTCACAAGTGCAACTTTCATTTGTAGGAAACAAAAAACTAGCGCGCGTTCACACGACAGATGTACAATGCTTGTTATTATAATACAGAATCGCTCGCCTCACACTGCCTTTGCTAACGTTGGCGTTTTTGCCGTTGAACTTTCCGTGGAAGCTAAAGTCACGCCTAAGTGCTGGGAACGCAAGCTTCTATTCAAAGATATGAAATTTGAAATGGCAAGTTACAAACACAACTCGCTAGTAGTACTTTTATCAATAAACATTGTATTTGAATGCAAGTCATTTGTAACAATAAACTCAGTGTTCATGTTAGATACTAATTATTTCATATTCATTTATTTCATTTTATTTTTTAAACAACATGCTCTCTAATTTGAAGTTGTCTTATAAATAATGAGAAATACATTTTACTATCTCGGTAAAGACTAGGTGCCTTTAGCCAGTTTCACTATCAAGAGATTGTATGAGCATTTGCTATGATTACACTCACCACCGTTGCCTGTAATTACCTTCTACCTACAACAAATGTAGAAATCCGAGCGGCAGATGTTAACCGTTCATGTCTGTTATTTATCTCATTAGTGTGAAAACATCTTCGTGTTTTGTCGCGGTGGCTGGCGGCTGGAGTGACGCGAATGTTGTGACCACAATGCGTAACTCTTATAGCCTTTTGCTGTTTATAATATTTTTACACATCGTTATCTCACTGATCGAGTGTAACGCTAGCTTATTCCATCTTGTTTTTTTACTGACTAGGTCAGTAACTGTTTCTATGCTATACCTTTTTTTTTACGTGGGGAAATCCTCATGGACGCACTCCGCCCGGAGAAGGCGGAACCAGTGTCGTACTCTTACTGACTAAAACCACCACGGTGTTCCTCTTCCAACCATTGGCCGGGGGCGTGGGACACTTGTATTCGGCCAACCATCCACGGCAGGTCACGGCTCGCCACTAGTAGGCGAGCCCCTTCTCCCCGTGCAGCATCATCGGCCGCAGTCCGCACCCTTCTCTTGAATGGCGCGCGCGGAATACGACGTGCCACCGTCACGGGCCTTAACTGACCGGGCGGCGAGCTACCCCGAGCCCCGAGTCCGCCACCCGCGGCCCACTCCTAGGGTGGCTGGAGGTCGGCGTACGCCCTACTGCGACGCCCGATCCGTTTCCTACAGGTGGGAAGAGAGGTCGTTGACTCTCGAACCCTCTCAGCATCACCTCCTCGGAAAAGGAGACGACGCCCTCTCAAGCGTTCTCACTCCCGACCATAGACAAAACAACGGCCGGAAGCGAGAGATCGCCGCCGCCTACTGCAGTGATAAGGTCACGGTGCTGCGTGGCCCAAGCTGGGCATTCCGCCAGTGTATGCTGCGCCGTGTCCTCGAGGCAGCTCCCGCAGTGATGACACTCAGGAGTCGGCTCCCGGCCTATGCGACACAGATACTTCCCGAAGCAATCGTGCCCCGAGAGTATCTGCGTCAGCCGGTAGGTGAGGGCGCCCCATAGCCCCATCTCCAGCCACTCCTCCATGACGGGCCTTACCGCCGCTGTTGCGGCTTACCCTGCGCTGGATTGCGCAAGTCGCTCTTCCCATTCAGCCACTAGGATCTGGCGGTCCTCGCTCCGATGAGGTGGGTCCTCACGCTGATGATACCTCAGCGCAAGGTCTCTCGCCTCCAGATCCCAGGGTTCTATGCTATACCGGGTTCCCTATGCATACCTACCTGATTTGTAATGTCAAACTGCATTAGGACTTGATATCTACTTTCATTTAGCAATTCCCGCACTCTATTAAAAATCTAATATTTCTATAGTTTAATATTTGTCGAATAATGTTTGTCTGATTGAGTTTGATGACCTACCAGTACAAAACTACAAATAATACCTACATTGTTATTCCGGAAAGTCGGGCCCTACTTTGCATCCCCGATCTGTTTTGTCTAAATGCTCTAAGGTTTTGCCCTTTACACGTAAGTAAATGTAAAGATCGTGAATCTACGCTTTTCCTAAAGATTGTATAAATAGACATTAAAGTTCTCATTGCTTTAGTCATTCCTCTGAGGTTCTCATTGAATAAAAACAATTGTCTCTACGTATTTTTACTGTTTTTATTGCACTTTCGAGTATGGAGAGCAATATGTAATTAAATTCACATTAATGAAGCAATCAACTACCTTGAGCGGTTCCGCTGTGCCTTGAGCGTACAATCTAACTAAATATGCACCCCATTTGATTCTGCGGTAGGTAGATATTTTTTAATTTTTTTTATTCTTTATGCACAACCCAACAAAGGCGGTCTTAACGCAATAGGAGTTCTCTACCAGACAACCTTGACAGAAAATAAGGTAGATTCACCAGTAAAGTTGTAAAATAAAGTTAGAACTACGCACTTATAACTAACATGTAATAAAAATAAATAAATACATATAGTAAAAGCCCTAGTTACCGACAGTGCCCCATTGTTCGACAAAAAAACAACCCACTTCAGAAAATAAGAGCAAAATTATAATTTGGTATATGGTTAAATATTATCTAATAAACATTGAACTGTTACATAGTGCACCACAAGTACCTACGTAAAAAATCATCACAAAACCAATGTATTTAAAATAATACTTGTTATCGTCAATTGGGGATGTTACGTTACGCACATATAATAAAATATATACATTTTTATTGCTTCTAATAAATGTGTGAATGTGTATGATTCCTTGTCTTTTTTAATGCAAACTCTAGCAGTAAACATCACTGTTTATGCAAAACGAACGTGAAGTTAAAAGAATAAGCGAAGGAAATATGCAAGATTTCACTTTAGGAACCGGCTCTCCGATTCAGAAAATTTTCTATAACCAGTTGTTGACCGATTCTGTTTTGTTACCTCATTTCGTCCAAGATTCACGTAATGAGAGAAAAATATATAACAAACCGAATCGACAACTGCTTATCGAAGACGTTCTGGGGCCTTACTCCCGACTGATTCGAGATTCTGAACCAAATCGAACTACCGTCAATTCCTAGAGAAATGCAGTACGAATTTACACTAACTCGAATTCAAATTCGGTTGATACAGAACTCGATCCAGTCGGGAGTAAAGCCCCTGAATCGGGGAGCAGCTCGGCATTCGTCTTACCGAGCTACGTGAGACACCTATCCAAATTCCGCTTGATGCGTCCTCAAGAGTCAAGAGTAGCAGATCGTTAATAGTTTGTTTTCCTATCAACTTAAGTAGGTAAGTAAAAAGTTCTTTTCATGCTTTTATTAGGTCGACCTGTATGTAACTAACTATGTAATGGAATCTAAGGTAACCAATTTAACCATCTTCCAAGGGTCTTAGCGTAATGAAAATTGGCAGCTGTACGTAGTGCTGATGACAATACAATAATATGGTACTGTCGAACTGATCTGATGATGGAGCCGGAAGATATGAACTGGAACTTCATGATGGAAAATCGTATCATACCTGTTTTGGATTTCTTAGAAAAGTCTTGTAATGAACTTTGACCACGATTAGGTTTCAAGTTCTGATGATGAAGCCGGAAGATAGGCACTGGCATTCCATAATGGAATATCGTATCATAGTCGTGTTTGCACTTGTGAGAAAGGCCACGTATTTTTTTTTTTTAATATATCTATGTACGATGTATATTGACGTGTAAATAGGGTAGAAGCAAAAAAACAGCGACAGGGTGTGGTTGTGGCACTGACCCCCAATCGATGACTCACCTCTTACACTGTCCTTTGTGTCCCGAAACCTGTAGCCTGGGTGACCTTTGCGTTGCCACTGATAACGCCGTTAAAGTGGCAAAGTTTTGGGCTTGCCAAATCTGACCCAAGAGATTACATAAATACTATACCATCGACACGAAGAAGAAGAAGGGTAGAAGCGTGTTAACTAGTGTTTTTTAAACTATTAATTTATTTACCTGGAATGTCTTCTACTGTTGGCATATCCGAGGCCAGCCATCATATACTCCGGGGGATGTGTGAGTGACATGCGGGTCCTGGTAGTTGGAGGAATGTACCCTGGGGGTATCACGCCTCCATAAAGCGGCTCATACAACATTGGATGAGGGACATGTGTTGGTTCTTCTACAAACATGGACCTTCGACGGTCTCCTGGAATGGAATAATAGTAATGATTATTTTTATTCATTTATTCATCAAATAACTTTTTTATGGTATAGTTGGTATGGCGGAACGGCCCACCTTTTGCCTACAATAAATGCAATAAGTATCAACTAGATTGTTGCCTAAATGGCACCGCAAACCGCACTATGTCGTTCGCCTAACTGAGACATGAAGATGGAAAGTCTCATATGATTGTAATTTCACCGGCAACCCATTTACACCGGAACACAGCAATGCAAGCAGATCACTTTGATTGTCCGCTGCATGTCTTCTATTGTGTACTGTTATTTTTTTTTTCGGGTGGAAATCCTCATGAAAATCCTCCGTCTGGGGAAGGTGGAGGGATATGTCGGACTCCTACCGACTAAAACCATACGGTGGCCATCCTCAGCACAAAATAGAGGGCTCCGGGAACTCCAGTGGACCGCGCCGGTGCCCTCTAGTGCTACGCCTTTGGCACGTCCGGGAAACAATATTGTTTTCCCCACAACAGCACCCGACCACCACGTACTGCTGTCCTCCCCAGGGTCGCTTAATAGACGCCTCGAGTCCCCACTCTTAGCGTCTAGAAACCCAAAGGTCCTCCTGCCAAATGTGGTGGCAGGGGATGCGGCGTTTGGCCCTATCTGGGCCTGGCGCCAGGGCAGTTGCCTCTCGGTTGTCTTCGTCTCCGAGCGGGATCGGGCCTCTCCCATACTTACTTTCCTGCCGTTAGGTAGCTAATACAGGAAGTCATGCTACTCGCTCTCTTCCTGATGATGGTGGTCAAAAGGTGTCAAAGGAATTATTTCAACAGACAGCAATAATTTATTGATGAATGATATGTATAGGGTTACAGTTTAGAGACAATTTCTTTGCGTACCTACATTGTTTTAACACCAGCAATGCGAATTTTGGAATGTGTTGAGAATTCTGATCGATAGCGATCTATTACAAATAAGCGTGAAGATAAAGAATTTAGAAAAAACGTTAACCGATTGCAGAAATATATATTACCCAGCGATATCGGAAGAATAAAGTGGTTGCTGTTTTATAAGAATCGTGGTAAACGAGGTCGGCAGCGGTACTATTCCGTAAGATCTGACTATGACTATATAGCAAACTCACTTTTGAATCTCCAGTGAACAGTAATAGCACAGTGTAATTATCTGGTAATAGTAAAAACAATACAAAAAAGGTTTCACTGCTGATTATGAAGTGTTTGCTAGTGAGATCTTATAGAATAACCAAGCAGCATTGGGCAAGCCTTTTCTGAATAATCTATGTTGGAGAAGACATCTAGTCTAACCATGGTGCAAATAGGTACCTATGAATTAAATTTACACACGCTGCCGTGGTAAACCGTAAAATTCCTTGGTAACTTGGTCCCTACGCGTGAGTTTATTGTATTAAAATTTAAAAGCTAAAACGGGATCAACAATCCAAATGCTACTGAGGGTACCAAAGACCCACCAGTAAAGCGTTCACATTTCTTCACTGTTCGCAACAGGCGTTCAAACGCTTAAAAGAAGACGGTAGGTAATCTAGGTCATCCTAGGATCTCTTTTTGGGCACTGTTAGAACAGTTTTTGTTTTGATCACTGCGTTAAAGAGAAAGAGCGTGACAGAATTAGATTCTATAGGTAGATACCTACCTACTTAGCCTACCTGTTGAATGGTTCATAAATGGAATATTTATTATGTCAACTGTACCATACTTAACATATTCATAAGTTTTATTATAACGGATTCATACAATATTAATGGTAATGTCAAATTAAGGCACGTACGTGTCTCAATACCTTATTGATATAGGTAAGTAATAAGTATACCTACCTAACTAACTCTTATAGCTAAGTACCGACATAGCGAAACCTTGATTCAATGGGTATATTTAGTAATGAATTTTGAATCAAGCATCTAACCAACCAATTTGAAATAGAATGAATATGGTTTAGAAATGAATGGGTAGAATGGGCTACTTGTCAAATTTATTTATTTATTTATTTAATTCTTTATGCACAACAGGGTACAAAGGCGGTCTTAACGCCATAGGCGTTCTCTACCGGACAAGCTTAGGGTAATGCAGAGACAAAGAATAGGGTAGATGCACCAGTAAAGTAGTAATATATGTTTCGTACTACGGACTTATAATTACATATGATAAAAAATTTAAATTAATAGATAAATACATATGTACATTATACATATAATAAAAAATATATATAATACATACCTACATATATAACTATAAATATATAACATCAAGATAATTCAAAGTCGAGCTGAATCTGCTAAATTGTTTTCACGGAAATATTTCCTTAACTTAATTTTAAAGGCGAGCCGACTGTTAGCCATCCTGATTTCCTGAGGAAGCGCATTCCATAATAGGATAGATTGCACGAAGAATGTAGAGTGAACGAAGTCAGAGCGGTGAGAAGGACATTGGAGAAGACGATTATTAGTGGAGCGGAGATATTTAGTATGACTTGTACATAGATACTGAAAATGAAAAGTTAAGTAAGAAGGAGAATTGGGAGAGAAAAGTAAAGAGAATAGAGTAGTTAATGCCCTCATATGACTACGTTGGCGGATAGGCAACCATTTTAGAAGCAAACGATACTCAGACACATGGTCATATTTACGAAGATTAAAAACGAATCGAATGCAGTTGTTAAGAAGCCGGTCAAGTTTGTTGAGAAGAACTGCATTCAGGTCAAAGTAGCACACATCACCATAGTCAACAATTGGGAAAATCAAGGCTTGTACAAGCTTTGTTTTAGTATTTGGTGGGAGGAAGTTTTTCAGGCGATAGAGCGACCGTAATGTTCCCGTAACTCTCTGGCTGACACTCGCCACTTGGTTTTGCCAGCTTAAGGTGGTGTCAATATGCAAACCAAGGTCTTTGACACTAGGGCTGAGTGGGATGACCATGCCATTAAATATAATTGAAGGAAGTGTTAAATGTCTCCTCTATGCATATGATCAAGTTATCCTTGCATCGTCGAAAAGATTTACAGAAGATGGAACCCTTGAGGAGTACGGGGATGAAAGTTAATGTTATGTTACGAAAGTTCTGTTTTTTGTAAGGGAAGAATGTATGACAGAGTGCAATATAATGATAGGTGGTGAAAAGCCGGGACAAGTGAAAGAGTTTGTATACCTGGGTTCTATGTTTGAGAGATGGAACTGTGAGGGACATTGAAAGGAGAGTGAGTGCTAGTAATCTGGTGAGTGGGGCGCTACACACTTTCATGAACAGCCGCAAAGTTTCCGAAAAGGCTTGTCTGACTGTTCATGGGGGAGGAATTGTTGGAGCACTTGGAGCCGACACTCAAAATTATGTATGGTAATGAAAGTTGGGTTTGGCAGAAGAAACATTAAAGCAGAATAAATTTTGTGCAGTAGAGATGAGAGCTTTACGAAGTACCTACGTATTGTGTGGTGTAACTTTTAAGAGATAGACTGAGGAATATAGCATGACAAGGAAGAATGGAGCGTTGTGGAGTGAAAGGAGATCTAGTGACAAAGATTAAGGATTATAATAATATGTAAAGAAGTGTTGGAGCACTTGGAGCCGACACTTAAAATTATGTATGGTAATGAAAGTTGGGTTTGGCAGAAGAAACATTAACGCAGAATAAATTTTGTGCAGTAGAGATGAGAGCTTTAAGAAGTACCTACGTATTGTGTGGTGTAACTTTTAAGAGATAGACTGAGGAATATAGCATGACAAGGGAGAAGGGAGCGTTGTGGAGTGAAAGGAGATCTAGTGACAAAGATTAAGGATTATAATAATATGTAAAGAAGTGTTGGAGCACTTGGAGCCGACACTCAAAATTATGTATGGTAATGAAAGTTGGGTTTGGCAGAAGAAACATTAACGCAGAATAAATTTTGTGCAGTAGAGATGAGAGCCTTAAGAAATACAAAATGAAAAACCTACCTACCTTAAGAAATGAAAAACCTACCTACGTATTGTGTGGTGTAACTTTTAAGAGATAGCTCTTAAAAGTTACACCACACAATACGTAGGTAGGTTTTACTCTATAGTGAGGAATATAGCATGACAAGGGAGAAGGGAGCGTTGTGGAGTGAAAGGAGATCTAGTGACAAAGATTAAGGATTATGTGTAAAGATGGTTTGGGATGAGTAATGAGTATGGACGGAAGGAGATTGACGAAATAAGTACACGAGGGTAGAGTAGATAGAAGAGTTGAAGGGGGCCGACCTCGGCGAAGGTACAGTCGACCGCACGTCAGTGATAACAGTTTGACCTTGGCAGCATCTTTATTTCGTAAGCAGTAAGGGCAGTTTTCGTCATTCAAGTGTTACCATTGTGACGTGCGAAATAAATAACGCCAATGTGTGTTCCCGTTGTCTCTACCATTCATTTACTATTTAGCATACACCAATTGCAGGACCGGTCGTTGTGGCGATGCTTGGGGGAGGCCTATGTCCAGCAGTGGACGTCTTTCGGCTGAAATGATGATGATGATGATACAACAATTACATAATATATCATCATCATCAACTTAGTCTATAGCAGTCAACTGCGTGACATAAGCCTCTCCCAAACTATGCCACAACACTATAATAATAATTAATCCTGAAACAGACAATCATATCTGAAATTCTCGAATATTGACTGATGGGCGGATTATTAGTACCTACCTAGTCGGTTGTCGGTTGGGCGGCTTATCAACACTTTTATTTACGCTTGTGGACTACCAGGACAACAAGGAGTCGCAGGTTCGAATTCTTCTCGTCAGCTAATTTTTAACCGACATCAAAAAAGGAAGAGGTTATTAAATTCTTTCTACAATTTATAGGTACCTACATGCTGAAATTTTAATCGCTTAATTCCCGAAAAGGGGTCATTGTACTCATCATTATGAACAACTTTTAATAAGGGACCAACCACGAAATCGCGAAAAAAAATCAGGTGGTCCCTACATTTTATTGATTTAAGCGAACACAAATGTAGGGACCACCTGATTTTTTTTCGCGATTTCATGGTTGGTCCCTTATTAAAAGTTGTTCATAATTATGAGTACAATAACCCCTTTTCGGGAATTAAGCGATTAAATTTCAGCATGTACAACGTCCAACGTGTAACAGAATTCATGCGTGGTCATATATTTAAAAGCTCATTCAGGGAATGCGAACAAGTTTTACTACGGGGTCAACCTTGAAATTGCGAAGAAGAAATCAGCTGATCCATACATTTTGTAAAACGACAAATATTGAAAATTTATAACGTCATTTAATACTACATACGTTGAATCATTTTACACCAAAAAAAAAACATTGAACCAGATTTTTTTTGGGGTTCACGTTGGGATATACCTACATATACACGAAAAATAAGTCAAATATGTATCGATCTACACAAAATTATCTCCGGAACTAAGAGAGATATCGACACCCGAGTTAGAGAAAAAAATTTTTTTTTAGTTTAGGGCCGTTAAAAACGCATAAATGCTTTATGTCGAGTACCATTTGACACAGGAAGCTCAGAATTAATTTAGAAAACCAATTTTAAGAATAACAATTAAGAAACATTTAACGAAGTCATACTCATCCTAGGTTCATTAACGAATGTTACAAATAACTTTGATGGAGAAAACTATTTATTTCTCATTTAAAATAAGCGCGATCGTTATAATTATGCAATAGAGCTACCCACTAGGTAATATAGTGATAAGTATCGGTCTGCTGCTTATAATAATTAAACAGGTCGACTACTTACTAATTGGTCTCTCGCCGTATATTGCTGCATCAGGAGGAAAGTCGGGGATTATCGGCCTCGATATTTTTCGACCATACATAGCATACTCCGGCGCAATGACTTCTTCAGGCGGAGTCCTCTTCCACCTCGGCGGCGGCAGCGGCGGCTCTTCTCCAGAGTCATAGTTTTTCGTAGGGACGTAGTAAAAACTAGCACTGACTGGCTCGCCGGCAAACGAATTAAAGTTATCTCCCTGACTCGATTCCGCTGTCTCCGCTTGCATCATCCCGTATGCCTCGTTGTCCCAAGGGTCTAGATACACCCGGTGATTACTCGGAGGCGTCTGGGCTTCTTCTCCTTCGCTGTCGAAGTCTACGGCAGCCCAGTAGGGGCTCCCCGCGTGTCCTGGCATTACTTACAAGTAGTGAACACAAACACTGTCTGTTGTGAGCCGTCACAACGATTCTGGGATATTTTGCGCACTGAAGCACCAGTCTTTTGGACACATAACTATCACCACACGTTCGCGCTTGCCATCCAAATATGGTGTTGTGTAATTTATATGCTTTGCTTCGAATCACTGTTTGTTATGCTCAGCACGGATCGCGTGGACATTCGACAAACGAACGATGCAATCGGCGGGAGAGTTACGGGCACATATGCGCGGGCGCACACCGCGGCACCTGTCTTCAAATGGCAAGGCGTGTGCGAGCTACCGCAACGAGCGCTAGTCGAGAAGATGCAATAGATATTAGAAATGTAAACGAACTGAGGTTCACACGCAAACTTTGAAAGCAGTTTTTTATCGTAGTATAGGTACTTACCAATTTCAAAATGATAAGCTGTTTCAATAGATAGCTACCTAAACGTAAGCCAAAAATTGCGCGATGGTGCTGATTATGGTGGATAGTGAGCAATTAGTTATAGTATGGTGCTATAAAACATATATATAATTAATACAATTTAGAACGTGTGATAACGAGTTCGCAAAGGAATTAGTAAGTAAGTACCTACCTAGTGGGTGATGAGGCCTTAAATAAATTAGTGGGCGGAGAATGAAAGAGCATTGCTAATTTAAACAATGGTTGAACTTGGGAGTTCTTAATAATCTATTCATTCATCTTATTATGTAGATATCTACCTCTTGTTTTATTAAAGAGTTACCTACCAGCGTCGTAAGAAGCTACAACAAGGAGTCCTTGTAAACACACCTCTTTCATTTCATATCATCAACGTTCATGCTTGCTCGCGGTTTAGAGTAGGTAGGTACTCTCGCCTGGACTTTTTTGAAAATGTCCGCGATTTGGTTACGGCATCCGTGGTTACGGTTACGGTACAACATTTCATCATCATTTCAGCCGAAAGACGTCCGTTGCTGGTCATAGGCCTCCCCCAAGTATCGCCACAACGACCGGTCCTTCGCCTTCCGCATCCAGCGAATTCCCGCGACCTTCACCACCAGGTCGTCAGTCGTCGTCGTACCTACAACATTTACACTAAAACGTAGTGATTAGGTATAGGTATTATCTTTGATTTACACCAGTATTATCTGGAAATATCAAAATAAATCTTTCGATGAGTTGCAAGATTTGTATTAAGACATTTTGATTCGAAATTTATTGTGAGACACGTCAATAGACGACTTAGGTGGCGAATTACCCGAAACAAACTTACCCGAAAGGGTGAATAGCCACCTCCGGTATTTTTAATAAACGTTAGCTGTCTTATTAATAAACGTAGACTAAATCAAGATTAACTTTACTCCAAATATTATGTCGGTATTAACAAATTTCAGTATTAATAAACACTGAGTAAGGAGTGAGTAAACTAATCCGACTCTACTCTTGTAGTAAAAGTTACACCTTGGTGCTAGCTAGTTTAAGAACCGATTAAGCGTGTTGTATCTACGGCATGGCGTACTTTTGATAATTCTTTTGTTTCGGAAGTTTGAAGTAGGCCATGGTGTATCGTGGTGTTTGTTTTGTTCGTTGCTTTTTATTTGAAAGAAGTTAAATAAAATGGATAAAGATTATTTTATTGATGATTTCAGACTAATAGAAGAAATCTATCAAAATTACCACGATATCTTCTATCGTGTCGACATGAGTTACATAATGATAATAGCTCATGCCGTGGGGAATAGAAGACCCCGATATCAAAAATACCACGGAATTGAAATTATATTAATAGAATGACTAATGGAAACTACTTACTTTTCCCATCCCAGGGTTAGTAAAAATTATGTTTTTTTTGTTTATGAGTTTTTTTTGTTTTAAATAATAATATGTTTTTTTTTATTTTTTTATAGAAATATTTAAAAATGTAAATAATATGTATATAAATAAATAAAGGAATAATAATAAAAATTACATGATTTTTTTAACTTTTTACTTGTTTTTGAAAGATTTAAATAGATTTTTTTATTTACATCCACATAACTGATCATATTCCAAATATTGTCTAATAAATCCCAGTGGCTCCGAAGAAAAAACGGATTAAACGGAATAAGTAAAAACAACATTTTATTACTCCAAAACTTATTTTATATGGTTTTCATAAATGTAAAACTTGAAGAAGACGTTACTCCTTATTTTATTTAAAACTTTTAGCTATTCTTTTTATTATTCTCTTTATTATAAGTAAACATTTTTACGAAAAGTTTTACTACTAGGTATATGCGTATACAACTTTGTCAGCATAAAAAAAAACCATAAGTAAATCTTAGTATGACAGTAATAATTAAGTACCGAAATGTAGGAAATAGTTCAATCAAATTTCTAAGACTTTTTACTGGTCTATAACCAGAAAAATAAATCCAACATCTAATTCAAGCATCTTATATCTCGATTTTCTCAACGACTATTTATACCTAGTTTGCTACTGCTATTTATTCAATATTCAGTAAAAAAATAAAAACTGTAGGTATAATTTTAATAAGAATTTTTCTTTTCTAGTCCCTTAGCATTATGATTTAAATAAATCAATGAAATTTTATGGAAAAAATCAAGTTTGAATTAAATCACTGATTTTATTAAAAAAAAACATTGATTTAAATCAATCAACCCTTTTCCTCTTCATCTTAATTAACAGAGCGACTGCGTTTTTGGTTCATTATATTAACTTGATTGTTGTAATAATCTGCAAACTATTTTAAGCGCCTCGAATCACCAACAACAACAGACAACAGCGAATTGTCAAACTCAAAATATTGACTGTTACTGTCACTAGTGTCATTACTTTCAATGTCAACTTACGTGGGTTCATTCAATGTTCATTCTTTTTACTTTTAAATTCAACAGGGTTGCCATAGTTTACGCGTTAATCCAGGCGTAAGGAATGTATTGTTAGTCCGAGGATACTCCATGTTTATTAATAGCATTGTAGAAACGAAGTTAATACTTGGTTACTCCGATATTAACTACTCCAAGTGTAACTTCGAAGTAAGCTAGGACTACGCCATTTTTATTAATAAGACAGTTAGGGTCTGTTCAACTGAACCGTAATATATGGTGGGGTGAAGTGACGCCTTTTTCTTTTTGTAAAAATTGAAGCGGTCAAATCACCCGAATTCAACATAACACATTAAGTACAGTCGGAAAAAAACTCAACCAGGTAAAAGAAATAGGAAAATGCTATAATTTTACAATATGTCATTTAGTCATAAATAAATGTGAATTAGTGTGACAGACGCTGTTGCCTACATTTTTGTTCACATAAATTGACAAAATGTAGGGAACACCAGTTTTTTTTTCGGGATTTCAGGTTTAGTCCCGTAGTAAAAGTTGACGTTGTCTGACGGCTGCTTGTCCTTCTGGACACGTCTGGAGGGAACGGCAGTTGTTTGGCCGGTGCATCCTGATTACGGGCAATAGAATCCTTTCGAGGGATTAACCTTCGGGGATCTTATTGTCTGTGGCGAATATTCTGGTGCGGGAGGGGCCCGTTCTGGGCCAGTGGGGAGTGTCCCTCTGATGCCAACAGAGGGCACAGTGGAGGAGTAGGGCGGGCCCGGTGTGCACTCACCCTGCCACTGGGCAGGCAGCGGGGCGACTGTCCTTTCCAACTCCGTCAATCTCGTAACTCCAGGAGTGCCTGTTTAGTAGTGTTCTCGCACCTCTTGGGACCGAGGGTCTTGGCTTTACCGCCTGGACCGCGAGAAAGAAAACCTCTATAATAATTACAGGAGGATGGGGCCTGTGAGCAGCAGACTCGGGGTAGTCTGCTGCCCGACCGGCAGCTGGCGTGGCTGACGTAGCTGGCACAGCTGGCGTAGCTGGCACAGCTGGCGTAGCTGGCACAGCTGGCGTAGCTGACACAGTTGGCGTAGCTGGCGCAGCTGGCGTAGCAGATACAGCTGGCGTAGCTGGCACAGCTGGCGTAGTTGGCGTAGCTGGTAAAGACCCGTGAAGTGAGGTGGCGTGCAGTGTTCCGTGTGCGCCGCCTGCGAGGGTGCGGCCAACGTTCGGCCGCACGGGGAGAAGGGACTCGCCTGCTTGTGGTCGGCCCGGACCTGTCGGGGGTGGTTGTGTGAATACTCGCGGGTTCCCACGCCCCCGGCTAAGGTAGTTGAAGGAACACCGTGGTGGATTTAGTCGGCAAGAGTCCGACACTAGCTCCGCCTACCCCGGGCGGAGTGCGTCCATTACGTACAATTGTACAACATATTATAATGTTATGATGTTTGTGTTAAGATAATTTTTCATTGGTATACAACGTGTTATTGAAATAACAGAAAACCTCTTAAGGGGTCATTGTACTCATCAGTATGAACAACTTTTAATGTGGGACCAACCCTGAAATCGCAAAAAAAACATAAGCTGTTCCCTACATTTGTGTTCACAAAATGTAAGGAACAGATTTATTTTTCACGATTTCAGTGTTGGTCCGATGGTAAAAGTTGTTCATACTGATGTGTACAATGACCCTTTAAAAGGTTTTCAGTTATTTCAATAACACGTTTTTTTTTTCTTGTACTTTCATTGAAATGAAAAATGAATCTAGTTTTAATTCGATTTTTAGGGTTCCGAAGTCCTACAAGGAACCCTTATAGTTTCGTCATGTCCGTCCGTCTGTCCGTCTGTCCGTCTGTCCGTCTGTCCGTCTGTCCGTCTGTCCGTCTGTCCGTCTGTCCGTCTGTCCGTCTGTCCGTCTGTCCGTCTGTCCTAATCCTTTACAGCTTAATAACTTCTACAGTTATAAACATAAGTAAATGAAATTTTGTTAAAAAATAGTCTGCATATAGATCTCAATTTAAAAAAAATAAAAAAATAGTTTTTACGTTCTTTAGGGGTGGCGCCCATACATGTGAAATGGGGAAAAAATAATTTTTTTCGCTGCACCCCATCGTATGGGGTATCATTGAATAGGTCTACTAAAATGAAGGTAATGTTTCATACACCACTTTTTTATCAGGTGTACCATCTGCGAAATATAGCCCGCCAAAGTGGCTTGCAATGTGTCCCCCCCCCTGCCATTTCTAAACTATGCAACGTAGACATTTATAATCTTCCACATTGATAGACCTTTGTGAAAACTCTCTTTTAAAATTATTTCGAGTATAATGTGATTATAATTTTTTGAGTTATAGACCGAAAACCGAAAAATACTTAAAACGTCCTAGTTCAAAGGTCATTGACTTTGGAGAAAAATTATCATGGCAAATAATGCTCCTTTAGCTACTTTCTATTTGAAAAAATCACAAAAAGTAACTTTGACATCAATCAGACTTCTTAAATTTGGCTTCTTGAATTTATCGCTAGATGGCGCTACTAACAACACGCTCTGAGTCGCGAATGCTGCCGATTATTGCAAAAACTAAAATAGCTATGATTAATATTCGATTTGATTCGTTTGTACACCTACTTAAGGAACCCTATAATACTGAGCATGGCCCGACATGCTCTTGGCCGGTTTTTACTAGTGATTGTGATACTTTTAATATGACATTTCCATGTTCTATTGTTGGCATGTTGATTTTGTATATTACGTTTTTATAATCATGATTATTATGAAGTATATGAGGTGGCTATTCACCCTTTTACAGATCAAAACTTTGCTCAAATACCGAAACAGGTGACCGTATAAAATAAAGCTAAACTCAGCTGAACTGTGATCAATAAATCTGACGACCTCTGTGGTCTAGTGGTTCGAGTGTCGGACTTCTGATCACGAGGTCGTGGGTTCGATTCCCACAGGACACAAATATTTGTGTGATGAACATAAGTGTTTGTGTTGGTCTGGGTGTTTCTTATGTATTATAAGTATGTATTTACAAAAAAAAGTATATAAGTATTATATCCATTGTCTAGTACCCATATCACAAGCTCTGCTTAGTTTGGGACTAGATGGTGCTGTGTAAAAATGTCCCGAAGATATTTATTTATTTATTTATCTCTGCTTGAGGAACGTTCTAAAATCAGAGCTCAACTCAAAACTAGTTTTAAACAGAGATCAATGCTTGAGTATCGTCCTATAATACGGGCCTAAGTATTTTATTAAACAAATTAAATTATCTATACCTACATATAAAAGGCTTTGTCCTGAATGACTGACCGACGGATCAACGCACAGCCTAAACCGCTGATCGTAGAGACCTGAAACTTGGAGGGTGTGTTCTTTGTATGACGTAGGCATCCGATAAGAAAGGATTTTTGGAAATTCTATCCCTAAGGGGGTGAAAAAGGGGGGCAAAGTTTGTATGGGACAACGTGATTCCTTCGTCCAATCTACTTCAAATTTTGCATAAACCTTTTTTAACAGACTTGATGGAAGACGTTCTTCGTATTTTATTGAAATTCATCCCCTAACGGGGTTAAAAAGTTATTTTGGCGGTGATTTGTTTCGAAGTTGATATCAATAACGTATAACGTAGTGGTTATATTCTCTTTGAGCAAAAAGAATATAACCACTACGTTTATCAATACTTCTTAGTGCTTTTGATTTAAATTATACTTTATTTTGACACATGTTTGAAAACTCAATCCGATTTTATTCAAAAAAGGTTGAACTCACTAAAAAACATAAGGCGGGCTCCACACGTTGGCCCCAACGTTGGGACGAGCGTTGGCCCGTAATTATGCCTAGCATCCACACGTTGGAGATAATTTTAGTTCAGTTCCGTCAAAGCCAATGTAAAGTCGTCTGAAATAGATGTTGCGCTGGGCACTTTAATATTATTGAGTGCTTGTGAGTGCAGAGCTGAACTATTAGTAAAAATAACACAATAGTTAAACAATCGACGTCGTTTTTGAAAAATGTTTTGACTAACAAAGGAATATGATTGTTATTTGTTGATAAACGTAAAGATTTTTTATAGAAATTCTATAACTATTGCGTTGATGACAGTTTCAAGACGCGGTGACCGTAGGAACAAGCTCATTCGATTCACCTTACTGCATGAGTGCTGCGTCAAGACTGAGCAAACTGCCAACGCGTGTGCACATCGCCAACGTTGGCGCATAATTCCTTTGATAAAACCGACACGCGACGGCGGCGGGCTCCACACGTTGGCCCCAACGTTGGGGCGAGCGTTGGCCCGTAATTATGCCTAGCATCCACACGTTGGAGTTAATGTTACTTTAGTTCCGTCAGAGCCAATGTAATGACGTCTGAAATAGATGTTGCACTGCGCACTTTGAGTGCATAAGAGCTGAACTGTCATTTAAAATAATACAATAGGTATACAGTGGACGTCGTCTTTGAATTTGTTTTTGACAAACAAGAGAATATCATTATTATTTGTTAATAAACATAAATATTTTTATGTAAAAATTCTATAACTATCGCGTCCATCAAATAACCGCAGTCTCTCAAGACGAAAGTCTTTGACCAGTGTGTGTTGCCAGTAATTACTTACGGCACTGAAACGTGGTCGCTCGCAATGGGCCCGATAAGAAGGCTCAAAGTCACTCAAAGGTCAATGGATAAGGCTATGCTCGGATTGTCCCTGCGTGATCGCATCAGAAATGAGGAGATTCGCAGGAGAACGAAAGTGACCGACATAGCCCGAAGAATTGCCAAGCTTAAGTGGCAGTGGGCGGGACACATTGCTCGCAGAAATGATGGCCGATGGGGCAGTAAAGTTCTGGAGTGGCGACAGCGTACTGGAATGCGCAGCGTGGGTAGGCCCCCCACAAGGTGGACCGACGACCTGGTGAAGGTCGCGGGAATCCGCTGGATGCGGAAGGCGCGGGACCGGTCGTTGTGGTGACACTTGGGGGAGGCCTATGTCCAGCAGTGGACGTCTTTCGGCTGAAATGATGATGATGATGATGATCGCGTCCATCCACACTGACGACATTTTCAAGACGCGGTGACCGTAGGAACAAGCTCATTCGATGCACCTGCACTGCATGAGTGCTGCGGCATGACTAAGCAAACCGCCAACGTGTCGGCGCATCGCCAACGTTCGCGCATAATTCCTTTGATAAAACCGACACGCGACAGCTAACTACCAATACTCGCCCCAACGTTCGGGCCAACTCCGTTTTCCCGATCCACACGTTGGGGAATAGTGTTGGAGCCAACGTTCGGGCCAATGTGTGGAGCCGGTGTAACTGCCAATGCTCGCCCCAAAGTTTGGGCCAACTATATTTTCCCGATCCACACGTTGGCGCCAGCGTTTGGGCCAAAGTGTGGAGCCGGGGTAAGTAAATACTCTAAAACAAACTCTAAAAGAACGTCTCTAAAAATATCTGTGTTTGATTTGTCGTGTATAATAATAATACTTATAGTTTTCTTTTAGTTTGTCTTAGAAGTTTAATTTAGTGTATATTGTTTTTCACAATTTTATTCCTAGAGATTCCCCTAACACCATCAAATTACCCCTTCGAATTCAAGAGAGTGCAGTTTCCCATCAAAGTCTGCTTCACAATAACTATAAACAAAGCTCAAGGTCAGACTCTTAAGGTAGCGCGAATCATGGTATAATAACATCTTTTTATACCATGGCGCGAATAGACTTGAGGGAAAGCTGCTTCTCTCACGGCCAGTTGTATGTGGCATGCTCCAGAGTAGGGCATGCATTTCGAAATTTCGAAACTTCATAGTTTCGAAATTTCGGACCATATTTGTCTGTTTTTCAATTTCGAAATTGACAACCCTAGTTTCGAAATTTCGAAACTTATGTGCTTAGAGACAGACGACTTTGTAATGTTAAATCGTCAACAGAACTCCACATTTGCTCTATATTAGTCTATATTAAAGCTTTTAAGCGGTAGTCTACATTTGAAACCGACTTAGAATCTTTGCCAGCCTAAGGCCCGTATTCCAGAAGGTTACTCAAGCGTTGATCTCTGTTTAAAAGTAGTTTTAAGTTGAGCTTTGATTTTAGAACGTCCCTCAAGCAGAGATTTGTTGATCACAGTTCAGCTGAGTTTAGTTTCGTTTTATATTGTCACCTATTTCGGTATTTGGGCAGATATTTGATCTGTAATCACTCAAGCGTGGTCCAAACTACGCTTGAGTAGAGATTTCTATTATATTTCAGGTCAAATTCGTGGGTTTTGTTGTTGAATTAAAGTTTATAATTACCGTTCTGGAATAAGACCGATACTCAAGTAACGATTCTATCCTTAAGTAGTGATCAGGTGATTGGAGTTTAAACTGTACTTGAGGAAGCTTCTGTAATACGGGCCTAAGAGTACCAGCAGTTGAATTTATGATAATCTACAATCTAGTACCTATTCCGAAGAACTGATTTTTCATTTTGAAATTCGTTTAATTCGATTCGTTCGATTTTTATTTCGATATGATTATAAAACTCTTTTATATTTTTCTGTGACTTTGAGGATTTCCACAAGTGAAACTGATCCATCTGACACATCTGATCAAACTTAAATCCGCGGATGGGAAAATTGTCTCTTCTAATCCTTTTCTAGCAACAATGACCAGACTCATTTAACAAGACACTATGATGGAGGCAGGAACAGGAGTGCGTTTGTTCTGTTTTTGAAGAAAGGTGATAAATCCTTGATGAGGGCTACAGGCCATCCTTCTCAATCCTGAGTCATGTATACAAGCTGACTGAACGCGCCAGAAGACTCAACAATTTCTAGCCACGAGCCTAAAGCAAACCGGGATTCGAAGACGCTACAGCATCGTATCGGCATGACTCTGGACAAGACCAAGGTCATGTTCAATATGCATGTCGTGCCGAGGTTCGTTGAAGGTACTTCGTTCGAAGTTGGCGCAGGAGTATATCTACCTGGGGCAGGTTATTTGACTTAGTAGATATAGCTTCAAATAAGTGTAAGGATCCAGTTTGGCTGGGCAGCATTTCGCAAACTTCACTGAGTCTTCTTGTCGCCTATATACCATAGTTTGCAGACGGAACAGTTGAGCTAATCCATTATTTGAAACTCGCCCAGCTATACTTCTTTCAAGGATAAAATAGGATCACACACACCAAAGTGACCGACATAGCTTGTACAATCGACAAGCTGAAGTGGCAGTGGATAAGTGCTTGAGTGGAAATCTTCAAAAGTAGCGTAGGATGTTCCCAGCTAGGTGAACCTGAGAAAAGAATCTGGGGTGGACTAAATGCGGAAGGTGGAGGACCGAGTGGCGTTGCGAATCTTAGAAGAGACCTACCTACCTACATATGTCCAGCAGTAGACTGAGACAGGTTGAGCTGAATAGCATCGTAGACTATATCCATTCTTTTCGGCAGATTGGAAAGACTGAAGAGAGCAATTAGCTGCTGCGTATTTGCGGACTACGAGAAGGCCTTCGGGGGGTTTGGATACTCTTTATTTATTTATACTCTTAACCGATTGAGATGTTATATCCCCGAAATTGATCACTGATGTTTTAGACGATGTCTTCAAGACACTAGATTAGACGGGGAAGGGTATTGACGGAAAAGACGAGGAGAAAATCTCACATCTCCGCTTTGCCGATGACATCGTTGTAATGACAGTCTCTGAAACAGTTGAACGAGATGCTACATGCCTAAATGATGTCCCTTAGCGTATCAGTTTCGATATAAATCTGGACAAGACCCTGGCAGGCAAGATCATGTTCCATATGCATCCGCATATCACGCATTGTGCTAAGGCCGGTCCTTGTCAAAGAAACGACGCTAGAAGTACCAGGCCCCTCAGAAAGTATTGCGAAAAAAAGTTTTTATATATGGGAGACTGGCCAGTTATAATGTTTTTCGAAAATATGATTATTTATAAGTAAAAATAAGTAAGTTCCAATTTCAAAATTTCCCTCCACATTTTTTGCGAGTTAATTCAAAGTATTGTGTCTCACTGAAATATGTATCTGCGCCGGGAACATTTTAGAGCTATGATTTTATACGATTTCAAGTGTCGCCTGAAACCGGATGAATCGTACGATAGACTTCAAATGGCATTCATGGATGAAGGCCCTTCCAAGGCAACCGTGTATCGTTGGTATAACGAATTCAAGCGCGGTCGACCAACTTTGGGGGATGACGAAAGAAGCGGTCGCCCTTTGACGGCTGTTACCGAAGAAAACGTGCTAGCAGTGAAAAATTTAATCCAAGACAATAGGCGAATTACATATCAGGAGATTCAACACATATTGAAGATTGGATCGGGAAGCGTTCACGAGATTCTACACAGCCATCTTCGCGTGAGGAGGATAGTATCACGCTGGGTGCCGCACAACCTCACCGATGCTCAGAAGCAGGCCCAGGTGGAATGGTGCCGTGATATGCTTAACAAATTTGAAGCAGGCTCGTCTCGGCGTGTTTACGACATCGTTACAGGTGATGAGTCCTGGATTTATCAATACGACCCAGAAACCAAGCGCCAGTCGACTGTTTGGGTGTTTCAAAATGAGCCAACGCCTACCAAAGTGAAGCGATCTAGAAGCGGGGGTAAGATTTTGATCGCTAGCTTTTTTAATTTGACTGGCCACTTGGTATCAATTCCCTTACGGGATCAAAGAAGCATTAATGCCGAATGGTATACTACCAAATGTTTGCCAGAAGTTTTCTCTGTTATAAGCAACAAGCGACCAAACACAGGGCTCCGCGGGCTACTGCTCCACCACGACAATGCACCTGCGCACACCGCACTCAAAACGAGGGACTTCCTGGACAGCACGCCAGTCAAACTCCTGGGTCACCCTCCTTACAGCCCTGATCTAGCACCGTGTGACTTCTTTTTATTCCCAAAAATAAAAAATCAGCTCAAAGGGATACAATTTTCGTCGCCGGAAGATGCGCTGGCTGCGTTCGAGCAGGCTGTAAACGAGGTGTCTGCGGCGGACTGGAAAAAGTGTTTTGAAAACTGGTTTAGGCGCATGAATCTTTGTATAGAGGCTGGTGGAAAGTACTTTGAAAAGATTTGATAAAAATATATGTACGTATAGAACAATTTTTTTTAGTTTCGCAAAACTTTCTGAGTGTCCCACGTATGTAGGAATGTGTCTACATAGGAAGTATGTCTAGTTGTTACTATAACTTAAAGAAAGAACCAACAATGCCGAGACGTGGACACTGAGAGTTTGGATAGTCCACAAATTTATAGTCGCTCAGCAAATTACGGCGCAAGTTATGCTTGGAGTTTCTTTAAAGGATGAAATTATCCGGAGAAGTACCAGAGTGTCCAACATAGCTTGTAGAATTAGCAAGCTAAAGTGGCAGTGGGCAGGCCATGTCTGCCAAAGAACCGATCACCGTTGGAGTAGACGAATCCTTGAGTTAAGACCGCATAAAACGAAGCGGATGGCGACCCCCAGCCAGGTGAACCGACGATCTAAAGAAGTTAGCTGGAATGGACTGGATGCGGGATGTAAAGGATTGTGTGTTGTAGCGCAACTTGGGAGCACCCTATATCCAGTAGTGGACTTCGATATGCTTAGTATTAGGTGTTTTAAATATTTCCTTCAATTTCGAAATTTCGAAACTGATGAGACCAATTTCATAAGCGAATTTCGAAATTGAAAATGTATGAAAATGCATGCCCTACTCCAGAGTAAGCGCACAGAGTAGCCTGGTATTCTAGCTCCCGAAGGAAATACAAAAAATATTGTTTTAAAGAAATACTGCAGTAGGAGTGTAGTATTTCAATTTCGTTGTAAAAAGATAATACCCTCATGTAACTTTCACCAAATCAAAGGCCAAGCTTCGTGCTCACAAAATATAACAAAATTTTATTTTATTTTCATGTTTATTTGATTTCATGTAGATTGTTATATTTTATAAGTATTTGAACATTGCACAATTGCAAAATTAATAACTTAAAAATCCAACAAAAAATCCTATTAGAACCATTTTTGACTTCTACGCGGACGAAGTCGCGGGCAAAAGCTAGTAAATGTATAAAAGTGTTAGGTTAGGTTAGTAGGTATTGTTATAAAAAGTCAAAATATGTGACATAGCCGTATGCCTTGACTTGAAGCTTGATTTTTTTTATGTCCTAGTGACAGCCGAACTTAGTATTTGATATAATTGCGTTCTTTATTACTACTTTAAAATGATTTTAATCAGCACACACCTCTGGTAAGAAACGCGAGTATCGATAACGATACATTTTAGTTTTGATTACTTACTTCCCTAGCTATGGCCACCATTACAGTGGCCCGGATATTGTAAATATGCCACGCATATTTCGTAGGTATTTCAAGTCTATAGATATAAGTCAATGATTTCTGGCAAAATAGGGAATTGCTACATTTGCAACATTACGGTTGGGATTTTTCTCTCTTCTTATTTTAGAAAACAATCTTGGCATGTCATATATACTTGAAATCATAGATTATAAAGTGCTTGAAATGTACTTTGTGGGTGTGGGCATGTCTTTTTATTCAAATAACAACTGATAAAATATAATTACTAGTTCTGAACATGTAATTAGGTTAAAAATGTTATTTAGTGTGTGAAATTGTTAACATAATATATATTAATAAATATGCGCTTAAAATTTAATAATCAAGATTTTTATTTCCAGTTTTTAATTTCACTCCAAAACGCTAAGTCACGTGATATTATCTTAGACGAATAATTTCATTCGTCCAAGGATATATCTGAGATAAAAAACGTAGTCCAGTTTATGAAAAAAATTACTTATGTTGCTTATGTAGTTAGAAGGGGATGTCGAGAGTGATTTATATATTGCATTCCATTCTTCTTCTTCTGTCGTGTCAACATGAGCTCCGTAATGATAACAGCTCATGCCGTGAGAAAAAGATTAGCCAGTCAGCAGGCTGGTAGCGGGGCTGACTGCCCAGGGTGTGCCGGACGATCAATTAAATATCGTCACTCATGGAGGCTCTTTTAATGCATTCCATTACACCTTAATTATTAGAGATGGGTAGGTCCGGGGATAATTCGGAGTTGGATCTGGATACAATGTACATCCAGGTTCCGTGTCCGTTGGACCCATATGGGTCCAGCTATTTTAACCATGATCATCGGATCTCGCAGTGCGGAAGTACAATGCAAAGGTATAATAACGCTGTGATTCAGTAACTTGAACTGGGGCCTTACTCCCGACTGGATCGAGATCTGTATTAATCTAATTAGAATTCGAGCTAGTGTCAATTTGTACTGCATTTCTCTAGGAATTGACATTAGCTTGATTTGGTTCAGAGCTAAAACCAGTCGGGAGCATGGCCCCTGTATTAAGATTAGGTGGTCTTAATTTCGATAAGGTAGGTAAATATTGTACAAAAGTAGATTATGAGATGAGGGAATCACTTCGCTGAAATGTTATTTAAATACATTAAGGAAGGTATTATTCAAATAATTTAACTATGCTATGAGTTAATGATTATACCGTTAAAATGAATCAACCCACTCCGATCGCGTATTCCCATTCCCCGTGTGTATCACTCCGACCCGACTCCCGGTCCGCAATTCTCGATTCAGTTGCCGCTTGCCGCTCTGGCGTAGATATTGTCGGAGTGGTCGGACCGATATCCGAGATGCGGTCGGATGTACCAAACAAATAACGAATAACAATAACGCGTGTGATGTGGGTCCGGGATTCGTATCCATCCGGACCTACCCATTTCTATTAATTATATTTCACTAAATTTTTATACTTTCTTTGAGACGGGGTTGCGCGGTGGGAGCGCGGAAAACGGAACGTAGTTTTTTCTGGCATGAGACATGACCGAAACGTTTTGTAGTTTGTGTTTGAATCACGCACATACACAACAAAAGCTTGTAAATTACGTTCATATTCTATAGAAATGCTCATAAGTTTAATTGTTAGTAAGTTAATCAATGGATGCCGAAGGCAGAGGACCGAGCGTTGTGGCGCAACTTGGGAGAGGCCTATGTCCAGCAGTGGACTGCGAATGGCTGAGTTGATTGATTGATTGAAGTTAATCAATCATCATAATAATTTAATTAATTTTAATTTTTTTTAAATTTAGTTAATTTCAGCCTAAAGGCGTCCACTGCCGGACATAGGCCTCCCCCAATTGGGGAGGATATGCCATAATCGCCACGCTTGGCAGCCGGGTTGGCGAACGCAGTTGGTTGATTAAATACTCAGAGAACATAAAGTACATAACCTGGCTCAATAAAATAAAAAATAAACCAGCTGACATGAATATATATATTTTTTTTTATTTTTTTTTATTCTTTATGCACAACAGGGTACAAAGGCGGTCTTAACGCCATAGGCGTTCTCTACCAGACAACCTTAGGGTAATGCAGAGACAAAGAATAAGGTAGATGCACCACTAAAGTAGTAAAATATGTTTTGTACTACGGACTTATAATTAGGTACATATAATAAAAATAGATAAATACCTAAGTAAATTATACATATAATAAAATATACATATTATATATAACTATAAATATATAACATCAAGATAATTCAAAGTTGAGCTGAATCTGCTAAATTGTTTTCACGGAAATATTTCCTTAACTTAATTTTAAAGGCGAGCCGACTGTTAGCCATCCTGATTTCATGTGGAAGCGCATTCCATAATAGGATAGATTGCACGAAGAATGTAGAGTGAACGAAGTCAGAGCGGTGAGAAGGACATTGGAGAAGACGATTATTAGTGGAGCGGAGATATTTAGTATGACTTGTACATAGATACTGAAAATGAGAAGTTAAGTAAGAAGGAGAATTGGGAGAGAAAAGTAAAGAGAATAGAGTAGTTAATGCCCTCATATGCCTACGTTGGCGGATAGGCAACCATTTTAGAAGCAAACGATACTCAGACACATGGTCATATTTACGAAGATTAAAAACGAATCGAATGCAGTTGTTAAGAAGGCGGTCAAGTTTGTTGAGAAGAACTGCATTCAGGTCAAAGTAGCATACATCACCATAGTCAACAATTGGGAAAATCAAGGCTTGTACAAGCTTTGTTTTAGTATTTGATGGGAGGAAGTTTTTCAGGCGATAGAGCGACCGTAATGTTCCCGTAACTCTCTGGCTGACACTCGCCACTTAGTTTTGCCAGCTTAAGGTGGTGTCAATATGCAAACCAAGGTCTTTGACACTAGGGCTGAGTGGGATGACCATGAATATATCATTATTATACCTACTCGTTCAAATACTGGTACTTTTTAGGGTTCCGAAGTCCTACAAGGAACCCTTATAGTTTCGTCATGTCCGTCCGTCTGTCCGTCTGTCCGTCTGTCCGTCTGTCCGTCTGTCCGTCTGTCCGTCTGTCCTAATCCTTTACAGCTTAATAACTTCTACAGTTATAAACATAAGTAAATGAAATTTTGTTAAAAAATAGTCTACATATAGATCTCAATTTTAAAAGAATAAAAGATTCGTTTTTGCGTATTTTAGGGGTGGCGTCCATACATGTGAAATGGAGAAAAAAAAATTTTTTTCGCTGCACCCCCTCGTGTGGGATATCATTGAATAGGTCTACTAAAATGAAGGTAATGTTTGATACACCACTTTTTTATCAGGTGTACCATCTGCGAAATATAGCCCGCCAAAGTGGCTTGCAATGTGTCCCCCCCCCTGCCATTTCTAAACTATGCAATGTAGAAACTTATAATCTTCCACATTGATAGACCTTTGTAAAAACTCTCTTTTAAAATTATTTTGAGTATAATGTGATTATAATTTTTTGAGTTATAGAGAGAAAACTGAAAAATACTTAAAACGTCCTAGTTCAAAGGTCATTGACCTTAGAGAAAAATTATCATAGCAAATAATGCTCCTTTAGCTACTTTCTATTTGAAAAAATCACAAAAAGTAACTTTGAAATGACAAACGTCTTAAATTTGGCTTCTTGAATTTATCGCTAGATGGCGCTACTAACAACACGCTCTGAGTCGCGAATGCTGCCGATTATTGCAAAAACTAAAATAGCCATGATTAATATTCGATTTGATTCGTTTGTAATTACACCTACCTTAAGGAACCCTATAATACTGAGCATGGCCCGATATGCTCTTGGCCGGTTTTATTTTTACGATCATGGCAACATTTAGTTCGCCCTACGTAGTACAATGTTCTGACGTCACCCTTAAGGCGGCACCCAAGTCTCAAGACCACCTCAAGACGTATTGTATCACGTGATCAACAGATTAAAAAACCAGTCAAGTGCGAGTTGAACTCACGCAGTAAGGGTTCCGTACCACCCATCGATACATGTATGGGGACCCCCTTTGATTTTAGGCTTTTTTAAGTTTTTAGTACCTACTTGTTGTGATAGACACCATAGTAACACATATTCTGTGAAAAGAATTTTAACTGGTTATCTATTACCGTTACAAAGATCAGCCCTGTCACAGACAGACGGACGGACGGCCAGCTTAGCGAGAGTAATAGGGTAGGTTTGGGTACGGAACCCTAAAAAACTAAATTTCAATCAGGAAAATAATATATTTATAAAATACATGTAAATTAACAAAACAAAACCTAATAAACGTAATTGTCATCCTAAAATCTACGTTGTGTGCAATTTTCATATTTTTTGGCAATACCAGTCAAACATTCACAACATCAACACTCTATTAGAGACGACGTCTGTGGTCTAGTGGTTCGAGTGTCGGACTGCTGATCACGAGGTCGTGGGTACGATTCCCACAGGACACAAATATTTGTGTGATAAACATAAGTGTTTGTGTTTGTCTGGGTGTTTCATATGTATTATAAGTATGTATTTACAAAAAAAAAACAGTATATGAGTATTATATCCATTGTCTAGTAACCATAGTACAAGGTCTGCTTATTTTGGGACTAGATGGTGCTGTGTAAGATGTCCCAAAAATATTTATATTTATTATTATATAGGTACATAGGTAGGTGGTAGCAAGCTACTAATATAGTAATCTGTGGGTGGTAGGTGGTATGTCACTGGACTCACTGGTCAAATTTCTTTGTCCAATGCTACGATGAAAGAACCTACTGTATTATTCATAGTAGGTCCAATGTGACTTTGATCTAAGAAATTGAATGATTTTCATCAAAAGATTGGACAAAGAAATTTGAGTGACCCAAGAGTGGCCTAAGCCTTATGTTGGACGGACTATACATAGGCAAAGAGAATATAACCACTATGAATATAGGTATACAGTTGGCTTGGCAACACTGCTTCGCGGTATCTATATGTAGTCTGTGGCTTCGCGCCAGAAATGCTTAAAATGTCAGAATGTGCTAGTCTCTTCAAAACTGTTTGTGAATTTTCTGTTAACTTGAAGAGTGGATTTTGGTATATTTTAACGTAAAAATAAAGTTGACCGAGTACGTAGTTAATTTGTTTTTGATATGTGATATATTTGGTTAAGTATACCCTGCATACTTCGGCAGATTGTCTGCTTGATCATTGGCATAGTTTTGTTTCGTACGGCCTAGCCTACGGTTACGGCCACGGCTTTTATCTTTTTGTCATAAGTAGAAATCTGTATAGAACATTATGTACTATATTTTGCACGACTTACCAAGGTTTAATGTAGGTTATGGTGTTTTAGCTAGTCTTTTACTTAGAGGGTAAAACAATCGATGTACTTTACAACTTGTAGTGTAGTTTATATATAGCAACTTTGATGCCGAAGGGCTCGTTTGTGTTAACGAATTAACTCTCCTTTTTTAGCATGTAATTTGCTATAAGATCCAACCCCTAAGGCAACACTGACCCAAATGTCTTATCAACCTGATATTCATAATTGGAACCCTGTTCTAGACAAAATGCCGGAAGAAACAATGTGCACAGGTGTGCGCGCTTCATTGGTTAATTTGGAAGATCGTTACATAAAGAACTACTTGTCAAGAGTACAAGATTATAGTATAATATATAAGGCATTGGAGAAAAATGATGACAACTTAAGTTTAGAAGAAATCCAGAAGTTACTGGTGATATGTATTCACGACTTGAAAGAGGATATGCAGTATGCTGCAAACATCATGTACATTATTCCTGCAATTTTATCCCGAGTCCAGGTAACGAAGTTCTATCTTGCTACAATCCCTTTGAAAGTATACTAATGTAGCTAAATATGTATGTTTGTCATTCTAATGCTTGTCTACAACTTTCTAGATGGGTAGATATGACCCACCCCCAGACCTGCTACCATCAGCTTTAGAAGTGATAAGTTTAATTAAAAAGTTATCTCTCCTAAGAAAGTTGGAATCATTAAAGGAAATATGCTTTGACACATTGCTATCATATCCTGATGACACACTCGTAGCTGCAGTAGGGGGTAATGAGGAAGTGATGGAGATATTCAGTCTTTACAGCCAAGTGACAATACCAGCTGAAATAAGATTCAAGGTATGTTGTTATTATAATACATACATCAACATTATCAAAATCAGCATCATTACAGCCGAAAGACATCTACTGCTGGTCATAGGCCTCCCCCAAGCATTGCCACAACAACTGGTCATGCACTTTCTGCATCCAGTGTATTCCTGCCACCTTCACCAGGTAGTCGGTCCACCTTGTGGGGGCCTTACCTACATGGTGGACAGACATACATTCTACATAATTATAAATCTTAAAATCTATGTTTAGACACAGATTCTTACAAGTTATAATGAGAATTATTAGTATGTATGTAGTTACAACCCTGGATGTAGTTATAGACTGTTTCTAGTTCTAGCAGAAACAAGAACTTAAATTTTTGATTGCACCATAGAGATATTTAACTTCCCAACAGTATGCGCAAAATAAATTGGCCAGATTGAAGTTGGTGACTGCCACAGAAATAGATAGATAGCAGGAAAAAAAAGGGTTGATTGATTTGAATCAAGTGATTTTTTTATAAATTCAGTGATTTAAAGCAAACTCGATCTTTTTCCATATTTAATTGATTTATTTTGATAAAAATCACGATGTTTTTTTTTATGTCAGACTGTTTTGATTTAGAAAAAAAAAAACCGGCCAAGTGCGAGTCGGACTCGCGCAGTAAGGGTTCCGTACCTCTCAACGACCTGATACCCCATAAAAACTGATTTAATTTACGAGAGTTTATCATAAGACATCAACGCACAGTGTGAAATATGAATTTTTGCATGTCTTTCTTATGCAGATACCACCACATATGTCTATGTTTGTCTTATTTTTAGTATTTGTTGCTAAACTACATAATATGCACTATAATCTGACCACATTTGACCCTGGTATATATTACGGTTTTGATGATAGAGCAAAAACAAAAATGTTGAAAAAAATGCATGTTTTTTGAGGTTTCTTGTATGGGGACTCCCTTTGGTTTTAGACTTTTTTTTGTTTTTAGTATTTGTCGTGATACACCTCATAGCAACACATATTCTGAGAAAATTTCAACCGGTTACCTAGTACCGTTCAAAAGATACAGCCCTGTGACAGACAGACGGACGGACGGACAGCGTAGCGGGAGTAATAGGGTCCCGTTTGTCACCCTTCGGGTATGGAACCCTAAAAAAACATTGATTTATTTAAAAAAATTCACTTTTATTTGAATTTGAAGGATTTAAACTTGATTTTTATTATTAACATACTCATAACTGATAATATTCCAAATATTGTCTAAGAAATCCCAATGGTTTTTCTCCAAAACTAGTTATCATTTGTGAAATGGTTTTCATAAATGATAATCTACTGGCATAGAATCTTCCATATTTTTATGACAAAAATTACTGAGTCAAGATAAAAAAAAAAATACTTGAAGAAGACCTACCTAGTACCTACTACTCCTTATTTACTTTTAAACTCTTACTTATTCTCTTATTATGAATATGTAAATCAATCGACCCTGTATTTTAATGATGAACATTTTTTAATTTTTTTTGTTAACTTACACATAATCACAAATCAATGCAGTTATAGTCATAGTTCAAAATTAATAATATACAACACAAAACGTATATTATACCTATAATATTAAACAAACTAATGACCAATTAACTTTTTACCCGACTGCCCTAGAAGGAGAGTAATGTTTTTATCAGATCTGGAGTAGGTATATTTGTTGCATACTAATTAAAACACATCTAAAATACGGGATGTCCCAGATAATACTGGACCTCTGGAAACACTAATGTCTGCAAACAAATATTTCTTTTTTTTGTTAGAAATATCTAAATATATCCAATCATAGAAATATAGATTGGATATTTATATGATTTTCAGTTGTGTTGTGTGTCTACCATGATAGTAATTACTATTATTATTTATTTATTTCAGGTTTAAAAATACATAATACAATACAATAATTAAAAATACTTTATATAAACAATACATTATAACTTACTTCATATACTCACTCACTTATTATAACTCATATATTTATTTCAGGTGTTTAGTTTGCTGCACAAAGTATTAAAAATTCTTCCACCAGAAAAAAAGAGAATGTTTGTTGAAAAAGGAATTACAGTTTGGTTCTCAAAAATTATTCCTGTAATAATGAATCGTTTATTTTCGAATGGTCTAAAAAATTTTGAACAACATGTTGAACAAGTAGAAGAAAATGTACAAATACTTGAACTTTTGACGGATGGTCTTGCTGCATGTGACTACTCTGATGATGAAATGTGGCACAGTGTTCTAGAATGTATTTGTAATTCACAAAAGTAAGTGTAAATGAGTATATTTTAACATTATAATGCTTTTGCGAAAACGCTTAGGTCATATGCATTTCAACATGGCCAGGTTGTCACAGACGTGTACAATTATTTTTTCTAATCATGAACACACACATGGCAAATGCTAACTTGGTGGTAAATTACATCTATATCAACTCAGCCTATCGCAGTCCAGTGCTGGACATAGGCCTCTCCCATGTTGCGTCACAACTGTCAACGGTCCTCTGCCTTCCGCATCCAGTCGCACCGGCTACTTTCTTCAGGTTGGGTCAGCCAGGTTCACCTTGTCCCCCTTTGATTTGGTCTGATTTAAGAAAAACTTGGCACGGACTTCCAAAACTGTTTCACCATTTTTTCATGATTTTAGTCTTTTTGAAGTCAGTTTTTACTTTTTAATTTTTTTTTTCTATTTTGAGTGGCATTAACAATAGAAAGACAAGCTATTGCCGAGGTCCCGGATGATTTGCTGTCATCCATTGAAGTGTTCCCTTCTTTATCTCCGAAGATCTTCATCAGATCTTCACCAAATGATACTTTCTGAATGCAAATGCTTGACTTGTTGATGAAAATACCAAAATCACTATACAGGGCGTCCCACGGATATGACATGGAGGGAAAGTACCTTGAATATTGTAGATGGAACATTTTACTGAAAGAAGACATTATTTGAATTTAAAAGACAATTTAAACTGCATTCATAGATATTTAAATAATTACATGGTTGAACCGGAAATCGAACCCGTTACATGAGAAAAATAATCAACCTGTAGCTTTATCATACCGATCGAAAGGAATATTAATTTACGATCAAATGATTGATTTTCGAGCTTGTAGAGCTTATAGAGCTAGGTTAATATTTTTTATGAGTATTATTCCTTAGATATATTATTACTATTTCCGCCAATCATATTTTGACCGATATACAACGCGAAATAAGTCTACAATTTGTAAAAAACGCCAAAAAAATTGAATTTACCTGTAGCATTCATTTCCTTGTGTTTTTATAGACCTAGCTAATTAAATAAATCCCATTTTTTTTACTTGCTCTAAATCTGAAACCACTCCTATCTGATGTAATCCTTTTGATTTTATAGATACCCAGCTTACATGAAAAATCTTTTACAAAGAGGGAGTGTTATCTGGCACAGGTTATGGATAGTTTTCATCCGACTTCTCAAAAACCAAGTGACATTGTTACTGGGTGTTATTGGAACTCCCATAAATTCTATGCTGCCTGTTGTTGAGGCAGCATTCAAAATGGATGTGGCCAACAGATGTAGAGCATTTGAGTGTTGGAATGTACTCATTGACAGTTTCTCCAATGAAACAAACGAAAGCAATATAACCAAGAGAATAAAATTATTAATCATTCCACTCAAGTCAAATAATGCCAAAGCTGAAGCAACTGCATTAGCCAAGTTAAAATGTTGGTGGCATTTAATAAGAAAGTTCCAAAACAAAATAGACAAATTCCTTGATGGTATTTTGGTTTCATTTTTACATTTTTGCTTTGGAAAGCACAATGCGACTGATAAATCGGTATTAATACCTGGACACATTTCAATGGGAGTGAAAGGACTATGTATCCAGGCTATGGTAGATATGGTTGGCCACGACAATTGTGATGGGTGCACAGATTTACCTAAATTAAAAAGCAAATTGATAAACACAAAAAATTTAGTAGACAACTGGAATCAATGGATTTTCTCACTGAGTTCGGCCATTATGATGTCAGCTGATACTGACCAAGGCTTGACAGAACAACAAATGACATGTTTGTGGAAATCATTTCTTAAGACTATTGGTGAATTACCAGAAAATAATATAAGAAAAGATTTATTCTCTGAAATGTTATCCATATTAGTGGTTTTGATAAAGGTAAATACTTTAATAATAATATTTTATTTCAGACAATATCCATACTAATATGTTGTTCGTAGGTAATGTTATTAACTATGTTAGACTCATCGACCATACACTCCATAGACGCCTCATAACAGGCGACTGATATCTGCAACACATCTATAAAATTTCACTAATGTAGATCGCCACTATTCGACACTTGAAATCTTCAAATCAGTTTGGCCACTTACATGAGCCGTCAAAACGGTCGCGTTAGTGATTAGCTAATAGCCGCCTTGCTAGGGCCAATCAGATTGCAGTAGCCGCCTCAGCTAGTGGCTGAATTTATTGTACGCATTATATTCGACATAAGGCGTCTATTGAGTTATGTGGTCGATGGTTAGACTGCATCCGTGCCGATAACACACGACCTTGAGCTTCTATCTTTTGTCTTCCATATTTGTAACTCTCTTATCTGCTGTTACTGATATAAAAAATCTTGACAGACGGACAGACAGACGGACATCAAAGTGATCCTATAAATAAGGGTTCCGTTTTTTAGGGTTCCGAAGTCCTACAAGGAACCCTTATAGTTTCGTCATGTCCGTCCGTCTGTCCGTCTGTCCTAATCCTTTACAGCTTAATAACTTCTACAGTTATAAACATAAGTAAATGAAATTTTGTTAAAAAATAGTCTACATATAGATCTCAATTTTAAAAGAATAAAAAAATAGTTTTACGTTCTTTAGGGGTAGCGCCCATACATGTGAAATGGGGAAAAAAAAAAATTTTTCGCTGCACCCCCTCGTGTGGGATATCATTGAATAGGTCTACTAAAATGAAGGTAATGTTTCATACATCACTTTTTTATCAGGTGCACCATCTGCGAAATATAGCCCGCCAAAGTGGCTTGCAATGTGTCCCCCCCCTGCCATTTCTAAACTATGCAACGTAGAAACTTATAATCTTCCACATTGATAGACCTTTGTGAAAACTCTCTTTTAAAATTATTTCGAGTATAATGTGATTATAATTTTTTGAGTTATAGACAGAAAACTGAAAAATACTTAAAACGTCCTAGTTCAAAGGTCATTGACCTTAGAGAAAAATGATCACTGCAAATAATGCTCCTTTAGCTACTTTCTATCTGAAAAAATCACAAAAAGTTACTTTGTGTTATGTTGACGACACACTTCTTAAATTTGGCGCCATCTAGCGGCGTCGTACAACACTCTCTGGGTCGCCAATGCTGCCGTCAAGTGCCGTGTATTACATTTGGCACTGTATAGCGCCATCTAACGGCTACTGACATCACTCTCTGAGTCGCCAATGCTGCCGTCTATTGCAAAAACTAAAATAGCCGTGATTAATATTCGATTTGATTTGTTTGTAACACCTACTTAAGGAACCCTATAATACTGAGCATGGCCCGACATGCTCTTGGCCGGTTTTATTCCTTTTGAGGTACGGAACCCAAAAAAGTGTTGTACATACATAGTAGGAAAAATATAAAGAAATGTGTTGGTTTGTTGTTTCCGCTGCCGCTAAGTACGCCTATGCGGGACCGCTCGCGTTTTGAAATAATAATTTTTACTTAATTTTATGATCTTACGTAAGAAGTACCAGGACCCCTCCCACCCCCAGGTAAGAAAAAATAAGACTTGTTAAGACCCCTCCAAATTGTCTTACGAAATAAATGGTACGCTGTAACATATGTATGTATGCATAACTGTCTAAAGCTTAAGCCACTTTTGTGCTGATGGTCTCATTTAATTTACATTAAGTATGTGATTTTTACAGGAATGTAAATCTAACAGCAGGCTCGCAGATCTAGTCTTTAATGCATTGATACTGCCGTTATTTGATGGAGATATAAGAATCAAACAACTTCTGAAGACCAAATGTGATGGGAATGGTCCTCTATACAAAATATTCACAATATTAATGGACTCTTCGTTGAATCACGCATATCAAAGGTAAAATATCAGTGGGACTATGATTCTGTGATTGTATTTCTGATTCTTTATCTGATCTTAATAATTTACTATCACAATCACACTATCATATCTTCTCACACCCACTAATCCACCACACACCACACACCCCTTCACACATACACACTCACACACTCGGCTTCGGGCTTTACCACTATTATTAGCTGAATTACTATTTATTATTTAATCTATGCTGTAGCCTGCAACTTAGTTTTACTTACCTCATTTACTCAACTGCACTTACTTAGAACCACCTCCTAGAATGTAATATATAGAATAGATTGTAACTCCCTGTGGATTTAATTAATGAGAGCGCTGGTACCCATAACACAAGTTAAATCTTAGATTGGCTATCTGAGTTCAAACAAACACTTCATACCGAGAAATTGTATTACTACTATTAAATTTGTAAGTGTACTGTACACAATTTATGTGAAATAAAATTTCATTATTTATTTATTTTTGTGACAAAAAAATAACTTAAACCAAGCATATTTAATACTGCAATGTTCTGATTATGGTTAAAGCTCAAATTTTCTTTTCTAATGTTCAACCATCTAAGGGTCTATTCAGACGGTCTGCATTTGAACTGCAAGGTAGCAGTCGGAATGCGGTTTTTGTGCAGTTGATAAAACTACATCGAAACTGTCGACCAACTGCTTTGCTGTCTTTGGTTGTTCAAACTGCACGCCGACTGCAAGTGGACTGTGCAGTCGGTTGTCAGTTCCGATGCAATTACATCAACTGCACCAAAACCGTGAATCCAAACTACTATATTGCAGCTAGCTAGTCTGAATAGACCAGGGGTTCCCAAAGTTTATCCTACCGCGTCCCCCTTCTACTTAAAATGAAAATGTTGCGCCCCACTCTCTATCGCCTTAATTTTATAGTTCTTACAAATTATTTTGTGTACGTCTTTTAACGCCTCGCCTTCGCCCCTCTTTACGTGTCATCTCGCGTCCCGAAGGGGCGCTCTCCACACTTTGGGAACCCCTGCCCTCAGATTCTCTCATTGAAAGTATAATAGGTAACAGCCCTTATTTACATATTTTTTAAATTATAATTTCAGATACACCTTCAAGGAGCTGGTAATAAAATTGAAACCAGTTACAAATATGATTTTAGATCCAGTATGCAGCTCACCTACTAATGTCGTAGGTTTTATTCTGAAAGCGTTTCCTAAAAACGATATTGGTTTAACCATTTGGGATGCTCTGGTAGAATCAATCTGTGAATCTGATTATGACATTGGCACACAGAATTGGTGTGAACTGATGATGTGGCCGTTGAAAGCAATTGACTCATTTACTGATGTACGTAAAATGTTGTAACAGTTATTAATGTTTGCTTTAAATTGGGTGACATGTATAGTATTTTCGTTATGATTAATCTCTGTTTGTATTCTTGAAAATGTAGACTTGTGTACAAGATCAAATGTTTTGGTATTCAACATATTTAAGAGATTTAGAACCTTCGGTTTGCCGACGACATAGTAGTCATGGCTGAGACCATGGAGAACCTCGGTACAATGCTCGATGACCTCAGTAGAGCTTCTGATAGAGTGGGTCTTAAAATGAATATGGACAAGACAAAGGTTATGTCGAATTCCCATATAGCACCCATTCCCGTAAACATCGGAGAATCTACACTCGAAGTTGTTGACGATTATGTATACCTAGGACAAACTGTCCAGCTAGGTAAGTCCAACTTCGAGAAAGAGGTCAATCGTCGAATCCGACTCGGTTGGGCAGCGTTCGGGAAGCTACGCAATATCTTCTCGTCCAAAATACCGCAGTGTCTCAAGACGAAAGTCTTTGACCAGTGTGTGTTGCCAGTAATTACTTACGGTACTGAAACGTGGTCGCTCACAATGGGCCTGATAAGAAGGCTCAAAGTCACTCAAAGGGCAATGGAGAGGGCTATGCTTGGAGTGTCCCTGCGTGATCGAATCAGAAATGAGGAGATTCGCAGGAGAACGAAAGTAACGGACATAGCCCGAAGAATTGCCAAACTTAAGTGGCAGTGGGCGGGGCACATTGCTCGCAGAACGGATGGCCGATGGGGCAGTAAAGTTCTGGAGTGGCGACCGCGTACTGGAAGGCGCAGCGTGGGTAGGCCCCCCACAAGGTGGACCGACGACCTGGTGAAGGTCGCGGGAATCCGCTGGATGCGGAAGGCACAGGACCGGTCGTTGTGGCGATGCTTGGGGGAGGCCTATGTCCAGCAGTGGACGTCTTTCGGCTGAAATGATGATGATGAAGAGATTTAGATAAATGATCTTGTCATTTAATGGTCAATTATTATTTTAAGGTTTGCAACAACTTTAACCAGGCCATAGACTGATAATTCTTACAGTACAAATCTTATTTTCAGATAAAAATCCCTGCAATGCTATGGTACACGACAAATGATTTATTACTTCCAAAACTATTGAAGTCTGATGCTTTCGAAAATGGTCTATCAAAATTCCTCTTTGACACAAAGGAGCTTACTTTTTCCTTTGTATATTTCAAACTGTGTATCACGCTCAGTCTGATAAAGCATAAATTGTCTGAAGACAGTAGTGAGTATCTGTTATTTTAATACAACGAAAAAAAGTTTTGTCGGTAATTGGGCAACAGATGATTAGAAAAGGCATTCATAAAGTCCCGTCAACAGCTAACTAAGCTCAGACTCTGCCCAAGACCCACTTACTGTAATCTTGGTGACTGTAGCATCAATCTACTGCTCATTGTAAAATCAGTGAGACAAAAATAACATAAATGAAACATAATTATTGCATTATATTAATATCTTTTTGAATGAAATTACTTGTAATAAAATAATTATTCATAATAATTGACAAGCTTTCTGCCCGCGACTTCTTTTGCGTAAATTCCAGATTTTCCCGTTCCCGTGGGAATTTCGGGAATACCTTTCCTAAACCCACCAGTTCAGGCTGTGCATTGTCCTGGCAGTCAGTTTTACAATTTTATTAAGTAGATAAATATATTAAATATATGCAATGTAATGCAATACTTTTGTTTCAGTTAGCAATAATTTATTTGATTCTAAAGTAAAGAGTAATTAGAATTATTAATTTATTTGTTGCACAATATTTGACTCAATGAGGCAACTTGGGTTCAACTTAGTACTTTGACGGGTGTTTGATGATTCTTTAGTAATATGATGTTGCTCGTTTAACGGTTTAACCATAACATAATTATTTTTCTCATTATGTTCAAATTACTAACATTTAAATTGTTTTTTTACAGATACTGGATGTGAAAAAGAAATAGAATTGTTAAAAACCCTGACTAGTAATATAGATAGTTATCAAAGTTTTGAACCGCTATTTCCCATACTACTTGATAGAGTGTTGGCCGTAATCAGTGTTCTGACAAAAAATATAAATGAAACTCTCACTCTGTATATTTTAATTTGTGTAAGGAGAATGGTGACAGTGATGATTCAAGCATGTAATGATAAGACTGGCAATGACGTATGTATTAATATATAGTTTATGATTACCACATTTCATAGTGTACATCTTTGAGTACCTAACTAAACAATATTGTTGCAGGTCACCGAAATATTATCCTTTGTTGGAAGTGTATTAAAGTCTGTAGATTCAATATTTAAAGTTGAAGCGTACCGCAAACTCCTTCCAGTTATTTTAAACGATTTGATAGAATGTGCTCCATATCTATCTAAACAATCTTTAAGTAAAACTCTATTCTGTTCTGTCATGACAACATTTGCAACAATCATAGAAAATAAAAACACTTGCAAGAAAATCAAAACAATAATAGATGAGATTGAAAATGACAGTATACATTCAGAAAATAATCAAAGCACCAATAAAAATGACTCGAATTTTACCACACCGAAAACTAAAGTTCCTAAAAAGGGGAAGAAAAAAGAAACAAGTATAGTAAATACTGTCGTAGAAAACGGAGAAGAGTATGTTGTTGTAAAATCTAACTGGAAATTCAATCCAAGAAAACTAACGGAAAACCAGAAGGAAAAATTTCAAAGAAAGAGAGAAGATATACCTGCTTTGTATCAAGATTTATCACAGTCACAAGATGAGTTTAAACTTGTATCCTGGAAGACAGATTCTCAAGATACTTCTAATAGCAGTAAATCAGAAAGTAAGTCTTCAAAAACAGGCAATAATGAAACTGCTTCGGATTTTTTTTCAAATTTACCAAGTTCTGATGTTGTTCCCAAAATGTTGGAAAAGTTTTTCTCCGAAAATGCACATAACGAAAGTCCTGCCCAACCAAACGACTTATTACCTAAAGATAGCAACGTAAATGAAATGAAGGATGCTCCTAAAAATACAAAATCACCGCGTATGGCTTTAAAAGACAGAGTTTTTCACAATGTAAGGAATTTGATAGAAAAGTCAGAAGTAGTACAGAAAGAAAATAAAGATGCATCTCAGAATAAGACAGTTAACATAATTAAGACACCAATAAAGTCTAAAATTAACGATACTGCTAATATCGTTAATTCTGCCCCTCCACTTCTATCAGCTGATAGGCCCACAAGAGTTAAAAGAAAGCCAAAAAAGTTCGAGGAGTTGTTATTACTTACTGCTAAAAAGAGTCGTCAATCTGTAATAGAATTAAAATATCAAGAAAAGTCAGGGCAATCCGATCCCGTTACAACTCCTTTGACAACCGAGCCAGATACAGATGTCATTATTATAGAAGATGTTTGCTCTTCAGAAGTTCCGATATTTGACATAGAAGTACCTGAAAATCAAGACACTCCTGGTGCCACTGAGATTCAGAATATTGAAAATCCACAGAAAGATGCCAGCAAAATTAGTAATACAATAGATGATAATAATGATACCCAAACTATTCAAGTTGACAATAATGAAATATATTCTGCATCCTTAGATTTAGATACTATTGGTAACATTGACAAAATAAAAGCAAAGTCGAATGTCAAGAAGGTCGAAAAGTCCAATGACGTCAACGATGCAATCCCGATTGTTATCATGGATAAACAATGTAATGATATACAGGGTGAAAACTGTGATGATATACAGGGTGAAAACTGTAATGACAATAATAACTCTAATAACAATAATGAAAATGAAAGTTTAAATGAAAGTAATGATTCTAATAACAGGAATAAAATGTCTTATGATGAAAAGGATGAAAAATCGAATAACAAAAAGGTTGAAACTAACGATAAAATTATTAAGTCTAATGGCATTAGTGAAGAAAAGATTGATACCAAAAAGGGTGGAAAATCTAATGACAAGAAAGTTGAATTCTCAAATGACGACAATGATAACAGGTGTAGGAAAAAGAAAGGCGAAAAGTCTAATGACATTAACGAAGAAGAGACTAATAACAAAAAGGTTGAAAAGTCTAATAACAAGAAGGTTGAAAGCTCAAATGAAGACAAGGATGACAGGAGTAAAAAAATGTTTTCTGAAAAGTTGAGTGAAAACAGGGATGAAAGATCTCATGACAAAAATAACGAAAAGCCTAATGATAAAAATCATGAAGAGTCTAATGATAACAAAGTGGAAAACTCCAGTGAAAAACAAATCAGTCCTACCAAGAAAAATGTAACAGATGTGGTAACGCCACAACAAGTGTCAAAGAATAAAGGGACTGCAGACGAAAAGTCAACTACTAAAAAGAAAAAATCTAGGATTGAGAAAGAATTAGCAATAGACATGGTTGAGGGACACCCCTTTTTAAAAAATCAATCTCAAAAACGTTTTACCAGAAAAACTTTAGAATCTCCTTTCAATACCCGAAGAAAAAATTTAGTAGAGAAGTTAAACAAGTCAAAATCCGGAGCCAATAGCATTAGTAAAAGTGAAAAGAAAACAAAAGAGAAAATTAGGGAAAGTGACAGTCCCAGCTCTTCATTCACAGTTGATGAGAGCCAAGATAAAAATACTGAAACAATCGATCAGACTTCATTCACGGAAGATCTACCTTACTCAGATGATGTTATTGAGAGCTCACAAGATTCCTCTATTACAACTATATCAGTGAAATCAACAAAAAATATTGCTAAGCAGGTTGCCGTTGTATCTTTACAAAAAATGAAGCTCATTGTGAATAAAATTGAGAGTATTAATGATTCCCAGAGCATATTAGACTGTGTTATCGTTAATAATGTTGGTCCGTTGTCAAAGTCCAATCAAGAGAGTAAAGACGACATAGAATTGCCTCTGAACAAAACTGCTATAGAAGAAATAAGTCAAGATCTAACTGAAAATATGGATACCGAACCAATGAATGAAAAAGAGCTTTCTGTTACTTTAATAGAAGACGATGTTCCGGCACCACTGACTATAAGCAGTGGTGAAACTGAAGTGGGACCAGAAACCCAAGAAATAGCTGAAGCCGACACCCAACCAACTGATCCTAATGACTTAATGGATGTTGATGTGGTGTGTTATGCGAATAAAAGTTCGATTGTTGCAGAAAACTTTACTAATCAGATCGCTAGTAACGAAGATAAACTAGGTCTTATAAAAGCTATAAGTAAAAAACCAGTGAATCCTTCAGATAACAAAACAATTACTTTATTAGAGTCGGCACACCTTGATTTAGAAAAAGAAAGCGGAGCTTCATCGCCTTCATCATTTGGAGAAGAAGATATGCGAAAACAAGATTTCTTGAATAACACGCTAGAGATATCGCCGATAAAAAATATGAGTCCTGAAAGGAATAAAAAATCACCATCTCCTGAGACTAGCAGTGATTATGTAGTAATTAAGTTATCATCACCGGTGCACAGTAATGGGGAACCGTTTGAAAAATGTGGCTCCCCTGAAGTTTTCACTGAAGACAAAGTTTCTCCTGATAAAAGAGACCAGTCACCGCCTAGAGTAGAAGTTACTGTTACTAACACCAGTCCAAGTTCTTCTCTATCCCTCAAGAAGAATAGACCTCAAGTGCGCTCTGGAGGTCGAGCAGCGCAAATGTTAGGACTATGCGTACCAGACCAACTCCAAGCTATTATAAATCCGGAAAAGATTGAAACAGAAGAGGTTAAAAAGACCAGCATGACCAGTACACCCGCAAGAAGAAACTTAAGAATCTTATACAATTCAGTTAGCGAAAATACGGAGCCTACAAGCGAAAACGATGCCAGCGAAAACTTCCTCAAGTTCAGACGATCACTGCCTACAGTTGATAGTAGTCCATCAGGTCCTATACTTAAGAGGAAACTTGTAGAGATTCTTGATGATGTTACGATATCGCCAGCCAGTAAAGTAAGTATTATTTTTATTTACGTGAGTAATTTCTTAAGATATTGAGAGACATAGTTAATGTAATGGGAAATTTTTATTTTCAGAGAAAGAGAGTGAGTTTCCACGATCCACCCGTCTCAACGACGATTTCGGTACAGAAGTACATTGAACCAGGGGGTGTTCGATCTCCACAAAATTCTGCAAATAAACGCCTTGAAAAACAACTACGCGCAACACAGCAACTCACACCTTTAAAATCACCAAAGCGATTAGACCATGCATTTAAATTAGACACAGTGCTGACAAAAGCCATAGAAAGTTTCTCAGAAACTGAAGTCATTAGCACTCCTGATGATACACAGGCTTTCTCTCTAGACGAAACTCCTGTTGTGGAAATTGTCAGAGCTAGCGAATTAAATGATACTGATCCCATATGCCCAGATTTGTTAGATTGTATGGATCCTATAGATAATATTGCCAGTGAACTATCTTCATCTGCAATGAAGTCATTGCTTGTTAAAGAATTAGCAGGGAAGGTGGAAACTGTTAGCGATTTGGCAAAGATGACAGAACTTGAAGTAAACAGGTTATGTATTAAAGCACCGAAGGTTAAGGTGGCGCAGAAAGTGTTGTCAGATTATATTTCAAGAAGGTTTGTCAAATCAGAATCTGATGTAATGGTGAAGATAGATGATGCTATTTTTAATGAACCTCTGCCTGATCCTGAATTGAAAGTTGTTGACATTGAAGTTCAAACGGACATTAATGCTTTCTGTGAAATAGAAGTGCAAACTGTTACAACGCCAACGACGGCTACTTTCGTACAGACTGAGACTCCACCAACGGCACATATAGTTGTGCAGACTGACGAGTCGGGCAGTAGATCTACTGCTGATATCATAAGATCGTGTTTAGAAGAGGTAAGCATTTTCTTGCGTTAACATTTTCACTGCCACGGTGTTGTAAAGGTTTTCGTGCCCTCAGCGATACGTCTTCTATAGAGACAAATATTGTATGTAGATTAGTACAAATTTATGAAGTCGTGGCGCTGTGGGATCGAAATTATTTGTCTTCTATAGGTGTCATTGGCAAGGAGAGCACGTTAAGCTGTTGGTCCCGGTTGTCATACAAATATCTATGGCAGTCGTTACGGGTAGTCAGAAACCTGAAAGTCTGACAACTGGTCTAACCTCCGAATGTCAGTATTACCTAGTAACTGGGTTGTGGGGGTCTGATGGCAGTCGTTCCGTGTAAAATACTGATGTTTAGCCGCATCTGGTTAGACTGGAAGTCGACCCCAATATAATTGGGAAAAAGGCTCGGAGGATGATGAGGTGTCATTGGTGGTGAAAAGGTTAAGTCTGCGTTATGTACCACTTTTGTGCCTTGAAGAATTAAATAAACATTCTTACCAAACCGCTGCGCTCTTCGAATTTTCATAGCCATATTTGTTCGTGTAATAGCCGGGACGACAAATTTGATCGATTGCAGACTGGCTTGTTACTCACTTAAGGCCAAAATTAATATCCTATCTATCCACGACTTGCCCTACTAGAGATTTTGACATAAACTCCATACCTTTTATGTGAAATTTCTATCTCTAGTTGAGTACAGCGTGGATATGACGACCTCTGTGGTCTAGTGGTTCGAGTGTCGGACTGCTGATAACGAGGTCGTGGGTTCGATTCCCACAGGACACAAATATTTGTGTGATGAACATAAGTGTTTGTGTTGGTCTGGGTGTGTTGCTTATGTATTATAAGTATGTATTTACAAAAAAAAAAGTATATACGTATTATATCCATTGTCTAGTACCCATACCACAAGCTCTGCTTAGTTTGGGACTAGATGGTGCTGTGTAAAAATGTCCCAAAGATATTTATTTATTTATTTATATATAGGATATTAATTTTGGCTATTTGGCTAGGTTCCGTGTGGTGCCGGACGTAAAGAATTGCACCACCTATATCTTCTCATGGGTGTCGTAAAAGGCGACTAAGGGATTCACCAGAGGATGGGCAGCTGCGTTCTCTGAGTATTTAACCAACCAACTGCGATCGCCAACCCGCCTGCCAAGCGTGGCGATTATGGTATATCATCCTTGCTTGGGGGAGGCCTATGTCCGGCAGTGGATGTCTTTCGGCTGAGGTAATTTGGCTAGATCACTTTATATTTCCACGCGTACTTTATTCGTAATTTTTTTACGTTTTTTAATATTGTAGTAGAGGGGCTCGTAGCGATGCAACGACTGCGCGGATTGTACGATCTGCAAGGTTAAGCTGCACTTGCCGCGGTCAGTCTGTGGATGGGTGACCGTTTCGTTACACATCGAGACCCCTCCGTGCCTCGGATAGCACGTTAAGCTGTCGGTCCCGGTTTGTCATACGAATATCTATGGCAGTCGTTACGGGTAGTCAGAAGCCTGAAAGTCTGACAACTGGTCTAACCTCCGAATGTAAGTATTACCCAGTAACTGGGTTGCGGGGGTCTGATGGCAGTCGCTCCGTGTAAAATACTGATGTTCAGCCGCATCTGGCTAGACTGGAAGCCGACCCCAATATAATTGGGAAAAGGCTCGGAGGATGATGATGGATGTTAAATATTGTAGTAATTTTTTTTTTTTTTTTTTTCATTTTTCCAGAGACCAGACTTCGTGCAGCAAGTTGGCGACCATTTAGAACAATCGTCTATCCAACAAATTACTGACAAGTTGCCATTCATCGCAATAACTGATGTGTTGATGAAAAAGGTTACACCTTCCACCTCAAAATCTCTTTTGAATAGTATATTAGAGGAGCAATGGAATACTTCCCCAGGTGATCATCGTAAAAGAAAACAATTATCCCTTTTTAAAGATTATGTATGTGAAAAATTTGATTCCAAAGACTTGGTCTTGTTCTGTAGTGAGGTCTTGAAGTCTGTTTACGATAAGCCTGCATAACCGTAGATTTTTTACTTTACTGTATTGTAGAGTTGTTTATATTATTGCCAGATATGGCTCACGATTAGGGACAAACTGTGAGCTTAAAGGTCGAAAGGTCGTTTGACCTCAGTAGGTAAGCTACAGTTAGACCTGAGAGCGAGGACTGACCAGTGGTCTTACTCCCGGCTGATTCGAGCTCTGAACCCAATCGAGCTAATGTCAAATCCTAAAAAAATGTAGTAAGATTTGACACTAACTCGAGTTCAAATTCGATTGATACAGCACTCGATCCAGTCGAAAGTAAGTAGTCAGAGGGCTAATTCACGTAATTTCATAACGCGCCGATCGAGTTGCAGTGACGCTGCAGTTAAGTTTTAGTGCTAAAAGGTATTCTTGTAATCTTTGAATTGCGCGTAAGCTGCGCGTCAACTGCACGACACTCAATTACCTACGGTGCGGCCATATGAGATAATAAAAATTAATCACAAAATAATCGAATAGAATCGATTATGTTGTAATGAATATAACGTTATATAATATTCCAATACTGATTTTAGTGCTCTTTCTTACAATTTTTCTTACCGATCGAAGTTGCGCTCGAAATCACTGCCCATAGCGATAGCCGAAGATCGATCGAGTGTCGACATGAGCTAGATAATGATAATAGCTCATGCCGTGGGAAAAAGATTACCCAGTCAGCAGATCGGTAGCGGAGCTGACTGCCCAGGGTGCGCCGAACTATCAATTAAATATCGTCACTCGTGGAGGCTCTTTTAATGCACGCCGAAGATAAGAGAATACGAAAAGCGTTGTTTTGATCGAAACTTAACTGCAACTGCACTGCAACCGAATTTCTTTAGTTACGTGAATTGGCCCTCTGTGCGCGTGTCGACAGCAGACTGATTGTATAATAGCGTAGATTACGCAGAGTGATCTTATCCATATAATAACCAATGAAATACTTGGGCTGTCAAAAAGATATACACTCACTGACCCCCAGTTTCTGGAAGGCTGATCAATTTGATCTATTGGCAAATCTAATGTCAGCTCCTGTGATTGGTTGGCATAAATACTAACAACCAATCACATCGCTTGACCTGAGATTTGACAGTCGATTAGTTAATTTTTGTGTTGATCAGCCTTTTGGAAACTGGGGGTGAGTCTTGTTGGGTCCCGATATTATTGTAGGTATTACAATAATCACGTACTCTTCATTTAAGGTGAATGCTACAGGGTAGCCCGCGAAATTCAAAATTTCTTACGTTTTTTGCAGATTGTAGCTCTATTTCGCGTTGTATATCGGTCGAAATATGATTCGCGGTAGTCATAACAACATATCTACTGAATAATACTCATAAAAAATATTAAGCTAGCTCTATAAGCTGTACAAGCTCGATTATATTAATTTACGATCAAATTATCGATTATTATCGAGCTCTTATAGCTTATAAAGCTGATATATATAGTTTATAAGTATAATTCAGTAGATGTATTGTTGTTGACTGCCTCGTTGGTCTAGTGGTTGCAAGCGCGACTGCTGAGCGTGAGGTCCTGGGTTCGATTCCCGGGTCGGGCAAAGTGTTATTGGATTTTTTCATTATGAAATTCTCAGTAGCAGCCCGGAGTCTGGATTTGTGCCCCGTTTATGGCAATAGGCTCGCCCCCTGTTACATGGGACTTACAACATAACTGGCGAAATGTGGGTGTACTATACACCTCTGCCTACCCCTTCGGGGAAATACAGGCGTGATGTTATGTTATGTTATATTGTTATTACTACCGCCAATCGTATTTTGATTGATATGCAACTCAAAACAGCTACATTTAGCAAAAAACGCAAGAAATTTTGAATTTCGCGGGCTACCCTGTAGCATTCACCTTAAGGATCGTGCGTCCACAATAATAACATTTATTTTCTCATTATGTTATAAAATTAATTTTATGTTTTATATCCACTGGAAAATTGTTTTATGATGATATGACTATGGTACTGTTGTAATAAATGTGTTAAGAAAGTAGCGTTATGTTAGTTGAACGCGAGTTAAGTTTAAGTATTGATTTTAGTTAAACCATGTACCTAATAGTGTTAGAAATATTTTAACCTTTTGATCGACAGTGGTATCGATTCTCTTGTTCACGAACTAAACTTATTTTAAACTATCGCTCTCTTTCACTAATAGGAGATTAAAGAAAGGGATGGCAACATTTTAGGGCTGTCAAATTAGTGGGAATTAAAATTTTCATACAAGTTTAGTCGTGATCTCGGAACGTGCCAACTAAAATACAAAGAAATGCAACACCTCAACTAATTTGACAGCACTAAAATTGTTGCCATCTCTTTCTTTTGTCTACTACTAGTAAAAGAGAGCGATAGTTTAAAATAAGTTTAGTTCGTGAACAAGAGAATCGGCACCATTGGCGTCTATAAAAGAAACGATTCCGTGCCCACAACACCACGTCTTTATTAAAATACCTTATGTTTTATCATATGAAAATCAATTAAAATAATTTGTTAAAATAAAGATAGAAACATTTTTTGCGAAAATTTGTTTTTGTTTATTTTTTATGTACTGGGAAAAACATTACCTTCTTCTGGGACAGTCGGGTAAAAAATAAACTATAACCTAAAATTTTGGCGGGTGACTGGCTTTATGCGCCAAATACCACTTTTCATCAATATCCTCAAATTGAAGTAGGTATGCATAACAGTTTTTTTTTTGTTTTTCTTACTTAAGAAAAATAAAACGAGATATCTGTAATATTTTTTTCTCGTCTTAAATCTTTATTACCGTAGCCTCGTATTTATCGACACGACCATCACTCATCACTGTCATTACTCATCAATATCATCACTTATCAATATCATCACTCATCACTATCATCACTTATCTCTATTTTATACGTTTCGATAAAAATTTTGCTTGCCGCTGAGAGAGGCACTGTGTTTTGTAAGACTGGCGAAAAGGTTAAAAATTTACAGAGAATTAAATAATCATCATCATCATTTCAGCCGAAAGACGTCCACTGCTGGACATAGGCCTCCCCCAAACATCGCCACAACGACCGGTCCTGTGCCTTCCGCATCCAGCGGATTCCCGCGACCTTCACCAGGTCGTCGGTCCACCTTGTGGGGGGCCTACCCACGCTGCGTCTTCCAGTACGCGGTCGCCACTCCAGAACTTTACTGCCCCATCGGCCATCCGTTCTGCGAGCAATGTGCCCCGCCCACTGCCACTTAAGTTTGGCAATTCTTCGGGCTATGTCGGTTACTTTCGTTCTCCTGCGAATCTCCTCATTTCTGATTCGATCACGCAGGGACACTCCGAGCATAGCCCTCTCCATTGCCCTTTGAGTGACTTTGAGCCTTCTTATCAGGCCCATTGTGAGCGACCACGTTTCAGTACCGTAAGTAATTACTGGCAACACACACTGGTCAAAGACTTTCGTCTTGAGACACTGCGGTATTTTGGACGAGAAATATATAATTAAATAATAAATAAAGGTAATAAAATTATTTTTTATTTAATGTAAAACGGGTAATATTTACATTATTCAGTCATGATAAGCGACCGCTAGCGATCGCAAACATTAAATTCTTACATAACACACGGAACAAACACTAGATTCACTTGCTGTTATTACCACAAATGCAATGACGGAACATGTCTTGACAGACAGAACATAGTATTTTGTAAGTCATTAAAGTAAAATATTAGTTGTAGAATAGCAGTTAACATACAAAGTAAGACAGGGATGGAACATGGCATCAAGATATAATATCACAACTAATATTTACAGCAACCCATAATAGATAGGTAACGGTTAAAGCTTTATTTGTATAGTCTATGTCAATCCAATTAAATAGAAAGGTAAACAAACCCAATTTCGGTAAAATTATCTCAGTTTGGCGAACCGACTTGCGATGCCATTTAGGCAACAGCCTAGGTGGTATTGAAGTTGCTATGGGCAAAGGTAACCGCTTAACATCAGGTGGGCCTTTAGCTCGTTTCGCCATCCTATACTATAAAATAAATAAATAAATAATAAATACAATCACTAAATGGAATTAGTATGTTTAGTAACACATTGATACGTATTTTGAAGGTTTCAACTTGATAGCTCACCACTTTTTCCAAAAATATTCGTTTGATTACTATTTTTAATTTGTTTTTGGTAATTCACTTTGTTGCTTGCTACAAGAAAAACAACTTTAAAGGTTCAAAAATGTCCCAAAAAAGCATATATTTCTTACTCATTCAATGAATTAAATCGAATCAATCAATAAATAATTGATTTGTGATTGGCACTACAATTGGACATCACTAAACTCTCCACCTTATTACAAAATCAGATTTAGCCTAAGCCGGACTGAAAAGTCCTATTATATATGGAGTTTGACGTCAGACCCGGTTTAAAGAAGGGTCTAAAACTGGTCTAAACTTTTGTAATAAGGGGGGGTCTATGGTCGGGTTAATGACCTGTTTGTTTACCTTTCTATTTAATTGGAGTGACATAGACTATAGGTATGAACATGAAGACTTATGTTTCATATGTTTTTAGCACACTACTTTTGCTTACGAAAACTGCCCGATTTATGATTCTTATTACAATGTGCAACATTAAATATTATGCCATTATAACTTCCAATCGGCCAATCGGGATGTTTCCGGGCTCAAAAGTTCATAGGCCACCTGTATAGGCTTACACACGTATTTACACACCCCTTATAATCACCCATCCCAATTTTATCTATATCACTAAATAGACGTCTTTATATAATTTAGACCCTAAGATTGCCAAATAAGGTACGATTTCAAAAGCAAGTGTATTGACTGAAGCGGTGTTTATTGAGTTGTAGGAACTAGATGTAATAAATTATTTTGTAAAAGTTTTAATGTTTCACTTGCTCCTAATATTCATATATAATGTATTATACATTTGCACATGCGTAGATATATATATAATAAGGTAGATTTTAGGCAGCTTCCTCATTATTCGGTGCGGTATCATTTATCGATTAATCGATATTTATGCTGATTCTCTTGTACAGTCGAACTCAAGTTAGTGTATTTCGAAAGCAGGATTGGCAGTTTTCGTAATCCAAGTGTTACCACTGACGTGAGGTCGACTATATACCACACGAATTTTATTCACACTGTCTCTTTCACACTAACATAATTGGAAAAGTACGGAATATGAAAATACTAAGAACTGTCAAATTCCCTTACGGGTCCAATAGTCGCGACCTGAAAAGATGGCAGCTATCGAGTACAAAACAAGCAAGTGGACTTATTTGACAGGACTAAATCTAATCTTCTATACTTTTTAAATGTTTTTTGTTAGAAAGAGACCGTGAGACTAGATTAGTTTGTAAACAACAGAATCGGCACTATTGATTCTCGATACCGCACCAAAACGATGCCTTGGTGACGATCAAAGAAGCAGCCTTATTCAGATTGAAATTGCAATAAATTTTAGTTTTATGTTTCTTTATTACAATTCAATAACCTACACACAGCATTAAATATTACACATCGAGATTTAGAAAGAGATTATCGACTAGCTTCGGCTTAATAGAGCGTTGTCTCTATCCGTCATACCAAGTGAACGTTTTGTGTCAGACTGTTCGTGCTTCGTGCGACAGAGATGACGCTAGCTGGCCGATTATCTCTTTCTAAGCTCGATGTGTAATATTTAATGCCGGGTACTGTATATGTAATTAAAAGTATCTTACTAGATATGTTTCGGCGGCCTTTCACAAATTATACTAGGGAATTGGTTACTATCATAGGTTACTATCATTAGGTACCTCTCTATTTTCAGCCTTGTACCAAAATCTCAAATACTTATTGAACTACTCGTTACATTTACTAGAATTATACTAATTACATATTTTTTGTCACCCAAATCAATAACTTACTTACATATAATATCGTTATTGAACCGATCGTACTTTGGCGTACTACTGAGCTATTTATACACATGAAAACAAATCTTACATGGTCGATCTACATCTTACTCCATACAGTGTATCAACACGAGTGTTTTCGCAAATCAACCAGTGGAACTTTCGGGTGAAAGTAGGCGGGGCTTATGTCCCGAGTCGCTATAGTGCTTTTCGGGAAATAACAACCGGGCTGGCATGATCTACGAACTAATGCATGTAGTAGGTAGCTATAGGTACTGTGGTTAAAGGCTACTTATTTTGATTTTGGCATAAGGCTTTCTTTAGACAAAGCTCCATTTATAGTTCTAACTAAACGTTGATGATAAACAGTTTGTATCACTCTATTAAAAACAGTAGAAAAATCACTTGACACCTTCAAGAAAAAGCGTTCAAACATCAACTAATTGTTCTTCACTTTATAGGAAATTAGACTACCGATTTAGTTTTCTTACGAAGGTAGCTTAATACTTTGGTCCTTAAATTGAGCACTCGATTTATTTTAAATAATATTTAGAGAGGTTAGACGGTCACTGTCAGGGAAACCGCATTTCTGCGACGTAGTCTAAATGGTCTAAGTTGTGATGTGAGTTGGAGCGTCGGGGATCGCGCGACCTGTGGATGTTATGCTGTGAATGAGCTCGCATCACCCTGTATGTGCCCTCGCGGCGCGGCCCTGCGTCACTCGTCTTCCGCGTTGATGCTACCCAGTCATCATCGCGTGTTCTAGACGCTCCCGGAGGGTTCCGGTAATTGTCGAAAACCCGGCGATTGTCTTCATAACGCTGCCGTTGCCAATTACGATCCATATCGTGGCCATAAAGATCTAATTCGCCGGATGGCTGGAACTGACTTGAAGAGTTCTGGCAATAACTAGTTCTCTTCCATCCGTCGTCGTATTTCTTCCGCCCGTTTTCATCTTCACCTATTTGCCGGCGTTGTGACTGGTTGGAACTGCTTTCGCTTGTGTCTTCGCCTGATGTGCCTAATCCTAGATCTTTGTCGTCGCCATAGATTTTGTAAATTCCGTTCGGATTTAAATTCTTGCCGTTGTATATTTGGTCATTTATCACTAGTTGTGGGTGCGGTATACAGTAGGCATTGGGGTAATTTTTTTCTAATTTTGCCATTTTTATATCATCTTTATTTCTAGTACAAGAACCAGGGCCGAATAGCGACAGTAGGACTGGAAGTAGGAAGAGGCCATGCATTGCTCCAAAGAATATGACCATGAAAACCATTTTGAAAAATACAGAGAAAATATAACTGTCCGCTAGGAGCAAAGCTATGACACCGAGGATGGTACTGAACGACCCTTGAACTATGGGCAAACCGAGGGAGTAGAGACATTCGCTGACTTTGTCGTCAGGGGACTTGGCTTTTGATGCCATGTAAGCGTAACAGATGTGAGCGGTGAAATCAACAGAGAATCCGATGCACATAATTAAATTAATCATGGATATGGAGTCAAGATTGATATCCCAGAGGGCCATGTAGCCAACTACTCCAATTTCAATGGATATTATACTGAACGCCACCCACAAAGAGCACAGGATGTTAGGGATGAATACAAAAGACGTGATCATCATCATAAGAGCACCGTAGCATAGATTCTGAAGAGACGTTGGCCTCACAAGTTCGAACTGAAACAAAAACGATTTGTTATTATTCTTATTTTACGTATTGTAAAAACGGATGTAATTTCTGTCGGTATGGTGCTTCAAACATACCTGATCGAAGAAGACGAAATAAGGGTGAAATACGGAGACGTTCAGAGGTGATTGAGCAACGACGTCTCTCAGAGCTCTAACCATTTCTTTTTCATGGTTCGTTCCGCTGATGTTAACTGCTTGAATTAAGAATCTAGAAGCAACAATTCGATCTCCCTCCTCATTGAACTTCACGTCTAGAGAGAACGGGTTTGCTGGAAACAGCCACAACTGTAAAAATAAACAAAATAGTTAGTCACTTGTCCGAGGTAATTTGAAATAATAGGAATATAAAAATCGGGTATTATGTCTTGTTTATACAACGTGTTATTGAAATAACTGAAGGGTCATTGTACTCATCAGTATGAACAACTTTTACCATCGTACCAAACCTGAAATCGCGAAAAAAAAAATCTGCTGATCCCTACATTTTGACGATTTATGTGAACACAAATGTAGGGATTAGCTGATTTTTAATTCGCGATTTCAGGGTTGATCCCATAGTAAAAGTTGTTTATAATAACTGACGAGTACATAACCCCTTAAGAGGTTTTCAGCTATTTCAATAAGACGTTGTATAAAAAAGGTAGGTACAAACGTCAGGAACGAAAATTATCAATTATTTTTATATAAACGGAAACTAGACCGGATTTTTGAATTTCTGTAGGTAATGTGTACAAATCGGGAAAGTTTAATAACAGTTAAATTTGAAAAGTGTCACAAGATGGTCTGACTATTTTGGCTATCTGTTGAAAGTGATAGCCTAGTGGTTGAACGCTTGCCTTCCATGCAGGAGGGTGTGAGTTCGATCCCGGCCCGCACCTCTGACTTTTCGAATTCATGTGCGGATTTATATTCGATTATCACTTGCTTAACGGTGAAGGAAAACATCGTGAGGAAACCTGCTCACCTGAGAGTGCTTCATACAGTTCTCGATGGTGTGTATAGTCCGCCAACCCGCACTTGGCAAGCGTGGTGGACTAAGGCCTTAGCCTTCTCGTACTAAGAAGAGGCCCGTGCCCAGCAGTGGGACAGTAATGGGCTGATTATGTATGTTATGTATGTTGAAAGATCAATGATCATTGAGCAGACTCGAAGGGTTAGGGCAGGGGAGGTAGAAGATTAATTATGTAATGCTAGGTTAGTCTTAAATTGTACTCACTTCTTTAAGATTCTGAATAAAATCTTCCTCATTATCAATAGTAACGTTCAAGTAATCGTTGTTTCTCGATACATAGTCGACGAAGGTTCGAAGCCAAGACTCTGTGTACAGTGAGTTGGATATGTACGACGTTTTCTCTAACTTCTTAGTCAAAGCTTCCACTTCATCTTGCACTTTTGTATCGGAATAATTGTATTCGCCACATATAACCACCTAGAAAAAGTATAGTCTAGTAAGTTTTCACACATCGCACTGCGTCTAATAATTTTTCAAGGGTTTCAATGATCAAGTACAGTCAACCGCTTATCGATGGTACCAAAACCACCGAAGTAACACAAAAACAATATTATGGTTAAAGTAAAAGGCAATACACATCTCCCAGTCTTACAAAAGATGTTTAGTAGCATCCAAAAAGTATTAATTCTTTACTATGGATTTTAAGCTATTGCATAGCTTCTATCGCGGGCCTTGAGCGTGGAGACCGAATCCAGAAATTCCGTAACGAAAATAACCTAACACCCCCCACTCCGACCGGCACAGCGGTGATACTTTTTAGTTTTGCCATCTATCGATGAATAGCAGAACTTTTAATGACTTTTTGAAATATAACGCTTGTCTCTTTAGTTCTGAAAATCGCCTCTAGGTGGCATTGGTTGTATCGGCGTTACTGCGCTTAAGCTATTGCATAGCTTCTATCGCGGGCCTTGAGCGTGGAGACCGAATCCAGAAATTCCGTAACGAAAATAACCTAACACCCCCCACTCCGACCGGCACAGCGGTGATACTTTTTAGTTTTGCCATCTATCGATGAATAGCAGAAATTTAATGACTTTTTGAAATATCACGCTTGTCTCTTTAATTCTGCAAATCGCCTCTAGGTGGCATTGGTTGTATCGGCGTTACTGCGCATGTGTAATCCCCCTCTTCGCCCCGCAATCTGGTGACTCATACCTGCTTAGAGTTTCGGCGTTAGGGCACCTCCTCTTTGTATTTACATAAAAAATGCTATGCCATAGCTTTACCGCGGCAGTCTCCGAGTGCCACAGTCTTTTTTTTCAATACTCAACGTTGTCTAAACGACTTCAATACTTTGCGGATACCTATTATTAAATAACTTTTGTAAGACTTGAAGATGTATACTTGCTTGCTTGCTTTTACTTTTATCTTATGGTTTTGTGTTACTTGGGCAATATATAATAAATAATAATAAAATTGTTTATTCTCGCCACTAAAGATTACAATGTTATGATCCACATTTTATTACAATCAATTTTGTGGTGGTTATTATTATTATTATTTATTATATAAAGTGTTCTTGTATGAAAGTTACTAAGCCAGTTCCGCTTATGAAATTATGGTTTTGTTACCATTGAAATGCGGTTGACCGTATCTGGTATGTAGTCATTCTTTGTAAAAAAGGTAGGTAGTCGAAACATTTTCATCATGAGGGTAGATACGAAAATATTGTAGAGCAATAGATTGCTTACCTGAATTCTGTATGGGAACTCTCTGTAATACAGATCTTCACGGTCAAAGAACTCCACAGAGTATGAATCCACTTTGGATAGTTTCCTTCTCTCTAACCCTTCTTTGAGATTGGTCACCCCGTATCCTGCTCCTGCTAGATATGCTATGAATACCACGATAACCAGAGCTTTTATATAGCCGTTGTTAAGTAAATCGGCCATGGTTGTGCGGAAGAAGGCCATGATGCAGTGTTCCTTGTTATCTATAGGGTTGTCAGGGTCAGCTGCGTCTATTCCTCCACTGCAGAATATTCTGTACATCCACGATTTTTCTTCTGAAAATTAGAACACGAAATTGTTAAATACTGTTGAAAATGTTTAATTAAGAAAAAAAAAAAACTGCCCTACAAAAAGGGTAAAGGGGGTGCAGAGAGCCAATTTGCCGCCCTCTAGGCTAAATTTACAGCTAGACTGGCTGGTGGCTGCCCGACCCTCACTCTTCAATGTCCGGGGCGTCTACACCCCTTCGCCCCCCCCACCCTTAGATCCGGCCCTGCTTATTTTTTGGCTTAATGGTAGCAAGTCGGTTCCGAGCGACTTCTTGTTTTGATAGTGCTGTGTCCTAGCTTGGTATGTGATATTTTTTACCCGACTGATTTGTTAGAATTTTTTTAGCAGCTGTAATTCTAAATTATAAATGGCAAAATACTCATCTAAATACTAAATACTCATCTAAATACTAAATACTCATCTAAATACTAAATACTCATGGGACAAAATATTTAGCAACGACGACGTTGAGAAGGATTATAAATTGTATCAATGAATCTTACCTTTCCTGGCCCTCGATTCCGGGAGTACTTTCATAAAAGTGATTGTGTGTCGGTTTTGCTTTTCGCGGTAACCTGATACGGCAACACACCCGGCAAAGAATGTTAGATGCCACACAAAAGTGAAGCAAACAGCCAGACCTGTAAGTAACAAAAAAACATTGTCACATAATATGGATTTCTTTTTTGGCTATCTGGCGTGGTGTTTGATGATAACACAGACATAGTAAAAAATATAGACTAAGTGCTGCGAACAACCATAGTGAAGCCAACAAAAACCGCACTCCTTCATGTACAACCAGTGCTCACATACACACCATGCACCTGAAGGATATTTGTTTTCGCGATGCTTACTGGAAGATTCCGCGACATGTGAACTGAGAGGGGTGAGCACGGTTTAAGGTGCATGTGTGTGCGTGAGCACTGGTTGTACATGAAGGAGCACGGTTTTTGTTGGCTTCACTATGGTTGTTCGCAGCACTTAGTCTATATTTTTAACTATGTCTGGATGATAATCAATCTCCACAATGATGTTAGTAACTAAAGATAAAATGTGGGATGAAAAATTCGCTCACGAGCAGGATTCGAACCCTGGGAGCCTAGTACTTAGAGTTTGACACTTAAGAATACTTTCATAGTTTTCGTCGACTTTTATTCATAAATCAGTAGTTCCTCCTCGTAACCGCCAGGGGCGCTACTGATTTATGAATGAAAGTCGTCAAATTCGATGGAAGTTTCGGTGTGTCAAACTAGTACTAGGCAAGATAACTCCATGTTACGGTTTGCACTTTGCAATCCGTTTTGAATAGCAATTATTTTTTTGTTGTTGAGCCTGTAAACAGTGTAGAGGTAACTATAGTGATTGACGTAGCCTATATTTGGTATAAGGTGTCTACTCGGAGCACAGATCTCACACCTAACTCGTAGTTATGATATGCAATAGGTAGTGTAGCGACATCTATCTCGATAGGTACATGGGAACTAACAATGACGTCTATGACACATCCTGAATCGCGCAAGCAGAGTATGAAACGCAACTTAGTATAATACACAAGCGCCCAACATCAACCGTTGGGCAGTAGCCCACCCATTCCCGGTGTCCCCCTCTATTGTGCTGAAGATGGCCACCGGGGAGGTTTAAGTGCGGTAAAAATCTCACACACCCCAGCCTCTTCCCCATGAGGCTGGTAGCATTTGGAAGGTTTCCTCCTCAGAAAAAAAAACCTGGTCAGAGGATCCTACCTTTGTGTTGGAGGAACATGATCTTTCTCGTTCCTCCACAGTAGTTTTATAATGGGACCAAAGTTCATCGAACTTACCTGAGTACATGCAGAATATTTGCACCGACGGGAATGGTGAGAAGATGCCGATGAAGAATGAGAGCATATCCGTGACGGAGGTGATCGTGATGGACACCGCTGCTTCTGACAGCATGATGCCCATCCTCTCCGGCACTGGGAGCTTGGGGGAGGCGCGTCTCCAAGCCGCCAGCATCACGAAAGTATCGTCGATCCCAATACCTGAAAGATTGCATACAAAGTTTTGAAGATCTGTCGTAAATACGTGGTTATGGGTGCAGCAATATCATCATCATCATTTCAGCCGAAAGACGTCCAGTGCTGGATATAGGCTTGCTCCAAGCATCGTCACAAAAACCGGTGCTGCGCTTTCCGCGTCCAGCGGATTCCGGCGACCTTCACCAGGTTGTCGGTCCACCTTGTGTAGCAATATACTTGTATCAAACAATATATCAGGTCCTTACATATGAAATTAGCGTTTTGTCGTACTGACCACTTTGATCTGAAATATCTCCTCTTTGGTTAAGAATTCCAAATTCAAATTTATAAATTCATTTAGCTGGTACATTTGAGTTTTGAAAACAGTCATTCATTTGTTTTTTCCTCATATTTTTTTTTATTTGGCGTCGCTTATTACCGCACAATGGAAAACATGAAATATCGGTATATTTACGAGTACGAGTTCTACCGTGGCACCAGTGCTGCAGAAACAGCTCGAAGGATTAATGATGTGTACGGCGCTGGTGTCGCAAAAGAAAGCACGGTACGTTTTTGGTTTCAACGTTTTCGTTCTGGAAATTTCGACCTTCAGAACCAACCCCGTGGACGGCCGGAGAACAAAGTGGAAAATGAAGAATTAAAGGCTATTGTGGAAGCGGATCCATCACAAAGCACTTCAGAGATAGCTGCAGGCTTCGGGGTAAGTGATAAAACTGTATTAATCCACTTGAAGCAAATCGGGAAAGTAAAAAAACTTGAACGATGGGTACCTCATGAATTGAGTGAAGAGTGAAAAATTGACTCAGAAAAACTAACTTGTGAGTGTTTGGTGGACTAGCGCCGGTGTCGTTCACTACAGCTTTTTAAAATCTGGTCAAACGATTACGGCAGATATCTTTTGTCAGCAACTGCAAACCATGAAGGAAGAACTAGCTGCTAAACAACCGAGATTGGTCAATCGCTCTAGGCCACTGCTGCTTCACGACAAAGCAAGACCACACACTGCACAACAAACAACCACTAAGTTAGATGAGGTACAATTGGAATGTCTACGACATCCACCGTACTCCCCGGACCTTGCTCCAACAGATTACCATTTTTTCCGGAATTTGGACAACTTCTTACAAGGAAAAAAAATGAACTCTGAGGCGGCAATCCAAACCGCCTTCAAAGAGTTTATTGATTCTCGCCCCCATGGTTTTTTTAGTAAAGGGATCAATGAACTACCTATGAGATGGCAAAAGTGCATAGATAACAACGGTGCATACTTTGATTAATTAAATATATTTTACAAAAAAAAAACCTTATATTCCTCCCGTACAAAACGCCAATTTCATATGTAAGGACCTAATATAAAATTGTATGGAGATATTTACGATATACCTTATTGTTAAAGAAAACGTGAGAAATTATGTGTCTAGGTATAATAAAAATGAATGAGTTCTACCTTCTGAGAAAGATAATACTCATAGGAAGAGGAATACACCATTTTGATGTTAGGTAACCATTATCTGAGTAGTAATCTAAGCATCGACCATCCACCCCATAATGCCCCATTACAGGTACCTACAGGCTACCGATGTCTGTCAACACATCAATGGTATAGCACCGATGTAGGTCGCCATTATTCGCTTCTTCAAATCAGTTTCGACCACTTATGCGAGCCATCAGAACATCCGCGTTAGTGTGTGTTAGTGGCCAATAGCCGCCTTGGTAGGGCCAATCCGACTGCAGTACCCCGCCTCAGCTAGTTGACATTATTTTTTGTACGCGTTGTATTTAACATTAGGTAGGTGTCTATTAGGCTCAGGCTGTATAAATAAATAAATAAATATCTGAGGGAGATTTTTTACACAGCACCATCTAGTCACAAACTAAGCAGAGCTTGTGCTATGGGTATAATACTTATGTACTTTTTTTTTTGTAAATACATACTTATATTACATAAGCAATACCCAGACCAACACAAACACCTATGTTCATCACACAAATATTTGTGTCCTGTGTATGGTCGATGAACCTGAGTGATGTGAAAGAAACAGAGCGCGTAGAATATTCTGAATGGTTTGCAAATTACTCACGGGCCTTAAGCCTTAATAAGGATGACAATAATATAATAATAATAAACTTACCAATCATTAAGAAGGGTGCAGCTAAATTAATACCAATGAAGGAAATGCCTAAATACACGGCGCATCCGAAGGCCGCTGCCGTGGCCATCACAGCCGAGACGTTACCCAGCAGACCCAGCCATGGTTTCGAGCGAACCCAGTCGCCCATCATACAAGTTACTACAGAAAATATCCCCATGAGAATGAAGGTGGAACTAAAGAATGGTATGACGGTTCTCGTGTTCTTTTCCAGTTCGTGGTCGAGGGTACGTGATGCGAATCGAGCGACGGAGATGTGTTTGAAGCGGCCTGTGTCTTCTGCTATGCCAACTGTGTCCAGAAATGCGTCCTCCCATGCTGAACCTCTGTAATTTACGAAAAAGAACTTGACATAATAATTTCTTAGGTTGTCGCGATCACTACACATTATAATCATCATCATCATCATCATTTCAGCCGAAAGACATCCACTGCTGGACATAGGCCTCCCTCAAGCATCGCCACAACGACCGGTCCTGCTCTTTCCGCATCCAGCGAATTCCCGCGAACATAAAAAAAATATTAACCGGATTACTTCGCATATATTATTAAAATTAGTTTTCCTGATGCTTCGAATACATTGCAGCATTTTTCATCGTCTTCCTGCGACCACGAATGCTGCAAAGCATTCGAAACGTCGCGTCAGGAAAACTCATTTTAATAATATACACGGTGTACTGATCTGGTTATAGTTGTTTTATTATAAAGATTAAAATTTTAAGCATGTTAAATTTGAGAACCTAAGAATGATCAAACTAGTAATTTATGTAACAAATATTTCAGCGTTCACATAATGCATTTCTTCAAAATCGTATCAGGAAACTTTTATACCTTACGAAATATTGACCCACAATTTGTTAGTCTGCCTTTCCATTCGTATTCTTGTACGATATTACGCAGCGCTTAGTATTCGAAACGATTTCTTAAACCGTGTCAAGATCGAAGTCTATTATCTAAGTTATAGCGGCGTGTGTTTACACAAAGTGTAATGCTATTGAAATTCAAAACAAGTCATAAAAAAACTAAATGAAGCGGAATGAACAAATAAGGACTAATAAGAAACTATAGAAAAGCTCATTGTTCCCTTCCAAAACATAATCACTGCTGCAATCATCTCTATTCTTAGTACTTTACAGTTATTTTAGAGGATATCCTCTATTACGTGTACGATAAATACTGATTTACACATGATCTGCATTCTGCTAAGCTTTGATTGCCGGCCTAGTTTCCATCTGATTAATTAAATTAAACATCATGAAGTTTTCCTTACCTCTGTTCCAGCTGTATTTTGCTGTCCGTTTTCACAAACCAAACCAGTTGGACAGCTGGCACCGAAACTATGATGTCATCCACTACCTTTGAGCCCCCGAAGTATACCGGAAACGCATGGGCTTCCCATGTCACAGGATTGAACATTATGGGGAATGTTAGATTTAGTTCACCTCGCTCTACCTGTGAAACAACAAACAAGTCAATCAAAAAATCATTATAAGAAAGAAAGAAAGAAAGAAAAATATTTATTTGACACAACTGAGACACATACAGAAGAAATATACATGAACAAGAAATAGATATAGTGAAGAAGTAACAAAGCGAGGAAAAAAGTCATTGACAGTCATGCGCCATGTGTGTCTCAAAATTGTGACAAATGGGTGTCCAGCTCACCATATTGCATATTATCATCATCATCATCAGCCTATATTAGTCCACTGCTAGACATAGGCCCCTCCAATGGTACACCACTGATATCGATCCTCGGCCACTCGCATCTAGTTGTTACCGGCCACCTTGCCAATATTATTGCTCCACCGAGCCTGAGGGCGTCCTAACCCTACGTTTACCGATTCGCGGTCTACCCCAACGGTCATCAGTTCTTCGGCAAATGTGGCCGGCCCACTGCCACTCCAGCTTGCTAATCCTGTAGGTTATGTCGACAACTTTGGTTCTCTAGTAGATCACCTCGTTTCGGGTTCGATCCTTCAGACAAAATCCGAGCACAGCCCTTTCCATAGCACACTGAGCTACTTTATATTTGTGTACCAACCGTACAACGATGAGTGTCCACGTCTCGGCTCCGATGAAACAAATACAGTAGGCAAATCTATAGTAACTTGAATTTAAGTTAGGGTTTTCCCGTCATAATACCGAGTCAATGTTACAATCGGCTTCTAACTAGTTGAAATTATGTGAATGAACAATGTATTTGTTAGTAGTCAGCAGCCCTGTGTTACCCCTCAGATATCAAGTTATAATGCTGTGTTGTTGAGGTTTTCCACAGTAAGTTTTTGGTCTTTGCGAATTGCGAGTATCACAGGAATAATCCTGAAATCCTCGCAACCGATAGGTTGTTCACAAGATATTGCCATGTCGTGGATAAAAGTGTTGGTTGAGCATTTATATCAGAACTCTGATTAGTTCCTTTAGCAAAGCGGCCTTGGAAGCAGACCGGAAAGGCGCCAGGATGTAGAATGATGCTCGAAGGTAAAAAAGGCTAAAGGTACTTCTCAATGTAAAGTTAAAAGGTTTCTAGTTCCTCAAAGGACAGTCATGTTTTGTGAAGGCGTAACATCATCTAATCTCTCACGTACAAAGAATTTCCATTAACTACAGCGAGACATGACGAATGCTTGTGGGTACAAGATCTCTTGAGAAGGATACATGCTTAGAATATAAATGGCGGATGACACATTGTTATGCTTCGAAACCGACTAATTGATGTAGATGTTTTTATTGTAATTTCAATAACAATAGAAAGATTGCTTCAAAAGTATGTGGGTAATCTTAAAGCGTGTATTTGCCTAATATTGCATTAGGTACCTTAAGTAACTGAAAGTTATACCGTAACTAAATTGCGTATGGTGCTGTTGTCATTGTTCTCTTTCTGGCTAGGAGAAGCACATTATGATGGTATGATGTAAGTGGGACTGTGTTACTCGGTTCATAATTATGTAGTTGGCATTATTATATGTATCTACTTGTAATAGCAAGTAAAATCTGTTAACTTTAGAATCTAGACGTAAGTTTTTAGAAGCCAACATATTACATGGTATTGTTCATAACCACTTTGATTCCATTGACCTCACGAGTAAGTTGTTGTTGTTAACGTACCTGCACCGACACTACGCTAAGCGTACATTATTCGCTGTGAATACCTGCCAAGCTAATTCAGGATTGCGTTGCCCTGCTCGTCGTATTGTAGAATCTTACTAACTTACTAATCTTAATAGCAACTTTATTGATATTGCTATTTTTAATAACTTCTTTGGTTTTCGCGATCACTACTATTACATATATACTATTATAATGTTATAATAAAACAAAGTTTAACCGGGTTAAATCGCGTATATTATTTAAATTGGTTTTCCTGACGTTTCGAAAGCTTTACAGCATTTTGTGGTCGTAGGTAGACTAACGGCCGAAATTAATATCCAATCTATCCACGATTTGCCCTAATAGAGATAGAAATTTGACATATTTTGTATGGAGCTTATGTCAAATTCCTATCTCTAGTAGGGCAAATCGTGGATAGATTGGATATTAATTTTGGCCATAAGATGACAATCGTCTTTACAGATATTTCTAAAAAAATATTTTAAAATAATCAAGTCCCAAACAGCACGCACCACTGTAAAAGATAATGATATTGTGAGTGATTACTGCGTGCATCGAAACGATTTTAATTATTAATATACAATATTAAAATATTTTTTTAGAAATATCTGTAAAGAAGATTGTCATCTTAGTCTACCTGCGACCACGAAATGCTGTAAAGCTTTCGAAACGTCAGGGAAACCAATTTAAATAATATACGCGATTTAATCCGGTTAAACTTTGTTTTATTATATTGCTATTTTTATTTGTTCTAAAAAGGTTCTAAATCGATATTTAAAAAATCTTATCTGCTGATATTGTTAAGAAATAATGTGAGTCCTTATATATTTTTTATTCAATTTTTTTTTTTTGTATTGTATAGATGATATAATTTTAATTTAATTTTATTGTATTCTAATAGTCAAATCCCTTTTGTAATAAATTATAATTTTAATTCTTAACTGTTATACTAAGGTATAATATTAATGAATCTTTAAACTTTATTCCTCCTTTTTATCTTTTTAATAATTAATTAATTGTATTGTTTAATTAATCTAGTGGCACTTATTCATCATCATCATCATCATCATTTCAGCCGAAAGACGTCCACTGCTGGGCAAAGGCCTCCCCAAAGGGGGTATATGCCATAATCGCCACGCTTGGCATGCGGGTTGTCGATCGCAGTTGGTTGTTTAAATACTCAGAGAACGCTGCTGCCCATCCTCTGGTGAATCCTTTAGTCATATTTTACGACACCCATGAGAAGAAAGAGGGTGGTGCAATTCTTTACTACCTAAGTGGCACTTATTACCTAAATTTAACTCTGTTTAAATGCGGATAATGTAGTGGGCTGCAATATTGATAATATTAGGTCCTTACATATGAAATTAGCGTTTTGTCGTACTGACCACTTTGATCTGAAATATCTCCTCTTTGGTTAAGAATTCCAAATTCAAATAAAATAAAATAAATAAATAAATATCTTTAGACCAGTTGACAGACTTTCAGGCTTCTGACTACCCGTAACGACTGCCATAGATATTCGTATGACAACCGGGACCGACAGCTTAACGTGCTCTCCGAGGCACGGAGGGGTCTCGATGTATAACGAAACGGTCACCCATCCACAGACTGACCGCGGCAAGTGCAGCTTAACCTTGCAGATCGTACAATCCGCGCAGTCGTTGCTTCGCTACGAGCTCCTCCGTTTGAACAATTTGGACAACTTCTTACAAGGAAAAAAAATCAACTCTGAGGTGGCAGTCCAAACCGCCTTCAAAGAGTTTATTGATTCTCGCCCCCATGGTTTTTTTAGTAAAGAGATCAATGAACTACCTATGAGATGGCAAAAGTGCATAGATAACAACGGTGCATACTTATATATTTTACAAAAAAAAAAAAACTTTATATTCCTCCCGTACAAAACGCCAATTTCATATGTAAGGACCTAATATTTTGCATCTGCATTGGAAGATATGTAGTCATAAATAAAAAATCTTAATCTAAATCTTTGAATGCACTACATAATCACAAAATTCATTATTTTTGCGCCTTGTTAACCCAAAGGTTGACTGATAGAGAAAGTAGTACCTACCTCTGTTTTATGTACATTGAAGCTTAAATTAAATAAAGTTAAAGGGCATGAAGTGATTGGTATAAAACCTTGACTACGGGAAACCCTATTAACATCAACATCATCACGCCTGTATTTCCCCGAAGGGGTAGGCAGAAGTGTATAGTACACCCACATTTCGCCAGTTATGGAAACCCTATTATACCTACCATATAGGTACCTATACCTTATCTATACCATAGAACAAATAATAGTATAGTTCCTATACCAGAAATAAGCCATAAATCGCTTTGAGTCACTAGGATAACAATAATAATAATAAATGATTTCTTTGTAAATTGAGAACCTTTTGCTTAACTTACCTTCCATACAATGGAAACAAAAAGTACTACTCATTGCTTGTGGTCTGTGGTTTAAAGTAATACCTATGATCGCAACTGTTAAATATAAGACAAAGTAACAGTCTATTTTGTATAAATGTTTATTTTGGTGTATGCTACAGGGTAGCCCGCGAAATACAACATTTATTGAGTTTTTTGTAAATTATAGCTCTTTTTCGCGTTGTATATAGGTAGAAAAAAAAAATTCGCGGGAATAAAAACAATATATCTACTGAATAATACTCATAAAAAACATTAAACTAGCTCTATAGAGCTAGTTAATTAATAATTATTAATAATAATTATTATTTATATTAATTAATTTTATTATTAAATTAATATTAATTTAAAGATTTAAATTGTGGAAAGAAAAAATCGCTCACGAGCAGGATTCGAACCTGCGACTCCTGGCTCAGTACGCCAGTGCTTTAGCCACTATGCTACCGTGAACAACCTAAGCCTTGAGCCAGGAGTCGTAGGTTCGAATCCTGCTCGTGAGCGATTTTTTGTTTCCACAATTTAAATCTTTAGATTTCGCTTCGCATGCGTTAAAAATAATAAAATAATTAATATTAATTTACGATCCATTGTATCGATTTTCGAGCTTGTACGGCTTATAACAACATAACATAACATAACATCACGCCTGTATTTCCCCGAAGGGGTAGGCAGAGGTGTATAGTACACCCACATTTCGCCAGTTATGTTATAAGTCCCATGTAATAGGGGGCCTATTGTCACTAACGAGGCACAAATCCAGATTCCGGGCTGCTACTGAGAATTTGCTAATGATGAAAAAACCCAATAACACTTTGCCCGACCCAGGAATCGAACCCAAGACCCCACGCTCAGAAGGCAGCCACTACACCAACGAGGCAGTCAGTACAGCATATAGAGCTAGATATATTTTTTGTAAGTGTTATTCAGTAGTACCTACCGCAAATCATATTTTGATTGATAGACAGCTCAAAATAGAGCTACAATTTACAAAAAAACAAAAAAAAATGAATTTCGCGGGGTACCCGGATTCACATTAATTGTAGTGATTCGTTGAACAGTCTCTTGCCTTGACTCAGACAACGAATGGTATAGGTAGTCCTGCAGAATTCGGTGTGAATGTAAAACAGGTGTCAAAAACCCATGGTATTGAGGCGAATTTCCTGGTGGAGATAATGTCAATGACATGGTTTGCCATTGAAACTTCTGTATTGACGTTTGGCAAGTAGAATTTTAATAGAACTTGTCAACTTGTTGTAAAAAAAACTATTCTCCGGATTGTATTCTCATTCTAAACAAGAAAGCGATTTGATTTAGACGATTTGAAATACAATAAAACACGTGTTCGAACGTCGTGTTCTCGTCACGGTCGCTGAAAAAACATGTATTTTTTCCATTTGCAATTTTATTTCTTTAACAATATGTTTAAGTCTTCTTTCCTTAGCTTGTCGATAAGTCAACGTCATGTCACGTCAACCACAACCGTTGCGTGAAGTTATGTTTTTGATACGGTCTGCTATCAACGTATAAAAGTGAAATTGGTTTACGAGACATTATACGGTTTTATTTTATTTCTTAGCAAGTGTATGCTAAATCTAATTTCTAATCTGCTGATTTCAGCACCTTACCAGGTCCGAGCTCAGAACAGTTGTACAAATTACCTTTCTCTGGATGTAGGTATGCTATAGGAGGCTATAGGTACCGACAAAATGTAGGAGCTTCTTCTTCTTAATTTTTTCAATTATTATTTTATAAAAAAAAAAAAATAAAAAAAAAAAAAAATATTTTTATTAAATTTTAAATCTTTTTCAATTATTTTATTTTATTGTACACACATAGTACAGTGTTTCTTCGTGTCACTGGCACGACTAATTTTTTTGTCAGACTTGGCAAGCCCAAAACTACAAGCGGCCAACCACTGATGTAACATCGTTGCGGCCAACGGAGTGTGTTTTCGGCGAGCCGTCCCAACCAGCGAACATTTATTTCATAGAAGCGACTGTCGGTGTAGGATTTTTTCGATAAAGCTTACATCCGAAGAAGGTAATACGGACAACCGTTCTGAGTTCACTATAGGTACAAAGCCTCTCTCAAAAAGGACTTCAAAATGAAAATGGGTAAATGCATTGGTAAGCACAGGTCGAGCTGTCTTGTTCCAGTGATCATAAGAAAATCTAGTCATTTTACAAAATAGATAAATGAGTCTTCATTTTAATGTAGGTAAGTACTAGCCTATGTCCAGTAGTGGACTGCGATAGGCTGAGTTGATAAGTATTAGCCGTAAGTGGGTACTCATATGCCTGTTTTTAAGAAACGTCGTTTTAAAGAGAAAGTCAAAAGAAAACGAAAGCAAATTGTTGATATTTACGTATGTATATGGGGCATTTGCGCCGTTTCAGTTTTACTTGAGTGACACATTTGCACGTGTTTTGTTGACGTACCTACTAATGTACTGACCGTTCTTTATAGTTTTCGTTTTGTTTTATATTAGTTGAGAAGACAATGCGACATCTAGTGAAGAAAATAAGTTGTTTTAGTAACAAACAACTACGTACGAATGATATTTTATCAAAATAAAAACCTAGTTCAATGGTACTGACTGACACGACGTTTCTTCCCATACGGTTATCGTAATAAATACTAATATAAATCGCATTTAACTGATCGATATGACGGGTTAAGTCGAAAACTACATTTGGACGGACATACAAAGTAAGTACCTTAGGTCTTACCCCCTTGCGTCGAGGGGTAAGACAAGGGGACGTGATTTCTCGTGTTTACCAACGCATTGGAGAATATGCTTAAGACACTCCACTGGAATGGATGCGGCATGAATAGAGACGGTAAGTATATCTCACCCTTGCGATTTGCAGACAAAATCGTCATTATGTCTGAATTGCTGCAGGACATGCAGCAGATTTTGGCTGACCTAGCTGATTATTCCCTACGCATCGGTCTTATGGTCAAAGAACATGTAATTCCGGAGTCGGTTGTTGTCAACGGCGACGCTTTCGAAGTTGTTCGAGAATTGCAGTTCGGTAAAAACATCTTCGAAAGGGAAACTAGCAAAAGAATACAACTGGGCTGGGCTGCATTTGGGAAACTTCTTCGAATCTTATCGTCGCCTATTCCATAGAGCCTTAAGACAAATGTCTTCAATCAGTGCGTCCTGCCTGTCACGACATACGGATCAGAGACGTGGACACTCACGGTACGGCTGATCCATAAAATTAAAGTAGTTTAGCGTGCTATGGAAAGGGCTATGCTCGGAGTATCTCTGAAGGATTAGATCTGAAACGAAGTGATCCGACAGAGAACTAAAGTTGTCGACATGGTCTGTAGCCTTTTTTTTTTGTAGATAGATCCTGTAGGATCAGCAAGCTGAAGTGGCAGTGGGCCATCGAAGAACGTGGAAGAACCGATGGCCGTTGGGGTAGACGTGTTCTTGAGTGGAGACCACGAATCGGCCAACGTAGGGTAGGATGGCTTGGTGGAACGATGATATCGAGAATGTGGCTGGTAGTAACTGGATGCGAGTAGCCTATGGAGTGGGCTATGTCCAGTAGTGGACTAATATGGGCTGATGGTGATCATAATGAAGTAGGTACCTACAGTCAGTACAGTGTGAGGCTAGAAAGGCCCAGTGCCAGTCACTGGACCGTGAGGGCTATCTTGCGGATCCCAGCGGAATACGTACGGAGGCAACAAGCGACTTTGTTCTTGCGTCTAGTGCAGGTACTGTTGTCGGGGCATGGTTGCATCGACAAATACTTGCACAAAGTGGCAAGGCGGGAGACTACTCGTGTGTGCCATCAGTGCGACTGTAGTAAGGACACACTCTGGCGCAGTATCCTGCTTGGGTAGTGCAGCGCTGTGCTCTCGCTGCAGCAATCAGGTGACCTCTTGCTGCTAGCCGTGGTCAGGGCCATGGCTGTTAGTGGAAAGCAGTCACGTCCTTCTCTTATGATTTATTACAATCATCCTGCACTGTGTCACAGCTGGGCCCTGGGCAAAAGCATTTTTCCTTTTTCCATCTATTCCTTGATAAGGTACTTGTGTTAACGGTGAAGGGAATATTTGTGTGCAATGGAAATCTGTGCAACTGAGGAGAGATTTCCATGTTGTTTGTAACGTTTAGTAGGTTCAGGACGGCGTTTCGCGATGATGTGTGTAGTTCATCAAACCCGAACCATGACAACGTAATGGATTAAGCCTTAAATCCTTCTCATTCCGAGAAGACGCCCATGACCAGCAGTAATAGGACCGTATTAAGCTGATCATGCTTACATTTTTTAAATAATAGAGCTCTAATTAAACATCGTTGGTCTAGTGGTCGCAAGCGCGACTGCTGAGCGTGGGGTCCTGGGTTCAATTCCCGGGTCGGGCATAGTTTTATTGGTTTTTTTCATTAGGAAATTCTTAGTAGCAGCCCGGAGTATGGATTTGTGCCCGGTTAATGGCAATAGGCTCGCCCCCTATTACATGGGACTATAACATAACTGGCGAAATGTGGGTGTACTATACAACTCTGCCTACCCGTTCGGGGAAATACAGGCGTGATGTTATGTTATGTTATGTTAATTAAACATTCCTTTTTTCAAAAACTAAATTGTAAAGGAAATCTTACCTCGCCAATAATCTGGTCCAAATTGAGAATGTCGTTGACGAAGCACTGTCCTTCCCACCTTGCGCATTCATCCCTGTAGGTGAATGTTTCTCCATTCGGTAGGGTCACCGTCATGTTTTGCACCAGCTCGTCTAACTGTCGCAACTCCTTCCACACTTCTGTTCGCAGCATGTTCGTGTTATTGTCTTTAGGTACGATTATCACTCTGCCGAATCGCCCTGGTGACAGGAAATTGATAAGAAACTATGTATTATCAAAGCCACTGCATTCCAGAAGGCCAATTCTCATAGTTTAAAATGTTCAAAATATAGTTCCGATCTAATCTCAATGTCCTGAATGTCAAAAATAAACCTGAAACAGCATCGAATCAGAAATGAGGAGATTCGCAGGAGAACGACAGTAACCGACATAGCCCGAATTGCCAAACATAAGTGGCAGTGGGCAGGGCACATTGCTCGCAGTACAGATGACTGATGGGGTCGAAAAGTTTTGCAGTGAAGAACCGTACTGGAAGACGCAGCGTGGGTAGGTCCCCCACAAGTTGGAACGGCGACCTGGTGAAGGTCGCGGGAATCCACAGGATGCAGGAAACGCAAGACCGGTCGTTGCGGTGATGCTTGGGGGAGGCCTAAGGCCAGCAGTGGACGTCTTTCAGCTGAAATGATGATGATGAGGAACATCTACTGTCATAAGATTGAAATTTTCAACATTAAATATAGTTCTATTTTTATCTCAATTTTTATTTGTGAATTGTTACACACGCGTTCTTGAAACTCTTGACACTGGCAGAATTGTCAGCATCGGCATTGCTTGCCATAAGAAAAAAAACATGAATTGAACATTGAGATTAGATCGGAACTATGTTTTGAACGTTTTAACCATGGTATAATATGATGTTTCACCAGGTATTCTCTTCCCGCAATGACAGCGCGATGCCTCCAAGCTACGTCACGATTAGTGCTGCCATTGATTGATATCTTCAATATACCTACTTAAGGAGATTTTTGTTCATAATGAATATAAAATAAATTCCTAACTAGCCTAACTATTTGTTATCTCGTGTTATTCATCTAATTAGTGAATAAAGAAAACTATATTAAATCACTAGTTAAAAAGTGATTCTAAGAAGAAAGTAAATGAAAAAGTTCATTTTGCTCGGGTTATTTATTTTCACAAAGTGGCAGGACATCAAACTGTCAAGTGTCACGCTAACAGCCCGCTATTGGCTCCAAGGCCGATGACGTAGTACGGAGGCAATCACGTGACCTAACTGTCACGGGAAGAGACTACCTGGACGTCAAACGAAAGTAAGAAATGACAGTTCTTAGATCTAATATACCTACGGAATATGGGCCTTTAGACTGACTGGTAATACGAGTTCAACGCTTCGCCAAATATGTCAAAAAATTGTTTGATTACTGCAACATTTTAAAGGTGAAAATTTCAACACCCAACCGAGAAATAAGGTGTGACAACAAATTACAAGTGTGACTGGTTTTGGGCGGTTTGATCTAAAGGATTTTTTGTTTACAGAAATAATGAGCTTAGTAAATACTTGTTTTTTTTTTGGGTGGCATACACTTTCAGATTATTTTGTGCTATAATCTGAGCTTACAGCTAACAATTTAAGAAATTACGGCAAAAAACAGCGAATAGCCATTTATTTACAAGCCTCCACAATTACAAGTAAAAATTTAAAGTATTATTGTAGTAGATAAGTTTTAACAATATTTAGAAAAAAATAGATACCTATTACAAGTAGGGTAGGGTGGTAATCACTGAACCACCTAAAGTTTGAAGCGTCACTGCTCTTATATCTATTGACATAACAGATTGTTTTATATACCAATACCTTAGAAATTTAATAAACTTTAATTATTGAGATGATTTAATTCAATAACTCAACTATTTGGGGCAGTAGGGATGTTTTAATAAAAAAAGAAAATTGGTTCATTCTTACTGCCTATGCATATACAGTTAACCACCAGTATGGCCCACAGTGAACCACAAAGTATACAGTGAACCAGTCGAATTAGGTAGGGTGGTAATTAGTGAACCACCAAAAGTTTGAAGCGTCACTGGTTTAATATCTATAAACAAAACAGAGTCTTATATATACCAATACCTGGGAAATTTAATAAATTTTAACTATTAAGACGATTTAATTCAATAACTCAACAATTTGCAGCAGTACGGATGTTTTTTTTATTTTTATTAAAATGGTTCACTGTTACCACCTATGCTTATGCTTATGCTTTTGTGAACCACAAAATATACAGTGAACCAGTGGAATTATTTACTGACTAAATCCCTGTTTCTTGAATGAAAAAGTTTCAATCAAATTTAATGTAAATGCTTTTGTTATGTATATTAAGGACAATAAAGATAATGTTTTGTTATATAATGTAAGTCTCCATATACCGCGGGGGACGTTACAAACATACAATTCACAGACACAAAATACACCCAGACTAAGATCAACAATTTGTGGGTCACACAAATATTTATTCCGTGTGGGGATCGAACCCACAACATTTGGCGTGTTGTCAATAGAGAGGTGACCATCTTAACGACTATGCCACAAGAGCAGTCAAATTAATTGATAATTTGAATAGACGAGAACATTAGCAGCTACAGTGAACCGTGGTTCATTGTTGACCTCTTCATTTTGGTTCACTGTCAAAGTACGGGGTCCCATCGACTTTGGATGCATGTTGCCAAACACACGTTTATACTAGATCGACACAGATAGCATAAATAAAAATGCTAGGAAACACAACACGAGGTGGTTTTATGTTGAATCCGATATGAAGAACACAAAGGAAGCAAGAAAAAAAATAAAACTTGAATGTTTAATATTTTTTTTCGCAATAAAACACAAAAATTCACATAGCTTGAGTGTCTGTTGCGCGAGCTCGCTGGTGACTCCGGAGGGAAGTTCCTTAACAAAAGCGCACATGACGGCGGTAAATGCAAGAACTGAAAACGTCGCATTCTTGAGATACTTATGGTGGCTAACTGTTGCTGCTTGGTTCACTGATTACCACTCTACCCTATATTACATAGGTAAATTGCATGCTTAACACACTTCTATACTTTAATGGATGCAGAATAGTCTTTAGACATAACGGTAGTAATGTATGCTGAACTACTTGTAAAGAGAAGGCTAATCCTCGTAATATACTTCCAAACTAATTTGAATGTATTAATCTAAATTTTCTGACAGTAGATGTTCCTGTTTGCCGTTTATTTGTGAAACTAAGGGCTAGTTTTTCAATAGTCAGATAACTTTTAACTGAGGAATAAATGTGACGTTTGACAGTTGTAGTTTAGAAAATCTGTCAAAACGTCACATTTATTCCGCAGTTAAAAGTTAACAGACTATTGAAAAACTAGCCCTTAGATCATTAATGTCACCGATAAATGGCAATCAGAAACTGTCAGGAGATTGAGATTTAAAATATTGAGACACAGATTTGACATCTAGGTACCCGCTTCTACCGCGGGTAGATGTCAAATCTCTGCATTGAGTTAAACAGATTTATTGATAATTAGTTAAAATTATGCGTCACAATTTATAGATGAATATATTTTTCATTTATTTATCAAGCAGATTGTATAACACACGGATGTAAAACCCACAATTGAAAATTTTTGTCAATGTAAATTATTACACAACATAACATAACATCACGCCTGTATTTCCCCGAAGGGGTAGGCAGAGGTACACTCTATACATAGTACACCCACATTTCGCCAGTTATGTTATAGTCCCGTGTAATAGGAGGCGAGCCTATTGCCATTATCCGGGCTGCTACTGAGAATTTCCTAATGAAAAAGCCCAATAACACTGCCCGACCCGGGAATCGAACCCAGGACCCCACGCTCAGCAGTCGCGCTTGCGACCACTAGACCAACGAGGCAGTCAAGTCAATTAATCAGTAAATAGTCAGTCAATTATTACATCTAACATTAAAACCATTGATAATTCATCTACAATTTGATTTTCTATCCCAAAAGAAATGTGTGCAAGCAATATGCAATGCCGAACCTCTAGACTCTTGTAAACAGCTTTTTAGAAGAATTAGAATTTTAATTTTAAGCTCTCTCTATATCCTTGAGATTGGATTGTTTGTAAGGAAACACCCAAAATTGTTTCAAAAAAATTGTGAAAATAGTCTGTAGGTACAGCCAAAGAGCTCCTACAAAGATAGTTGTGCCACACTGTATAACTACCCTTTACCACAGAAATTGTATGTTTGTGTGTATTAAAGTTTATAACAAAATACCCCAGACTCTAAGAGAATTACCATTAAGATTATTTCGTGTAAAGTTAAAAAAATGTCTAACTGATAAATTTTTCTATACAATTAAGGAGTTTATTGAATGTAAAAATAAATAAATTTGATTGTTATTTTAAATGAATTCTTAGATTTAACAACTAATAATATTACCTATCCTAAAAATTATTGTATGCCCAAAATGGGCTGATTGATGTATCTAACACTTTCATGTATGTATAACAACTGTAACCACTCAATCAGAAACAATAAAGTTTACTTACAGTAAGTACTTACTTACTAATTAAAAAATATATAAAATATGACATCAATATGTGAAAAAAAATTAGATTAGTTTGGAACTATATTTTGAAGGTTTTTAACAATGAGAATTGGCCTCCTGTTCAAATGTGGGGTGAGATTTAACGAGTAGGTGAGTGCTTTGGATGAACTCAACATGAATGAGTTCCTGAAGGTAAACTGTGCGCGAGTGTGGAGGAGATTTCTCAAACAACTTTTTACTAACCTGCCCGCGTTATCCTTCCTACATTAAATCTGTGTGAGTAATTTACTTTAAAATTTTCCTCTACTATCCGCCTTTCATGTTTCCCTTGTCCACTGACAGGGGAAAACAGGTACTCTGGGTCCATTTCATAGTGTATTCTTTGGTAGCCTGTGATCATGACTAAGGAGAGGAGAATCGGGATGATGATGAAGTAGCCAGGATTTCTGCCAACGACCAAGCCGAGTTTGTAGAAGGATCTGTTGAGGACATCGTCCACGATTGTTACCCTGCAACCCATCTGAAACAAGGAGATACACTGTTAGTTTGTGATGACACTAATTTGCGCAATAACTGAGTAATTGTCTTCTGGGCTCAAGATCGCGGGTTTGATTCCCGCACGAAAGTGATATTTGTATGATCCACAGATTATTAGTACTGCGCATGAGATTTGTGTTTAACGCACCCACCCACGTTGAGAAATCCAAAGGTGGGACAACGTTTTTTATAAAGAAAAGAATGAAAGAGAAAAATAATGTTGTGGTTGTTTGTTAGTCTGCTGCCCATCCTCTGGTGAATCCCTTAGTCGCCTTTTGCGACACCCATGGGAAGAGTACTTTTACGACACAATAAGGGTGGTGCAATTCTTTATGTCAGCAGCAAACTTCTCTAGAGGAGGCCTTTACCCGAAGAGGGGTCCACGTAGCTCAAATTTAATTAATTATTTATATTAAACTAATTACTAATTTATTATGTTATTCAAATGAAATAATTGAGTTGTTACTATTCAATTATTTAAATAATTATAAATCAATTTTTATTATTATAATTTTGCATGAAGATACTGTAATTGTAATTGAATATTAATTATGTAATATAATTATTTGTAATAAAATTGAATTAATTTTAACTATAATGAAAAGTCAAGCTATTCTGTAGTAACGACAAGCATGCTAATTTGTAATTCAAGTAACTGGAAAATGAAAGGCTTTTTTATTTTTATTTTATTTATTTAATAATTCTTTATGTCCGGCGCCACACGGAACACTATCCGCACTATCTTACATGGTACATGGATAGATGTCATAATATCTATACTAAATGACGACTTGGAATTGTAGAGTCGCATTAAATATTCTTATTGTGAATGCAATATAAATTACTAATTATTCTAAATAGGTATACTTAGAGCATAATTAATGTCTTGAACCTTTGATCAATAATGCAAAATGTTGATCGATAGAGCGATACGCAAAATGCACAATCATTGGTGCTTCTGTTAGTAATCGTGTAACTTCTAAACGACTTGACCGATTGAGCTAATATTTACACAATATATTAAACTTGTTTTGTCAAGATGATGCATGGTGGTTCATAGCTATATGCTAGGCTTCGATAGGTAGCGCTGTAATCAAGATAATAATAAATTCTATATTTATGGACCAAAATGACTCATATTCAGAATATTTATTTATTCGCAATTTTTGTAACACCATATTCCAAGGGGATGTTACAAAACATAACATAAAACTTACAATAACGTATTTATTTGGATAAAAATTTACATATATTATTACATTATTAATTCTAGATAGTTTATGAACAATCTATACACAAATATACAATATTTACCACTCAAATATAATATATAATACAAGTACAAAATAAAATTACATAAAAAGGCGCGCTTAGGTGTCAAAGTATTCCTCCACACCGCTGTCATCTGGAAAAGTGCCCAGAAGACAATTATAATACATTAACAGTTTACAGTACCTACCATTCCTTTTTCTATACACCTCTGTACCACTCCAATGAGCTTGGGCAAACTATTAAAAATATGTCAGTCTTCATCAACCATAATTTTATTAATCAAACGTGCGGCGCGTGACAAGGGGGGCAAACATGAGGATATAAGAGAAAATATGTTGGATTAGTGACAAAAAAGAAAATCAAAAAATCTGTATCCGATAGGTGACGCTGCGAGCAAAGCTGCTGACCAGCTAGTGTAGGTATACATATAATAGAGTTTTACGAAGAACGACACGCCTTAGAAACCGCTTCATGATAAAACGCGCAAAAGTCAAACATAAAGTTTGCCTTTTACCAAGAACCGGAACAAACATTAATACTAATTTGGAACTGTCACAAATTTTGCAACAATTCCAAATACCAGGGTATGACGTAATATGAGCATTACCGGAAATTCATTTAATAGTGTGGTAGACGATGTTCATCACGAGAAATTGTGCGTAATGACTCTCAATCACCGAATCATCCTTTAAGTTTGTCGCATTCAGACGGACTGCGTGACTGCGGTTCCATATTGCGCCTTTGCCTTAATCTAGCTTTTCTTTCATAGAACGAAATGCATTGAAATGTTCTCGATTGACTTTAATAGGATATTAGCGTTCTAGATCTCGCTTTTGCAAGCTTTCTTGCTCTGTATTGGGGTTAACCTGTTAAGTACAAAGAAAAAAAAAATTGCGCTCACCAACGGCATGGCAGGGCAAAGGATTTTGAATCTTATTTTAATATCCATAGCGCTCACATTACGTTGATATCGTCAAAAGGATTGGTCATACGGCAGCTAGTCTATTTCAGATTACAAAAATCCTTTGCCGTGCCGCGCCGCTGGTGGGCGCCGACCCTAATAAGACGCCGCGAACGAACATATTGAATGTTCAGATAAAAAAATTTAATCCGTGCTCAGTCAGTCTCGGAAAGATAGATTTTTAGTGTGCCGTACCCTAGGGGTACCAATGGGACCCTATTACTGCCACTACGCTGTCCGTCCTTCCGTCTGTCTGTCACAGGGCTATATCCTTGCGACGGTAATAGATAACCAGTTGAAATTTTCACAGAATAATATGTGTTACTGTGATGCCTATCACGACAAATACTTCTTCTTCTTCTATCGTGTCGACATGAGCTACATAATGATAATAGCTCATGCCGTGGGGAAAAGATTAGCCAGTCAGCAGGTTGACTAAAAAAAATAAACACGACAAATACTAAAAACAATACAAGAAACCTAAAAAAAAAATTGATTTTTTGACGTTGTTTCTTCATACTCTATCTTCCAAACGGTAGTACGTACCAGCGTCAATCTTGGTATGATTATAGTGCATAGTATTTAGTTTAGCAACACAATATAAATAGCGCAAACATAGACATATGTGGTGGTACCTGCGTAAGAAAGAGATGCAAAAATTCATATTTCGCGCACGGTGCGTTGATGTCTTTTGATGAACTCTCGTAAATTAATTCATTTTCTATGGGGAATTAGGTCCGGTGTGAGTCCTACTCACACTTGGCCGGTTTTATATAATAACTATGGTGAGTTAAATTCATAAAAAAAAAGATATTAAGATTAAAGGTAAGATAAGATTTAAGATTGATTTTTGTCATAAGAAGCAGTTTTTTTGGACGTTACTCCACGCCAGTTAAATGAAAGGTAGGTAACTAGGGCGATATTAGAATCGGACGAAGCCGCGAACATGATGAAGTTTGTGGTTTACGATAGCATACCTACATGCCATGTAATTAATGAAATCCCGTACGATATAAGTAATATTTTTTGCAACACATTCAGTTATGAGTGACGACCTTTAACCACAGATAACAGTTCTAAATATGAATCATGTCTTAGAAGAATAAGTACCTATCATGATTTTCTGCGATTCATAAAGGACTGCAATAACGGTGATTACTTGCGGTTTAACCACAGATGTTCATTACCGCGTGGTTTACAACACTTGGTACAAAGGTAGGTACTTGCGAAAATAAGTACGTTCAGTTACGAATATATACCGTAATCAAACTGTTTGCCTCAAACAGAAACTGTAAACCACCTCATTTATCTCTTGGTATACAAATTTAAAGGTTCAGAATATTTTGCAAATAAGGCAGGAGAACGATAGTAACCGACATAGCCCGAAGAATTGCCAAACATAAGTGGCAGTGGGCGGCGCACATTGCTCGCAGAACGGATGGCCGATGGGGCAGTAAAGTTCTGGAGTGGCGACCCCGTACTGGAAGGCGCAGCGTGGGTAGGCCCCCCACAAGGTTGACCGACGACCTGGTGAAGGTCGCGGGTATCCGCTGGATGCGGAAAGCGCAGGACCGGTCGTTGTGGCGATGCTTGGGGGAGGCCTATGTCCAGCGGTGGACGTCTTTCGGCTGAAATGATGAATGATGATGATGATGAAGGCACATCGCGAGCGGTCTGGAGTTAAGAGTTCCGAGTTCCGTCTTCATTGGCCGTCGCGGTCCAAATACTATGATCCAAACTATTGCATAGATGACAGTGAATGCAGAACTCTCAACTATAGGGTAGCCATAATTGCCAGGAACTCCACATTGCTGTCATCTGAAGAATAAATTATGAATTCCCAGTATCAAAGTTCTCTATGAAAATAGCAAGACGGGAACATACTTTCAAACTTTCACATTGCATGTTAATAAATAGTACAGTCAAGCGTATAAGTATCAATGGTAACAATCTATTATACGCGGAACTGGCTTACTATGTAAATTTCATGCAAGACTAGCTCTGCTTCTACTGGTTTTGTTACCATGTGCGGTTGACCGTATATACGACGGTTATATTAACGCGATAAGGTTTACCTTTCAATAAATAATTAGAACCAGATAACATAAACAGAATTAAATCCGTAACGAGATTATCCGGAGGAGAACCGGAGTGACCGACATAGCTTGTAGGATCAGTAAACTGAAGTGGCAGTGGGCTGGCCATGTCTGCCGAAGGACCGATGACTGCTGGAGCAGACGAGTCCTTGAATGGAGACCGCGAATCGGCAAACGCAGCGTAGGGTGCCCCCCCGCCGATCAACGACCTGAAGAACGTGGCTGGTGGAGACTGGATGCGGAAGGCAGAGGACCGTGTGTTGTGGTGCAACTTGGGAGAGGCCTATGTCCAGCAGTGGACTGCGATAGGCTGAGTTCATTTGAACATAGAATTAAATCAAAATGATTCCATCCAAATTTGTATTATACCATTACGTGAGCATTGGCCTATGCGGAACCCGCTGTAAGTTCATTTCTAAATTGGGATTATAATACTACTACAAATAGCTGACGCTCGTGGCTTCGCTTCCATGGTTTGTTGGTAAAAATTATCTTATTATTATTTTTGCATTTAGGTAGTTATTATATTAGTAGGATAATCTTCTTTCCTTCTTTTCTCCTAGCTTTTTCCTAGGGTTGCTTTCAGTCTAACCAGATGCAATTGAACATCAGTATTTGATAAGGAGCGACTGCCAACGGTCCCCGCATCCTAAAGTTAGACCAGTTGTCAGACTTTCGGGCTAAGGGTCTGGAAGTTTAACTTGCTCTCCGAGGCACGATAATATTAGCTTAATATTTCTAGATAATCCAAATTACAATAGGTCGCACAAATTCAGTTACACCTTTTTAGTTATCTAAACTGAGAAAAAAACCGGTGTTTTATACAAAAACCGTGTTAAATCCGTTGTGCAGAGGTCATCTCACGGCCGTGTAATAGTTGCAACAACCGATAATTTATCGTTTAATATCACTAGTCCATATAAATAGGATTCGGGGTCAATATTCGATATTTTTGAATGTTCATCATGAATAGACGCTCTAGAGTGTTCTGCAGATGAAATGCAAGAAAAAACTGTATTTAAAAGATGGACGAATAAAAAAAGGCGGACGGAATCTCACTCAACAATAACTGAAGCATCCATAGTAAAACTGCTCGCTTAACAGTACGGGTTGGCACGCACACATTCACCCCAATAGTAAGACAAAAAGCCGCGATTACGCAAAAAATCTCGTGTGACGGTAGTCATTGTTGTTAAAATGCGGTCGAAATTATAGTGGGTTTAGGAAAAAATTAAGTGCTTCAATCTTTTATTAGCGAGATTCCACCCGCCTTTTTTAATTTTCCGAGATTTAAATACGTTTATCGATGGATATTGCCATGCTATCGATTGCTGAACAAATGTAGTTATAATGCATGGAACCATGAAACGTTATCAGATAGGGCGTAAAATTGGTTATTTACCAACGCCTTTATGTAAGAAAACTTTGTTTTTATGCTTCAAGACTCATTTACAAGTAACACTGAAAAAAATATTGAACCAAACCGGAGTGACAACCAAAATTTTGGTAAGACGTTAATAAAGTTAGGTTGATTTAACAAAACTGATTATCTTAAAAGAACAACAGTTTTGGTTTCGTTTTACCTGACAGTTATGTAGTCACTTTCTTAAGTTACAGGTTGCAAAAGTTCGGTTACATTTAACATTTTTTTTTTCAGTGAAGCCTATGATCCCGCCACATATTGAACACAGCCCAGCCCAGCCAGTGCCTGATGCGCTCCAGACAGGGCCACTATCGATCGGAACGTATCCAACAATACTATCGATAGTATCAAATTATTGTTACGACACTATCGATACAATCGATTGTTCAAAATCAAGCAATACTATCGATAGTATCGATACTATCGTGCTATCGTTTAGATAGTATTACAATATAACTATCGATGTTCATTGACGTAATTTTTACATTGAATGTATCTTTTTAGAAAGTTCATTTTCCTAGCTTCTGTATTGGTACACACCACACTGTTGGGTGTACCTAATTAACCATTTATTTAATAATCTTATACATCAATACTATCTAAACGTATACGATATAACGATAGTATCGACAGTATTGCATGATTTCGAACAATCGATACTATCGATAGTATCGTAACAATAGTCTGATACTATCGATAGTATTGTTGGATACCTGTCAATCGATACTATAGGCCTATCGATAGTATGACTGTTGTGAGCATAAGTGTTTGTGTTGGTCTGGGTGTTTCTCATGTATTATAAGTATGTATCTACAAAAAAAAGTATATAAGTATTATATCCATTGCCTAGTACCTATATTTCAAGCTCTACTTAGTTTGGGACTGGTGGTGTGTAAAATGTACCAAATATTTATTATTTATATGTTTTGTTAGATTTGAATCTCTCCCATTTCTGACGAAATATTTTGTGCTGGTACGGAACCTTTTGTGCACTTGGGAGGTTTTTTACCTTCATAGACTGCGCACTACGATACATACTAGATACTTAAGATTTGTATCCAAATGAGGCTTCACTAATCATTAATATCGGCGACACGCAGTTCTTTGACCAAGTACGATTCAAATACCGGCTTCTAATGACAATCTTTTATTCAACTGTTTTAGCTGTCAGCTTAACAGATGACTCTGTAGCTGTTGCTTTGTGCTTATCATAAACGCTTTACACACTCGGTACTTTATAAGAAGGACAAGTTAAGTAATAATAAAACCGGCCAAGTGCGAGTCGGACTCGCGCAGTAAGGGTTCCGTACCTCTCAACGACCTGATACCCCACAAAAACTAATTTAATTTACGAGAGTTTATCAACGCACAGTGCACGAAATATGAATTTTTGCATGTCTTTCTTAAGCAGGTACTACCACATATGTCTATGTTTGTCTTATTTTTAGTATTTGTTGCTAAACTACATAATATGCACTATAATCTGACCAAGTTTGACGCTGGTATATATTACCGTTTTGAAGATAGAGCAGGAACAAAAACGTTGAAAAAAAATTCATGTTTTTTGAGGTTTCTTGTATGGGGAGCCCCTTTGGTTTTAGACTTTTTGTTGTTTTTAGTATTTGTCGTGATACACCTCATAGCAACACAATTTCTGAGAAAATTTCAACCGGTTACCTATTACCGTTCAAAAGATGTATCTTTCAGGGCTGTAGCCCTGTGACAGACAGACGGACGGACGGACGGACGGACGGACGGACGGACAGCGTAGCGAGAGTAATAGGGTCCCGTTTGGCACCCTTCGGGTACGGAACCCTAAAAAAGGGTGTGTATTCTGCTACTGAGCATGGGGTCCTGGGTTCGATTCCCGGGTCGGGCAAAGTGTTACTGGGTTTTTTCATTAGGAAATTCTCAGTAGCAGCCCGGAGTCTGGATTTGTGCCCGGTCAATGGCAATAGGCTCGCCCCCTATTACATGGGACTATAACATAACTGGCGAAATGTGGGTGTACTATACACCTCTGCCTACCCCTTCTGGGAAATACAGGCGTGATGTTATGTTATGTTATGTGTATTCTACACTATACAACATGTTGATATGGTATCCGTGCCATATTTAAGGTGGTGACATTTCCACTGATAATGAACACGATTCAATGAAAAAGCCAATACCCAAAAAAAACATTAAAATACTTCATCATCATCATCATCATCATCATTTCAACCGAAATACGTCCACTGCTAGACATAGGCCTCCCTCAAAAAGGGATATACCATAATCGCCACGCTGGGCAGGCGGGTTGGCGATCGCAGTTGGTTGGTTAAATACTCAGAGAACGCTGCTGCCCATCTTCTGGTGAATCCCTTAGTCGCCTTTTGATAATGCCGCCGGTGCCTTATTTTCAAAGTCGTTCGGGATTTATTCTCAAACCTCGCTATGTTACTGAGTGAAAATTTGATTAATAAAATAACTAAAATTATTCAAGTATTTATAGATAACTAAACACATAGTTTATAATTTGCTCTAAAAATATGGCACGGTTACAAATCAACATCTTGTATAAATAATTTCTGTATGTATGTACACACGGCTACACATCAAGCTGTACAATTCCAGTATAGGCTGACCTCGCGTTGTAAGGAAAACCTATACAATGCGAGGTCAGCTTATACTGGAAATTACAGCTTGATGTGTAGCCGTGTGTACGTTGTGGATTCTTGAAGATGTTTAAAGGCTGCGGGTGCATTTGCCAGACGTACCGCCTTCAATGGGACGTCCCGCCGAAAGCTAAAATCAGCAGTAATACCACACGGGACATTAAAAAACACGCTTTTAACATCTACCGCGAAAAAAAATCTGCTGCTCTATGGAGTAGTCTCGAAATGTAGGCGACAGTTGATATATTTCTCGCGTTTTCTGGATTGGTCTCATAGTTAAAGTTTTTCATACTAATGAGTACAATAGTACAATGACCCCTTAACCGTATAGTTCGTAGCGGTCCCTAAAATGCCCCCGACATGAGAACCACTGTAAGCTCAGTCTGGTCCCATTTATGGGACGGAATAATATGTCAAACGTCACCCTAATTATAGATATGAATATTTAATGTACTATCTATCGAATCATGTATGAGTACGCTAATTAGGATATTGTTGTAACATGGTGTAAATTATGCCAATAAAAAATAAGAAATATCTTTAAGTTTCCCTTTTGCCAGCGTTTTAACAAGTGGTTAGGTTACTAATGTGCATTTTTGAGCTTATCTAAGCCCTCTTACAATTGGTTGTATTGTAAATAGATTTTAAATATTTTGAGGGTATGTTTTGATTACAAAACGAATGTCAAACAAGTGGTTGCCTAGCAACTAAAGAGTTTTACTCTTCTATTCATGTCGATGTAAAGGTGCTAAAAGGCTCTGCACATCATGGTGGTAGCACTTGAATTACGAAAACCACCCTTACTGCTTACGAAAAAAAGACACTGTCAAGATCAAACTGTTACCACTGACGTGCGGTCGACTGAATTAAGGAATCAATTTTATACCCTTGCTTGAATATAGGAATACATTCTGGTCAATTTATTGAATAAATGGACTTTAACCTTCCTTTTGTTGAGATGAGAATAATATAGCTACATAAAACTACAACTCGACTCTTCCTTAGCCGTAAGTAAGTAGAGGAGCGAAGAGACTCCTCTCTCCCTACCTACTTAAAAAATACCTTGTCTACTAATTAAAATCTCTGGAATATCATTTCAATTTCAAAAAACTACACATCATTATCATCACCATCATTTCAGCCGAAAGACATCCACTGCTAGACATAGGCCTCCCCCAAGCATGATCACAACAACCGGTCCTGCACTTTCCGCATTCAGCGGATTCCCGCTACCTTCACCAGATCGTCGGTCCACCTTGTGGGGGGCCTACCCAATCTGCGCCTTCTAGTTCGCGGTCGCCATTCCAGAACTTTACTGCCCCATCATCCATCCGTTCTGCGGGAAATGTGCCCCGCCTACTGCTACTTAAGTTTGGCAATTCTTGAAGCTATATCGGTTACTTTCGCTCTCTTTCGAATCTCTTCAATTCTGATTCGATCACGCAGGGACACTAAGCATAGCCCTCTCCATTGCCGTTTGTGTGACTTTATGCCTTCTTAACAGGTCCATTGTGAGCGACCACGTTTCAGTGCCGTAAGTAATTACTAGCAACACACACATAAACACATAAACTACACATTTATTTGCAATTGTAATTTTACATATTTTCCGCGATTTTTTTCCTTAAACACAGATTAAACGGTTATTTTAGTTAGCAACTAATTAAAAAACATAAATCTGTTAACTACGTATGTAGAACATCGTTGTGGACCTCCTTGACCGAGTGTACGTAGCTACCTTTCACTTATGTACACTTAATTTGTATAGTGTAAAACTTTATAAAACTCTGACCGACTGTACCTGACTAGGTCGAAGCATATACAAAGTAAACAGATGATGTTGTTTGTTGGTGCCTTCATCTTTAGGAAGACTTTCTTATAATGTAGCTCAATTTGTTCAATGAAAAGCAGAATACGTAAGGTAAGTTAGGAAACAGATGTTTTTTCAAAATATTCCTTTTATATTATTTTTATACTATTGAGGACCTGCAACAAAAGATATACATAAAAAAATCACAAGTGAGTTTAATGTAAAACAGAGTATAGGAAAACCATTTTTTTACTAATGTGTAGTTTGCTCGACATCCTACGTCACAACAGAATACCAGCGTCAGGTTTAATAACCAATATGCTGAGCTGGGTGTACAACCCATTTGTCACAATTTTGAGACACACGTGGCGCATTGACTGTCAATGACTTTTTTCTCGCTTTGTTACTTCTTCACTATATCTATTTCTTGTTCGTGTAGGTATATCCTTTCTTTTGTATGTGTCTCAGTTGTGTCAAATAAATATTTTTCTTTCTTTCTTTCAAATAATCTTATTAAATTACATCCGTCATGTCATGTTTATGTTACTTACTCTATTTGTTAAGTTAGCAATATTTAATATGGTGCTTGTACGTACATCTACACGGCTCGGGTAACATGCGCATGTTAAGTCACTTTTTTTTTTTTTTTCCGTGGGGAAATTCTCATGGACGCACTCCACCCGGGGTAGGCGGAGCCAGTGTCGGACTATTACCGACTAAAACCACCACGGTGTTCCTTCAACAACCTTAGCCGGGGGCGTGGGAACCCGTGAGTATTCACACAACCACCCCCGACAAGTCCCGGCTCACCACAAGCAGGCGAGACCCTTCTCCCCGTGCGGCCTAACGACGGCCGCACCCTCCTCTGTGGCGCACACGGAACACTGCACGCCACCTCACCTCACGGGCCTTTACCAGCTACGCCAGCTGCGCCAACTACACCAGCTACGCCAGCTGCTGGTCGGGCAGCAGACTACCCCGAGTCTGCTGCTCGCAGGCCCATCCTCCTGTAATTTTTATAAAGGTGTTCTTCCTCGCGGCCCGGGCGGTAAAGCCAAGACCCTTGGTCCCTAGAGGCGCGAGAACACTACTCAGCAGGCACTCCTGGGATTACGAGACCGACGGGGCAGGGAAGGACAGTCCCCCCGCTGCCTGCCCAGTGGCAGGGTGAGTGCACACCGGGCCCGCCCCTGCTCCTCCACAGTGCCCTCTGCTTTCTCAGAGGGACACGCGGAGCAACTTCCCATTGGCCCACATAGGGCCCCTCCCGTGCCAGAATATTCGCCACAGGCAATAAGGTCCCCCGGTCCAAAGGAGACTTATTGCCCGTGCCCAGGGTGCACCGGCCCAACAACTGCCGTTCCCTCTAGACGTGTCCAGAAGGACAAGCAGCCGTCAGCCACACGTGGAGGTTTTCTGGCCAGCACCCCGCATGTTAAGTCACTTGCGCGGGTTACAGGCAGCAGGTATGTAACTAGTAGTGGACTGCGATAGGCTGAGTTGATGACCCGGGACCGACAGCTTAACGTGCTCTCCGAGACACGGAGTCTCAATGTAAAACGAAACGGACACCCATCTAAGGACTGACCACGACTAGTGCAGCTTAACTTCGCAGATCTTGCAAACCATGCGGTTATTACTTAAGCCACGAGCTATAAATATTGAAATGATTGAACAAAATATTGAAATAGTGTATCCATAGTCGAGTAAACATTTCTACGTCTTGAGTATAAATACTTGTGAAATGAAGTCATAGTTAAGTAAGGTAAGGGACGGAATAGAGAAGATCGAGATAGTTTGCATAATAGCCTTATAGTGTAATTAGTTAAGGCTCGTACAGACCAAAAGCAGGCCAGTAGTAGCGCAGGTTGAAGGCGGAAGTTGTAATATAAGGAACGATACGAAAAATGGCACACAAAATATTCGCGCGGGCCTGCTGGCGAACTGCGCCGCTCCTGCCCTGCTCTGGACCCGCCGGCGACAATTCAGGTAGCGTGGTGCGCATGCAGGAGCGGTGCGGTTGTGTTGTATCACTACGGCCGCCATACTAACATGCCACACCGGAGCAGGACGGCGCGGCACGTCAGTATGACGTCAAAGCGTTTACAAGGCAGTTGTATCGTTTGACAACCGACATAATATGTCATATTGAAAATATCGATATCGCGGGCTCGACGTCGAAACATTTTAAAACTGCCTACCTTTTAGTGTGACGTCTGCTGCGCTGCTACTGATCTGCTTTTGGTTTGTACGGGCCTTTATGTAAGAGGTCGTTACCCTTGCGCCCGCGCACAATAGACGGTGAATTAATCGCACTGCATAGATGGTAATGCCAAATATGCAAGATGAGATGAGATTACAGATAACATTTCGTGATTTTTGTTGAAACAGCATTATACTTGTTACAATAATTTGGTTCGTCATGTATGGTAAAAAAAAAATTGTTTGAGGCGTCGCTGTCGCCAATCGTTCGCGATTACGCGAATTGACATCGCATTATCGCACGAATACAAATTAGGACACCTTTTCGACAACTGTATAAACACTGATCAAACGATCGCGAGTTCCTACGAACAAAATTCGGGCGAACTTGCGATGATCGCGATTATGTAATCGCGTTGTATTAGGACGACGCCTTAGATATAAGATCACGGAAGATTCTACCGCCTAAAAGAAGAGTGAGTGCAACGTCGGCCATTTTTCTTGTCATATCTAAAGGGAGTAACAGACGTGTCGTTTACTGAGAAAATGCTGGCTTAAGGTGATTGATACGCAGTAGCCCGTGAAGTTTAAAATTTCTTGAATGTTTTGCTAATTGTAGCTTGATTTCACGTATACATGCTGAAATTTGAGTCGCTTAATTCCCGAAAAGGGGTCATTGTACTCATCATTATGAAAAACTTTTACTATGGGACCACTTGGTCCCTACATTTGTGTTCACTTAAATCAATAAAATGTAGGGACCACCTGATTTTTTATACACGATTTCAGGGTTGGTCCCATAGTAAAAGTTGTTCATAATGATTAGTACAATAACCCCTTTTCGGGAAAAAAGCGATTCAAATTTCAGCGTGTATACAGATCGTAATATCGTGCCTGGTTGCCATACGAATATCTAAGGCAGTCGTTACGAGTGGTCAGAAGCCTGAAAGTCTTGCAACTGATTTAACCTTAGGATGCTTCGATCAATAATACCTATTGATCGAAGTACGCGGTCGCCACTCCAGAACTTTACTGCCCCATCGGCCATCCGTTCTGCGAGCAATAGCAATGTGCCCCGTCCACTGCCACTTAAATTTGGCAATACTTATTGTGGGTAGGCCCCCCACAAGGTGGACCGACGACCTGGTGAAGGTCGCGGGAATCCGCTGGATGCGGAAGGCACAGGACCGGTCGTTGTGGCGATGCTTGGGGGAGGCCTATGTCCAGCAGTGGACGTCTTTCGGCTGAAATGATGATGATGATGATGATGATCGAAGTTAGGATGTCAGTATTACAGGGGGTCAGTGTCAGTGTTGCGGGGGTCTGATGGCAGTCACTCCGTGTAAAATACTGATAGTCAGCCACATCAGGTTAGACTGGTAGAAGGCCCGACGCGACGACTCGGAGATTTTTTTTTTTGTAATCTCAGTCCAAAAGAATAAGATAGACGGAGCGCGTAGAACTAGCGAATGAAGCCAGAAAAAGAAATTCAAAATGACAAAGCCTAATTCCGCCCACAGTGTTCGCGACCCGCGGTCGGGAGCTTCAATCAAAGATTTTGATGAATCTTGGCAAAGAGATAGGGTAAAACCCGATGAAGGATATAATACTTTTAATAAATTTACCTATTACCCAACTGAAGCCGCGGGCCTCAGCTAGTTTTTTCATAATTTATAGAATGTAGATAGATATTCGCAACTACGTTTAGTAGAAGTAGATTGCAGTCGGTGTTGTGAAAGTAAGCAGCGGTCAACGGCTCTTTACGTCATGTGTCAAATGACTCGTGCGCAGGTCTGCAGCGATTGTCCTATGTTTGTTTATCCTTCAGTGGTTAAACAAATAATGAGTAATTAAACAATTTCTTCAGGGTAGCGGCTGAGACTAATGAGACGGTTTTAGAAAATAAATCTCTCTCTCTTGTAGAATTACACAGTGAAAGGTGAACTTCACAAAAATCAAGTTCTTTTCAAGGAATAAAAAAATTATTAAGGTACACACAACATGTTTTACAATAGAAACAAAAAAAACCGGCTAAGTGCGAGTTGGACTCACGCAGTAAGGGTTCCGTACCACCCATCGACCTGATACCCCATAGAAACTGATTTAATTCACGAGAGTTCATCAAAAGACATCAACGCATCGTGCGCGAAATATGATTTTTTGCATCTCTTTCTTACGCAGGTACCACCACATGTGTCTATGTTTGCCGTATCTTTAGTATTTTTTGCTAAACTACATAGAATGCACTATAATCAGACCAAGTTTGACGCTGGTATATATCACCGTTTTGAAGACAGAGCAGGCACAAAAACGTTGAAAAAATGCATGTTTTTCGAGGTTTCTTGTATGGGGACCCCCTTTGGTATTAGACTTTTTTATTTTTAGTATTTGTCGTGATAGGGGTAAAAACAACACATATTCTGAGAAAATTTCAACCGACTACCTATTACCGTACAAAAGATACAGCCTTGTGACAGACAGACGGACGGATGGACGGACGGACGGACAGCGTAGCGAGGGTAATAGGGTCCCGTTTGGCACCCTTTGGGTACAGATCCTTAAAAATCAGACATCAGACACTTGAGCGGAAAGGTACTGCTTATCACCAAAAGAAATTTCTTCCAGCAGACAAGAAAGGAAAGAAAAGAAACGTAGACAAAGAGTGTGATATTAAAAAAACTAAATGTAACGTAAAATTGTGCTTCTTCTGAATATGGAAAATAATAAAACCAGCATGTGCATATAATTTGGCTTTTTGATAATTATTTTATGAAGACTTCTTTAGAGTTAAGACAATTTCTAAGCAAAAAATTCGTTTTGCGTTCGTTTCATGAACGAATTTTCATTCGAAGAAATCAATACGAAAACGGCGAAGCATTTCAAGGCATTGGTTTACCTGATATTATATTGTATATACAATAATTTATATAACATATTTTATGGTTGCCTTTATGTAAATCATTTTATAACCAAGTTATATATTTTATGTACCAATATCTACTTTACACATCTCATATTTTATTGCTATTTATTTATGCATGACATATTATGCCGAAACCCAAGTCTATCAACTTTCTACAAATTGCTTTACATGTTTAAGACAAAAATGAGATCACGTACCGAGTGAAGTCCTACGCACGCTTGCGTACCAGGTAGAATGTTATATTACGTACCAGGTAGAATATATTATTTATTATTAGAGTGACTCTATTAAATCCTACGTGCCTTACCATAACTAAATTTCCGACATTGAACGTCTAATAGACACGAGTACACGACACATCTCGACCTTTTAATGACACTACTTTTCGGTATTTTTAAACCCTGACCTGTCTCCAAATGGATTTATGATTTCAGCGACTGTTATTTTAACACCATTAACATTTTTTTTCAGTGTAAAATGTTTGATTAATTACCAGTTAAGAGTCATTGTCAGTCTGTTTAAACCTTGACACAGGTTGAAATAATCGTAGACTATAAAACTTGACGGCGACACTTTCGCAATTTACGAATTTCTTACGGAGTTGCAAAATGGCTGTAAAAATTATAAATTAAGTTTTTTTTCTATCTATTGCGAAACTCGCTACCAGGGGGTCTACTCCCGTTTGACGATATTCGATAAATCGTACGATTCATCGCACAATTTGCTACTCCGGTCAACCATCGTTCCCTCATCGCATGCGATGATCGTGTTTTGACGTTTGTTTCTCTCCGGTTAATTGTTTATGACTATGAACCGTAGTCTATCCTAATTGTGCCTTTTTTATGTGCCTATCTTTATGAGTTAGGTATCAGTCGGAACGAAAGTTCGAACTTCGTTTGTCGTTCGTAAAACGCGAGTAGACCCCCAGGTATGTATTTGCCACGTGTCTGGTGTTTTTTTGGTATGAATGCATTTATATGCACACGAAGAGTGGACGGCCTTGTCTATTAAAAGTTTAGCCGAGGTTGTTGACTTAAATTCGGCAGGTGCATTGGTCTAAGGATTTAATATTAGTCACGATATGCATAAGAAATAGAGCAAATAATTTACCGTTTCTCTATGTGTATGTTTAAAACCAGGTCAGTTTGTCTCGTGAGTAAACTTTGTAAATAAATAAAGTAATACAGACCTACAGCTTTTGTCTTTTTTAAACTTTAAGGTATTGATATAAATTGTGGAAAGATAAAAATCGCTCAAGAGCAGGATTCGAACCTGCGACTTACGGCTCAGTACGCCCGTGCTGTAGCCACTAAGCTACCGTTAACACTGCTCGTGGTATCGAATTTATCTTCCACTGACGTCACCGAAAGACATTGTGTAAAAATATTTTTCAAGTTATTTTTGATGACTAATACACGTATTTTATGTAAGACCAGTTCATCATCATCATCATCATTTCAGCCGAAAGACGTCCACTGCTGGACATAGGCCTCCCCCAAACATCGCCACAACGACCGGTCCTGTGCCTTCCGCATCCAGCGGATTCCCGCGACCTTCACCAGGTCGTCGGTCCACCTTGTGGGGGGCCTACCCACGCTGCGTCTTCCAGTACGCGGTCGCCACTCCAGAACTTTACTGCCCCATCGGCCATCCGTTCTGCGAGCAATGTGCCCCGCCCACTGCCACTTAAGTTTGGCAATTCTTCGGGCTATGTCGGTTACTTTCGTTCTCCTGCGAATCTCCTCATTTCTGATTCGATCACGCAGGGACACTCCGAGCATAGCCCTCTCCATTGCCCTTTGAGTGACTTTGAGCCTTCTTATCAGGCCCATTGTGAGCGACCACGTTTCAGTACCGTAAGTAATAACTGGCAACACACACTGGTCAAAGACTTTCGTCTTGAGACACTGCGGTATTTTGGACGAGAAGACCAAAACCAGACCAAATTAATATTAAGACCAGTTATGGCCAGTGTAATTGCTGCGTATTTTTTTTTAACCAACAACTTAGATACTCTTAGCAATTAGTTAATGATTAAATGCAATAGTTAATTACTAAACACTCGTCCTACTGATTTAACAGATAAGTATTGAGGTCGAACAAACTTAAACGTGACTAAATAAACATATTGACACATGATTATAAACTGACAGTAGCTTTACATAATTGTCGTATTTCGTAAGTACATAAACTAAATTTTTGTTTATTTTTAAACACAATCATAATATGATGGGATAATACAAAGTGAATACCAAGTAAATTGAAACGTAATGACCAAATTATTTATCGCAATTAGGGGGCTTAAAGTTACCGCTAACAGCTAAGTTATCATATATAATAACGGGTTTATTAACTAAATTGTGTAAGATTAGGGTCATAGGTCTTCGTTGCCTCGTTCCTAAAGAATGGCTAGGGTTGTCAATGTTCTTAATACGCGTTTCTAATTATGCGCACGCAATATGAACGAACGTACAGTGTGCAATGGTGGGGCATCCAATGTCCTAATCTTAACTAGTGGCGTAGCGTGCGCATGCGCACTGCTGCGAATTTTAATGATCTTAACACAATTTTGGAGCCTTCTAGTCACATAGTTTTGAAGATGTTAGTAGCATTGTTTGAGATGTTTCGTAAAATGATTATTATGTGTTTAAAATGTAATTATAAATGTTTTAGATCGGATTCTTTGTATATAAATATTTCAACATCAATAGTTTCTTTTCATTATTTAGTGTAACTCAAGACTTAACCCACTAGTATAATATGTATTTACCTTAGAAGGTAAATTACATTAAAAAAGGTTTTCGAGGTCTTTGTTCATCAGTGTATGTGTAGTCACAGTAAACATAACTTACAGTACGGAAACTACGTACCGACAGACGCAAGCGTCAACAAGGCCCCTAAGCGGGTTGTTTGCACTGACAGCACCGTGATGTCCGCTTAGGTTCTTGTTGAGACGTGCATCTATGTGAGTAATTCATTCCGGAGCGTTAGGACGTAGTTTCCGTACTGTATTTATTTATTTATTTATAACTAGCTGATGCCCGCGGCTTCGCTCCGGTGCTATGTCGATAAAAAGTATCCAATGTGTTAATCCAGGATATGGTTTATCTGTGTGCCAAATTTCATACAAATCAATTTAGCATTCAGCCGTTTCAGCGTGATAGAAAGACAAACAAACAATTAAAAAACATCCATAATTTCGCATTTGTAATATAAGTAGGTAGATACTTAAATGTGTAGCCACTCGACTGTGTTCCAAACAAACCAAAAATTAACACACGCTCTAAGATGAAATTACACACATTAGGTACATTAATCACCAATGACAATGAACATTAAATTCAGGCAAGCAAGGCGATTAGTGATTATGCTTCACTTTTCTGAAGAATATGCACTTACAGGTTAATTCATTTCAATGGGTCAGGGTGGAGAAATCATAAACTATGACAGCTAGAGAACTTTGTTCTAAGGAACCACGATGTCGATTGTATAAAGTAATTAAAAACTGCATTCAAGTATTTACAAAAACTGTTACACAGCGCATGAATCGAACTCAGTAATTTTCCTTGAAAAAAATTCAATTCGCTCAATCGTGGTAATTGTTAATTTAGGTTATCAGGAAAAATCCTATTAAGGATTCCTATGTTTACAATAAGTAGAAAAATAATCAGAAATATATTTCTACAGACAATCTTGGGTAGGTCACAGAATAGTTTCGCTAAAATTGTTTCTGTGAGGTAGCTCCAATGATGGTGCAGTAGGCATCAGCGACCATGGACAGAACCACAGCCGGAAGCGAGAGCACTTGGAAAGGTACCGTCTCCTCCTGAGAGGAGGTGAAGCTCGCGAAGGAGGCGGCGGAGAGTGTGCCTGAGGTGGTTACCTTTCTCCCCACCCGCAAGAGATGGACCAGGTGCCAGCCACCATAGGAATGGGACTGCGGGCGGCGGACTCGGGGTAGCCTACCGACCACTCAAGGCCGTGACGGTGGCGTGTTGTGTTCCGCGCGCACCGGTCAGGAGGAGGGTGTGGCTGATGTTGAGGCCGCACGGGGAGAAGGCGCTCGCCTGCTAGTGGCGAACCGGGACCTGTCGGGGGTGGTCGGTGAATGCAGAATGTTTCCCACGCCCCCTGCCAAAGGTAGATAGAGAAACACTATGGTGGTTTTAATCGAAAATAGTCCGACACTGGCTCCGCCTTCCCGGGCGGAGTGCCATGGGGATGCTCCAATGATGGCATTCATCAAATCAGCTATGAAATCGTAGAGGAATTATAAACAGCAGTCGTAGAAATCACATGAACACAAATTAATAACACAAATTACATAACTCAACTAATATATTAGATACATAAAATAAGCAAATTATTGCGTCATCTGTTGGTTATAGTAGAGCTCCTTTGTGAAAGAGCTTGTCTGGGAAAGTAGGTACTGCCACTATATCTACTGCTACCGACAAACAGTAATGCAATTTCAATCACATTAGACTTTCCGTCTTCATGTCTCAGTTTGGTGAACCGACTCGCAATAACATTTAAGCAAAAGCTTAGGTGATATTGTATGGGTAAAGGTAACTTGTTAACTTGTAACATCAGGTGGGTCTTTAACTCGTTTCGCCATCTTAAGAGACACAAAAAAACATGTAATTAGATGACATTTTGAACTTTACTCTATTCTACAAACAATTTCAAATAAATATGTTTCTACTCTTTGTGGATATGGGGTTCGCTAGTAAGATTTATTCCTAACAACCTTAATTACAAATTACCATAATAAAGCGACTTGATTTTTTTACTACTACTACGACTACCCACTCCCCTACAAACCCAATGAAATAAATCACCCTGATATGATTTTTTTTTGAATAATCTTTCAGAAGAATAACGAACAACAAAGAAATTTTTAGTATGTGAGCTACATACTAAAATTTCCTCAGTATCCGCTCCACATAAAAAATCTACTTGCAAATCAGCCTTCAGCAAATTATCCAGGCTATAAACAGACCTACCCCAACGAAGCCATGAAACGGCTTGGCTGATGATGATTCATTTCAATCTCATTTATTTACATAATTATGAATTCTATAATTCAGTTCAATTGCTTCAGTTTCGATTAATTTGGTCCGAAACTAATCATAAAGAATCCATTATAGAGAAAAAAAAACATATTTTTATGTTGATTGTTAAGCTGGATTATCTTCGTAGTTTTCAGTTCTCAGTCAATGCTATTTTTTTAACTTTTATGTAAGAATCGAACCCACGACCCGAGGTATAGAAAGCCAATCGCTCAGTCACTGTGACCTAACTTAACATAACATAACATCATGCCTGTATTTCTCTGAAGGGGTAGGCAGAGGTGTATAGTACACCCACATTTCGCCAGCTATGTTGTAGTCCCATGTAATAGGGGGCGAGCCTATTAGGCATCCATTAGGTTTTTAACGCTTTTGTTACAACGGAATTATAAAGTGAATAAACATTAATTTTTATTTTACAGAATATATTATATATATCAATATATTACACAGAACTATTGAAAATCACACATAATATTAAAAAAATAATCACAAAAAGTGAAGTTGAAGTTGGGATTCGATCTCAGAACAAAAGAATAGCATCCTATTCATTAGACTACCCAGTTACGTAGTCACTTCCTCAGACGTTTAAAATAGGCGTTCTTAACTTTAAAAATCGTCGTCTAGCTCCCTTTTGATATAGCGTGATGATTTTTAATTTAGGTTGATGATTTTAACAACTGATTTTAGAATCCGTTGTTTTTTTACATCAGATAAATACTGTCTCATAATATAGCTTTGGTGTACACGTTTTGTTCTACTACTCACCTCTTATAAAGAATAGCGTGATGATTTATACTGCAGTTTCTGAGCAGGGCCTTAAGAAATATTTATGCAAAATTTCAATGAAATCGATTCAGTAGTATTTGCTCCAACCCTAGACAGACATACAGACAAACAGACAGAAATTCTAAAAGTTGCAGTTTTGGCATCAGTATCGTTTCTAGAATGCTTAGCAACTATTTTTTCAAAAAAATATTCAATGTACAGTTTTTTCTTCGTTACGATTTTATTATATGTGTAGATAGATTAGGAAAACCAACAGCTATATAAAAATTAATAAACAGCTAGCATAGGTTACATTAAGCCAATTACAGGTTTCCACGGATAGTAATAGGATAGGGATAGTAGTAGTATGTTATGTTTACTGTGGTGTAGTGGCGTCGACTCAAGCTTAATTATTTTTGAGTATGTAAAAACGCACTTTACTCCCAATAAAACTTGCCCCTCTCCACCCGCCTATTTCCTTACAAAACAATGATAGTATTTACGAGAGCTTTCATAAAATTCATCAGTTAGTTAATAAAAGAGACCTTCACATAAAAATAAACATTTAGCACCATTAATAACCTTTAAACACTTAAGTTTGTGTAAAATAAAGTTATTAATGTATGTAAATGCAACCTTAATTATATTTACAAATAGAGACATTGCGAAGGCTTCTGTAATATAGTATCTGTGGTAATATTTTACAACTAGTAGACCGAAAGGCCACGGCAAAGATATTAAGCTTATTAGATAGCAATAAGTATAAATAATAATTAGTGTAAAATACAAAATGATACCAGTTTTTTTCATGAAGAAATATTTATCTGAGGTACTTATATACATATACAATATTTGCAACCCACTTAAAGAATACAAGTACAAAATAAATAATACAAAAAGGTGCGCTTAGGAGTCAAAGTATTCCTCCACATCGCTGTCATCTGGCATAGTGCCCAGAAGACTGGCAGCGTTGCCACGTTGAATGCACAGAGTACTTTTTAATATTGAATGGCAACGCTTATTCTTTGGCCAAAAAACAAGCCAGCCCTATAGGGTCACGGGAAGTGTTGACCAGTCAAATAAATTAATTTATGAAAAAATCTGACTACCCACCTACATTCACAGACATAGTAAAAAATATAGACGAAGTGCTGCGAACAATCATAGTGAAGCCAACATAACCGTGCTCCTCCGTGAACAAACCAGCGCTCACGCACACACCATGCACCTGAAGGATATTTGTTTTCGCGATGCTTACTGGACAATGCCGCGAGATGTGTACTGTGAGCGGTGAGCACGGTCTGAGGTGCATGTGTGTGCGTGAGCGCTGGTTTGTACGGAGGAGCACGGTTTTGTTGGCTTCACTATGATTGTTCGCAGCACTTCGTCTATATTTTTTACTATGTCTGTGAATGTAGGTGGGTAGTCAGATTTTTTCATAAATTAATTTATGAAAAAAGTGTCTACATTATAGAACAAATAATTTTGTATCTAATTAGTGCGATGAAAATCATGAAAATACCCACGGATGTTATCAGCGAGTAATATTGGGAAAGATATCCAAGTTACGACTCGGATATACAAACTGTTCATCAACTCAGCCTTTAGCAGTCTACTGCTGGACTTAGGCTTCTCCCAAGTTGCGCCAAAACACTCAGTCCTCTGCCTTCCGCATCCAGTCCCCCCAGCTACCATCTTCAGGTCGTCGGTTCACCTGGCTGGGGGGTGCCCTATGGTGAGTTTGCCGATTCGTGGTCTCCACTCAAGGACTCGTCTTCTAGAACGGCCATCGGTCCTTTGACAGACATGGTCAGCCCACTACAACTTCAACTTGCTGATCCGACAAGCTATCAGTCACTCCGATTCTTCTCCGGATAATCTCGTACTACGACTCGGACTACGGTATGTCGGTAAAAATAGGAACTCCGCACACGGACGACAAAAAAAAAGATATTTTCTTGTGAAAAAAAAAAGATATTTTATTTTGATCTTTTTTTCTCGTCCATGACTCCACAGTGTGCTGTTATTGTATTGTGAACAGGTACGCTTGCACTTGTCTCTGCGGTCATAAATTTTACAATAAAAGCGCGTCAAAGAGCATGAGTGATGGCATACGAATCGTGTCACGACCACGCACGAAACTTCATACAAAACTCATATTTTACATAATATTTAGCATGCATAATGTGATAAAGATCACCCGTTACGTGAGAGTATTAAAAATGCGGTTACATCTGTTATTGACAAACTTCTGCCGTTTTCGCAACCATCTTACAATTCAAGTTACTCAGTATCTAAAGGTCGGTCCCGGTTTTCATACTAATATCTATGGCGGTCGTTATAGGTAGTCAGAAGTTGAAAGTCTGACAACTACCCCCCTAGCAAGGTTGACAATCTACAATCGTCAACGCTATTCAAAATATATGGGAATGACATATCACAACGAATGACTTTTTCGTTGAGATATGTCATTCCCATACATTTTGATTGTTTTCTATTAGCGTTGACGATTGTAGATTGTCAACTTGGCTAGGGGGGCTGGTCTATCCTTAGAATATCGGTATTACTTAGTAAGTGGTTGCAGGGGTCTGATGGCAGTTGTTCCGTGTAAAATACTGATGTTCAGCCACATCTGGTTAGACTGAAAGCTGACCCCAACAAGTTGGGAAGAAGACTCGGAGAAAAGTCAGTTCCGCTTGAACTGGCTTAATATGTAAGTTTCATACAGGACAGTAAATAATAATAAATATTTCTGGGACATTTTACACATTACCATCTAGTCCCAAACTAAGCAGAGCTTGTACTATGGGTACTAGACAATGGATATAATACTTTGATACTTTTTTTTGTAAATACATATTTATAATACATAAGAAACACCCAGACCAACACAAACGCTCATGTACATAACACAAATATTTGTGTCCTGTGGGAATCGAACCCACGACCTCGTGATCAGCAGTCCAACACTCGAACCACTAGACCACAGACGTCGTCAGTCACAGTCTCTGCTTATACTGGTTTTTGCCACTGACATGCGCTTGACTGTACTTCTGAAGAAACATATTTCGTTCTTAATGTTCCGATTCTTTAAGTTCATAGCACACGCTAACGGTTCATTTGTATTACTCGATTCCACACTGGGAGAATCCAAGCTGTCGTAAAATGTGACCCAGAAAATAAAAAGGAAAAAATACTACAATTAATGATACTTGAATTTTTCTTGCAACTCATGCGTGTCCCATTTTGAATATAATTTTTCATTTTAACTGTCTCTTTTGGACCTTGGTGTAGTCAAGGATCTTAACAGAAGGCAAAAATATATTGCATGCGCAAGGGCACTTAACAGGTAATCTTGGGCAGTTAACTATTGCAGTATACATTACATAGTGATAGTAATGTAGAAGGTCAAACGTTATAAACTTGTTAAGCTCTAAATCTAATAATGTTCTCTATTTATTGCCAAATCTCACGCATTTAGATAGAGTGGTCGGATCGGATGTTGGTCGACTTTTTATTTTGTGTAGCAGTTGCGCGGACGCAGTACTGAAGATTAATGTTATAAGTTAGTGAAGACAATGTATAATCATAAATATTATGAGCCGTTTTACTTAATACGCTATGCATTTTAACAAAACTTTATGTTTCAACATATATCTTTTCTTTTATACTTATTTTCTTTTTCTTAATTTAATTTCTTAATTAATTTTTGTGCCAAAATTTCTAACAACTCAAGCCGTAACAGTCAATTGAACGAGGCCACCTTCAAGGCTGGGTCGTGGCTGAGTCGAGGCAAATGGAGCATACGAGGTTGCCTCGAGGCTCCAGACCGATGGGCTTTCCTCATTCGACATCCACTTCCGTAACACTAATTGCAGACAATTGTTATGCTCTGCTATGCCCTATTTTCATGTGTCCTTTTCTAAATATGGTCATCGTTATTTTCTTTTCGGTTTTCCTTCTAGTTTTTTCAGAGTTTTTCCTCAATTTTAAATGTAATATTCAGTCTCAAAGTAGGTTATGTAATTTAGGACGTTTCAACAGAATGGTTCTCGAGAGAAAATGCACTGGATAGGATAACCGGATTAATAAAAATGTCGTGACTTTCTGTTGGCTTTCATAAAGACTGAGCTCTAATTATCTCGAGATTTAATTAGACTGTATGAAACTTTCACGTTTTAATTATGATGACAGATATTTTTTATTAGTTTTGTTTACTATGTTTAAATGAGAGCTCATTATTTGTGTCAATAACGACATTGCTTTCGAAACTCTATTGTCCCGAGCAATGTTCGGCAGTTTCTTGTTGACACACGTTGATTGTTCTTTGTTTGTATCGCGGCAATTATTCTTAATCGCGATAGAGCAATGCGCCTGCACCGCGTCGCGTGTCGATGCGCGCGCTCATCATCGCATGCATGCGCAGGAGTCGCTTTCTATCCTCGACATGTACAATATACCGTGTACAATATTATTTACTTAACACAAAAAATAATCACGTTATGAAAGTATGTGCTATTTTATTGTTGTTTTTTTTATGAAAGAGCCGGAGTTCTAGAAATGCACGTGTACTATCCAATCGAATTAATCGAAATACCGGACAAAGATGTCGGGTTTCGAGTCAGTCATGCGTGCAAACCACGCATTCACCAATTATGTTCGTATTCAAACGTTTCTTAGTTCATAATTTAGTCCACCGTTTACACAATTAGCTTTCGTCCACGTAAAGTGTAATTTCTACGCCTACGGCTTTGAAAGTGGTCTCGTCCTGTCACAGTCTGACCTACGACCGGCGCACGCGACTACCAAAAAGCAGAATTTGTATCCATTGTTCACAATTCGTTATATAAGTTAACCTCAGTCATGTATGTCATTCATACCATTTTTTGTTGGGTCGCGGTCGGTTTCTAGATGATGTTGCAACTTCTCACGAAGAATATTTGGTTTGACCAACCTTAATATAATTCTTTGGCAGAATGTACGTTTAGACATTTTTATTTATAAATTCTTATCACGTTTCACACTTTATGTTACCTACTCGTATTTCGTCAAAACGAAACCAAGGGATAGTTTTTGTCTCCAAAGTTTTTTTGGATTTCTTCTGTGTTTGCAAACTTAGCTGTTTAACCAATCGTTTATCGTGTGTAATATCTGGTAGATGCCTTTCATTGCGACGATGAGCTATGTAGAAGCTTACGGCCATCGGTTATGTGTGCCGTCGATTGCTACAACCAACGTTGCGATAACTCTGGTTACAGCATATTCGATCCACCCAGCGTTTCCGCTTGTTACTTGCAGGAGTTGCAGGTACGTCAAACACCGTTCAATTTCCGTTTATTTCTTACAATATTAACCGTCGAGAAATTTTTGGTATGTTTATTTATGTGTTCTTGTCTGTTTGGGAATGTTATTCAGCATACAAGTTGCATATGACTAATTGAGGCCGAGTTTCAGTCAAAGACTTAAGAAGACATTGACCTCCCAGTTTCTTCAACATTTATTCCCATGAGAGTGAAATAAAAATATTTCAAATGTAGTTCCAAAATCGCAACGTCATATTTCACAAGCACCATTAAGTTTGTCAAGGTATTTAGTGTACAAACAACACAAAAACAATGTGACAGTTACTGCTTCTTTGTTATACTTTCCTGGTATTTCTTTAATGACAAAAGCTGTGGACTCTGCCATACCTGTGTGACTAATTAACACTGTGATGTCACCTGGAGAGACTGCACAGAGAAATAATGTTGTTTTAAGTTTGTCATGTAGATATTACTACCCACAGAAATAGATAGAATGGAAAAGTGGGCAGGCCGCGCGTGCCAACTCTCTGCATCATAGTGCAGGGCATTTCAAAGCCTTTCTCAGTACGCCTTACGACTTGTTTTTGAAAATACTTTAACAAAAACGCGCAAAAATGCCTGTTTCTAACTGCAGAAACAAAAGCTGTAAAGAACATTTGATTAAAGTTAATTTAAAAAAAATTATGACGTCAGAATGTAAGGCGTAGTTTGTTCGAAAGTTGCCTCGCATGAATCGCAAGTAAAATTGTGATTACAACCTACTACTCTATCTATTTCTGTGTTACTACCTGTGTATATCCAGGAAGATAGTGTCGCCGGGGGAGGGTTAATAGGCAGTGTCGCAAGCCGTTCTGCTACGACGCCCGGCGCCGAGCCGGTGCAATGTGGTAATGTAACGCGAACACGGCGACTCCGCTAATCGCTCACTTTTAGCAGTAACCACAATGTATCCAAAGTTTCCTTCAATATGGTTGAGTTAAGCGATGGCTGATGCTCGCGTCATGCTCGTGATCGGGTGCCGTCTGTCGGGACAGGTCAGCTCCTACATACTATGGCAACTCTTTTTACGTTTATTTCTAAAGGCAATTATTCTCACTTTTAAACTCTTGTTTATTTCTGGCATTTTTTGAATAAATTTGATGTAATAAACAAGAAACTATTTTAAAAAGAGTATATCCATGGATTTTCTTGCCGGTTCTTCTCCATGGGACTCACAATTTGAAACCGTGCAATTAGAGCCTCATGTTTCAAAGGTGCCTGTAATTAGCTTTATTTGAAATAAAAAACATTTGAATTTGAATTAAAATATTTCTGGTAAATTGCAGTCCAATGCTAGACTGAGGACTCTTTCAAAAGGGGCCTCTTGTTTGGTGGCTGCAAATTGAGTCCTCGTGTTATTCTGATATTGTTTATTACATTTAACGCATGCGGGACAAACTCTGAAATATAAACTTTTGGTGTAAAGAAAGGTCCTCGTTTTGAGTTCTCATGTACCGGAATTGAAATAATTTAGATTTCTGTGCGTGTCCTAATTAGGAGTTTTGATCCCGCCATTTGTTGATTGTCAAAGTCTAATGAGTTATAGGTGTGAGCCAAACTTCATTTACTAGTTCGTCAGTTGGATCTCGCGTTCGATAAGTTTAACTCTTTAGTAATGCTTTTAGAATTACCGAACAGTGCGTTTGACTTTTGCAATAGTTGGAAATACGGTGCTCTATACATACGTCATTACTACTTCTAGCTTGTAATATTTATGCAAGTTAGATATCCTCTCAATCGTGACCAGTATGTGACCATTTGTCGGATTTGCGAAATAGTTAAACCTGTTTTCTAATTCGAAGGTTCAATTAAGTGGTAAGCTGAACATGGAGAGAACAGGTTATGAGAGAGGACAGGGTTTACAGGTTTAACTTAAAAGGACACTGTACTAATTACGAGTACTTAGGTATCTACTGCAATTTAGGTTCTTGATTTTATTAACGTTGCTGTATAGTATACAGGGTTATTTTTAACGCACCAATAACCTTATAAGGGAAGACTTTAATCATGAATTTGAACAAATTGAGTAGTAGTTCAGTTGGAGTAGCAGTGGCGTGCATTGCATATAGGTAATTAGGCAGTACCCAGTGCCTTCCTTATTCTAATTCAGTAGTTGTGTAAGATATTATCTTTTTTTCAAAGTACGATGATTATTTATCTTTTAGTAGATCTGTTAATGCTAAATTAATCTTCCTACATAAAAAAAATCAATAACTTATACCACAATTAAATTCAAATGAAGTAGGCCAATGCACGCCACTGGGAAGTAGTATTGTTGGTTGATTCCAGAAAATCGTGGAAAAAAATCTGCTGGTCCATACCATTTAGGTCAAGTACCTACACGCAACTATTGCTATGGAACGATTTTCTTTTTACGATTTGTTGGTCCTATAGTAAAAGTTGTTCATATTGATAAGTACAGTAATCCCTTAAAGGGATATAGGTACGTCTATTAAAAATAAGTAAAAAAACCCTGTATAATTGAATAACATAAATAATTCATGTTTTAACATAAATCGATTATTAACGCTACAATTCTAGCTTATTGTGGATCTTTACATAAAAACACAGGGTAATTAGACACTGAATCATCGCCGGCTATAAACCTTTAGTAATTTACACGCCAATTTAATTCTTATAATTTAATTCAGGAAACCGATCACATGCTATGCCGTTCACTACACGGCCTTTAGTCTTGATATAAATAGGTTTTTGTGAAATATTACATACTGTAGGCCCGACTGCTTAATTATAAGTGCGATTTGCATTTGAAACTGCCAATGATTACATAATACGTATACGAACGAAGCTATACGTATGAATGCCAAATTGTTTTAGGTACAATTTGAGGAATAAATGTTTGTAAAGTAGGCTGTAAATTATGTGAAGAGGTCATCAATCTTGTGCAGTTCGGCTGGTCATTGTTTACTGTTATTTTGGCATTCTTTGATTTTGAGTTGAACAAGCATCCAAAACCGAACTAATTATTTCAAAATTAATTTGCTTTTCAAATTCGATCTTTAAAAATACGTCTATTAGTTGATCCGTGAATTTACATAAATTCGATTTCACAGGTTATTCCCATGCTTGTTTCGACAGCTTATAAATCATATTTTGTTGAAGCGACTTTAACAGAAATTGTGTAATAATTCTTATATGTAATTTAGAATTTGATAAATACATAGTTTAATCTTGGGCCTTCCAATCCAAGTGCCAATATAGTTAAAATCAAGTTAGGGGAAAAAAATAAGTGAGCCTACGATTTGCTATATGTGCACTATTTTATTTATTTATTTTGTTCTTTATGTATAACTGGGTGCAAAGGCGGTCTTAACGCCATAGGCGTTCTCTACCAGACAACCTTAGGGTAATGCAAAGACAAAGAATAAGGTAGATGCACCAGTAAAGTAGTTAAATAAGTTTAGAACTTTTATCAAGTTCTCAGGGTCTCTTTGAGACTAATCTCTACAGACAAAGGTGTCCCAGAATTCTATAACACATGCCATTGTGTCTTTGATTAAGACCGAGCCAATTGCTACAAGCGATAAGACCTTTAGTCAAAATGTTTGTTATATTTTGATTTAATTGTGCGCGACAAGTCCCGTAAACTTAGTTCAATATGAGTGAAATTCGCGAAAGTTTAAAAACTTCTATATTTTGAACGTTTTTAATTACGAGAATTGGCCTTCATAATTATCAAAAGACCTTGACTTTAACATAAATCTTGTAAATTGGTAATAATCAAATACATACAGCCTTAAAAAATACCGCATTGTCTCAAGACGAAAGTCTTTGACCAGTGTGTGTTACCAGTAATTACTTACGGTACTGTAACGTGGTCGATCACAATGGGCCTGATAAGAAGGCTCAGTCACTCAAAGGGCAATGGAGAGGGCTATGCTCGGAGTGTCCCTGCGTGATCGAATCAGAAATGAGGAGATTCGCAGGAGAACGAAAGTAACCGACATAGCCCGAAGAATTGCCAAACTTAAGTGGCAGTGGGCGGGGCACATTGCTCGTAGAACGGATGGCCGATGGGGCAGTAAAGTTCTGGAGTGGCGACCGCGTACTGGAAGGCGCAGCGTGGGTAGGCCCACAAGGTGGACCGACGACCTGGTGAATGTCGTGGGAATCCGCTGGATGCGGAAGGCGCAGGACCGGTTGTTGTGGCGATGCTTGGGGGAGGCCTATGTCCAGCAGTGGACGTCTTTCGGCTGGAATGATGATGATGATGGTGATACAGCCATTTGAATCGATTAAAAAATATGAAGGGACTTTTACTCGTGGCGAATTATAGCCATAAACTGGTCGTATCCAGTTATTCACGTTTTGATTCACATGAGTTTTTATGAACTTATATTGAGTAATAATATTTATGTGTACTTAAATTACACATTAGTATAATTAAATTACAAATAAATGCTTTATTTAATTGTAATATGTAGTCTATAATCTAGATCAAAAACGTTGCCATCGGCATTGAACGTAGGTATAGGTACTGAAAATAAATTAATATTTAGCGCTTTGTACATAAACAAAAGTGTAATAATTACCGACCTACATAATGTATTTCATTTCTGGTTACATTTTATTTAAAAACAACAACAACAATGAATAAATTAATATTATCTTTATTACTGGGTTTTTGATGAATAAATGAGTAAATAGTAACGGAAATCTCTTATTAAGGTTTTGATTAATGATAAGATATCTACGAACTTAATATCAGGGTAAACGTATTATTCTTATAAACCCTTTGTTTACCCAACATGCAGGTATATTCACGTAACTAAAGAAGTTCAGTTGCAGTTAAGTTTCGATCAAAACAATGCTTTTCGTATTCTCTTATCTACGGCGATCGCTAGCAGTGTCACTGCAACTTGATCGGCGCGTCATGAAATTACGTGAATTAGGGCCCATTTCAAACAGCTGAATCTGTCGAACTTGAATTTTTGTACAGAGGATTGGTCTTTCTTATATCATTATCATGTTCCTGCCCTGATCAAAAATTACTTAATTACGTGCGGTCGACGCAATACGTCTTCTTCCATTTTCCTATATCAGCCGTCATCTCATAATTTAAATAAATAAATAAATATTTTTGGGTCATTTTTACACAGCACCATCTAGTCCCAAACTAAGCAGAGCTTGTGGTATGAGTACTAGACAATCGATATAATACTTATATAAATTTTTTTTTGTATATACATACTTATAATACATTTAAGCAACACACCCAGACCAACACAAACACTTATGTTCATCACACAAATATTTGTGTCCTGTGGGAATCGAACCCACGACCTCTAAATATATAATAAATAAAATAAAAAAAGTTCCTAATGTAAAAATAGATAATGGAAGGTTTATTTTAAAATCAATCAAGGTCGTAAAGGGGTTTCAAAGTCCACGTAGGTGATAAATTTACTTAGGTAATTAATTATCATTAAAAAATATATAAAAACAAATAAATGTCATCATATTCAGTACCAATAGCTCTAAAAAACATCTAAAATAACCTGAAATATAATGTACAGTTTTAACTTAATAGCATGTTATTGTACATTGCATGGTATATAGAAAAAAGTGATTGTGGCCGTACCTACATTGATCTTCTATCTAAATTGGATCTGTCATTGTTTCGCATACGTACATAGCATGCTTATCAGCAGTCGATCGTAGTAAGAGAGCGTGAAATTGGTCCACGATACATTTGATACATTATAGTGCCGGTTATTATTTCTATAAAATCCTCAAAACAGGGTAATCAAAACTGAAAATGTTAAGTGAAACTCGCTGGGTCACGGAATAAAATATTCCAATACTTGTGTCATAAAAAAAAAATGTAGCTATACAACGTAAAATAGTGATGCTTGCATTGCTGTGTTTCGGTCTGAAGGGTACGGGTGCCGGTGTAATTACTATCACATGAGACTTTCCATCTTCATGTCTCAGTTTGGCCGAACCGACTTGCGGTACCCATGTAGGCAACAGCCTAGGTGGTATTGAGGTTGCTATGGGCAAAGGTAACCGCTTAACATCAGGTGGGCCTTTAGCTCGTTTCGCCATCCTATACTATAAAAAAAAAAGTGTTATTGAAATAACTGGAAACCTCTTAAGGGGTCATTATACTAATCATTACGATCAACTTTTATTATGGGACCAACCCTGAAATCGCGAAAAATCAGCTACCCTACATTTTGTTGAGTTATGTGAACATACATGTAGGGATCAGCAAAAGTTGTTCACATTGTTTAGTACAATGACCCCTTAAGAGGTTTTCGGTTATTTCAATAACACGTTGTATAACTTACTCTTTATGAAAGCTGCCTCCTACTTAATATATGTGTTAAAGTTTGTGAAGATATTTGTTACTCAAACTCAATCACGCTGTAACAGCTGAACGGATTTGGATGAAATTGGCACACAGATAGACTATAACCTGGATTTAAATAACGGCAACTTTTTATCCCGGATAAATAAACAGTTCCTGAGGGATGCGTTATAAATCTTTCTGTAATAAGCAGTGGTGGCGGTTGCCGACGGCCTCGCACCTGGCTTTCCTGAGCCTCGCAAAAAAGGTTTTCAAGTTGATAATTTTTTTGATATTTAGTTAACATTTTCTTTCGCCCCGGAAAATTAAAGAGGCCTTGCAATTCCGCCACTGGTAAGAAACTGAATTACACGGGCGAAACCGCGGGCAAAGTCTAGTAAAATATAAAACTTACTATAAATTACATTATCACAACGATGATTAAAGGCACGTGTCCACCAATCGGTATCGTACGCATCGGACGGAACGAATTGAATTCAAAAATGCGGATAACTTCATCGGCATCCGAATATCAGTATTGGTAATCCGATTGCTTATAGAAAATCATCGGCAATCCATACGCTGCAGATATATGGACGCACTACGCTATACGGATTCGTTTAATGCGATCCTTACGATGCGTACGATACCGATAGGTCGACGCGTGCCTTTATGATGACGATGACATTTATGCATAATTATAGGGAGTCATGGTGGAAGTGAAAAGAAAACTTTCACGTATTTTTCTTCTCGTTGAGAAACACATTAAATTAAAATATAAATTAAATGTCATGGAAACTAGACAGCGAACTTTAGTCAGCGTTTAACTTTTACTTTATGTCGTAAAAATGAGAGGCGTTATCCTTCAAAGTATAAAGAGAAATACTTAAAACTTTATATGAAAATATAAAGGGAATTAATTACTTCCTATTATTTGTTCTTCCGTATAAATGAAGTATCAATGGACATAAGTCAGGGGTACTTAAACAGCCGATCACGAGTGCATTAGCAGTCGATCCCGGGAATTTCTGAAAAGTAAAATACTTTACCTTGAAAGTGTCGCACCGGCGATCACCTGTAGTATCATTCTACTATGTCTGTAGTAATAAAATAAGGACACTATAAACAAAAAACCGGCCAAGAGCATGTCGGGCCATGCTCAGTATTATAGGGTTCCTTAAGTAGGTCTAATTACAAACGAATCAAATCGAATATTAATCATTGCTATTTTAGTTTTTGCAAACAGCGCCACCTAGCGCTAAATTTATGAAGGAAAATTTAAGAAGTGTGTTTCTATTTGTGATTTTTTTTAAATAGAAAGTAACCAAAGGAGCATTATTTGCTCCCATAATTTTTCTCTAAGGTCAATGACTTATGAACTAGGACGTCTTAAATATTTTTCAGTTTTCTCACTATAACTCAAAAATTTATAATCACATTATACTCAAAATAATTTTAAAAGAGAGTTTTTATAAAGGTCTATCAATGTTGAAGACTATAAGTTTCTACGTTGCATAGTTTAGAAATGGCAGGGGGGGGGGACACATTGCAAGCCACTTTGGTGAACTGTGTTTCGCAGATGTTATACCTGATAAAAAAGTTGTGTATGAAACATTACCTTCATTTTAGTAGACCTATTCAACGATACCCAACACGAGGGGGTGCAGCGAAAAAAATATTTTCATCCCCATTTCATATGTATGGACAACCTTAAAATACGTAATCAAGATTTTTTATTCTTTTAAAATTGAGATCTATATCTATTCCATTTTTTGTCAAAATTTCATTTACTTATGTTTATAACTGTAGAAGTTATTAAGCGGTAAAGGATTAGCACAGACGGACAGACGGACAGACGGATAGACGGACAGACGGACAGATGGACAGATGGACAGACGGACGGACATGACGAAACTATAAGGGTTCCTTGTAGGACTACGGAACTCTAAAAAACGACTGAACGAAAACTTGCTATTTTGTCAGCGGTTGGCACTCAATAATTACGTGCCGTCCTATGAAAAGTACGCGGATGATATGTATTGCTATGCATCTACAACCAGAGAAAATTTGTTAATTTTGTGACTATTTAATTAATGATTAATATAAACGGTTTCACTCACGTTATATCATCGGGTGTGCCCGACCGGTTTCGAGCTCGAACGGAGCCCTTAATCATGAGCTGGTTACGCGGCGGCGTCGCGCACCAAACTGTGGATTTAGAGGCCACAGCGTGCCGCGTAGCGCTGCGCTCGCGAAGACGGTGACGGAGCGCCTGGTTTCGGTGGTGGTCGTGCATCTTCGTCGCTCGTCGTGTCCGAGTCTTCAGGTGGATTATCACCGGTACACACACTGCTGACCGTGTCATACTCCAGGCTCAACGGGACATGGCTGTTTGATGAAGACCTGAGAGCTGGTTGGTTGGTTGACGTGAGTGAAACCGTTTATATTAATCATTATGAATTTAACTCACGATAGTGACTATTTAATTGTAAAGTGCAGTATGTGTTTTTATTTCGTAGTAGTAGATTCGCAGTCGATTACTCGGAAACCCTTCCACCTGGGAATGTACTCCAGTGGTCAACTTGGAAATCCTTAAATAGACTTAGGACCTAAGTCGGCCGAAGCAAAGATAATCTCCACAAATGGGGGTTCCCAGACGATTCAGATGGTCAGTGTGAGTACGGCGTCACTCCACAAACAATGGCTCATCTGCTATCCTGTACCGCGTGCCCTGTCACCTGCACGCGTGAGGATCTTATGACCCCCAACCAAAATGCAGTGCGCGTTGCGGAACACTCAAAATTTGTCAAAATTTGCCATCGACTCTATAACAAGAAGAAGTCGATCACTTGCGCCTAATAATTTTGTGGTAGATCATCGACCACAGAAATAGATAGAATGGCCATGTGGGCAGGGCACGCGTGGCAGCACCATGCACCATAGTGCAGGTTATTTCAAAGCCTTTCTCAGCACGCCTTATGACTTGTTTCTATAAATACTGTAACAAAAACCCGCAAAAATGCCTTATTGAGCTGTTTCTAACTGCAGAAACAAAAGCTGTACATTTGATTATAATTATTTAAAAAAGAAATAACCTCAAAATGTAAGGCGTAGTTTGTTCGGAAAGTTGCCACGCATGAATCGCAAGTAAAATTGTGATTAGAACCATTCTATCTATTTCTGTCATCGACACTACAGTCTGAGCACCCCTGCTATACGTTACTTCATAGTATGGCATAATGTGATGTCCTGTTTGCCTTTAATAATCTTAATTAATCTGCCTTGACACCAGTTGGCCTCTTTCAACAAAATGCGGATGATTGAATCGGAAAGGAGTAAACGTCACGAACAAGGGATCAAATAAAATTGAATTGACGAAATGTGTATACAGCTTTCGACACCCAGATTATTATTAAATCCGGCCTTGTACGTGGGACACTCAGAAAGTTTTGCGAAACTAAAAAAAATTGCTCTATACGTACATATATTTTTATCAAATCTTTTCAAAGTACTTTCCACCAGCCTCTATACAAAGATTCATGCGCCTAAACCAGTTTTCAAAACACTTTTTCCAGTCCGCCGCAGACACCTCGTTTACAGCCTGCTCGAACGCAGCCAGCGCATCTTCCGGCGACGAAAATTGTATCCCTTTGAGCTGATTTTTTTTTTTTGGGAATAAAAAGAAGTCACACGGTGCTAGATCAGGGCTGTAAGGAGGGTGACCCAGGAGTTTGACTGGCGTGCTGTCCAGGAAGTCCCTCGTTTTGAGTGCGGTGTGCGCAGGTGCATTGTCGTGGTGGAGCAGTAGCCCGCGGAGCCCTGTGTTTGGTCGCTTGTTGCTTATAACAGAGAAAACTTCTGGCAAACATTTGGTAGTATACCATTCGGCATTAATGCTTCTTTGATCCCGTAAGGGAATTGATACCAAGTGGCCAGTCAAATTAAAAAAGCTAGCGATCAAAATCTTACCCCCGCTTCTAGATCGCTTCACTTTGGTAGGCGTTGGCTCATTTTGAAACACCCAAACAGTCGACTGGCGCTTGGTTTCTGGGTCGTATTGATAAATCCAGGACTCATCACCTGTAACGATGTCGTAAACACGCCGAGACGAGCCTGCTTCAAATTTGTTAAGCATATCACGGCACCATTCCACCCGGGCCTGCTTCTGAGCATCGGTGAGGTTGTGCGGCACCCAGCGTGATACTATCCTCCTCACGCGAAGATGGCTGTGTAGAATCTCGTGAACGCTTCCCGATCCAATCTTCAATATGTGTTGAATCTCCTGATATGTAATTCGCCTATTGTCTTGGATTAAATTTTTCACTGCTAGCACGTTTTCTTCGGTAACAGCCGTCAAAGGGCGACCGCTTCTTTCGTCATCCCCCAAAGTTGGTCGACCGCGCTTGAATTCGTTATACCAACGATACACGGTTGCCTTGGAAGGGCCTTCATCCATGAATGCCATTTGAAGTCTATCGTACGATTCATCCGGTTTCAGGCGACACTTTAAATCGTATAAAATCATAGCTCTAAAATGTTCCCGGCGCAGATCCATATTTCAGTGAGACACAATACTTTGAATTAACTCGCAAAAAATGTGGAGGGAAATTTTGAAATTGGAACTTACTTATTTTTACTTATAAATAATCATATTTTCGAAAAACATTATAACTGGCCAGTCTCCCATATATAAAAACTTTTTTCGCAATACTTTCTGAGGGGCCTGGTATATGCTGAATAATTGTTAGTAATGCGAGACTGAATTTATTGTAATTATTTCTTTGTGTGTAGTGAGACAAAAACCTAAAAAATAAACAAGTACAATAATATTTAATTTTTATTTATATTTTCGCTACTTTCTTTAGATCACAGGTTTAGTGAAATTGAAATTTCAATTCTAAGCATTAGGTGGGCATTCTTTAGTTGCAATAGTATTATTTCAATGTAATTAATAAAACAATTGTTGTAGAAGCGATATGTTTTCAGGTTTGAGAGGAATCCCTAACATGATCAAACTTATCGCACGCTTAATAGTAAACTGACCTAATTTGTAAAATTTGATTAGCAAAAATCGACTCTTAAAGAAGTTATACATAAGAAATATAGGTACGCGTCAACATGAGAACTTCCTCTTTATTTTTCGTCGGTTAGTAACAAGGGATAGATTTGTTGTTAGAAAATTAAATTTTTCAAGTTATGTTAGCTACCAATGTGCTATGTGCGTTATGTTATGTGCCTTTAATCTGATTTAAAGATTCCGTGGATTATTGAATACAGGGGCCATAAGTTATAAGGATGTGTTAAGTATAGTAGTATTGTGTGTTTAGTATGTATGTATTTTTTTTGTGGAAATAAATAAATAATAAGTAAAGCGTGGAATGTTTTCCGCATTCCATCAAAATGGGTCGGCGTAAAATTTACAGCAGGTGCGAAAATAACCAACTAAGTGCTAACGTAACGAGTTACAATAAATAAATTGCCAATTTATGTTCAAAAAGGGTATTATAATTTTATCTTATTAATGTATAAAGTTTTTATCTCCATAAAACACATGTAATGCGTTATAAATATTTATTATCTACTCCATGGATTTATTTTATCGTGTCGAGGTCGCAAAAGTCACAATACGGGGGTATACTCCCGTTTGACGATATTCGATTAATCGTATCATTCATCGCACAATTTGCTACTCCGGACAGCGATCGTTCCCTTATCGCATGCGATGATTGTGTTTTGACGTTTGTTTCTTTGATCTCCGGTAAGTTTCAAACGATTATGAACCTTAGTCTATCTTTATTATGCCTTTTTTGTGTGCATTTATTTATTGTGTAGGTAGCAACAGCGAAGGGTCCATATAACGCAATTCCCACCGGCTTGCCTTTAGGAATTGCTTAAATACAGATCAACAACATTTCTATGCTAATTTATGGTTGTAAAGTAGGTACAAAAAAAGAATGTAAAATTAAATTAAAAGTTGTTATTTTATTATTTTAACGCATTTTACGCATGCTAAGCGAATTCTAAAGATTTAAATTGTGGAAAGAAAAAGTCGCTCACGAGCAGGATTCGAACCTGCGACTCCTGGCTCAGTACGCCAGTGCTTTAGCCACTAAGCTACCGTGAACACTGCTCGTGGTATCGAAATTATCCTCCACTATACGTCTTTGGGTGACGTCAGCGATATCTTATTAAGAAACATTGTTCCTTAACCGACTCGACTAACTTTGCAGTTAAATCAAAGTCGTATAGATATGCCTACCCTTACTAATTATTTTATTATTTTAACGCATTTTACGCATGCTAAGCGAATTCTAAAGATTTAAATTGTGGAAAAAATAAAATAAAATATAATAATAATAATAAGGAACAATGTTTCTTAATAAGATATCGCTGACGTCACCCAAAGACGTATAGTGGAGGATAATTTCGATACCACGAGCAGTGTTCACGGTAGCTTAGTGGCTAAAGCACTGGCGTACTGAGCCAGGAGTCGCAGGTTCGAATCCTGCTCGTGAGCGGTTTTTCCTTTCCACAATTTAAATCTTTAAAAGTTTTTAAATTGTTTTTTATTTTATTAACGTGCCTTCTTGGCTATTTTAGGATTTTTAGGTACCTACGGCTTCCCTTCTGAAAATATTCATCCTTCGCCACTGGTAGGTATCAGTCGGAACGAAAGTTTAAACTTCGTTTGTCTTTCGTGAAACGCGAGTAGACCCCTGGAACGTACGCAATTCGTAAGTAATGGCTATACGTGTGATTTTCATTAGGCAAATATGTTAATCTGCTTCTTCCAATTAGTGCCATAAATTATAGTTCATAACCTTAAGGGTTGGCCGTGAACTCTTGTTTTATGAGGTTTTATCGAAATTTAATACTGTCTTGCTATGATTAACGGCATCTTTGATCATGTATTGCCATTAAATATTTTATTGACACTAACCCAACAACTTATTTAATGATCGGTTGAATTTGAATTTTCAGAATAATTTAGAAAATTCTTGAAATAAGATACAATTTAATTTTATTTCCCTATATTCGCCAGTGCCGCACAGTGCCTATATTCGCCAAAAACAATACAGAAAAAATTACATTTAGGAACAAAATTTTCTGGAAAAAAAAAGCAACTTGCGTAATGAGTAAAAAAAGCACTTGCAAAACAATGCAGTCTGAGATGCAAATCTAAAGTCGGATATTGAGATGTATTAAACAATAGTGTTACATAATTACAACGATACTGTTACATAACTTAGCGGTATAACTTGCACGTTGTTTAATACTTACAAGTAGTACGACATACTTGTTGCCATAGACATATAACACATAGACCGATAGTTCCCTTTAACAGATCAGCTTATAGCGACGCACAAAAAAGATCTATGTGTGTTTAAGCGAGCTCACCAACAGGCACACAAGCGCACAAATAATGTTGCAAGTAAATTTCATTTTCCCGAAATAGTAGGGAAAAATAGGTTGCGTTCAGAAATTTGCAGCAAGTGAATAGTAAGATATTCATTTAGCTGTCAGATATTTTTTATTAGATACCTACCTATTCATTTATTTATTTATTAAGGCTAACTTCAGAAAACGTGAACTGAATGATTAAACCATTAAGAACAGGTTTTTGCATTACGACGGTAATACGGGTGGTTTGGCAGCAGCCGCGGCCCCACCTTGGGCACCAACCGCTTAAAGTGCGGCCCAAAGTCCCATCGGCTGTCGAGGACGAGTAGGTACTTGATCGTCGACTCGATGCCGCCATACGGCAGATTCGAATCCTGCTTGTTAGTGATTTTTTCTTTCCACAATTCATGTCTTAAGATTTCGCTTCGCATATTTCCGCATGTGAAGCGTTAAAAATAATAAAATAAAATACGATTTAGCTAATGGCAGCCCTTAAATAATAATTATTTGGCAAATGCAACATACGTGATTCAAAATTATTTAGCATAAAAAAGAAAAGGGTACCCATTTTATTTATCCTAAAACACTACTAATAAAAGTATAGCTTGGCATAAGATTACATAAAATGGGGGCGCCACTAGTCATACATTGATAAATGTACAACTTTAAAAATCGCGTTTTTGGCAGAATTTTGTAAAGCCCTAATCATATAAATTCAATTTAAGTGTTAACAGATACATCTCTTGCAAGATAAAACAAAGATTGACTCAAGACGCATAGAAAAAAAAAAAAAAACTCTCTCTTATTTAATTGAATTGAAAATATACAAAAATTATATTATTACATGGAAAATTAGTTCTGATTTTAGACGTTTTTGTCAAACTGTATTTACGAAAAAACAAATATGGGGTAAAATATTTTCCCATACCTAGCAACATTTTCATTGTTATGGCGTCTGTCAAGTTTATGAATTATTTTTGTGTTTTGACTCAAGATTATAACATGCCAGGTTGTACTTACCCGTGAAATAAGATCTATAAATGTTTTTTGTTATTATGTGACGAGTTGTGACACCCTTTCACTGCACAGTAAGTCATTATTTTAATAAATTGCGGGAGCGGTTCGCACTAAGACTTGTCCTTGAGCAATGACGTACTGATAGGCTTGGTTAGCCTTTTAAGGCTAACCTGGATTTGCGTCGCTCTGCGTGCGTCTACTGGGTTTCTATGTGTTATATTTCTATGCTTGTTGCAAGTAAACACAACGGAATAGAATCGTGTGATGACGTCTTTACGTGTAACTAAGCTTCTTTTCATATCATTCATATCGAAATGGAAGATCGACATAGTACAGTCGACTGCATGACAGTGGTAACACTTCAATTCGAAAACCACCCTTACTGCTTACGAAATAAAGATGCTACTAATGTCAATGTGTTACCACCGACGTGCGGTCGACCGTACGTTTTTGAAGGATCAAGTTCTGTATACGTAAAAGTATTAGTAAACGGATTCTGAAAGGCTGATCAATCCGTTTCCAGCTCTCATATTACGAGTATCTACATATTATCAGTACACTAAAAAAATAAAAACTACTTTTATATGTATCTACAAAAAGAATATGAGATAAATTACTATAACATCATAGGTCATTCGTATATTGAACTTTAATCAATATGGATTTAAAACCTGTTAAACAGGCATAAAAATTATGTAATAATAAATACCAGGCCCCTCAGAAAGTATTGCGAAAAAAAGTTTTTATATATGGGAGACTGGCCAGTTATAATGTTTTTCGAAAATATGATTATTTATAAGTAAAAATAAGTAAGTTCCAATTTCAAAATTTCCCTCCACATTTTTTGCGAGTTAATTCAAAGTATTGTGTCTTACTGAAATATGGATCTGCGCCGGGAACATTTTAGAGCTATGATTTTATACGATTTCAAGTGTCGCCTGAAACCAGATGAATCGTACGATAGACTTCAAACGGCATTCATGGATGAAGGCCCTTCCAAGGCAACCGTGTATCGTTGGTATAACGAATTCAAGCGCGGTCGACCAACTTTGGGGGATGACGAAAGAAGCGGTCGCCCTTTGACGGCTGTTACCGAAGAAAACGTGCTAGCAGTGAAAAATTTAATCCAAGACAATAGGCGAATTACATATCAGGAGATTCAACACATATTGAAGATTGGATCGGGAAGCGTTCACGAGATTCTACACAGCCATCTTCGCGTGAGGAGGATAGTATCACGCTGGGTGCCGCACAACCTCACCGATGCTCAGAAGCAGGCCCGGGTGGAATGGTGCCGTGATATGCTTAACAAATTTGAAGCAGGCTCGTCTCGGCGTGTTTACGACATCGTTACAGGTGATGAGTCCTGGATTTATCAATACGACCCAGAAACCAAGCGCCAGTCGACTGTTTGGGTGTTTCAAAATGAGCCAACGCCTACCAAAGTGAAGCGATCTAGAAGCGGGGGTAAGATTTTGATCGCTAGCTTTTTTAATTTGACTGGCCACTTGGTATCAATTCCCTTACGGGATCAAAGAAGCATTAATGCCGAATGGTATACTACCAAATGTTTGCCAGAAGTTTTCTCTGTTATAAGCAACAAGCGACCAAACACAGGGCTCCGCGGGCTACTGCTCCACCACGACAATGCACCTGCGCACACCGCACTCAAAACGAGGGACTTCCTGGACAGCACGCCAGTCAAACTCCTGGGTCACCCTCCTTACAGCCCTGATCTAGCACCGTGTGACTTCTTTTTATTCCCAAAAATAAAAAATCAGCTCAAAGGGATACAATTTTCGTCGCCGGAAGATGCGCTGGCTGCGTTCGAGCAGGCTGTAAACGAGGTGTCTGCGGCGGACTGGAAAAAGTGTTTTGAAAACTGGTTTAGGCGCATGAATCTTTGTATAGAGGCTGGTGGAAAGTACTTTGAAAAGATTTGATAAAAATATATGTACGTATAGAACAATTTTTTTTAGTTTCGCAAAACTTTCTGAGTGTCCCACGTATATAGCAATACTTATAGGTAATTTCTGAAGGTAACTACCTACCTAATTTTGTAAATTATAAAAAACAAAAAGCTGCAAAATAAATAAACTTAAATCCTTTTACGACACGTATCCCCAGTTCCTGGAAGGCTGATCAATTTGATCTGTTGTCAAATCTCATGTCAGCTCCTGTGATTGGCTGGCAAAAATGCTAAAAACCAATCACAACGCTTGACCTGAGATTTGACAGCTGATTAGTAAATTTATGCGTTGACCAGCCTTTGGGAAACTGGGGGGTAGTCGCAATTTTCCACATTTTAGCGGTGAGTGCGGTGACTGATATAGGCGCATGGTAGGGGTGGATTTTTCCGATGATGATGGTGATGAAAATCTATACGATGTACCCAACATTATTAGTTCAGGTCGTTTTAAGGGGTAAGGGGTAACCCTGAAATTAAGAAAAAGTTGCTGTTTCACACAAGTTGTCGAGCCACATCGATGACTGTAACAACTGCGTGGCTATTCGTATTGCTGTTTCCGTTTTCGCCTGTAATGATTCTAAAATATATTTTTCTTTCTTTCTTTCTTTCTTTATTCTGAAAGATCTCATTAGGAAGCTCACTTCTGAATCCGCAGGGAAATTATTTTTACCACATTTTTATTAACTCGCTTTCCATCTTGTCTGTCTGTGCGATACAAATTTTGCAATAGATTTTAAACTAACTTCCCTATGAGACGTAACTTTAAACACAGGTCTCAGAACTGGATGACATTGTAATATTAACTTGCCTTCATTTAAAAAACGTGGTATATAAAAAAAACCTTATTCATCAAATTATTTCGTATTGTTTTAACAAATGTTCAGTGCGGATTCAGAAGTGAATTGTTAGTGTCAGAATAGCACTGCTGATATTTTTTTCACCATTTCATGATTGGTCTTACTACGGTAAAAGCACATCTTATATACATATTTATACACATCATCCACCATCTTATACATATAATAATATACGTAATAATGAATTTGTATATAATAATATACATAATAAAAAAAATTGACAGTCATGTCATGTATTTGATTATATTATTATAACTGTATTTCAATATTAATGACTGAAATAATCATTATCATCATCATCATTATTTCAAACAAAAGACGTCAACTGCTGGACATAGGCCTCCCTCAAGCATCGCCACAACGACCGGTCCTGCGCCCTCCGCATCCAGCGGATTCCAGCGAACTTCACCAGGTCGTCGGTCCACCTGGTGGGGGGCCTACCCATGCTGCACCTTCCAGTACGCGGTCGCCACTCCAGAAATTTACTGCCCAATCGGCCATCTGTTCTGCGAGCAATGTGCCCCGCCCACTGCCACTTAACTTTTGCAATTCTTCGAGCTATCTCGGTTACTTTCGTTCTCCTGCGAATCTCCTCATTTCTGATTCGATCACGCAGGGACACTCCGAGCATAGCCCTCTCCATTGACCTTTGATTGACTTTCAGCCTTTTTATAGCAGGTGTGTATTGTAAAATTAATGTATATTAACTATTTCACGATAATTGTATTATTTTAACGCATTTATAGGGCATATCACCCTAATAAATGCTTGGGGGAGCCCGGCGATATGCCATATTCGCCACGCTTGGCAGGCGGGTTGGCGATCGCAGTTGGTTGGTTAAATACCCAGAAAAAGCTGGTGAATCCCTTAGTCGCCTTTTACGACACCCATGAGAAGATACAGGGTGGTGCAATTCTTTACGTCCGGCACCACACGGATCAATAATAAGTAAATAAAAATAAAATAAATATTTTTGGGACATTTTTACACATCACCATCTAGTCCCAAACTAAGCAGAGCTTGTGGTATGGGTACTAGACAATGGATATAATACTTATATACTTTTTTATTTGTAAATACATACTTATAATACATAAGCAACACACCCAGACCAACACAAACACATATTCATCACACAAATATTTGTGTCCTGTGGGAATCGAACCCACGACCTCGTTAAAAGCAGTCCGAAACTAACCACACCACCACCACCACCACCATCACCACCTCCACTAGACCACAGAAGTCGTCAAAAATAATAATAATAATACTGACTTAATATGGACTGAAATAATATTATTTTATTATTATTAATTTGACTTTTAATGCTGTATTTATTTAATCTGATGTGAGTGTTACTTGACATGTAAACTGGCCTACGAAATAAATGAATATGAATAAACGTGCTTTGGCATTTACAATTAAATTTTAACATGATTACCACACATGTATGTTTTATATCCTCGAATAAAGATTAGTCATAAAATGACCAGAAATCACATTCAAGGACTACTGTGATGGAGCAATCACACGAAGTCTAAATAAAGAGTGACTGGTAGACGGACACTGGGATCTTATTTTACTAGTTATTGTGCAATTTTAACGCTCACTATGTTGCTAATACAGAAGTCTTTAAATGTTGCTAGGTATTGCAATATTTGCTGTGAATAATTTGATATTTATTGCAAACTAGCTACTGAGATATGAAGAGAGGAGAGCGAAAGATCGAGGAAAATGACCATGAAGAGAGAACTGGCAATGGATGGCCGAAGGCTGCAGAAAAATATGTTATTAAAGGCGCGTTCTGACGGTTAAAACCGATATTACACGGTTGAAGGTCTTAGAGCCGATATTACACGGTTCAACCAAATTGAAGCAAGTATATTGAATTCAATCGTATTGAAAGCGATCGGGGGTGTCGCAGCTTCCTATGTGACATTGAATGATGATTGAAAATAATTGAGATGCTTTAACTTGATTGAAAAAATAAAATTGGAGGCCAAATTGAACCGAAATTGAACCTTGTAATATCGCCTTAAGAATTAATAACGGAAAGGTGAAATTTCGTCATCCAGGATCAAATCTGGGATAAGATTGAACGATGAGGCAGATGTTATTTATTCCGAATTTCATGGAAATTCGATCTGTATAATAATTTATAACAGATTAAAAATGATTGCCGTCAAAAATATATTGAATAGGTTTAGAGGTTCGAAAATAAAAATAAAATTTTCCTTACGTCTCTTTGCTTTTCATTTATTTATTAAGAAATAGCAGTCAGTCAATACAGAAATAGCTTGACCCGCCTTATCTACCCGTTCTTCTCGAGATGTTGATTCAGTTTTAGACAATTTGCATACATTTTTTGAAATTAAATGAGTAACATCTACAGCTGTTTTTATTACAAAGAAATGTTATGTAAGATTTCCCTTACCTTGTAGAAGATTTAATTTCAAAAGATGAGTAATTTACGGCCAAAATTAATATCCAATCTATCCACGATTTGCCATACTAGAGGTAGGAATTTGACATAAGCTCCATATAAAATATGTCAAATTTCTATCTCTAGTAGGCCAAATCGTGGATAGATTGGATATTAATTTTGGCCGTAAGTGATTTCGAAGCAGTAGTGCTGTTGTAAATCATTATCAGTGATATTATTACAATAAATTATTAATATATATATGATAATTACTCATATACATTTTTGATTTGCTGTCGATAAATTAAGTAAAATGTTTTTGAATTGCGGATACCTACTTGGAAATATAAAACAATGAAAAACTGCAGACATTATCTACTGCTAGCCTATACTCGCTGATTCGCCCGCGTACAGTTCGGCTTATCATAGAAATACGTTATCGCGTATCTCTCCGGAACTTTTTATCTTCCCGGGATAAAACTGACTTGCGGTACCATTTCGGCAACAGCCTAGGTGGTATTGTAGTTGTCATGGGCAAAGGTAACCGCTTAACATCAGGTGGGCCAACATTAGATGAATACTATAAAAAAAAAAAGTATAATATATGTTAAACCAGGTTATGGTGTATCTGTGTGCCAAATTTCATCCACATCCAACCAGTTTCAGCATGATTGAAGGACAAACAAACATACTTTCGCATTTGTAATATTAGTAGGACTACTCCGAATATAGTTCGTTGGCTTTAAAATCCTTACTTTAAGATCCTCATTTAGATAAAGTAAAATAAATTTATATTCTGTAACCAGTTCGCAATGTTCTTGAAAAAATATAATTTTATTGTACGTAAAATGTGACCCCAATGTGTCATGCTCACTTAAATGTCATGCTGATGGTGGCGTTAGTGTCGGGTCGTTATGTTCCCTTCAATATGGTTGAGTTAAGCGATGGCTGATGCTCGCGTCATGCTCGTGAACGGGTGCCGTCTGTCGGAACAGGTCAGCTCCTACATACTATGGCAGCCCTTTTTACGTTTATGTCTAAAGGCAAACACATTTCTCACTTTTAAACTCTTGTTTATTTCTGGCATTTACCTACATTATACTCATATTATTTGAATAAATTTGATGTAATAAACAATAACCTATTTAAAAAAGAGTTTATCCATGGAGTTTCTTGCCAGTTCTTCTCCATAGGACCCACAATTTGGAACCGTACAACTAGAGCCTGACGTTTCAAAAGCGCCTGTAATTAGGTTTATTTGAAGTAAAAAACATTTGATTTTGTTTTTGATTTTTGACCCTGTTTACATTACTCACACTGAAAAAGTAAACAACTTTGCACCTCCATTACGTTTTCGCTCGTACCAAAGCGATCTCTCTCGAATTCATACCGGCAACCTTGATTCACGATGTTGAAGTTTTCGAAACGATCAGGTGTGTTAGTTCTTAACTAACCAATCACAATTTATGCAAGAGGACGTGACATGGGCACCGATCATGATGTATTGTTCCTTTAATTGTATGGGACATTACCAACCATAAAGGTTAGTATGGATATCTGTGCTACGTGTTACTTTTCAGCTATAAAAATTTAGAACACGCTGGTTAGGAAAAGTAGAAAAAAGTTTACTTCGACCACAGACCTATTACTACTCGATCGTCTCGGTCGACTAAGAAGGGATTTGCTCAGCATTGATGTTTACGGGTAAAACAATTCATTTCCTCGCGTCATGCAAGATGTTTTGTTTGCTGAATTTCATGCTTCATCAATTCCAGCTATGTTAGTATGAGTCGGTCAGATGGAACAACTAAACATTATCACAAGTCTTCGAGGCATATCCTACTTGTTTACTAAGTATATAAATTCAATTAAATTTATTTAGTGATAACGATATAGTTACATGTCAGTTTTACTAATTACGTACCTACATTCCAAATAATCTATTAAGGTCAGTATACACTAGAGCATTTGCTTGTAACAGAACGAGCCGCTCTACTGTTTTACCGTTCTTCATTGTTTTACGAACCGAACATATAGCGCTACGCTTGACGCTTTGTTGCAACTTGAGTTTACTTACCTAGGAGCGAATTTGTGTAACATTCTATCGACCAAAGACACGAGCGCAAGATGGCTGATCGCAGACCACCAAAAGTTTGTCTATTGTTGTAAATTTTAATTTGCCACCATCTTCTATTTCCATTTTTTCGTAGCGAAGCAACGACTGCGCGGATTGTACGATCTGCAAGGTTAAGCTGCACTTGCCGCGGTCAGTCTGTGGATGGGTGACCGTTTCGTTACACATCGAGACCCCTCCGTGCCTCGGAGAGCACGTTAAGCTGTCGGTCCCGGTTGTCATACGAATATCTATGGCAGTCGTTACAGGTAGTCAGAAGCCTGAAAGTCTGACAACTGGTCTAACCTCCGAATGTCGGTATTACCCAGTAACTGGGTTGCGGGGGTCTGATGGCAGTCACTCCGTGTAAAATACTGATGTTCAGCCGCATCTGGCTAGACTGGAAGCCGACCCCAATATAATTGGGAAAAGGCTCGGAGGATGATGAACTCATAAAGATAAACGCAGCACGGGCGACCTGCAGATCCAACATTTCAACAAAAGAGTAAACGCAAATAGAAAGGAATGTTACAGGTAAATGCTCACTCGCCGTGTGCAATTCGTCAAAAACAGCATCGAGCATTCGCAGAAACGATACATTACCCATGTATGTATGTATGTATGTCCATACATGTTCGAGAAAAAGCTCTAGTTTCGAACTTTTGCTTGTATCGCACCATTCTTAAAAGCGTTTTATTTATTTAATTCTTCATACACAACTGGGTACAAAGCATTTTCTTGAGCATTTCCATGTAATGTATCGTACATTACATGGAAATGCTCAAGAAAACGCTCTAGTGTATACTCACCTTTAAGCGAACTGTATACGGTCTTAAATATTTAATTGGTTTAAAGATTTTATAATGTAGAACGAAATTGTGGGTAAGATGTAAATGGTTTATCATTGTTGATTATGTGGAAAAAAGAAACTGTAGCTAAATATATCTAAAAAAGCATGTTATTATATTTAATCATCAATCAACTCAGCCTATCGCAGTCCACTGCTGGACATAGGCCTCCCCAAGTTGCGCCACAACACTCGGTCCTCTGCCTTCCGCATCCAGTCCCCCCCAGCCACGTTTTTCAGGTCGTCGGTCCACCTGGCGGGGGGGCGCCCTACGCTGCGTTTGCCGATTCGCGGTCTCCACTCAAGGACTCGTCTACTCCAGCGGCCATTGGTCCTTCGACAGACATGGCCAGCCCACTGCCACTTCAGCTTACTGATCCTACAAGCTATGTCAGTCACTCCGGTTCTTCTCCGAATAATCTCGTTTCGGATTTTATCCTTCAAAGAAACTCCAAGCATAGCTCCCTCCATAGCTCTTATATTATATTTAATATTCCTTGAAAACTATTGTAAAATTAACATACTAAGAATGGAACTAACATAATTGAGATAAAAGCTTAGAAACAAGTTGTTGGCAACAACTGTATAACAAGCACGTGTGAACAAAAAAACTAATTATGTTAATAATTCTGATTTTACGTATTAAACCATGAGTAAAACCATTTGCAAAATATCGAATCTTTGACTAATTCAGCTGAATTATTTCACGCAGAAATTATGTATATTTGTGGAGTAATTTCAATACAATAATTTACATTATTTTGGAAACTTGAAAAATACATAAAGAAACGTGACTACTCAAACGTTGAATGTGTAAAGCCCTGTTCGCACTGGTAATCTTAGAATGCACAAAGAACTATTTAGAGCTGGCAATGTTATAGCCATAATATTTATCATCAGTAGCTTGTCTCTCGTTTACTTACTGAACAGCTATTTTCAAACCTAGACTATTTATTTACTCTTAACCTATGCACAAAACTGTACAGAGTTGGACCTAATTTCTGAAGCATTAAGTCTATTACTGTTTGGTATTTCAGTTTATTTACACTTCCAATGCAAGCTTGCCAAGAAACAAGACAGTCAGGCTGCTTTAAAGTACTGGATAAGCTATAGCAGTTAGGCTATGACCGTCTTAATGCAAGCCTAGCCTGCCTGTTGCAGTCTCTTTTCGACACATCTAGACAGATTGCCAATCTACATACTGAATAAAAAAGTTTAGTTTAGTTACCTGATGTTAAGTGGTTACCTTTGCCCATAACAATTGCAACACCATCTAGGCTGTCACTTAATTGGTAGAAGATGGAACGCCTCAGGTGATTGTAATTTCACCGGCACCCGTACCCTTTGCACTGGAACACAGCAATGTGAGCATCACTGTTTGGCAGCAGAAATAAGTACGGTGGTAGTTATAGTACTTCCCAGGACAAGCTCCTTCACAAGGAGCTTTCACCTCTATTCTAGATGTTCACCTTATCCAAGCAGGTGGGTTATTATTACTATAACCATATACCCATAACATTTCGGACTTTAGACCTTTTCTTTATCATAATAAAAAAATGTGGCAAAGGTAAAAAAAATACTATGAAGTTTGGACTTCGCAGGTAACCACCTGCTACGCCACCCTTAAATGTTGCACAAAAAACCTTTTTGTTCGGCAGGTACCAACTAAAATAGACGTATGAGGGATGTTTATTTTTTATTTTTTCTGGGTCATAGATAGGGATTCCTCTGGTGTAAATTCTTTATTTTATTTATAGCCATTTTGTATCGAATAGTATAGTATTGGTACGTTCTACTCACAGACTAACAGAAAAAGGTCTGTGTATTAGTAAAATACAAAAATGTAGAATTAAAGCAAAAGGCTACTTTAAAACTAATTATATTTTAGTAGTGAGGTCATCGCATTGTTAGCATAGGTAACATAATTGTTTATTAGTCTGCTGAGGCCTAATTACCCTTCAATTTTAATTATAAATCAGATAGTTAAATCAACTACAGTAGTTATATGTAGTAATAGATAAATTACGTTAATCTCAAGATAAAACAATAAAATATAAAAATGCCAAAATTACTATATATACTTTCAGTATTTACACATGTGAATAGAAATCAGCTGATCCCCAAATGTTGTCGATTAATGTGGACACAAAATGTAGGGATCAGATGATTATTTTTTTCCCTCATGAAATTTTCAGTTATTTCAATAACACGTTGTATAATTAAAGAAGAAAATCTTTGTCCTACTTCACAATTGATGTCCGAAAGTGCACTTACGGTCACTTGCCAAGTCGTCTTTGTTTACCAACTGTACCATAGATTTTCAATAATCCTTCTTGTACCTTGTACACACGGCTACACATCAAGCTGTAAAAACCAGTATAGGCTGACCTCACGTTGTAAGGAAAACCTATACAATGCGAGGTCAGCTTATATTGGAAATGTACAGCTTGATGTGTAGCCGTGTGTACACGACCTTGTAGAAGATTTTACACAAATCTACGTTCTAAACGTATTGTGGAAATATTATATTTTACGTCAAGTAAAAGTCACCACATTTCATAATATTTACTTTTGAAGTTTATTTTGTATTTAAATAAATTATGAATTTTGGTTCACATACTAAACTTATCTTAAACTATCGCTCTCTTTAACTAATAGTAGATGCTAGAAAGGGATGACAACAATTTAAGAACTGTCAAATTAGCTTACATGTTCCACTTCTTCGTATATTTAGTCGGCACGTTCCGAGATAACGACTAAACTTGTATGGAAATTTAAATTCCGACTAATTTGACAAAACTAACATTGTTGCCATCCCTTTCTTGCATCTACTATTAGTAAAAGAGAGCGATAGTTATACTATACTAAACAATACTATGAGACTATAGGACATAAAATTGGTGTAAAAGTGTAAAGTATAACTAAATTATGTTATTGTATTCTCATTAAGAAAAATCTTAGGTAGATGCAAAGACATTAAATATGCCCTATATTAAATCTCTTTGGGTAGATGCAAATGCCTTTGAAGTGTAAAAAGGTTATAAAGCATTTTAAAAGTAGAACACTATGGCTTCAATTGTTTATTTTATTTGCTATTTGTTCACACGGTCATAGCATCACCTACTTTCTCTATGATCTAACTGATGGTATAAAACTACCTACACAACCTGATCTCAGATGTCATATATAGTTTCACCTGCAATCCGTGCTACTCGAATATCATCAGCTATGCAGTGCAAAGCCGTGATAGCCTAGTAGTCAAACGCTTGCCTTCCATGCAGGAGGGTGTTAGTTCAAACCCGGCCCGCATCTCTGACTCTTCGAATTCATAAGAACCAGTCTGGTTTAAATATTTGATTTGGGCCTTTTACACTGTTATTTTGTTATTATTCGAACTTGAACAAGTAAAAAGTGACAGATACAAGGCACACAGCTCTAGCGCAACGATAAAAAATGTCGCAGAAGCGACAAAAAGAAAAAAGTAGGTAACGAAAAAGACTTCCAAACGTGATCCTACTTTGAAAATGTAATTGCAGACTTTTTCGCTGAAAGCAGTAGATCGTAGTTTACATTTACTAAAAGCTGTTTTTATTTTAGTTAGAGATTCTATAAAACGTTTCATCATTACAGCCGAAAGACGTCCACTACTGGACATAGGCCTCCCCCAATTAAGGGGGGGATATGCCATAATCGCCACGCTTGGCAGGCGGGTTGGCGATCGCAGTTGGTTGGTTAAATACTCAGAGAACGCTACTGCCCATCCTCTGGTGAATCCCTTAGTCGCCTTTTACGAAACCCATGAGAAGAGATAAGGGTGGTGCTATTCTTTAAGTCACGGACTGAGACGTTTGTGGTTGCTTTATATCTTCGGTGTGATTTTGACTTTAATTATGACAGTTTTGTGATTTGATCTACCTTCAAGCAAAAGATCGAAATGGCGCTAATCGGTTATACAAACTTACATAATTACTTGTTTGTTGCTTGTCAAGTAGTGTGTATTAGAAAATAACTTACTTACAAACTTTCCCCATTTTAATCATGGAAAACTTGGGAAATGCGACGTTTAGACAACCTGTGTGATCATGAAGTGATTTATTTAATAAGTAAGTTTCCATTTTCCCACCTTAGACGGTGTTACTTAGTTGAGAAAAGATAAGTGTACGTACATGTGTCCAGTCGATAGAAATATTAATTTAAATAGTACATTACTGTCGAGGCCTGAAATGATGTAATTGACGGCCGAGTACTTCCCAAGAAATTTTAAAAGGATGGAGCGCCAGCCGAGTCCTTTTTAACTAAGCGATGCCGTTGATTGCTATTTCTGATTTTGATTGTTGATTATTATACTTGTATAGTACTGTTCTCTCATTTGCGAGGAAACAATACACAAATTAATTCAACAGTATCTAATTTTTACTCGTGCCGATACGTCCGCGCGCGGTTCTTGTTCTATTTTCAAAGTTTTGAAAAAAAAAATGCGCATTCAGCCTTTATAATGATAAATACTTTTTACCTAAAAACACCTAATTTATGTAAGCGTGTACTTAAAAACCTCACTAGGTTGATTTAAAAAATAAAAACTGTCCAGCAATTTATATTATTGTCGTGTTGGATATTACTGGCCTGTTATTTCGTTGCGTACGGAAAAGAGCCTATTGATGTATTTTTTTTTTGAATAATAAACCAATTTCCGAGCAAGTGGGAGAAAAGATATATTATTATTATTATAATACTTTAAATGCATGGGAGCAAATTTTGAACAAAAGACGATTTTTTGTACGTTTTTATGTCATTCAGATAAAAAGAATTGTATCCGTTTTTAAGTTTTTTACTAATGCTTTTGTACTAACGATATAACTACTATTGTTTCCACCCAGGGGATCTACTAAAGTCTACTTGCGTTTGACGATATTCGATTAATCGTACCATTCATTGCACAATTTGCTACATCGTGTTTTGAAGTTTGTTTCTGTGATATAATAGAGATGTAAGTACCATACCAGTGGCGAAGGATCCATATAACACGATTACCACCGGCTTCCCTTTAGAAATTACTTAAATACAGATCAACGACATTTCTATGCTAATTAATTGTTCTATAGTACAAAAAAATAATGTAAAATTAAATTAAAATTGCTTTTTTATGTTACTAACGTGCGATCTTAGCTATTTTAGGAGTTTTAGGTACCTATGGCTTCCCTTTTGAAAATATTTACCCTTCGCCACTAGTAAGTACCCATTTTTGCGAATGGCAATCAGGGTATTTAAATAATGATTTGTAAAACCATACTTTTGACAGTAACTTAGTACCAGCATAAAATATCATGATTATAGTTGTTGAGTTTTGCCAAAAAAGATATGCTCAACCACTTATCATGAAAATGAATTTGCTTATCCTACTTATTAAATTGGGCGTGAGTAGGTGACACTTATCACATAAACTAGTTGTTCAGTAGTTCTTTAAAGTATTTTTTCATAAAAAAAATATTAAACAAGAAAGCGTGTCAGTGCCATGACAAATTGTCGAATAAAAAAATGAATCAAGCTATTAGTTAAGTAACTAAGTATCCAATTAGACGCTTAGATATGTTGTATTACGTAAAGTAATGACCTATTATTTGATAACATTGTCTTAGTACTGCTAAAATATTTTTTTGCTATATTACGATAAATTTAATTGCTCTACATACGGCTTTCTTAAAAAGAGAAAACATTTTTTTTCATATTTGCTTGTAAAAAACATGCTAAAAATTTAAAAAAAAAAAAATTAACCAGGTCCGCTATTCAGAACCACACGATAACCAGTTGTCGACCGATTCGGTTTGTTATCCCTTTTTATCTCGTTGCGTGAATCAGAAGATGAAACGAGATAACAAACGGAACCGGTCGACAACTGGTTATCGTGTGGTTCTGAATCGCGAAGCAAAACTGCAGGTGTCTTCAACGAAGATGTGTAAGCAGAATTTCAGCCTATTCGTTTGAATGTCAAAAACTGACTCAAAACTGACTTGTAAGACTGCTACAAGCAGACAGACAGACAGACAAAAAGATTTTCAAATTATACAGAGTTATTTTTAATTCAATAACAACCCTTTAAGGGATGATTGTGCTCATTAATATGAACAACTTTTATTATTAGACCAACTTGAATTCGCAAAAAAACAACTGTTCCATATTTTGATCAAGCAAACGAAACATTTTCTATGCAACGGATGTTTTTTTGGCTAAGTCAAAGTTGGTGTCCTAATTACAGTTGTACAAATTAATGAGTATAATCATCCTTCAAATAGTTGTTAATGAATAAACAATAACCCTGTTAATATAGAGCTGCCAATAAGTAATAATAAAATGTATGTTTTGATATAAACAGTTCGCGAAACAGGCGCGAGAAAGTCTGTCCACAACCGGACATTCCGACGACGTATGTTGTAAATGGGTAGCCGCTAAACGAAACTGCACTTGCAATAAGTCGCCTCGACACCGCTGCTGTTGCCGCAACACACGAACGGACAAACAACAAAAAAAACAAAACAACGAAAATTACCTTGAATTTCCAGAGGGTTGCTCCTTAACAAAAATAAATCCTTCACAAAAATTTGTTCCAAATCACTTGTTTTTTTTTCACTGTATTTATTCACTGAACGGTTTTGATCGATTCACCTCACTTCATTCGAATACATTTTTACTAAATTGAAAATCGAAAAGGAGTCGTTTGAAAGTAGCGGTCGGCGGTCGTGTTGCGCGGGCGCGGCTTGCGTCAGTCGCGGTAGAGCGCGAAGTGCTGGCGAGCGCACCCCACTTCGCTGTCGACTGTGCTGTTGAAACAGTCTCAGATAAGGACCAACTCCACTTACCGCTTCCCGCTGTGAGGGCCCTAATCCTTTACGAGACGGGAGAGGAGTCTATGAACTTTGTCACACAATTTTTTGTCCTATCATTGTCAGTGGAATTCTACGTATTCTCGTCAATCTTTCGAAATGCATTACGACGTTACCTAACGAATGATATTTAAAAGTATAGATATGCCATACCCTCACACAACAAACGAAAAAAAATGTTCCGTACACACAATACACATAAAATAGTAAAAAGTAAGTAAGTTGGTTACTTCAAGATAGGTCGCGTCATAATTGGTACTCTTTCTGTACACACACGACGGCATTTTAGTTTTTTTTTGTCACCGGTCACGCTCGGCGCCTTGATGCGGATTAATAGAAAAAACGTCCTAATTAGGACGTTTACGAGTCTTCAGTTGCGAGTGCAAGTAACATAAAAGTACTTTTAAATATCATTGTACCTGACCCATTATTGTGACCATTTACTAAAGTGGTTCTGATTATGGGAATCGAGAACATGAGTTTCGTCAAAAAGTTTTTTGTAGTCTTTTATAATCTAATCTATTGACTTTTTTTTTCATTTTACGACCCTTTAAGGATATCATAGGGCTGAGTTAGGAAACTTTTGTGTCAAATAAAGATATGCTTGAAAACGTGGATGGAACGTGATCAAGAGCCCGCCTAATGGAAACTTGATACTCACCCTTTGTGGGACGTTTCCTTTAGTGTTGCCATACGGGCTTTCAAGTGCAAGCCCTTATTTTTATGAAATTTTTATCATCATCATTATCATCTCAGCCTATCGCTGTCCACTGCTGGACATAGGCCTCTCCCAAGTTGCGCCACAACACTCGGTTCTCTGCCTTCCGCATCCAGTTCCCCCCAGCCACGTTCTTCAGGCCATCGAGATTTTTATACTATGAAAAAATCTCGATTTAAATAAGATCGGTATTCATCATCATCATCATCATTTCAGCCGAAAGACATCCACTGCTGGACGGTACGGTCCAGATCGGTATTAATTCCTCTTAATTCCATTTTGATGGACATTAAAATGTAAATCAGTTTAAAACACTTAAAAAATGTCGATAATCTAGTAAATAATTTATTCTAAGTGAATAGTAGAGCATAATTTAAAAAAAAAGATCTAAAACCGTTGTGTCGTCTTGCGGATTCTCTATTCAAAATGTTGCGTAATATCGATTACGTTTTATCGATTCTCGTTTACTTACGATGTGACCCATATCGCTCTAAATGACTACTGATCTACGGTACATACGTAACGTGTTTGCAAACAAGGTAAACTGGTACCATTAACTATTGGCTTGAATTATCGCTAGCTTCATTTCATCGTTATATACTTGTAAGAACGCACATTTTTTCTAGGACAAAAACAGGTAAAAGCGTTGTTAACTGTTTGCAGCTTTACTTGGTGATTTAACTTATCCGATTTCAGGGTTGATCCCAGGGCCGGCTTTACTTATGGTGCAGGGTGTGCAGCGTACACGGGCGCAGGGTCTTAGGGGGCGCCGAACGCCGGCGCTCGCGACTCCTCCAAAGGGCCTACGTCACTCGCGGTGCTCTCAAATACCATGTGCTCGTGTTAAGGTTGGGTGCACCATTGCACCCAAATTTCCGATCAATGGGGAAAATATAACTGTAGATAAGTATTCCATTTTGATCGTGCGTCTACTAAAGGGTGCCAGAGTATTGATTGCACCCGGGCGCTACATGGGCTAGAGCCGGCTCTGGTTGGTCCTATGGTAAAAGTTGTTCCTAATGATGAGCACAATGACCCTTTTCAGGTTTAGTGTAAACTAAACCTTATGTTGTATAATACAAAAGTCAAGGTCTCAGGATATGCACCAAACGCACCAACTAATGCTTCCTCTCTGACGTCAAACTTGTCAATCGCACTAAGTAACAGTTATTGCGAATGTGAGGTTTGACCTTACCACTTGGCGGAATTGCCAGGAGACTAGGATCTACAGCCTTGAAAACGGAGCTATGTGCTAAAGTTTATTGTAATCGTTGAGTCTTGTTTAATATTTGGTCTGCAGGATCGCTACTCCCACGTAACGTACGGGACTTAGGTTGGGTGGCCAAGATTGTGTTAGAAGCGCGGAATAAAAGTAGCACTTATTATTTTGCGAAAAAAAAATATATTTAGGTGAGTACCTATACACTAGAGCATAAAATTGACTTGTAACAGAACATCGAGCCGCTCTACTGTTTTACTATTTATCATTGTTTCACGAACCGAAAATAGAACACTACGCTCGATGGTTTGTTACAACTAGATTTTAAAAACCAAAGAGCCAATTTATGTAATATTTCAAACAGCAAAGACACGAGTGCAAGAAGGCAGATCGCACACCGCAAAAGTTTGTCTATTATCTTAAACGTTAAGTTGCCACCGTATTCAATTTTTATTTTTAATTATAACTCATAAAGAAGCACCACACCCGTCCAGCAGATCCGACATTTCAAAAAATTTGTAAACGCAAAATAGAGAGGAAAATGTTCAGTCGCCGTGAGCATTTCGTCAAACAGCGTCGAGTATTTGCTACATAAAAAAACATACATAAAAACTCAAGAAAATGTTCTAGTTTATAACTTTTCCTTGTATTGTACCATTCGTAAGAACGATACATTACGTGGAAATGATCGGGAAAATGCTCTAGTTTATACTCACCTTTCGGCAAGTGCGAGTTTTTGTAGTTTTGATTTACGTAGGTATTTATTCGCTATCGGCATCATAATAATAATAATTTAATTATGTATTTGCTTTTTCACTCTTTTTCTTCTTTATATTATATTATGGTCATGCTCTTATTATAACCTGTTGGTGTCGTACAGTACCTGCTTCTTTTCATACAGTAGGTAAATACTTATTGTTTTAGTTGAAAAAAAAACCTGGCAATTGTTTCCCTTTCAATGTCAAAATAGTTACAACATAATACAATTTAGTATAATATAACTTAAATTATATAGTAGGCACATAATAGTCTTGTAATAGGTACACATAACAAGTAGGTTATTATAATAATTTCGAGCCCTTTGAACTTAAAAACATTGGAGACGTCCTTACAAACATCCATTAATTTAAAGATGACATTTCATCCGCCTTGTCACTTTTATTTACGTATTTAAAGGCTTATTTAGGTATTGAATTTAAATCATTGTTTTTAAACTAAGTACCTATGTATGTATATAAGTATACAAGGTTATTTTTTGTATCGTGAAAACCTCAAAAACCCAAAAATATTTCAGTTTCAGTTTGATGTTTTTTTTTTCTAAATCACAAAACGACGTGCTTTATAGTTACGGTCCCCAGTAGAACGCAGATAACGTGAAGGATGCTGGGCAGGGGCTACCTATTCGCGACCCGTTGATGTACTGAATTTTGTTGTACTGTGTTTAATTAAAAAGTATAAGTTAGTAAGTAAAGACCATCCCTTTTGATTCTCCTAGTGATTCTGAACATGTTGTTGAACTTTCAAGTTTGCACTGTACTAAGAAGCTGTTCAAAAATTAACTTTTATGTGTTAGGGTATAAGATAAGATAAGATAAAATTTATTCGTGTAAGAACACAATATACAATTTCCTTAATCCTTCATTTCTGTGTACATGAACATACTCGTAGTTCAAAATTACCACTAACATCAAACTAGGCCGAGCCTGTACCTTAGACGTTAGTTTATTTTCTCCCATGTCACTTATCAACACACATACATACATACATACATACATGTACATACTGTACGTACATATTATGTACTTTATTAATAATTTGACATCTATCATTGTACGTAACTAAATCGAATGACGACCAAATCGTTCACATGACACTATTAAAGTAATATTTTTTCAATTTCTTTCAGTACACAAATGTATACATCGCTTAAAAGATCGGTTTGGACTTCTATTATACTATTATCTTAATTCCGAGTAGAGACCGCGTGGTCGTAAACTTGCTCTCCTCCACAGAATAGCGTAGAACTTACAGGTTCCAAGACGCGTATAAAGATAGCAAAAGATAGAGCTCCAATTGAGTCTGCTTTGTTATCTTTTGCAATTGTTTGCTTGTGTTTATTGTCTGCATTTGTCTGCTTAGGTGTGAAAAATGATCTTATGATGAGGGACTTATAGATAGTTACAATATTCATTGTTTTTTTTTTAAACTTTTATTATGTGAGTGACATTAGACAAACGATGAGGTTAGACTCGTTATATCGATTTGCATAAAACGTGATGCTAAATTAATTAGCATGAAGAAGAATATATTATGAGCACGTCATTATATAACCTTATTCTTAGTTTATACTAAACCTCGTAAGGGGTCATTGTAATCATCATTATGAACAACTTTTAATATTGGACCAACCCTGACATCAGGAAAAAAACAGCTGATTCCTACATTTGTGTTCACGTAAATCGACGAAATTTAGCGATTTTAGGTTTAGTCTCATAGCAAAAGTTGTTCATAATGATGAGTACAATGACCCCTTAAGAGGTTTAGTATAAGCAAAGAATATGGTTGTGTAAGCATTCCGATGTGGATCACTTTTCTCATTTAGGCTACACAAAATTGGACCGAGACTTTACTTCTTAAATTGATGTAATTTAATTATTCTTAGCAAAGACATTTGAAGTATTTTTAACCGACGAAAAAAAAGGAAGAGGTTCTCAATTCGACGCGTATTTTTTTTAAGCGTATTAGTTGTAATAACTTCTTAGGATTTTGCGATCACTACACATTATTATTATTATATATAATATACGCGATTTAATCCGGTTAAACTTTGTTTTATCATAACGTATTAGTTGTGTTAAATAATATAATACTAGGTCATTTTCACAGTGACATGGCCAAGTAAAACATGCATTGTTGGTCTATAAACAAACTGGGGCGTATCAATGCCCCGTTGTTATTAAATTTCACAGGGTTTGAGCATTTGACTTATTATAAATACACGATGTTAATAATTGAAACGCACTCTTTGGAACAACTATGCAAGCCTTTCGAAAGCGACGAGTTTTTAGATACAAGTAAAGGACATAAGAAAAAGATTTATTGGAATCTTGGAAATAAATTTAATTCTAATTAGGCCTAATTACATACACTTAGACTCTGGTTGCACGGTTCCAAATGGTAGGTCCTATAGAGAAGAATCAGTAAGGTACTCCATGGATATGCTTTTTATGGTTCTGTATTTTAAAATAATTGTTCAATACCCTCGTGCATAATCAGTTCTACCTGAAGAACATAAAAATAAAATTATTTATAGTTTGTTTTTTAATACCATTTAAAATATAATCTATACATGTATTTGATTTTTATGTTCCACGGGTAGAACAGATGAACGCAAGAGGATACAATAAATTCATTCAAATAATGTGAGAATAATTAATGTCAGAAATAAACAAAAAAAACCGGCCAAGTGCGAGTCGGACTCGCGCAGTAAGGGTTCCGTACCACCGATCGACCTGATACCTGAAACTGATTTAATTTACGTGAGTGTATCAAAAGACATCAACGCACAGTGCGCGAAATATGAATTTTTGCATCTCTTCCTTACGCAGGTACCACCACAATGACTATATTTGTCTTATTTTTAGTATTTGTTGCTAAACTACATAATATGCACTATAATCTGACTGAGTTTGACGCTGGTATGTATTACCGTTTTGAAGATAGAGCAGGAACAAAAACGTTGAAAAAAATGCATGTTTTTTGAGGTTTTTTGTATGGGGACCCCCTTTGGTTTAATACTTTTTTTGTTTTTAGTATTTGTCGTGATACTCCTCATAGCAACACATATTCTGTGAAAATATCAACTGGTTATCTATTACCGTTACAAAGATACAGCCCTGTGACAGACAGATGGACGGACGGACGGACGGACAGCGTAGCGAGAGTAATAGGGTCCCGTTTGGCACCCTTTGGGTACGGAACCGTAAAAAGACCAAAAATGGAAATGTTGTCTTTAGAAATATATTTATAAAAAATTGCCATAGTATGTGAGAGCTGACTATATCCCGACAGACGGCACGCATCAGCGATTACAATTATTATAATCACTGATGCTCGCGATTTATAGAGATTAATAGAGATTGCATGTCAAATCCAAATAACTAAAAAATAGACGTAGTTGATCGTTTTCAGGTTTCAAATTTCAGATCATTTATGAGATTTTGGAACCGATTCCTTGAAATTAGATTATTTTCTTATTTTTTGTTGTATTTTAATTACAGATTTGAATCATATTAGCACACTAGTACAACATTAAACTACAGTTATTAATCAAGAGTATAGTCTGCAAACTATTGACTAATCTGTAGCGACCATTCGCAAATCAAAAGACATTTCACTTTCATAATGGACTTCTATTACATAATAGGTCTATGGTAAGTTGGAATCTTGGTAGCATCGTCGAAGTCTGGATTATTTAGTTAAGTATCTCCTTATGACTTGCTTCCGGGCGGCGACCGCACATTGTTGTATTACATCATCCTACGTGCGATACTATTACAATGTTCTTAAGTGCTCGTAGGACCTCTTACCAGTTTTCTTAATAAAAAGCCTATGAGTAAGACTGTGGAGTAAGATGTACTCGTACACTCTGTTTATTATTACTTGTCTTATTTAGTAAATAATCTTGGCATGTCTTTGTAATGCAATTTGTCAATAATAATTAGTCAATAAACTGCAATTTTAGTTTGGGAACGCAGTATCAAGTTTCTTACACGATCAGTAAGTTTGACCCCCAAAATATTGCATTCCATTGCTCGCTGACAGACCTAGTGCGGACTTTTGACGAAGTGTTAACGACCACGTCTGCGCTCCATAGGTGAGGGTGGGAAGAATGCACATGTCCATGAGCTTCCTTTTTAGTGAAATCAGATGAGTTCCTTTCATCAGATCTTTCATCGTCCAATAGCAAGGCGTTTTCGGTGCGTTGTCCAATTTCTTTATCCTGTCTCGCCTGGAATGAGATTTTATCAGTAATTGTTTGAATAAAGAAACATGCCAAAATTGTAACTTTAAGTACTTGTATCGTACGTAATAGAGCTACATTGTCAAACTTCGTACAGTTATTCAGCGTGGAAGTAAAAACTACTATAATTTATCAAACAAAAACTCAATTTTGTAGGGTTCCGTACCCACAGAGTGTCAACGGGACTTTACGGGACCCTATTACTCTGCCTAATTTTTTTTATGAATTTTTTGTCGTGGGGAAATCCTCGTGGACGCACTCCGCCCTGGGTAGGCGGAGCCAGTGTCGGACTCTTTCAGACTAAAACCACCACGGTGTACCTTCAACTACCTTAGCCGGGGGCGTGGGAACCCGTGAGTATTCACACAACCACCCCCGACAGGTCCTGGCCCGCCACAAGCAGGCGAGCCCCTTCTCCCCGTGCGGCCTAACGTTGGCCGCACCCTCCTAGGCGGTGCACACGGAACACTGCACGCCACCTCACCTCATGGGCCTTTACCAGCTGCGCCAACTACGCCGGCTGTGCCAGCTACGCCAGCTGCTGATCGGGCAGCAGACTACCCCGAGTCTGCTGCTCGCAGGCCCTACCTCAAGCCAAGACCCTCATCTATCATCTATCTCCTCATCGGTCCCAAGAGGCGCGAGAACACTACTCAGCGGGCACTCCTGGGTTACAAGATCGACGGGGGCAGGGAAGGACAGTCCCCCCGCTGCCTGCCCAGGGGCAGGGTGAGTGCACACCGGGCCCGCCCCTGCTCCTCCACTGTGCCCTCTGTTGGCATCAGAGGGACACGAGGAGCAACTCCCCATTGGCCCACATGGGGCCCCATCCGTACCAGAATATTCGCCACAGGCAATAAAATCCCCCGAAGCTTAATCCCTCGAAAGGATTTTATTGCCCGTGCCCAGGATGCACCGGCCAAACAACTGCCGATCCCTCCAGACGTGTCCAGAAGAACAAGCAGCCGTCAGGCACACGTGGAGGTTTTCTGGCCAGCACCCCCTATTACTCTGCCTACACCGTCTGTCTTTCTGTCATAGGGCTGTATCTCTTTAACCGTAAGAGGTAGCCATTTGAAATGTTCACAGCATATGTGTTACTATTGCCAAATCTACCACATCATTTCAGCCTAAAGATATGCACTGCTGGACATAGGCCTCAAATCTACCACGCCAAATGCTGAAAATGAAAAAGTCTACGTCAAAAGGGCGTAAAAAAACCTCGTATAAATCATCTCAATAAAACGGTAATAGGTACATAGAAGCGTCAAACTTTGTGTGATTGTAGTGTAAACTAAATAGTTTAACAACAAATAATAAAAATAAGGCAAACACAAACCATGTGTGGTAGTTCCTCAATTATCTGCATGAGAAAATGATTCAAATATGAAAGACAATAGACATCAATGCGAACGCCTAGGGTGAACTCTCATAAATTAAATCAGTTTACGGGATATCAGGTCGATGGGCGATACGGAACCCTTAGTGCGCGAGACCGACTCGCATTCAAATTCAAATAAACCGGGTATAAAACGTCACCAACTAGCTGTCAGCCTATCGCAGTCCACTGCTGGACATTAGGCCTCTCCCAAAATGCGCCACAACACTCGGTCCTCTGCCTTTCGCATCCAGTCCCCCCAGCCACCTTCTTTGGGTCATCAGTCCACCTGGTGGAGGGGGCGCCCTATGTTATAGTTACTGCACAATGTCGCCAATTTAAACAGGTGAGTTGATGACTGCAGTAGGGTGAGCTCTGCTGTCACTGTCTTGAGGTTCGTATTTGGACTGATAATTTTGATGACGGTTTTAATAATCGTTTGGAAAATAGAATTCTATGACAATTAAAATTTTATATCTAGTACAGTCGACTGCATGACAGTGGTAACACGTCAATTTGAAAACCGCCCTTACTGCTTACGAAATAAAGATCCTGCTATGTCAAAGTGTTACCACCGACCTGCGGTCGACCGTACGTACAAGTACAAATGAGAAAGAAATTGTGCTTCGTGTCTGCGATAAATAATACTTTCATTACAGGTTTTCTGTATACATAATACACATTATAATTATGCTGTACACGTTACCGATAGACCACCGAGCAGTCACCGCAGATCGTGAGGTCCTGGGTTCAATTCTCGGGCCTGGCAAAAAGTGTTAGTGGGATTTTCCTGTAAAGAAAATTTCTCAGTATATAGCAGTCCGGAGTCAGCAAGATGGTGCTACACCCCCATACCTCGGAGAGCACGTAGTAGAGCCATCGGTCCTACGCCTGAGCTTTCTCCTGTCGTGTCAGATTGTCGTCCTATCGGATTATGACAGTGAGGGAATAGAGAGAGCACCTGTGTTTGCGCTTACACATTATATGTTGCTGCATTATAATATCCCGCGCAAATGACTGGTCTCCGTTGAGATTCGGCCAGGAAGACATTATTATTATTATGCTGTTTAGTAATTATTCCTCAACGACGTTAAAAAACTTAAAATCGTATTCCTAATAAAATGCACGTGGGAAAAAACATAAATTAAGCAATCTTCGTAATTGATGATAAATTCACAGTTTCACACGTTATAGCATTTATCAATAACTTACACAAGAAGTTGCGAAGCTGCGCTAGAGCTCTTGCTTTGCACATCGAGCCATCCGATAACTAACTAAAGTCAACGAAATATTATGCATAGCACGAAGTCACTGATATAGGCAGTTTTTATTAAAGCAAGAAAGATGTATAAAGAGCTCGTAACAGGCAAAAACAAATGTGTAAAAAACAACAAAATACAAACACACAAAATTATCATACCTGTACGAGACCAAAAAAGGCCCATCTCAGCATATACTGTACCATCGAAATGATGCAGCGCTCGTTTTCGGATGAGTCCTGTTAGTAAGGCTATGGGCAGCTGCGAGAAAATATGTATATGATATCATTTTTAAATAAGTGAATATACTGTGAGTATAGTGAATAAATCCTTGTGTTACTGGCGAAAAAATTAAAATAGGTTAGCCAGTACTCAGATTAAATTAGATTAGCCTCCACACAGTTCCTTCGTCCGTGTGTCACTGCAGAGTGCCAACTGAAAATCAGCGCTAGATGTTCCACGCCAGCACATGCTGAGTTGGTGACCCTTTTGGCATGGGCATGCCCGGCAGCAACTTCATGTTTTACTTATAATTCACTTTAGTATTTTTATTAATGTTATTGTTGTGCTGTCCTGTCACTGTTCTGTGCCAAATAAATGTTTTTTTTTCTTTCTTTTCTTTAGAAACAACAACAACTTACAAAATTATTGTATGCGGAACAAAATCTGGAGATGTAAATTGTGGAATGAAAAATTGCCGAGTAGTCCGAGCAGAGTTCAAGGTGTCGTAGCAGCCAAAAGCTCCGGTGTACTGAACCAGGAGTCAAAGGCTCGAATCCTGCTTGTGAGCGAGTTTTCTTTCCACAATTTATACTTTTTGAATATTTAGAGATTCGCACATGCAGCTCATAGTCAAAGATACACACAGTACATATATTTACACAGTAAATAGTATATAGTAGGCAGCGGAAAGTCCGACACGTGAAATATAGGGATTTATGATTTTCCTACAAACCTACGTGTACTAGGTATATCAAAGTGTGAAATGTACTACCTAATTTTGTGTTGATTTTTACTATTATTTCTTCGCACCAAGCTGTATTTCTTTCGAACAAGGCAACTGGGCTAATAAAAAAAATTCGAGGCAAAAGTCTGATAAAAACGAAGTCTTCCGAGTTGTACTAAATGTAGGTGATAATGAGGATAACTATAAACATTTAAAACTTATTTTTTGCAAGATATTACGAGACATCTTGCAAATTCAATTAAAGATAACAGTATTCGGAAACCGGATTTTCGTATTCGGAGAAATGTCATTATCCTTTCGATGTTTACCGATCAACGTCTGATTAAGCAAGTCTCGGTTATATGACAACAATTAAAAGCGTTAAGAATCAATATACTTCAATATCAGAAGTAACAAGTAACGGAGTTGACGCTGTCTTCTTTCCCAAAAAGAAAAGTATCCACATATTACGTTACTAGCCTATGCCCGTGACTCCGCCCGCGTGAATATAGTTTATCGCGCATCCCTCAGGAACTGTTCATTTTCCCGGGATAAAAAGTAGCCTATATATTAATCCGGATTATGTTCTATCTCTATGCCAAATTTCATTAAAATGCATACAGTAGTTTTTGCGTGAAAGAGTAACAGATATCCATACATCCTCACAAACTTTCACGTTTATAATATTAGTAGGAAGTAGGATGTAACCATTTGTGATTGTTTAAAGTCGTAGCATAGGTCATTGATATCATAATTATTCCAATAAAACATAATGAACACTATTTTAAGGTTTATTCATCCTGGGATTTACCGGCCGATTCTACACGGAAACACTTTTATTATCATAATATAAAGGATGGAATTTAAAGGCGGTCAATGGAGGGAAAGTACCTTTAATATTGATGGTAGCGAATTTTACCTATAGGATGGACGTGAAACATATTCCGCCACTCTTTTATTTTCAGAATACAATTTCTCCTTCATCGGAGCTGCGTTTTCAGGCAGAAACCTCTGTTGCTCAAACGGAACAACTATCTTTAGTTGTTATACTATTTAAACGCAAACACAAGTGAGGCGAAATCTGAAGGTATAAGTTATGGAAAAAAATCGCCACCGAGCAGGATTTTAATCTGCGACTTCTGGTTTAGTACAGTCGACCACACGTGGTAACACTTGAATTGCGAAAACCGCTACTGCTTACGAAAATAAATAAAGAAGGTCAAACTGGTCGCTCCAACCGCTACCGTCCACAACTATACTCGTGGTATCGAATAAAGATGGCACGAGCAGAGTTCGTGGTAGTGAATTCTGAGCGTAGTGGTTACAGCGACTGGTATTCTGAACCAGATGTTGTAGGCTATTGTGCGAGAAGTGAGATTGTCCAATGTTGCGACCACAGAAATAGATAGAATGGAAAAGAGGGCGGGGCGCGCGTGCCAACTCTGCACCATAGTGCAGGGAATTTCAAAACCTTTCTCAGTACGCCTTGACTTGTTTCTGTTACAGTATTTAACTGTAACAAAAACCCTCAAAAATGCCTTATTGCGCTGTTTCTAACTGCAGAAACAAAAGCTGTAAAGTAAATTTGCTTAAAGTTAATTTTAAAAAAATAATGACGTCAACATGGGAGGCGTGGTTTTGCCGAAAGTTGCTACGCATGAATCGCAAGTAAAATTGTGATTACAACTATTCTATCTACCAATTTCTGTGGTTGCGACACTGGATAGGGCTTCACACGTCTAGTGCGAACTACGAGTATGTCCAGTTTTAAGTTCGGCAACATTTATTAATTTTAAGTGACTAACACTAGGTTTTAGGTTTTCTTTTGTTTTAACTAACACTATATGGATCTACTTGTGATCTGAAATAAAGATTTTATTATTATAATTATACAAATATTTGTTAGGTACTAGGAATCGCATCCACCATCTGTCATACGGGAGGACACACTGCAGACACTGCATTTAAAATTACTAGAATGTTTGTACAGTTATTGTGAAGCTCTTATTGGACAGTGTTATGTCAGTATATTTTGTCAGCACACGATGACCGCGGCGCAGGCGCCTTTATGTAATAGGATTACAAAATGACGGACGATAGGCCAACGGGTCCAATTCATTAGTCTACAGCTGCCGGTCATTATGGAGAAATGCTTGTCCTATTTTGGGTGCCATTATTGCAAACAGTTATGAAAGTGCAAGGTCGAAGTAAGTGTAGCTGCCGTTCGGTTCCTGATCACAAGGATCACGCAAGGTCGTATTGAGAATCATTACCATGTCAACCTGTCGGCCCAAATTTAGTAGATGACTTTAAAGGATAAAAGAAAATTTACACAGAGTGGAACGGGTTTGATGCATTCACTTGTAGAATTTCTGTGTCAAAAAGAATTAATCATGACTTATGTTCTTCTAAATTAGCTTCGTCTTTTCTTGTCCTTCCTTTTCCTTCTTATGGTGATAGAAACTGCCAACTTCATTATTTTGCAAATTATTATTTGTTTAAAAAATAACTGCAGATTTCGCTTTAAGAAGCAGTATGCATGCATTGTCCGTAAAACCCGAGCGAGTACTACGAACTACTTAAATCATTCATGAACGTAGAGGCTAATGAGTTGACATGACAAACTGCACTGGACGAAGTTTCTAGACATATTGAGCACAGGCGTGCGCGAAACGTGTGGAATTTTCTAGATCGATGGACTAGTAATCTTTTATTATAATCGGACATTCAAGTTACTTAATCTTGGATGGAAGGAGTCGCAATTTTGTACGAAAGGATTGTCGAAGAAGGTTGGTCAATCGAAGAATTATATTGAAGTATACTTGCAGCCAAAATTTGTCATTTAAACATCCGTAGATGAGTGAATATTGTGTGAGTGGATGAGCATGAATGAGTATTACTTCTCCGTAATATTATGAAACTGATACCCAAAACTAATAACCTATCTATCCACGATTTGCCCTAGTAGAGATAGAAATTTCACGCAATTTGTATAGAGTATGACAAATTTCTATCTCTAGTAGGGTAAATCATGGATAGATGGGTTATTAATTTAGGCCGTTATTAAAATGGCGTAAATGTATATTAGCAAGATTTGTTTTGGGCGCGAAGAACCAGTAAGAATGGGACAAACTGGCGGTGGCATTCGAAGGTGATTGTAATTTGTATATCCGAAAACAGAGATTGATTTGATATAACCAGGAATATCCGGGAGTAGGTATTCCCTAATTTCTGAAGTATTTTCTACATAGAATCATGCATGTTATGCATGTTCATACTGTTCTCGCATAAATAATGGGATTGAAAATCGCGGCATTTGTATTTGCCTCTCGCTCACACGTACAGTATTGTGTGAGCGAGAGGCCCATAAAACAATAGAAGTGTCGCCATTTTCAATCCCATTATTTATCTACCCATTATAAAACTACGCTTATCGTTAACCTTAAAGAAATTGTAACTGTGATTAAATAAAAAAAATAAAAAAAAAGCTTTTAATTCGAAAGCGTACCTATAAGTTGCTATTTTAAGTTATGCGTTCAGAAATGACCTATAGAGATGTTACTCTATTATTCTTCAGTACATAACACATCAAAGATTACATATTAACGGATATTACAAATCACCTTTTTCCCCATCAGGTTAAGCGTCAGATATAGCTGATTCTGTTGCAACCGGAGCGGCGCGGACGCACACAACCGCTCAGTGAAAGTGATCGAGGAAAATCCTGGTGTGTGCACATTACGATGAAACTTGTTCATTTAGTTCTCAACATAACATGGTTGCCTTTTTTTACTGAATATTGAAATGAGTTAAATTATTAACATGTTGTGTACTTGGAAACTATAAACGAAGATGCTAGAGGAAGCAAGATTTGAGTTTAATAATGGTGTCGATTCTCTTGTGCACGAACTAAACTTATTTTAAACTATCGCTCTCTTTTACTTAAAGTAGATACAAGAAAGGTATGGCAACCATTTTAGAACTGTCAAATTAGTTTACGTGTTACATTTCTTTGTATTTTAGTGGGCACGTTCCGAGATCACGACTAAACTTGTATGGAAATTTTAATTCCGTCTAATTTGACAGTTCTAAAATGGTTGCTATCCCTTTCTTGTATCTACTATTAGTAAAAGAGAGCGATAGTTTAAAATAAGTTTAGTTCGTGAACAAGAGAATCGACACCATTGTGTGTGTTTTTTACATAAAATATTTAATGTAAATGTCGTGTTAAGATTTATTTTAATGATGAGGGAAATATGGGAAGTCATGAATGAGAAATTCTCTTATGAAGATGCGTGTTTAATTTCTTTTTTGCTCCGAAAATTTTCGACATTTTCGGAGCAAAAAAGAAATTAAAATTATTACTTCTATTATTATTAATTATTCTTTCCGTTAGCCTTATTCCATTATCTGGGGTTGGGTCTCCTTGTCTACCTTCTCCATTTATTTCTAAAATTAGAAAGTATATTCTAATTTTATTTCAGTATTTAAATTGGTGTACATTTGGATATATTGTATGCATGCCGAAATTTTAATTGCTTACCCTTGCGTCCCTACATTTGTGTTCACATAAATCGATAAGGACCACCTGATTTTTTTTCACGATATCAGTTTTGGTCCCATAGTAAAAGTTGTTCATAATGATGAGTACAATGACCCCTTTCCAGGAACTAAGCGATTAAAATTTTAGCATGTATATAGAGATGCAGACCAAAGAAAAGATGAATGGATTGCACGAATAATGATATGGATGACAAATGATGAGAGAAAAATGGATTCATAAGAAGAAAACAAATCTGACATATCGCGTGTTCGTGTTCCCTAAAAAAATGTATATGATTGTCAATTTTTTTCTAACACATAATGTTACTTTGTTTACTTACTACCTTTTACCTGCGGTTCCGCTCCTGTGGTTCTCTATCCCACAGCAACCGTGAGCTTTATCGGGATAAAAAGTAGCCTATGCCACTTTCGGTCCATGAACTATCTCTATGTAAAAATATATTTACCTACGGCAAACTTTGCAGTTAGGTAAGAACAACTTCGACAGGGAAGCTAACAGAACAATACAGCTGGGCTGGGCCTCATTCGGTAAATTGCGTCGAGTCTTTTCGTCACCTATTCCATAGAGTCAAAAACTAAGGTCTTCGATCAGTGCGTCCTACCTGTCATGACATACGGAGCAGAGACGTGGACACTCACGGTACGGCTGATTCACAAAAGTCGCTCAGCGTGCTATGGAAAGGGTTATGCTCGGAGTTTCTCTGAGAGATCGGATCCGAACGAGATGATCAGACAAAGAACCAAAGTTGTCCACAGGATAAGCAAGCTGAAATGGCAGTGGGCCTGCCATATTAGGCGAAAGACGATAATCGGTGGCATAGAGGTGTTCTAGAGTGGAAACCGTGAATGGTGGAAACTGAATGAGAGTGGGCGATGATAGAAGTCAGTGGTGTGCTATTGGAGAGGTTTATGTCCAGCATTGGACTACGATAGCTGGACATAAAACAAACAAACAAACAAACTTCGCCGAGTCTTCACGTCGCCTATACCGCATAGTTTGAAGACAAATGTCTTCAACCAGTGCGTCCTGCCAGTCATGACTTACGGTGCCGAGACGTGGACACTGACAGTTGGGCTAGTCTACAAATTCAAAGTCGCTCAGCGAGCTATGGAGCGAGCTATGCTTGGAGTTTCTTTGAAGGATAAAATCCGTAACGAGATTATCTGGAGAAGAACCAGAGTGACCGACATAGCTTGTAGGATCAGTAACCTGAAGTGGCAGTGGGCTGGCCATGTCTGTCGAAGGACCGATGGCCGTTGGAGCAGACGAGTCCTTGAGTGGAGACCGCGAATCGGCAAACGCAGCGTAGGGCGCCCCCCTGCCAGGTGGACCGACGACCTAAAGAACGTGGTTGGGGGGGACTGGATGCGGAAGCCTCTGCCTTCCCGAGCGTTGTGGCGCAACTTGGGAGAGGCCTATGTCCAGCAGTGGACTGCGATAGGCTGAGTTGATATTGATTGGACTACGATAGGCTGATGATGATGATGATTATGTAAAAAATCACGTCGATCCCTTGTTCCGTTGCTGCGTGAAAGATAAACGGACCAACAAACACACTTTCGCATTTTCTAGGTAGGATAGGATTACCAGTTGCAAATTTAACAACAACGTTTTAAGGGGCGGCATTGGCAAAAATGGGGATTTTAGAATAAAATATTTTCAATTGTGGAAACGAAGTAGATCTTATTTTTATACATATGATTTTTCAATATATTTACTAGATTCTGGTATAGGGAAAACACGATTAAATAAAAGCTCTCTTGCCAAAAACAGACCTTCTGTTTTTGCACTATTTCGCATTGCATTTGGAAATTCAAGTAGTTTTACATTTTATACATATCTAGATTCTGGTGTAACAGATTTTTATTTACATGTCTATACGCTGAGATAATTGCAAAAATGTAAAAAAACAGGAAAACAGCGCGATTCCGCTCTGTTCTCACACGCGCAATTAGCCGTATGTTAGAAAGGGACGGTTGCAAATTCAATGCAGCACTTTAATGCGAAATGTTATTTACCTATATTGCAAACGAATAGGAATTAGAGTAGAGAAATTATCGTCTCACGCGTCGTTGCGCACGCGTCTCGATTGCCAGTGCATTCACGCGCGGACGCAAATTGTCTATGAATACTGCTTTTTCTCAGTAGAAAACTGCTCGTCTAGTTTACTCTGGTTGTCCTTTTGGTCTAAAAAAATGTGGTAATCACATTATCAGATTGCCCATGTAACGGACACGTTTTTTTTTTTTCGGTTGGGAATCCTCATGGATACCCTCCGTCTGGGGATGGCGGAGGGGTATGTCGCACTCTTACCGACTAAAACCATACGGTGACCATCCTCTGCACAAAATAGAGGAGCTCCGGGAACTCCATTGGACAGCGCCGGTGCCCCTAGTGCTATGCCTTTCGCACGTCCCGGGAGAACAATATTTTTCCCCCACAGTAGCACGCGACCATCACGTACTGCTGTCCTCCCCAGGGTCGCCTCGAGCCCCCCAACTCTTAGCGTCCCGAAGGTATCTATCGGACACCTAGTAAGTCTAGATAAATGATATACATTGAAGAGGAATCTTTAAGATTTGAGTTTTTCGTAGAGTAAGACAAATTGACAGCAAGAGCTAATCTGTTAATATAGAAGATCACCTTATTATTATTGTTAATGTAAGCATAATGTGGCCGGATCGTTGGGAGCCCTCCTATTATTATCGAGCTAATAGCATAATATTATTAATAATAATTTCTTTATTTTATATGGATGACATCACACAGCGCAAATGCGTGTCCGGCCCCCGTCTTGCCCGCGTCGGGCGCGTGTCTCCCGCCACTACCACAGTATAACATCTTTACTCTGTGCCACTACCACTATAGACAGAGCGTGGTTGCGTATCGGGCCCGACCCGCGCCCTACAACACCCGCGCTGTGTGGTTTGCGCTTAAACGCAGTCTTAGACGCGCAGTTGGAAGCATGAGTTTACGCTTATATTCGTCTCTGAATCTAAGCCTGAGACAGAAAAATCTAAGAATGTTTCATTTCATGGCTCGAAATGAGCAAACTGTCGTGTGCTCATTTCGAGACTACTACTGGCAATCGCTCGATCTATGTATAAGGTGATGGAAGATATCAGTACACAGTAACTTCTCACATCAAACTTTGATGAAGAAATGAGGAAAGTTTTGATGTTTATTTATAAATATGCATTGAGGTTACTAGAGTAGTGTTACGTCACTATATTTTTAAATCTATAAACACATGCCGCGTAATGTTTTGATGAATTTTATAACCATGCAGTTACTTTATCTGTTAGTTAATATAACTTGTATATACAATTTCTGGAATTCAAGTTTGTATAAGGTGCCTGCAACAGAGTCTATTCACAGCATCCTTACGGTAACATAATAACCACAGCACCTGTAAGTCTCAATACGCCACATAAACAAAGTTTGGCATGAGAACACAGTCGTAAAATATTGACGGGGACCGGGGGGCGGTCGGCGGATGGCGCGTTTTGATTGGTCGGCTCAAAAGTTCGGTGGTATAATTCCTTAAGATTGGTGCCGGTCGCTGACGGACTGACCGTCCCGATTGGCGGCGGGGCTTATGATATGCAGTGCTACTGCATATGCTTGGTGACCGGGAGTATCCGGCTAATCGGCGTCTAGAGCCTTACTGGTTTGTAAATATAATAAAATAAAAAAACGTTTATTGCATAAAACATAGGCACAATAAATTGAACTCTTGACTTCCAAACTAAGTAGAACTTGTATTATGGAAGGCAAGGCGCTCTCATCAGAAGTAAATAATACAATAACGCGAGGAAAGGATGCATGATTTTTTTAAAATTAATTTTAGGTTTTACAAAAACAAATAGAAATTGAAATTTATGATACGTAACTAGCAAAGCTGTGATGGGTATTGACTTGTACGAGTTAGTGGGTGTGGTGTGATGAGGTGTGTGATATGGTGTGTATATAACATATGTAACCAGCCTATTGCCGGGCACGTCGCTCTTCTCCGAATCAGAAGATTTTAGGCCTTAGTTTACACGCTGATCTAATGCGGGTTGGCGGACTACACACAAGATCAAGAATCTTATGGAGCACTCTCAAGTGTGCAGACTTCCTTGTGATGTTTTCTTTCATCGTTATTATTGCAAGTGATAATCAATTTCTGATCTGCATATAAAATATCTGAGGAGCAGGCCGGGTTTGAACTCGGGCCCAGCAGGTGTAAAATGACCACTGTAGACAAGGGATTTGTCTACGGAAGAGTAGATAAAACTAAATTGTATACAACTTGTAACAAAAACCCTGTTGTTCCTGTGAGGTACGATATCAGAATCGATATTCATACGTAAGGACACAACTTATTTGGAAAAACTCTTCAATAAAAATTATCGAATTAAATCATTATTAATTGTAAATTGAAAGTGATTTACTCACTAGTAACGTTCACGGCCATAGAAATTATACACAGTTCATATTGTATCTTACATTTATCTTTAAGTAAACGCCTGAAGTTTCATCGGTTGATGCACTGCACACTGGCCCGAATTCGCATTCGTGCGTAAACGCGATGCGCTTGCGTCATTGCGGCCATCTGTTTCGGACGTTCGACACCAGTGTCAGCTGTTTAGTCAATTATTTGTCAAACTTTTATTTTTTCTTTTATGTTCACATAGTCAATTAAAGCGGCGTGTCAATTTTTTCTTCATCTAAATCAATCAGTAAGTGAAATCATTTGACATTGATTGACATGTGCTGCCACACCAAATGTGTCGACTTGAAGTAGAAAACTAGTAGGGAACATCGACACCGTTTTTCCATTCGGTAGTTTTACGAGCTGCATCCATCGGTTGGCCAAAGCTACCTACTACTTACTTACTACCTATAGAAGAGCAATGCTAGTTATGAGTATACAAAATGTAACAAAGTGAACGCAAGACCTCAGACATCCCAAATAGAAATATTAGAATATTATGAATACTACCTGCCCCCCTAGCCAAGTTGACAATCTACAATCGTCAACGCTAATAGAAAACAATCAAAATGTATCGGAATGACATATCTCAATGAAAAAGTCATTCGTTGAGATATGTCATTCCCATACATTTTAATTGTTTGTTACGTTGACGATTGTAGATTGTCAACTTGGCTAGGGGGGCAGGTAGTATTCATAAGTGGTAAGGCTGGTAATGTAATTTCTTTTTAAATCACAAAATTACATGGTTTTTGGGCAGAAAATTCAATGACGAATCTAAGCGAGAATTCACGCTTCCAACTGTCAAAATGCTGTGCTATTCGACAGTTGAAAGCATGAGTTCACGCTAAGATTCGTCTCTGAATAAATAAGCCTTAGACATCACGTCGAAACTAATAGTTGTTGCTGCAACACTGCTGGCTTTTGAATTCACTCATGCTTGCAACTGTCAAAATGCATTGCTATTTGAGAGTTAGAAGCAAACCTATAAGCAAGAAGCAAGAATATAAGCCTAATGCTTTTAAATTCAGAGACGAATCGAAGCGTGAACTAATGCTTCCAACTGTCAAATAGCACTGCATTTTGACAGTTGGAAGCTTGGATTCGTCTCTGAATATAAGTCTTAGTAAATATGAAATGTCTATATCGCCGAGCTTGTGCTGATTTTAATTACTCAAAATTGTTCATTACCATTGGCACCAACAAAAACACAACCCAATTCAATTTTAATAATCAGTTTTATGTAAATCAATTACCTACATATAATGGACTTTGACCATAGTTAAAGTTTATTTTCAGCTTCCTATAGTTATTTTTTTATGCGTTATTTAATGGTTTGTGCATGTTTGCGTGCAGTTATGCGATTGCTAGCCGCGCCTGTGATGTCGGTTTTCATATCCGAGTCAGGTTTTGTGCCAGCAGGTACTACCTACAATTGGCATTATTTACTTTACTTTATGATTAATTCAAGAGTCTTTATTTCGAATAAGCATTGACATGCACTTTCAAAACGTTAATAATCTAGTTGCACGGTTCCAAAATGTTGGTCCTATGGAGAAGAGCCGGCAAGAAACTCCATGGAAATAAAGACTCTTTTCATGTTAAATAGTACAAAGGTATGTTACACTGATTTGGTAAGAATTGTGTGAGAACAACGTAGGTGAGTGAGTGAGACAAATTCACCGAAGATAACTAATTAATAATGATGATTATTATGTTTAGGCTCAACCATAATAGAAGGGAACCCATCGATCTGACACTAGGCCATTAACGGCTTAAATAGGTAGTAGTTTCAATTTATTTTTTAAATGTTATTTTTTCATTGTGTCTTTTTTATATAAATTAAAGATACAGAAATATCAAGCACAAGGCTACAGTAAAAATTTCATAGGCAGCTCAAGTGATATTGAAATCGCTCAAAAATTAACATTGCTAACGTCTGAATTACTCGAAACAAATATACTAATTTAGATTTAATCACGAATAGTGTCGAAACGTGGCGCGGAAACTTGGTGCATTAAATCGCGATAGCAGCAAGACTGATGCCTTCGAGATGTGGTGTTAGCGAAGACTACTTCGTATACCATGGACTGCCATGAGAACTAATGTGTCTATACTGGAGGAGCTCAACTTCACCAAACAACTATCTACAATATGCCAGGAGCGTGACCTCAGCCTTTTCGGTCATACATGCTGAAATTTGAATCGCTTATTTCCCGAAAAGGGGTAATTTTACTCATCGTTATGAACAACTTTTACTATGGGACTAAACATGAAATCGCGAAAAAAAAATCAGTTGGTCCCTACATTTGTGTTCACTTAAATCGATAAAATGTAGGGACCACCTGATTTTTTTTTCGCGATTTCAGCGTTGGTCCCATAGTAAAAGTTGTTCATAATGATGAGTACAATGACCCCTTTTCGGGAAATAAGCGATTCAAATTTCAGCGTGTATTATGCGATCACCTAGGCATTGTCTGGAAAGGCTCATGATACTGGGCAGGATAGAAGGAAAGCGCGCTCAAGGGCTAATTAAGAGGGCTATCGGAGGCAGCATGTACCGAGCGGTCCACACGTTGGAAATGCGTTGTATGTGAGGAACAAGGGAAACAGAAGGACACAGTGAGGGAACGACGAAGAAGAAGTGTCGAAACGCGCTATGATCGCCATTTACATATTTCACTCGCTACTATTAGTAACTTTCAACTGTGACCTTAAGTACATACGTAACGCGTAGTTTGCCCGTTCGAGTGCCCAATTTGATTAGAAAGAGCGGACATCGCCAATTTGTCGGGCCCCCCTCGACGGGCGCGTAGCGTGGGCATGTGTTTCATATACCATACACATACAGGTCGGAAAATGGATAAATATTATACGTAATAGAAGGGAGGACAGAAATAGAACTAGGGCGTTGATGAGCGAAGAAAAAATAAATTATGATACTTGCTCAGATCGGCTTTGAAACGCTGTAGTGTGTATAGAAATAAAACTTCGGTATGACTTGAAAAACTGTAACAAAGGGTGGCCAGTGAGTGGTGGAGTAATAAAAATAAGGATTTATATTTCTTACCACCACTCTCTAGCAACTTTTTGGTTATTATAGCCTTATTTGTTCATTGTTAGTGCGTGTTCTGAAAATTGGAATTTAATGGCTTTCATGGAGATGGAAACTCAAAAGGTATTTTAAAAAGGAAAACGAAAAAAAAAAAAAACGAGTTGGAAAAATCGGTAAAGACAACGAAAACTTGTTTTTATTTGTTTGAAGATTTGTTAGATAGATAGAATATTCTTTATTATACACCATTAACATTATTAAACTTAGGACTAACACGTAGAATAAGGGTACATTGGCGGTCTTATCGCTAATAGCGATATCTTCCAGACAACCTTTGGATGGACAAGGAAGACATGAAAAATAGATGGTTGTTCACTGATGTAACTGATTTGTTGACTGATCATGTATGTAATAAGGTAGATTGTCTATTTAATATAACGATTTATATAGCTAGGTGTCGCAAAAACTCCTAGAATTTTATGAACATTGGTCAGGGTATAAGCAAAGCGCCTATTATTTCAAAGGGCCATTTCTCGTAATTTGAATGTTAAAAATATAGTTCCGATATAGTCTTGGTGTCAATTCATTTTTTTTTTAATAATGGCTCCTTCGTTTTTTGATGATTTATTCAACGTCAAGGTATGAGAAGAAAGACACGGTACTCGGTTCTTAGTTTCATCATCATCATCATCATTTCAGCTGAAAGACGTCCACTGCTGGACATAGGCCTCCCCCAAGCATATGTTGGGGGGATATGCCATAATCGCTTGGTAGGTGGGTTGGCGATCGCAGTAGGTTGGTTAAATACTCAGAGAACGCTGCAAATTTATTATAATATTAACAGTTGACCGCTGTTTATAGAAATGAAATCTATTTTTTTGTGGCAAGCAGTGGCGATGTCAACAATTTTGCCAATGTCAGGTGTGTAGTGGAAAAGCAAGTGTTTTAAGAACAATTTATAAAATTAGATTGACAGTGAAACTCAATGTATGATGGAGTTAGCAGTAAACTGAAAAAAACAAACAAATGAAAATGAGATCGATTAAACTCAAAAAGGATAAAACAATATAGTTTCGGTGTCCTAAATATCTATACTATAATAAAACTGTAAAGGTCGAAAAGTCTGTACATTGAGTTTTTCTTCGCGAAAACCGTCTAGGGGGACCGTCTAGAAATAAGCTATAGAACACGAATCAATCGTTTAAAAAATTTATGTCTGTCTGTCTGTCTGTCTGTCTGTCTGTTTGTTACCTCATCACGTGAAAACGGCTGAACGGATCGTAATGAAACTTAGCATTTGTATTGGTATTAGTCTAACTTAAAATATAGGGTATGTTTTATCTGAATCGGTTTAGTAGATCCGGCGATACAGCTTGACCCCTCTATTGTATTAAGTTGCATACAAAGTAGAGGTCATGATTGTTGGTTAGATGCAGGTTGCAGGTTCCTAAAAATACAACTGGATTCTATTAGTATTATAGAAAATATAGAATAACATAACATAGCCCATCACTGTCCCGCTGCTGGACATGGCCCTCTTCTTGGAATGAGAAGAGTTAAGGAACTGGATATTGTTAGTGTAATAGATTATCATAACATAATCAGCACATTACCTACTGCCCCACTGCTGGGCACGGACCTCTTCTTGGAACGAGAAGAGTTAAGAAACTAGAAAATATAGAATAACATAACGTAGTCAACCCATTACTGTCCCACTACTGGGTATGGCCCTCTTCTCAAAATGAGAAGAGTTAATGAACTGGATATTATTAGTATTCTAGAATAACATAACATTACCAGCCCATTACAGTCCCACTGCTGGACACGGGCCTCTTCTCAGCATAAGAAGAGATGTGGTTAGTGTTATAGAATAACATAATCAGCTCAATTACTTCCCACTGCTGGGCATGAGCGTCTTCTCAGAATGAGGGAGTTTAGGGCTAATTCCGTGAAATTCCATCACCTTAGCCGGTTGGTTGTAAAAACAAAATATTGTATGGTCGGTAAATAGTGTAATCGTCTGTGTAGGCGCTTATATGTATATATTTGAAGATATTGTGTTCATAATTATGACACGATGTTATTTTCCGACATCCACGCGGACGGAGTCGCGGGCACAGCTAGTCACAAATAAACGTCAAACAGACACTCGATCTACTGATATGAAATTGACATTTACAATATTGAGATTAGATCGAAACTATATTTTGGTCATTTTTAATTACGAGAATTGGCCTTCTAAGCATTGTAAATATAATTAATTTACAATACATTCACTTGCAGAACTCAGACCAAAAAAAATACGATAGACGGAGCGCGTAGTACTAGTGACTGAAGCCAGAGAATGGAATGTAAATGGCAAAGGAGTACCTACTATTCCGCCCTCAGTGTTCGCGAGCCGCGGTTGGGAGTGGTCTTATTCTTTTAGTTTGAGGATTAGACGTACGCTCCAAATACACGCTCCGTCTATCTAATTATTTCAGTCGGAGTTGCAGAATAGCTAATTAAATATACTCCGAACAAATAGAGCTATTGTGAATAATATACAATACAGTTATTGTGAATTGATAGTCGTAATGCATGACTTTTTAGCAAACAGAGCTTACTGATGTCTATGCGAAAATAATGACCTGCCTTGATTGCACATCGGTAAGAAAATGGTGGTGTGTTAAATGTGCGCATTTATGTACAATTTCGAACCAAAATAACACAGTAATTTTTGGTAGCATTCAAACTTTAAAAAAGTGCCCGATAATTTAAATACACATATACAACCTTATTCTTAGTTTTTAGTTTATTTATACTTAACCTCTTAAGGGGTCATTGTACTCATCAGTTTGAACAACCTTTAGAATGGGACCAACCCCAAACTTAACCAGCCCATTACTGTCCCACTGCTGGGCACGGGCCTCTTCTCAGGACGAGAAGGCTAAGGCCTTAGTCCACCACGTTGGCCTAGTCTAGTGCGGGTTGGCGGACTACACACACCATTGAGAACTGTATGGAGCACTCTCACCTGAGACACCTCACACACACACACACCTACCTACCCACCTGTGCAGGTTTCCTCACGATGTTTTCCTTCACCGTTAAAGCAAGACCAACCCCGAAATCGCGAAAAAAAATCAGCTGATCACTACATTTGTGTTCACTTAAATCGACAAAATATAGGGAACAGCTGATTTTTTTTTGCGTTTTCAGTGTTTGTCCCGTAGTAAAAGTTGTTCATAATTATGAGTACAATGACCCCTTAAGAGGTTTGTATAAACCAAGAATAAGGTTGTATAAATGACTGTTCTATTATAACATTACAGTTATCCGTTCAGAATCAATGTGCTGTTTCCTACAAGTTAGACAGGAAATTCTTTACAAAATACTTGATAAGGTACTTAGGTACGTTATTTACTATGTTCTTGAAATACTTAGTAACGGACGAATGCTTCTATTCAATAATTATGTTTTAACTAGCCGAGACTACGCACACATATCGTACATGGTGTTGCATACTTACACCATATCGTTAAGGATACCTGAATTAATATTCATACAATTACTTAAAGTTATTATTCGCATTTGCTTTATTCGATCTATGTATGAAAATCTGTAAGTATTACAGTGAATTACCGATGCAGCTACAAAGCTTAGCTTATTGCTAATTAACATGGTTTTAGTCAACATCCTACTTCTTCTTCTAATATTATCATAGAAATCGAAATAATAAGGTCATAGAAATGTTATTTACCGGAACGCGTGTCGCCGGATCGCCGCTACCAACACGCAGTTATGTCCACCATATTTCTAGAATTCAAAACAAAATAAGTTAAGCCTGCCAAAACAGCGATGTTCAAGCAAATGACGGTTCCCGCACTGGTGTCCTAAAAGACACCTGCATGCGGCGACACGTTCACGCGCCTTTGCTACTTATCTTACTATTTCAATTTCTATGAATATTATAAATACGAAAGTATGCATGTTTGTTTATTTGTTTGTTTTTCAATCACTCAGAAAGGCTGAATGGATTTGAATGCACACAGATAGACCATAACCTATATAGTGCTGTTTTGGACGCGGAGTCACTAAAACTGTATTTTGCAGCATATCTAACAGCGTTTTTTTTTGGCTTAATTTATTTTTCATTGAATGCTAGCAACCTTGTGGGCGTAATTGCTTATTTATTTGTTGGTAGCGGTAAAAGGGCGCGGCGCGGCGGCGCGCTGGTTCGCCGCTGCGACTGGCATTCCGGAATTAAAAGACAGTATATAACATTTCTATTACCTTATTATTTAGATTTCTATGGTGATAACGTTTTGTTGTGATATTCAACCGAATTATATATATAAGGGCGAAGCTGCATAGGCTAGTGAGCAATAATTGATCATTGCCAAGAATAGATAGGCTTTGGAGGCTTTTTGCATCCAGTTGTTTTTCCATGCCTACTTCTCCGCCAAATAGTGATGCTTGCATTGCTGTGTTTCGGTCTGAAGGGTACGGGTGCCGGTGAAATTACAATCACATGAGACTTTCCATCTTCATGTCTCAGTTTGGCGAACCGACTTGCGGTACCATTTAGGCAACAGCCTAGGTGGTATTGAAGTTGTCATGGGCAAAGGTAACCGCTTAACATCAGGTGGGCCTTTAGCTCGTTTCGCCATCCTATACTATAAAAAAAAAAAAAAATTGGTACCTACTTCTCCTCAAACAAAAACAACCGATTTAGTGAGGCAAAACTAAATTCTGAACACTTTCTTGACTACCTGAATAATCAGCCCCACTAGCTACTAAGTAATTCCATAAGTTTTGTAATACTTAATTAGATTCGCGTTTTAGATTGAAATAATTTCCGCAAGCCAACATAGTTAACTAATAATGGCTATATACTGTATAGAACTTATTAAAATTACCGTTGTATTTAATCAAATAATTTGGTTCTCGCAGATACTAATTGTATCGGTAAATATTGTTCAAAGATAATAGATGTACAATATTGAGACACATATCACACTTTCTTATTGTATTTTTACCTGTATGTCCTGTGTCTTGTTTTTGTACTAAATAAACGTTTTATCTATCTATCTATCTATGTACAGATGTAGGTAAGTAACTGTTTATCTGCGGTCAATGTACGAACCAAAACATAATATCTAAACGGGGACACGTACTATTGTCTCTTGGACGATGCTGGTACCCTGTTACAGAAAACTAACCTGATATTGTATAATATCAAGCAAATATGTCATATTTGGGGTACATAACTTTGTTATGTTGATATAATGTTGTGGTCAAGAACGCCAAATATACAAACAACAGGAAGACCTAAACTCTCCTATACATATACATATAATTCTGCGGGAAAACTATATTGCTTTTCTTGCGGTAGGGTATTTAAAACCAAGTTCGGTCTAGCGAGACATAAGGGCTCATGCTAGGAAATAATTAATTTGTTGGGGTCGCCGTTACCGAAATCGGAATGGAGGACTATACAACGTGTATCAGTAATGCGTGGTCATGTTTTAAGAGCTCATTCAGGGCATAGCATAAAACAACTTTTACTATGGGACCAACCTTTGAATCGCGAAAAAATATCAGCCGTTCCCTACTAAATCATCAGTGTCCCTCTACAAAATGTAAGGATCAGATGACTTTTTTTTCGCGGTTTCAGGGTTGGTCTCATAGTAAAAGTTGTCCGATAGCATCCCCTGATTAAGTTCTTTAAATATGTCCACACATTTCTGATAAACGTTGTATATACGTGGGACACTCAGAAAGTTTTGCGAAACTAAAAAAAATTGTTCTATACGTACATATATTTTTATCAAATCTTTTCAAAGTACTTTCCACCAGCCTCTATACAAAGATTCATGCGCCTAAACCAGTTTTCAAAACACTTTTTCCAGTCCGCCGCAGACACCTCGTTTACAGCCTGCTCGAACGCAGCCAGCGCATCTTCCGGCGACGAAAATTGTATCCCTTTGAGCTGATTTTTTATTTTTGGGAATAAAAAGAAGTCACACGGTGCTAGATCAGGGCTGTAAGGAGGGTGACCCAGGAGTTTGACTGGCGTGCTGTCCAGGAAGTCCCTCGTTTTGAGTGCGGTGTGCGCAGGTGCATTGTCGTGGTGGAGCAGTAGCCCGCTGAGCCCTGTGTTTGGTCGCTTGTTGCTTATAACAGAGAAAACTTCTGGCAAACATTTGGTAGTATACCATTCGGCATTAATGCTTCTTTGATCCCGTAAGGGAATTGATACCAAGTGGCCAGTCAAATTAAAAAAGCTAGCGATCAAAATCTTACCCCCGCTTCTAGATCGCTTCACTTTGGTAGGCGTTGGCTCATTTTGAAACACCCAAACAGTCGACTGGCGCTTGGTTTCTGGGTCGTATTGATAAATCCAGGACTCATCACCTGTAACGATGTCGTAAACACGCCGAGACGAGCCTGCTTCAAATTTGTTAAGCATATCACGGCACCATTCCACCCGGGCCTGCTTCTGAGCATCGGTGAGGTTGTGCGGCACCCAGCGTGATACTATCCTCCTCACGCGAAGATGGCTGTGTAGAATCTCGTGAACGCTTCCCGATCCAATCTTCAATATGTGTTGAATCTCCTGATATGTAATTCGCCTTTTGTCTTGGATTAAATTTTTCACTGCTAGCACGTTTTCTTCGGTAACAGCCGTCAAAGGGCGACCGCTTCTTTCGTCATCCCCCAAAGTTGGTCGACCGCGCTTGAATTCGTTATACCAACGATACACGGTTGCCTTGGAAGGGCCTTCATCCATGAATGCCATTTGAAGTCTATCGTACGATTCATCCGGTTTCAGGCGACACTTGAAATCGTATAAAATCATAGCTCTAAAATGTTCCCGGCGCAGATCCATATTTCAGTGAGACACAATACTTTGAATTAACTCGCAAAAAATGTGGAGGGAAATTTTGAAATTGGAACTTACTTATTTTTACTTATAAATAATCATATTTTCGAAAAACATTATAACTGGCCAGTCTCCCATATATAAAAACTTTTTTTCGCAATACTTTCTGAGGGGCCTGGTATACACTCGGGAGCAATTAATCCGGGTCACCAAGAAAAACCTTAACATTGCAAGAATTACAGCTTACTCAAATAAAAAGTGTATTATAGACTATTTATTATGGTATAGACATATTTATCATCAACTTTTTGTTTGATTAAGTTGTCATTCTTAGAATCCCAGATATTAAGGTTTATGTTGGTGACCGGGATTAATTTCTCTCGAATGTATAATTTTGTGGTATACAGGGTGTCCCATCGCTATGCTACATGGAGGAAACGTACTTGAAATAATGGAAATATAAAATTTTACTTGAAAGACAATTCATTTTAGTTTTAGAAACAAGAAGTGCTGGATGCACAGATTATAAAAAAAAAATATCTCTTGCCTAAGCTGGGAATCGAACTAACACAATCACGAAGAAGTATCACCTGTATTTTATGGCTTCTGATAAAAGATTTTGATAGGGTCAATAGTAAGGATAAAATTTGTGCAACAAACAGTGTCTTAAATTAAACGAAATCCAATCAATAAGGGCATACAACAAACAGAATAAGGTATTTTTTGTACTGCTTTTGGTATAATTTTATTGAAATCTACCTCCGCTATGTTCGATTTCGTGGCTTTCCTTCAGTCTAAATTGACAATTCACATTGGGTGTTTCTTATGTATTGTAAGTATGTATTTACAAAAAAAAAAACTTAGTATTATATCCATTGTCTAGTACCCATAGTACAAGCTCTGCTTAGTTTGGGATTAGATGGTGATATGTAAAATGTCTCAACAATATTTATTTATTTATTTTATTTTATTCTAAGACACAGTGTTTGTTAGAGTGATTTGATCCTTAATATCGACACTATTGATCAGTGGTATAAAAATACATAATGTTATTTTTTGGCATACTTGAAGGTTCGATTCCCGGCTCAGGTAGGACACATTTAAAAAATCCTTGGATTGAAAAAAACCTTTAAAAAATAAAATAAAGTTATCTTCAAGTAAAATTTCCTATTTTCAATATTTAAAGTAGTTTCCCTCCATGAAGCATAGCGATAGGACACGGTTATTTTTGGTTACGTGATCCTAATTGTATTTTATCTCGGACGATTAAAAAACGCGGACGGAATTTCGCTAAGAAAAGATTGAAGCACTTATTTTTTTCCAAAACCCACTATAATTTCGACAGCATTTTAACATACCAGAAGGCCAATTCTCGTAATTAAAAACGTTCAAAATATAGTTCAAAACTAATCTCAATGTCTTATACACAGAAATAGCACAGAATATCTAATAGTACTATAGAGTCTTATATCTCAATCTCCTGGAAGTAGATTTTTCAGATTGCCGTTTATTGTTGATATTAACGACCTAACTGTCAACAAATAAACGGAAAACAGAAACATCTACTGTCAGGAGATTGAGATTTAAGACATTGAGATTAATTTGGAACTATATTTGGAATGCTTTTATTTACGAGAATTGCCCTTCCCCTTCAGATATTATTGTTATGTTATTTGTGACACTACGACAATGACTACCGCCACACGAGAATTATTGTGTAATCGTGTGCGTGCCAGCCTGTACTTTTAAGCGAGCCGTCGTCGTCGTGTCGTTTAGCGAGATTCCGTCCGCCTTTTTTATTCTTCCGTGTATTTAATTTATTACCCATGTTTTTTCCACGACGTGTATTTTCCTTGAGTGCATTACACATCTTCACGTGCAGATTTTGCACTTGAATTAAAGCAGTTTGCACATATTATGTAGCTTGGCTCCATCCTCGAACTAATCCGATCTTTCTATGGAACGATCGTACTATGACATAACATGAGTTCGTGACACGCCGGATTAGCAAACGCCTTCGACTGATAAGTGCATTATTTTCCCTATGAATCATCGATATACCTACGACTCAGATTTGTAAACACATCTTAAGAGGACGCTCCCAAAACGCAATTCCCACCCTCGCACTCCCCTTACACCCCGCAACTGCGGGTCGCTCTCGTAAATTTTATGCGAGTTGCAATAGAACACATTTTCGAAAAATTCATTCCCGCGCCTTTTACACACGGAAGTAAATGACGTAAGTCTCAAAACAGTTTTCGTTTTATTACAAGAATACTAAACGATCTGTCCAAATTTCCTGTAACCAGTTTTTAGTAAACTTTGTTATCTGCCTATATGCATAAATTTTCTACAGCTAAGTTAATTAATAAAGGAGAAATATTTGGAACATCTCTAAAAACGCATGATTTTGACAAAATAAAAGTATCGAACAAAAATCAACTTATTGATATGGCAACAATAAATCTGTGTTTTTTTAGTTTGTAGTATGTCAACACTGTGACGCCATCTTGTTCTCTTTCTTTTTGTGAACGCTACCGAGTTGTGCTTTTGTACGTAGACGAGTTTAAATAATAAACGCTGAAGATAATCATTCCGGAGTTTTTACTTTTGCCTTTAGACCACACAATACGAGGGTTCAACAGGTTATGGGCCCAGGCCCACCTAAAGGCAAAAGTTTCGAGAGAGTATTCTGAGGTAAAAAAAAAAAAAAAACCGCGTGGCGTGGCCAGGCGTGGCGAGCATTCAAGTCTACAAAAATCATGGAGTGTCATGAAAATACCCAGCAACAACATTTTGTCAAGTTGAGAGGAGCTACAAACTGGCCGGTGTGGCGGTTCCAAACGCAGGTCATTTTAAAAGGCCGAGGTGTTATGGAAGTTGTGTCAGGGGAGCGCAAATGTCCTGAAAAGGAACAAGGTGCAAGTTCCGAGAAGTTAAAGCGATATGAAGAGTGGATCAGACAAGATGCAAAGGCGCAAGAAATCATTGTCACAAGGATGGAAGAAGAGCCCTTAATATATCTTTTTTCTTGTATATCTTCAAACGAGATGTGGGAGAAACTAAAATCCATATATGACAAAGAATCTGCTGTAAGTGTACATCTGTTGCAACAGCGTTTTTTCAGTATGGAAATGGAAAGCAATGAACAAATAGCGAAGTTCTTTGCAAGGCTCGAAGAGATAAAAATAAAACTAAAGTTGGCCGGAGAACCAATTTCTGACAATATGATAATAACCAAGATTTTGATGACACTGCCAGAACCATTTAAACACTTCAGATCAGCTTGGGAGTCTGTACCGAGTGACAAACAGACACTTAAAGAGTTGTCATCAAGATTGCTACTCGAGGAGGAAAGAGTAAACTGTAGCGAGAAGGCAGTAGCACTAGCTGCATCTGGTGGCCGCCTACAATCAAAATCTTCATCATTCGCTGGAGTAAAATGCTACAATTGTGGTGATACAGGTCATTTTGCCAAATATTGTAATAAAAAAGAAACAAGAGAATGCTTTAAATGCAAGAGGAAGGGCCACATTTCTTCACAGTGTCGAGTCAAAGGAGAAAAGAACAATAAAAACAAGAAAAAGACTGAAGAATCAAATGCCTTTATGATGACTAGTGGAAAAACTGTAGACAGTGATATATGGTATATGGATACTGGTGCGAGCGAGCACATGTGTGGAAAAAGGGACTTGTTTAAAACATTGAGCGAGATTACAAGTTTATCACAAGTTAGAGTTGGTAATGGAGACTTATTGCATGTGAGAGGAGTTGGAACTGTTGAGCTGAAGGCATGGAATGGTGCAAAGTTCATAAAGACAATATTAACCAACGTGTTGTATGTGCCTGATTTGCGTTTCAATCTGTTCTCGGCAGGCTATGTGTTAGACAAAGGACTTAGCTTAACATCGGACAGTTCAGAGTGCCAGTTTATCAATGAGTGTGGTGAAATACGTGCGATTGGAACACGTGTAAACAAACTTTATAGAATGGAATTTGCAAGGAACGAAACGCAAAATAAAGCGGCTAATATGAGTGTGTCAAACGTCAAATTTGACAGTTCAAGCTGTCATCTGATTGAGAGGTTATCTGAATGGCATTCGAAGTTCGTGCACTTGAATTTCGAGCAAGTAAAGAATGTTTTGAAACTAAATAACATTCCATTTCATGATGATAGCTCTAACTACATATGTGAAAAGTGTTTAGCTGGTAAACAACATAGAATATCGTTCCCGATTAGTGAATCAAGAGCTAAAGATAGACTGGAATTAGTGCACACTGACGTCTGCGGTCCTATGGAGCAAGAATCAATCGGCGGAGCAAGGTATTTTTTACTGATAAAAGACGATTATTCTGCCTACAGATGGGTGTATTTTATGCGACATAAGTCTGAAGTAAAGAAGTATATTCAAAAGTTCATATATCAAGCTGAAAATGAGACTGGTTGTAAATTAAAGGTGTTGAGATCTGATAACGGCCTTGAATTCATAAATAAAGATTTGAGTGTTTTTCTTGAGGAAAAAGGAGTCAAACATCAGACGAGCGTAGTATACACACCACAACAAAATGGTCGAGCTGAACGTGATATCCGCACTCTAGTAGAGGCTGCCCGTGCATCAATAACAGGCATGCACAAAAAGTTATGGGCAGAAGCAGTAAACAATGCCGCTTATACGTTAAACCGAACGGGAAAGAGTCCCATTTCTGAGATGACACCATATGAGGCATATTTTATGAAAAAGACTGACATTGAGAGTTTGAGAGAGTTTGGAATGAGAGTCTCTGTCCACATTCCTAAACAAAAAAGGTTGAAACTGGATCCAAAGAATAGAATTGGCATACTAGTTGGCTGTGGTGACAACACTAAAGGTTATAGAGTATATTTTAAAGAGACCAACAAGGTAGAAATTTTATGTGACATCATTTTCTTACCGCAGCATACAAGTGTGCTTATAAAGAAAGAAAGTGTTATCAGTTCATACACTGAAGAGGCAAGTGGTACAGGGGATGAAGGAGAGATGTCAGTGAGGGAAAGTATACAAGACACAAGTGAGCAACAACCCACAGAGAGTGAGAGTGAAGAAGAGTTTTTTGAGGACACAATAACAGAAATAAGAGGAGAGCGAGAAATAAGAGGAGAGCGAGAAATAAGAGGAGAGCGAGAAATAAGAGGAGAGCGAGAAATAGGAGGAGAGCGAGGAACAGGAGGAGAGTTAGGAGCTGGAAGAGAGCGAGGAACAGGAAGAGAGTTAGAAGCAGAAGGAGAGTTAGGAACAGGACGAGAGATAGATACAGTAGGAAGAGAGACGGACACAAGAGGAGAAACAGGATATAACCTAAGGCCGAGGAAAAATATTAAATTACCGTCAAAATATGATGATTTTCACATGAGTTTTATCTGTGAAGAAAATCTATCTTATGAGACTGCAACCAAAAGTGGTGAGAGAAAGCACTGGAAAAATGCAATGGATAGGGAGTTACAGGCGTTAGAAGAAAATAACACATGGCAAATTGTTAAGAAACCAGTCACATACCAGCCTGTTGATTGTAAATGGGTGTTTAGGCATAAACAAAATAATGTTGATAGTGTTTATAAAGCCAGGTTGGTAGCCAGGGGTTTCTTACAGTATAAATTAACAGAAGTTTATAGCCCTGTTGCAAGACTGCCATCAATCAGAGTGTTTCTAGCCTATTGTAATGAGTATTGTTTACCTGTTTATCAACTTGATGTATGTAGTGCATTTTTATATGGAGATGTTACAGGAGATGTGTATGTAACATTACCTGAGGGTTGTGATAGGTTTAAAGTTAGGGAAGATCAATGTTTAAAGTTGAAAAAGTCATTGTATGGTTTGAAGGAATCACCTAAGAACTGGAACATGAAATTTACAGCTACTTTAAAAGAGTTAGGGTTCCAACAATCTGAGTTTGAGTATTGTTTATTTTATAAATGTCATGATAAAGATAAAACATTTATTTTGTTATATGTCGATGACTTATTGCTGTCTTCAACTAATGTGAACAATATTGAGCATGTTAAAAATAAATTAAATAAATATTTTAAAATGAAAGATCTAGGTTTGATTAATGAGTTTTTAGGTATGAATATCATACAAAATGTAAAACAAAATACGATTATATTGAGTCAAAGAGTTTATTTAGAGAGATTATTAGAAAAATGTAAAATGTCAGACTGTAATTCTGTAAAAACACCAATGCAAGAAAATTTTGATCATAGCATGCTTAAAAGAGAAAGTTCAGAGAGTAAAGAGATAGAAAAGAGGTGTAGAGTAGTTATAGGATCAATAATGTATGCGATGTTGTGTACCAGGCCAGATTTGTGTTTAGCATTTAGTATACTTAGTAGGTACCAATCATGTGCCAGTAGTGATTTGTGGAATGCTCTGAAACATGTATTGCGATACATAAGAGGTACTTTAAATGTAACATTGGTTTTTAAGAAAAGTAATATACAAAATGTGATTGTAGGTTATGTTGACTCTGACTGGGCCGGAGACAAAGTTGATAGAAAATCTACTGGAGGCTTTGTGTTTAAGATATTTAACTGTAGTGTGTCTTGGGGGTCAAGGAAGCAAGCCACAGTAGCTTTGTCCTCGACTGAGTCCGAGTTCATAGCACTTAGTTTAGCAACAAGTGAAGCTTGCTGGTTGAGAAATTTGCTTAGAGATTTAGTGAGTTCTGATGTTAAAGTTACTTTGTTTGAGGATAGTCAAAGTGTAATTAAATTGTGCAGCAACCCTCAATTTCATCATAAATTGAAACATATAGACATCAAAGTAAATTTTATACGAGAGAAAATTGTAAGTGAGATAATAAACTTAATATATGTTGGTACAGATAGGCAAATTGCTGATATTCTAACTAAGCCGTTAGGGAGGGTTAAGTTTCTTAATTTTAGAGAGGGTCTAGGTTTAGTTTAGATTTATTATTGAGGAGGAGTATTGATATGGCAACAATAAATCTGTGTTTTTTTAGTTTGTAGTATGTCAACACTGTGACGCCATCTTGTTCTCTTTCTTTTTGTGAACGCTACCGAGTTGTGCTTTTGTACGTAGACGAGTTTAAATAATAAACGCTGAAGATAATCATTCCGGAGTTTTTACTTTTGCCTTTAGACCACACAATACGAGGGTTCAACACAACTAATTATGTAACTGTCTAATCAAACGATAGATAAAGGTTAAAAAAAACATATACCTATGTAAATTTGACATTCATTAAGCATGTGTTCGACTCACATGTTTTCAAAAAGTTACCTCATTTTGGGAGCCTAGCCTTAACACATCTTAGATCAGTCTTTCCCAAAGTATGCGTTGTGACCCACTGGTGGGTCGCGTATAAATAGCGAGTGGATATTGGGTGGGCCCAGAAACTGATAGCATGACAGACGCAACACGTCAGCTGGGCTGTGCCGCCTTCATGTTAGGCACTGGATGGGTGCTAACTTTGTTTTTTTAGATGTGCCTGCGGTTCGCGGTTCGGACAACTTTGTGAACTTACTGATTTGATATTGTTTTTTTTTACGAGATTTCTGTAACAGTCATTTTACCGGGAATAGACAAAAGTGTATGCCCAGAGCCGGATTAACCTAAAGGCTAAGTAGGCAAGTGTCTATGGGCCCGTGTCAATTAGGGGCCCAGCGGCTAAGGCTGCAGACAAAGCAAAAGCAAAAAAAGCAAAAAGCAGTCTAGAGAAGGTAGAGGTAAATATATTCATAAATTTTCAAGAACAAAAAAAGAAGAAAGGTCTGCAATAGCCCGGCTTTTCATTGTAGAGCCCCCAGATTTGCATTGCCTAGGGGCCTCTTCATGGTTCAATCCGGCTATGTATACCAATCACTTGCTTGAATCACTATCCGTGCTTTGTTGAATAAATAAATGAAATAAATCAAATAATAATATCCTGTGCTTTGTTGAAGCTCGTAGCGTGTATGTTTCTGTTCGATGAGTCAATAATTTCACTTCAAAAGAACTGACTGACGTTCTCTTTGGTTTCTAGAACCCAATCATCTTAATGAGAAAAAACATTAAAAGGCCACATTAGTTCTAAAACACTCATTAGAAATTTCTTACTCATTATGCAAAGATAGGGCTGGCTTAAGCTTTTCTTTTGATTTTTTTGTAGTATCTTTTGGTTTTAGAGCCCGGTACAGTCTTAAAAAGTATTAATACACGAGTGAGATGTAAAATTATTTATTATTTTTTGCCACGTTACCGCGTTTTTATTAACTCGCTTTCAGTCTTGTCTGTCTGTTCGGTACAAATGTTGCAATCGATTAGAAACTAACTTCCCTATGAGCTATAGAGACTCGAACTTTAAACATAGCTCAGAACTGTATGAAAATGCAATATCAACTCGCTTTAGTTTAAAAAATGTGGTATAAAAAAGTTTTTCATCAAATCATTCTTTATTTTTATGGTGTTCCCAGTCCCAGCACTAGTCAGTCTGCCCCGCTAACAACCTACTGACTGGCTAATCTTTTCCCCACGGCATGACCTATTATCATTATATACCTCATTTTGAAAAATAAAATTAGAAGTATTTAAAATAAACGTGTATTGCATGTCTATTAAAATATTTAATCACCTACCCCAGAATCTTAGTAAACTACCTCTGAAATTATTTAAAAAGGCATTATTCAAATTGTTATTAAATAAAAATTATTATTGTGTAAATGAATACTTAGAAGATAAGTCGATAATATTTACAATATAGATACAATACCAATATAATTATGTTAGCCTAATTATGTACCTAATGTTGACATTTTGTTATTTTTAGTTATTTTTAAAATGTCTATTATGCACCCCAAGTATGTTTGCACGTCATACGTGACAGGATATGTTAGAACACGAAAATTTTGTAACACCTAGTTATGTACCATATTCTAGCAAATAAATATATTGAATTGAATTTAATTGAATTGACACGATAGAAGAAGAAGATCGTGCTCCCACACCGGTGTTCACAAATGTTTAGTTTAGAAGAGCATTTAGAAACATCCGGTGTGGGAGCGGTTTGCATAGGTGCTCCTCTGTTTCTAAACGTTGACAAACGTTTCTGAAGACGGGTGTAAAGGTACTCCCCCTTTATAAAAATCGTGCCACCACACTAGGATTTTTCCTGTATTGTTGTAGGTGTGTTTGCAAACACAAATCTCACATGCCCAAACACCCAGACCTGGAACAACTATCTGTGGATCACACAAATATTTGTTTCGTGCGGGAATCGAACCCACGACCATTTAGCGCAGAAGCCCATCGCTCAGCCACTGCGCCAATCGTGTCAATCATCCAAGTAGTCCAGTTTTATTTTGTCTTTAGCATAGCACTCTTTTCTCTCATCCCTAGCCATTAAGTGCATTATTGTCATTAAGTAAAGGTTTAAAGTGCAATAAACGTATCTAACCCCGCGTCGAGTAATAACTAATTAATTACTTTACAATTACAGCGATGCACGGAAATAATATAAATTATACGTACGCACATGTATTATTATAAATAATAAATGTTATTACGACGTGTAGGTGCTACTATACGTAATTTTGTTTGTTTTAGACCGAAATGTGAATGAAATAAGCCTTATTATGTTTATGTAATAGACATGCGTGTTAGCAGCAAGATTACATTCTTGATACATAAGTATATATCTAATGTGTATATATAATGTATATATCTTGATCTTATGTAAACGCAGTGTAAGATTTCAAGATCTATTAATTAATTATCGTTTTTCCTGGGATTGTGAACTTGCATAGTTTGCGACCCGGCCCGCACCTCGCACCTCTGACTTTCCAAATGAATGCGCGGATCAGAATAACTTGAAGGAAACAGGCCCTACAGGCTTCTTTCCCTGCTCTGTATAAGGGTACCTAAGGGTACCTGATCTCTCTCCGGTCGTGTCGAATTGCCGTGCCATCGGATTATGAGAGTGAGGGAACAGAGAGTGCACCTATGTTTGCGCACACACTTGTGCACTATAATAAGTCCCGCGCAGATGGCTAGTCTCCATTGAGATTGACCGCCGTGACCGAAATTAGGCCGGGAGGACATTATTCATTATTATCACTGAGGAATTATAACAAGGATCATAGTGAAATGTAACATTATTTTTGAGAAAATTGAAGAAACGTTATCAAAGTCACTTCAGCTTGATCCTTATTATATTTTTCAAACAACAGCGGTGACCATGATCTTTCTTTCCTACAACCATACAAACTATTTTTGAGTCCCATGATTACACTGATCTATTTTAGCGTTTTATAGCCTGAAAGCTTTTTGAATTTTCTACTAGATGGCATTGCTAATTCAATATTGAAAAAGACTGACAATGTTCTTTCCCTGTACCCTTCACTGTTTTAATGGTGAAGGAAAACATCGTGATATATGCAGTCCGCCAACCGGCACTAGGCCAGCGTGGAGGACTAAGGCCTTAACCTTCTCATTATGAGAAGAGGCCCATGCCCAGTAGTGGGACATTACATTAATGGGCTAATTATTTATAGTATGCGAACTTATTACTACAACTTTAGAGCTCACACTTGTCATTGAATACGAGCAATAACACACACTCTATTGAAACTATACGACAAAAAAAATTTGGATGAAATTTTTTACTCCAATTTTAAATTCTGACATTGTTATCTGTTTCTTTAATGTACTGTTTAATAATTCTATGTTTATGCTTTAATAATCTAAATATTTGACATTTCTTGAACGATTAAATTTATTGTTTTATTTTGTACGTCTGCAATTGAAGTAAAATGTTTGTACGCCGGAATCGGCAGAATATTATGCACATATACGTGGGACACTCAGAAAGTTTTGCGAAACTAAAAAAAATTGTTCTATACGTACATATATTTTTATCAAATCTTTTCAAAGTACTTTCCACCAGCCTCTATACAAAGATTCATGCGCCTAAACCAGTTTTCAAAACACTTTTTCCAGTCCGCCGCAGACACCTCGTTTACAGCCTGCTCGAACGCAGCCAGCGCATCTTCCGGCGACGAAAATTGTATCCCTTTGAGCTGATTTTTTATTTTTGGGAATAAAAAGAAGTCACACGGTGCTAGATCAGGGCTGTAAGGAGGGTGACCCAGGAGTTTGACTGGCGTGCTGTCCAGGAAGTCCCTCGTTTTGAGTGCGGTGTGCGCAGGTGCATTGTCGTGGTGGAGCAGTAGCCCGCGGAGCCCTGTGTTTGGTCGCTTGTTGCTTATAACAATGAAAACTTCTGGCAAACATTTGGTAGTATACCATTCGGCATTAATGCTTCTTTGATCCCGTAAGGGAATTGATACCAAGTGGCCAGTCAAATTAAAAAAGCTAGCGATCAAAATCTTACCCCCGCTTCTAGATCGCTTCACTTTGGTAGGCGTTGGCTCATTTTGAAACACCCAAACAGTCGACTGGCGCTTGGTTTCTGGGTCGTATTGATAAATCCAGGACTCATCACCTGTAACGATGTCGTAAACACGCCGAGACGAGCCTGCTTCAAATTTGTTAAGCATATCACGGCACCATTCCACCCGGGCATGCTTCTGAGCATCGGTGAGGTTGTGCGGCACCCAGCGTGATACTATCCTCCTCACGCGAAGATGGCTGTGTAGAATCTCGTGAACGCTTCCCGATCCAATCTTCAATATGTGTTGAATCTCCTGATATGTAATTCGCCTATTGTCTTGGATTAAATTTTTCACTGCTAGCACGTTTTCTTCGGTAACAGCCGTCAAAGGGCGACCGCTTCTTTCGTCATCCCCCAAAGTTGGTCGACCGCGCTTGAATTCGTTATACCAACGATACACGGTTGCCTTGGAAGGGCCTTCATCCATGAATGCCATTTGAAGTCTATCGTACGATTCATCCGGTTTCAGGCGACACTTGAAATCGTATAAAATCATAGCTCTAAAATGTTCCCGGCGCAGATCCATATTTCAGTGAGACACAATACTTTGAATTAACTCGCAAAAAATGTGGAGGGAAATTTTGAAATTGGAACTTACTTATTTTTACTTATAAATAATCATATTTTCGAAAAATATTATAACTGGCCAGTCTCCGATATATAAAAACTTTTTTTCGCAATACTTTCTGAGGGGCCTGGTATGAATTGAATTGACCAAATTAAATAGGACAAAAAAAAACTATTAGTAGCGAGTTCCCCCTCTTGAAAACGCTACCGACTCATACAATACATATCGCTTACAGTACGCGCAATCGAAGTTGGCAAGACCGTCGCGGTCGCAGTAATCATTTAATGGGTGTCATTGGTGGCAAGGGGCGGGGAAAAATGCGCGGTGCCTTACTTCATGCCGGTCAAGTTAGGATGCGCGTATTGTACCTAAGCATAATTGACACTTCTTACTTGGCCTTTATATGTACCAACCTACTAATGACCTCAAAAGCTTATTACTCTTATCATATGCACACGAAACAAAGTTAAACAGACAAACGTCGTTATCTACGGTAAGTGCGCATGCGCATGCCCTTGCGCACTTCGCAGGGTTGCCTAATAGTGCCCTATAGACAGGTTTGCCAAATAATGCCCTGCGCAACTATGCGGCCCAAATTGTTATACCAGTTTTTTAGTCGATGAATTTTAATTGTAATTAATGTTTATTAAGGCTATAATTACGTTGACCAATGGTGTTGATTGAATAATGTAACCATTACAATTTAGAAGTAGTCTAAGTAATAATATATTATGTTGCGAAGTGGTAAGATTTCCTTGATAGTTATTTTTGGTATAATGTACAAAACGTTTTGAAAAATGATGTGTATAATTTGTGGTTCGTAAATGCCCTTGTTGGAAACGGATATTTTGCAAGTGACCGTCGGTTTCGACACATCCTTACAATCCTTAGTCCATAAAAAATGTGATTTTTTAATTTGTACCAATAAAAAAGTCATACAAGCAAAGTTTTTTTTTATACCGAATTTAATGTGTCTTTCATTTATTTAAAATGTTAATTAGGTTTTCGATTATAGATTTGAATGACATAGCTTTTGCAAAAACACATTTTGAACCAAACAGGAATTATGAAGGAAATACAAAATCTAAATAATTTATGTTTGATGTTCAGGTTAGTTTTTTTTTTCAATAATTGATATAGTAATACAAAAAAATACAAAATGAATTATTTTGCTTCAACAATACATTTCACAAGTTAGTGCTTGGAGTCTCTGTTTTAGCAACTTAAGGCCTTTTAAGCAACATGAAATTATGTAGATACTTCCTTTGAAAATACTGTAAATGAAAAATCCATTTTAGATACTGGTTTTTAAAAGCGAATGGGAAGTATCGAAGATTATAGGTATAATCATCATCATCATCATTTCAGCCGAAAGACGTCCACTGCTGGACATGGGCCATTATAGGTATAACTTTATGAAAACATATAATTACATCTTTAAAATCTAAACATTTAGGTACATTATTTTGCAAACAATATAACACAATCAGGTGTATGTGCCATGATGAGCAAAACATACGTTACACAATACTCGTAAAGTTATATTGTAACCTGCCTGAGCATATTTCGTAACTAATGGGCATAATTTTTACAAGCACGGGCCGCTCTCCGCAAAACACAGTAAATACAGTTATTTTAGTAATTGTTGTAATTTATCTCATCTTATTGAGATTGGTTGGAGAATAAGATAAAATATTATTAACATTTAGACACGAATCAACAGGTGAGCCTGTAAAAATGTGCTCTACTGGACATCGTCGTTCGGCAATGAAAACCTCGTAAAGCATAATTTGATGTTCTATCCTTGTATTACTATTCTTTGGATATGTATGTTACGGGTAATGTTAGAAGAACGTATAAACCTAGTTTTATCCGAGTATATCTAGGATTATCTAAGCTCTTTGGGTCAATTTGGCTTCTACACGGATACTCCCAGGTTTACCCAACGCCGACTGGGTAATGTTAGTTTAAAATAGAAAAGTGAAGTATAGGGTTGTACACAGTTGGAGACGAGCCTTGTCGAATTTAAGGCTTGTCGAAGTTCATTCTCATATCTTATCAAAATATACCCTCGCCTCGTCTTGGAGAATCACAGATTACTTATTATTACCCAGTCAGCGCTGGATAGACCTAGGTATCCCAACGCCAGGTAACCGGGTGAATGCCGAATAAGAAGTGATTTTACCCAAAGAGCTTGGATAATCCCAGGTGTACCTGGATAAAACTTGGTTTACCAGTTCTCTTAGCTTTACCCGTAACAGATATATTAAACAAAATCCGTAGACCTTGGCAAATTTGACGCTACCGCTGAATATTCGATCCATGTAAGACAAAAGACATCTCTTTGGACTTCATTAAAAAAAATCAGATAAGGGTCGTCTTTTTCTCGTTCTGTAAGATTACGTTCTGTGCGAATATTATGAGGTTTTCACTGCAAGGCGGAGATATGGGCTTTTCAATCTATGGTCAAAGGGTAAATTTCTGTAATAACCATAATCACGCTTGTTGCGGATTGATCTTTTTCCTTGTTATACGAAATCAACGTTTGAGTAAAAGGTCGCCTATTCTTTGACGGGAACCACTTATAACCTAAACATATTTTGAAACGAATAGGTATAGTGCTGATAATGTTGTTTGCGAATTAACGTAAAACAATGCATCACTGAGGAAACCATGGTAATCTATTTATGAAGGAACCTAAGGTTTACCTGGAAACTTATCTTATTTGTACGGCTATCGTGTTATCTTAGAGGCTCAAACGTTTAAAAGTGACTGAGTCGTTATTTAAAAAACCGGCCAAGTGCGAGTTGGACTCACGCAGTAAGGGTTCCGTACCACCCACATTTCTGTGGTACCACCCATCGACCTGATACCCCATAGAAACGTATTTATTATTTATTTTACTAGAACTCATCAAAAGACATCAAGGCGCTGTGCGCGAAATATTAATTTTTGTATTTCTTTCTCACGCATGTACGCACGGCTACACATCAAGCTGTACATTTCCAGTATAAGCTGATCTCACATTGTGCGGAAAGCCTATACAATGCGAGGTCAGCTTATACTGGAAATGTACAGCTTGATGTGTAGCCGTGTGTACCACCAATATGTCAGTTAAGTTTACCCTATTTTTATTATTTATTGCTAAACTACATAGTATGCACTATAATCCGACCGACGATAGCAACACATATTTTGAGAAAATTTCAACCGGCTACCTACCTATTACCGTTCAAAAGATACAGCCCTGTGACAGACAGACGGAAGGACGGACAGCGTAGCGAAAGTAATAGAGTCCCGTTTGGAAGCCTTTGTGTACCGAACCCTGAAAACTACGTTAAAAACTAGTAAATACATATACGATATGAATCCGTATCTAAAGAGGTAATCTATTAATTTTACACGGATTTTTACATTAAATTAACTGTCATCTGACTTCCGTAGCCCAATTACTAGGCAAATTGATTTTCTAAGATTTGGCCGTTAACTAGACAATTATTAATACTACCTTACTAGTTTTTTATACATGTTATACTTGTTATAGGTAGGTACTTCCTTCCTACTTCCTAGTATTACACCATTTATCAATTTTTTACTCGTAGGATTTGTGTAAAAAATGACATTTTAATAAAGTTAAGTAACATGCGTTGACCAGCTAATAGCAGGGCCAAGGTGCGACACTAAAACCTCAAGGAGATCAGCTAAAATAATGTTATTCGCCTACGTTCACTTGCGTGAATAACGTTGCTATAATTTAATTTTTTATTGACTGCTGTCAGAAACGATGACTGTGTGCTACCCCTTTGCGACTTATTTCAGATCCACTTTGGATAAAATTTTAATTCTTTATTAGGGCCAAAAATTGTCTACTTAAAATTTATAGGATTTGACAAAGTAGTGGTAATAAAAGGGGTTGTAGGAACGGCGACAGATCCAGAAACATGCAATATTGGTCAAGGTATGCACACCTTGTCAGCCACCCTCAATGTCAGCTTTTACATCGGGACCAAGGCTCAACTTGCTGCCAAAAAGTACAGCATTATATCTAGAGACAATACTTCATGCCAGAACAGCTGCTCAATTTGTATCATGTACAAGTTCCGTCATGTATGGAGTACTGCTCTCATCTTTGATATGGTACGGCGGAATACCAGCTTAAGGCTCTCGAGTCGATAGAGAGGCTCATTGGCAACGATGTGTCGACGCTAAGCTGCAAGGTCTTAAGCTTCGGCACAGAGTTGCTAGCTTATCGGTTTTTATCGGATATATTTCGGCAAGTGTGCATTCATCATCATCATTATTATTTCAACCGAAAGACGTCCACTGCTGGACATAAGCCTTACAACGACCGTCCTACACCTTCCGCATCCAGTGGATTCCCGCGACCTTCACCAAGTCGTCGGTCCACCTTGTGGGGGCATTATAATTGCATAATTTAATTCCCCTTAGCCCATTCCATCATTGGACCTGTGATTGGACGACAAGATCACCCTTTCGCACGAAGCGCTTATATTTTTAGTATGCGTTCCGCTAAAGAGTGGAAATTCCCGTCTGTGTTTATTTCCAAATAGCTATACTCTGGTGGTCTTCAAGGCACGAGTGAATAGGGTTTTGCTGGGCTAGCGTGTACCATCTTTGACTTAACATCAGGTGAGGTAGCGGTTAAATCAAGCCCATTTAAGATAAAAACAGTTTTGCTATGTTGTGCATCTACAATTTTTCTAAGTAAATCGTTCCTAATAAGCATGTATCATCATCATCATCATTTCAGCCGAAAGACGTCCACTACTGGACATAGGCCTAAGACATAAGCATAAGCATAAGCATGGACATAAGCATGTATGCAGCTATGCATTTGCCAAAATCAGCAACAACAGCAGTTATAATGAAAACTGCTTGAAAGTGTAAAGCCGTGATGAGTGATGACGTCATGTATGTTTTACAAATATGGCCTTTTGCGTCGAAAATCTTTAATAAAGTATCCACATTTATATTTACGTGTATGTATGTGAACATGCGGTTTCCCTTTAGGACATCGTACGAGTACTTTAACTTTCACTTCGCATCTCAACAAACAGGTAGGGTCATCTTTATTCAACATTAACGGGGCCTTTAAGAAATCAGTGAGGGCTGTGAGAAGGCAGACCACTAGTGTATTTCTTTGAGGTAGGTATACATCAAATATAATGATCCGCTTTTTAGAAGAAAAACATGTATCAATGTAACTCTTTCAATAGGTATCTTATAATATTAAATTTCACGGCATATTTTCCTTCCTTTTTTGTGAGTTCCCGAAAATTCAGCATTGTTCAAGCGCCATAGTCATGGGTAAACAAACAGTTCAACTCTTATTTTTTTCGTGGGGAATATCTTCATGGGCGCACTCTCTCTGGCCGGGGAAGGCGGAGCCAGTGTCGGACTCTTACCGACAAAACCAAAACAATGTTCCTCTATCGACCCTTAAAACAAAGGTAAATATCCCGTGACATTTAGAAAGAAAGAAAGAAAAGAAAATGTGTTTATTGGCACAAACAATGAAATTAACAAAAATAAAAAAACATAAAAAATAAAACATATGTGAGTGCCAAAGGGCCAAATAATAATAATAGTGATCATGTTATATTGGGCAGTCAGCCCCGCTACCAACATGCTGACTGGCTGATGTTTTTACCACGGCATGAGCTATTATTGTTATGTAGCTCACGTCGACACGATAGAAGAAGAAGGAAAAACATCTCGGGTAAACCTAGAACCTGGGGCAACCATTCAGGTTCCAATCTCCAACACGCAGTGAGCAAACGTGGTGATCAATGCTTTCCTTATTTGTTATAGAAGAGGCCTTTCCCCTGTAATGGGAGAATACCAGGCTATTTCTATTATACACTTATTTAGTATTAAATTATGGTAGAATGAATGGATGTTGGTATACTCAAACAGCGTTGATTGTACAATCTACGAGTGTTGACGATAGCTTAATTGTGGCGAAAACTAGTGATAAAAAAGGTAAACAAACGATTCCAGCGAGTATTTCAATGACGATATGTGTGCTTTAATGACAGTTAAGAGCCAAAAAAAACAAAAAAGTATAAAATTAAATAAAAATAATAACAATGAAAACTATATTAAAAGTAGATTGGATTAGCAACATCCTCCCCCTTTTTTTAAAGTGCCTAAACAGACTGTAATATCGGTTTTTTCAGAGGCCTTTTCAGAGCAATGATTCTCCCTCTGAGCCACATACCACGAGGTAAATTACTGTCAGCAACCAACACCACATCTCCCACTTTTATTTTGGGTCGCCGCGCCTCTCAATATACAAATGTACTCTGTGGCCGCGCCGCCCAGTACCTTTGGTTGGAATTAGAAGAGGCAAGTATTCCACCACCCAGCGTCGCTAAACGTGATCGGCCGTTCTGGCTGCCATTTTCCATTCTATTCTCTCATTAAGATCGCTTTCCTCTACTTCGAACTGAGTACAATGATTGACTGAAGACGTCCCAATTAAAAAATTAAAGGGAGTGAGAGCTTCGGGGTAGTCAGGATCAGGAGAGACATGCGTGAGAGGTCTACTGTTTAATATAGCCTCTGCTTCCAGGAGAAGGCTTGACTTTGAGCGCTTAGTACGCAGTTTAATGTCCGCGTTCAAAGTCACTCCCAAAGAAGAAGGAAGTATTACCTATCTTAATCATGGTCAACACCTGCCTATTGATAGCAAGATTTGCAGTCTTATCAAAATATTTTTAACCAACGAAAAAAAGGAAGAGGTTCTCAATTCATCGCGTATCTTTTTTTTTTGTTTTTTTTTTATGTATGACCTCATAACTTTTTACAGAGTGGTCCGATTTTGATAATTCTTTTTTTTGATGGATAGGGTATGTCTCGAAGTTGGTTCCATTTAAATTTCAAAATCAAAATCCACACCTAAGGGTAGGAAAACAGGGGATGAGTGCTTGTTCACCCACTGAATTCTTACCTGTTTACCGATTCTATTGAAACTTGGCACACATAAATGTAATTCTAAACACTTCAATATAATGGGAACCTGGAGTTAGAATTTAGCCACTAAAATCCATAAAACTAAAAAATCCATAAAACTAAAAAAGCCATAAAACTTTTTAACAAAAATTTGAACCGACGAAAACAGAAACTATAAAGCGAAAAATAACTAATTATGAGTCGGCGCCAAACAAAAAATCAACGAAGATCATAAAATTATTTTATATAAATAATAAAAACAACGTAACATCAAATACAACGTGAAATTTTCAACGATAAACAATATTTTCCAAAAATGCGTTCTCCGCTCGGCCACTTGCAACTTGCACGCACTTTGCTTGTTAAAAGTTTGTTTGGCGCCGACTCATAATTAGTTATTTTTCGCTTTTTAGTTTCTGTTTTCGTCGGTTCAATTTTTTGTTAAAAAGTTTTTAAGCGTTGCAATCTTATAAAAAAAAAAAGTCAGGATGAGTATATCACTGAAATTTTTGTGAAATGAAATCATATCCTCTATCTATATCAATAATAGAATCAATAAGTACCTAGTGAAAATGTAGCGGTAAGCAGGTGTGCAGCAATAGAAATGAAATATAATTTGGGAGATTTCTTTATTGATGGCCTTACAAGCCCTACAAGATTTTATTCACAGATTAATGATATATGTACTATGTTATAATTTTGTTAATTGAACAGAGTGACGTTACCAAGAATGCATAATAGGTGATCAAACGAACTTACCTGTGATGTTCGATCATTATTATACGAAGGGCTTCGTTCGAAGATATATGTATTAACCATGCAGCTTTCTCGAGTTACTCGGCAACTGAACGCAATTTTCAGAGCTAAAACTAAACGTAAGTATAAGTACATTGTCTATGTCCTTACGTCAACTGTCATTCTTTTTAGAGTCTTGTAAGGTCTTCTCAATTTTACCGGGGGTGGGACGGGTAGGGTACATATATCTTCGAACGAAGCCCTTCGTATAATAATGATCGAACATCACAGGTAAGTTCGTTTGATCACCTATTATACTACAGGCTTCGTTCTCGATATATGTATTAACCATGCAGATGTTTAGAGAGATGGTAAACTTGAGATGAACCTTAAAATCATTATGGATTCCTATTGAATAAACATTTGTTATGGAATAAACATTTGTTATGGAATCAACATTGTTTTATTTAGAACCACTTAAATTCTTCTCTATGATTAAACATCTATAGAAATTCCAACGTTAATAATCTTAGAAAGTAAAAATGTTAATGATCAGTCTTATTTGCTATAAGAACAGGAAAGTGTTTTCTACTCGTGGCACTTATGATGTTTTTTGAGATCAACAGTGACTAAGATAGTACTACTAGTAAATAAAATTATTTTTATTTATTCAGCACAGCATGGGCTAAATCCCTTGAATTAAAAATGGTTGGTCATAAACATTTTCGAAAATGTTTATGAGTTATTTATCCAACCAGCACTCTTTCTGATTACATCTAATAAGTTCCTTTTGACTTAGCTTTGGACGTAGAGCCGACGCATGTAGCTATTATGTCCTGAAAAGCCACTCATATAAATATACCGCACACTGAGAGTACTTTAAATCCATTTACCAATGGTAGAAGCAGAGAACAGTTTTATTTTTTATATTTTGATAATTAGAAATAGTTGTCATGCCCTCTATAGAGATATATATTGAATCATGTAATCACACAATTTGTGACTTGGCAGGGCAAATAATTTTTTTTTTTTTTTTTTTTAATACACATTGTTAGTGATCATCGTAATCATACTATGTAATTAATGGCGATATTGGCTCAAACATCACTCAGTGTGAGCTATAATACTATTATATATTTTAATCTGATAATTATTGTTAGTTCTACTTATAATAACTTTGTAAAATAAATACATTTTATTTTTATAGCGTTATTTTAGATATTTTAGTAAATAATAAAGTTTGTGCTCATTCAGCTGTACTTAGTGGAAGCAAAAACCACCAGTGTTTTGACATACTACATCAAGACTTAATGCCATATTAGGAGTCCAGTTTTGTAAATACACTTAGAACTTTATTTGGATCCCATGTTGCTTGATATTTTGCCAACGCTGGTTTGGACTTATGTCCTTTAAAGGGTCTCTTTGTACAAGCATCCTCCCCAATTTTAGAGCCCTACAAAGATAGAGCTGACTTATGAGAGTTTAAGTTTGAGGTACCATAGGCAGCCCCAGAATAAAATGATTTTGTTAGAAAATATGTAATAAATGGTATAGATGGAAGTAAATGTATCTAAACTGTAATGGTACCAGGGTTGTGAAGGCCAGTGGGGCCTGAGCATGATACCTGTAGCCTTTTAGTATTTTATAGGCATCTGAATATATAAAACATAGTCGGGTTAGTTACACCATTTATAGGTCAAGAATGGCTGAACCGATTTTGATGAAATTTGGCATACAGATAGAACATAACCCAGATTAATGTATAGGCTACTTTTTATCCCGGGAAGATGAACAGTTCCGGAAGGGTGCACGATAAACGATATTCATGCGGGTGAAGTGGCGAGCATAGACTAGTAAATAAATAAAATATTAAATTGAATGGACAAAAGGCAAAGAAATATTCTGTCCAAGACAGAATATTTGGATTTTGTCGCCAACAGGCATAGAAAATACATTTAGAATTAGTGCGGGATGCAAATAATCTATTTTAGGTTCACCCAGTTCAGGTACAATTGAAATGTCACAATATTTAATTCCCATTCTGTACTGAAATAGCCCAGCATTGCAGATCTAATTTTATTTCTGAATGTAAGTTTACTTTTTCATTATTTATATTTATATTGCTTTCCTATTTTATTTTATTACATTGGAAAAATATGCCCGTTCTATAGATTAAAATGTAACTATATTTTATACCTCATTTTATGAAAATAAAGATATAATAAAATGTACGTAAAGATTAATTTTTTTTTTTTTTTTTTTGTTTTATTAAAATATTTCAATATGTAAATATTAATAAGAGAATGTAGCAAATAAAGGGAATAATTATGTAATTTTGTTTGTTTTTTGTTTGAACTATCATGACCTCTTGGGCAATAAAGAGGATAATAATAATTATTATTTTGTCTTAAGTATGATGTTCTTAAAATTTGGTAGGTAACACCAACCTTATTGTACCACAGTAGTGGTAGTGTGCCTAGGTGCCCCTGAGCAGGCTGTAATTATTATTCCAATTAACTTTGCTATATCTCTTATAATACAACTTTTCAAGTCTAAGTTCTTTTGGACAGACTTTTTAATGTTTAATACTTTGCCTGCAGGCAATATTGCAATGTCATATTTCTTGTGTCAGACACAAAACTTTGAATTTAATTATCAAGACTGATGGTACTATTATGCTTTTATCAAAATAAATAACAAATCTCAAGCACTAAGAGAGCTAATGTTTCTTTAATATCCTCTAAACATGATAGATTACTAGATGCTTTACAAAGTAGGTCTTAGATGTGTCACCACAGCTTTCATGATTATTAAGTACAGAGCCCAAGCTATAAGGGAGGGCAGTAAACTCATACAATTGAGACCTGTAACACAGGTTCATCTAGTAAAGGCTCCAGCCTCTATAACATATGATAAGTGAATACTGATGTTAATATCCTTAATGTGCTGGAGAAATAAATATTTTTATTATTAGTATTAATAAATATGATTTCTTCAAATAAATTATTGCCACGTAATCTCCCGAAGACTGGTAATGTTGCCCCATCTTGAAATGAGATGTGTCTACAAATCATTACAAATGTATTCAGAGACAAGTTTAATATGAACCTTCTCGTAAACTGCCTCGTTGGTCTAGTGGTTGCAAGCGCGACTGCTGAGCGTGGGGTCCTGGGTTCGATTCCCGGGTCGGGCAAAGTGTTATTGGGTTTTTTCATCAGGAAATTCTCAGTAGCAGCCCAGAGTCTGGATTTGTGCCCGGTCAATGGCAATAGGCTCGCCCCCTATTACATGGGACTGTAACATAACTGGCGAAATGTGGGTGTACTATACACCTCTGCCTTCCCCTTCGGGGAAATACAGGCGTGATGTTATGTTATGTTATGTTCTCGTAGGTACACTAAAATTATGTTTTGGAATAAAAATATATGGCATGGCTTGCAAGGGGATATACACGCAATTTTATTATATTGCAGATAGCTATATATAGTATATCACTATCTTTCTCAGCTGATGTTACTGTAGCAGGTACTGGCACAAAATTCTAATGAGCCTTCTATACAATGGTAATTAGGTAACCTTTGATATAGTTAAGTATGGACTTGTCTATGCAAATTTAATTCCAGCAAGGTAAAAAGTCTGCTAGCCTTCTGGCATGACTTACTTCTACGTTCGAGCAGAAGTTTTCTTCTGGTAGGCTTTGGTTTTCTTGACCGTGGACTGATAATGCTGGCTGTGATGTTCCCGGGCCTGCATTGAGGACTGGGTGTCCATACCTAAACCGCAGTTAAGTTTCCCTTATGATTTGTTGTAAGTTTGACTGACCGCTTTATTGACAAGTTTTCAAAACTTTGATCTTGTCACTAAGACTAGTTTCATAGATATACTACAGGGAAGTTGGTCCTTGATTTTGTTTGGACACAATTTAAATCCATAAATAAATAAATAAATATTCTTGGGACATTTTACACAGCACTATCTAGGCCCAAATTAAGCAGAGCTTGTACTGTGGGTACTAGACGATGAATATACCCATCAGGATCCTTCCAGCATCACTAAGTACCTAGTGAGATCAATTTCAATCGGTCTACTGTATCGTTACCAACAACAGTGATAATGCATTACATACTATAGACAGTTTTTGTGTCTTTAAGACATTTTTCAAAATATAGCTCCAAATAAAAGCTAAGTCTCTATTTATAGGACCACATTTTGGCTTATCTGGCATAAGATGTGGCTTATCTGCTAACAATACCTCATAGCTTATTGTTGGTGCTGCTGAGGCAGGCTCAGGATCAACCGTTAGGGTGGAGATAGTATTTTCCACTAACAGAGGTTTGGGTTCTTTTGGAACCCGATCTGGTCATCCTGGTGGTGGTGTCCATACCACTGAAAAACAGATCGTACAAGTGATTGATAAAACTGCTTATTAAGGTCTCACGGACCTCACATAAGAGTAGAAGGATCTCGTGCGTATATCTCGTATAAGCCCCGAGACGAATGAGCACGTCAATGTATCTCGTACACCACCCGTGTCAACCGGTACAAAGGTTACGAAAAACCCTTGCGGCCTTACCTACTATAAAAGCTAGTAGCCGTACCGGTGTAATAGCAATCACAAGACAACGTATTATTACCTGGAACACTAAAAAAAGATGTCTATCACTTTTATTTTATGACGAATAATGTTCGTCTTTCCGACGACGCTTTATATTTTGGTTGAAATATAGTTTTAACACTCAATTATTTAAATAAACACAGAGAAACACAGTAACAGTTGCCGCGCAAACGAAAAGAATGACAGTTGACGTAAGGACATAGACAATGTACTTATACTTACGTTTAGTTTTAGCTCTGAAAATTGCGTTCAGTTGCCGAGTAACTCGAGAAAGCTGCATGGTTAATACATATATCGAGAACGAAGCCTGTAGTATAATTCAAAATCACACAGTTCTTCTTTTTTTATTGTGCCAGGTACAATTTATATTAGAGTATTTATGTAGGTATTCAACAGAAAATTTAAATCAAAACTTTTTCCCAAAAGTCCTTTTAGAATATTTAACTCAAACAATATTCACTTTTTTGAGTTTAATTGTGACTCATTGTTTAGAATTGAAAATTGTTTCGAGGTAATAATTCCGATTTTCGGGAAAAAAAAATTGATATATTTTAATTAAACCATACGATTCCGTTATTGATATAGGTAAAGTCTACATGTTTTTCGTTTCCAAAACGATGAAAAAAATTGCGTGTATAGTGCTATTGCTACTGTACACAGTGACCGCCACACGTGGTGCTGATTAATTATATGTAGTTTTATTGATTCTTCCGTTACAAAGGGCGCGATAACGGGTTATTTTAAAGCATAGTAACATGTACAGTCGACTGCATGACAGTGGTAACACTTCAATTCGAAAAACGCCCTTACTGCTTACGAAATAAAGATGCTGCTAATGTCAAAGTGTTACCACCGACTTGCGGTCGACCGTACAGTCGACTGCATGACAGTAGTAAGACCTGAATTAGAAAACCGCTTACGAAATAAAGGCACTGTCAATGTCAATGTACCACTGACGTGCGGTCGACCATACAATGACTGTGTTGTGCAAACTTAAATTCATGGAATTTGTTGTTCTGTATTTAGAGCTTAAATTCATGTCTAAGTACATACATCAATCATGTCAATACATCAAGCAGGTAGGTACTTTTTTAACTGACTTCAAAAAGGAGGGGTTCTGAATTCGTCTGTATATTTTTTATGCATGTTCAGCCATAACTGTGACATATACGAGTACGTACTTACTGATTTTGATGATTCTTTTTTTCAAGATGGTATCATTTAAATTTGGTAAACATCTTATGAAGATCTTCGGAGATAATGAAGGGAAATCTTCAATGGATAACAGCAAATCATCCGCGATTGGAGTAATCACTTGTCTATGTATTGTTTAAATACCAATTAAAAATAGAAAAGTGAAAGAAACAAAAAAAAAACACCTGCTTTCTACTGTTTCAAACAAATTATTTCATATTTTTGAAGTCAGTTTTTACTTTTTTTGAGTTTATTCTTTAATGTGTTTGTTAAGCAGCGTGCGCAAAAGCCTAGCCTTCTCGTACTGAGAAGAGGCCCGTGCCCAGCAGTGGGACAGTAATGGGCTAGTTATGTATGTTATGTGCGAAAAAGTAAAAAAATTCCTTTAATTTATAATTTTATGGATTTTTGAATGTAGGGATGAATTGTGTTAGACAAATCACGAAATAGGTGATTCGTCAAGATCTCGTTCTTCATCTGATTCCTCTGGCGTATATTTTTTTGTAAATAGTTGTGTTGTGTGTTATTCTTGTGTTGTGTTGTGTTTCTTGGTATCCCAAATGTCATGGGAGCGTGTACTAGCTTGCCAAAAGCGACAAAAAAAGTATGCCAGAGGAATCAGACGAAGAACCTGATCTCGAAGTATCACCCAAATACGAAAATATAATCTGGCTGACCTGTTGATTTTAAATTACTTCTTAATCCTTCGCGAATTAAAGGATTTAAGCAAACATCATGCAAATAAAGTGTTGTAACTAGGTCACCCAAGGTATATTATATTCCTTCAAAGGTAATATTATGACATTTATTTGAGGCTCTTCAATAACAAAATCTTGTGGTTTAACTTTAAAACGGTCCCATTTAAGCAAATAGTGTTATATTTATACCACAACGATGGCCCTGTGTTACAAAGGAAGGACTTTGTATTACTTTTAACTAGCCTATGCCCGCGACTTCGCCCTTTGTAGAACTCAATTTATTACAGAAAGAAGTTATCGCGCATTCCTCGCGATTTGTTCATCTTCCCATGGAAAATAGCCTGTACGTTAATTTGGGTTATGGTATACCTATCTGTATGCCAAATTTTATTTAAATCTGTTCAGCCATTTCAGCGTGATTGAAGGACAAAGTAACAAACAAATAAACAAACAAGCAAAAATTCATACTTGCGCATTTATAATATTTTAATATTAGTAGGATTAGTATAGATATAACTGTAGTTGTATCCTTACCAGTACATAAATATTAAATCTTTTTCTTTTTTGTATTTTGTTCAACGATTTATTACTCAGGGACTACACCTTTGCCGTACTAAGCACATTACACACTAAAATTGTCACATGCACGTTTACCCGAACCCAGGAAAACAAAATTAATTAAATACAGGCCATATTTTTGCGCCGCCATATCGTGCGGGAATAATCGAATCGCTACTGCGTGGTAAACCAATTTCATAACCACTGCACCAATCGAGTCACCAAATTGGCTATAGCTTAGTTGGGTACGTTAGTTTCATTCTAAGTTATTAGTTCAATATTATTTGTGTTATAATTATCTTAATTATGATATTAGCTGGTTTTAACTGATTAGGTAACGGGAACGCTTGTGTTTATGTCCTAGTTATAAAGTACCTCAGTGCAGTCACACTTGGCAAGAGCCGCATTGCAGCCAAGAAAGGCATAATAGGTTGACACGAATAGTTTTAAATATGAGGAAAATCGTGGAAATATATCGATTTTTCGAGAAAAAAAAATAGTTTTCAGCCTTTTTATTATGGATGGATGGATAGATTATAAAAAAACGTGTTAATGAACTATGGATGAGAATGTTTTAATACTTTACTACTTTATATCCGACTGCGCGACAGCAAAGACGTTATGCCACAGATTACCTATTATTTTAGTTAGTTATGTTGTATGTTTTTCACGCGTATGTAGATATGTGGTTTTCTTTATATCCTTGAAGCATCCCAACGGCTCGATGTGTTTTAATGAACGAGGTATTCGATTTTATTGACTCGGATGAGCCGTGCAGTGGTTAGAGGTGGTATTGTTTTTATAAAACCAAAATGGCGGCAAAAAATTGAAAAAAAAAGATAATAAAAAAAAACCCGACTACGTGTAAATATAACTGAAAAGATGTAAGCAAGACGTTTTTGTAACAAAATCTTTCAGTAGCAAATTATAATACGCAGTTGAAGGCTACGTATATTTTTGGTCAGTTTGTGAATTACATAGCTCGTAGGTAGCCACCATAGAAACCTAAATAATAAGGTAATAGAAGTGGTAAAGGCGTTGGTAGCGGAAAACCGGCGACACGTGTTCCGGTACTAAAAGACAGTAGATAACATTTCTATTACCTTATTATTTAGATTTCTATGATGGTAGACCGAGAAGAATTTTCAATACATCTGCTGATAATTTCGAAATTTTAATACTAGGTAATTGTTTTATACTAATCTTACCTTAGGCTTTTCGTATTTTCTCATCATTTCGTAAAATAAACTCTTCATATATTATCACACCGGTTACGAGCACATCGTAGGACGCGGGACATGAACATTTGACCCGCGGCGGTGTCACAACTGCGCGTGCGCAGTACTAATGATCAGCGCGAAATAACCGAACAACTAAATTGTACATTGACAATTTAACGATACATTTTGTATTAATATTAATCTAGTGTAACGTTGTAAATTCTATAGTAAAATCTTAATCGATTACTTTTAAGGTGTTGATAAACCTGAGCATTTTCTTGTAACAGAACATCGAGCATTCGCTGTTTTTTTTAACAACGCGCGTTGGTTCGCGCATTTCATCGATCATTCTAGCAAACACTCAAAGATGCTCATCCAAAATACTACAAAAAAAAAGACGTGTGGCAATCGGAGACTGCCGCGGTAAAGCTATTGCATAGCATTTTTTATGTAAATACAAAGAGGAGGTGCCCTAACGCCGAAACTCTAAGCAGGCATGAGTCACCAGATTGCGGGGCGAAGAGGGGAATTACGTATGCGCAGTAACGCCGATACAACCAATGCCACCTAGAGGCGATTTGCAGAACTAAAGAGACAAGCGTGATATTTCAAAAAGTCATTAATAGTTCTGCTATTCATCGATAGATGGCAAAACTAAAAAGTATCACCGCTGTGCCGATCGGAGTGGGGGGTGTTAGGTTATTATCGTTACGGAATTTCTGGATTCGGTCTCCACGCTCAAGGCCCGCGATAGAAGCTATGCAATAGCAAATCTTGCTCTCTATTCTTCTGAAAGATGCTCGGCTTGTCAAAAAGTTTGTAAAGTTGAAATTATTTTACTAGAATGCTTCTGTTCTTCGAAGTTATGCTCATGTCGAGTGATCATTTAGTTGTGATTGTTTGGTATAGTGGCTTAGCAATTGTCTGCTGCGCTAAGGGTTGTGAGTTCGATTCCCGAATGGATCAAATATTTTTATGGCCTACAGATTTGTTCTGTCTGCGAATCAATGTCGATTGAAAATAAATTTTCGTATCCGAATGTCACGTTAGATATATGTCTACGCCTAGCACTCTAAATACAAAGAGTGGTTCATGGCAGTTTACATTACCGGTGACATTTATCGTAGAGATTTAAAATTATAGATTATCTCGACTCGAATTAGACATTTACCTCTATAACACGAGAATTGGGGCCCTGGGCGTTAGTGCATGTGAGATTAATTTCTGTCTGTAAACTCACCCACGATACGAGATAAATCTTATTATGGGAAATTAATACATCCTACTTCCTACTATCCTACTAAAATTATATTCGTGAAAGTTTGTGAGGATGTATACATGTTTGTTACTCTTTCACGCAAAAACTGCTGTATGGATTTTAATGAAATTGGCGTACAGATAGAACATAACCCGGATAAACATATAGGCTACTTGTTATCCCGGGAAGATGAACAGTTGCCGAGGGATGCGCGATAAACGATATTCACGCGGGCGAAGTCGCGGGCATAGGCTAGTAAATAATAAATTAAATAATATATATTATTAATAATTATAACAATTTATTATAATTATGTCCATGTAAAAAAAAAACCACTTGTAAATACTTTAGTTTACCCGTAACTATGGCGAAAAATGGCGCTTGTAAATATCGGTAACTCATAAAATGGTAAATTACCCGTGATATTTAATAAATTATGTGTTAGTGACCGTGTCAGTTTAAAAACTTAAATTATAATTATGTTACATTCACTAGAATGCTCAGGTTTATCAGCACCTTTAGCTAATTTAGCTATGCATATGTACGGTGTTTTTGACGTCGTGTTTTTTTATTGGAAGAAAAGTTTGAGCTTGTACAAACGTGATCGGTATTCGTAATTTACTCGTCAATCCTGAATGTCTTATTGTGTAACGCAGTATATGATGCTTATTAGCCAGATGGACCAACGACCTGAAGAAGGTAGGTGGGAAGTAGGGTTTCCAGAAAAATAAAAACGTAAAATCCGGAGGAAATTCCAGACATTTGTAGAAAAATCCAGATATTTTATTCTAATTTTCTGATTTCGTGGCATGTCAATTTCTTGCTTAAACTGATGCATTCGTGATGTGGGTATGAGTTGAAGTGAAAAAATTCCGGACAAATTAGAATTCCCCTCGAATTCCGGACAAGGGTCCTTATTTCCGGATATGTCGGGAAAATGATGGACGTATTGGCAACCCTAGGTGGGGGTTAACTTAGTACAGAAGATTAATAGCCGAGTGATGTTACACAATTACACCCACAATAATTGTTGTCAGAAAAAGCTTAAATGCATTTCGTGTCCTTGGGTTTACATTTGATAGCAAGCACCATGCAGTTAACAGTTTAACTGGAAACCTTTTTACTTTAGAGTTGATTGATCCTTGATGATTGATCGATACCTAGCTAAGAGGTAAAATGTACATCGTCATCATCATCATTTCAGCCGAAAGACGTCCACTGCTGGACATAGGCAGAAATAGATAAAATGGTTGTTATCACAATTTTACTTGCGTTTCATGCGTGGCAACTTTCGAACAAACTACGCCTCCCATATTGACATCATTAATTTTTTTAATTTAACTTTAATCAAATGTACTTTACAGCTTTTGTTTCTGCAGTTAGGAACAACACAATAAGGCATTTTTGCGGGTTTTTCTTACAGAATTTACAGAAACAAGACATAAGGCGTGCTTTGAAAGGCTTTGAAATGTCCTGCACTATGGTGCAGAGTGCTGCCATGCGCGCCCCGCCGCCTTTTTAATTCTATCTATTTATGTGGGGATATGCCAAAAGCGCCACGCTTGGCAGGCGGGTTGACGATCGCAGTTGGTTGGTTTAATACTCAGAGAACGCTGCTGCCCATCCTCTGCTGAATCACTTAGTCACCATTTACGACATCCATGAGAAGAGATAGGGTGGTCCAATTCTTTGTGTCCGGCACCACACGTAACAGGCCTGTGAATGTGGAGCGGGCATTAGCCGTTGGTCTAGTATGAGTAGGAATTTTGTTCACGATACTATATATAAACGTATCTACGAGTAGATATGGAGACTTTCTGGTTTCATTCCGAGCTGTTACTGACCTCAGTTACCCTAAGGGAAATCAGACTTTCGCAAGCAAGTGTTAATAACTAGAACGTAAATTGATTGGTTGTGCGGCCATGAGTGCGAATTAACCAATCCATCCCTTCTTGGAGGTGTGTATGGATGCGAGTTAGTTCAGGCCAGAATCAGAATGATCAATATATATATTATTTTGTTCTGGAGGGGGTAGTTACGATTACAACATACAGAGGGCGTTCATTCTATAGAAAAGAGCTATCAGAACGATGGTCCGTATAAGACAACAAGTGTCGTGTAAACAATATTTCATGGATCTTGAGATATTAACCGTCCCAAGTTTATATATTTTGGTATTACTTACTAATTTTGCAAAATACTTACACGAATATGAATCTGAAGAGGAAAGAGGTCAGTGGGAGAGTACGAGGCGAAAAGACTTTCAGACCAAAATAATGCCTCATCTCAATATTTTCAAACATTGCGCATACTACAGTTCAACGAAATTATTTAACAAACTGCCAATAGAATTTAAGAATATATTGTATCATAGAGAATTTAAAATCAAGTTAAAGCATTTTCTGTTGAAGCAGTGTTATTACTCTGTTGACGATTTGTAGAAGAATGTGACTGATCGGTATCTGACATTTAAATCAATTGACATTAATTGACTGAGATTACTATTCTAATTATTAAGTGTATTAACGTAGCTACTAGACGTTGAATTTATTACTATGACATAATAAAATATTGTTATTAATTATGAATTATGATGATGTATATTTGGTGGTTATATTATTGTGTATTTTTTAAATTAATGTATTTACCTAATAATTTTGATTTATTGAATTGTAACTGAAGTCATTATGTTTCAAACACAATGTAAAAAAAATCTGAATAAATAAATTGAATTGAAATTGAATTGAATATGCCTTGATAGTCGCTACTATGAATCAGGCTCTATTTGGTATTTATAAGAATTGTTTATTGACCTACATTTATTGTGGTGTCCCTCACAGCACCTTAGGGCAAGGTTACACCGACATCATTAAAGTTTGAAGCCTGTTTATAACATAAGATTCTCCTCAATTGACCCGTGCATAATATAATATTTACGTTAATTTTATATGAACACTAGCCTATGACCGTGGCTTTGCCCGCATGGATGTCGTTTATCGCGCATCCCTCGGAAACTGCTGCCGAATTGCGTAACTCACTCCCGATCGCAATCATCTGGATGTCAATGTTCAATGCTCCGTGTGTTTTGACAATCCGTGTTATCGGCAATTACGTACCACGCAATGAATATTGAATTATTCATTGCGTGGTACGTAGTTGCCGATAACACGGATTGCACGCAATGAATAATGAAAAATTACAAAATGAAAGCTAATGTCAAAATGAAAGCATTACTCAATTGCCCCACTCTTCATCTTCCCGGGACAGAAAGTAGCCTACATGCTAATCCAGATTGTGTTCTATCTGTAAGCCAAATTTCATCCAAATCCGTACAGCCCTTACACCATGAATGAGTAACTAACATCCAAACATCTTCACAAACTTTCACATTTAATAACATATTTTATGGCTTATCTCCTACGACCATTGCCATTGGCTACATACTGCAATGCTTAAACTGCAAGATACTGAAGTAACTATACATTACACGGGTAATTAAAAAAATCGTTTCGTTTTTTTGAACACCTTAACTTTTCTTTACTTTGGAAAGAAGGATATTTCTATTCCTCATAGGTACTAGGTAAATTACCGGTAAGTGCACTCTCGCGTTTTTTTATGATCACAAAATAATTTGTAAATATGAATTCACGAAATTCCCATTAATATGTTAGTAATACTGCATCGTTGGTCTAGTGGTTGCAAGCGCAACTGCTGAGCGTGGGGTCCTGGGTTCAATTCCTGGGTCGGGCAAAGTGTTATTGGGTTTTTTTATTAGGAAATTCTCAGAAGCAGCCCAGAGTCTGGATTTGTGCCCGGTCAATGGCAATAGGCTCGCCCCCTATTACATGGGACTATAACTTAACTGGCGAAATGTGGGTGTACTATTACACCTCTGCCTACCCCTTCGGGTATATACAGGCGTGATGTTGTGTGTGTGTTATGTTAGTAATATCTGTCATATCCATCTACCTTTTAAGGCTCAGATAGCTGTCAATGACCCTGTGCATCTCCGTCTCTCTTTTCCGTCTCCCATCCGAATGTATGTCCTGGGGTACGAGTAGCTTGCCACTTTCATTCATAAATCAGTAGTATTCTCATATCTGTCAGGAGCGATACTGATTTCTGAATGAAAGTTTTCGAAAACTATGAAAGTATTCGTAAGTGTCAAACTTGTACTAGGCGTCGCGTCGCGAGCGTCTATGTGGCCTTCTGGCAACAGTACAGGGGACTGTTGCCAGAAGCCCGCATAGACGCTCGCGACAATGTTGTAAAATATTATTAATAAATACTAATTTAATTCTTTGATATAAAAAAAAACACATATTAAAAGATATTTAATTATTAAATCGCCTTTAAAATGGTGAAGAAATAAATAATAAAACTTTTTAACAAAAAATTGAACCGACGAAAACAGAAACTGAAAAGCGAAAAATAACTAATTATGAGTCGGCGCCAAACAAACTTTTAACAAGCAAAGTGCGTGCAAGTTGCAAGTGGCCAAGCGGAGAACGCATTTTTGGAAAGTTATTGTATATCGTTGCAAATTTCACGTTGTATTTGATGTTACGTTGTTTTTTTCATTTATTTAAAGTAATTTAATGTTCTTCGTTGATTGTTTGTTTGGCGCCGACTCATAATTAGTTATTTTTCGCTTTTCAGTTTCTGTTTTCGTCGGTTCAATTTTTTGTTATAAAGTTTTATTTTAATTTTTTTTGTGGCTAATATCTAACTCCAAGTCTCCATTATGTTGAGGTGTCTAGAACTACATTTATGTGTGCCAAGTTACAACAGAATCGGTTAACAGGTAAGAATTCAGTGGGTGAACAAGCACTCATCCCCTGTTTTCCTACCCTAAGGGGTGGATTTAAATGAGACCAACTTCGAGATATACCCTATCTCTTAAAAAAAGAATCATCAAAATTGGACCTTTCTGTAAAAAGTTATCGTGGTCATACATAAAAATAAAAAAAAGATACGCGTCGAATTGAGAACCTCCTCCTTTTTTCGTCGGTTAAAAAAACACGCGATAGTTTTTGCGCGATTCTTGTTTTTTGTCCGCGTTAGACATAACTTTCCAAATGGTATGTAAACCTTCGATCTCCTGCGAATCTCCTCATTTTTGATTCGAACAGCAGGGACCCTCCGAGCATAGCCCTATTATTTTCCCTTTGGGTGACTTTGAGCCTTCTTATCAGGCTCATTGTGAGCGACCACGTTGCAGGAGAACGAAGGTAACTGGCATAGCCCGAAGAATTACATTAAGTGGTAGTGGGCGGGGTACATTGCTGGCAGAACGGATGGCCGATGGGGCCAAAAGTTCTAAAGCGGCGAGCGTGTACTGGAAGGTGCAGCATGGATAGGCTTCCCACAGGGTGGACCGATGACCTGGTGAAGGTCGCAAGAATCCGTTGGATGCGGGAAGCGCAGGACCCGTCGTTGTGGCGATGCTTGGGGGAGGCCTATGTCCAGCAGTGGATGTCTTTCAATATGTAAACATAATCTATAATATTCACACATTAAATTATTATGAAAATGGTTTTTTTTTTCAAATCGTAAACACCACTGGTTTAGACTTGATCTTCAGTTTAATCAATAAAAGTCATACATAAATCGTCACCTTTAAACGTCATCTATGAAGTAATTTATTTGAATTTCTATCGCTTCAATGAAGAATAATGTAATGATTAAGGATATGCTTCTTACTAACATGTGTATCACGTTGAACTATGCTTAGTTTAAACTTGAAGACGTATGCAAGGAGAATTACAATTTTAGAACTTTGACTTTATATGTAACCTTGAACTGTTCTTATAAATATGAAATTAATGAGCGAAAAATGATTTCGATTTTTCACCGAAATCTTTTATTTATCCATTATAGTAAATGCTGTTCGTCGGATTATATGTGTAATTTCAATATACAAAAGGCCATCCATAAATTAATTAAGCTATGTTTTTAAGCGTTTAACCAAGAGTATAATTTTGTCTTGCGTGAATCCATGTTTAGGCAGACAAGGGATTAATGGACGAGAACTTTGCTTTTGCTATGAAAGTAGTCTTGCCTACCCTATTCATATAAATCATTATAATAACTATTTAGGAAGCGCATTTTCACCGAAATATTTTATTTGTCCATTAATCAATGCTCTTCATCAGATTATATGTCACAAATGGTAGATCCCACCCAAGTAAGTCTATGTCTCAGATATCTTTGAAGAACCTTGAAACGGAAAAAAAATCTCACCAATTAAATTTTTTTTTTAAACAATGCCAAGACCACGACTTGCGATGACAGAATGCATCATCAACGTAACAGAGATGATAACAGAATTTTTGATAAAAGTTGGGCTTTTGTGACGATTTTCACACGGATAGCATGCCAAAGATTCGTAGCCATGAACTTACTAGGAACTTAATACATGACGTCAATTGTCACAAAACACGTCATTGTACACGCAATGAATTTGTTAAGCTGTTTCAATAGAAGGAGTCGAAAGGAAAATCCTTTAAAAACGGACGTTGTTCCATTTATGGCTGCGGAACTTTTTCGTGCCTTTGTATATTTGAATTCCTAGGAGCCTTTTTTAGGGTTCCGAAGTCCTACAAGGAACCCTTATAGTTTCGTCATGTCCGTCCGTCTGTCCGTCTGTCCGTCTGTCCGTCTGTCCTAATCCTTTACCGCTTAATAACTTCTACAGTTATAAACATAAGTAAATTAAATTTTGACAAAAAATGGAATAGATATAGATCTCAATTTTAAAAGAATAAAAAAATCTTGATTACGTATTTTAGGGGTGGCGCCCATACATGTGAAATGGCGATGAAAACATTTTTTTCGCTGCACCCCCTCGTGTGGGGTATCGTTGAATAGGTCTACTAAAATGAAGGTAATGTTTCATACACAACTTTTTTATCAGGTATACCATCTGCGAAATACAGTTCGCCAAAGTGGCTTGCAATGTGTCCCCCCCCCTGCCATTTCTAAACTATGCAACGTAGAAACTTATAATCTTCAACATTGATATACCTTTATAAAAACTCTCTTTTAAAATTATTTCGAGTATAATGTGATTATAAATTTTTGAGTTATAGTGAGAAAACTGAAAAATACTTAAGACGTCCTAGTTCATAGGTCATTGACCTTAGAGAAAAATGATCTTAGCAAATAATGCTCCTTTAGTTACTTTCTATTTAAAAAAATCACGAAAAGAAACACACTTCTTAAATTTAGCTTCATAAATTCAGCGCTAGGTGGCGCTGTTTGCAAAAAACTAAAATAGCAATGATTAATATTCGATTTGATTCGTTTGTAGTTAGACCTACTTAAGGAACCCTATAATACTGAGCATGGCCCGACATGCTCTTGGCCGGTTTTTGCACTCTGGTGACGGATACCCTTCAATATATTTTTTACTATGTCTGTGCTTCAATATAACGTTTTGAAGACTTAACTGCCTCGTTGGTCTAGTGTTCGCAAGCACGACTGCTAAGTATGGGGTCCTGGATTCGATTCCCGGGTCGGGCAAAGTGTATTGGGCTTTTTCATTACAAATTCTCAGTAGCAGCCCGGAGTCTGGATTTGTGCCCGGCTAGTAGCAATAGGCTCGCCCCCTATTACATGGGACCGTAACATAACTGGCGAAATGTGGGTTGTACTATACACCTCTGCCTACCCCTTGAGGCAAATACATTTTTAGGGTTCCGTACCCGAAGGGTTCCAAACGGGACCCTATTACTCTCGCTACGCTGTCCGTCCGTCCGTCCGAACATCCGTCCGTCCGTCTGTCTGTCACAGGGCTGTATCTTTTGAACGGTAATAGGTAACCGGTTGAAATTTTGTCAGAATATGTGTTGCTATGAGGAGTATCACGACAAATACTAAAAACAAAAAAAAGTCTAAAACCAAAGGGGGTCCCCATACAAGAAACCTCAAAAAACTTGCATTTTTTTCAACGTTTTTGTTCCTGCTCTATCTTCAAAACGGTAATACATACCAGCGTCAAACTTGGTCAGATTATAGTGAATATTATGTAGTTTTGCAACAAATACTAAAAATAAGACAAACATAGACATATTGAGAGGTACGGAACCCTTACTGCGCGAGTCCGACTTGCACTTGGCCGGTTTTTATTGTTATGTTAGTGTCACTGAGCAATCTCTGTCGTATAGTAGAACTTGAGCAGTTACTTTAGATTAGAATGCTCTAACTTTGCTACGTAATAATTTCTTAGGTTTCCGCGATCATTACACTTTATAATAAAACAAGATTAACTGGATGACATCGTAATAGAATGCTCCTTGAGGCTATTGAAATTAAAAATCATCCTAATTTTATTAGAGAAGATGGTTGGCAGCTACCACCTGTTTGGAACCCAGTTCAAAAATAATCAAGTCCGAAACAGCACGCAACACTGTAAAAAATAATGACATTGTGTGTTATTACTGCGTGTATCGAAACAATTTTAATGATTAAAAATTGTACGGTAGATAATTTTTTTTTTTAAATATCTGTAAAGACGCTTGTCATCTTAGTTTTCCTGCGACCACGAACGCTGCAAAGCTTTCGAAACGTCAGGAAAAGCAATTTAAATAATATACGCGATGTAATCCGGTTAAACTTGTTTTATTATAATTTGCTACGGAATTTCTTTGAAAATTAAAATGTAGTTTGACATGCCGCAAACAGCTTCAAGCAGTCCGCCGATTCCTGGCCTAAGAGAAAGTGATTCTTTACTGTCAGTTGAATAAAATGAAGGTGATAAGTAGAGTACCTACTTTTATTAATCAGACAAGACTGATGATGATATCAGTACCTACTCTCGAAAAGTAACTGTTACAGTAAAAGGAAGAAATAAAAAGTATGATAGTAAGTAATATCATAATTGCGAATTACTTCCGATTTCACAAGTAAGGAAAAAAACCGGTCAAGAGCATGTTGGGCCACGCTTAGTATAGGATTCCGTAGGTAGGTGTAATTTTATAAACGAATTAATCATGGCTATTTTACCGATCGGCAACTCAGAGTTTTTATTATATATGAAATATTTCCTTAACTTGATTTTATTATTCTATAACTAAACTTTCAAGTTCAGTACGCAAAAAAATAGGACCTGATAAATATTATTATTATTATACGACTCAACCTATCGCACTGTCAAAAATAAACTCAAAGAGAAACGTCTGCAAAAAAATATCGGGCCTCAATGTCAAAAAAATATCAACCTTTCACAACTCGTTACAAATTGATGTAAATGTTTTCGTCAATTAGGTATTTAATAAAAATCATTATTTTTCTATAAAATAACATCCAAAGAATTCACATAACCTTGATCTAAGGGATCCATCTACATTCTTATATCACTATTTGTCAAACATTGCAAAGGTCAGAAACATTATCTAACGGCATTGTGGCGCCCCACCTGCGCGCGCGCAAGAACCCACTGACACAGATCCGTGTCAAACAAGATTTCCGTCAACGCACGCGCTGTCCCACTGACCGCACCGGTTAGCCCTTAGTTATGTAAAACGTAACACTATTACACTTTACTTTGACTAAAACGACGATGTGGCTATATCACTCTTATTTTTGTTTTTCTATTAAATCACTTTCGTTTTTATTCGTTGTTTGTATTTCCTTGACTTTTACTTTTTGTTCGATTGACTGTTAGAAATTGCGTTGTTGTAAGGCCATGATTAAAATAATCTGTTACAACGACTTTTGTTTGAAAAAAGTTAATGTATACATGCGGGGAATGAAGCAGCCAAGTGGCGCCCCCAACAGAAAAAAAAATGTTACTCGCTGAATACGTCATTTATCGAAAATTCGTTTTTAACAATTGAAGTAAAGGTACTTTAGTTTAATCAGAAACTACTAACTCAGTAAAATATAGTTCGCTATAGTTTTAGATAGAAAAAGTGCGAAAAACGGTCACTTTTACAATCATAAGAGATTTTCCATCTTTAGGTCTAAGATTGATGAACGCGATTTTCAAATACCATTTACGGCCAAAGTTAATATCCAATCTATCAACGATTTGCCCTACTAGCAATAGGAATTTGACATAAGCTCCATACAAAATATGTCAAATTTCTATCTCTAGTAGGATAAATCGTGGATAGATTGGATATTAACTTTAGCCGTTAGGCAACAGCCTACATGGTATTGCAGTTGTTATGGGCAAAGGTAACCGATTAACACAAGGTGGACCATTAGCTCGTTTCACCATCCTATACCATAAAAAACTTGCATGTTTGAAATAACTTAGATAATGACTTATCTTACTAAGGATTTATTTGTTTGAATATATTAATTTATCAACAACATGATATGGATTTCCGAATAACCACGCGTGCGTAGCTACGGGCAGAAGCTAGTATTTTAATGAATTATGGACATGGGCATCGTTTTCATAATTGGTAATAGCTAAGTGGCGATTATGGCATATCCTCCCAACATATGCTTGGGAGGCCTATGTCTAGCAGTGGACGTCGTTCGGCTGAAATGATGATGAATAGCTAAGTAACAATTTTCCAAATTTTTTTTTTTCACGATTTCTTTGGTCTAGTGTTTCGAGTGTCGGACTGATGATCACGAGGTCAATGGGTTCGATTCCCACAGAACACAAATATTTGTGTGATGAACATGAGTGAATTACGTACGGCTGCAGCCAAGGGTACAAAATGAAACCGATTTAATTAACTTAAAAATTTAATCGATATAATTATTACAATATATCGGTCTAAAACTAAGATGCGTGACAAATGTTCGATATGAGAAACAAGAGTGACGAGTAGGTATGCTAATTTAATATTGAATTATTAGTATTGCGCAACTTCGGTCACACGCTACCGAATTGCTGATCAGGCGATCTCACGGTGCAGTTCGCTGTAGAGTGTGTCATCGCTTCAATAATTTAGCGTTCCGCAGGCAAGGGTCATCATTATGTAACATCTCCCTCCGCAAGATCGGCAACTATTTAAAAACTCTAGTTGAAAATAGTGTCGATGGTGTAGCTTGATTTTTTCTATAATTTCTGTGTTGCAGGCCTTCTTATCCTTTGCATTAACTTGAATTTCAGCAGTGATTTTCTTTTGTTGGTTGAATTTTATGGATTTTCCTTCATGATTGGCAAGTCTATAATTTTCAATATCTTTCCCTTTATTTGATCATGAAGATTGCTTGCAGTAAATGATGTAGTCTTTAGCACACATCCTTTGGGTATAATAGATAAATAGCTTCCCTTCAGTATTCTGTACTGATCTTCAGAACAAGTTAAACGAACTTTCGTTGGTTTGGGAAAGCTCACGATGAAATGTTGGTCGTCCAACTGCTCCATGGCTTCAGAAGACAGGATAACTGATGTGAATTCACAGGAATCGTGAATTTGCTGGTGCAGTATAAGATGCTGGATACAGTTCGACTGCTTGCCGTGGTGGTGGCTTAATATGTCCTCGCAAAGATGGCCGTGACTGTATTTCGGACATTCTGTCTCTATATACAATAGATATTTTTCGTGAACTGCTATGAAAGGGTAAGTTGGAATTAGGACCTTATTATCAGTATTAGGAGCTAGAGATAATTTATAAAGGATAAAGTTAGTTGGATAAACTACTGAAAATTTGATAACTGACACTATACTATTCCTATTATAGTAGTAACCTTGTCTAATTATATTAAAATATTCCCTGAAACTAATATCTATGATTTGATTCTTATCGTATAACATACCTAGCCTATTTATCATATCCTTAAACAAAGCATAGTTCAACATAGAACGATGAGTAGCCTTAATAAATGCCAATTAATTCTATAAATTGGAAAATTATTTAGATAGATTATCTATATTTTAGCCTAGTATCATAAGTAACTGCGACAGATGAGCATATTCAATCATATCTGTTTCTTGTCTAGCATTGCTAGCTTAGGTATATAGAATTAATTATTTTCTCAATTTCATCTTGGTTTTCTACTATTCTATCTGTATCGTTTGAACTACGCGAAATCTACTGCTTGCTTAAACTTATTTGATGATTAATTTCAGCTACTAAATCATTTTCATTCTGGTTTAAGATTGCAATGGCATTATCGTATTTTAATGCATCAGTATAATCCAGATAACCTGAAATGCTTTTTATTACTGAACCAAGACCATATAAGAGACCTTTCATAACACGTTTTACCTCAAACGTTTCTAACTGTTCTATATTTCTTCTAACTTAGTGCTCAGGTAATTGACATAGGGTTCATAGAGTAAAAACGACATATTATTCAATTGTGGAAAAAGATTATGCAAATCCTTTTTAACAGATTCTATACTATCACGCATATTATCAAGATTTATAATTTGGACAAAATAATGGAAATGAAATGAGAGATGATTTTTGTGGATCCCAGGTTGAATTGTAAAATACCTGGTCATCGCTAAGACTGTCTAGCGTTATCTTGTCTGCTTGGGCCCGGGACAGGATCAGTATCAGTAGTAGCAGTTTCAGTGTCGTGTAACAAACGAGCACTATTAGGCACCCGTTTTAGGCGTGATTTCGGCACGGTGCCTTTTTTCTTTTTTGTGTAAATATGAATAGGTAAATCTGCTAATACTGTATCATGAGTATATCGAGCTGCTAATTTTTGCCTATGAGCTAAAGGATTCCTAATAAAGACTTGTTGTTCTGGCTCGTAATCTTTTTCAGTTTCACGATCCTTATTAATGTTTTCAGTAATTTCAGTGCGGTGATGAAGTGCGGTGTCATTAAGAATATCGTATACTTTTGACATTCGTTTACGGTGTTCCTGAATGTATTGTTGTAAAAGATGTTCTGATAGATTCATGTCTAAAGGATCCCGAGGATCAAAGTGACCAGTTATAATATCGATAGGCCTACACTTTGTAAAACTATGAATGGAACTATTGTATGCTAATATAGCATATGTCATAAGATTAGTAACCGATTCACCTTGCTGTTCTAATTTTAATATACGCAAATGTTCTAGCAGAGTGGAATTTAGTCGCTCTACCATTCCGTTTTCATTAGGTGTATTAGGACAGGTTCTATGATGTTGAATTTTGTGCAATCTTGTAAATTCAGAAAATATTTGATTGGTGAATTCTGGACCATTATCTGTTACAATTGTTAAAGGAACTCCGTGATGAGTAGAAAACTTTAATAAGGCTTGCACAACGCTTATAGCTGTAGCATCTCTCAAGAAGTATGCTTGACCATACTTAGAGAATGCATCTACTATAATAAGGTACTTATTTGTTTCAACACTTAGCAAATCTAAATGTACAACCTCAAAAGGTTTAGTTGGTGGAGGTACAATTTGGAACCGCGGTCTTATTGGATTACGATCGTATTTCGCTTGCCCACATATTCTACACTCATTGATATACTTGGCTATATGATCTTTCATATTTGGCCAATAGCATCTACGTGACAATGCCAGATAACACTCATTGATGCCTCTATGATTAGTTTTGCCTTCATGATACTTCTTAATAATTTCTTGTTGCTTATAATAGTCTTTAACATTTTCTACTTCAGTTTTAGTAAGTACCAATTTCATGGCGGAATTTTTAAAATATCGTTGAATAATTGGTATTATAGAATACATCTCTAACATAGGATTAATAAAAATACCTGTCTTTACTTTTGGATTAACATGCTCTTTGATTGCCTTAATAATGTCTTGTTCTAAATTAGATTTTGAAACTTGTATGATAGTTCTAACATGTGTTTCAAATGGCTTAGAAACACTAGGTCCACTTTTTACATCTCCTACTACATTAAAATAAATTTGCTTGTTAAATTTATTGAGTGGATCGTCCGTGATAGGTATTTCTAATATGGGACTTTCTAAATCGCTATGAGCGCTTAAAGTTCTAGAATCCGCGCTTTCTGTTCTAGAATCTGAATGTGCCCCTCGTGAGGTGTTTACTACTATTGAGCTACTTTCTTCATTATGAATTTCAATGCGTGACAAAGCGTCCGCATTAGTGTTACTTTTGCCCTGCTTGTAGATGACTGTAAATTCATATTCGCTAAGCCGTAATCTCCAACGAGTCAAACGAGAATTTGGTTCTTTAATATTCATCACCCATTGCAAAGGGCGATGGTCAGTCACTATTTTAAATTTTCGTCCGAATAAATATGGCCTGAAATACTTTGTTGCCCAGACAATAGCTAATAATTCTTTCTCAATAGTGCTATAGTTAATCTCACTAGAATTTAGCGTACGCGAAGTATAAGCGATTGGCTTATCAGACCCAATAGGCCCTTGTGAAAGAATTGCTCCAATTGCCAAATTTGAAGCGTCTGTTGTAAGTATAAACTCTTTGGTAAAATCAGGGTATTGAAGAATTGGATCATTGACCAGAAGGGTCTTACAATTTTCGAAGCATTCAAGATAATTTTGATCTAATGTTATTTTAGAGCCTTTCTTTAAACTTTGTGTCATTGGCTTGGTTATTTTAGCAAAATCAGGAATAAATTTTCTATAATAACCAAGGAGTCCTAAAAACCTTTTTATTTCTGTGGGGGTTTTAGGTAGGGGATACTTTTGTATCGCTACAATTTTATCTGGGTTAGGCTTTATTCCATCTTTACTTATAACATGTCCTAGATAAGCTGTTTCTAATTTAAGGAACTCTGACTTATCCATTTGAATTTTAAAGTTAGAATCACGTAACTTTTTAAAAACTTTTTCTAAATTTACTATGTGTTCTTGTAGAGATGTGCTAAAAACTATGATATAATCTAGGTAGACTAGACAAATAGTATTCTGGAGTTCTTGCAATACATTGTCCATTACTCTTTGAAAAGTAGATGGACTATTTTTAAGACCCATAGGCATTCTAAGAAATTCGAAATGCCCATGTTCCACATTAAAAGCTGTTTTTGTTACATCCTGTGGGTCTATTTCGACCTGGTAGAAGCCACTAGCTAGGTCTAGTGTAGTAAAATATTGGCAATTACCTAATTTGTTTAAAACATCAGCTATGTTGGGTATAGGATACTTATCATCAATGGTTTTTTCATTAACTTTCCGGAAGTCTACTACAATTTGCCATTTCGTCTTTCCCGATGCGTCAGCTTTCTTAGCTACTACCCAAATAGGAGAACTCCACGCAGAATTTGAAGGTCTAATAATTCCCTGTTCTAACATTTTACCTATCTGTTCTTGCACTTCCTGTCTATGAATGTATGGATATCTGTAAGTTTTTGTGTAAACTGGAATCTCATCTGTAGTTTTAATTGAATGTTTTATCTTATTTGTAAAAGTTAACTGTTCACCTTCAATATAAAAAACGTCTGCGTATTGAGAGCACAACGATTCTAGATTAATCCGTTCTTCTTCGTTTAAATGATCTGTACGAAGACGTGAGAGTACTTCCATTACGCGTTGCGCTTGCTGTTTAGTGCGCGTGAACTCAACATCATGTGCTTCTGCAGGAATTGCGCGATCTATTGAAAAGATAATATCATTTCTAGTCGGATTATTTACTTCTATTATGCCCCTGTTCTGTTTAACCGTAGTAAGACATTCTCGGATGACACAGTTTAAAATAGTTTGTTCTGGAACAAAAGCTTCACCATCGCGAATATTAATCGGAATTTTTAGTAATTTGGATGAACCTGCTGGAATCATATCCTCATATAAATTAACATTACGTGAATCATAGACTTTTATAGGGTTTGAAGCGTACTTAGTAGTAAGTAATTTATTCTTGTAGTCTATTGTAGCTTCCCATTTTTCTAGTAAATCGGTTCCAATGAGTCCATCAAAGTAATCATGGAACTTATAGATATCAAATGATACTTCACTTGAATCATTGAATTCGTCAAAAGTGGGTAAAGTTATTGAATAGTCATTTCTAATTTTCGCATGAACACTGTGCACTTCGAACGGAGAGTAGTTTAATGGAAAATCACTAAAATATTTTTCTATAACGTGAGGACATAGAAATGATTGGTTGGCTCCTGTATCTATCAAAAGTTTAAGAGGAGGTGACGCAATTTGAATGTATGGAAGATATCGTTGAGTTTGCAGATTTATTTCTATTTTAATTTTCCGAATATCCTGAAAATCCTGCTCAATAAATCCTTGATCTACGTCCTTGTCTACGCTTTGAGATATCTGAGGATACTCTAAGTATTCCTGAGAGAATGACTGATACTCATCTTCATAGTACGGATTTTCTGAATACTCACAATTACCGTAACAAGTTTCGTCATAATTGGTATAATAATCATTGTACGAAGAATCATTATAACAATCATTCAAATGCATTTCCCGGGTTTTGAAATTATTATCAGATAAGCGATCATTACGATTTTGTAAGTATATGGTATTAGTTTCCTCATGTACAAATTCTAATGCTTTTTCTATACTTTCAGGACGCATACAGCGTACACGTGATCCCAGAGGATCTTTCAGCCCACGCAAAAATGCTTGAAGTGTTAATTTCTTATATAAATCCCGTTTCGCGTCTTTGGTGGTTTGCAGAGTGTCATGTAGAGACACATACGTCATAATCGTACTAAATAGATTCTGACAACGCTCATAGAACTGTTGCGAAGTACTAGAGCCCTGTGTTAAGAGAGATAAATCGCTATAAAGGGCGGTCTCATCCCTTTGGTCGGCAAAATTATTTATTAAAGCAATACGAATACCATTCCAATCACTTGCTATACCGTTTGAATTTATTAAGCGAGCAGCAGACCCTATAACTTTATTTAATATACTATTAATGACTGCCGTATTAATTAATTCAGAACCACCTTGAACATTATAATATTCTTTAACTAATTGATCACACAATTGAATAAACCTTGTCAGCACATTCGGGTTTCCGTCGAACTCGGGTACTAACCGGAATGCTCTATAAATAATATCTATATTCAAAGACATTTTCTCGAAACGCGATTCTGTTTCCTAGTATTATATATCTAAACTAATATTTTTCTCGAATCTAAAATTGATTCCCTACTATTTCTAACTAACCTAGGGTTCCTGGATTTTCGTTGAAAGAAAATTTTGGAAAATTATATTAGTACAGGCTAGGAGTAAGCGTTCACTAGAAAGAATCTAATGTACTTACATGAACATTAAATCGGCTTCTTTGCGCTATCAATGTTTGGATACCTCGATGCAGCACGACGTGTAGATTCGGGATACTCTGGAGTGGCTGGATAGCCACACGGGCGGCTTTACGACACGGAAATCTTCCTTATTACGCGAAACCGACCGCGAGTATCCTACCGACTGCGCCAATTACGTACGGCTGCAGCCAAGGGTACAAAATGAAACCGATTTAATTAACTTAAAAATTTAATCGATATAATTATTACAATATATCGGTCTAAAACTAAGATGCGTGACAAATGTTCGATATGAGAAACAAGAGTGACGAGTAGGTATGCTAATTTAATATTGAATTATTAGTATTGCGCAACTTCGGTCACACGCTACCGAATTGCTGATCAGGCGATCTCACGGTGCAGTTCGCTGTAGAGTGTGTCATCGCTTCAATAATTTAGCGTTCCGCAGGCAAGGGTCATCATTATGTAACAAGTGTTTGTGTTGGTCTGGGTGTTTCTTATGTATTATAAGTATTTACAAAAAAAAAGTACATATCCATTGTCTAGAACCTACCCATAGTACAAGCTCTGCTTAGTTTGGGACTGAATGGTGCAGTGTAAAATGTCCCAAAAATGTTTATTATTTATTTATTTTATTATTATTATCATTTTACTATGCATTTTTTTTTCAATAGTAATGTGAAATTCACATAGTTTGGAGAAACAAGTACCTGTAAGAAGGTATTAAGTGAAATGCTACTGATGAGCAGACGTAGGAAACCACACCGTTAGGTACAGTAAAATAGATGTACCGAAGAAGGCAGCTCTAAGAGATTGGAGGCGAAACTTTGTGAAACAGCTTTTAGGGTGGAATTCGACAAAGATCTTTGAAACAATATCATCATAATTTTAACGTTAATTTTGTCAGACCTTTGTGTAGCATTGAAAGCAGGAAATTTAATCTTTTAACCGACGAATTCAAAAACTTCGCTATTTACCACACAGTGTCAACTTACGGAACTTATTGATACATACAAGCTACAATATAATTTGAGTTAACAATCCATCCTACTCCAAAGTGACGCAAGTTTGAATGCTACACGTAAGTACAAAAAATTATTGAGTTTCAACAAAAATAAAGCAAATGAATCCATCAACGATCGCGGTGGTGATCTTAAGAGGATAGTGTCATAATCTGCGTATAAGATAGCTGATAGTGTTACGAAACATGAATGTGTTGTTCTGTTGAATTAAGTGGTAAGAGTTTTTTTTTGCACTATGATAACATAACAACATAAATAACACCACGCCTGTATTTCCCCGAAGGGGTAGGCAGAGGTGTAATACACCCACATTTCGCCAGTTATGTTATGTCCCATTTTTTTTGCACTATGATCGGGATAGTTATAAAGAATTTGCAATGTTTGAATGTGTAATTTCTAGCTTGTCTAAATTATTTTCTTCTTCCTCGTCTTTTCCTAGCTATGTTGGGGTCAGCTTTAAGTCTAAAGCATGTCTAAATAAAACTGAATTTAGTGGTATGAGTCTATTTTTTCCTTTGCACAATGATCGGGATAGTTATGAAGGTAAAAAAAAATTACAACCTGGAGAGTACTACTCGCGCAGATAAAGAATGAGGTTGAAAATGGCGGCACTTCTATTGTTCTATGTGCCTGTCGCTATGCGTGTACAAATGCCGCCATTTTCAATCCCATTCTTTGTCTGCGCGAGTTATTATCAATTTGCATTTCTGAATGATACCTTCAAATTATATTATCTTCCTCTTCCTCGCCTTTTTACGCTTTTTTACTAGGTTGGGAACGGTTAGTCTGCATGCCTAAAAGCATGTCTAAATAAAATTGTCATGGTAACTTTATTACTATTTTAATTTTTTTTCTTTTTTTAAAATGCATTTATCAATATCTTTTCAACTTTAAAGAAAGGTGACAATGCAAAATGTACTAGAGAAGGAAACAAAGATAGAAGTGGTACCTAATGCCTCGGTAAGTAGCTAACAAAATAGCGATACAAAAGCTGATATCAGAAGGAAGTGAAAGTCCATACTAGAATGTGTAACGAATGAGGAAAGGACTGGGGAACGAAAGGAATATGCTAAGTACACTTTTACAAGGATTATGTAATAAAATGACAACTAAAATACCAGGCCCCTCAGAAAGTATTGCGAAAAAAAGTTTTTATATATGGGAGACTGGCCAGTTATAATGTTTTTCGAAAATATGATTATTTATAAGTAAAAATAAGTAAGTTCCAATTTCAAAATTTCCCTCCACATTTTTTGCGAGTTAATTCAAAGTATTGTGTCTCACTGAAATATGGATCTGCGCCGGGAACATTTTAGAGCTATGATTTTATACGATTTCAAGTGTCGCCTGAAACCGGATGAATCGTACGATAGACTTCAAATGGCATTCATGGATGAAGGCCCTTCCAAGGCAACCGTGTATCGTTGGTATAACGAATTCAAGCGCGGTCGACCAACTTTGGGGGATGACGAAAGAAGCGGTCGCCCTTTGACGGCTGTTACCGAAGAAAACGTGCTAGCAGTGAAAAATTTAATCCAAGACAATAGGCGAATTACATATCAGGAGATTCAACACATATTGAAGATTGGATCGGGAAGCGTTCACGAGATTCTACACAGCCATCTTCGCGTGAGGAGGATAGTATCACGCTGGGTGCCGCACAACCTCACCGATGCTCAGAAGCAGGCCCGGGTGGAATGGTGCCGTGATATGCTTAACAAATTTGAAGCAGGCTCGTCTCGGCGTGTTTACGACATCGTTACAGGTGATGAGTCCTGGATTTATCAATACGACCCAGAAACCAAGCGCCAGTCGACTGTTTGGGTGTTTCAAAATGAGCCAACGCCTACCAAAGTGAAGCGATCTAGAAGCGGGGGTAAGATTTTGATCGCTAGCTTTTTTAATTTGACTGGCCACTTGGTATCAATTCCCTTACGGGATCAAAGAAGCATTAATGCCGAATGGTATACTACCAAATGTTTGCCAGAAGTTTTCTCTGTTATAAGCAACAAGCGACCAAACACAGGGCTCCGCGGGCTACTGCTCCACCACGACAATGCACCTGCGCACACCGCACTCAAAACGAGGGACTTCCTGGACAGCACGCCAGTCAAACTCCTGGGTCACCCTCCTTACAGCCCTGATCTAGCACCGTGTGACTTCTTTTTATTCCCAAAAATAAAAAATCAGCTCAAAGGGATACAATTTTCGTCGCCGGAAGATGCGCTGGCTGCGTTCGAGCAGGCTGTAAACGAGGTGTCTGCGGCGGACTGGAAAAAGTGTTTTGAAAACTGGTTTAGGCGCATGAATCTTTGTATAGAGGCTGGTGGAAAGTACTTTGAAAAGATTTGATAAAAATATATGTACGTATAGAACAATTTTTTTTTAGTTTCGCAAAACTTTCTGAGTGTCCCACGTACATAAGAACAGAAATTAATGCCTCCATTAAAACTTTTATAACTTTCTTTAGTGTTATTGGGTTTTTTCATTAGGAATTTCTCAGTAGCAGCCCGGAGTCTGGATTTGTGTCCCGTCAATGGCAATAGGCTCGCCCCCTATTACATATTATGGGACTATAACATAACTGGCGAAATGTGGGTGTACTAACACCTCTGCCTACCCCTTCGGGGAAATACAGGCGTGATGTTATGTTATGTTATTAAAACTTTTGAATTATCTAGTCCAAAAAACAAGTGCAGGGCTAGTGCAGTACTCGGCTACCGGGGAGTAAGCCGAGAAACACGTGACCGTTAACTCGCGCCTGCAAATGCTTCGCTTCAGTTGGGCGTCCCCGACGTCGACACCGTTCGGTTTTTTTAATGAAAATCAGTAGTTCGACCGAATGTACATACCTTAGATACATCGAGATTATACCGGTTGTTTTGAAAGCTGCCGGCTTGGCACACGTGTTCAAGCATTCACACGTAGGCAGATTAACATAGATTCGAGTTAATCGCCGAAATTCCTATTTCAAGGCCTATTGGTATTGTTACGACGGAGGGTTAAGCAGAGTGGACTGAAATACTTTAACCTCGATTTTCCTGGACTTAGAGACGTTTTCAGCAAGCTGAAATGCATTTTCAGTCCGTATCAGAGGAGGCTCTATCACATACCAAAGAATCGAAATTTTGAGTAAGTTGCCGTTGTTTTCAGGCGCCTGAAACATGTTTTCAGGCCGTTTCAGGAGCCAACAAATCCGATGCCGACATTTCCTGAAAACCCATTTTCAGGCGTTTTCAGGACCCCTTATGGCCATTTGACACCCACATGTAAAATTGTTGATGAGTGAGCGAGATAGAGCTAAATATCAGACAAGGATAGACGAAGAACCTTCTGGAAGAGAGTGAGCAGGATAGAGCTAATATAAGACAAGGATAGACGAGATTCGACAAGCTTCGAGAACATTCCATTCTAGAAGTGAGTGAGTGAGATAGAGGATAGATGAGGTTCGACGAGGTTCGAGAACTTTCTATTTCGAGAATGTGCAAGTGAGAAAGAGTTATCTTATGACAAGGATAGATGACGTTCGAGGACTTTCCAGTACCACGACTCGCGGCCTATATAAACGGCGCAGCTGAGCGCCAGTGGAGTTCAGTTGGAGTTCAGTTTGGATGAAGCGATACAAGCGATAACATCGAAGCGATATTCGGAGCGATTTAACTAGTAACTTTGTGTGGTAATAAGCGATTCAGTGTAATTGTTCAGTAATAAAGTGTTCTCTACGCATTTAATCGGCTTTCTATCTATATACGAACCCCCAGCTCGTAACATTTGGTGTCAGAAAGCGGGATAGAAAATGCCGATTACGCCAAGAGAGGAGGAACCGACTGGTAATGAAACGCCGAGTCGGATGCAGACGAGACAGTTAACGGCAAGACAGACAGCTCAGGACGCATCAAGAACTATGAGTCAGGAGGAGGTCGTCCAACAGGGACCTCAGCCTCAAGGTGGGAATAACGATATTACCAGCTTATTCAATTTGATGCAGCAAATGGCAAGAATGCAGGAAGAGCAATTACGAGAAACACGCGAACTAGTTACAAGGCAGAAAGAGCAAGTACGCGAAACACGCGAACTAGTTACAAGGCAGAAAGAGCAAGTACGCGAAACACGCGAACAAGCCACAAGGCAGGAAGAGCAAGTACGCAGACAGGAAGAGCAAGCCGCAAGGCAAGAAGAGCGGTTCTGTAGAATGGAGAAGATATTTGAGCGAGGAGCAATATTGGAGGAACTCTATCTTTCTTTTAAAAATAAACAAGATGAGGTAGAGATTAAGGTTGATCAAGCTGTCGTTAGTGAAGCAGACATATCCGAACAAGATGATGCCAATAAGAGCCAGGAATCGGACGATGACGAATATGAAGCAAATGATGGTGAAGATGAAGTTAACATGTGTCAAGAAACTGAAGATGACTCAGAAGATACAGATGGCACGTTCAACCCGAGCGGGTCGGAGGAGGACGATAGCAACTTCTACCCGGAGGTGGGCAAGGGAGTGGTGGGCGCCACACAGCGCCGCAAGTCGCTGAGCCGCTGCCGCTCCGATGGCGAGCCCGCCAAGCGCGACCGCAAGGTCAAGGGCAAGAAGGGATGGCCAAGTAACCTGAGTCACGGTCGAAAAGCAGAGTCAAACAGCGAAGAAGAAAGTAAAAAGTCGGAGAATGAGAGCGAGAACGAGTCCGGAAGCGATACAAAGGTGTCCGAGCAGGAGCTCAAGTCGAAGCGTGGGCGGACAGCGGCAGCAGCACCGGCACTCGTGGCAAGAGGCCGCAAGGGTGCGCTGGCTAAGAATGTCAACGCTAAGGCCACGCCCGTCAAGCGGAAAGCACTCACACCACCTGCACAGAAGAAGGCACCCGCTGCCAAAGACGCGGGGCCACCAGCGAAGAAGAACAAGAAGGCTTCCTCAGACAAGAAGTACGGCGAGGGCAGCGTGAAACTCAAGGAAGAAGGTAGCGCCGAGGAGTCCAACACGCCCGTCGACGAGAAGACCAAGTGGCCGTCCACTGACGAAGAGATCAAGACGTATGACCCTGGAGGGTGCAAACCTAATTGGGATGCGCCGTCACGAAGATCAACGACGTCGCTTACCGAATTTGAAAGGACGGACGTAATCAACCGAAGATTGTACACATTGATCGACTGGCCCGGTACTATGGAGACAATGATGCTCGGGACGAGCATGTCTTAGGAGGGGGTAGTGTTACGACGGAGGGTTAAGCAGAGTGGACTGAAATACTTTAACCTCGATTTTCCTGGACTTAGAGACGTTTTCAGCAAGCTGAAATGCATTTTCAGTCCGTATCAGAGGAGGCTCTATCACATACCAAAGAATCGAAATTTTGAGTAAGTTGCCGTTGTTTTCAGGCGCCTGAAACATGTTTTCAGGCCGTTTCAGGAGCCAACAAATCCGATGCCGACATTTCCTGAAAACCCATTTTCAGGCGTTTTCAGGACCCCTTATGGCCATTTGACACCCACATGTAAAATTGTTGATGAGTGAGCGAGATAGAGCTAAATATCAGACAAGGATAGACGAAGAACCTTCTGGAAGAGAGTGAGCAGGATAGAGCTAATATAAGACAAGGATAGACGAGATTCGACAAGCTTCGAGAACATTCCATTCTAGAAGTGAGTGAGTGAGATAGAGGATAGATGAGGTTCGACGAGGTTCGAGAACTTTCTATTTCGAGAATGTGCAAGTGAGAAAGAGTTATCTTATGACAAGGATAGATGACGTTCGAGGACTTTCCAGTACCACGACTCGCGGCCTATATAAACGGCGCAGCTGAGCGCCAGTGGAGTTCAGTTGGAGTTCAGTTTGGATGAAGCGATACAAGCGATAACATCGAAGCGATATTCGGAGCGATTTAACTAGTAACTTTGTGTGGTAATAAGCGATTCAGTGTAATTGTTCAGTAATAAAGTGTTCTCTACGCATTTAATCGGCTTTCTATCTATATACGAACCCCCAGCTCGTAACAGTATATTTGGTTGAATATTACATTTCAAACTGGTAATACAACTATATAATTTAAGTAATTTTTTTGTTTTCGGTTGGAAATCCTCATGATCTCTCCGCCTTCGCCAGACGGAAGATATTGATATATTAGATATTAGGTATGTCGGACTCCTGCCACACCTCGGCCACTCAATACAATATGAATGCAAGCACCGCCTACATACGCAAGGTTACGTCTTATACAAACACGCAGACACGTGAATGAATAGGGATGCCTGCCGCTCAAAATGCCGACTGGGTTCCAATCGCTTCTCAGTAGTTTTCAGAGATGGCGTAAGCTTGTGTAGCGAAAACGACAGTGAAGATTTGAAGACTACGATCGGGGAATGTGTTTTCGACCATAAATAAGCGTGCAATCATTTTCTCACTTCTTTTCTACAATAAAGCTGTGTGAAGGACATTATCCCACATAATTTTAATTGTTATTTTTATATGTTTTTGAGAAATGAGAAATGACAAACCAATGTCAGTCAGCCCCTGGTCGAAATAAGGCAAATATGAGCAACTTCTTAACGCCAACGCATTTCTTATTATCTACTCTTGAAATAATTTTTAAAGAAATATTCTGTTTTCTTGTCTAGATGTAGACACACATCCGTGTAAAGCACAATACACTACCATTTTCAATAAAAATACAACTATAAACACCAAAAAATATATTGCAAACGCATTCGACTGGCGATTGATACCCATTGAATATTGCAGTCCAATTGCCTTCAAACTGCGGGCACGTGCGGCGCGGGTGGGGATCTTAAATTGGCGGGGGGCGGTGAGTGGCCGTTCTGTACGATAGTACTATTAGATATTCTGTGCTCCTGCCGTGCTTTAAAGCCTGGCTGGAGAGGGGTGAGCGCGAAACCTACCGTCTTACTCAGGCATTCACCGGGCATGGTTGCTTCGGTGAGTACATATATAGTTTTGTTTTCGGGTGGAAATCCTCATGGGTAGTGGGGCGTTTCACACCACGCGTGCTTTGAACCGCGGTGTGAATCTCTCAAGTACTCATTTTGAATGGGCCCTTTCGGACCGCGGTGCGAAACGGCCAAGACCTTTTTTATAATGGGCTGATTCGGACCGCGGTGTGAAACAGCCCAGTAGTCTTTTACAATGGAGCGATTCGGACCACGACCAAAAGTATTAAAAAACTAGTACGTTTTGAATGTTTTTTGTACAGACGGGTAGAAAAATGTTTAGTGAAAAATATCAAACAATCTAATTAAAAACATAATATAATTCGTAATACATATATAAAATTCATATTAAAGTTTGTTATTAATTTAAATAATAATTATTACAAATCAAAATAACAAATATTGTTTTTTTTTATTATGTGTTGATTACTCATTTTAACATAACAACACATAACATCACGCCTGTATTTCCCCGAAGGGGTAGGCAGAGGTGTATAGTACACCCACATTTCGCCAGTTATGTTATAGTCCCAGTTATGTATACTCATTTTACTTATAATAAAATCATATACCAATACAAAATGATACACAATACGTAAGTAGGCGACTAATAATTATAAAAAGAGTATTCATTTAAAATATTATTGATAAATAATCACAGATTGAGTGTAGATTACATATTTTTACTAATTACGAAATATAAAAAATCTCAGGTTGAGTGTTACATATTACTCGTTTGTCATTGGCTTGGCTTGTAATTAGCTTTGATATCACTATTACAGTATAATAAAACGAAGTTTAACCGAATCAAGTCGCGTATATTATCAAAATTAAACAAATTTTATTTATACGCGATGTAATCCGGTTAAACTTTGTTTTATTATAATGTGTAGTGATCGCGAAAATCTAAGACATTATCACTAATAATTAAAAATCACAGGTTAAGCTTGATCACACATTATTAAATAAATAAACACACATTTTTACTTTTGATTAATTATAAAATCACAGGTTGAGTGTAATAATGACACATTTTTACTTCTAACTTATTACTTAACATCAGGAATTGAGTGTGGGTTTCACATTTTACTTATAACTAATTATTGAAAATTACAAATTGAGTCTACACATTTTCAGTTATTACTACCTAATTATTTTGAAAATCACAGATTGAGTCACATATATTGGACTTGTTACTATTTTAAGCACATACCAGTAAGCTTCAAGACGCCGCATAAACAAAGTTTTGCATGAGAAAACAGTCATAAAAAAATTGGCAGGTACCGGGGAGCAGACGGCGCGTTATAGTTGGTCAGCTCAAAATTTCGGTGGTATGATTCTGTGTGATTGGTGCCGTTCGCTGACGGACTGACGTCCTGATTGGCGACGGGGCGTATTATATGCAGTACTACTGCATATGCTTTGCGACCGGCTAGTCAGCGTCTAGAGCCTTACTGGTCTGTGATTTTAAGTAACAGATAATTTGCATGTAAAAGTTATACAGTATTATTTAAAAATAGATAACAAAAAAAACATAAATATACAAAAATAAAACCCTAATATTTTAAACTCTCAATTTTTTCAAGCAATAACCGACAGTTTTCTGGCCAGCCAATAAATCTTGTATAATGTTGTCAAAAAAATGTGTCAATTTACTCAACCTGTGATTTTCAATATAATTATGTAGTAATAAGTAAAAATGTAGGTACTTAATCTGTGATATTTAACATAACATAACATAACATCACGCCTGTATTTCCCCGAAGGGGTAGTCAGAGGTATAATAGTACACCCACATTTCGCCAGTTATGTTATGGTGATATTTAATAATCAGTTAAAAGAAAAAATGTGCAATCTGCACTCAACCTGTGATTTTTAATAATTTGGTAAGAGTAAAAATATGTGATCAAACTCAACCTACGATTTTGAACTGTTTGTGATATCTAAATAAATTTTAAATTGAGTAATATACACATAACCTGTGATTTTTTATAACTATATTAAGTAAAAGTATGTAATCTAGAATCAATCTGTGATTATTTATCGTTTATATTACACTTTTTTATAATAATCAGTTTACTACTCAAATATTTTATACCATACCTATTGTAAGTGATTATATTATAATTATATGTTAAAATGAGTGTACACATAACTATTAATTAGATTTGTAATATCCAATATTTTAATTAATAAAATACTAAGAATTATGTTATGTTGGTATTTTAATTTAATATTTCTCACTAACCGTTTTTCTACTCGTCTGTACAAAAACACAAGAGTACACTACAATTTTAAACTTTTGATAGTGGTCCGAATCGCTCCATTGTAAAAGAGTACTGGGCTGTTTCACACCGCGGTCCGAATCAGCCCATTATAAAAAAGGTCTTGGCCGTTTCGCACCGCGGTCCGAAAGGGCCCATTCAAAATGAGTACTTGAGCGATTCACACCGCGGTTCGAACCACGCGTGGTGTGAAACGCCCCACTACCCATCCTCATGGATATCCTCCGTCTGGGGAAGGCGGAGGAATATGTCGGACTACTACTGACTAGAACCACACGGTGGCCGTCCTCAGTACACTATAAAGGAGCTCCGGAGTCTCCAGAGTACCGCGCTGGTGCCACTCTAGTGCGACCTAGTGTGAATTTTAATTCAGAACAAAAATTCGACTCCGAAAGCAACAACACATTATAATAACATTAATCTAATCATTTCTTAGGTTTTGGCCATTGAAATTAAAAAACATCCTAATTTTAATAGAGAAGATGGTTGGCAGCTACCACCTGTTTGGAACCCAGTCCTAAAAATAATCAAGTCCCAAACAACACGGTTACACTGTAAAAGATAATGATATTGTGAGTGATTACTGCGTGCATCGAAAAGATTTTAATTAATAATATTGTATGGTAGATTAAAATATTTTGTTAGAAATATCTGTTAAGACGCTTGTCATCTTAGTCTACCTGCGACCACGAAATGCTGCAAAGCTTTCGAAACGTCAGGAAAACCAACTTAAATAATATACGCGATTTAATCCGGTTAAACTTTGTTTTATTATAACATTAATCTATTGATAAAAAATAATAAATACCTAATTATAATATCGACACTGGACTTAGATAAATCATCAAATTGTCTTACATCTACCAATCAATCAACAGTAATTACAACTCCAAACATTAAATTCTATCAAACAAGCTTAGTTCATCTGTTATCGATTACATAAATACAGCGTTGCTTAATAAGATTATATACTCTCGTCGGGTAGCTAACGGTAGTTATTACGTCATCACCACTCTATTGCATTCCATATAGATAGTGAATCTGACAGTAAATACGTGTACAATGAGCCTTATGTGCTTATTGGATCATCAACTCAGCCTATCGCAGTCCACTGCTGGACATAGGCCTCTCCCAAGTTGCGCCACAACACTCGGTCCTCTGCCTTTCGCATCCATTCCCCCCCCAGCCACGTTCTTACTAGATACTGCAATGCTAAAACTGCAAGATACTGAAGTAACTATACATTACACGGGTAATTACTCTCGGTCCTCTGCCTTCCGCATCCAGTCCCGTTTTTCAGGTCGTCGGTCCACCTGGCGGGGGGGCGCCCTACGCTGCGTTTGCCGATTCGCGGTCTCCACTCAAGGACTCGTCTGCTCCAGCGGCCATCGGTCCTTCGACAGACATGGCCAGCCCACTGCCACTTCAGCTTACTGATCCTACAAGCTATGTCGGTCACTCCGGTTCTTCTCCGAATAATCTCGTTTCGGATTTTATCCGCTTATTGGATGGTGCATGAAATTTCAAGGAGCAATTCCTTATAGTTCTAGAATTTTATTAAGTAGATTACCGGCCAAGTTAGGCACTGAGCATATTTCCCCACCCCTTCATTCCACCAACAACATAACATAACATAACATCACGCCTGTATTTACGCGCGTAGGCAGAGGTGTATAGTACACCCACATTTCGCCAGTTATGTTATAGTCCCATGTAATAGGGGGCGAGCCTATTGCCATTGACTGGGCACAAATCCAGACTCCGGGTTGCTACTGAGAACCAAAAAATAATAATAATGCTAATTCCACCAACGACACCCATAAAATGATTAGGTACTGTATAGAACTAAATAGTAGTAGGGTTTTTTTTTTGAAAGAGCTCGTCCGGGGAATTACTATCTACCTCCGTACCTACTTCTCCGCCAAATAGCGATGTTTGCATTGCTGTTTCGGTCTGAAGGGTACGGGTGCCGGTGAAATTACAATCACATGAGACTTTCCATCTTCATGTCTCAGTTTGGCGAACCGACTTGCGGTATCATTTAGGCAACAGCCTAGGTGGTATTGAAGTTGTTATGGGCAAACATCAGGTGGGCCTTTAACTCGTTTCGCCATCCTATACTATAAAAAAACAGAACTTTCGGTCTTGGGACAATTTTAGGCCAACCAACTAAGATTGCGCGTATTGTACCAGGTTTTGAACAATCACTCTGGTGCTCAAGAAACGGGCCCATAACCTCTAGGTTAATTAAATTCCTTTCATTACGGATATTGTAATATTGAATGTAACATCCAATTTGCCATCTTTTTTTTTCATTTCAAACATAATAACGAAATAAAAAACCATGTTGTAAAATTTAATTGCTATTCAAATTATGTATCGCGAAAGCGGAATGTTCATTTATGATGTTTTAATCACGTGTTTTATGATTAACTCAGAAATAGTAGCAAAATAACATGTTATGTTTATCTTCTAAGCATGTATGTTATTTCTCTCATGGGCATGGTTTAATAAAACAGATGTCAAAAACCATATACATCGTGATATATACCTATATACTGAATTAAATAAACAACAACAACAACAACAAAACAACAACAACAAACAACAACAACACAACAACAACAACAACAACAAACAACAACAAAACAACAAACAACAACAACACAACAACAACAACAACAAACAACAACAACAACAACTTAATATGACAAACTTACTGATGCTCGTGGCTTCGCTCGACTTGTTACTGTCTCATATTCTTCTCCGGGTTATAGGCTACCACCATATAAATCTAAATGAAGGTTCGGTTCCCGCTCAGGAAAGACCCGTTTGATAAATCTTCGAATGTTGTATTATTTTCTTAAAATAATAAAATTAAGTTAAATTTCCCATTTTCAATAAGTATTTATAGTACTTTCCCTCCATATAGCGTAGCGATGGAGCATCCTGTGTAATATTAGAGTGGAAACTCATAAATGGCAGTCAAGGATACGTCCCTATTACGTCAAATATTTACACCCAATTTTGCTCTTTATGTCAGTATGGTAAGGACTACTTTTAAAAATAATCACGATCTATCGGCGTTGGACTCATTAGTCCAACGATTGTCATTATAATGCGTACTTTTGAATGCAAAATCACTATGGTTACCGGTTGTTTATTGATTTTTTTTTCAGATTATACCAGGAAGGAGTTACAATTCCGGCTGAAGGTTTTTAAAGCTTTTTAGGGTTCCGTACCCGAAGGGTGCCAAACGGGATCCTTTAGGGTTCCATACCCGAAGGGTGCCAAACGGGACCCTATTACTCTCGCTACGCTGTCCGTCCGTCCGTCCGTCCGTCTGTCTGTCACAAGGGCTGTATCTTTTGAACGGTAATAGGTAACCGGTTGAAATTTTCTCAGAAAATGTGTTGCTATGAGGTGTATCACGGCAAATACTAAAAACGAAAAAAAGTCTAAAACCAATGGGGGTCCCCATACAAGAAACCACAAAAAACATGCATTTTTTTCAATGTTTTTATTCCTGCTCTATCTTCAAAACGGTAATATATACCAGCGTCAAACTTGGTCAGATTATAGTGCATATTATATCGTTTAGCAACAAATACTAAAAATAGGGAAAACATAGACATATGTGGTGGTACCTACGTAAGAAAGAGATGCGAAAATTCACATTTCGCGTACGATCGTTGATGTCTTTTGATAAACTCTCGTAAATTTAATCAGTTTGTATGGCGTATCAGGTTGATTGGTGGTACGGAACCCTTACTGCGTGAGTCTGACTCACACTTGGCCAGTTTTTTTTTAATAGACTATCTTGAAGATCGGTCTGATGATGTTCTGTTGTCTGCCACTTTAATAATTTCCTCTTGCAATCTTGATGTCCTAACAAGATAATCACGTTTCGGCCGAATTAAATGATTCATAAATTGACAGCACGAGACGTATAATTATTGTGTTAACCTTAATAAAAACTGGATGTAGCTCGAGTTTGCAATCTGAGACATACTTAATTTGGCTTAGTTCCTAACTTTGGCTTGACTGGTCTACCATGTTGTTGTTGATGTAAGCTTCTCAAAACGGATTCTAATACACTTCCAACTTACACAGAGTTTTATTTTTTAATTATCCTTTAACGGATGATTGTACTCATCAATTTCAACAACTTTTAATATGACTGCCTCGTTGGTCTAGTGGTCGCAAGCGCGACTGCTGAGCGTGGGGTCCTGGGTTCGATTCCCGGGTCGGGCAAAGTTTTATTGGGTTTTTTCATTAGGAAACTCTCAGTAGCAGCTCGGAGTATGGATTTGTGCCCGGTTAATGGCAATAGGCTCGCCCATCGTCGACCACATCTTGACAAAGCTGTCTAGATTGCGGTCAAGAGCAGATCACAAAAAAATCTACTATACAACTCTGCCTACCCCTTTTTCGGGGAAATACAGGCGTGATGTTATGTTATGTTATCAGAATATAGATAAGCCAATAATCCTTGTATCCCGGGAACAGCCGATGTACACATTCACAATTCCCGGGATACCAGGATTATTTGGCTTACGTCTCAGAGAGGCTTAGGTACGTATTGATATTCTGATAATGTAATTTCTCCCCCAAAATCAGATCACTGAATACCTTTTTTTTTTTAAATAAATCATTTATTCAGGACCAAAACATTTTTACACATAGTTTAAACCCGCCAAACTGTGTAACAGTTTGTCGGCGGGTGTCACCTCAGTGCACTGGCATCTGTGATGTCGCTGACTGGCATAGAATGGCTGGTAATAATACTAGTCTTCTCTTTTCTTATGGCACTGGTTATATTCAAGGTAGTTGCAGTTGCAGCAGTTCTTTTATATTCACAGATGTAGGCAGATTTTGTATTATAATTTCAGTGATGCTGCCACTGCAACACACATTTATATCTCACATTTATACCTAAGACACCACTGTGTTGAAATTATAAAATAAAAATGTAACTGTGCTTCCTTCCGACTTTTTGAAAGCAGTTTTTTTCAGTCTTTTGTGAAGTTATGTCTTTTTACTTGTATTGTATGTCTTGTGTATTGTTTCTTTTTTCGCTCCTGTAGTATGTCAATAAAAAATGTCCTATGTGATAATTCAGGACAAGTTCTATCTGTGTGCCTAATCTCATCTAAATACTTTCAGCCGTTTTAGCCTGATTGAAAAATAAACAAAAAAACAAACAACCAAATAATAATTCTCAGGTTTTCGCGATCACTACACATTATAATAAAACAAAGTTTAACCGGATTAATAATAATAATATACGGATAATATACGCGATTTAATCCGGTTAAACTTTGTTTTATTAAACAACCAAATGTTTACTTTTAAATTATTAAAATAAGATTGAGATAAAGTAGTGTGTAGTCTTTAATAAATTATGAAAAAAAGAGTTCAGTATGGACATAGTAGTAGCACAGTGTAATTATCTGTTCCATACAATGGTTCAACGAAAAGTGACATTGACAGTATTTAAAGGAAACACGCACATATTAGTATTTAATCTGTGGAAACACGGGACATTGGATGACAGTTTTGAAGGCAGCTTTGGACACTTAACTCTCGCTTTGGACGACTGTTTGGAGTGGCTAGTCCTTTTTCAGCTTAATGCATACCATCTCTACAAACATTGGTCAATTTATGATAAGCAACATTTGAAACTAAGAACTTATCACTGTATGATTTTTCCTACCTTGGCATTGGCAAAATCATCGAATAACGATGAATAAAAATGAATTGAATTGGAGTGGCTAGTCTGTGGTAATAGTATACCTATATTAATAAAAAAAAATCTAACGTAGGTAAATATTGTTAAATAAACTGAACATTACTACATTAAGACGATGCAGGGTAATCGGGTCTGTTCAAAGAAAGTGTTATATAAGGCTGAGTCGGCGCCCGCGCACTGTTGGTCGCTCGTTTGCGAAACGCCACTTCGCTGTTACGTCACTACACTTTAATCTGCGGACCATGATGTACACACGCTTGAATATTTTGTTTGGCACCGTTCAATCGTCTCCCGTGCAGGAGATTAGGCATCCCGTGGTTAAATGATTAGCTAACCAGCAAGGTTAGTGTCGGGGCTGACTGACCCGACAGGGTGCGCGCTGGCACTGTGATATTTTCATTGTAATAACTATGGGATTGAAATTGACAGCAATGAATGAATTGCATGAAGAATGGAACTCCTATTTGCCTCTCGCTCACACAGCACTGTACGTGTAAGCAAGAGGCAAATAGGAGAGCCATTTTCAATCCCATCCGCCGACTACTGCCACTGCTGGTCAGCACGAGACGGCGCGAGTCATCGCACTGGATGAAGCAAGAGTGCGCGGGGCCTCGATGGCCAGTGGGAGATTTGTATATGACGCTAAACTAACTTACTTTGCACTAGTTTATGTGTATTGTGCTGCCGCTGCGTACGGCACATATAATTTGTCGGTTTTGTTAGGGTATGACATATCTATAGTTTTAAAAATCATTGCATAAATACTCTATTTATGTAGCAATATACATAGTTTAATGTTCTACCCTCGGACAAATAAAAATGGCGGACGCAATCTCCCTAAGAAAAGATTGAATTTTTTCCTAAACCCACCATAAATTCGGATATATCAGATATAGATATTGTTATTTTATTTATGAAACTACGACAATGACTACCGTCACGTGGCTTTTTGTCTTACTATGTGTGTGCATGTGTGCGTGCCAGCCCGTACTTTTAAGCAAGCCGTCTTACTATGGATGCCTCACTTTTTGTTTAGCAAGATTCCGTCCGCCTTTTTTATTCGTCCAAGGTTGTACTAACAAATATTTCAAGTCTCGCCTCACGCATGAAAATTTTTTTTTCGCAAGAAATAAATTTTGCGATACAATTTATTTTCTCGTCTATCCCATACACCCTTCGCCTTGCCACGCCCGGTGTGAAACCACCTTAAGCCACTCCTTAACCTTTTGTGTACCTAAGTAGGTACTTAGGTAAGCGAAGCTGTGATGCGTTTTCCTCTTTGCATTTTATTAATTTTCAGTAAGCGTTTAAGTTCAAATTAAGATGAGTATCAGAATAAAACATTCAAGTGCTACATACTCAATTACTCACATAACGCTGGTAGCCTGCTTAATCTGTATTTATTCTTGATTCATTGATATCTTAAAATCAATGGCTCGCTGAAAATTTTTGACACGCTTGCGCCCTTTCCGCAAAATAAACAACATAATATTATTTATTTATTTCACGCAATAAATAATAAATAAATAAATAAAATAAACCGTAATGCAGAAAATACTTCTTTTTTTTTCCAGTTAAGCGTGGCTTCTATGTAACATACCTTCATCCTTAACGAGCCTTTGCCCAATTATGTTGAGTTCGGCTTCCGGTCTAACTAGATGCGGCTGAACATCAGTATTTTATACGGTGTGACTGCCATACCGACATCCTTAGGTTAGACCAGTAGTCAGACTTTCTGCGAGTTGATGCTCGCTAAGGAGGCGTCGGAGAGGGTTCGAAGGCGATGACCTCTCTTCCCATCCGCAGGAGAGGACCTGGGCGTCGTAGGAGGGCGTACGCCGACCTTCAGCCACCCTAGGTGTGGGCCTGCGGGCGGTGGACTCGGGGTGGCCCGCCGCCCGACCAGTCAAGGCCCGTGACGGTGGCTCGTAGTGTTCCGCACGCGCCAGTCAAGAGGAGGGTGCAGCCGTTGTGGTTGCCGCACGGGGAGAAGGGGCTCGCCTGCCAGTGGCAAGCCGGTACCTGCCAGGGGTGGTTGGGCGAATACGGGAGTATTTCCCACGCCCCCGGCCAAGGGTCGGTAGAGGAACACCGTGGTGGTTTTTAGTCGGTAAGAGTCTGACACTGGCTCCGCCTTCCCCGGGCGGAGTGCGTCCATGAGGATTTTCCCACCGGAAAAATAAAATAAAAAAATCAGTCTTTCCTGCTTCTGACTGGTAAAGACTACGATAGATACTCGTTAACACTTGGTTGGATTCGCAAAAGGTCGAATTCTCATCTTCATCATCATCATCATCACTTCACCCGAAAGACGTCCATTGCTAGACGTAGGCCTCCTCCAAGCATCGCCACAACGACCGGTCCTGCACTTTCCGCATCAAGCAGATTCCCGCGATCTTCACCAGGTCGTCAGTCCACCTTGTGGGGGGCCTACCCACGCTGCGCCTTCTAGTAGCGGTCGCCACTCCAGACCTTTACGGCCCCATCGGCCAAGCATTCTGCGAGAAATGAGCCCTGCAATTCTTCGGACTATATCGGTTACCTTCGTTCTCCTGGGAATCTCCTCATTTCTGATTCCATCACGCAGGGATACTCCCAACGTTGCCCTCTCCATTGCCCTTTGAGTGACTGTGAGCCTTCGGATTCTGTCGTCGGATTCTCATTTTGCCGGAATACAGGCTTACGGGCCGAACCGGGCTGAACAGAAAATCAAGCCTATACATGAAATGGATAGCCAACTCTGTCCTCGAGTAGTTTTCTAGGTCGTTTGGAGCTTACTCAAGGACATTCAAAGTGTATTGTCCTCAAACTGTTCAGGTAACCTAGGTACGTATAATTGAGACTAAAACATTTGAGCCACAGTTTTTTTGTCATATCCGGTTCTTTGTTCGGCTTTCCAGATATGGTGACGAGCTGATGACTAAACTATATCCTTAGAATATAATCCATTTAGCGATAACGGTCACTGTACTAATGACCTTAAAATTTGTTAACTAAATACTGCGTGGTATTTAGCTACATAAATCTTCCTATGATACAATTGGAAGACATAGGTACCTGGGTTCAGTTTCTTTCGATATTCTAAAGTACCTACTAACATTTTTGGGTAACGCGGTCCGAAAATAATATGCCTACTAAAATTTTTGGGTAACGCGGTCCGAAAATAATATGCCTCATGAATTTTCCTCACTATCAAAGAATAGTAAGTAATATATCAATATATCAATAGTGGTATAGTGGTTATTCATCCAAAATTTGAGCATGGTAACTGCTGTACTCGAAAATATACTAATCTACCTACTAGTTTATGGTAGGTACCCAGGGTACTTTCATCAGATAATAAACATTACCTATAAATAGAGTGAACATCGAACTAAGCCTCGTAAATTGATCGACCGATTGTGGAGATATATCTAAAAGCTCCATAATAAGAAATGTAATTAATTAAAGTACCTATATAGATACATAATAATATAATATCTTATTTATCACTTTCCTGTTTTTCCTTTTCAGTATAATTACGCGTGCCATCTAGTAGACTACAACGAAACCGTTCAAGTCGAGAATGATCGTGCAGCATAAAAAGTTCTTTGTATCGTCGATAGGTAGTGCTGTTGTAGAAGTTGATTTAGTTCCATAAAACTCCAAGAGGGGGCGCTTTTTTTAAACTGTTTTATTTTAATAATGCTGAGGTGTAATAAGACCTATGTACAGTCGACTGCATGACAGTGGTAACACTTCAATTCGAAAATAGCCTTTACTGCTTACGTAATAAAGATGCTGCTAATGTCAAAGTGTTACCACCGACGTGCGGTCGACCGTACTATGTAAGTACTGTTGTGGATTTGGCGAGGGTACCCAGTGTGGTTACTCCAGGCGCCAGGATCAACGAGGCGCCTAAGCGTTATTCAAAAGGTCACCTATGACCTTAGCGTTACCACAATACAAGTGGAAAATTTGTTTTTTTGTATACTATTTTCATGAGCGCGAGCTTTTTCAGCTTTACCATACATTGATGACAATTTCCGTCCACGAAAATATATGGAACAGTTGATTTACTTATTTCACTTAGTTTTCGCAATTTTTTCATAGATGTGTTCTATTACATTAACTGATTACAACCTGTTTGTTTTGTTCCAGATGGTATATTTTAAGAGCTCATTCAGAGCATAATAGTATAGAACAACTTTTACTATGGGACCAACCCTGAAATCTTTAAAAAAAAACAGATGTTCCCCACAAAATCATTGATGTCGCTCGACAAAATGTATGGATCAGCTGATTTATTTCTCGCGATTTCAGGGTTGACCCCGGTTGTTCGATAGTATTCTCTTAAAATATGACCACGCATTTCTGATACACGTTGTATATTTGCAGGTAAAACCTTTGATGTACCTATGTATAATTATTATTATTCATACCGTTTATCGTTTAGTTCAAAAGCCTATGATAAAGTTTTGTACAATATATTACTTAAAAAATTGTACGGTTCAGGTATCCGAGGTCCAGCCTACTCATGGTTTAAATCATATTTACAAAATAGAATACAAATAGTTCAAATTGAAAATTACGACGCTAGTAAAAATGAGATAAGAGCAATACGATCTCAAGAAAGAAAAATGACATGCTCTATCCCACAGGGAAGTGTACTGGGATGTATATTATTTTTAATTTATATAAACGACCTACCTAAAATACTAAATAAAGAAATAACTTTACCAATCTTATTTGCGGATGATATATCTATACTCATAAAATATGATAATACCATCAAACCTAATCCCATTTTACAAGAAACTTTACAAACAGTAACACGTTGGCTCCACGACCATAACTTAGAGATAAATTATAGCAAAACAAAAACAATACAATTTAGATCATATAAAAAACCCTCTTTAGTCATGGACACAAATTTTCGGAATAATACCTTAGAAACAGTAGAAACATTTAATTTACTCGGCATAAACATTGATACACACATAAATTGGAAAAAACATATTGCACATATTAAGTCTAAATTGTCCAAATTCACTTATGCTCTTTTTCAAATAAAATGTAGCACAGACATAAAAACATCGTTGTCTGCCTATTATGCGTATGCGTACTCATGGCTGAGATACGGTGTGATGCTGTGGGGAAATAGCGTGGACGTTCATGACTTATTTGTATTACAGAAGAAGTGCATTAGAATTATAGCTCAAATCGACAATTTAGAAAGCTGCAGACCCTTTTTTATTGAATATAAATTATTAACACTCCCATCAATATATATACATGACTTGTGTCTGTTCGTATTTAAAAATATTAGTCACTTCACAAAAGTAAAAGACATACATAACATAAACACACGCCACAAAGACAGTTTATACTTACCACCCTCCAGGATCAAAATGCTAAACCAAAGTCCCTATTACATGGCAGTCAGAATATTTAATAGTTTACCATCCGATATAAAACTAGAAACAAAATTGACAATATTTAATAGAAAATTAAAAACATTTCTAATCCAAAAATGCTTCTATACAATTGAAGAATATTTGGAACATAATAAGTACAAAAAATAAAACACAATAATAATAATAAAACATATACAATAAAAATAACTTTTATTCAATCAGACTGCTTTATTCCACTATGTGTTAGTAATATTTAAAATACTATGTAAGTTCAAAATAAACCTAAATAAAATTAAATCGTAATAAATTATATTAAAATATAATGAAATAAATTAAAATTGCATAAATTAAATAAAAAATACGTATTAAATCAATTAATAAATATAAAAAATATTTAAATGAAATTAATAAAATTGGACATATTAAATCAAATTTGAATAAATTTAATTAAAATAAGATAATTTTGCTACTATATTCATGATGGAAATAAAAACTTTAATTAATATGTTATACTTTAAAATTATCCAGTAGTTTTTATATTATCAAAATAAATTTCCGCCAAAATTAATACGGCGACCTACTATGTTTATTTTAGATGTATAAGCTTAATACTTATCTAATATTAATATATTAAATTGTAATTAATTAAGTCCAATAATTTTGCAATGCCTGAAAAAGGCGACTAAGTTTGTAAGAACTATATTTATAACCTACCACCAATATGTACACTTAGTTAGCAAAATAAATCTTTGAATCTTTGAATCTTTGAATCTTAATAAGCAGACAGAGAACTAAAACGCTATTGTTTTTGAGTCTATTTTCATAACACTCAATTAGGCCAACATTTTCTGCACCCACGTATACTTGTATTGAATTTTTTGTTTTCAGTTAGTTTTATTAATAGGAGAGGTCGCCCAAAAGTCGAAATTCGACCGTAATTCAACTTCAATTGTACTATGCCGAAATTGTTTTAGCTACTAAACAAAAACGAAAAAAAGGAAATCGGTTGACAAACAGAGGAGAAAATGGTACCTACTGAACCGTATTTCCTTTGCCTATTCATATAGATTAGTGATTACCTATATTCGCGACTACATTATAGCTTATTTTTTAATTGGAAAATTGAACAGATACAGATATCAATTTTTTTTTTTTTAATGTTGCCATTTTAGATAGGTATTGTCAGGAAATATTTACGAGAAAATTTCATAAATATTTTTTAAGATAGCATTCAATCAAAATTATACATATACGTACACGTGTTTGTACGTTAGAATTATTATTGTATTAAGAATAGAATTTTACACAAAAAAAAATATCCGCAAAAACGTTATCACCGACCCAACAGCGATTTAGCGATAGTGTGTGTACCTAGATTAGAACCTTCAAATTTTTTTAATCATATTATGGGCATTCAAATGATCTCCACGAATGCAATACCTAAATGTGCGCGCATCCTGGACAGTCAGCTCCGCTTAGGGTTACCATTTCAAAATTATTGCACCAGATTAGCCTCTAATATCTGATTTTTCAGAAAAAAGCCTGTCTAAGGTGAATCTGTTAAATGCAGAAATTTGAAGAAAAAAAAAACAAAGGCGCGATTTCGAGGAACGCGCGCAAATTTAAAAAAATGGTAATGCTTGCCAAATGCGGCAAACGCCTGTCATAGGTAACCCTGGCTGCGCTACCACCTTGCTGACTAGCTAGAATATATATTTTTTCCACGGCACGATATTTACTTATTCAGTTCAGTCAGGCCGATACGAGGACAGAAGTTGAATAATTTGTTCGTGCGCATGCTAAAGAGGAAAATGTTCGGATAGATAAAGAGAAATGATTCATTTTCTGTCCAGTTCATTCTTGTACATCCTAAGGTTGCCTGGAAGAAATCGCTGATCGCGATAAGGCCGCCATTTGTACAATAGTTTAAATGCATATTCAATGTAATGTCTTTTATGGTGTACAATAAAGCATATATAAATAAAAAAATAAATAAAAAAAATGATTGCACTTAGTAACATAGGGATAAACATAGGTATATGTTCACATATATAGGTTTTAAGAAAAAAAAACCTTGCAAATCGTATTTTTCAAGTGACAGCTGACAGGTCGAGGTCATTGATATTTCTATTCTTATTTGGATCGCATATATATACTTTACGTAAAATACAGCTAAATGGGCTGTTTTTTTCACCACTCTTTCATCAACGCATACAATGCGTCTGCCGTCGGCGATTTTTGTGAAATTCATTCACCCCCACTCTGGGCCCCACGTTGGGGGGTGGATCGTTAAGGGAGTGCAAGTTAGAGGCATATTTCAGGGAGTGTGGGGCCTACCCGTGTCTCGGTCCAATGTCATAGGCGTTCGTTGGCACCCGTCAGAGGTCGACTGAACCTAACTTTAGTAGTCGACCAATATTCTCACGCTAAAGACTCCAGCATTTGAATTTGATCTTTATTTTAATAAAGTAAAGGCTGATTATGCAGGGTATTGATAGAAAATTGGAAGAGACAATGTTGTTACAATGATAAATGCATTGAAAACCTGAAGTGACGGGCCGAGACGGTTTGATTTAGGTCCTGAAGCGTATATCCTAAATCTATCGCTAATGGATTTCGTGAAAAGCACTTGATATAACTACTGGAAGGCGCAGCGTGGGTAGGCTCCCCACAAGGTGGACTGACGACCTGGTGAAGGTCGCGGGAATCCGCTGGATGCGGAAGGCGCAGGTTGGTGTGGCGATGCTTAGGGGAGGCTTATGTCCAGCAGTGGACGTCTTTCGGCTGAAATGATGATGATAATGATGACTTGATATAAGTTGGAAGACAACTTCATTGATAATGAAAACCATTGCGCTATTCATTTTTAACTGAACTATTCAATTGAAGTTTCTTCATGGAAATATTTTGGGGAATTATTGGGCTTGCGTTTAACCGACACTTAATATGATGATAAAGCGATGGTGCGGTCAACGATGGTGCACGCTTGCCCAGCAAAACCTATTCTCATTTAGTGAATATAGAGACAATTGGAAAATAAATAGGTATTCTTTTTATTTGGCACTTGAAAACAAAAAAATAATATTTGGAACATCTGGCAATGGACAAGTTGCTATTAATCTTTGCATAGATAGGAATGTAAGCCTGGCAACAAAAGTTTGGCACCCTACCATTTAAAACCCTAATAGCCGAATAGTTTTAGATAAACGGCGTACCATTAGATTCGTGTTAATCTCTTTAATGGTCACGGGATTCAATCTTCGTAATCCAATAGGGGGGACCAAAATCCTATCAATTTGATTTTTAAATACAATATTAATTCCTTGGTTGACGTAGTGAATTTGAAGGCAGTTATGGAGCCAGCACTTGCACAGCTTGTTACTCACAGCTTGCTCAGGAGCACAGCTTGTCATTGGCTTGGTTCAAGAGGTATTTTGGAGACGATCCAGTGGCTTGAGAGAGATATTTGAAGATGCTTGATTTTCAGGGAAGTTCAAAGCTACACCAGAAAACGGAGAACGGTGGGTGCATTTGCCCCAAAATCTGTTGTAATGTTGACGTCTATTGAAGTATCTACTGATTTGCATTTCATTAAGAATAAGTCAGTTTAGTTCACAGGATGACTGGCTTGTGTTACTCTAAATGTACTTATATCAACTGATGTGTCTTCGTATTTAACAATCTTTATTTCGGCTGCTTTTGTAATCACTTTATTTACCGACTTCAAAAAAAGGAGGAGGTTCTCAATTCGAGTGTATGTTTCTTTTGTATGTTTGTCACGCGATTATTCCGTCAAATGAGAACCGATTTAAAAAAATCGTTGAATGGGTATGCTCTCGAGATGATCCCATTTAAATTTGGTCAAGATCTGATGATGACCTTCGCAGATAACGGGGGAGCTCTTCAATGGATAACACCAAATCACCCGCGATTGCAGATATTGCTTGGCTATGTATTATTTGTGTCACTCAAAGTAGAAAAATAAAATAAACTTGAAAAAAAGTAAAAACCGACTTCAAAAATAATAAAATAATATATGTGAAACAGTTTAGGAAGCCGGTGCCAATTTTTCTTAAATCATACCAAACAAAGGCAAAACTGTTTCACACAAATTATTTTATTATTTTTGAAGTAGATTTTAATTTTTTTTCATACAGTTTGTTTGCAGAGTCCTTATTGGCAAATATTTTTTCGTGGAGGAAACTTTGCAAGATCTTAAGGGATCCGCTTTCCTTGTTTGTCACTAATCGAAATTTGGCGTTTGATTGCGGATTTCGGATTTGTTTGCGGAACTCGGTTTGTGATTGAAATTTGAGTGTTCCATTAAAGTGTACAAAGGACGCATTTAGAAGGATTCGCTCCGTGTTTGTATATTGGAGGCGTATTTATTGTTTTTTAAGGGAAATCGAAATTGAACTTGGCACTTTTGATTTGAACTTATATTTTGGTATCGATGCTAAAATTTATATTTACTAGCCTATGCCCGCGGCTTCGCCCGCATGGATGTCATTTATCGCGCATCCCTCGGGGACTATTCATCTTCCCGCGATAAAAAGTAGCCTATATGTTAATCCGGGCTATGTTCTATCCGTATGCCAAATTTAATTAAAATCCATAGAGTAGTTTTTGCGTGAAAGAGTAACAAACAACCATACATCCTCACGATCTTTCACGTTTGTAATACATATTAGTAGGATAGGAAGTAGGATATTTAGTGTAATCATAGCATAAACACCTGGCTGCGCGGCCTGGCTTTACTCGTATACAACGTGTATCAGAAATGCGTGGTCATATTTTGAAGGGCTTATTCAGGGGATGCTATCGATCAACTTTTACTATGGGACCAACCCTGAAATCGCGAAAAAAATATCAGCTGATCCTTAAATTTTGTCGAGCGACATCGATTAATTAGTAGGGGAACATTGAACACAACGTTTTTTTCGCGATTTCAGGGTTGGTCCCATAGTAAAAGTTGTTCTATGCTATGCCCTGAATGAGCTCTTCAAATATGACCACGCATATCGTGGGTGATGTGGAGATGCGAAAAGATTTAATGCATAAGGAAAACTGGTGCCAGCATTCATCTGCATATAATCAAGGTAATGCATGTATGCTTTGCTCCAACCATAGGCACGTATTGAATGTACCGATCAGCATGCCAAAATTTCAAGTGCTGCAGTATTGGCAATAATGCCAATAATACTGGGATTGTGGGTTGAAGCGATATGTGACATGTGCGTCGTACAAGTAAATTTCGGTGGGGCGGTTGTAAATTCTCTGGTTAATCAACCGCTTAGCCAAAGTTCCAGTAAATTTTTCGGGTGATCGCCCGCGTTGATGAACACCGGCCTTAGAATTGTAATTTTGGTATTTATAACAAATTAATAAATAAAGCTAGGCAAACATTTTCACCAAAATATATCTTTGTTATCTATATCTCTAGGCTCTAGGCGATTTTTATTTTATGTGAAAAAACATTTCACATTTTTTACAAAACTTCTGAATTATTCACAAATTTAAAAATTTCAGACAAATTAGTTTTCAACTACTGTAAAAGGGAATTCTATGAAAAAAAATTAAATGCGACGCATTGTTCTATGATTAAAATCTGAATATCGACCTCTGCCCATCCCGTTTCTCCCTCCCCTTTCCATGCGCCAGCCGCATCGCACGCTTTAATTCAGTCAGAATTTCAGGCTTCAGACGACCCTCACCAAGGTCGCAGACAGCTACGCACACACGCGTAAGTTACGCACACGCGTACTTCGATACCTGCACCTCGTCCGTACACGCGGTCGGCCATTAAACTTTAGGCAGAAACATTATAATACAACCATATACTTATATATATACATATCTCTGTGTTAGTACCTGCTGTTAGTTATAATAGTGTGCGTTAAATATACGATGAAAGGGATTTTGTTAATATAAAGTCGTAAAGAACATGAAAACGTCAAATGAATGATCGTACGTTCAAATATTAAATGATATAAAATGAATTAAAGTCTGATTCACAGGGATTTCGTTTTTTTATGGATAAAAAAGTTTTTTGAATCATCTTTTCAAAGAATTTGGAGCTGCATAAGGATTTGAGATGTTTTAAGACATTTTGATGTACAAGAAGCTACTTAACTTCAGAAAGAAGGATGAACCATCATGACATATACGTGGGACACTCAGAAAGTTTTGCGAAACTAAAAAAAATTGTTCTATACGTACATATATTTTTATCAAATCTTTTCAAAGTACTTTCCACCAGCCTCTATACAAAGATTCATGCGCCTAAACCAGTTTTCAAAACACTTTTTCCAGTCCGCCGCAGACACCTCGTTTACAGCCTGCTCGAACGCAGCCAGCGCATCTTCCGGCGACGAAAATTGTATCCCTTTGAGCTGATTTTTTATTTTTGGGAATAAAAAGAAGTCACACGGTGCTAGATCAGGGCTGTAAGGAGGGTGACCCAGGAGTTTGACTGACGTGCTGTCCAGGAAGTCCCTCGTTTTGAGTGCGGTGTGCGCAGGTGCATTGTCGTGGTGGAGCAGTAGCCCGCGGAGCCCTGTGTTTGGTCGCTTGTTGCTTATAACAGAGAAAACTTCTGGCAAACATTTGGTAGTATACCGTTCGGCATTAATGCTTCTTTGATCCCGTAAGGGAATTGATACCAAGTGGCCAGTCAAATTAAAAAAGCTAGCGATCAAAATCTTACCCCCGCTTCTAGATCGCTTCACTTTGGTAGGCGTTGGCTCATTTTGAAACACCCAAACAGTCGACTGGCGCTTGGTTTCTGGGTCGTATTGATAAATCCAGGACTCATCGCCTGTAACGATGTCGTAAACACGCCGAGACGAGCCTGCTTCAAATTTGTTAAGCATATCACGGCACCATTCCACCCGGGCCTGCTTCTGAGCATCGGTGAGGTTGTGCGGCACCCAGCGTGATACTATCCTCCTCACGCGAAGATGGCTGTGTAGAATCTCGTGAACGCTTCCCGATCCAATCTTCAATATGTGTTGAATCTCCTGATATGTAATTCGCCTATTGTCTTGGATTAAATTTTTCACTGCTAGCACGTTTTCTTCGGTAACAGCCGTCAAAGGGCGACCGCTTCTTTCGTCATCCCCCAAAGTTGGTCGACCGCGCTTGAATTCGTTATACCAACGATACACGGTTGCCTTGGAAGGGCCTTCATCCATGAATGCCATTTGAAGTCTATCGTACGATTCATCCGGTTTCAGGCGACACTTGAAATCGTATAAAATCATAGCTCTAAAATGTTCCCGGCGCAGATCCATATTTCAGTGAGACACAATACTTTGAATTAACTCGCAAAAAATGTGGAGGGAAATTTTGAAATTGGAACTTACTTATTTTTACTTATAAATAATCATATTTTCGAAAAACATTATAACTGGCCAGTCTCCCATATATAAAAACTTTTTTTCGCAATACTTTCTGAGGGGCCTGGTACACATGATACAGCATGTGTTTTACCGCTTTTCTGGTAATTTCCTGGCCATATTGTATATAATTTTATTATTTTAACGCATTTACGCATGCGAAGCGAAATCTAAATATTTATATCGTGGAAAGAAAAAATCCTGCTTGTGAGCGATTTATTCTTTCCACAATTTAAATCAAAGGGGGGTCATTGTACTCATCATTATAAACAACTTTTACTATGGGAACAACCCTGAAATCGCGAAAAAAAAACTGGTGGTCTCTACATTTTCTTGATTTAAGTGAACAGAAATGTAGGGACCAACTGATTTTTTTTTCGCGATGTGACGGTTGGTCCCATAGTAAAAGTTGTTCATAATGATGAATTTCAGTGTATATTATTGATAAAAACCTAGATAAGACCGATTGAATCAAAATCAAGCCATTCGGTGTTCTGATTACGTAGTGTCGGACCTCTGAAAATTGGGATGCCTCGCACAAATCTGGACAAGCAAGGCTGAAGAGTCATTTGTCAAAAAAGGGAAGCGTCGAGACTAAAATTGTAACTATGCAGAAGCAAAAAGTGTCAAGTTCTCGAGGTTTATCGCAGCTGACGTCATCAGGGTTGGCACGGCAGATGCAAGCGATACTCGAGTGTTCTCGATGAAGTGTGCTCGCCTCGGATGCATCCCTGACTCAAAGAGACTGGATTCAGGTCAATCGATAGGCGTGATATTTGAAAGATTTTTTTATTGCGAGGGTGTTTTAATTCGTTTTTGCTTTCTTTTGTACATATATGTCGTAATATAATTAGACAAATCGATTCTTTGCGAAAATCCTTGGATGATTGCAAAAGACCGGATAATTGAAATCTAAGAAAGATTTTCGTTATCATACGAGCTATGACCAGGATAACTACAAAATCCCAGTTTTTTTTAGGACGATTGGAATCTTGACCTCCGATTGGCTAATATAAGAGTCGATTTATAACATCTTCATTTTGGTTGGTCAGAACATGGCTTGAAAGACGAAGGAATGTAGCTGTGAGCCAATCAGATCATCTGTCAGTGCATGACGTTCATATCAGCTAATCAGCGGTCATTACGTGAGTGGTTATTCGCGACTAACCTAAGATAAGCCTGATTTTTGCAATGTTCCTAAAAATAGCTCGGATGATAACGAAAAACTTTCTGAGATTCCAAGTATCCGGTCCTTTGCAATCGTCCTAGGATTTTCGCAAAGATCAATTGTTTTGCATTTATTATAAACCTATGCTTTCTTTATTTATTATTCCTAAATATCTTTTGGTTACAGAAACCCTATTCTTTATCTACAGTGTCCACATTTATTTTTTGTTGTTATTTTTTTCTTGAATAATATTAGGCAAATAAAAAATTGCTCGGTCCGTTCCCAGTTGGTTCTAATCTGACTTGTTACTCTTAATGTCAATATCCCGTAAAATATTTAGATTAAATTTAAAAACAGTGAGTAACATAATAAAAAATGTAGGTTTATTATGGGTGAATCTTGAGAATGCGTATTCAGTTGATTCCCTTGGCATATTTTATTTTAGTGAATTTCTTACAAGTAATAATAAAACATGAAATTTAACTAAATTATAAACACATTAATCATTTTGGCATCAATTTTGGCCAAGCCGTTCCAAAGATATACCACAATTTGCAGTTTTATTAGGCAGGGGAATCAATAAAGACGACAGGGGAATCAAAACTTAAAAAATTGTTGATTGAAATTTATGTTTATTACTAATTTATCATAGTAAATCAAGACCGTTATTACATATTTTTAAGGCATACTCTAAGGAACACAAAAAAAAACTACTACGACAACATAATTATGTACCTACTTTCTTAGATTTTTTGTTTTTCTCAAGAGATATTGTCTTAATTAAAAATCAGCCTTTTTGCTCCATACATTGGCAATTTGGCACTTTTATTCGTAGGTACTTTTATGGTAGATAATAAAACACATGTTACAAAAAAAACAATGGACTACAATTAAACTTATCGAAAAGCGACTACAAAGTGAAAAGTCATTTTAGTTTCGGAAGTCGGTGGCAAAAAAAAACAAACAAAACCAAAGACACCGATTTTTTTTCTGTTTGGGTGGCAAACAAGCAGACGGTCTACCAGATGGTTAGTGGTCACCACCGCCTATGGACATCTGCAGTACCAGAGGCGTTGCAAGTGCATTGCAATCCTAGAGACAAAGGTGAAATGTCTCATGTGCCTGTAATTACACCAGCACACAACAAAGCTACTTGGTCGCAGAAATAGGTATGGTCCAAGGGTAGTATTTTTTGCGTACGAGCTTCTTTACAAAGAGCTCTGCTATACTATAACTACGACGACTACAACTTCCGAAATTAAAATCATTTTTCACTTGGTAGTCGCTTCTTCGATTATTTTTTTTGAACGCTCATCTTAACTGATCCCAATAAAATATGAGATAGAGATAATATGGGACTGTGTTTATGATAATTATAGAAAAACCGGCCATGTGTGAGTCGGACTCACGCAGTAAGGGTTCCGTACCACCCATCGACCTGATACTCATAGAAACTGATTTAATTTACGAGAGTTCATCAAAATACATCAACGCACCGTGCGCGAAATATGAATTTTTGCATCTCTTTCTTACGCAGGTACCACGACATATGTCTATGTTTGCCCTATTTTTAGTATTTGTTGATGTACTACATAGTATTCACTATATTCAAACCAAATTCAATGCTAGTATGTATTACCGTTTTGAAGATAGAGCAGGAACAAAAACAAAAACAAAAAGAATGCATGTTTTTCGTGGATTCTTGTATGGGAGAACCCCCTTTGGTTTTTTATTTTTAGTATTTGTCGTGATAGAAGTCACAGCAACACATATTCTGAGAAAATTTCAACCGGCTACCTATTACCGTTCAAAAGATACAGCCTTGTGACAGACAGACGGAAGGACGGAAGGAAGGACAGCGTAGCGAGAGTAACCTGGGACCCTAGTCCCGTTTGGCACCCTTTGGGTACGGAACACTAAAAAGGCACATGATATTATTCATATTAACAGCCTTAGTAATTTTTAAGTCTACGCAAGCAATCCTCGCGAATATATTTTGTGTCGTAATAAATTATTTTCTTTTTATTACTTTATATGACTTTTTATTAATGATTAAAAATTAATATAACTATGTATTTGAAAGAAACAATACTAATAGAAAGAAAACCTTTCTGTTTTTCAAGGTAAATTAGGAAAACGTTGATTACCCTGGCGCAAATACCAGGGGGATCAAGTCCAAGGGAATCAAAAAAAGTATGTTTTTTGTCGATTTTGCTTAAAATAATATGATTATAATAATAACAATTAAATGACCAAATAATGGTCGCTTATGCGGTTCTATTTACTATACTAAACCATTTCTAAATGATCAAAAAGTAATTATAAATGTGGTCAGGGTAATCAACGACCTAGTGGAACAAAGTCAGGGGAATCAAATGTTTACCTTCGTAACTTTGAACTGGAGTGACGAGAGGTTCTACATTCTTCCACGATGTTCGAAGCGCGACTAGCACTCGCATATCGACATGGACGCAAACTTCTACAACGTTCCACTAGTGATATACGTGTAGTTTTATGACGCGCCAGTGGAATCAACGTTTAGCCCTGGACAAACCTTAGATATCTAATAACTTAAATTAAAACTACGATAAACACACGTACTATATTTTTTTTCAATCTACAACTAATCCCCTAGAGGTTAGATCACATCAATAACTTAGTTTCCTTTCATAAGTCGGTGTTTAGAGGATAGTTTTCACAAAAAAAGTAGCGCGGACGCGCCAGGGGTATCAATTTTTAGGGCTTTGGAATTTTTTTTCGACTATATGTATCCAAATTAGGCACTATCACTATCGTGCCCCAGTTAGATCATAGATTAAAGTAACCTGAATAAAAATAGTGTGGGTCCAAGTTTTAATACTACGGGTAGTATTTCCCTCCGGACAGCGCAAAATGAGCCTCTCAAGATTCACCCTTATACATACGTATGTAATCATTTCACCCAAATATCATTAAGATTGTCTATGGAATAGAGACTGGCAATACCTTTGGAAAATTAAATTAATTTTGATTACCCTAGAAGTTCCACGATTCGGCTGTAAGCTCTTAAGCTTGATTGATTACTTCGATGTCCTAGATCTAATTTTGGATCGAATTTCCTCTTCGGCCTTCTTTCGTCACGTTCTAAGAAAAACACGTTGCAGATAAGTCCTTTTGATTCCCATGTGATCATAGTGCTAGAATTATGCTTTTTTTATATTTGCTGTTTTCTGTTAAGACACTGGCTCCTGCAACACAGTTATTACTAGTGCCGGAGTCTGAGAATTCTAAATTAAGTGTACCTATATGCATCTGTCAATAAAGGGAGCACTTACCGACAACTATTCATCGAATGTATCATTCCCCGATGCAACACTTGGTCGAAAGTACATTTAGCCGACGCACGTTTCCCCGAATTTTTTCGTCGAAACACTATTTGCCGATGGCTTCTTTTACCGACGTACCTTTGACCGAAGGCTCAGTTTGTCGAATCGTGGTTTGGGTATATCTAGAGTATGTAAACTGTAGATTACTGTAGTGACATCTATCGCGCTGCATGCAAACTACCACTGACGTAGGAGATTATGTCACAAAGCCTGAATCGCACAGTCAAAGTGTGACAGTATAAAATGTGACAGCATGGTGGAAGGATCCTTCAAAACCGTTTCCTGCGAAAGGCCGTAGGTGCTCCTTGGTACTTACGCAATGCCCAACTCCACCTAGACATCAAACTGCCGACCATCAAGCAGTTTTTCAAGCGTGTCTCTAAACGCTATTTCGATTCCGCTCCCAAGCATCCCAATCCCTTGGTCGTGGCGGCCACCGTTTACCAGTCTTCTGCTATTACCACCCTGAGTCGAGGTCCGAGCTCCTCCCTGGGGACGCCCTCACGGTGTCGCAACCGGAGATAATCTCGTCACGCGAGACTGGCCCTACGCTCTAGAGTAGTTCCTAGGAGCAGGCTATTGCGTAGCCACTGTTTAGGTTTTAGGTAGGTCTTAGCCTCGCCGGCGAGGCTTGCCGATTAACGGCGTTTAGCGCGTCTCCAGATAGACCGAAAGTCCGCCACTTTCGAGGAAAAAAAATTCGGTGCAGCAACGGCTGCTAGGGGGACATAGGAATGGCGGGGTCCCCCTGCAATGCCCCAGCGAGGTTCGAGCCCCCCCCTTGGGGGACGCCCGCTTGCGGTATTGAAACCGCGACTTTAGTTTTTAAGTGTATAGGATTAGGGAAAACCTTCGGCGAAAGGAGTCCCACTTGGGACTCTCCGCCAACTAAGCCCGGTTAAGCAGATGTGGTACTTCGGTATCAACTGCGAGAATCCATTCGATAAAGAAAAAAGGAAGGATCCTCCCTTTGTTTTAGTTAGAAGATCATAACAAGTCGTTCCTCCACATTATTAAGAAAATTAAGGCCCACTGCTACAATATTGACGTATTTGTTTAGTTAGTCTTGCCTAGTGACTAATAATAATTTAAAAAAACTTGGGGACATTTTACACAGCACCATCTAGTCGCAAACTAAGAACTTGTACTATGGGTACTAGAAAATGGATATAATACCAGGCCCCTCAGAAAGTATTGCGAAAAAAAGTTTTTATATATGGGAGACTGGCCAGTTATAATGTTTTTCGAAAATATGATTATTTATAAGTAAAAATAAGTAAGTTCCAATTTCAAAACTTCCCTCCACATTTTTTGCGAGTTAATTCAAAGTATTGTGTCTCACTGAAATATGGATCTGCGCCGGGAACATTTTAGAGCTATGATTTTATACGATTTCAAGTGTCGCCTGAAACCGGATGAATCGTACGATAGACTTCAAATGGCATTCATGGATGAAGGCCCTTCCAAGGCAACCGTGTATCGTTGGTATAACGAATTCAAGCGCGGTCGACCAACTTTGGGGGATGACGAAAGAAGCGGTCGCCCTTTGACGGCTGTTACCGAAGAAAACGTGCTAGCAGTGAAAAATTTAATCCAAGACAATAGGCGAATTACATATCAGGAGATTCAACACATATTGAAGATTGGATCGGGAAGCGTTCACGAGATTCTACACAGCCATCTTCGCGTGAGGAGGATAGTATCACGCTGGGTGCCGCACAACCTCACCGATGCTCAGAAGCAGGCCCGGGTGGAATGGTGCCGTGATATGCTGAACAAATTTCAAGCAGGCTCGTCTCGGCGTGTTTACGACATCGTTACAGGTGATGAGTCCTGGATTTATCAATACGACCCAGAAACCAAGCGCCAGTCGACTGTTTGGGTGTTTCAAAATGAGCCAACGCCTACCAAAGTGAAGCGATCTAGAAGCGGGGGTAAGATTTTGATCGCTAGCTTTTTTAATTTGACTGGCCACTTGGTATCAATTCCCTTACGGGATCAAAGAAGCATTAATGCCGAATGGTATACTACCAAATGTTTGCCAGAAGTTTTCTCTGTTATAAGCAACAAGCGACTAAACACAGGGCTCCGCGGGCTACTGCTCCACCACGACAATGCACCTGCGCACACCGCACTCAAAACGAGGGACTTCCTGGACAGCACGCCAGTCAAACTCCTGGGTCACCCTCTTTACAGCCCTGATCTAGCATCGTGTGACTTCTTTTTATTCCCAAAAATAAAAAATCAGCTCAAAGGGATACAATTTTCGTCGCCGGAAGATGCGCTGGCTGCGTTCGAGCAGGCTGTAAACGAGGTGTCTGCGGCGGACTGGAAAAAGTGTTTTGAAAACTGGTTTAGGCGCATGAATCTTTGTATAGAGGCTGGTGGAAAGTACTTTGAAAAGATTTGATAAAAATATATGTACGTATAGAACAATTTTTTTTAGTTTCGCAAAACTTTCTGAGTGTCCCACGTACTTATATACTTTTGATGATGTTTGTGTGGCCGTTACCAGCAATTTTATTCAGTAAATGATTTGTTAGTTAGCATTTAGCAGTGCTAAATACAATGCAGCTATGCTTGGAGTTTCTTTGAAGGATAACATCCGTAACAAAATTAAAATCATTCAAATCAATCATTAAAAGAACCGGAGTGACCGACATAATTCGTAGGATCAGCTGAAGTGGCAGTGGGCGTCAGTCTGTCGAAGGACTGATGACCGTTGGAGAAGATGAGTCCTTTAGTGGAGACCGCGAATCGGCAAACGCAGCGAGGCGCCCCCTAGCCAGGTGGACCGATAACCTGAAAAATGTAGCTGTGGGGGGACTGAATGTGGAAGGTTGAGGGCCGAGTGTTGTGGCACTACTTGGCACTATTTAGGTTTTCTGAAATGTGGTTCTTCTACACTTTAACTTTAATTTAATCTTATATATTTGTTGCCTAAAACCTTGAAAATTATAACTTAGCAGGATGAAGTCACTGACTCCTGAAACACAGGTATAATGCCTAGCTCTGGAGTCAGGGTCATACATAGTATTATATTAACTGTGGTCATACTATGTTTGTACCAGTTTTATGTCAATAAAGAATTTATTTATTATTTAATTGGGAGAGTCCTATGTCCAGCGGTGGACTGCGATAGGCTGAGTTGAGTTGATGATATAGCAGTGCTAAATACACTGCCGCTGTGCTTGGAGTTTCTTTGAAGGATGAAATACGTAACGAGATTAGAAGAACCAGAGTGACTGACATAACGACGACGACGATCTTAGGATCAGCTGCAGGATCGAGTGTTGTGGCGCTATTTGGGAGAGCCCTATGTCCAGCAGTGGACTGCGATAGGATGAGTTGAGATTGAGCAGTGTATTTTTTTTCTGTTCTTGTTTTATATTACGATGTAGTGAGAAACGTGTTACCATTCTTTTTTTTATAGTATAGGATGGCGAAACGAGCTAAAGGCCCACCTGATGTTAAGCGGTTACCTTGCCCATAACAACTTCAATACCACCTGGGCTGTTGCCTAAATGGTACCTCAAGTCAATTCGCCGAACTGAGACATGAAGATGGAAAGTCTCATAGATTGTAATTTCACCGGCACCCGTACCCTTCATACCCTTTTTCATAACCTTAAGGATGTTGCCTTTATAGACTTTAGGTATTATTTTTCAAATTGCCTGAATGATTTAATCATGGTTTTTAAACGAGAAAAGAACAATGATTAATTTTATAGTTTAATTTTTAGTTTTAAAACACCTAGAGAATAAAACCTACATGCACACAGTTTCAGAGAATTCAGTCTATAAGAGTCATTAAGAGCAACTTTACCTTCTATGAAATTAACTGTGACTATAAAGACGAAGTTAATGTGTAACAAGCATAAGTATTACTAAACGGTTACGTGTACATGCAAACCCATGCAAACCAATTTGTTAATGCATCTATAAGGATATACTTGTTTCACTTGTTATAATATAACATTTCATAGCTTCTGTATTCCCCGAATGTTTAGATAAAGAAGTTTTGATTCATATTTCCACGAAAACGCTAGGTGTGATACCTACTATTTCACCTGTCTCATGTAACATTTGTAAAACGCCATTGAAGTGGCCACTTTTTATTCCAACCATATTTGAACCATTGATACGATAAGAAGAAGAAGAAGCCAGCATCGACCATATACCCCATAGACGCCTCGTTACAGGCAACTAATATACCTTTATATATTTTTTGGGACTTTTTTTTTACGCAGCACCATCTAGTCCCAAATAAAGCAGAGCTTGTGCTATGGGTACTAAACAATGGATATTATACTTATATACTTTGTTTTTTGTAAATGCATACTTATAATACTTACATAAGAAACACCCAGACCAACACAAACACTTATGTTCATCACACAAATATTTGTGTCCTGTGGGAATCGAACCCACGACCTCATGATCAGCATTCCGAACCTCGAACCACTAGACCACAGACGTTGTCAAATGTCTGTTAACACATCAATGATATAGCACTAATGCTCGCCATTAAATTTCGCCATTCGCCAAGGAATTAATAAAAGTACTTATTAGTTCCATGGTAGGCACAAACACTATAAAATATCAAAGTAAGAGTCCTTATTGATGTGTTACTGCGGCCACAGATATTTTTTTTTTTTTTTTTTTTTTTTTGCATATATATAATACTATACTAGTACCTGCTACGGTCTTTTCAGATTTCTGGCAAATTAATTTACAGAGAAACCTTCGTTTAAGATTATTTGTTAGTTAGCATAACATAGAATTTTTTAATTTTATTTATTTATTATTATAACGCATTTTGAGCAAAATCTAAAGACCAGGAGTCGCAGGTTCGAATCTTGCTCGTGAGCGAATTTTTCTTTCCACAATTTATACCTCTTTTATTTTAGTTTAGGACGTAATTTTTAATTTTTTATTAAAATCTACCCAAACTTACTGGAATCATATAGGTAAATATATTACCATATACTTGCAACTGAAGCACTGTTGCTACACACAATATTAACTGCTTATCATAGTATGTTTACTGTAGATATCTGTAGAACAAAACAGACATTACTGTTTTAAATACCGAGTTAAGCTTATCATCGTATTGATTTAATATACAATCTACTATGGTTAGTTATAAAATATATAAAAAGTATTTTTAGTACCCCTGGTGGGACTCGAACCCACAATCCCCGGCTTAGGAGGCCGATGCCTTATCCATTAGGCCACAGGGGCGATATATGTACGCACTGAATTTCCCACCACTTAATAAGCAATACAGTTGCGTTTATCAATATATGTATGCGTAATAAGCGATACACTTTAAGTCTGTAGGGTTGACAAAAAGTAAAGAAGCGTGGCGACCTACTTTTAAACAACAAGCTTTATCTGCTTAAAGATGGGTAGAGATTCACCGGAAAATAAATAGTTATGTGTGGAAACTAAAGGTCAATTCTCGTAATAAAAAATGTTCAAAATATAGTTACGATCTTATCTCAACCTTGTAAATGTCAATCTCATGACATTAGATGTTTACGTGTGACGTTGTTTTTTAACATTTAGCGAACCACAGATAATATAATACTATTCGGAACTATATTTTAAATGTTTTAAATTACAAAATTTTGCTCTCTGTAAATTTTTTTTTATGGATCTAGACTTGGACTTTTCTGCGGAAATCATGATTGGCCCTCGTTTTATATTTATCTATGGTTGGCACTTACGGTCGACCGCGCGTCGATGGTAACGGTTTGACATTGACAGCGCCTTTATTTCGTAAGCTACTGCCTAACTCCTTCCTTCCTTTACCTTACTGGTAAAATGTCATGTCTCTGGCTACTGCTTACGAAATAAAAGCGCTGTCAATGTCACCCTTACTAGGGTGGTTTTCTAATTCTTGTGTTACCACTGACGTGCAGTTAACTGTATATACTGGATACCAGATAGGTTGTATGTGTATGCTCGTGTGTCTTTGAAGTAGAGGCGTGCCTTAAACTTTGTCCTTTGCTTTATATGTAATCCTAAAGGAATACTATGAATGTAAAGTAAGAACAAATAAGGAACACAGAAATTATACTTATTTATAGAACGGACTATAATACCTAAGTTTCAAAATGCAGCTGGTCTGTAAAAAATAAAGAGAGTGAAGTTCAAATATGGAACAAGCTGAACCTCGAACAGTTCAGTTCATGCCAAGACATAAAAAAATATGTTTTGTTTTAAACTTTTTAAAGAACATCAACAGTGTTACAATTTGACAAATGATCAAGAAGACATAATATTGAGTTTCATTGCCAAAATTAGCTAAAGATTTCCAATAAAAGACATTAAACACAAAACATACTTATGTGTGAAGCTAATTAACTTATGAAACGCAAATACAAAATTTGTATTTTAAATTCAATAGAGTGTTTGTCAGTTTTTGAAAATGTATGTAAAACGATGGCGAAACATCCAATTAAAGCATTCATTAACAAATAATTACTAAAATATGCTTGTAAAATTAAATAATCAAGATTTTAAATTCTCATTTTTAATTTCGCACTAAAACGCTAAGTCACGTGACATTATCGTCAACCTACCTCACTGTTCTAGTTCTGGTCAGTGTTCCGGTTAGTGTTGCCAAGTGCTACACGCTTACCAAAAAGGTACGAATTTGACAAAAAGTAAAAAATCGGAACGCGGTTTTTTTTTTGTCACATGAAACATGACTAAAACGTTTTGTAGTTTGTGTTTGAATCACCCATATACAAAACAAAAGCTTTTAAATTACGTTCAAATTACCTACAAATGCTGATTAGTTTAATTGTTAGTTAGTTATAAAGTACATAACCTGGCTCAATAAAATAAAAATGAACCTAAATTAACATGAATATAATTATTAATAATATACCTACTCGTTCAAAAACTGGTACATTTTATTTTTACGATCATGGAAACAATTAGCTCGCCCTACGTCATACAGGACTATGACGTCACCTAAAATGGAGGCCAAGTCTCAAGACGTTTTGTATCACGTGATCAACCGATTAAAAAATCAAAATTTCAAACAGAAAAATAAAATATTTAGAATATATTTAAATTAACATAACTTAGTAAAAGTTAATCTTCAACCTAAAATCTACGTTGATAACAATTTTCATAATTTTTGGCAATACCTGTCAAACACCCTATTAGGTAGGTAGTTTTATTAATTGGTTTTCCTGAGTTTACATAAAACATACTTGTTTCCGTCTGTCGTTTGAATGAATCTCAATTAGATATAATGATTTTTTTTTGTCGACGAAAATTCGGCAACCGATTGCAGTTGTTCTGAGTAGGTACTAGCCTTATCTCTTCCACTATAAATAATGTAAGATTGTGAGAAAATGCAAGTATATTCAAAAATATATAGTAAACGAGTATAAAATCAGACTTCAATATTCTCTTCCAAGAGCAATCAAGAAAGATTAGCGTACATTATTCTTACTTATATTAAAATCAATCATTAAGTTAAAGTAATGAGCGTAGTTAAGTCATTCCTGGCTGATTGAAGCATGTAGCTGGCTCCGTGTCCTGCGATACGTACCGACGTATCCAAAGTCATAAATATCAATCAGCAGCCATTAGCGGCAATGTACTCCATGCATATTCCTGCATACACCATCCTACCATTATAACTTGATCCTTTACTAACCATACAGCTTCTCCCATTTAATGTTCTAAAGTTCCCGCACCGGGGGGTGTAATAGCTCTATGAGTATTTGACGAATCTCGCAAAACGGTTTGCCTTGGACTGTTTCCATCTTTCTCTCCAAATGTCCATCATTATAGCTATAAAATATTGTTTTCGACGGATTTCGACACATTTAAATATCATTATACGTGGGACACTCAGAAAGTTTTGCGAAACTAAAAAAAATTGTTCTATACGTACATATATTTTTATCAAATCTTTTCAAAGTACTTTCCACCAGCCTCTATACAAAGATTCATGCGCCTAAACCAGTTTTCAAAACACTTTTTCCAGTCCGCCGCAGACACCTCGTTTACAGCCTGCTCGAACGCAGCCAGCGCATCTTCCGGCGACGAAAATTGTATCCCTTTGAGCTGATTTTTTATTTTTGGGAATAAAAAGAAGTCACACGGTGCTAGATCAGGGCTGTAAGGAGGGTGACCCAGGAGTTTGACTGGCGTGCTGTCCAGGAAGTCCCTCGTTTTGAGTGCGGTGTGCGCAGGTGCATTGTCGTGGTGGAGCAGTAGCCCGCGGAGCCCTGTGTTTGGTCGCTTGTTGCTTATAACAGAGAAAACTTCTGGCAAACATTTGGTAGTATACCATTCGGCATTAATGCTTCTTTGATCCCGTAAGGGAATTGATACCAAGTGGCCAGTCAAATTAAAAAAGCTAGCGATCAAAATCTTACCCCCGCTTCTAGATCGCTTCACTTTGGTAGGCGTTGGCTCATTTTGAAACACCCAAACAGTCGACTGGCGCTTGGTTTCTGGGTCGTATTGATAAATCCAGGACTCATCACCTGTAACGATGTCGTAAACACGCCGAGACGAGCCTGCTTCAAATTTGTTAAGCATATCACGGCACCATTCCACCCGGGCCTGCTTCTGAGCATCGGTGAGGTTGTGCGGCACCCAGCGTGATACTATCCTCCTCACGCGAAGATGGCTGTGTAGAATCTCGTGAACGCTTCCCGATCCAATCTTCAATATGTGTTGAATCTCCTGATATGTAATTCGCCTATTGTCTTGGATTAAATTTTTCACTGCTAGCACGTTTTCTTCGGTAACAGCCGTCAAAGGGCGACCGCTTCTTTCGTCATCCCCCAAAGTTGGTCGACCGCGCTTGAATTCGTTATACCAACGATACACGGTTGCCTTGGAAGGGCCTTCATCCATGAATGCCATTTGAAGTCTATCGTACGATTCATCCGGTTTCAGGCGACACTTGAAATCGTATAAAATCATAGCTCTAAAATGTTCCCGGCGCAGATCCATATTTCAGTGAGACACAATACTTTGAATTAACTCGCAAAAAATGTGGAGGGAAATTTTGAAATTGGAACTTACTTATTTTTACTTATAAATAATCATATTTTCGAAAAACATTATAACTGGCCAGTCTCCGATATATAAAAACTTTTTTTCGCAATACTTTCTGAGGGGCCTGGTATGTCGAATAAATTGAGCTCGATTTAAATTAAATACTCAACGACATTCTTTGGAACAAGATACTGACTGAATATGTTTTTAGTACGATCGATGTAAAGTTACTTAGGGATATCGAGGCGGCAAAATAATTATAGACAAAAATAAAATGTTTATCAACGCCAGACAATGCCAAAAAATATCTTGCTCTTCTATTTATGGTAATAAGACATTTTATTCAGAACATTTTAGGCACACGTCGTTTAATAGAATCACCACCCATCTGAGCATTCTTATTAAGATAGATGCCAATGAAAAACGTCAAAAAAGTATTTCAGTTTTTACCTAAAGCATATTTATGACGTGTCACGTTTATCATGGGACGGTATAATCTTAAAAAACTGCAGATTTCGCATCTCACCGACCATTAGTCGTCAAAACGTAACCAAAAATAAAACGTACAAGGCGAAAACAACGCCTAAAGTATTGGAAGGACTATCCGTCGGCGTCTCGGTCAGACCGCCAGACTGACAAATTGTCTTGCATTCCGTTAGCCGGTCGTAGATGGTAGATGTACCGAGGAATAAGACCTCATATTTTTATATCAGAGCTTTAAATATGGCCTCAGATTTTGTGAGCTCAGAATATTTGTTAGACAAAGTGTTATTGAAAAAAAAAACCGGATTGGTTGATAAATGACGGAGTTCTGATTCTGAGGTAACAAACAAAAAAAAATACAATCGAATTGAGAACCTTCTCCTTTTTTTGAAGTCGGTTAATAACTGAAAACTTCTTAAGGGGTCAATGTACTCATCACTATGAACAACTTTTACTATGAGAAGAACCCTGAAACCGCGAAAAAAAAAGTTGTTCATATTGATGAATACAATGACTAATTAAGAGGTTTTAAGTTATTTCAATAACACGTATATTATTTAAATTTTCAAGCTATTTTCACTTTTTACCACCTATATCTTTTTAGCCGTTGTTTTTACTGCAAACGTAGTATTTGTGCACATAACTTACAATATATCTTCTAACTGCCAAAAAATAATAGAGTGACATCTTAACTCATGAAACGATATGTGATCGTTTTTGCTGTAAAGTATCGTAGCTCCAGATTTTAACGACGAAGTATACAGTATACGGGTATTAAACATACTTACCATAATCCGCATTAACACTTCAAAATTATGGAAATCCGAGACCTCTCTTAAGCATCTTATCTCGGGCCAGAGCACATGCTTTAATTTATTAAAGTTGTGAAGACTGATAGCGCTCTTCAGCAAAATGAAAAGTATTTTGAGTCTTGCAAAGCCTGGGAGGCGATAAATTAGGAGTCCTCGTTGATCCTAAGAACCTTCAAGCCTTCATTTTCGTAATAATTAATCATTGGTCGCTAATGTTTTCAAAATAATCGCGTAGCAGTACGCCTGGGCTGGCCATCCCAAATTTGCCCCTGAGTTTGGACCCTCATCAATTTGATAAATTCGCGTAGGTAAGTGCAACGCCGCCGTGCCGAGGAGTGTCCACTCGATAATCTTGTTAAATCACGGTCGGGTTCAAAGATGAATAATATCCGTTCGATATCAGAGGTATTGTACGACTGTATCCAAATTATTGAACACGTTTATTTATTCCGACCTGAGGGAGATAATTAAAGAATGATATTATACTGATTTAGCGCGATTGTAATCGATATAAATTATCATACTTAAACTTATAATAACGAACTCTGATTTGTCGATTACGTATCTTAATTGATCCAATGTGATTCCTTAATTTTTTGATTTATTAAATTATTAAAATAAAAACAAACTGTTGAGCATCATTATTTGTGAAACATTTAAATAAGTAAAACGTACGAGCAACATAGCCAGCATCATACTGGATGTCCATTACAAAACTTGTAAATATACCGGGCTGAGCGTAAGTTAGGGCAATCGTAAGTCCTAGGAAAGCGCTGCGAGCGTGGTGCTAAATGCGGAGAGGGGGAAAGAGGAGGGTTGAGGAGGATCGGGGGGAGTTAGTGGGAGGAAGGGGGGAGTAGGAGTGCAACTTCTCAAGGTCGGTGCGTCTCGGCCGGTACTACTTTGACTCGACGTTTGCACTGTGCGGCAGAGTATTGAGTAGATATGTATCGGCGCCGCGGCACGGCGGATATAGTGTTGTACAAATGTACACGTGTAAGAAATAGTAATGGTTTCCACTATCGCTTTTATATATTGTTTTTTTTTTATAATATAGCATGGAACTCTTTATATGTATTCTTGGACGATTTTCAAATGTCAAGTTCAAGGGAGAGCACATTAAGTAATACGCGAATCGTGAAAAGATTATTGTGCTTATGTCATGTCAGAATATTAATTAATCTTCCTTAAACACGATTTATCAGAAGTGAGTTAACTCGTGTAATGAACTGAAAGTGATCTTTAACATAACTCCTTCGTAAATCTTGTGAGATTAGGCTTTAAAACGTTACACGCGTACAATGTTGTTTGTTTGTTACGAATTAACGTGACTTGTGTTCTTAATTGTGAATATTGAAATGCTTTAATTTGTTTAACATATTTAAAGGTCACGGTTGACAATGTTTGAGCTTTCTTCAGTAACAGGATAGGCAGAGCTTACAGTAGCTAAATAGGAATCATCAGGCTAGTTATTAATTTCTATTTCTAATACTGCTTCCTTATGTCTGCTAATATACACACAGCAATCACCAATACGCGTCAATATTTAACATTTCTTATGACCATTAATTCTAGAGTATAATAAATAATAGATTCATGTTTAGGAGTCGAGATTTGTTTAGATATTTTATTTAAACACTATTTGCCGGATTGTTTTAATAGAACAGAATTTGTACGAAATGATCTGCCAGTTAAATTAAGCGAAACTTATAAGGTTGTGAAACGGGCCTTAAATACAATATTCTTACTGACAAGTTTTGTAAGCTACCTTCTTAGCAATTCTGGTTAACACTATAGGAACCCGTTCAATAATAATTGAATATACGACACGTGTAGAATGTAGAATGATAACCATCTGACACCCTCCTACTTTTTGTACCAGACAACTATGGAAATTTGCAGACCTTTGTATAACAAACACAATATTAAGTACTTTACAATATGAGGACCTTGCAATATAATAGTTGTATTGAAAGCCTGCCAATTGCTATCAACAGAGGCGCGAATACAGGATAATCTAGAATCAAGGAATGCAAATACTGATCCTTTAAAGCTTTAAGCTTTCTTTAGTTTCTTCAGTCATTTGCATAGAAAATTCTACAAATGTAGGACCGGTAAGGGATTGAAATTCTTTTTCAAAGAGTCTCGTTCATCATCATCCTCCTGCTCTTATCCCAGATATGTTGGGATCGGCGCAGCATGCATTTTTCTTCCATACATCTCTATCGGCCGTCATCTCAGTGTTCACTTTCTATCTATTCATATCATCTTTCACAGAATCTATCCATGTTTTCTTTGTATGCCTCTATTCTTATAGCCATTCACATTCATACTTTGAACTTTCCTCGTAACATGCTCTTCATTTCTCTTCATCACATGTCCATATCATGAAGAGTCAAAGAGTCGTTATCTTGCCGTATATCCCTTCATCATAACGTTTGTAGAAAGTCTCTGTCTACCAATTGGATATCTAAAACGATAACTATCGTCGGAAACGTTTTACATCCATACCGTGGTACAGGGTAAGCTAGCCGATGCAAATGTCCGCCGCGGTAAGCCAGGCGATTCGCCGCGATAACCGGGACCTAGTCGTTAGCTAGAATACTCGCACTTTCATCTAGATATATTATACACTCGTATAGTTAGGTAACCAGGTATAAAATAGAATTTGTAATTTTGTTGCTATTTTGGACGTGGTAAAGTGGATGACGTGCAAGCGAAGTGGTATTGTGAGGCAAATGTGTTTTTGGTAAGGATAATGCTTCCGCAAGTATTCTTGGAGTACTTTGATAATGCCAACGCTCTTTAGCGTCAGATAAAACGTTTAGTTTCTATGTGAAATTTCTGATAGAAACTGGCTACAGGTTGAAACTGAGGCAAGTCCGAAAATCCTCAATACCTACATCAGCCCACAAACACCATGATTCCACTAAAAAAAATTCGCGCTTACGCTTGGATTGAATGGAAACCTTTGGAGGTTTCCATTCAATCCAAGCGTAAGCGCGAATTTCTTGGAGCCTCTAGACCAATCTAGAGGCTCCAAGAAATAACTAGTAGTCAGATTGACATTGACAGCGATGAGACAGATAATAAGGAAGCTTTTTTTCTTTTTCAAGCGGAAAAATGCGTATTGCATACCAGACCACCCGGGGAGGCAGTGTGTTATGTGGGGCTACACCCACTAAAACTGCACCGTATGTAAACCATGTGTCACCTTCAGTGAATGAGCCGCAAGAACTGCAAATCATGGCAAATACGACCCTGAGCCACCCAGCACCTATTCTCCTTTGGCGATGTCAGGGCCACCTTGTGGGTAGGCCCCCCACAAGGTGGACCGACGACCTGGTGAAGGTTGCGGGAATCCGCTGGATGCGGAAGGCGCAGGACCGGTTGTTGTGGCGATGCTTGGGGGAGGCCTATGTCCAGCAGTGGACGTCTTTCGGTTAAAATGATGATGACGATGATGATGTCAGGGCACAATTGGAACGTCACCGCAACTTAAGGGCCTTTATTGTGGATGACCGTCCCCAATCTATCGCTCGGTGGCCTCTCTTAGGGTAGGGTGGTATCAGGTCATTAAAGACGGTTGCGCTGACTCATCTTCCTGCGACGGATCGGATCAGCAATGAAGCCTTTCTGCCTGGACCGCTCTGCCACTTCTGCGAGATAACTTTCTCGCAGAAGAAGGTGACTGCCGAGACCACGGCTGGAAGAGAGAGGACTCCTCCTATTGCTGCAGTGTTAGCATGGTGTACCAGAGTATGGAGATGTGTGTCCTTACTAAAACCGCACCGGTGGCACACAGAAATAACACCTCCCTTCTCTTCACTTTGTGCAGGTATTTGCGAAGCAACCATGCTTATAACACCTGCACCAGATGGAAGAACATCGTCCCGTGTCACCCACGTACTACGTAAACATCCCGTGGTGCCTACGTACCCACTCTAGGATCAGCTGGATAGCCCCAGATAATAGTAAAGCTTCTTTAACCACCTAAAAGACTGCTAACAATGCAATCTTGTCATACCCAAGTAGCTACCAGCGCGAAGGAGGATCTTGTTCTCTTTAAAAGATCCTCTAGTTGCTTTTTAGGGTTCCGTACCCAAAGCATGCCAACGGGATTCCATTACTAAGTCTACTCCGTCTGTCATCATCATCATCATCATAATTTTAGCCAAAAGACGTCCACTGCTGGACATAGGCCACCCCCAAGCATCGTCTTGCGCTTCCCGCATTCAGCGGATTCCCGTGACCTTCACCATGTCGTCACCTATTGTGAAGGCCCTACCCACGCTGCACCTTCCAGTACACGCTCGCCACTCCAGAGGTTTACGGCCCCATCGGTCACACAGGGCTGTATTCATAGAGAAAAGGCTGTGTCTTTTTAACCGTAATAGGTATAATAATAGTAGTAGTAAGCAAGTAAGCAAGTTATTTTTTTTACAGAATATGTAAAAAAATAACTGGCATAGCATGTAACTGGCATGTAACTTATCATGGCAAAGCATCATCATTATCATCATTTCAGCTGAAAGACGTCCACTGCTGGACATAGGCCTCCCCCAAGAATCGCCACAACGACCGGTACTGCGCTTTCCGCATCCAGCGGTTTCCCGCGACCTTCATCAGGTCGTCGATCCACCTTGTGGGGGGCCGACAATCTGTCACATGGCAAATATTACAACGAAATAAAATATGGTACGGCACCCTTAATGCGCGTGTTCAACTGGCTCTTGGCAGTTTCCTACGACACCCACTATAAGCGTAGGGGTGACCTTTTATTTGTGCAACTTTAAGTCGAAAGCTTGCTACGAAAATAAATATCTGAAGAAGGAACGTGCATTTTCATCGCCTTTTAGATACGATATCACTCATTTATTCAATTCTTTTGAACTGAAGCTGTTTTTGATTTTCAGTAGAAGTTTTGGAAGTTTGTGTACCTACCCTAAGTATTTGTTTGATATACAATCACATTTCAATGAGACGCTTACGAAACTTTGTACAGAAAAAAACTATGTCTGGTATATTTTGTTGTTATCCGAATGAATGTAGTTGGTTAGGAACACAGAATTTGGAAATCCATCATATACTATTATTATAAATGTAAAAAGAACTCTGTCTGTCTTTACTTCATTACGACTAAACCACAGAACAGATTTTGATAAAACCAACAGAGATAGTCTGAAATCCGGAGAAAGGATATAGGCTACTTTTCTTTGCGATACGAGGGCTAAGCCACGTGTAACCTCTAGTATTAATATTGCGGAATAGCTTTTTGCTAACCGTTGCGTTTCTTAGTGATTTTAATTAAAACTGTCATTGTAATGTGATCCACAGCTGAAGGACAACAACAACAACAATAACAACAACAATTGGGTTGCGAAGAAAAAAATGGCAGTCGCTAAGTGTAAAAAAAAACTGGAAATCATCCCCATCATTTAGGAACTGGTCAAACTGGTCGGGGTCAAACGGGTTTTTTTATGAAAATTTCGAGAGATTTTCTTTAAAAATAAATAATAGGTATAACAAAATTTAAGGAGACAGAAGAAGAATTTTCAAGAGAGACTTAACCCAAGCTTGTAACATAAACCAACCATTAAGTAAAACCTAAGTCAATGTTCATCATAATTTCTAATAAACGCTAGCCAATTCTAGACTTGTTATTCCACCTAACAACAACAACGCGTGACAAAAATAACAAACAACAACAACAATCAACAACAACAACAACTGTAACAACAAATGTATTGTACCTACCTTTTTTTTTTTTTTGCCGTGGGGAAATCCTCATGGACGCACTCCGCCCGGGGTAGGCGGAGCCAGTGTCGGACTCTTACCGACTAAAACCACCACGGTGTTCCTTCAACTACCTTAGCCGGGGGCGTGGGAACCCGTGAGTATTCACACAACCACCCCCGACAGGTCCTGGCCCGCCACAAGCAGGCGAGCCCCTTCTCCCCGTGCGGCCTTACGTTGGCCGCACCCTCCTTGGTGGCACACACGGAACACTGCACGCCACCTCACCTCATGGGCCTTTACCAGCTGCGCCAACTACGCCAGCTGTGCCAGCTACGCCAGATGCTGATCGGGCAGCAGACTACCCCGAGTCTGCTGCTCGCAGGCCCTACCTCCCGTAATTTTTTATAGAGGTTTTCTTCCTCGCGGTCCGGGCGGTGAAGCCAAGACCCTCGGTCCCAAGAGGCGCGAGAACACTACTCAGCGGGCACTCCTGGGGTTACGAGATCGACGAGGGCAGGGAAAGACAGTCCCCCCACTGCCTGCCCAGTGGCAGAGTGAGTGCACACCGGGCCCGCCCCTGCTCCTCCACTGTGCCCTCTGCTGATATCAGAGGGACACGTGGAGCAACTCCCTACTGGCCCAGAACGGACCCCTCCCGCGCCAGAATATTCGCCACAGGCAATAAAATCCCCCGAAGGTTAATCCCACGGCAGGATTTTATTGCCCGTGCCCAGGATGCACCTACCAAACAACTGCCGATCCCTCCAGACGTGTCCAGAAGGACAAGCAGCCGTCAGGCACTCGTGGAGGTTTTCTGGCCAGCACCCCGTATTGTACCTACCTACCATATTCTACTAGTACTATTTGATAAGAAATTGTAAGGTTGTACTTTTTTAAGATGTAAATAAATGATTATGATTATGATTATATTCTGACAAATAAATTAAATCTATTAAAATAGTCAAGATTAGCACTAGAAGTACTACAACACACTTTATATTCCTGCAACGCTAAAGTGCATGTTATGGACGACAATTATATACATTTTGACGTTACGAGAAACGAATGATGTGCTAAAGTGTTGGGAATTCTGGTCACGCGGTGCGAGAGCGCGGATTGCCCATAACGACTCCGCAGTCATGGCAACAAGTGTCCCGATTTATTAGTGATATTGTTATAAGTTATGTTATTATAGTAGTTGATATAATGGGGAAATTATTAGAGGATCCCTTGGGTTCATTTTGTGGAGGAAGTTTGTAAGCATTTAGTGACTCTAGATCATCTAGATGTAAGAAATGATCGGAAAATAACGAGGACACTGGTGTCGATTCTCTTGTTCACGAACTAAACTTATTTTAAACTATCGCTATCTTTTACTAAAAGTAGATACAAGAAAGGGATAGCAACCATTTTAGAACTGTCAAATTAGTTTACGTGTTACATTTCTTTGTATTTTAGTGGGCACGTTCCGAGATCACGACTAAACTTGTATGGAAATTTTAATTCCGTCTAATTTGACAGCTCTAAAATGATTGCCATCCCTTTCTTGTATCTACTATTTGTAAAAGAGAGCGATAGTTTAAAATAAGTTTAGTTCGTGAACAAGAGAATCGGCACCACTGTCTCATAAGATATCCTAGTTTAGGTGACAGGGTTTCACTAATTGCTCTTACCTTTTGACTGTTGTATTCTGGTTGTAAAAATGTTAATTGTTTGTATTGTAACTATTTCTATATGTACCATAATAACTTACTGTTCTACAAAAGGTTTTTGGATGAATAAATAAATTATAAAAAATAAAAAAATTGTCAAGGAGCTGGGCAGTCCAGAGTTTTAGTTCAATTTTTTTTTTCACCTAGTGGAATAATCCGTATTAGGTACTCATAACTGTATGAAAAACCATTCATCCACGATTATAAACACTTAAATTGCGTTTCTTTTCAGAAGTGTCTACTAAGCCAGAAATTCCGTCTCGTTTAAAAAGACGACTTGTAGAAATAAAATACAAGTAAGTAGGTAGGTGGGTAGTTATTATGTAAAAGCTTTTTCATTCTTGCGTCATCACCAGACCAGCTCTATGGTAACATAATTTTTATTTTTTTTATTCGTTATTTATTATAAGGGATTTTTGTACATAAGAAATGACGATGCCAATCCCATCGTACCTTATTCTAAATTAATCTAAACTATCTAGAGGTAGACAACTTATATTTTTTTAAATTTTAAATGAGAATAACATTCTAGCTGCATCAGAATTTGGTTCAGCTAGAATGCTATGGAAAGCACCTACATTACCTAAGTTAACATTAAATTTAATGACAATTTGGGCTCTTTTATCAGCGTTACAGACACATTCCACAATGGTACCATAATATTGCATTGTCACTTAACTTGCATAGGTACCTATAGGTAGCTTAAAACTTACAACTCAATTGGATGCCAGCAAGTGGTCGAAAAAGTGGCAGAGGACCTAGTGTTGTGGTGCAATTTGGGGGAGGCCTATGTCCAGCAGTGGACTACGATGGGCTGAGTTGATGAAGTGGTCGAAAAATTAATAACAAACTTTGAACCGGAAAGACTTTAATATAGGTAGGTACCTAGTGACCGACCGAAACTAAATTTTTCGATCGAAACCGAATCCGAATTTCGGCTAAATTTAGTTTTGGTCGAAAATTTCCTTATATTAGACAGTTCAATATAATCTCTGCAACAATAAATAAATAAATAAATAAATATCTTTGGGACATTTTTACACAGCACCATCTAGTCCCAAACTAAGCAGAGCTTGTGGTATGGGTACTAGACAATGGATATAATACTTATATACTTTTTTTTTGTAAATACATACTTATAATACATAAGCAACACACCCAGACTAACACAAACACTTATGTTTTATGTTTATCACACAAATATTTGTGTCCTGTGGGAATCGAACCCACGACCTCGTGATCAGCAGTCCGACACTCGAACCACTAGACCACAGAGGTCGTCAAAAAAAAAACAGTAAAGCAACATTTGAATAGCTAGAGTGACAAAAACAATAATTTAAAATTCAAGAATCCTGCTTGTTATGACAAAACGCTGAATTTAAATAATACGCAAATTTGAAATAAACTTTTGTCTCATACCTCATAAAAGGCGGAATGCCTTTTAATTACTCAGCTAACAGAGATTACAATTTTACAAAATTTTCTAGCAATGTTTTATTCAGTCATATCCACAGAGATAGATAGATAGAATGGTTGTAATCACAATTTTACTTGCGATTCATACTTGGCAACTTTCGGACAAACCACGCCAATTTTTTTTTTTATTAACTTTAATCAAATTTACTTTACAGCTTTTGTTTCCACAGTTAGAAACAGCGCAATAATGCATTTTTGCGGGTTTTTAACCGACTTCAAAAAAAAGAGGAGGTTATATATTCGGCAGGTTTTTTTTTTTTTCATGTATGTACACCGATTACTCCAAGATTTCTGGGCCGAATTGCGTGGTTGTTTTATTTGGTAGAGGAAGCCCGCGCGGTGGTCCCATATTTAAATTTTATTGACTTAGGTTGAGTAGTTTTTTAACCAGCTTCAATAAATCAGTTTATTCTAGCTTCGCCTACCTAGATGATCTACTAATAGTTTCGTTTTTCTGTGAATTATCAACTAAAAAGTATGTTGTTGTACTGTTTTTTTTACTATAGATAAGCGCTCGACAGTACATTATGTACTGTCGAGCGCTTATCTATAGTAAAAAAAACAGTTTATCCGAACATACATGAAAATCACGCGCCGCCTTAAAAATTCCGAGAATTTTTTTTATTTTTTAGTTAAGGTTTTTGAAGTCGGTTTTATTTTTTGTTAAAAAGTTTTTATTTCATACTTTTTAGTTGATAATTCACAGAAAAATTTACATGACTCAAAGGGACAGTCACGCGCCGCCTTCAAAATTTTGGTTTATGTTAAGATTTTGAAATACATAGAAGGATTATTTTTTACTTTTTAGTTAAGGTTTTTGAAGTCGGTTTTATTTTTTGTTACAGTATTTACAGAAGCAAGTCAAGGCGTACTGAGAAATGTTTTGGAATGCCCTGCACTATGGTGCAGAGTGTTGGCAAGCGCACCGCGCCCGCTTTTCCATTCTTTCTATCTGTTTCTGTGGTCATAACATAATTAATTCTTGTCACGTCCTCCATGAAAGATTATATTGTAGGTACCTATGCTTATGAATATTCAAACGGTAAGTCATTGACGTCTCACGATCTACTGATATAAATATAAACAAGCTGGTCCCACTAAATCCTTGAGAAAATGTACCTACATAAAATTATAAATGTTTGACGATTTTACAATACATAATACAACGTGTTATAAAAATAACTGAAAAACTCTTAAAGGGTCATTGTACTCATCAGTATCAACATTTTTTATTACAGGACCAACCCTGAAATCGCGAAAAAAACACAGCTGTTCTTTGTTTTTGTGTTTACATAAATCGAGAAAATGTAGGAAACACCATTATTTTTTTCGCGATTTCAGGTTTCGTCCTAGGTATAGTAAAAGTTGTTCATACTAATGAGTACAATGACCCTTTAAGAGGTTTTTAGATATTTCAATAACACGTTGTAGAGCTTATTCTGTAAACGACCACAAGTATGGCGGAAGATGCAGTCATGTGCTCAATTTTGTGCTCCATGAATAGCCAATGATATACAAATGCCAAGTTCATTAATCTCCATCGTCCATACACAGTGTTATGGCCGAGAACAAACGCATAACATTTGGCATGAATAGTCAGACGCGAACGCACTGTAATGTAAACAGAAACGTAACCACGTAGACATTCCACACAGTTCGCGTGTTGTTACGGCTTTATTTTATCTAATCCCACATTATCTAATATTCGATGTGGCGGGTTCAAGGTTGGTCGCGCTGAAAGCGCTTGGCGCTACAGTCCACCTACACTTTACGACTCTACAGTGTCGCGATCGCATCCTCTCGTCCCAGGCCGTCGCGCGCCCTTTGCGCTTTTATCAATACGGCAGCGAGCGCAGCGCCGCCTGTCGGCAGCCGGCAGTACTCACCCGGACTCGAGTGCGCACGCTCCGTGCCCCGCGACAATACTGCATTCACACCACCTAAAATCTTTTTTCTTCCTCAAAACAATCCCCCCAAAATTAACCAAATCCCTATTTTTAACGTACCTATGCCGTGACTCGTCCGCTCACGTCAATGGCAGGAAACCGCGCGCGATCCTCAAAAACTTAACCTAAAACGTCGTTTCGATTACGTCAATAGCAGGCGATCTCCCTCGCCTGCGCTCCGCTGTTATTGTTTATTATTACATTATAAACACTTATTTCCTGATGGTGCTGTAAACCCGGCGTCGCGAAGCTCTCAAACGGTAAGTGTTCCGAATGTACCAAGTGATGTTATTGTAAGCCTGTGCTTGTTTATATGAGGCTTGAAGCGGGGTATCTGGAAAGCATTATCTAGGTAATGTGAGCGTGGTTACTTTCGCTGGGCAGCGCGCTCAGGAATGAGGACACTCTCTAAAATAAACTCAGATTTTTACCGCGCCGTTTCAGCAACATCGTACGTGTGCATATCTTTAGATGTTTGTGTAACTGCGCCTGCTGATTGTTCGATTGTTTATGTTGAGCCAAATGCACCAGTATAAACAGAGTATGCTGCCTATGGTTGCAGTATTAGACCTGCATAGGTTGATACAGTGTAGGGTATTGAAACATGTCGCAAGTTATTGAATAGTAATGGTCGTGTTACGAAAACTTGGCGAACTAGCAACCATACGACTGCATGCCTAAAGCAGCGTGCACAGATTTCATGTCTGAACGTTGCACTAAGCAATTTGTATAAGGAGCATGATTCGATTCGCAAACTGCTTATAATAGTGAACAGTGGCTAATTTCAATTTCTCAAATGCTTATCCAATTTGCGAACATCCAGCGTTGTGTACATAATTGAATGCCTGCGCGGTAGAATGTTTCAATTCTCGCTGTTTAATTCATTATCATCATTAAGCTTTGCTTATTTCTTGCTTAATTAGGTACCTACTTTACTTGGTATGTCACGCATGCACATTAAGTATATGTGTGGTATTTTAACTGTTATTAGAAGAGTTATGTAAAGTTCAATTACTTTATCTAAAGTGTATATACCTATATGAACCAGTGATGGTTACGTGTACTAATGAGGAAGACTTATTGGATTTTAATTTATACTAATATTGGTCACGTAATGCCCTAAAAATAGATCTGAGTAGAGTTATTAACACGGATCGAGCGTAGAATAATTAACCGGGTTATTGTTATTAGTTATTCAGCTATTATACCGGTGGCGGTTCCACGGTCGGTGAAACGAAAACAAACTAGAAAATAATAGGCAGCAAAATAAACCGTAATAATCAAAAATAAAACTTAAACTGCATAATGACTTTCACCGCGCACTCTCCCCTTTTGCGTGCGACTACAATAAAAAACCGGCCAAGTGTGAGTCGGACTCACGCAGTAAGTGTTCCGTACCACCCATCGACCGGATACCCCATAGAAACCGATTTAATTAACGAGAGTTTATCAAAAGACATCAAAGGGCGTACGCGAACTGTGAATTTTTGCATCTCTTTCTTACGTAGGTACGGTCGACCGCACGTCGGTGGTAACACTTTGACATTAGCAGCATCTTTATTTCGTAAGCAGTAAGGTGGTTTTCGAATTGACGTGTTACCACTGTCATGCTGTCGACTGTACCACCACATATATCTATATTTGCCCTATTTTTAGTATTTGTTGCTAAATTACATAGTATTATACATATCACAAGCTCTGCTTAGTTTGTGACTAGATGGTGCTGTATAAAAATGTCCCGAAGATATTTATTTATCAAGTTTGACTCTGGTATGTATTACCGTTTTAAAGATAGAGCAGGAACAAAAAAGTTGAAAAAAATACAGGTTTTTCGAGGTTTCTTGTATGGTTTATTTGGTTTTAGACTTTATTTTATTTTTAGTATTTGTCGTGATAGGCTGGTGCCTATCACGCACAGACCAGTAATCCTCAAGACGCCGCTTAAACAAAGTTTTGCATGAGAACGCTGTCGTAAAATGTAGGCGGGGACCGGGGGGCGGACGGCGCGGTATGATCGGTCGGCTCAAAAGTTCGGTGGTATTATTCCGTATGATTGGTGCCACTCGCTGACGGACTGACGTCCTGATTGGCGGCGGGGTGAATGGTATGCAGTGGTACTGCATATGCGTTGTGACCGGGGGTGTCCGGCTAATCGGCGTCTAGAGGCTTTCTGGTCTGTGCTATCACGTAACACATATTTTGTGAAAATTTCAACTGGTTATCTATTACCATTACAAAGGCAATCAGACGGACTGCGTAGCGAGAGTAATAGGGTCCCGTTAGCACCCTTTGGGTACGGAACCCTAAAAACCAAGAACCCGGTACGCAGCGCACACCAGTGAACACTGCATATGATCGCAAGATTTTGTATGCCAATAAAACTGATGTCGTTATGCACAACACACTCATTCTTTTGTGTCCTGCCCTTCAAATCGTGAGAAAGTGGGCCAAGTTCACGGTTGTATTGTGAACCCAAGTGCATTCTCTTTATTTCCGATGTTAATTTGATGATATTATAGACCGGTTTCAGTAAAACGAACCACAAATTGCCACGAATATTACGAGTATTTACTGTGAACCGAATCGTTTTTCTTTATGAAAAGAAAGATTGCGATCTAGTTATGGCGATGGCGATGAAAGGAACTAGTCTATTGAAAGAATCTATTTGGGTTCGTGAAAGTAGTTTTAGTTGGAACGTACTGAGAATATAATATGGTTTAGTCTAGTATTGTTATTAAACGTGTTAGTACTATTATATTAGAATCCGGACCGCACAAATAACAATATTACATATTATACGAGGTTTTTTTTGTACAGGGAAAACCTCAACACCCCAAATAGATTTTCAATAAAGCATATATAAATTAATAAATAATAGTAGATTTTCATCAGAACTATCAGATTTTTTTTTCTTCTAATTCACTAAAGTTAAAAGAGTTAATTATAATAAAACAAAGTTTAACCGGTTAAATCGCATATATTATTTAAAAAAAAAAAGAGTTCCTTTAGCATACTGCCAATCCTTTTACACGTGCAGCCTGTGGGTGGACTATACACTGAGGGCATATAGCGACCTGCGTGTACAGTATAACAATGCGTTCAGGATGCTGATGGGGCTGCCGCGTTATTGCAGCGCCTCCAGCATGTTTGCTGAGGCGAATGTTGACAGCTTCGCTACAGTCATGCGTAAGCGGTGCGCCTCCAACTTAACGCGCATGCGTGGCAGTACCAACAGCATCTTGTGCGTATTGGCGGACCGGTGGGATTCTCCGATGCTGGAGCGCTGGATACGACTGCATGCAGTGAAGTAACCACGCGCCCTGGTATCGGATATTCCGCCCGGTGCTGCGGTTTTAGAATTAAGGTTTTGTTGTGTTGTAGTTACTAACAGTAGTTTATAAGTGTTTTGCTGTATTACTAACAATAATTATGGATTATGTCCGAAAATAAAGATTTTATTATTATTATTATTTAAAAGACTAGAGTATCCCACCTTCTTGTCCATATAAAAAGCGCCAACAGCTTACCACCTCTAAATGTTACCCAATTTCGACGATTTTTTTATACGTTATGTACAGTCAACAAATCGGAATCATGACCCACTCAGCTGATAATTCGTTTGAAATCGTCAAAACAGTAAGGTTTTCTTCTATGCTGCACTTAGGACATTTTGAATATTACAGAAACTGCATTAAAACGGGTCAGAGGCTGTGCCATTTTGAGCTTTGTGTCATCAATGCAATAGATTTATAATTGGATTGGAAATTATGTTTTTGATAAAGCAGGAATTATCTTTTGAATTTCGAATTAGCTGTCGTTTCACGTGGTTTTCCTACAAACAACTATATTTTTTAAGAAACCTATACTAACTTTTTCGATTACAGACCATTAATAAAATAAAAATAAAAATTACAAATGATAAAATGTCAAGTATGAAAAGGTGTCAAACAATACTCTTAACGACTAAATATGTGGAACCTCGGACGAATAAAAAAGGCAGACGGAATCTCACTATTCAATAAGTGAAGCATCCATAGCAAAGTATGGACTTAAAAGTATGGACCGGCACGCACACATTCACATCCATAGTATGCCAAAAAGCCGCGATTACGCAAAAAATGTTATGGTAGTCATTGTTGTAGCGTCATAAATAAAATAACAGTATAAATCTGGTGTGTTAAAATGCTTTCGAAATTATAGTGGGTTCAAGAAAAAATGAAGTGCTTCTGTCTTTGTTTAGCGAGATTCCGTCCGCCTTTTTTATTCGTCCGAGTGTGGAACATACATTTAATTTATAATATCCTCTGTACCATATTTCACGCAATAAATGATAAATAAATAAATAACAATATTTGGAGTTAAACGTCAAGAATCAAATTTAGAAAAATAATTTTATTGGTAAACTAGCTGTAACTGTCAATAGCTAACAAAATTGATGACAAGTCAGTTACCAGGGAAATATCTGTTTAAGCGAAATTCAACCCAATTGTATTAGAATGTCTGTAGGATATTAAGCTTATCGTGGGTCATGATTCCGATTTGTTGACTGTACATTGTAAAAAAATATGCTTGGGATTAAATTTTTTGAATTTCGCAATATCTTCGTAGTTATGGGCACCAAAATTAACGAATTTTTGCGCTGAAATTATTTATTTATTTATATTATTGAGGACCTCCAACAAAAGATGTACACAAAAAATCACAAGTGACAGATACAAGATTCTATCTGGTGTACTCCTTCACTTACAGGAGGCCACAGCATGCACAAATTATGACGAAGACAAGTAGTTTTTATTAGAATACCAAAAATATTTTAATAAATAACAAAAAATCTGCGTAAATTAAAAATCTAGCTAAGTAATTGACACCAAAAACAAAAGATTTTGATAAGATTTAGGGGTTGAAAACAGTTTCATCCAAAAAAATTGGGTATAAACAACCAATGTATCGAAGGGTGTAAGGGTGGTATGCCACTGGTCAAATTTCTTTGTCCAATTTCTTTCAATCCCATTTATTTGATGGTCACTGTTTTTTTACACACAACATTTAATGAACATTTGATGAAAAAAATCCAATTTCTTTGCTCAAAGTCATCTTGGACATAGAAATTTGATGAGTGGCATACCACCCTAAACTAAAACCTCGCGGCAGGATTTTCTTCTTATGGTCCCCAGTAGGAAGCAGAGAAAGTGAAAGATGCCGTGCAGGGGCTACTTTGATCCATGAAAACTCATCCAGCTGAACTTCCTGGACCTAAAGGACTTATTAACGACCCGCTGATGTACTTAATTTAAAAATAACAACCAAATTTAGATTTTCAAGATTTTTTGTTTACATGTAACAATTTATAAAAAACCGGCCAAGTTGAGTCGGACTCACGCAGTAAGGGTTCCGTACCAGTCATCGACCTGATACCCCATAGAAAATGATTTAATTTACGAGAGTTTATTAATATACATCAACGATCGTACGCGAAATGTGAATTTTTGCGTCCCTTTCTTATGTAGGTACCACCACATATGTCTATGTTTGTCCTGTTTTTAGTATTTGTTGCTAAACTACATATAGTACGCACTATAATCAGACCAAGTTTGTCGCTGGTATGTATTACCCTTTTGAAGATAGAACAGGAACAAAATCGTTGAAAAAAAAGCATGTTTTTCAAGGTTTCTTATATGACCCCCTTTGGTTTTAGACTTTTATATTTTTAGTATTTGTCGTGATAGGCACCATAGTAACACATAGGTATTCTTTGAAAATTTCAACTGGTTATCTGTTACCGTTACAAATATACAGCCCTGTGACAGACAGACGGACGGACGGGCGGACAGCGTAGCGAGAGAAACAGGGTCCCGTTAGCACCCTTTGGGTACGGAACCCTAAAAAGGATCCCAATCGATTTTTCTAGTGATTCTGAACAGTCTTTTTTCAGAACGCCCATTTTCGTAATTAAAAACGTTTAAACATAAATCCAACCTAATCTCAATGCTTTAAATCTCAATCTTCTGACAGTGGATGTTCCTGTTTGCCGTTAATTTGTAACACTTAGGTCGTTAATGTCACCAATAAACTGCAATCAGGAACATCTACTGTCAGGATATTAAGATTTAAAGCATTGAGATTAGTTTGGAACTATATTATAAACGTTTTTAATTGTGAGAATTGGTCTTCAGATTTGCACTACACTAACAAGTAAAAAAAACCCCTACACAACCCATTCAATCATTTATTCTTTAATTTACTTTACACATTCATACACTAATTCGCCACAACCGATACTACATCGTATACCAAAACCATATCGATTGAACGAGTGAAAGTAGCTTAGAATCCCTCACCAATTTATCCTCACTTCTAATTCCTGCTCCATCATCACCATCGATATCTAGCCTATTCATTGAAACCATTCCAAAGAGCCAAAACACGATACCTCTGCTGTAAGTTGCTGAGGAGTTGGGTATCCTGCAGATTCCGGGTGATGCTGCAGCATCAGGTCAAGATTACCATGTTCTTGCAATATTATTGAAGTAACAGGATACCAAATTTCGAATCGATCGGACCAGTAGAAGTTGCTCACATCTCTTCATCAACTATAAAAAAGCTGATGATCTTCAAACGGCTGAATAGATGTGCTTGAATAATAGCTAAAATAGCTAATGATAAAAAAAACTACATTAAAATCGGCTACGATGCCACAGACACACACACGTAAACAATCCTTGTATGAGTACAATACAGAACTAGGTATATTAAATTGGAGTATATGATAGAGACAAAAATATACTATAGTGTGCATAATTAATAAAATTACCATAAAATGCCCTAATTTGGCCCACAAGCCCTACTCTGCCTAGTTGTTTTTTGAGTAAACTGTAATAACTATGATTTCCGTACTTGGGGAGATCCAAAAACTATGACAACGCTAACTTTTGGTTCAGTTGTAAAGTGTCAGTGCGTGTAAAAATTAAGTTAATGCCTTAGGCAAAGTAGGGCTTGTGGGCAAAGTTAGGGAATTTTACGGTATGTTGCGACTTTCCCACGCTTATCAGAGAGAAAAAGGTAAACAAAACGGACCAGCTGCTCATTGGGAAGAATTTATTGTTATCAAGTATAACAGTAACCCTCTACAAGCTCTATAAGAGACGAGCTAGCAACCAGTGTCGAAATAAAATGAAATGAAATTATTTATTTTGCAAGTTGGATGTTAAAATAAATTTAAAAAGTCAGTTTTTTTAAAAATTAGATGGCGTCTGCATTTCCTTTGAGAAGAAATGCAGAAACAAACTCAAAGATCAAAGTCTCTTTTAAAGTCCAGACATTTATCTTGTATTATGAATTTGTGCGAGAACAATGCAGGGCAACGACAACGCCTGGACTGGCCCTTTGAAGAAAGTGCCTGGTCAATTTGAGTTGACCTATCCCAACGGATAGCATGCATGCATCAGCCATCTTGTAGATCAACCATATTTTAGGGAGCTCAACGACCCAACGCACAGCATTACTACCAACCAGGACCATTCAAGTAGGTCTTAAAAACCCAAATCGCCAGACAGTTATACTACAAGTAGTAATTGTGTAGCGATGACAATTAAGATCAACATTTACATCACCATTCATTGCGTGGTGCATGGTTTCCGATAAGACGGATTCTCAAAACATACGGAGCAATGAATATTGAAATCAACATGATGATCTAAGTGAGTCAGGCACTAATCTTTGTAGCGGCTGTGAAGTTAGCGCAGTGCCCCGCACCCCGATTGACACCCGCGCACTAAATGTTGCTACTGCGCAGGCATACGACTCTTTTTCACAGCCGCAATAATGTTTCGTGCGTCAATCAACCTATCAATTTCTTATCAATATTTTTGTTACCAGAGCGAACCTCCTGTGCCTATTCCATGATTTTAATGTAATAAAAGGTTTTAAGCACTGACGTCATCGCTCGATGCAGCTCAGGAGCTATTTAGAGGAAGCGCGTCATAGCTCGAGCCAAGAGCCAATGCCCTTGTTGGACGCTACGTTTAACAAATACCGTCAATTTGCTTGTTTCGCTTCAAGTAATGAATTGTTGAAGCGAAATATTTATGATCACATTGTTCCATGTTGGTAAGTACTAGTATTAATGAACAATAAACAGAAAGTGACTTCGATTTCACTGCAAGGAATTGTTACTTTGAAATACAATTCCACAAAAAAAAAAACTAACCACTAGCCAGTATCCATTTTGATACACGATGCTATTAAAAAGAAACAAACAATTCAATTCAATATGATCAATTGTATTTATTACCTTCTGTAATAAAAAACTATTACTGTCAATTCAATCATGTACCGTGACCAAATCTAGACTTTCTATTGCCTAGGCTCTTTTCATTTATTTTTGAGTGTATTTGAAAATTGTAATTAAAACATGTTATTTACTTTCTTAGATTTGTTTAGTATATTTTTGCTTATTCTAACGCATGAATGTACTTCTGATCAAAGGTAAAAATTCACTCCTGTTCTACTAAAGTCTAAAAATGGTGACGCTTAGTCCCTCAGTATGTGAAAGGATCTGTTGTTTGCACCCTATTCCAAGCCCCAAAACAATGAATTGCTATATTAAAAAATAGCGACCTAGGAACCGGTCTTGGAACCTAACGCTCGTAAGAAACCATTAACCTATAACACGTACACGCCACACCAAGAAGGAAATTCTAGTAAAATTTTTAACATTTTTTTATAAAAAAATACAGATTACATGTTGCCAGATTATTTCCCTCAGAAAGAGCTTAAAAAAAACGTACCCGAAAACACAACTAAAGAGATATCATCAGATTAACGTGTTTACCTTGAAAATTGACACAATGTTCATAGTTATAGTGGCCATCATTAAATTATCGGAAAGTCCGTCGATTTATTAAAATAATTCCATTGTTGCTAAGGTCAAAGCCTAATATTATAATCATAGAAAAATATTTTTTAGAGTTCCGTAGTCAAACAAAGAATCCATATAGCTTCACAATGGTTTTGATTCTCTGGTTCACTATTAAAACAGTTTTAAGCTATCGCTCTCCTTTATTAATAGTAGACACAAGAATGGGATGGCAACAATATTAGTGCCGGCAAATTAATTTACGTGTTACACTTACTCGTATTTTTTGTCGGCATGTTCCGAGATCTATGATCCGATTAATTATGAGCGTGCATATTAATTATGTGTAACCTTTATGTTATAAACCTAGGTATCTTATCTTCTAAATATTTTGAAAAACTATAATAGTTCTTGCTCATTAGGATATTTTATTTTTTTTAATCGGGATAATGGTAATTCTTTGATGGTTTAAGGGAGATGGTAATTGCATACATAAACAGAATTATTGTATAATAGTTAAATAATAAAAATAAGATAAATACAGACATGTACATGGTACGGAACCTTAGTTCACGAGTCCGAATCGCTCTTGGCTGGTTTTTAGGGTTCCGTAACCGAAGGGTTTCAAACGGGACCCTATTAGTCTCGCTACGCTGTCCGTCCTTCCGTCCGTCCGTCCGTCCGTCCGTCCGTCTGTCACAGGGCGTATCTTTTGAACGGTAATAGGTAACCGGTTGAAATTGTCTCAGAAATTGTGTTGCTATGAGGTGTATCACGACAAATACTAAAAATAAAAATAAATAAAAAACCAAAGGGGGTCCCCATACAAGAAACCTCAAAAAACATGCATTTTTTTCAACGTTTTTTTTCCTGCTCTATTTTCAAAACGGTAATATATACCAGCGTCAAACTTGGTCAGATTATAGTGCATATTATGTAGATTAGCAACAAATACTAAAAATAAGACAAACATAGACATATGTGGTGGTAACTGCGTAAGAAAGACATATTTCGTGCACTGTACGTTGATGTCTTTTAATAAACTCTCGTAAATTTAATCAGATTTTATGGGGTATCAGGTCGTTGAGAGGTTTGGAACCCTTATTGCGTGAGTCCGACTCGCACTTGGCCGGTTTTTAAAATTTCTTCCTCACTTGCGCATCCACAAGCCTAATATCTAACTATAATAAATACATTTTGAATAAGGAACCATCAAACTATGTTAAATAAAAATATCTTTTTTAAGGTGTGTCTATGCTAGACGAGCCAAGCACGAGCGAAGCCACTCAACGCGTCGTCGCTCGCGGCGAAGTGTAGACTTACAATGAGCCTACAACACGAGCGCACTGGTCAAAAAACCGTAAATTGGCGGAGCACTGCCGAGCACGAGCCAAACGCTCGCGGCGTGCTCGTTCGAGGCTCGTAAGTCGGTCCACGCCATGGAGAACAGAACGAATTCGTATTCGGCTTGTGCTCCGCTCGTGCTCGGCTCATCTAACGTAGACATACCTTTAAATGTCGTATTTATTCGACATGTTTTTAAAAGGTCCCTTGACATGTCCCCGAGCCTACCAGTTTTCAAGCCCACAGTGGGCGGTAGAAAAACTTCACTAAAGTTATGTCCAAATACAGACGAAGTTTCTTCGCTTTATTAAACTTTAACTTCGTGGACAATGTTATTGGTTGTTAAGTTATAAAAAATACAATAAAGTTTTTTTTTTTCAAACATCCTAGTAACATGTAAGGCCTGCATTTATTTGTTTATTACTAGCCTATGCCCGCGGCTTCGCCTGCGTATAATTCTGCTACAACTCACAAAAATATACGGGATAAAAAGTAGTCTATATGTTAATCCCAGTTATGGTCTATCTGTGTGCCAAATTTCATCCAAATTCGTTCACGGTTAACGCATGATTGACTAACAAACATCATAACCGTTGCCGTAGCCGTTTTGCTCGGATGTGACGCATATCTTACCACACTTCTTGACTCTGTACCTGTATTTGTATAGTGCTTTTCTTAAATTTTCTGGTAATTTTGTGCGTCACTCTTTGAAGCAAATAAAAATATTTTCTTTCTTTTTTTCTTTCTAACATCTTCACAAACTTTCACATTTGTAGTATTAAAGTAGGATTGAACATACATAAAATGGCGGACTTAGGCATTGTTTATCAGAAAAACATAGGGTGGTGCAGATTATTGTATGGCAGGCAATAATTAACTGCTTTTAATATGGTGACCTGGGAGCATGCTACTTCTAAGAAGGGCTGTAAAAATTTAAACATGTTTCAAAGTTCTTACATTTGACAATATTCAGAGTTATTCAAACACCACAAGTCCAAAAACCCTTTAAGGGATAACTGTGATCATAAATTTGAACAACTTTTACTATGGGACCAACACTCAAATCGTGAAAATAAAATCACCCGTTCAGAAAATGTTGCGTGTTCTTGACCAACATTTATGGAATAGCAGATTTTATGGATTTCAAAGTTGATCCCATAGTAAAAGTTGTTCAAATTGATGAGTACAGTCATCCGTTAAGGCGCCATACGTCCAGAGTTTCTGAATAAACAGTTATTGGTGTTTTAAAAATAACCCTGTTGGCTCTATACATACTCATATGCTAGAGGACCAACTAGTAACATTGGCGGAATGTTCACATATGATCACAGAATGTAAGATTACTAACTTTGTAAGATTACTAATTATGCCCAGATTTGATGATGTCTGTAGTCTAGTGGTTCAAGGGTCGGACTGCTGATCACGAGGTCGTTCGTGGGTTCGATTCCCATAGGACAGGGACACAATTATTTGTGTGATGAACATTTGTGTGTTTGTGTTGGTCTGAGTGTTTCTTATGTACTATAAGTATATATTCACAAAAAAAAAGTATATAAGTATTATATCCATTGTCTAGTACCCATTGCATAAGCTCTGCTTAGTTTGGGACTAGGTGATGCTGTGTAAAAATGTCCCAAAAATATTTATCATTTTAGTTTGCGGGCCGGAATCCACAAACAAGTTCGTTCTTTTCCACAAAAAAAAAAAGTTTTTATAGTACACAATGCACTTTCACGCAAAGAAAAACCCTATCAAATACATATTTTCAATTTACGCAACATAGCATGTGCACTAACTTTCAGAGCCGTAGAACTCAATTGCTTAAAAATCTAGAATTAATTCCAACAAATGCTTACATTATAAAGCAGACAAAAAGATTTCCGCAAATTAATCTCAGACAAAAGATTACATTCATTTCCATCGTAGCCCTTTCAACTGGCGATTAAATTTGAATAGCTCATGCTTAAACCCTGGTTGGGCAGTCTAACGATAAATTCGTAGAAGGGAGGCTTGTTGGGGCCTTCATTTCTTGCCACAAAAAATTTGCAGAGTGGCGATCTACTACAACCGCGCAACTACCGTGCAACAACTTTCAGTCTAAATTTAAAGCACTCTAAATCCCACCGCATATTCAACCCAACACACGCAGAACACACGGTATGGGTGGTTTGGATCCACGTCACCCAGTGCTATGTGGGAAAAGATGAAAGCGTTTTAAAAAATCCGGCCAAGTGCGAGTCGGACTCACGCAGTAAGGGTTCCGTACCTCTCTACGACCTGGTGCTCGGCAGTGCTCCGCCAATTTACGGTTTTTTGACCAGTGCGCTCGTGTTGTAGGCTCATTGTAAGTCTACACTTCGCCGCGAGCGACGACGCGTTGAGTGGCTTCGCTCGTGCTTGGCTCGTCTAGCATATACACACCTTAAAAATATTAATAGATATTTTTATTTAACATAGTTTGATGGTTCCTTATTCAAAATGTATTTATTATAGTTAGATTTTAGGTTTTTGAATGCGCAAGTGAGGAAGAAATATTAAAAACCGGCCAAGTGCGAGTCAGACTCACGCAGTAAGGGTTCCAAACCTCTCAACGACCTGCTACCCCATAAAAACTGATTTAGTTTACGAGATTTTATCAAAAGACATCAACGCACAGTGCGCGAAATATGAATTTTTGCATGTCTTTCTTACGCAGGTACCACCACATACCAGGCCCCTCAGAAAGTATTGCGAAAAAAAGTTTTTATATATGGGAGACTGGCCAGTTATAATGTTTTTCGAAAATATGATTATTTATAAGTAAAAATAAGTAAGTTCCAATTTCAAAATTTCCCTCCACATTTTTTGCGAGTTAATTCAAAGTATTGTGTCTCACTGAAATATGGATCTGCGCCGGGAACATTTTAGAGCTATGATTTTATACGATTTCAAGTGTCGCCTGAAACCGGATGAATCGTACGATAGACTTCAAATGGCATTCATGGATGAAGGCCCTTCCAAGGCAACCGTGTATCGTTGGTATAACGAATTCAAGCGCGGTAACCAACTTTGGGGGATGACGAAAGAAGCGGTCGCCCTTTGACGGCTGTTACCGAAGAAAACGTGCTAGCAGTGAAAAATTTAATCCAAGACAATAGGCGAATTACATATCAGGAGATTCAACACATATTGAAGATTGGATCGGGAAGCGTTCACGAGATTCTACACAGCCATCTTCGCGTGAGGAGGATAGTATCACGCTGGGTGCCGCACAACCTCACCGATGCTCAGAAGCAGGCCCGAGTGGAATGGTGCCGTGATATGCTTAACAAATTTGAAGCAGGCTCGTCTCGGCGTGTTTACGACATCGTTACAGGTGATGAGTCCTGGATTTATCAATACGACCCAGAAACCAAGCGCCAGTCGACTGTTTGGGTGTTTCAAAATGAGCCAACGCCTACCAAAGTGAAGCGATCTAGAAGCGGGGGTAAGATTTTGATCGCTAGCTTTTTTAATTTGACTGGCCACTTGGTATCAATTCCCTTACGGGATCAAAGAAGCATTAATGCCGAATGGTATACTACCAAATGTTTGCCAGAAGTTTTCTCTGTTATAAGCAACAAGCGACCAAACACAGGGCTCCGCGGGCTACTGCTCCACCACGACAATGCACCTGCGCACACCGCACTCAAAACGATGGACTTCCTGGACAGCACGCCAGTCAAACTCCTGGGTCACCCTCCTTACAGCCCTGATCTAGCACCGTGTGACTTCTTTTTATTCCCAAAAATAAAAAAACAGCTCAAAGGGATACAATTTTCGTCGCCGGAAGATGCGCTGGCTGCGTTCGAGCAGGCTGTAAACGAGGTGTCTGCGGCGGACTGGAAAAAGTGTTTTGAAAACTGGTTTAGGCGCATGAATCTTTGTATAGAGGCTGGTGGAAAGTACTTTGAAAAGATTTGATAAAAATATATGTACGTATAGAACAATTTTTTTTAGTTTCGCAAAACTTTCTGAGTGTCCCACGTATGTCTATGTTTGTCTTATTTTTAGTATTTCTTGCTAAACAACATAACATGCACTATAATCTGACCAAGTTTGACGCTGGTATATATTACCGTTTTGAAGATAGAGCAGGAACAATAACATTGAAAAAAATGCATGTTTTTTGAGGTTTCTTGTATGTAGTAGTATAAAACCAAAGGGTCCTTTGGTTTTATACTTTTTTTGTTTTTAGTATTTGTCGTGATACACCTCATAGCAACACATATTCTGATAATATTTCAACCGGTTACGTATTACCGTTCAAAAGATACAGCCCTGTGACAGACAGACGGACGGACGGACGGACGGACGGACAGCGTAGCGAGAATAATAGTTTGGCACCCTTCGGGTACGGAACCCTAAAAACACATAAAAGCACGACCTGACACTGGGCTGGGCTGGGTTAAATATGTGACGGGCCCAAAGGTTGTTATTTTCGTTGGACTTAAATAGGAAACCCTTCATAATAGTTAACAAGTATCAATAGCTTTGTACGGGATTATTGTTAAATTTCAAAAGAAAAAACACAAAGTTGCGGTTCAAGGTTTACTGCTATTCAAATTCATGCTTAGTTCAGTTCCTGTACGATTTCGTTAAAAGGCATTTGATTTGTAGCCTCCTTGAAGGGGAAATGTAAAAGACGATTTGGAGGTACTTTATGTAAATATTTCACTAATTTTATCAACTCACTAGCAGTGCTTTTGCGGCTTTGCCCGCGTAAAGTTTTAACATGATGTTTCCCGTCGTAGTTTTGGAATAAAAAACACATATTTCTTTAATTATTTTATTATTTTTAACGCATTTACGCATGCGAAGCGAAATCTAACGATTTAAATTGTGGAAAGAAAACATCGCTCATCCTGCTCGTGAGCGATGTTTTCTTTCCACAATTTAAATCGTTACGTATTTCTTTACTATTATTTAATTTGAATAGTATTTGTGTCAAGCATGACCCGAAGAACATTATTCATAAAAAATTTAGCACCCATTTTTTACTTCCGTTGAGTTTAAAAAAAAACCTCTTAAGTTTATTAAGCAGTTCTGTGACATACTTTGCAGTGCTAAGACAGAAATTATTTTCTAATATTACATTATTACAATATTAGAAAAATTGTAAATATATGTGTGTGTATATTACTTTTTCTAATATTGCATTATTGCAATATTAGAAAAAGTGTAAATAAATAGTATAATGACGAAATAGTAAACAGTTAATAAAATATAAATAAATTGTATAGTGCCGAAACTTCAGTAATCTGAGGCCGAAACAATAATCAATAATTAATAACTGAAAAAAATGTTAAGATAATATGAGTTGGTAGAAAAATTACCAACATTTGATACAGATCAATAAAAAATAAAATGTGTGAGAAAATTACAGAATGTCAAAAAAGCAGTTATAATAAAAACAGAGATCCAATGTCAAAAGTGTAAAATAAAAAATAGAAAAATAATTACACATGATCCAATAGGCGAAAAAAAAAGCATTTTGCTATAATCAAAATAAATCTGTCGGGGACTTCTTTCTATAGTAGCCTCTGCCCGCGGTTTTGCCCCCGTATAATTCGCTGTATCACAGAGAAACGTTATCGCGCATCCCTCGGAAACTGTGTATTTTCTTGGGATTAAAATTAGCCTATATGTTAATCCGGGCTACAGTCTATCTGATGTGTGTGTTTCATTTAAATCTGTACAGCCGTTTGAGCGTCATTGAAGGGCAAACAATTAAACAAACATACATCCATTCTTTCGCATGTATAGTAGTAGGAATTAAGATTTTAATATTTTACAGTTTCGATATATAATATCACAACTTAATTATCTTTGAAAATTAAGAACATTTTATCAAAACCAAACGTATAAACATTAAAAACTTTTCTTAATTATTGCCAAAAGTTTTTTGATCAAAACATCCCTTGTCCGATAAATTCTAGGAAGCTGACAAATTTATTACAGTGACAAATATCTTCCAATAAAGGCATCTAAAGGTCGGTATCAATCTCTTGTGAATAACTTGATTGGATTCTGCGGTCAATGCACGTCAAGGTCACCGGAGAAAGTGTCAAAACTTGAATGTTGGAACTCGATTTTGTGAAACAGATACTTGATGCCGTGATCTAGATTGTGTTGAGAAATTTTATTTCTTGGGAGCATACGTTTTTACTTCTCCTACAATTTATAATAAACAATAACTTTTGTAAGTGAAATTCATGGTTCATCATCTTCCTGCCCTGGTCTCAAATTACTTGGGGTTGGCGCAAAAGTCTTCTTCCATTTCCCTCTGTGAGCCCTCACCTCCTTATTCATTTCTGATATTCATGGTTATGGATGGAATTCTGGAAATTAATGTTAATTATACAGTGTAACTGGTTGAATGATGGATTTATTGAAGGACTATGTTCGGATCAGTACTTGATTTTTGTTGTAAATCCCAATTGTATAAGCAATGTTACATTAGACCGCTTAGGTCTTGAATTACGAAAACCCTCCTTACTGCTAACGAAATGAAGACGCTGTCAAGGTCAAACTGTTACCACTAACGTACGGTCGACTGTACCAATTTTTTTTAAATATTTTTTAAATTTATTTATCAATTGCTGAGGACACTGTTCCGCGCTCAGATTACTGTAGTTCCGCGCTTACAAATCAAAGTTGGCATTAAACGTAGTGGTTATATACTCTTTGGTTGGCATGCAGTACGTTGATGCACCTAGAACGGCAGTGTCCATCGGTCGCTATTTCCATTCTCTCCGCTATTTGTACTAGCCAGAGCACACCCCTAAACAGTCAGAGTGTGCGCAAACATTTTTACTCCAGTTAGTTTATTGTAGAATATTTTTTCAACGTATTTTTTTCACTATCTGTACGCACATTCTACCACATTCTTGAATATGTCCCTCGTTCATCCAGTTAGGCTGTATACTTCTCAGCATTCATTAATCCAAAAATAAAAATAAATTCATGTTGCGGCGGCGCCGGCAGCGTAATCTATTTAAATGTACATTTTGTAGCAATAATTCACAACACGAAGACATCTGAGTCCTAAATTATCGCTAATTATCTTGTTCTCCATTGTTATTTGATTTAGGAGGCGAGATCTCCACATTAATCTGCGCACAATTACGACGGTCCGTTTGCAAATTAGATTCGACCAATATGAGATGCTTCCTAAACGTAATTTACTGACCACACGGATATTTCCATGAACAAGCTCCAATGCCCGTAAAGGTTTTGTCTTGTATCTAGACATGCGATAAATGTATCACTGAACTGAAAAGAGAGATACGTATCATTTCGATCAAAAGATACATATCACTCATTTGTATCAGTAGTTCATTTCGTTCAGTAAGGGACTTTACTCATGGCGCGACGCGCCGCAGAATTGCATCGATTGCCGGTCAGATATCGCAACAACAACTGTTCGAAGAAAATGTATTGAACATCGCAAATGTCTTCAGCCAAGATCGCATGGATTGACGATATCGCGCACATATCCAATTGCATGTACGTTCTAATGACCTGCGATCCTATTTCAAAAAAATGTACGGGGGCGTGCGAGCGCTGGCACTTGTTTCTACTTGCACGCGATTCTCTGATCGGGATATCGATGAGCGACTTCTGTTGCGCAACTAGTAATATGTTGGAAATATTTTTGGTATCAATTAGAACGTAAGTACAACTCGAGTCGACAATCGATGAGATATCGCTCGCATCGCGTCGCGTCATGAGTAAAGTCCCTAAGTTAGAGATAGTTCTCGCTCTGCTGTTGATTTAGCTCAGTGTTCATAGTTCACTTATCTTCTTATACGTAGTTCAGTAAGACAGTATTAATTAAATTCATAAAAAAGACTAAACGTGTCATAAATATCGTCCATGTTTCCTTAACTTATTTATGTAGTTTATTATTTTAAAAAAAGCTTAATTTATTGTTTCCTATGAAATTAGTAGAGTACCTCAGATACACTGATAGAGGGGCTCGTGGCGAAGTAGCAACTGCGTGGTTTGCACGATCTGCGAGGTTAAGCTGCACTTGCCGCGGTCAGTCCGTGAATGGGTGAACATTTCGTTACACCGAGACCCCTCCGTGCCTCGCTGGTCTAACCTCCGAATGTCGGTATTACCCAGTAACTGGGTTGCGGGGGTCTGATGGCGGTCGCTCAGTGTAAAATACTGATGTTCAGCCCCATCTGGTTAGACTGGAAGCCGACCCCAACATAGTAGGATGATGATGACCTCAGATACACTGATACGGTTTGGGAGCGGGTGAACGAGTAATAGATTGATGCATAGCAAGTGAACTAGTTCATTTTTATCTTTCGTTCTTGAACTACCCATGTCTACTTGTATCCATTTGTTTGGCTTGCCCCATTAGTATTGATGCATTGCGCGTATCAGTATCCAATTTGTAAGTACCTAAACAAGAGAAGGTTCGGCACGGTTGGAGCCATCGACCGCTCAACTAATGTATTCCTTTCAAACTCAGCCCCATTGTGAGACAGTATGTAACCGACAAAAAGTTTCAAAGCCAAAAAACATTCACGACGTCCTCTAACATTCTGTCAAGGTTGCGTTTTGGGTGTATGATACTTGAAACAATGTGGGCTTGCGTCAACTGAGGCTGCGAAGCAACAGTCAAACGTGATTCTGCCCCGTAATTGTAGATTTGACTTATATTTGTCCTGTCCAAAAAATAATTGCATTCGAACTACCTACCTACTGGCCTGAAGAACGGAGCGTACCAAAAATGTAACTCACTGACCTAATGCAACGTGCATGTACCTAAAGTTTGAGTCAGACTTGTTTCAAACGTGCGCGTGCGCATTGAATAGATTCATAGCGGTTTTTTCTAATGAAATCGAAGGTAACTTGGCAGATTACGAGATTCTAGGTAACATTATGTAAGAACAGAATTTACTTAGTTTTTTTTAATGTACTCTTCTACGTATCTATGCTATTTTTAGAAGATTCTCGCTAACTTTGTGAATTAACGTCAGTCTGTCAATCTATCAAATCATTAAGCACATAAAAGCCAGTTTTTCTTAATCAATTATACAAGTTACCGACAAAGACAGTAGTGCGTGTAAGCCTGCGCCTACGCACACTGGGCGGTGATATTTTTCCACCGGTAATTTTCCTACTAACTGGTCACAAGACATCCTAGTACAAATTATTTAAATTCCATACTTCTTTGTGGAAAAATGCGCTTTTAACACTTTCTGCGAGTTGGTTGGACTTCACATTATTAATTTATTGTAACTAGTATCTGATATATTTATGTAAAAACACGAACGAGTTGAACGGTTTGCTACCATATTTTTCCGTTGCATACATAAATTCTCACCAAAATAAAAATAAAAGATATCCTCGGTCAACGTTCCGAAAATATTCGGAAATCGGGGTTTTTGCCCGATCCGGTCAGAAATCAGTGTAACGTTTCAATTTGATCCGACATCATCGAATACCTACGAATCCGCTTTTGTTTCAAATTAGCGAAAAACATGTGAGCTTTTTTTTTTTCCCTTATTGGGGGAGGCCTTGTTCAGCAGTGGATGTCTTTAGGCTGAAATGAATGATGTGAGCTTTGAGCCGGCTTTTCACTACGGAATATAATATATATTATATCCCGAAATATAAATTACATCCCGCCATTCACTTTCACACTATGAGATAGGTGAAATTTTCGTTCAGTTCGGTTGCACAGAGACACTGGCGTCGCGGAGGCATAAAACGGTGTGCGGGGTACGGGGCTTAGTATAAACTTGAAAATATCGCTCTGTCGGTCGAAAAATATGTATAGTTTGGGATGTAATACATATTACATCTAAGTGTAAAAGGGTTCCATTTGAAAGTACGGTTAGCGATATCAAATTATATCTCAGGATGTTAATATATACGTATATACATCCCGTAGTGAAAAGCCGGCTTTAAATTAATTGAGTTTATTGATCATAAAAAGCCAGAACCGTTATATAAAACGAAGTATGTTGTTGTTTTGATTGAAGGCATCAAAGAAAGAAGAATTAAAGGTGATAAGGTCTTTTTAAGGTCGATATTTGAATATTTGACATCAATTCAATTGTATTTTGTTATTGATTCGATACACATTACGTGGAACGTTGACATCATGACTTACATATTCAAATTCCTTCCAGCTTTGACACAAACAAAACTGCTAACAGGGTTGTTGACAAATGTTGCCAAGTGTATAAACCTTGTCATTGACCTAATGAAGTCAAGATTATGGGAACTTAAAAAAAGAAATAATTTGGATATGAAGGTATACCTTAATCCTAACAAGTTGATTCATTCGAATGATAAAAAGGTGCTGTCAATAACAAGAATAAACAAGAATAAAATGAACTTTATAAAATTAAAAATCGACTTCAAAAAGAATACAATTTATTTTTATATTTTGAGTGGCATAGACACTACACAGACAAGCAATTGCCACAATCGCGGGTGATTTACTGTCATCCATTGAAAAGTTCATTCTTTATATCCTATTGTATACTTTCATCAGATCTTCACCAAATTTAAATGGGACCATCGGGGGAGGAAATTCTATCAAACAAAAATGTAATAATTAAAATCGGTGCATATAATTATGTCGGATTTATTCCCCTACAAACATGAAAAAAAAAATACAGACGATTGAGAACCTCCTCCTTTTTGAAGTCAGTTAAAAATATAATTAAATGTTAACATTTTTTATACTTATGGATATTCAACTGCCTAATAGTCGTAATCAATCAACTCAGCCTATCGCAGTCTACTGCTGGACATAGGCCTCTCCAAAGTTGCATCACAACACTCGGTCCTCTGCCTTCCGCATCCAGTCACCCCCAGCCACGTTCTTCAGGTCGTCGGTCCACCTGGTGGGGGGGCGCCCTACGCTGCGTTTGCCGATTCCCGGTCTCCACTCAAGGACTCGTCTGCTCCAGCGGACTTCAGTCCTTCGACAGACATGGCCATCCCACTGCCACTTCAGCTTACTGATCCTATAAGCTATATTGGTCACTCCGGTTCTTCTCCGGTATCTTGTTACGGATTTTCAAAGAAACTCCAAGCATAGCAAGCAGATCAGTCGTAAACCATGATAATAATTTTCCAGCAGACAGCCCTACTATTCGCATATTAACGTTCATCAGTCATCGGCCCCCGTCTTCCGGTTATATTTCATAGTTCAATGCCTCGCTAGATATACGTCCCAATGGACGACCTTCACAGCATTCAACGCACACAACTCTGTGTCACGAATTCGAGTAAAACACTATTACGAACACCATCGCAGTTTCTGAATGAAAAGCTACTAAACATGTACATGTAATTGCAGCAATGCATACGGAACTATATTAAACAGTCGCATACAACGTTAGATATCATAATATCGCAGTGCGTGATTACGGGGCGGTGCGGATATATTTATTTTTCTTTCAGGCTTTGCCAGTCTATAATTAAGTTTAAGAGGTTTAAGCATTCAAGTACAGATTCGTATTGGAAATGTTTAATAACAAATACTCTTTAATAAATTCTGCACAAGTAGAAGTACCTATAATTATTTAATGATCGAGTAGCATGATGGGACATTAATTTGATTGAATTCGTTTCTTAAATTAAGAAATACCATACTATAAGGTATGCTCTGGAGATACATCACCCGAATATAAGTAGGTACAACCATCCATCTTTTTAGGATTGGTGTTATTAACATAACATAAACATAACATCACGCCTGTATTTCCCCGAAGGGGTAGGCAGAGGTGTAATAGTACACCCACATTTCGCCAGTTATGTTATAGTCCCATGTAATAGGGGACGAGCCTATTGCCATTGACCGGGCACAAATCCAGACTCTGGGCTGCTACTGAGAATTTCCTAATGAAAAAACCTAATAACACTTTGCCCGACCCGGGAATCGAACCCAGGACCCCATGCTCAGCAGTCGCGCTTGCGACCACTAGACCAACGAGGCAGTCAAGTAGTTGGTGTTATTAGGAATATTTTATCATTATAATATACAGGCCCCGCGACTTCGCTCGCGTATTCGGTTTATTATAAAAAGACGTTATCACGCGTTCTTTGGGAACTGCATATATTCCCGGGATAAAAATTGCCTATATGTTAATCAGAGTTATGGTTTCAATGTGTGCTAAATTTTATCCACATTTGTTCAACCATTTCAGCGTGCCTGAAGCATAAATAAACAAACAAACATCCATACTTTCGGATTTTTTACATATAAGTAGACTTATTGATATAAATATTTATAATACTTACTTAATACTTTTGGGATAAAAGCTATTTACATGTACAAACAAACGCCTGTATCTTGTGAAACTCCCCCTTCCTAGATGGGTGAAATTCATCCGATTCATCGATCATATTCGGAAATGTCGCCAAAGTTGGAGTTTTTGTGATTGATGATACCTAACACTTTGTTTCCCTCGTTCCTACAAGTAAACATCACATGTTTTACAACTTTTTGTAGGTACTTTTGCAAGGAGTTCTAAATATTTATTGCTAACGATAAATCTATGCAAATGAGTTCAATAAAATATTAAGCATCATTAAAGTCTACGCTCCAATTTGGAATGGACACGGCACGGCCTATAATTTGTTTGTTGAGATGTAATTCTGCTACGGTGGTATAAATTATAATTATAATTTATTACAACATGAATTATGTTATTCATATAATTTATAGCAGAAACTTTTTATTAAAGTTTTTGCTTCGAAGCGCTTTTAAAGATTTTTGTTAAAACAACATGTTTTATCTTGTAACTTTACAGCGTATTCGCAGTTTCGTTCTACAAGAAGCAAACAATTGAATTGGAATTCAGCGCTTTTCTTTTTCTGGCCATTTCCCAAGTGATCCGATTTGGAACAAAGCGGCTGTTACAAAGCGGCTGTTACAACGAGACTCCAGTTGCCGTGGCTATCCAGTCCAAATTTTCTGTGCACACCATTATGTTATTTACTCAGACGCAAATAAATCATTTTTTTATTGCGTTGGTGCAGCAGACGCTGCCGATCATTGGTTTGACATTCAGACAGTCTAGCTAACTCATTGCATCGGCGTATCCACTTGACGGCCAACTGCAGGTCTACAGAGTCCTTGCAAGCGAATAGCGACCCAAATCCTGTTGGAATTAAAGTTTATTTTCGTTAAGCTAAATGTCTCCGGAGATTGCATTCGATACCCGAGCTCACAGTTCATAATGACCGTGCATTTTGTACTCAAGGGCAAGGGTACGAATTATTCGTTCGAATCTGTTGACCGTTTTGTCTGAAAGACTTATTCGCTATTGTCAGCGAACAGAATATATGGATTCGCGGTCGAACCCATTGTTTCTTGGTCGTCATCGCTTTCAATATATTTCGTGGGGCTGGAATCGAAATAGACACAATATGTATTCGCCTTGATTAAAAGGAACCGCAGAATATCTCACATGACATTGAATGTCTTATTTTTATTTTTATTGTGTGGTCCGTTTGAAATAATATTTTGATCATTTCTAAATTGAATCGTGACTAGACTGAATATTTTTTTATTATTTTTTAACAGAATGCTTTTTTGTTTCAGGTCTAAATAATCAACGCTTCGAAAGGGTGAATCGAAATATTATTAAAGTAATGTTGTAGTAATATTGGTGTCAGTCAATTCTGTAAAGTGTTAGTTAACATTTCACCAGACGTTCAGTGCAGAGTGAAAAGTGGAGAATATAACGGCAGCCAAGCGAAGCACCGGGTTCACCCCGGTGACGGACAGGTAAGCAACTTGTTCAAAATTTTATCAGTTTTTGTTCTAATTAGGAATTTATGAAGATCGTTTCATGTCGTGGAAAGAAATGAAATAATGTGGACGTCGTTGATAGACTAATAAATAATTACAGTAATTAGAAGCAATCCAGCTTCTCGATAACTCGGAAATAGTGAGGACTAAAACAGATAAAGCCATTTGAATTAGTGTAGTGAATAGTGTAATGATAGACAAAATGTATTGATAAGTGCTACCTATAACAAACATATGAACAAAGTGTCTCCCCTTATTAGGAAAAGTTATTGGACGCATTCTTAGAACATTTTTACATAGCAATTTAGGTTAATATTATATTACTTATTAGCCTCGAGCCTTTAGCCGAAATAAAGTATCTTAGAGGTACATCCTTAAAATAATATAATAAAAAAACATGTTATGGAATACGGATAACGGATATAAAGCTATAGAACATGCAGCAAAAACACCAAACATAATGGTTTTCCACGGCGCGGTGTTTATAGACTTTATCACTTTAAGCCTCGTTGGTCTAGTGGTCGCAAGCGCGACTGCTGAGCGTGGGGTCCTGGGTTCGATTCCCGGGTCGGGCAGTGTTATTGGGATTTTTTCATTAGAAATTCTCAGTAGCAGCCTGGAGTCTGGATTTGTGCCCGGTTAATGGCAATAGGCTCGCCCCCTATTACATGGGACTATAACATAACTGGCGAAATGTGGGTGTATTATTATACCTCTGCCTACCCCTTCGGGGAAATACAGGCGTGTGTTATGTTGTTATGTTATGTTATCACTTTAAGGACCAAAGGCCTTAACCCTTCTTATTCTGAGAAAAGGCACATGCCGGTCATTAATGGGTTGCTTGTGTTATTTTATGCACCTCTTTACTGCAGAGTTTTTGTGAACTTACACAAAATCCCGCTTCGCTGCCGCCCTCGTTCGCTTCCGTCCCACTTTCAATCCGAAGCTAAACGTGACTCTGACATATGGCATCACACTTTTAAAACTAATCACTTTTACATTCACGCATTGGCTAAAAAGCTTTTAATTTCCACCTGATTCTGACATGTACCTACAACTACGTAAGAGTAGATTTAATCATAATCATCAAATTGAACATGACGCATAACCAAGTAATTGCCAATTAACGCGTTCCCAAAAACTCAACTTGATTTTAAACAAATTAGCAAATTAGTACTTAGCAAACAACTACTATTTTAATTAAGGAAATAACTGAGGGCGGCTCGAACCAGGTGTGATTAATTAGCGACTTGCTCACGTATCCAGTTTATCTAAATTCATTATCTAAGCGGCAGAGGCACGATTTTGTAGATTTACTGAATGGAAAAAAGATTATTTGCATATTGACTGCGCTAAGGGTCTACTGGTATTTGCAGCCAAACATGAAATTTCATTTGCTTTTATATTTAGTCTATTGCAGTGTTTTTTTCGTGACGATGCATCCATTCGGACGCCGTTTTAATGACTACGACCTAAAAAGCTTGGTATTATATTATCTGTGACCTGTTCTAAAAATAACATACGTTTTTAACATTCACGGACAGAATACGGCCACGCCATTCGCACTGTTGGGTGCATCGTCAGCGGCACCCTTTAAACTTTCCAAAGAGATTAAATATTTCACTAGTAAGTATTTTAATGTCTTTGAAGATTCTGCTTTCTCTGTTCTAATATAAGGTTAAAGGTTAAGCCCTCTTCCTCCCTCCTACTTTTGCTGTGTCGATAATTGTCAATAATTATCTCATAATTTTATAATTTTATTTTTTAACTTATGTTTTTGTTTTTTAACTTATGTTACCACCTAAGTCTATATTGTGGAATGCAAATAAATGATTGGGTATTGATTTATAGGGTTATATTCATGTTCTCATTCAAAATTTATATTTACATTGATGTGTAGCGAATAAATCCAACCACAACATTATGAGAATCTCATTTGACGACTGTGGTGACAGGATGAATCCATAAAATAGGCACATGATACACGTCTAAACATATGCAATTTAGAATGTTATAGGATCTTCCACGAAGACCGCATATAAATTACTTGGGAAGTCGAGACCGCATATAAATGCGATAAATTTTTTGATTCTACAGTGGAATGAACCATGAGATGAGTCTTTCCGCTGAGTAGGTAAGTTAATTGTTATAATAGTGTTAATTGAATTACAGGCATATGTTAATTGTTACCACGAGTATGCGCTTCTGTAACTGATTACGAAAACAAAAGGTGTTTCTCTCGTGTAGATTTTTGATTGATGGTTCACCGTTTACGATTAAATTGGGGTAGATATCGAATTTATAGATTCAGCTGTTTAACAATAGCAAGAGTTTTTAGATACACGACAACTTTCTGATCGATCAATCATTTTTTTCATCATTTCAGCCGAAAGACGTCCACTACTGGACATAGGCCTCCCCCAATTAAGGGGGGGATATGCCATAATCGCCACGCTTGGCAGGCGGGTTGGCGATCGCAGTTGGTTGGTTAAATACCCAGAGAACCCTGCTGCCCATCCTCTGGTGAATCCCTTAGTCGTCTTTTACGACACCCATGAGAAGAGATAAGGGTGGTGCTATTCTTTAAGTCAGGCACCAGACGGACTTCGATCGGATCGATCAATATAACAGTTTAAACTAGACTCCGGAACGATCACGCAATTATGACTACACACACACTGACTACTGAGGGTACGCACCAATTTTTATGGCGGCTGTGAATTTAGCGCTGCGCTGCATCCCGCACCCCGATTGACACCCGCACACTCTAAATTTTGCTACTTCGCATGGCATAAGATTCGTTTTCATAGCAGTCGCCATGTAAAGATACTCTACCACTGAATACTGTGAGTTAAGATTATTATTGATTATGAATTTACGTAATAAGTAATTGAATATAAATATGAACATGATCTTTATATCAAATTTTGAACGTTAAACTAGTAACAGTTGGAGAAATTCTAGAGTCAATTTAGTTTGATTTCCTTCACAAACAAACAGTAATTTACCTATTATATTCTTTTAGCTATGGACCAACCTCGACTCTTTCCGAGATTTTTTTTAGTTTGTTATAGTAGAATTCCAGTCTAGATACTGGTGCATCATCATCATCTCAGCTTAAAAACGTCCACTACTGGACAAAGGCCTCCCCCAAAGGGGGGGGGATATGCCATAATCACCCCTCCCCCAAAGGGGGGGGATATGCCATAATCGCCACGCTTGGCAGGCGAGTTGGCGATCGCAGTTGGTTGTTTAAATACTCAGGGAACGCTGCTGCCCATCCTCTGGTGAATCCCTTGGTCGCCTTTTACGACACCCATGAGAAGAAAGAGGGTGCTGGTGCATCTGAATACCTAAAATTTGCTGTATCTCTACTGGTAAACGACAGTGATATTCTGTAAACATATAAAAAAAAGTCAAATTTTATTCGAAACAGCAGTTAGCTGATCTCCATAACTCAATCAGTATAAGTCCTTGGATTATTATATAGGTACCTACTACGCCTAGAGCTAAGTCATTAAAAGTTAACCTCCAATATAACAAACAGTTAGTCTATAAAAAGTGCCAGGTTCAATAATACGATGCGCACGATCAACTCATAAACTGTCGTTTTACTTTCAAACGACAGTAGCCCATTGTCACGACCTGGGGGGTGATTCTCGCGTCGTAGACATTATCTCGAACTCGACATAATGTCGAAACAAGATGGCGAATGTCGATTGAATATAAATTTTCGTATTCTCAGAATGTCACGTTAGAGATACGTGGGACACTCAGAAAGTTTTGCGAAACTAAAAAAAATTGTTCTATACGTACATATATTTTTATCAAATCTTTTCAAAGTACTTTCCACCAGCCTCTATACAAAGATTCATGCGCCTAAACCAGTTTTCAAAACACTTTTTCCAGTCCGCCGCAGACACCTCGTTTACAGCCTGCTCGAACGCAGCCAGCGCATCTTCCGGCGACGAAAATTGTATCCCTTTGAGCAGATTTTTTATTTTTGGGAATAAAAAGAAGTCACACGGTGCTAGATCAGGGCTGTAAGGAGGGTGACCCAGGAGTTTGACTGGCGTGCTGTCCAGGAAGTCCCTCGTTTTGAGTGCGGTGTGCGCAGGTGCATTGTCGTGGTGGAGCAGTAGCCCGCGGAGCCCTGTGTTTGGTCGCTTGTTGCTTATAACAGAGAAAACTTCTGGCAAACATTTGGTAGTATACCATTCGGCATTAATGCTTCTTTGATCCCGTAAGGGAATTGATACCAAGTGGCCAGTCAAATTAAAAAAGCTAGCGATCAAAATCTTACCCCCGCTTCTAGATCGCTTCACTTTGGTAGGCGTTGGCTCATTTTGAAACACCCAAACAGTCGACTGGCGCTTGGTTTCTGGGTCGTATTGATAAATCCAGGACTCATCACCTGTAACGATGTCGTAAACACGCCGAGACGAGCCTGCTTCAAATTTGTTAAGCATATCACGGCACCATTCCACCCGGGCCTGCTTCTGAGCATCGGTGAGGTTGTGCGGCACCCAGCGTGATACTATCCTCCTCACGCGAAGATGGCTGTGTAGAATCTCGTGAACGCTTCCCGATCCAATCTTAAATATGTGTTGAATCTCCTGATATGTAATTCGCCTATTGTCTTGGATTAAATTTTTCACTGCTAGCACGTTTTCTTCGGTAACAGCCGTCAAAGGGCGACCGCTTCTTTCGTCATCCCCCAAAGTTGGTTGACCGCGCTTGAATTCGTTATAACAACGATACACGGTTGCCTTGGAAGGGCCTTCATCCATGAATGCCATTTGAAGTCTATCGTACGATTCATCCGGTTTCAGGCGACACTTGAAATCGTATAAAATCATAGCTCTAAAATGTTCCCGGCGCAGATCCATATTTCAGTGAGACACAATACTTTGAATTAACTCGCAAAAAATGTGGAGGGAAATTTTGAAATTGGAACTTACTTATTTTTACTTATAAATAATCATATTTTAGAAAAACATTATAACTGGCCAGTCTCCCATATATAAAAACTTTTTTTCGCAATACTTTCCGAGGGGCCTGGTATGTCTACGCCTAGCGCTCAAAATACATAGAGTGGTTCATAGCAGTTGACATTACCGGCGACATTTTTCGTAGAGATTTAAAATTAGAGATTATCTCGAATTGGACATTTATCTCTATAACGCGAGAATTAGGGCCCAGGGGGTCTACTCCCGTTCGACGATATTCGATAAATCGTACGATTCATCGCACAATTCGCTACTCCGGTCAACCATCGTTCCCTTATCGCAAGCGATGATCGTGTTTTGACGTTTGTTTTTCTCATCTCCGGTAAATTGCCTTAATTGTGCCTTTTTTATGTGCCTATCTTTATTATGTAAGTATCAGTCGGAACGAAAGTTCCTACTTCGTTTGTCGTTCGTAAAACGCGAGTAGACCTACAAGCCGTTTGGTCGTCGGCTAAGGACTTAAGAACGAACTGAGTGAAAAAGTTTCAAGAAGGGAATGGACTCGTGAGGCTAAACAAATTTATAATGATTTTATTTTGCAGTTATGGGTTAACTCACGGAGTCTTGTTTCTTAGCCTGAATGGTGTATAATTATACGAGTAAAATGCATTTACCGCTATTTTCGGATTCACTTACATATTAATCTTTATGGTTATAATAGTTATGTGCATATTTCAAGATTACGCTATAAGTTTTGGCCCTAAATGGAGGTCTTACGTAATCACAGGCTGATCACGCTACGCAAGGTCTTGAGTCAAAGTTTTCCACCAAAACATGCAGCTTTATAAAACAAACAATCATAGTAATTTTAAGAACGCGTTTCACAAAAATTTAAATACAAATACATAGTAGATACGTCATTATAATATATTTTGTCGTCATTCGATTGTCTCTCCAATATTTTTGTAAATTATTTGTAAAGTTCATAATACTTATAATTACATTGTAATTTATTTACGACGGAATACATATTTACAAATTGATTAAGTCCCCAACAAAAAACTGTTCAAAAATTCGTCGTGTCAATATCGTGTTAATAAAAATAAACATTGATTCAGGTACAAAAAGCGTAGGATTGTAAGCCAATTAAATATTCTTGTTTGCCGAAACTGTCAGTTGATCTTCATCAAACTGTCATTGAACAATAGTGGGTATACAAGGGACGTTGTATTTGTACGGTATACTGACAGGGAAACAAAGGTTTGTTATCTCAGGCTGTTGGCTGAAATCATACGACATGTATTCGTGGTACTATGGATATAAATAAAATTTAAAAGTGCTGTGTGTTAGTTAACATGTCTTCTGAATTAACAATTTTTTACCATCTGTAAAAGAGTGGTCAGTTTCTAAGCGTCAGGAAAACCAATTAAAATAATATACGCGATGTAATCCGGATAAAGTTTTATTATAATGATCAGTTACTGTAATATAATACATTTAAGTCAATTTCCGAAAACAACATTTTCCGGACTTTTTTTACAGATCTATTCTATAACAATAACTGATCACACTCTGTTTTTCCAGACGGTAAAAATAAAAAAAACGGTTTATACCGGTTCCGGTTTTGGTATATTTCAAAAATGTACCACTGAAAGTCTTCCATAGTTTTTATGATAGTTCTTGCATCCCTTTTCAGGAATGGATCAAAATAAGCAATGGCCAAAAGCTGTTAATGCTATAATATGATCATTTCTAAATTGTCTCATAAATTTTTGACGGACTGGGGCATGAAACGAAAAAATATTAATTCACAAAATAATATCAATAAAGGTGTACAACATTAATCAATGATTAAGATTCTTGGGATCATCGGTTTTGCGTTTGGCAATTCATTATTAGCTTCAACACGATATCTTGTTACAAAAACAGCTCCATGACAAAAAATCTAAAATATTTTTATTATTCTCTGACATTAAAGAAAAAATATCGATTATACCTTATTGATTCGACAAGGAAAAACAATAAATTAATGGATTTCTAAAACTCAAGTCCGTTTTTATATTTGACTAATTAGCATAGATACATCGTTGGGTCAAATGACGTTTTTGACTCAGTGATAAAAGAAGCAAGGTCTCTGCAACCTTCTGATGCCGAGCGACTTAAAAGTGCGAATAGAATCATGTCGAGGTTACCACCGAACAAACTATTTAACTTTACAACGCAAGACGAACATTAGACGACCGCTGGAAATATAATATATTATGATACCTATGTTCTATAAATCTGGATTAGATTTTTTGGTGCTTCTATCCGGGAACCAACTAAAAATACCAGACATGAAGGCTTGGTAACAACAACATTTCAGAAGTCTGCCAATGTGCCGTTGAATACTGCTCCCTATATTTATTTATCAATTTATATACACACACAACACTTAAAGAAGATACATAAAAAAGTCACTTGAGCACAAAGGTACTGCTTATTTCTATAAGAAATTTCTTCCAGCAGACCTGCGACAGGAGAAAATAATAAAAATAAAACGAAGACACAGTGTGTGAACAACAAAAAAATAATAAAAATACAATAAAACTAGGTACTAAACTCCATCTTCAAATATAATTACATAAAACCTTATTTATGTTATAAGTCTGTAGCATTCCACTGAACAAGGAAAATGCCTCCTTTCCCTTTTTCCACTCAGCAGCATAACGAGTTGGACCTCGTTACACCATCCGCGCTGTTTGGGACTCATAGTGTGGTTGTTTTCTCCTGTAGCTCCTCCGGAATACGGTAGATGTAACCAGCCCAGTTCCACAAGCTTGGCAGCTGTATGGCCAACATCGTATTTTTTATTATTTGGACAATTTTGACCACAAAACCTAACAAAGAGAAAAACGAAAATGAACTATCAAATAGCTTGAACCTTACAGACTCATCATGATGTCCATGGTCTACCTACCAATATTGTGCTCACACTCCACGGAATGCTTTAAATTGTGAACTTATCACATTTTACAGCTTAAAGTACTTGATATCGATGCACCTGGTACTAAGTAGATAGAAATCGAACCTCAACAGCACATGTATACATAATATTTATTATTATAAGTACATGTAAATACCAGACGGTGTTACCCACAACATTTAAAATAAGAACTTAATCTACGTGTTAAATTAGTATGAAGATTCTGTCTTGCGATACCAACTTTGCACGACATGTTTCTTACATTAGCAATTTAAGGTCTCCTGGACTTCGTAGAGTTTTAACTAAGGAGTTTCTCAACTAGCATTAACATTAAATATGTAAACAAATTGCTTGTTGCAAGTTAGTGTCTTTTCATTTTGTGTACACTGAGAACTACTAGCTTATTGACAACTATCCGAAAATGACCTTTCCGAATCCGTCAGGAATGTTATCGAGCATATCCTCTAACTAAACGCTTTTCACAAATCCGAGACTCGGAAGAGTTTCTTTAAATTATCATTCATTAATAGAACCGTAGTAAATTTTTAATTTCGGATTTGTGAATAGCGTCTAGAGTACCTACAAGTTCGGTAACTAATCTGACGGATTCGGAAAGGCACTTTCGAATGGATGCGAATAACCTAGCAAAGATATGATGACTTCATTCTGATTCGACAAATCTCATCATCATCTGATTCTGAAGCGAGTGCTACAAATGGGGGATCTGATAGAGGTTGTAGGGGTCTTAGGATGACAACAAGCAAATAAAACCCATTATTTAAAGAAGTCCATGCCCCTTATTGTCCAGTAATGAGCGGCCTCTAGACATTGGTACCTATTTAACATCTTTTAGTTGATCTATGATATGATCTTATTCTGAGGCAAAGTGGATACATTGTGTGTCATTGCAATATTTTCCATCACTACGTTAATGTTCTTCATCCTTCCCGGCTTATTGTCGGTGTCCGCTATGCCTAGGATATGGCAGCACTCAGTATCCATCCGTGCAAAGATAAGCATTCATTTTCTAATTGAGTTCAGGACCGCGAAGTGGTGAAATAAATTAGTTTCTGGGAACGAACTGACAAGTTTGCTAGGATGAAAAAGGACTAGATAAGTACTAAAAGAAAAAAACAAGACCAGAAAGATATCATGCTGAAGGATAGGTCTGATAGGTCTCCATGTATTTTGTTTTAAATGAGATTCATATTTCAAAAGGTTTTCACACGATATAACAGCATTTTCCTTTTATTTTTAGTGGATATTCCAATTTTATTAACTTCATTAACGATAATTTAATTCATTGCATTACCAAAAATACACAGATATTCAATTTGGACAATACTCCATTGTGATTGGAGATACATAAATCACTTTATTGCGGACAGTCGTAAAAGCGGAATCGCTAATAACTTATTAAGTAAACGTCATTTTAATCAAAACGAAGTCGCTATTGTGTTGTGCTTGTGCATTACAATAAAATTGGGGTTATCATTGGTAGAAATATCATTGGTAAAATTGAGGTTATCATTGGTAGTGGAACTGTTATTTTACCATGTTTCGTACTTGTTTCCGTGGCCTGGTGGCCTGAAAGGTAGACTGTATAGATGGTTATGAGATCGAATCCCGCTGCAACCCAGCTAACTTTTTAAATTTGAAATATTATTTTTGGTTTTTGTAGTTATTGTACCACAATAATTGAAAACGTTACGAGCTACATTCAACCTGTTATTATTCTTTTAAATAACTACTACTGAAAGTTTGTGTTTATTAACGTTGTTTATAATTATTATATAAATATAGTTAAGTAAACAAAACATCAATAACGCCATTTATTTGAAATGGCGTCACTTATCTGCCTATGATCCAAAACATAAATAAGCAAACAATATTGACCAAAGCGTTTGTATAATGTTATTAATTAGGTATAACTAGCAGGGGTAAGAGATATTAAGCACAAGCGACAAAAAAAAATCAGAAAATCCAGAAGTCTACCAAAGTTCGCGCTGCGAAAGGATGCTCTAACGTCTTTCTGTGATAAACTGAATTACAGGCGTGCGAAGCAGCGGGCAGAAGCTAGTAGAAAGTAATAAGTTACCTAAATTGTCCTCTTCTTACTTCATTTAATTTTGGATTACTCAGAGAAAGAAATATTATTCTTGCTCACGTTTTTTCTGGCCATCAAATACTAGAGTACCGATATCCAGCACAGTTTTCTTCACTTCACTTGTACGATAACTCCCTCGGGGGATAAGTTGTTGACTCTTATATCTAACAGTAGAGAAAAGTATATAATATCTACCTGATGTATGTTATTCGATGGTTATTCTCTCCTAGCTTATTTCCGCGGCTTAGCCTGTATGTAATTTGGCTTATCACAGAAATATATTATCGCGTATCCATCGGGAACTGTTTATTTTCTCATGATATAAACTAGCCTATATGTTTATCCCGGTTATGGTCTATCTGTGTGCCAAATTTCATCAAAATCCGTTCAACGGTTAAAGCGTGATTGAGTAACAAACATCCAAACAACCAAATATCCAAACATCTTCACAAACTTTCACATTTATAATATTGTTATAGTAGGATAAGATATTTATTAATTATTTTGTTAGCTTAAACAGTATGTAATAGACAATTTACGATAATCAAAATCTCGTAAATTAACACTTAGTTTGCCAATCTATTCCATTGATTACAACTCTAATATGTTATATAAGTATATATACATGGCTAACATATTATTAAGCCAAGTCCATATCCATCATGAAAGCTTCTATGCGATAAATGAACTAGTCACCTGAATTCGCATCAAATGGAGCACAAAATCCCTACAAATCCATCCAGCCCTCAAACAAATCCAATGCCACAATTTGGCCTAAAGTCCGATCATTCGACAAGATCCGCCAACTATTAGATTGACTCGCGTGCACACAGCTAGAACTGAATCATATTATTGCATAACTTCGCAAACGTTCGTGCATCCGCAGCCTTGCCAGCGTTATCATTGCTTCCCGGACCGATGTCTGGGTGACCTTTGGATTCGCCGCTCGGAAACTAGGTCGTCGGCTTCTGACCTTTTTGTTGTTTGTGTTACAGCGTATTGAAAAAGATAAACGATCTAGCCCGAGCGCTGGCGGAGACGCACGAACTCTATTTCGAGTGCAGCCGAACTGCAGGGGAAAGACGTGTCAGTCTAGCGCTGGTATGTGCTTGATAGAGACTGCGCAGACGCTGAGTTGAACTTTATTATTATTTAAACAAAAGTATTGAAATCTCTAGGACTATTTTTTATAACACGGTTTAATTGAAATCGTCCCAAACGTGACTGTGGAACGATTATGTTGAGTCTCTAGCATCTACGAAGACCTACGTCTTCAATCAACATTCGTGCAGCAAATTATAGTGAAAGCGAAGGCATTTTAATATTTTCTTCATCATTTGACATGGGAAGATCCAGATTGGATTCCGGTTGCAGCTTTACGCATTACAGCGATTTCGTTTTCTTCACGGTACATCCTCATCGTAAAACTAAAACGAGTATTGCTACTTGAAACGAAATGTTTTTGTTGTCTACAATTTAGCAACGATTTATAGTCTGGCATCTTTTTATATTTTACGAAATTTTGTATGGGTTAAATTTATTGAGGGCAATTAAGAGGCAAGTTTTTAGTGTGATCTCATCAATCATCAGCCCATTACTGTCACACTGCTGGGCACGGGCCTCTTCTCAGAATGAGAAGGATGCTGGCCTGAATAGTAAAAAATGTTTATAATGATGAGTACAATGACCCCTTTTCGGGAATCAAGCAATTAAAATTTTAGCATGTAAAATTTAAAAAATATAAGTGATACAGAAGGTGGAGGACTATAGAAATCTAAATAATAAGGTAATAGTAGTGGCAAAGGCACGTGCACGAACCTTTTGCTAAATTATAAGTGCTGTTTTGGACGGAGAGTCACAAAAGTTTAAGTTTTCAATTAATACAACAAAACGAGATAAACCAGCAAAATAAACGTCAGTTTAGTCGATGTTTTTCGCCTCAGTTGAGTCAGAAGTGATGAAGATCAGTGACAGCTATAACGACCCTACAATTATTGAGACGACCTATAAACTGAATCTCACGGGACGAATGGCCGATCTGGCTCGTTCCGACAATATTGCTGTTGGCACTGTTCGTGTTTCACTGAGAAATGAGAAATCACTGAGTTAAATTGTGATTTTGATTGCTTACTAAGAATTAATGATAAACTAGCCTATGCCCGCGACTTCGCCCGCGTGAGTGTCGTTTGTAAATTTTAAGTTTATTGTTAATATACTATTTTTAGTTTTTCTTTCTCTTGCCTGTACCGCGACAGAATTTTTTTTTCTTTCTTTCTTTTATCGCTCAACCCTCGGGAACTGTTCATCTTGCCGGGATAAAAAGTAGCCTACATGTTAATCCGGGTTATGTTAGCCCACTTGTTGTTATCTGTTTGCCAAATTTCCTTAAAATCCATGCAGCAGTTTTTGCGTGAAAGAGTAACAAACATCAACACATCCATACATCCATAATTCCATACATCCTCACAAACTTTCACGTTTATAATATTAGTAAGATGTGAAGACACTAAACGACTAACGGCCAAAATTAATATCCAATCTATCCACGATTTACCCTACTAGAGATATAAATTTGACATGACATCACAAGATTATGTTGTTACTAACATAGATATAAGTTTCTGTATTACTAACAAACTATGGGCAGTAATGTCTGAATTTTTTTTTATTTTTTTTTATGTCAAATTCTTATCTCCTGTAGGGCAAATCGTGGATAGATTGGATATTAATTTTGGCCGTAAGTAAAGAAACTTCACACACATGGTCAGTTTCCAAAGGGATGTAGCTGACGTCACCGAAAGACGTATAATGAAGTTAAATTCGATACCACGAGTAGTGTTCACGGTAGCTTAGTGGCTAAAGCACTGGCGTATCAAGCCAAGAGTCGCAGGTTCGTATCCTGCTTGTGAGCGATTGTCTTGCCAAAATTTATATCCTTATATCTAGAGAAACTTGTTTAGGTAAGTACAGTTGATCTGAAGAGAAAGAGTGCCCGACACAAATACAGGATTAAATGTAGGTGCGTTCACGGCATACATCAAGCTATACTATTCCAGTAAAAGCTGATCTCGCATTGTACGGAAAGCCTATACAATGCGAGGTCAGGTTATACAAGAAATCTATAGCTTGATGTGAACCTGTGTGTACATCGACAGCAACTTCATGTTTATTCAGGCTAATAAAACAAGTTTAACCGGATTACATCGTGTATATTATTTAAATTGGTTTTCCTGACGTTTCGAAATCTTTGCAGCATTCGTGGTCGCAGGAAGACTTTTTGACAAGCGTCAATTTCATGTTAAGGTACTTGTGTAACTTTTTTGTCATTTTAGCAGTAGTAGAGCTCCTTGTGAAGGAGCTCGAGAGCATTTTTTCGTTTGTTTTCGTAGGATATAACACATCTATACTTTTAAATATCATTGGCCATCCTATATTAAAACTGGGCAATCGCTACGATGATGAGCTGCGAGTGGGGCAATTTGGATATGGATATCGGAACCACCGGGGTCATCTACTGGCCGGCTTTATGGAGAAGGAGGGACTCTATATGATGAACTCTTTCTTCAGGAAGCGTGAGCATAGGAAGTGGACCTGGTTGGGCCCTGATGGTGTAACAAAAAATGAGATTGACTTCATTATGTCGACGAAGAAGCAAATATTCAATGATGTCTCTGTGATCAACGCGGTCAAAACCGGAAGCGATCACCGTTTGGTAAGAGGCACATTGAATCTGAACATCAAGCTGGAAAGATCTCGACTGATGAAGTCTACGCTCCGTCCAGCACCGATCCAAATCCAAAACCCCGAGAGCTTTCAGCTCGAACTTCAGAATCGTTTCGAATGCCTAGGGAGCTCAGTGGACGATTACAGCGATGGGTTTGTGGAAACTGTCCATACGGTCGGGTCTAGGATCTTTAGGACCCGTCGTACAAATAGAAACAAAAAGCTCTCTGACCACACCCTTGAGCTTATGGCGGAAAGACGCGAGATGATTCTGCAGTCCTCAGATGATGCGACTAAGTACCGGCAGCTCAATAGACAGATCTCAAAGTCCTTGAAAAGTGACCTACGCCAATTTAATACGGAACGTATTAAAGACGCGATAGAGAAGAACAAGGGCTCCAAAGTCTTCGCAAGAGACCTGTCTATTGGGCAGAGCCAGCTTGCAAAACTGAGGACCGACGATGGCAGAGTCGTATCCTCCAAGCCAGAGCTATTGAAGGAGGTCGAGAAGTTCTATGGACAGTTATACACGTCCACCCGGACACCCGCTGTAAATCGGGCTCACGACCCAAGAGCTAGATTGACCCGACACTATACCGAAGATATCCCGGACGTCAGCCTGTACGAGATTAGGATGGCTCTGAAGCAGCTCAAAAACAACAAGGCACCGGGTGATGACGGAATTACGGCCGAACTCCTGAAGGCGGGTGGAAAACCGATCCTTAAGGCCCTTCAGAAGCTGTTTGATTCCGTCATTCTCGAGGGAAGAACGCCACAGGCATGGAGCAGAGGTGTGGTGGTACTCTTCTTCAAAAAGGGCGATAATGCTCTACTGAAGAATTATAGGCCCATCTCACTTCTGAGCCATGTCTACAAGCTGTTTTCGAGAGTCATTACGAACCGTCTTTCGCGCAGGTTTGACGACTTCCAGCCTCCCGAACAAGCCGGTTTCCGAAAAGGCTTTAGCACCGTAGACCACATACATACGCTGCGGCAGGTTATACAGAATACCGAAGAGTATAACTTGCCTCTTTGTTTAGCGTTTGTGGACTACGAGAAAGCCTTCGATTCGATCGAGACTTGGGCGGTACTACAGTCTCTTCAACGGTGCCAGATTGACTATCGGTACATCGAAGTGTTAAAGTCTTTGTATGAAAACGCCACTATGTCAGTCCGATTACATGACCAAGCCTCGAAACCTATCCTTCTGCAGCGAGGTGTGAGACAGGGAGATGTGATCTCTCCGAAACTGTTCACTGCTGCATTGGAGGATGTCTTCAAGGTTCTGGACTGGAAGGGGCTAGGCATCAACATAAACGGCGAGTACATCACTCACCTTCGGTTTGCCGACGACATAGTAGTCATGGCTGAGACCATGGAGGACCTCGGTACAATGCTCGATGACCTCAGTAGAGCTTCTGATAGAGTGGGTCTTAAAATGAATATGGACAAGACAAAGGTTATGTCGAATTCCCATATAGCACCCATTCCCGTAAACATCGGAGAATCTACACTCGAAGTTGTTGACGATTATGTATACCTAGGACAAACTGTCCAGCTAGGTAAGTCCAACTTCGAGAAAGAGGTCAATCGTCGAATCCGACTCGGTTGGGCAGCGTTCGGGAAGCTACGCAATATCTTCTCGTCCAAAATACCGCAGTGTCTCAAGACGAAAGTCTTTGACCAGTGTGTGTTGCCAGTAATTACTTACGGTACTGAAACGTGGTCGCTCACAATGGGCCTGATAAGAAGGCTCAAAGTCACTCAAAGGGCAATGGAGAGGGCTATGCTCGGAGTGTCCCTGCGTGATCGAATCAGAAATGAGGAGATTCGCAGGAGAACGAAAGTAACCGACATAGCCCGAAGAATTGCCAAACTTAAGTGGCAGTGGGCGGGGCACATTGCTCGCAGAACGGATGGCCGATGGGGCAGTAAAGTTCTGGAGTGGCGACCGCGTACTGGAAGACGCAGCGTGGGTAGGCCCCCCACAAGGTGGACCGACGACCTGGTGAAGGTCGCGGGAATCCGCTGGATGCGGAAGGCACAGGACCGGTCGTTGTGGCGATGTTTGGGGGAGGCCTATGTCCAGCAGTGGACGTCTTTCGGCTGAAATGATGATGATGATGATGATCCTATATTAGAAAAAAAATGTGGTTATTAATGTGCTGTCACTGTCCTGTGCCAAATAAAAGTTTAACTTTCTTTCTTTCTTTAAATCTACACTATAGACATAATTAAAATCCTAACCTAATTGCTGTAGCTTGTAAACAAAAGAAGTTACCTAATTCCAATAAAACAAGAAATCCATACATTTTGTATCCGGCCAGATATAAAATATCTCCCTCAAAAAGCTATTTTTTTATAGAAGAGTAATAAGAAATGTATGCTTCGTTGAACTGTCCACTAGGTCAGCAGCACACACAACGAGATACTTATTAACACGGTATTTTTATTTCCAAGTTATCTCAATTAAGAGCACGTCACACTGTAGGCGTAGCAGAGGCGGATCGAGGATCGTCCTCTTTCCGCTTCCGCCCACCAAATAGTCGGTAGCTAGGCGAAAGCGGATGGGGGACGCCTAACAAAAGATATCGCTCGAAGTCCAGCTGAAATCCGCACGAGTCGGTGGAAGGATAGGAAAATATGGTATTTCCAATCAAAATAACGCTCCCGATATTTCGCAGGATTACTGAATTTTAGTAAGGAAAATGTTTGATAAATAACATCGACCATACAGCCCAATAGACGCCTAATGTTGAATATAATGCGTACAATACATTCTGTCAACTAGCTGAAGCCGGGTACTGCAATCCGATTGGCCCTATCAAGGCGGCTATTGGCTAATCATTAACGCGGCATTGACGGCTCACATAAGTGGTCGAAACTGATTTGAAGTTTTCAAGTGGCGAATAGTGGCGACCTACATTAGGGAAATTTCATAGATGTGTTGCAGACATCGGTCGCCTGTTATGAGGCGTCTATGGGGTGTATGGTCGATGATAAATAACAAGATGGCTTAGATTAACCGTAATTTAAAACGATATATGGCAGTTGCTTTTTGTAAAATTGTGATATATGGTCACATTAGAAAATCTTTGTTTTGTTTTGATTTCATTGTGCGCGAAAAGTCCCCTAAATATAGTTCAATATGGTAACATTCGTTTTTTACTAGAAGCTGATACTAACATACATAAGATAGGAAAAGGCTGGGATTAAATTCAGTGTAGGTACACTTACTATAATATCAAGGTCAATTTACACCTTACACTAATACACTACTTGCGCCAGTAAAAAAACAGCATTATATTAACAAACTTGTCAAACTTCGGCCTCTGATCCAACAAAAATATTCTAGGTATATAAATATTAAACACGACGTTTTGATGACATTTGGGTCACGTCAAGAACGGCCGTGACCCAAGGTTTGAACTGTTCGGTCCCAAACATTCTGTGGCGAAGGTTAGTCACACTTTTATGGCTACTGTACACAATGGCCAACGTTGGTCACATATGCACGTAGATTTTTCAAAGAAAATAATAGTAACGACCTACTTACATCAGCAGGACTTACAATTTTAACAAATTCATAAATTACATACACATAGAAGATGACACACAATTTAAAAAAAGTTATCCTTCAATACTACGTTTTCTACGATGACCATACGTATATCATTGCATTTGTTTGCAAGAAGTCCGTCGAAGTAGCCCAAAATACACCAATGTTTGGTTCATTAACCTACCAATGTTGTTTGTAATATTTCACTGTAAAGTTAAGCTACGTTAGCTATCGGATACGGGTGCAAGGAAATCGATTAAAATCCTGTTTACTCCGACAACACACACACATACACACGAGCATTCTATAGATATAGTACCTAAGGTCCACAAACAGAGACAAATTGTTAGCCTCTCGCCTGTAAGTGTCATTAAATAACCCTCCTTGATCCCCGCAAGTTGCGTGGGAACATCCAGTTCCCTTTTCTCTTCATTCCGTCCAATAGAAATATATTTTTACCAGACAGAAAAATACACGATATTTTAGCAAAAGAAATTGTGAGTCTGTGTCATCAAATAATAAAAGTCTTTAAGGAATAAGTATGTAAGAGGGTGTCTGAAAGTATCGCCAGGGACAGAAAAGTTAAGTAGCAACAGACTATCATGGTATGGACATGTCATGGGGAGGAATGAAGAGCATACTACGAGAAAAGTTTTAAGTATGATTGTGGATGGCTAGAATGAAAAGAAAAGAGGCAGACCAAAGAAAACATGGATGGATTGTGTGAAAGATTATACGAATATAAAGAAAGTGAACACTGAGACGACGGCTGATAGAGATGTATGGAAGAAAAAGCTAATCAACAAAACCAAAAAACCCGCCTGTGTGTAAAAAAACTAACAAACGAAAAGATGCAAAAAAGACATTTACATACATCTATCTATACTAATCTACATCTACACTAATATTATAAAAGAGGAAAGATTTATATTTTTGTGTGTATGTTTGTAATGAATAAACTCAAAAACTAACGTGCCGATTCAAAAAAAAATTCACCATTAGAAAGCTACAATCACCCTGACTAACATAGGCTATATTTTTATGTCCACCCGTCCGAAGCCGGGACGGGCCGCTAGTGTGTAATAAACTCAGCCTATCGCAGTTCACTGCTGGACATAGGCTTCTTCCAAGTTGTGCTACAACACTCAGCCCTCTGCCTTCCGTATCCAGTCCCCCCCCAGCTACTTTCATCAGGTCGTTGGATATTTTTTTTCCATGTTCCAAAACAATGTTTAACCGGATTAAATCGCGCATATTATTTAAATCCGTATCCGATTTTTGATTTAATCCGGTTAAACTTTGTTTTATTATAATGTGTAGTGATCGCGAAAACCTAAGAAGTTATTAATTTATTTATTACTCTAATTACTGAAGTGATTTTAATATATTTTTGTTTTGTTGTTGAAATAATATCAAAAATTATATGTTAATGTATGAGAATCACAACATGGTAACAATTAACAAGGGATTTCTGAACGTAAGCATAATATCAATCATTCCTTCCGTATCCTTATTCCCCTCCAATCATTCATTCCAATCCATTCAAATACTCGATACTCTCGTTCAATCACCATTACGAATTGGGCGGTTTTCTCACCGGCTCTGTAGAAAAACACAACAAAGCAAGAAAGTGACTAATATCAAGTGTGCATAACCATATGGGGCGCCCCGGACCATAGTGCGAAAAGGTGAAGTTCCAGGACTAGCCGGACTACTAGTGAGTACCTACCTATTCCTTGAGATTTCTCCTACATCCATTACTTCAAGTTGATCCTATGCAACAGCCACTTATCGAAGGAAACAACATCTATTTCGGCCTTACAACCCGAACCATCAAACAATAACATTTTGGTCCTTCGAGCCGGATTTCTATACATGAACCATATTTAACTTGTTGTGATTTTACGTCTGGCGTCCATATTGATCACATCATATTTTACACTAATAAACAAGTCACATTATCATATTTACTTAAATTCATAAGTATATAAGCATATCAATAATCAAAACAAGTGTTTTTTCTAAGCATAACACAAGTTTTCAACTTTCGAAGTCGAAATTTGAAACTTGAATCGGTTCTGACTAGCGTGGGTAGCGTGGTAGTACCTACCTGTCACCGCGCCCGCTAAGGGCGGACGTTTTCTATCATATCATATCATAATATCATATCATATTTGAACGAGAGTCCTTTCCCGCTGCAGCTACCGTATTGCGTGAGGATCTCTATGTAGATGACGTAGTCACAGGCTGTGAGAAAATATCACAAGCTATTAACTTACAACAGCAATTAATTAAATTTGAAACTTGAATCGGTTCTGACTAGCGTGGGTAGCGTGGTAGTACCTACCTGTCACCGCGCCCGCTAAGGGCGGACGTTTTCTATCATATCATATCATAATATCATATCATATTTGAACGAGTAGTCGATTTCAAGCGTTGTTTTAGGTATAAGGTGTAACAAGAAGCACAATACCTATACTATTTTCGCTTATCATAATATCATACCTATAGTCAAAACGTAACATACGGGGGACACTTTGCGAAACTAAAAAAAATTGTTCTATACGTACATATATTTTTATCAAATCTTTTTAAAGTACTTTCCACCAGCCTCTATACAAAGATTCATGCGCCTAAACCAGTTTTCAAAACACTTTTTCCAGTCCGCCGCAGACACCTCGTTTACAGCCTGCTCGAACGCAGCCAGCGCATCTTCCGGCGACGAAAATTGTATCCCTTTGAGCTGATTTTTTATTTTTGGGAATAAAAAGAAGTCACACGGTGCTAGATCAGGGCTGTAAGGAGGGTGACCCAGGAGTTTGACTGGCGTGCTGTCCAGGAAGTCCCTCGTTTTGAGTGCGGTGTGCGCAGGTGCATTGTCGTGGTGGAGCAGTAGCCCGCGGAGCCCTGTGTTTGGTCGCTTGTTGCTTATAACAGAGAAAACTTCTGGCAAACATTTGGTAGTATACCATTCGGCATTAATGCTTCTTTGATCCCGTAAGGGAATTGATACCAAGTGGCCAGTCAAATTAAAAAAGCTAGCGATCAAAATCTTACCCCCGCTTCTAGATCGCTTCACTTTGGTAGGCGTTGGCTCATTTTGAAACACCCAAACAGTCGACTGGCGCTTGGTTTCTGGGTCGTATTGATAAATCCAGGACTCATCACCTGTAACGATGTCGTAAACACGCCGAGACGAGCCTGCTTCAAATTTGTTAAGCATATCACGGCACCATTCCACCCGGGCCTGCTTCTGAGCATCGGTGAGGTTGTGCGGCACCCAGCGTGATACTATCCTCCTCACGCGAAGATGGCTGTGTAGAATCTCGTGAACGCTTCCCGATCCAATCTTCAATATGTGTTGAATCTCCTGATATGTAATTCGCCTATTGTCTTGGATTAAATTTTTCACTGCTAGCACGTTTTCTTCGGTAACAGCCGTCAAAGGGCGACCGCTTCTTTCGTCATCCCCCAAAGTTGGTCGACCGCGCTTGAATTCGTTATACCAACGATACACGGTTGCCTTGGAAGGGCCTTCATCCATGAATGCCATTTGAAGTCTATCGTACGATTCATCCGGTTTCAGGCGACACTTGAAATCGTATAAAATCATAGCTCTAAAATGTTCCCGGCGCAGATCCATATTTCAGTGAGACACAATACTTTGAATTAACTCGCAAAAAATGTGGAGGGAAATTTTGAAATTGGAACTTACTTATTTTTACTTATAAATAATCATATTTTCGAAAAACATTATAACTGGCCAGTCTCCCATATATAAAAACTTTTTTTCGCAATACTTTCTGAGGGGCCTGGTATAGCGTTTTGTCTTTTATCAAACATTCTCTAGATTCATTATTGTTGACGTAACATACAGCGTTGCAATAGGTGATCATCTAGTTTGTCGTGTTATTTATATTTAGTCGTAACATTTAACGCTAAATAAACACTAAACAACAAATCAAACATCAAACACAAATTCATTTCTTCATTCTGTACGATTTCTGGAATTCATATCATAAACATAAATACGGTCCTTCAAATTATTTTATTTCTAATTTCAATCAATTTCCAAGAATTCGCAGAATAAAAACATACGTACCTAGGTACATATCATATCCATAAAGTAAAAGAACGGAAGCGGAAGTTGAAGCATCATTCGCATTACGTCATACTTACATACAATTCATTCAATTTTAGGGATAACAGCTCTAAATAAATGTTACCATACATGGAAAATTCGTACTAATTTGGTAGAATTTCAGTTTGTTTTGGGATACAATTTTATACCATTACCAAATAACATAATAATAATTTTTACTTCATACAGCGATATTATAAACATTAAATATTTGCTGCTAATTAGTATTATATCATAATAACAATACCATAAAGTTGTAACAATCGAGATTGTTACTTTTTGAACATTTTATTTTATCAGGCTGTTTCATTATAATCAGTCATCATGAGTGAAGCAATGGTAGCTCACCATGAACTAAAACGTAACATAGCTTATAAAAGACTATCAGATGCCGTTATTTGCGCCCGCAAATGTACCAAAGACCCTAGTGTTCTTCCGCGTTTCGAAACATGGTGTTCGCGGCTAGAATCCATTATGGAAGCATTTAATGACTCTCACATCAAGCTTTTAAGTGAATTTAAAAACCTTAAACTTGGTGATGAAAGCATATCAAAAGAAACACACTATCAAGAGCAAGCAGATGACATGTATTTTGAAATTTTAGAAACAAAACGTAGACTAATACCACAACATAAACCAGAGGAGAAAAGTTTCACCGCTCCTTCTGAAAATATAAAACGTACTAAACTACCACCTATGAAATTGCCTAGTTTCTCTAGTCAATTTAAAGATTTTCCAGGCTATATCGATTTGTTTAACACATTAGTTCATTCTAGAACAGATTTATCAAATGTTGAGAAGTTTCAATATCTTATTTCATCCCTTTCAGGGGAACCAATTAATCTTATCAGGGCTTTTCCTATTTCTGAAGCCAATTATATCAGCGCTTATGAAGCACTCGTAGACAGATACAGTAACAAGAGGTATCTTGCATTTTTATGTTGGGAACAAATCTGTAACTTAAAACAAATAAACACAGGTTCAGTGCAAGGCCTACGCAATCTTTTAGACACATTTGCAGAAAATCTTTCTATGTTAAAATCATTGGGTTTACCCACATCAAATTGGGATTTTGTTTTATTTCACTCTCTTTTAACAAAATTAGATAAAAAATCTCGTGAAGCCTTTGAGCTTTCATGTAACGGTTGTGACTTTCCACGGTTTGATCAACTAAAATCATTTTTATTAGAAAGATGCAGTGCATTAGAGCGCTCATCTCTTTCAAGTATTCAACCAATCGCTTCTTCTAGTAACAGTAATGTAAACAAAAATAACAATTTTAATCAAAGGGACAATCAGTCACCTAATTCTTATCATTCCAAGTCTTCAACCAATAAATCAACTATGCTTTTGGCTCAAACGCCTAGGCCATTTAATTGCATCCTATGCAAAGAAAATCATTCTATCTTTGCTTGTAATAGTTTTCTGTCTAAATCCCCTCAAGAGCGTTCTCAAATTGCAAAGCAACATAAACTTTGTTTAAATTGTCTGCGCTCCAATCATAATATTTCTCAATGTCTTTCAACACACACTTGTAAATCATGTCATCAGCGTCATAACAGTTTATTGCATTTTACTAAAAAATCATCATCAAATCAAAATAATTTAAATCAACAAAAATCATCACATGTTACTGCTAATACATCATCAAATCAGGCTAGTCAAATTAATTCTAGTACTGAAGAACCAGTTATTACACCAATGACTACCTTATCAAATGTATCCAGAGGATCATCTCCCACCTTTGTTCTTCTTGCCACAGTGCAAGTAGAAGTCAAGGATATTCGCGACAACTATCGAAAGGTTCGTGCTTTAATTGATCCAGGAAGTCAAAGTCACATCATCACTAATTCATGCGCGCGCAGGCTTGGTCTGACACGTGTCAAGTTTAACACACCAATGACTGGGGTAGGCGAAGTTCCGGCACAGTCTTGTAGCAAGGTTTTTTTGGAATTCCGTCCTTTGGGTAAATCAGAAACAACATTCACGACAGAGGCAGTAACATTGGATACAATTTGTGGCGACATGCCTTCACACGTAATAAATATCAGTGATTTCAAACATATAGCAAACCTCAAACTTGCAGATCCAGATTTTCATCAGTCTCGTCCTATCGACATCTTGATCGGTGGAGAGATATTCCCGCAGATGTTGTTACCCGGCAAAATTGAGGGTGGCTATCAGAAGGCTACAGCCATTAACACAGTTTTTGGATACATTCTCATGGGTAGGACAAAAGCAGCCTATTCCTGTGTTGAATCTATTCCAACATCAATCAATCACTTGTCAATCGATGCTAATTTAGACATCGCTGTCCAAAAGTTTTGGGACATAGATAACATACCATCAAAACTAAATCAAGCAGCCTCTGCAGACGACAATCGTTGCGAGGATATTTTTCAATTAACTCATCAACGTGATGCTGACGGTCGTTACATCGTGCAGCTACCGTTTCGTGAATCATCATTACCATTATTTAAAGATTCTTATTCAATTGCGCTTCGGCGATTCAAACAGCTTGAAAGACGTCTTCTTCAGAATCCATCATTCGGAGAAGAGTATAAAATTCATATCATGGAATATTTATCCAGTGGTCAGATGGAACGCGTTCCACCTGACGAGTGTCAGTCTCCTACTGCGTATTATATACCACATCATGCGATATTGAAACCCCACAGTGTCTCCACTCGATTAAGAGTTGTGTACGATGCTTCAGCAAAAGATAGCGATGGAAGATCACTTAATGACACTCTTTTAACAGGCACTAAGTTGCAATCAGATATCAACAACATCGTTTTACGTTTTCGTCTTCATGCAGTTGTTTTAACAGCCAATGTACGTCAAATGTACCGGCAAATTATCATCACCAAGGATCATCGGGACTATCAACGTATCTTGTTTAGATCGTCACCCGAAGAATCAATTCAAGAATACAGAATCAATCGTGTTACATTCGGAGTGTCTTCGGCGCCCTTTCTGGCCATCCGTACCATGCATCAATTAGCTCAAGACGAACAAGAGTCCTTTCCCGCTGCAGCTACCGTATTGCGTGAGGATCTCTATGTAGATGACGTAGTCACAGGCTGTGAGAAAATATCACAAGCTATTAACTTACAACAGCAATTAATTAAAATCATGGCCGCCGGTGGTTTTGAGCTCAGGAAGTGGTCCAGCAATCATATAGCTGTTCTGCGAGACATACCTGAAGAACACAGGATGGTACCGGATTTGACGTTTGATACTGACACCAATTTCATCAAAGTTCTCGGGCTTGCTTGGAACGCAAATCAAGATGTTTTTAATTACCATGTTAATCAGATTCCTCGCGATTGTACGAAACGAACAATGCTCTCAGAGCTCGCCCGTATCTATGACCCCATTGGTCTACTTACACCATTAACATTCTTAGCAAAATTTCTTATTCAACGTCTGTGGTTACTGGGAACGTCGTGGGATGAACCCGTACCCGACGACATTCATCAAATTTGGACGAAGTATATTAATCAATTATTAAATTTATCACAACTTCGTATTCCGAGGCATATCACACATAACCATGCTGTAAGTTATCAAATTCATGGCTTCTGCGATGCCAGCGAGGCTGGTTATGCGGCAGTTGTTTATCTTCGTACAAATATTAATAAAAATCAATTTCAAGTCTGTTTAGTAAGCGCAAGATCACGTGTTGCTCCCACCAAGCGCAGAACACTTCCAAGGCTCGAGCTATGCGGTGCATCTTTGCTCGCAGATCTCATGAGTTACATCACAAATATATTTTCTAACATCATTAACATCGTCAGCGTGTTCGCATGGTCTGATTCCATGATAGCACTTGCATGGATCAAGTCCAATTCTACAAATTTCAAAGCATACGTGGGTAATCGTATCGCAAATATTCAACGTAAATTACCAAATGCCACCTGGAAACATGTGCCAGGCAAGCATAACCCAGCTGATTGCGCAAGTCGTGGCTTACTACCAGACGAGCTCATCAATCATCCCCTCTGGTGGACAGGACCGGAGTGGTTATCATCACATCAAGATAATTGGCCCAATGAAAAGATTGAAACAGAAAAATCATGCTACACTGACGTTACTTGCGAAAGGCGCACAACAGTTTTAACAAATATCATAATTAACAAAGATTCTATCGATAATCTTATCAACAAATTTTCATCACTTCGTAAAATTCAACGTATTTTAGCATATTGTAACAGATTCATCAATGCCTTACGCAAAAACAAACAAACAGATTATTTAACAGAAGTAGAGCTACACAATGCCCTTATGGTGCTTGTTAAACATGTACAAAAATCAGAATTCAGGGATGAAATCAAACAATTATCAGCAGGAAAAGTTTTGCCCAAATCATTTAGGAAACTTAACCCCTTTTTAGATCATTCCGGTGTTTTGCGGGTGGGGGGAAGGCTCTCTCGCTCCGATCTCGATTTTGAAGCCAAACATCCAGCGTTTCTGCCTCGCAAACATCGTGTAACTCAGCTTATTATTCAATCAGTTCACAATGAAAATTTCCATCCAGGTTTACAAACCTTACAGTTTCTACTTCTTCAAAACTTTTGGATTTTGTCTCCTAGACGAGCAATCCAGAGTGTTTTATCAAATTGTTACCGTTGCTTTCGAGTTAAACCAACAACACTTGAGCCTATGATGGCAGATCTGCCGAAATCACGTATCAAACAATTAAAAGCATTTCAATCAGTCGGCTGTGACTACGCAGGGCCGTTTAACATAACAGATCATAGAAATCGCGGAGCACGTACTACCAAAGCATATTTGTGTCTTTTTGTGTGCTTTACCACAAAAGCGCTCCATCTGGAGTTAGCATCAGATTTATCATCCGAAGCATTTTTAGCTGCGTTGCGTAGATTCATTGCCCGTCGCGGTAGATGCAATACCATCCATTCTGATTGCGGTACAAATTTTAAGGGTGCTCAGTCTCAATTATCAAACAGCCAAGTTGTGGAATTCACTGCCGGCATCTGTATTTCCGGGCACTTATAACCCTAACGCCTTTAAAGCTGGGGTGAATCGGCACCTAATAGGTTTGCTCGCTCCATCGTCGACCACATCCTGACAAAGCTGTCTAGATTGTGGTCAAGAGCAGATCTATAAATCATAAAAAAAAAAAAAAAAAAAACATCATGCGATCAGCTTGTGAAACTGAGCATATATCATTTAAATTCAACCCCCCAGGGGCCCCACATTTTGGTGGCCTCTGGGAAGCAGGCGTCAAGTCCGTCAAGACACATTTATATCGTGTCATTGGTACCCAAATCTTGACATATGAAGAGCTAAACACGTTGCTCGTTCAGGTCGAATCGCTTCTGAATTCAAGGCCATTATGCTCACTAAGCACTGATCCAAACGACTTAGCTGTGCTCACACCTGGACACTTTTTAACATTAGCCCCTTTAACGTCATTGCCTACACCAGATTACACAAACATAAAAATTAACAGGCTCACTCGTTGGCAGCTCTTGCAACGCATGCATCAAGACTTTTGGTCTCGATGGCACATAGAATATTTAACAAGCTTATCACAGCGCTTGAAGTGGACCAAGACCTCGCGTGACGTCCGAATAAATCAGTTAGTCATCATCAAAGATGAGTCATCTTCTCCATTGCGTTGGCGCTTTGGGAGAATTATCAATTTACACTCTGGGCGTGACGGTATTCCTCGCTCAGCAACGGTCAGAACTGTTCAAGGAGTTATTGATCGACCTTTGGTTAAGTTGTGCCCCATCCCAGATGGACATGACGATTAGTTTTTTATCATTATCAAAGCAACATTTTATCATAATTATATATCATATTCTATATTTATGATATACTAAACATTAAACAATATTTCAATATTTCACGTATCATTTAATCAATCACAGCATAATCTTACACAACACTTGGTTTATATGGACAACAGGTTTTTTATCATTTTGTACCTTTGCGTACTTTCAGTCCCAATAAATTTCGCCAGCGGGGGGGGAAAATGTTAATGTATGAGAATCACAACATGGTAACAATTAACAAGGGATTTCTGAACGTAAGCATAATATCAATCATTCCTTCCGTATCCTTATTCCCCTCCAATCATTCATTCCAATCCATTCAAATACTCGATACTCTCGTTCAATCACCATTACGAATTGGGCGGTTTTCTCACCGGCTCTGTAGAAAAACACAACAAAGCAAGAAAGTGACTAATATCAAGTGTGCATAACCATATGGGGCGCCCCGGACCATAGTGCGAAAAGGTGAAGTTCCAGGACTAGCCGGACTACAAGTGAGTACCTACCTATTCCTTGAGATTTCTCCTACATCCATTACTTCAAGTTGATCCTATGCAACAGCCGCTTATTGAAGGAAACAACATCTATTTCGGCCTTACAACCCGAACCATCAAACAATAACATTATAATTTAGATGAAACTCTACTCAACTGATTCGATTCTCGGCGCGGAGTGAAGGCGACGCCGACGGGGTCAGAAAGAGATAAAACTACAGGAGTACAGGATGAGTAGCAACAACATCACTTTTTGTTTGCTCAAGGTCATCGGCGTATCTAAGCGCCTAAGTCAGCAGCCAGCACATTGAAATGTATAGAAACCATCCACTATTTCCAACAGTGCTGACATTTTATATGGAATCCATAGGTATAATATGTGAAATCCATGGCATGTGTTTATGTATGTAGAAAAATGAACATTAGCCTGATATCTGGGAGCGACGTAAATCAGGCCATAGAGGCTGTGGGGGAGCTCCGCCGCCTCTGGAAGGGGGGGAGGTGACCTAGTTCTCGTGACCAGGTCGCACGCAGGCGCCCAACACTCCACCTGCAATTAAAGCGAACTAAATGTTTGTTAATTAAATTGGCTGTTAATAATCTTCAATGCATAATCAAAATGAATGGAATGCGTTGATTGGTTTATTAATGAATTGCTTTTGACTTTTATTGGTTAAAGGACAAAATATACATGGGGTGTTTGCTACTCATCATTTTATGTGGCTGTATGAGTTTAGTGAGACCGGAGAAAAGTCATTTTGCGATATTCAAAAAGAGATAAACCAGCAAAATAATCATCAATTTAGTCGAAGGGCGGCGGCGTTTTACCACTAAACCAATTGCGATCGGCGACAGCTTTAACCCTACAATTATTGAGTCCTTGATAGCTATAAGGTTACTAACGGCCAAAATTAATATCCAATCTATCCACGATTTACCCTACTAGAGATAGGAATTTGACATAAGCTCCATACAAAATATGTCAAATTTCTATCTCTAGTAGGGTAAATCGTGGATAGATAGGATATTAATTTTGGCCGTAAAAGTTTATTGAAAAAAATGTTAACGGGCCTATACAATGAAATATTTCAACATTAAATTACAACCTATTAACTTTCTTTTTTAGGGTTCCCATTAGGGGAATAAACTCTCGCTATGCTGTCCGTTCGTCCGTCCGTCCGTTTGTCTGTCACAGGGCTGTATCTTTTGAACGGTAATAGGTAGCCGGTTGAAATGTTCTCAGAATATGTGTTGCTGTCAGGGGTATCACGACAAATACTAAAAATAAAAAAAGTCGGATTCCCCGTACAAGAAAGAGCAACGGACATTGACATCATCATGATTGCAATCGCGAGTGAGTCATCATCATCATCATTTCAGCCGAAAGACGTCCACTGCTGGACAGGCCTCCCCCAAGCATCGCCACAACGACCGGTCCTGCGCTTTCCACATCCAGCGGATTCCCGCGATCTTCACCAGGTCTTCGGTCCACCTTGTGGGGGGCTTACCCACGCTGCGCCTTTCAGTACGCGGTCGCCACTCCAGAACTTTACTGCCCCATCGGCCATCCGTTCTGCGAGCAATCTGCCCCGCCCACTGCCACTTAAGTTTGGCAATTCTTCGGGCTATGTCGGTTACTTTCGTTCTCCTGCGAATCTCCTCATTTCTGATTCGATCACGCAGGGACACTCCGAGCATAGCCCTCTCCATTGAACTTTCAGTGACTGAGCCTTTTCATCAGGCCCATTGTGGGCGACCACGTTTCAGTACCGTAAGTAATTACATACATAATAATAATAATTAAAGTAAAAGTAATAATATACATATTATTTACTGTATTAATAGTAATTATATACATACTTATTGATTTGCCTCGCCCTAGGCCGAAAGCTCAGTACGCCATGTGTAATATTTTCTTTCAAGCTGACATATTTGTAGGATATAAAGGCTATATATATTAATGCTTGCGCTGTTTTGAAACTAAGTAGTTTATTCTTTGTTATTGATTTTGCTAACCATACCACAAAATATCTCATGGGTTGAATGTGGAACGTCAAAAATCTTCGAGTTGAACGTGGAAGGAAAACAAAATTAAATTAAATAGTGGGTTGAACTTTCGGTAGAATATGGAAGCACTCCTGAAACACCCAGACAAACACAAACACTTATGTTCATCACACAAATATTTGTGTCCTGTGGGAATTGAACCCACGACCTCGTGATCAGCAGTCTGATACTCGAACCACTAGACCACAAACGTCGTCAATTATTTTATTTGGATTTATTTTATACAAAAATAAAAGGGGTAGGTACTGCTATTTCATACGGTGCCCCTGATGTGTTGCTCTTCGGTCTAAAGTCTAAATGGTGGTGATGTTCTGTTGTGCCTTGTTTTTGGTTGTGCTACTGTTGTCCGTAGTCAATCCTATTGTTTATTTTGAGTCGCATGGACTTTACTCTCGGGCATTTATCGGATTTGGCTTTGTGTATGGTATCGTATTTGCTCTTGAAATTTTAATTATGATCCGCGCAATAGACACACTTGGGCTCGCCGTTTCACAATTAGGCAACTGGAACCAAATCAGAACTCAAAATGAATTACTTAAATGCAAAATTAGAAAACCAACTAAATAAATCCGGCAGGGTAACGCACTCACAATGACAACAGCTTTCATTTTGACATTGCAGCAGATTTTGTTGCGTGGTGCATAGTTGCCGATAAGACCGATTATCAAAATTACGAAGCAATGGACATTGAAATCAAAATGGAACCGAATCAGAACTCAAAATGAATTAAACACAAAATCAGTACAACAACAAAATGAATCCAGGTTTAAAAACATTTGACGACCTCTTTGGTCTAGTGGTTCGAGTGTCGGACTGCTGTTAACGCGGTCGTGGGTTCGATTCTCACAGGACACAAATATTTGTGTGATGAACATAAGTTTTTGTGTTGGTCTGGGTGTTGCTTATGTATTTTAAGTATATATTTACAAAAAAAAAGTATATAAATATTATATTCATTGTCTAGTACCCATAGTACAAGCTCTGCTTAGTTTGGGACTAGATGGTGTTGTGTAAAAATGTCCCAAAGATATTTATTATTTATTTATATTCTGGAAAATTTAAGTAACTTCAACCTATCAGTGCGTTCATTGTTGATGTATTTATTTCTCGCTGAAGGCTCGTTCTATTATTCTTACATTCCCCATTGCTGTTTATCTTTATTTTTACGTATAAAATATAACAATCTTGTAAAAACTTTGTTTTCTCACCGGAAGTCACTTACAACTTTGACATTTTCGTTTCGGCTACGAATAGGTGGTAAAAGGACAATGCCAGACTCTCCATAGAACTTTGGCCCACCCAATAAGGGTTGTCTACAAGCATGCCATTGCAGCATTATATTGCTGTATTATTACTGTTAACTAAACATGTTTCTTAATGTCTTTAGAACTTGCGGTTTCTGTTTAAATTAAAAATAAAAGATTTTGTATGTAGCCTGAGCTACATACAAAAACTTTACTTAATCTTCATACCAAATCAAAATTGTATCGAGAAATGATCATCAATATTATTCTGTTGTCATGCCCAACCAAGATACCATATCAAAGTCATTGCATGACTTGTTGTCACCAACTGTTCGATTATCTATAATCTATAATACAACTGCAGCAATATCCTAATATAGAGTTAATTTCACAGCTACTGCTAGGTTTTCGATAAAATAAGATGAATTTATAATAGTGTTGTTGGATTGGTCGTTGGCCAATATGCCTCGACTTTATTATGCTCCTTATTAAAAATGGATGATTTCCCCCAATCTGATACACCATTTCTTGAGAATGTTACATTTCTGGACACACGTTAGGCTGAGGGCTTGTTTAAGGACATACGTCGCGGTGCGCAGCATGGAGGGCAGTGCGTTGTGCGGAGAATTCAAACGTATGCCATGTATGAGAGCGTTCACGGAGAAGCGATTTTTTTTATATGCAGCGTTGCTCATGGCAGCGCAGGCAGCGGGCAACGATGCGGTGCCTGCGGTGGGGCCCACGGCGGTGGATTCTGTGATTGCCTTAAGTTTTTATTTGCGCGTGTGACGCCGTGGGCACCACCACGGGCACGGGCCCCGTCGCTGGTGTCGCCACGGAGAGCCGCGTGACGCCTCGCGCTACGCCCCGCGTGTCGCCCCGCACGTGTCGCCCCGCACAACGCGTCGCCCAACGCATCGCGTGTCATCGTGTGTAAACGAGGCATAACTTGACAAGTTTTACAGTATACTTTTGATTTCTGATTAAAATATGATGACAAGACTGACTGTTAGTGATGCGCTTAATATCACACAAGGTTATTAATATCACGCGAAATGTTAAATGCCAATTCATCATTATCATAATTTCAGCCGAAAGACGTCCACTGCTGGACATAGGCCTCCCCCAAGCATGCTGGGGGGATATGCCGTAATCGCCACGCTTAGCAGGCTGGTTGGCGATCGCAGTTGTTTGGTTAAATACTCGGAGAACGCTGCTGTGAATTGACCTACTGTTTATTTTCATGTCTCAGTTTGTGCGAATGCGAATTGCAATTCTATTGAAGGCAACAGCGTAGGTGGTAGATATTGCAGTTTTCATTTTCACAGAATTTTTTAAAGCTAACGACTTGGTATCAGATAGGCCTTTAGCTTGTTTTGCCTTCTTATAGCATAAATAATTGTATCATGCAGTATCAACATCATAAGTGATGTTACGTGTAATAGTGAGACAAATATTTCGTAATATATTTTGATGTTTCGGTTACGAGTCATAATATCACTCGACCTGAAATATAATGAGATGTCGCATCACTAGTGAACTATAAGTCTAGCATATGACGTATAAAAAACTTTTGATTAAAAAACGTAGAATATAGGGCTCAAGCTACAGTTACTGGTGGTCTACGTCCAAAGGAAGGTAACTTCTAATGCGTGCCGTGTCTAAAAAGAAAACAAAGAAATTAAAAGATTCTGTTGATTTCTATGTTCATTGCTCCATTTTGACTTTTGACAATCTGTCTTATCGGCAACAATGCACCACGCAGTATACATTGCTGTAATCAACATCAAAATGAAGGCTATTGTCTTTACACAACTACCCCACGGATTTTGGCTTGATACTAGTAGGCGAGCCAATACTATAGAAAAAACCCTATCCAATCTTTGCTAACACGTGTATTCCATGTACGCTACCGGTTAACTGGCAACTTCTTCGTCGACTTGTAATTTTCCAAGCTATGAACACAGAAAGTTCGTTTAATTTCCCTTTTATTTAACATCGTATCTTAATTGTGGACATCAAACACTTTAATTATGTTCGCAATACGTCGTGTGATTCCAATTAATTTTTGCTCAGGTGTAACACGGGACGTGATGATTTTATGTAATAAGCTGACAAGTTCAAATAAGGTTACTGGTATTTTATATAACTGTTAAATTAAAAATATTATATCCTCATCACGTGGTTATCGCACAAAACGCGTAGGTAGGTGTTTATTCGAATCAGTATCGGGTTCGCTAATTTAGGTTTAGCTTTACTTATTAGTTACAATATTCAAATAAATAGTTGCCTATGCCGAATATATAGCTAAATCTATATAATAGGGAAGGCACTGTCTCCTGAGTACAGGTTACCCTAGTCCAGGAGGCAGAGCTCATTTATTTTGTAACATATTTGGTCGCTAATAAAAAATATATTGTTATTCCTTTCATTCACACAATACACAAATATTTGTGTGATGAACATAAGTGTTTGTGTTGGTTTGGGTCAATCAATCAACTCAGCCTATCGCAGTCCACTGCTGGACATAGACCTCTCCCAAGTTGCGCCACAACGCTCGGTCCTCTGCCTTCCGCATCCAGTCCCCCCCAGCCACGTTCTTTAGGTCGTCGGTCCACCTGGCAGGGGGGCGCCCTACGCTGCGTTTGCCGATTCGCGGTCTACACTCAAGGATTCGTCTGCTCCAACGGCCATCGGTCCTTCGACAGACATGGCCAGCCCACTGCCACTTCAGCTTACTGATCCTACAAGCTATGTCGGTCACTCCGGTTCTTCTCCGGATAATCTTGGTTTGGGTGTTTCTTATGTATTATAAGTATGTATTTACAAAAAAAGTATATAAGTATTAAGTATATCCATTGTCTAGTACCCATAGCACAAACTCTGCTTAGTTTGGGAATAGATGGTGCTGTGTAAAATTGACCCAAAATATTTATTTATTTACGAATTTTATAGTATATATACCTATAATTTACATTTTTAAATGTGTATTTAATAAGATGAACATAAAAAAAATGTAGCCCACCGGTATCGGGAACAGGGTCCAAGCTACCGGCGGTCAGGGCCCCAGAGAAAGGAACCTCCTCTCGATGCGTGCCGTTTCAAGGAGTAATACCTTCTGCATTTGGTCCTTGATCCAGCCACCCAACGAGAGCCTCCTTAGGTGTTAATCGAGGCTCTTGGCTATTAAGCCATTGGCCGTGACTACTATTGGCAAAATTATTGCTGAGTCCACCCCCCACATGTCGACAACCTCGTGTGCTAGATCAAGATATCTAATTTGCTTGTCTTTTTCAGCTTTCACGAGGTTCTCGTCATGAGGGACAGTGATATCAACAAGCATTATGCGGCGCTCAGATTGATCTATCACCACTCTGTCTGGCTTCTTGTGGGCAATAGTCCTGTAAGTGATGATAAATCTGTCCCAGTACAATGTGACATGATCATTTTCAAGAACTGGGTCGGGCACATACTTGTATGGTACTTCTGATTCCACAAGTTTATATTTTAGAGCAAGTTGCTGATGGATAATCCTGGCTACCTGATTCTGAAAGTTCTGGGCTAACAATAACTAAAAACGAGTGTGCTTTAGAGCACACGACTGAAGTAAAACTTCACTAACTTATATCTCCCTCAATACTATTTCAATGAGAACAAAGGAATGGCGGCGCGGCGCGCGTGTGTTCTGCCTGCGCGGCGGTGCTGTGTCGTAGCCGGCCTCGCACGCCTCGTTTCCCGCGTCCCGCACTACCCCCTCCGTTCGCCTCACTTTCCGTAACGCATTCACCAGCTTACCCCCAAGTCAAGCGTGCCTAAAGAAGTTTCACTTCAATAAGCGTCTAGTATTTATTTTAATAATGTTGAATATACCTAACACTTTCAATTAAACGTGTGCTTTCTGCGAATATCTCTAATCATTGTGGCTTTCGCAGCCTATTTACTCAGGTCAGCTGTACTGAAAGGAATTAATCTACCGTTTACTAACGAGATCCTTCATCCATGCTGAAGCAAGTTCCTCGAGCGAATAACCGAGACACGGAGCGACTGCCGTTCGACTAAATAATACGATGATTAACTTTGTCGGCTTCTAGCATAATTGAGTTTTTTTGGTATAGTTTATTTTGGTCTGATAATATACATCACTTATAAAAAACAGATTTATCGATTCAAATTCTATTATTTTTATTTCAAATAGTTAGGTCCTTTACCTATGAAACGTTGAATTCTAGTTGCACGGTTCCAAATAGTTGTTTGGATTTATTCAAAAATTTGCATCATACACGTAGGGAAAGTGATATCCAGAATATAAGTACATTAAACACTCGTGTCTCACGTGCTTAGGTTAGAGATCACGGCGGTACATCAACATGATTAATTATGTTAAAAAATATTATTACATCAACTTCCAGTAACTCACATATGACCCATATGTGAGTTAAAGCTAGTTATTGAAAGTAACAGTTAAAAAGGGTTATAAATGCACACTGGTATCGATATTCTCTTGTTCACGAACTAAACTCGTTTTAAACTAATGCTCTCTTTTACTAATAGTAGATACAAGAAAGGAATGCCTACTATTTAAGTGCTGTTAATTTAGTCGGAATTAAAATTCCCATACAAGTTCAGTCGTGATCTCAGGACGTGCCGACTAAAATACAAAGAAATGTCACACGTAAACTAATTTGACAGCACTAAAATTGTTGCCATCCCTTTCTTGTATCTATTATCATTCCGTGTTCGCACCTAGAAGGCCGTTCGACTACCATGATTTTCCGTACATGATTAATTATGGTATGTAATGTCGTAACATCCAGTTTGCAAACCAAATTTTAAAAAAAAAAGTAAACGAGAGCGATAATTTAAAATAAGTTTAGTTCGTGAATCGACATCAATACCTAGCTTTCATAAAGGTCAAAATCATCTTTATTCTGGAGATGTCAGAATTACCGACCCGCTGAATCAGTATTGTGGCTAGAACAGCGTAATAGCTGCAGTCAGCAGTCAATAAATTAAAAAATTAATAAAAATTGGACATTTTTTACACTGCATCATCTAGTCCCAAACTAAGCAGAGCTTGTACTATGAGTGCTAGACAATGGATATAATACTTAAATACTTTTTTTTGTAAATACATACTTATAATACATAAGAAACATCCAGACCAACACAAACACATAAATATGTGTGTCCTGTGGGAATCGGACCACAGCCTCGTGATCAGCAGTCCTACACTCAAACCACTACACCACAGACGTCATAGCAACTGGCAGCAGCAATATCTAGCAGCTGGTGCGAATAACTAATATCTTAGATATTCGCAGTCGATTGCGGTTATTACATCAGGACAGTAGTCCTCCCGGCCGAATTTCGGTCAAGGCAACCAATTTCAATGAGACTATAGCCATCTGCGCGGCACATAGTATAGTGCACAAGTGTGTGTGCAAAGACAGGTGCACTCTCTATTCCCTCACTCTCATTATCCTACGGGATACCAATCCGATACGACCGGAGAGATCAGGCGCAGGACCAACGGCTTTACGTGCTCTCCGAGGCACGGGAGTGTAGTACCGCCAACTTCTTGACTCCGGGCTGATACTGCGAAATTTGCTTGACAGAAATATCCCAATAACACTTTTTGCAAGACCCGGGAATCAAACCCAGGACCTCACGATCTGCGGTTGACAAGTTATCGCTTAACGGCCAAAGTTAATATCCAATCTATCCACGATTTTCCCTACTAGAGAAAGGAATTTGACATAAGCCCCATACAAAATATGTCAAATTTCTATCTCTAGTAGGGTAAATCGTGGATAGATTGAATATTAATTTTGTCAGTCAAAAGTCAATCAACTGCGGATAGTCATTGTTTTACGGCCTAATTTATATCCTATCAGTCCAAGATTTTCCCTTACTATACAACGTGTATCAGAAATGCGTGGTCATATTTGAAGAGCTTATTCAGGGGATGCTATCGAACAACTTTTACTATGGGACCAACCCTGAAATCGTGAAAAAAAACAGCGATCCTTACATTTTGTCGAGTGACTTCGATGATTTAGTAGGGAAGTGTTTTTTCGCGATTTCAGGTTTGGTCCCATAGTAAAAGTTGTTCTATGCGATGTCCTGAATGAGCTCTTAAAATATGACCACGCATTTCTGATACACGTTGTAGATAGAAATTTGGCATAAACTTATTAAAAATTATTTAAAATTTCTAGCTCTGTAGGGAAAATCTTGGATAGAAGGGTAATTAATTTTGGCCGTTAAAATGTACTTGTAACCTATCGATTGTCGTCAAAGGCACATCACTAGCGGTCGAATTTCACGTCCTAGAGATCACGTGTTTGTGCGGATGTCCCTAGGCGATTCTAACACGAATTTAGTCCTCACATTCACGGATGATCGCATCGCCTTCGTTTCGCTGGACACGCCAATTTCGAATATCCGTTATACCTAATTTGTTACGTAATGCGCGGCCATGCTGAATTCGACACTTAAAATTGCGACTTTGTGGTACCATTTTATAATAAAAAAAAAAATATTATTTCGCTGTGGTTGTGACAGTATTAGATTTATTGTGCTCTCTTCTATTTGTTGTTTCTAGAATGGAATTTTAATCGTTTGAGTAAAAAAATGCATTCTGAATAAAAGGAATGTTTGAAGAATTTATAAGTTTTTAACCGACTTCAAAAAAGGAGGAGGTTCTCAATTCAATTGTGTTTATTTTGTATGTTTGTTACCTCAGAACTCCGTCATTTATAAACCGATTTCGAAAATTCTTTTTTTATTTGTAAGGATATACTTCCAGATTGGCCCCATTTTTATCAAAATCCAGTTTTGATGATGTGATCCATGTGGAATTGAGGGAACTCCTCAAATGTTATCGGCACGATTTCGGTATATTCAACAAGTCAAGCATTTGCATTCAGAAAGTATCATTTGGTGAAGATCTAATGAAGGTCTTTGGAGTAAAGAAGGGAACTCTTCAATGAATGACAGCAAATCATCCGGGATTGCAGCAATCGCTTGTCTTTCTATTGTTAATGCCACTCAAAATAGAAAAATAAAATAATCTTTAAAAAAAAGTAAAAACCAACTTCAAAAATAATAAAATAATAAAATTTGTGTGAAACAGTTTAGGAAGTCGGTGCCAGTTTTTTTTCAAATCAATCCGAATCAAAGGCACCTACTTCCTAAACTGTTTCACACAAATTTTATTATTTTATTCTTTTTGAAGTCTGTTTTTACTTTTTTTTATTCTTTACACCAACGGCAACATTGTTTCTATTTTGTCAGTGAATCTATTTCGCGTCGAAAATAACGTGTCGCGACGTCTCGGACGGAGACTCGGGCATTGCGTTGGAATTATGTTCGCACAACCAAGTCCTTGGCTAATGACGTGTGAGTCACAGTTCTATTTCTTATTTTCTAAGAATAAATTCGAAACTGCATTTGAATGACTCACGGCGACACTAAAATGATGCTTAGAGGGCGATGACCCGATGATCTTGTGCACATTTTGTTTTGTTTGTACTAATTTTGTTGTTAGGCTGGTGTTTACTTGTGCAGTTAAGTAAATTGTTCTTCCTTTAGGTAAATGCACATGCATAAACTTTAAATACAGGTAACATGTTTTCAGAAATAAATGTGATAGATACTTAATACAATTTTTAGGGTTCCGTACCTCAAATTTGAATCACTTTGTTGTCCATTCATCTGTCTGTCTGGCAGTCCGTCTGTTTGTCTGGATGTCAGTCTGTCCATCCAACATTCAATTCCCAAATTTTATCGAAATCGGCTTAATATATCGAACATAATTATTAAATATTAATATCTATTGTCCCATAGTCGTGTAAAAAAATCAAGTTTCTGACTTAGAGCAATAAAAAGTTACGGCCTTTCAGACATTTTAGGTCACTGACTCATCAAAACCTATGGGGCACTTCCCGATGACCTAGTATATAAAAAGATGGCATGAAGCAGTCTTGTAACACAAATAAAGGAAAACATCTAAAAATTTATCATTTTTAATTAAATAGGTAACTATACTTAAAAAAAGGTAGGTAATTAAATAGGTAAGTACTTCAAAAACTTACGGTCGACCGCACGTCGGTGGTAACACTTTGACATTAGCGGCATCTTACTTTCGTAAGCAGTAAGGGCGGTTTTCGAATTGAAGTGTTACCACTGTCATGCAGTCGACTGTACCAAATATTTTACTTTAAGTGCAAGTTAACTTTCACTGGAATTTTTTGATGGTTATGTATTCGATTCTACATGATAACATTAATGCCACTGACTGAAAAGAAAGCACTTGATGGTGATTTTTTTTTTTTTCATAGTTTATACTATGATGCCTTTAGCTGGTGGCCTTTAACAGGTGGTTCGCCATCTTATGATGGCCAAAGGAGCTAAAGGCTCACCTGATGATGAGCGGTTACAAACGGCCCATAACAACTTCAATAGCACCTAGGCTGTTGCCTTAATGGTACCGGAAGACGGTTCGCCAAACTGAGCCATGAAGATGGAAAGTCTCATGTGATTGTAATTTCACCGGCACCCGTACCCTTCAGACCGAAACACGGCAATGCAAGCATCACTGTTTGACATAATATTTGTGATATATTAGCGGTTTCTTTAGTCACACATTTTCGTTTACTTGTATTTCTGTCAAATCCCTACAATGCGCACTGTGCAATGATGAAATTCTAGTACGGAACTCTGATAGTGCGAGTCCAACTCGCTCTTGGCTGTCTTCGTTAGTTATCAACAACGTCAATAAATAGACACGTGATCTCTATATGAGAGCAGCATGTTCCAAATTGAGTAGACGCAACCGTTGATATTTACGTGTGTTCGCGAGACAGCTGTCAAGTGAACTAATGACAGATGACAGTGTGGTTCTGGAACCATAACTCGTGTTTTAACCATGTTGTTCTTCTAAACAGCGCATCTAGTAGGTATACTCTCTTCTCTGCGCTTGCTTTTCTGTGTTTACAATATTAAATACGAAACTCTCAATGCAACTGACATACATAAACACAACATTTCACGCTGAACTGGTTATCAAAGCAAATCAGTACAGTTAGTCAACATTACGCTCCCAAGAGAATTTTGAACGATCATAAGGAAAACAGGTTATTATTGAGATGGGATACCACGGGTCAACAACCTCCCTCTAATTATGGGCTGTTAAGGTTTTAAAGGTCTCTGCATAAAAATAGGATAGCTACTGCTGTGTTGCGAGGGATTATAATCAGGTAATAGAATTATATAGGATTATGGCCCATATACCATAATAATATGTAGTAAATATATGTTATATATGTGTGTTGTGTTATGTTATGTTATGTTATATGTTGGTATGTAGACCGCCCATTGTACATGTGTTCTATATAATTCATATATGTTGCTATCTTCTTTTGTATACAATAAAGAGTATTTGTATTGTATTGTATTGTAAATATATGTATGTAATACAGATATGAGCAAAAATAAGTATGATTTGAAAAAACGATATAAAATAAACTAGCTAACGTGACGATCGCAGTTTCGTTCCCGTGGTATATGTCGATAAAAATTATCATAAGTTAATCTATCGGTGTGCCAAATTTTATCGAAACCTGTTCAGCCCTTTCAGCGTGATTGAAAGACAGACAAACAAACATTTGTAGTTTAACATCTATCTATAAATATAAAAACCGGCCAAGTGCGAGTCAGACTCGCGCAGTAAGGGTTCAGTACCTCTCAATATGTCTATGTTTGTCTTATTTTTAGTATTTGTTGCGAAACTGCATAATATGCACTATAATCTGACCAAGTTTGACGCTGGTGTGTATTACCGTTTTGAAGATAGAGCGGGAACAAAAACGTTGAAAAAAATGCATGTTTTTTAAGGTTTCTTGTATGGGGACCCCCTTTGGTTTTAGACTTTTTTTTGTTTTTAGTATTTGTCGTGATACACCTCATAGCAACACATATTCTGAGAAAATTTCAACCGGTTACCTATTACCGTTCAAAAGATACAGCCCTGTGACAGACAGACGGACGGACGGACGGACGGACGGACGGACGGACAGCGTAGCGAGAGTAATAGGGTCCCGTTTGGAACCCTTCGGGTACGGAACCCTAAAAATGAATTGCCACAAAACAACCCATAGATTATGAACACACATAGGCTCATTATGAAGCTTCAGATTCAGTATTCAAGAAAGAGTACAATATTGACGTTGACAGTTGTCTCTTATCTCCAAGTTCTCGGCCATTTAATCATCACACAATGTAGGTACCTATCTAGTTCATATCTAATTAGTGTTGCGCCACATTTCAGCAGCACTAGTGTGAAGCTTTGTCTTCCAACTTATTTGCTTACTTACTTACTTGTTTCATGTTCGTGATTTGCTTTCAAGGTAAATACGAGGAGTTGGCATAGTACAGTCATGTATAGAAGTTGTTCGAATATTTGTATACTCTTACTCATATTCTGTTATATTTCTTACATTCTTACTTTGGTAAGAATATGATCTAAAAGAAAAAAAATAAAGAAAAAAAAATATTTGCTTCAAAACTGACGCACAAAATTACCAAAAAATTCAAGAACACAGAACAAATACAGGTACAGAGCCAAGAAGTGCAAAAATAAGTGAAAAGAAGTGAAGTGAAGATCTGTACTAATATTATAAACAGGAAAGATTTGTTTGTTTGTAATCGATAAACACTGAAACTACTGAACCTATTTTAATCATTCTTTCACCATTAGAAAGCTACTTAATGCAGAAGTAACTAGCTATATTTTATAGCAGAATGCGGGCGAAGCCGCGGGCAAAGTCTAGTTTGAAATCAAAACAATTCATTGCGAAAACCGATTATCTTTTTAACTATTGTTGTAATTAAAAACCATTAGAAATATCTAAAATTAATTCAGACGCATTTTTTTTAACCTAATATTCATACTGCCGCATGCCGTTTGAAACACGATACATGCTTGGGTTTACTCGATTCTCAAGTTTACATTTATCGGTATTCTAAGCAATAATTTTAATTCCTTATCTCGTATCAAAGTTACGAGTGAGCAATGCGTTGACAACTAGGTATACTGTTTTAGTGTTTCCTGTTGTTTATAGTGCGTAGTGTTTAGTTGTAAATCCACTTTTACTGGCGACTGTACCTATCGAGATTGTACCGAGAAATTTCCAGGGAGAGTGTAGTTAGTTTAACTATGTGGGTAGACGTTAAAGATAAACTATGCTTGTATTTTATAATTTATCTTCGTGTTTTTATTTAGTCTACTATCTCGAAAATTTGGCAGTTTAATATGCTGAAGTTAGTTGCATGATGCATGAGATGCACGACTACATGATGCAAGTGTTTACTCAAAAATAGAGAAAGTACACAAACTATAATTACTTACATAAAAAGTAGAGTTAGTATTCGTATCTGCAATCTTTATCTTAATAATGGAAAAAAAAACTCGTTTTGTCCCTGTTTATCCAGTTCTAAACCGTTCTAAAATAATTTATCCGATTGCGATGAAACTTTGCTGAGTTGTTGTGAGCGCGCCCACAAAGGTTTTTGCCAAAAAAGTTGGTTTCGAAACGCTTTCCGGGCACAGTCGTCAAAAAGTGGGCAAATACATATACAGGCTGATTTGTAATTCGAACTATTCGATTTTGTGATTACCACTTGCATGGAATAGTTCGAATTACAAACTAGAGCTCATTTACAGTAAAAATAATCCCGTGAACGTGGTCTTTTGCGATTATAAACGGTCCGAATGGATGTTACATCAAGAAATCTCTGAGAAAACAGCAGGAAGTTGATATATTTTTCACAATTAGCGTTTTTCCATTCGAAGTCGAAAAATATCAAAAAAATCTTAAAGAAAGAAAGAAAAATATTTAATGAACGATTTTAAAACTGCCATAACTCGAAAACAAATGACTGGCGACCCTTGGTTCACAAGATCATTTTTGTTGCAAATGAGCTGTTATAGTGTAATCCATTTCATGGAATAGGTTAAATTACAAATCATCCTGTAGATATGTGTAAGCAGTTATATGAATAAAAAACTTTTCATTAAAGTAACTTCTCCCCATAAAATTCTAAATTCAAATAACTTGCAAGCCCGTAGGATATCTTCGTAAGCGGACAGGGAACTTCCAATGCACAAAGTCTTTATTATAGAACTTACTTAAGTTAGTGAAGCCAAGCGTGGATATCTCAATTTCAAAGATAGAGCATAAGCTTTAGAGGTCCTTCGTGAAGGACGTTGGAACTGCTATAAAAGCATAAAGGAAGATCGGGGACTTGATGACATTGGTAGTGCAGCTCATCAGGATGTTTTATGCATGAAAATGTAATTTGTTAGAGAGATTAGTTTTTTGTTGTAAAAACTTGCGAGTTGTGACTAGGAGAAATTGCTTTCAAACTATGTTGCAGTTTTGGATATTTTTGGAACGAAGATTGCAGTAGGTGTGATTCAGGAGAAAATGTATCGTCACGTCACGCTAAGATTATTATTATTATTTTGGGATATTTTATTTTTTCTTAGTCATTTGACTAGATTTAACTATATTTACGGGCCTGAACCAAGTAAATGTAGCGTGTGGTGTGTAAAATGTAATGTGTTATTATTATTATATTCATGATACTAATGAATATACGGACATAGAGTTGTCAGCTGACCTCACGTTTAAGCGCCATCTTGTTGGTAACGTCAAAGTTAAATAAAACATACATAAATTAAGAACATTTAGAAACCCCCGACACACCCATTCCTCATTCACTTTACACATTCATACGATTTACACCGACCGCGCAGCGCCGGAGCTCGGCGCGGCGGCGCGTTGTAGCTGATGCGCACGCACGCGGCAGCAATCGACACAGACGAGTACTTAATTCGCCACAAACGATACTACATCATATACCATTTCATATCGATTAAACGAGTGAAAGTAGCTTGGAATCCCTCACAAATGTATCCTCATTTCCCTTTCCTGCTCCATCATCAGACCCTGATCATCATCTATCTATAACTTATTCATTGTAACCATTCCAATGAACCCAAACACGATACATCTGCTGTAAGTTGTTGAGGAGTTGGGTATCCTGTAGATTCCAAGTGATGCTGCAGCATTAGGCCAAGGTTACTATGTTTTTGCAATATCATTGAAGTAAAATACTTAATTTTGAATCGATCAGACCTGTGGAAGTTGCTCATATCCCTGATCAATCTGATGAATCATAGCTAAGAACACTCTCGATCAAGTCAACATTCAAACAAAAAAAAAACTAAATCAAAATCGGTTCATCCGTCTGGGCGCTACGATGGCACAGACAGATACACAGACACACAGATACACACCTTAAAAAACATAACATCCCTCTTTTTTGTCGGGGGTTAAAAATACATGTTTTACTGTCGATCGAAACTCGGCTCTTTTTTTTTTTTTTGCCGTGGCGAAATCCTCATGGTCGCACTCCACCCGGGGTAGGCGGAGCCAGTGTCGGACTCTTACCTACTAAAACCACCACGGTGTTCCTTCAACTACCTTAGCCGGGGGCGTGGGAACCTGTTAGTATTCACACAACCACCCCCGACAGGTCCTGGCCCGCCACAAGCAAGCGAGCCCCTTCTCCCTGTGCAGCCTAACGTTGGCCACACCCTCCTAGGCGGCGCACACGGAACACTGCACGCCACCTCACCTCAAGGGCCTTTACCAGCTATGCCAGCTGCGCCAGCTGTGCCAGCTACGCCAGCTGCTGGTCGGGCAGCAGACTGCCCCGAGTCTGCTGCTCGCAGGCCCCATCCTCCCGTAATTTTTTATAGAGGTTTTCTTTCTCGCGGTCTGGGTGGTAAAGCCAAGACCCTCGGTCCCAAGAAGCGCGAGAACACTACTCAGCGGGCACTCCTGGGGTTACGAGATCGACGGGGGCAGGGAAGGACAATCCCCCCGCTCCCTGCCCAGTGGCAGGGTGAGTGCACACTGGGCCCGCCCCTGCTCCTCCACTGTGCCCTCTGCTGGCATCAGAGGGACACGTGGAGTAACTCCCCATTGGCCCACATGGGGAATCCCGTACCAGAATATTCGCCACAGGCAATAGGATCCCCCGAGGGTTAATCTATCGAAAGGATGCCATTGCCTGTCCCAGGATGCACCGGCCTAATAACTGCCGTTCCCTCCAGACGTGTCCAGCCGGAAGGACAAGCAGCCGTCAGACACACGTGGAGGTTTTCTGGCCAGCACCCCATCGAAACTCGGCTCTGTGGTATCTCAGTCCGACGCATGATGTTTCCTGCCATCTATGCTTGTATTATAGTCTCAATTTATATTTTTTTCAGAATTTTTATTTTTTGTTAATGAACCTGTCAAAAAATTATTTTAAGGATAACGTCGTTCCCTGATCACACACGTTTTTTTGGTCTATTTTCTGAGTGTCTTTTATTTAAAATAGATATTTCATGACTTTAGGTAAAGTAGTGCATGAAACTGACATAACTAGGTATTAAAACACTCGTGTGATACTATTAAAAACCTCGCCTACGGCTCGGTTTTTAAACTCACACTCGTGTTTTAATAACCCCCTGTTATGCAACAGTTTCATAAACTACTATTAGCTAATAGCTAATTGATTTCTTCTTAAAAATAGATATTAATCCATTGCTAGATATAAATAAGATTCTCCTCAAACGAGGTACTGTCGCTACGCCTATAACCAGAAAGCAATATTAAACACATGAGAAAACATAATTAAACAAAAAAAAAAAAAAAAAAAAAAAAAAAAAACCGTCAATATTTAACGTAATCTTAAAATCATAATCAAAGAAGAAATTCATAATTATTATTAACGCTACCCCAATGGGAAACAGGCGTGATAATATGTATGTATGTATGTATGTATTAACGCTATCTCACCTGGCACACGTTACATAAACTAATTTAACTTCAAACGGATAGCAGTCATACCAGCCATTGCTTGAGGTTTATTAAACAGTCTACCTAATTACTTAACACTTGCACAAATTATCTTCAACCCTGGATGCAACTTGGTATAGTGAGCGAAAGAATAAAGTATGCAGGCAACTAAGCACTCCGAGTGATTGATTAATTTAACCAACGATAAATCTCTGGTTAAACAAACGTTTACCCACAATTACAGTGAATTTTTCGAGTAAACGGCCGATTAATCAGAGATATAACGTTGATGAACACCGGTCTAAGTATTTTTTTTTCATATTTGTAAGTGCGTCTTGCGCACAAAAAGGTATACGTGGGACACTCAGAAAGTTTTGCGAATCTAAATAAAATTGTTCTATACGTACATATATTTTTATCAAATCTTTTCAAAGTACTTTCCACCAGCCTCTATACAAAGATTCATGCGCCTAAACCAGTTTTCAAAACACTTTTTCCAGTCCGCCGCAGACACCTCGTTTACAGCCTGCTCGAACGCAGCCAGCGCATCTTCCGGCGACGAAAATTGTATCCCTTTGAGCTGATTTTTTATTTTTGGGAATAAAAAGAAGTCACACGGTGCTAGATCAGGGCTGTAAGGAGGGTGACCCAGGAGTTTGACTGGCGTGCTGTCCAGGAAGTCCCTCGTTTTGAGTGCGGTGTGCGCAGGTGCATTGTCGTGGTGGAGCAGTAGCCCGCGGAGCCCTGTGTTTGGTCGCTTGTTGCTTATAACAGAGAAAACTTCTGGCAAACATTTGGTAGTATACCATTCGGCATTAATGCTTCTTTGATCCCGTAAGGGAATTGATACCAAGTGGCCAGTCAAATTAAAAAAGCTAGCGATCAAAATCTTACCCCCGCTTCTAGATCGCTTCACTTTGGTAGGCGTTGGCTCATTTTGAAACACCCAAACAGTCGACTGGCGCTTGGTTTCTGGGTCGTATTGATAAATCCAGGACTCATCACCTGTAACGATGTCGTAAACACGCCGAGACGAGCCTGCTTCAAATTTGTTAAGCATATCACGGCACCATTCCACCCGGGCCTGCTTCTGAGCATCGGTGAGGTTGTGCGGCACCCAGCGTGATACTATCCTCCTCACGCGAAGATGGCTGTGTAGAATCTCGTGAACGCTTCCCGATCCAATCTTCAATATGTGTTGAATCTCCTGATATGTAATTCGCCTATTGTCTTGGATTAAATTTTTCACTGCTAGCACGTTTTCTTCGGTAACAGCCGTCAAAGGGCGACCGCTTCTTTCGTCATCCCCCAAAGTTGGTCGACCGCGCTTGAATTCGTTATACCAACGATACACGGTTGCCTTGGAAGGGCCTTCATCCATGAATGCCATTTGAAGTCTATCGTACGATTCATCCGGTTTCAGACGACACTTGAAATCGTATAAAATCATAGCTCTAAAATGTTCCCGGCGCAGATCCATATTTCAGTGAGACACAATACTTTGAATTAACTCGCAAAAAATGTGGAGGGAAATTTTGAAATTGGAACTTACTTATTTTTACTTATAAATAATCATATTTTCGAAAAACATTATAACTGGCCAGTCTCCCATATATAAAAACTTTTTTTCGCAATACTTTCTGAGGGGCCTGGTAAATGGCTTTTACTCTAGTTTCAGACATGATCGAAGAATCGAAGTACATATTTGAGCTCTCGTCAAGAACTAATTATAACGCTTTACAGGTGCTACTAAGAGCTAAAATAATATTACTCGCTGAGTGAGTACATCATTTAACGAAAATTCGTTTATAACAATTGAAGTACAGGTACAGTAAAAAAAGTAGAGGTTAGTCAAAATGTTTGTTATATTTTGATTTAATTGTGCGCGACAAGTCCCGTAAACTTAGTTCAATATGAGTGAAATTCGCGAAAGTTTAAAACCTAGTAAAAAAATTGCCGAAAGTGGCAGTTTTTAGATTTTTTTCTATCTACAACTACAGCAAACTATATTTTACAGAGTTAATAGTTTCTGATTAAACTACAGTACCTGTACTTCAATTGTTACAAACGAATTTTCGATCAATGATGTACTCCGCGAGTAATTATTATTTTACTGATGGGGCGTCACTTGCTCGTGAAGTTAAAAAAAGATGAATGAACACAAGGATGATGGTAAGTCCTGCAAGTCGGAAAAACGTTTGTTGTTTTTTCGTACAAACATAATTCTTTTGCTTTCTGTACACTACATACAACTGTAGCTATATGTGATACATATAATTAGTTTAGTACAGCTTGGTGCATAACACCACCGCGTCTCCATTTAGTAATTCGCAAGCGCGCAGTGTATATGGTATTATTATAACCCTCGGTTACTGCACAAGTTGCAGCGGATTATTTTAATGAATAGCCCGCTTTGTTCCTCGCGCAGCCAAAGGGTTATTTGAATAAGAAAGTGGAACTTTCGCTGCAACATCTCTAGCATTTTCCTTTGTAATTGAATTGGATAGATGAGTGTTTTGTTTCAACGAAATCCTTCGAAGGAAAAATTCTAAGAATCCATTCTTTCCAATTGTGCATTTTAATCTATGGAGATAGAAAAAAAGCTATCTTCAAATTGCAGTGAAGTAAGAACTGCAAAAAATTGGATAAGTTTATTTAGCACTAAGTAGATGCTCATATACGTTTAAAATTTTGAACAATAACTGCAACTTTTTTTTTTTGTTAGCCTGTACTGTCCCACTGGTGGGCAAAGGCATCCCTCAATTCCTTCCATCACCGCGGTTTTGTGCCGCCTCCTGCCAGCTGTCTAGGAAGACATCGTGCTCGTCTTTCCATCTCCTGCATGGTCTGCCGCGACCCCGTCTCGCTGTCTCAGGGCTCCAGTCCTGTGCTATACGGACCCACAGCTCATTTGGCATGTGGCAGATGTGTTCTGCCCAATCCCACATCAGTTGGGCGACATAACATATTAGATAGACTCTAAGAAAAGTTACCCTGACAATCACACCAATATCATACCTATGTACAAATCGATTTACCATACAGTTCGGCATTCCCCGAGGAGTTTTCGAATCCAGTGCCCTTGTCCTCAGGCCAGCTTCTCGCCTGCTGCTTAATGAGGCGAGATAAGCGAATACAGGCCTGATTTCCCTTGCGAGTAACACTAAATAGTTGTCAATTGAAGCCCACAAGGACAACCATGTCGAGCATTGACACGCTTCGTTGATTGCGACCCTTTGTGGAGTATTTTCGAGTTTTTTCAATACAAGGAAAACGAAAACCTTTAAAAACCATCGCGCCAGTGTTCTTCAAAAGGTTTGATAAAGATGTATCATTGTATACCTAAAACCTACCTTGTATGAAGCTGTGATAGCTTAGCGGTTGAGCCTTTGCCTTCCATGTAGGAGGGTCTGAGTTCAAACCCGGCCCACACCACTAACTTTTCGAATTTATGTGTCGAACAGAAAACCAGTGCTGCAACATTTCGGTTTTGTAGAATACATATACTGAGATGGGGGCCTTTTTTAGTCTTTTACAGGCATGTTATTTTTAATTTTATTGTTGTGTTATTTTTTTTCTCTCGCCTGTAACGAGACTGAATATTTTTTTTTCTTTCGTTCTTTCTTTCTAAATTTGATTATCATGCTTTAACGGTGAAGGAAAACATCGTGCACACCTGAGAGTGCTCCATACAGTTCTCGTTGGAGTGTGTAGTCTGCCAACCCGCAGTAGGCCAGCGTGGTGGAGTAAGGCCTTAATTAAGGTCTGTGGTCTAGTGGTTCGAGTGTCGGACTGCTGATCACGAGGTCGTGAGTTCGATTCCCACAGGACACAAATATTTGTGTGATGAACATAAGTGTTTGTGTTGGTCTGGGTGTTACTTATGTATTATAAGTATGTATATCCATTGTACAAGTACCCATAGTACAAGCTCTGCTTAGTTTGGGAAAGTATCCTACCTGTACCAACACAAATACTACCCTCCACCACTTTTTTTTTAAAGACGGCTCGCGCAGTCACCCTTGTTCGCTCTTTCATAATGTAGCTAAATATTATCTGGTATCTACCCACATTGTACTTATATAATATCCTACCTTGTTAACTATATTATTGTTTACCTGTTTACATAGTCGATGATACTGATATACGGTAAAACTATAATCAGTTTATGTTTACATCTTTAGAATGTTTTTGTTATGTATACCACTGAACAAATAAATAAATAAAGTAAAATTAAACAAAATGAAATAAATATTTTTGGGACAAAGTTAGGACGTAGTTTCCGTACCTACTATATGTTAAGTTTACTGTGACGCGGGCGAAGCCGCGGGCGACCCCTTTAATAGTAATAAATATAACGCTAACAACTTGGCGCTGAATATCAACAAACAATATCGAACTCACCCAATTAAATTCTTTTCACCATGTTGACTTATAAAACTCGTTGAAATATGTGCACACTGCACAGTATAATCATTTACGCAGCTTCAAGATAAACGTGAACTTTATGGACCAGTGGGGTAATTGTGTAATCCATTCACATTGACATTAGCTTCCATTTTGAAATGACAGCAATATTCATTGCGTGGTACATAGTTGCCGATAAGACGAATTATTAAAACCCACGGAGCAATGAACATTGAAATCCAATTGATTGCGATCGTGAGTGAGTTACGCAATTCGGCAGCAGTTCAGGGCGATTTATAAGCTCCGTACATTTCCTCCAACACATAATTTTTTGTTGCTGAGAACTACCAAACTGGCACACTTAATAGCCTAAAGTCATTTGTTGGATAAAAAACACGCTTAATGTTCGAAAAAGAGAAAACTAGAGCTACAAATTGCGCGTAATTAAGGCCAGGCCAGAGACTATTACAGGGTCAGGGCCGAGCACCTTTGTTCTTACTATGCAGTACCCTTCGGCAATCGTGGCTTAAGCACGCTCTATCTACTTGCAACGAGGAGGGAGGGGGAACATAGCACAGGATAAGGAGCCCCGCATCGCTACAGGCTATTCATCCGTCTCGGACTGATAAAAGCCGTGTTTTACCCAAACTATCCTTTTTACTTTGGTTTCAGACAACGAGGTTCAATTTATTTTTATGATTACCTACTCCTTTGTGCTGCAAAAAGCTGCGAATGATTGATGTGTTTAATACGAGCTGAAAATTGTGCAGCGTGAGAGTAATTTATTCATGCTGTAGTGTAGAGCAACGCCTCGTGACGTTACATCAAATGGAATTTAATATATGAGGTTTATGTAAAATGTTGTGGGATATGAGGGCGTGTGATGTGTTGGCACGTTGGCACGCTAGAATGGTTTGAGCGTTGATGATTGATGTGCGGTGGCGGTCGCAGCAGTACGCAACGCAACCTCTCCGTACACAATACACGACCACAGAAATCTAGATAAGATATTAGACGGGCACACATACGTAGCGTCCAAGAGGACATAAGTGCACATTTTGAGGTTCCAGTGGAAATAAGACGATATTTCAAGCTTTTTTAAAGCAAAGCTTCGCAATAGAGTCGTTGCGCGTTTGACCGCTGGAAAGTTAAATGAGAAAAAAGTGATCGTTAACTTCCCCTTTCATTAGCGCACGACTACACTAAAGGTCTTGAAAACACACACACACACACACTTTACGCGCGGTCGTTCTATCCGCGCTTGCAAAAGCGTAGAAGCTTTTTACATTGCAAAAAAACGTCAAAAAACTTATTATAAGTTTGTTGTTTACAAGCTACAATTACTCCTACAAGGAGAAACCTAGTATTTTGGTTGGCTTACGCGAATTAGGGTCTAACATGTAAAAGCATTTTGAAGCATTTTGATCGAGAGTGAAATGGACGACAATCATTCATATTATTTAAAGTCCTGTGTTATTGGTTGCATTCATTTGATGAAATTGATCTTAACAAAAATGATAGTGTCATTTCTAGTATCTTATTAAGAGTTCTGTGGTGCAATCATTATGGGTCGAGGAACTCGGCGCGGGCGCAGAGATCACGGTCATACGTACCACGGTGCGTGTGTTCTTGTTTATATTTAGATCGTCACTATGATATAACAATGGTTGCACATTAGTTTGTAATAAGTACGTGGGACACTCAGAAAGTTTTGCGAAACTAAAAAAAATTGTTCTATACGTACATATATTTTTATCAAATCTTTTCAAAGTACTTTCCACCAGCCTCTATACAAAGATTCATGCGCCTAAACCAGTTTTCAAAACACTTTTTCCAGTCCGCCGCAGACACCTCGTTTACAGCCTGCTCGAACGCAGCCAGCGCATCTTCCGGCGACGAAAATTGTATCCCTTTGAGCTGATTTTTTATTTTTGGGAATAAAAAGAAGTCACACGGTGCTATATCAGGGCTGTAAGGAGGGTGACCCAGGAGTTTGACTGGCGTGCTGTCCAGGAAGTCCCTCGTTTTGAGTGCGGTGTGCGCAGGTGCATTGTCGTGGTGGAGCAGTAGCCCGCGGAGCCCTGTGTTTGGTCGCTTGTTGCTTATAACAGAGAAAACTTCTGGCAAACATTTGGTAGTATACCATTCGGCATTAATGCTTCTTTGATCCCGTAAGGGAATTGATACCAAGTGGCCAGTCAAATTAAAAAAGCTAGCGATCAAAATCTTACCCCCGCTTCTAGATCGCTTCACTTTGGTAGGCGTTGGCTCATTTTGAAACACCCAAACAGTCGACTGGCGCTTGGTTTCTGGGTCGTATTGATAAATCCAGGACTCATCACCTGTAACGATGTCGTAAACACGCCGAGACGAGCCTGCTTCAAATTTGTTAAGCATATCACGGCACCATTCCACCCGGGCCTGCTTCTGAGCATCGGTGAGGTTGTGCGGCACCCAGCGTGATACTATCCTCCTCACGCGAAGATGGCAGTGTAGAATCTCGTGAACGCTTCCCGATCCAATCTTCAATATGTGTTGAATCTCCTGATATGTAATTCGCCTATTGTCTTGGATTAAATTTTTCACTGCTAGCACGTTTTCTTCGGTAACAGCCGTCAAAGGGCGACCGCTTCTTTCGTCATCCCCCAAAGTTGGTCGACCGCGCTTGAATTCGTTATACCAACGATACACGGTTGCCTTGGAAGGGCCTTCATCCATGAATGCCATTTGAAGTCTATCGTACGATTCATCCGGTTTCAGGCGACACTTGAAATCGTATAAAATCATAGCTCTAAAATGTTCCCGGCGCAGATCCATATTTCAGTGAGACACAATACTTTGAATTAACTCGCAAAAAATGTGGAGGGAAATTTTGAAATTGGAACTTACTTATTTTTACTTATAAATAATCATATTTTCGAAAAACATTATAACTGGCCAGTCTCCCATATATAAAAACTTTTTTTCGCAATACTTTCTGAGGGGCCTGGTATTGTGAGGCTCCTTTAGGGAAAACCCTTTGGATAAATAGAACTTCAAAACAAGAGCCAAACGTACATGTCTCGTCAATAAATAAATCGCCCACTCGCACATAATGACTGTTTCATCTGACAGCATGACGTGAGTCTTTTTTAACGAAAACAGGAAAAAAATCTTGACGACAATTTCCCAGAGTTCATCGAAATGTGTTTATGTTGTGAGCTAAAAAATCGATCCCATGTCAAATACTTCAAACTAAATCAAACTTGGTATCGGACTCAATATCCTTACGAGACGTACAAAACCTTGCTCAAGTAGGCACCTACATACGTCGTACTTATATAGAAATCCCTCAAGTCATCAGGGAACAATTTCTTCAAAACATGTTTACTTACAGTACATTCGTCACAATACATTTACATAAAGGTAACTTAACAATAAACAATTGTTTGCTTATGTTAAACTTAAACAAAGTCAAGGAAGCCCACATGTGCTACCAAATAACTTTGATAACATTTGTTTTCGATTTACATACCTAAGCCAAAACATATAAACTTCTACTCATTATATGGATTATATGGATCTACTACTCCATCACTACTTATGCGTAGTGTTGTAATCATTGGCCATATAACCTTTTTTTTTAGCTGGAGGATATGTTGCACTCCTACCGACTAAAACTAATCGGTGGTCATCCTCAGTACCTACAAAATTTAGGATCTCTAATGCTACGCCTTTGGCAAGTCCCGGGAAAACGACATTGTTTCCCTAACAGCAGCACGCAACCACCACGTAGTGCTGTCCTCCCCAGGACTGCTTAATAGACGTAATTTTTACTACGTGAAAACCATTCGAATAGTATCAGCAAAACATCTTGCATAAGCTGACTATATTTAGCCTACTGGAAAGCTCCCAGCGGCCTACTAACACTGCCCATCTGAGGAAATCACTGAGCTGACTTTGAAGCCAGGTGGATCGCAGCAGGTTCAATTTAGTCAGATGGGATACATAGATGAGTAACCAACTAACCATGTGATTTTGGAATTACTCCACAAACGATGACTCACCTCTTGTCCCTCTGCGAAATAATACCTGCATAACCAAAGATCTGAAGAGGCTTCTAATAATGCAGTTGATGGGGCTAAATTGTGGTCAAAAATAACATAAAACCACCACTTTTTTGTCACCGACAAAAAAATGTCATGATAAGACAGAGCTGAAGTAATGAATTTAGAAATTCCAAAATATTTATTGACTTTTGCTTTTGGCTATGATACTCATTAAAACGCAGTCATATCATTATGTTTTGCCATCAACCACACGGTTATAGGACTGCAAAATGAGCTAAAGGCCCATTTGATGTTCAGCGTCAGCGGCTACCTTTGCCGATAACAACTGCAATACCACCTAGGCTGTTGCTTAAATCTACTGCAAGACGCGTTCGCAAAGCTGAGACGCGAAGATGGAAATATATTTAATTCCACAAATTGGAATGTGCATGTGGCACAGCAATATGCTGAGCGATGGCCGTTTTGTACGAATGTGACGCATATCTTACCACACTTCTTGACTCTATACCTGTATTTGTTCTGTGTTTGACTTTAACTTTTTGGTAATTTTATGCGTCACTCTTGACGCAAATAATGATGGTACGGTCACGTAACACGAAGACCAGATGACCACGTCGTGAAAAAGTGCCTTTCCATGGCTACAAAGAAAAGAGGGAGAGGAAGACCTCAAACCACCTGGATGACAAATATCCATAGGGATATGGAGAAGCTAGGCCTTAGGAAGGATGATGCCTACCAGCGGGAGAGATGGCGCCGCATGATTAGAAAAGCCGACCCCGAGTGACGGGAAAAGCCGAGGACAAATAATAAGACTCTTGACGCAAATAAATATTTTTTCTTCCTTTCTTTCTATGTCTTCGATGAAAGTAGCATCAAGTTGTAAGCTGTACTCACTAATCTGTTTGCTTCTTCAATCTTATACTTCTTTCTATAAACATTTTTCTCCAACGATATTTGGGTAGACTTCCAGTCTAACCAGATGCAGCTCAATATCAGTATTTACTTGGGCCGACTGACATCTCAATGTCAGTATTTTACCTACTCGGACTGACTGACGTCTGTGCGGGCACGAGCCCATTTTCTTCAAACAAACCAAAGGTAATCCATCACTAACCACTGGCTTTGATTTATCCATGGGCAGACAATTTATATAAAAGGATCTTGAATTTTAAAGTTAGTCTTATTTTTTCTCAGTAGCAGCCCGAAGTCTGGATTTGTGCCTGTGTAATGGCCATAGGCTCAACCCCTGTTACATGGGACTTATAACAATAAATGGCAAATTGCGTGGATTCAGATTTGACGACCTCTGTGGTCTAGTGGTTCTAGTGTCGGACTGCTGATCACGAGGTCGTGGGTTCGATTCCCACAGGACACAAATATTTGTGTGATGAACATGAGTGTTTGTGTTGGTCTGGTTGTTTCTTATGTATTATAAGTATGTATTTACAAAAAAAAATAAGTATATAAGTATTATATCCATTGTCTAGTACCCATAGCAAAAGCTCTGCTTAGTTTGGGACTAGATGGTGACGTGTAAAATGTCCCAGCCAATGGCTTAATAGCCAAGAGCCTCGACCAATACCTTAAGAGGCTCTCGTTAGGTGGCTGGGTCAAGGGTCAGATTCAGAAGGGGGTTCTCCTTGTCACGGCTCGTATTGTGAGAAAGTTCCTGTCTCTGGAGCCCTGACCATCGGTAGCCTACATCACTGCCTACCCCTTCGAGGAGTACAGGCGTGATGTTATGTGTAAATTTAAAAGTTTTATCCGCAAGGCTACCGTGACAAAATAGCCTTCATTTCTTAAACAAGCACCTAGATATTTTTTATCAAGACGTAATCTTCTTTTTTGTACCAAAAGTTAAAACCAGAAGCATTATCGGCGGCCTTACTTTGCGTAACTTGAACCCCACTTAACTCGCTTGAAGTATACTATAAAGTCATCTTTCGTAAACTGTTGTGGCGTTGATGAACAATGGAATCACAGTGTATCGTATATTTTAATAATAAATGAATATAGTTTCTAGAAATTATTACCTTTGTTGAACATGGTTGAACCTTGTGATAAAATGTTGTTGACAGATCTTGGCGCCGTGTTTTGTTTGATAACTTATGTTTGCATTTTCCTATGAATTCCGATAATGCTTATATGGATGGAAAAATATAGCAAGCTTTTGCGTCTCCGTTTTTAGCGTTCCGTACCCAAAGGGCAGAACTGAGTTTCTATAAGGAGTACAGTAAATTATGCTTTATTGTAATAATTTTTGTTTTTGGGTTTGAATCACATTGATGAGACATTTTTTCTATATCACGAAATTAATATTGCCGCTGTGCTCGTTGCACTCGTGTGCCGCTGCCGTAGCAGATATGTCATCGGTAAAAATAAATGAATATAGTATTTATGAATAGAACTTTTTTGGGTTTTTCAAGCTTTCTTTGTGCCCAGTTCCATCGAAATCTGTTCAGCCGTTTATGATGCGAAGTTTAGTTACGAATGCCTATTTATACAAACTGGCACTTTTATGGTGTCATACTGTCTAGCGGTAACATGACGTCGTACGGACTTAAGTCTAATATCAAAAAAATGTACGAGATGTGTACGAAATAAATAAATGAATAATAAACTAACTAATAACTTTTGACTTTATTGGGAACCCGAAAAAATGATCGAGAAATGTACAACATTCAGGTTTTATAACGTTTTTGGGTATATCTGTGCTCGTAAGTCTTCGATCAATAATGGTATTTTTTATCGAAATCGTAACGTAAATTAACGTACATATTAATTTGGGAGTATAACATTTTGATGGAATGTGATTTAGCAATTATTATGGATATTAGGGTTCCGTAGTTCCTACAAAGAACCCTTATAGTTTCGTCATGTCCGTCCGTCTGTCCGTCTGTCCCAATCCTTTACAGCTATGTATTGCATTAGGTATTTGTGTATTGTGGCGCTAATTGGAACAGGCCTATGTTCAGCAGTGGACTGCGATAGGCTGAGTTGATTAAAATAAATAAATATTTTTGGGACATTTTTAAACAGCACCATCTAGTCCCAAACTAAGCAAAGCTTGTACTATGGGCGCTAGACAATTGATATAATACTTATATCCTTTTTATTTTGTAAATACATACTTATAATACATAGGAAACACCCAGCCCAACACAAACACTTATGTTCATCCATCACACAAATATTTGTGTCCTGTGGGAATCGAACCCACGACCTCGTGATCAGCAGTCCGACACTCGAACCACTAGACCATAGACGTCGTCAATAATATGTTTTATAGATTTTTTGACAAACTATGAGCTCACAGTATGAAGATTACTAAACGTCGGTTCACTTCAACTCCCTTTTCCTTAGCTTATTAATAAAAATACGCATCTCTGTCTCATGTTTCTGAACTCACAAATACTGCTACAGCAGAACAACCGTTTATTTACGAGTCCTCTGCGAATGTCAGACAAAAATCAACTAAACATCAAAGGGAAGTTCATGTATCGTGTTTCTGTGTGACTAAATGAAACGCGCCGCAGATTACATCGACTCAGGCGCACATCCGGCGTTCGCCCTTACAGCGCCCTCGACAACTGGGACGGCAGTACGGGACGCTAAAACAAGTGATATATCCTTGGACGAATAAAAAAAAGCGGGCGGAATCTTACTAAACAAAAAGTGAAGCATCCATAGTAAGAGGGCTCGCTTAAAAGTAAGGGCTGGCACGCACACATTCACACCCATAGTAAGACAAAGAGCCGCAATTACACAACAAATCTCATGTGACGCTAGTCATTGTCGTAGTTTCACAAATAAAATAACAATATATATCTGGTCTTTTCTTAGCAAGATTCCGTCCGCCATTTTTTATTCGTCCGCGGTTATATCATGTAAAATACAAGATACGTGTAGTAGATTATGTTTATCGTTAGATCTATGTTATGTTGAAGGTGAAGCTAGGAACACCTTTTTTTGTTTAACGTTTTGCTTATTTCATAATTATTAGGATTCAGTGTACCTATTAGGCATGTACTATCGTGATAAAGTTTGAGATTTGATGTAGTTTGATGTTTAAGACTTAGAGAAGTATACCACTTTCTTGTCGATACAAAAAGCGCCAACGGTTTTTCACCCCCAAATGTTGTCCTATTCCGATGATTTTTTGTATTTAAAATTTTGAAATTTCACTAAATTAATGTTTTTTTTTTACGAAAAGTAGGTTTTATAAGAAAAACAAAATCATGTTTTAAATACATATCAGCGTAGATTTTAATCTAGCCAAGCGATTGACATAAAAAAAAAAGATTTTGCTAAGATTTAGGCGGTGAAAACAATTTTCCAGGGAAACACTAATATCATCAAAAAAATTAGGTTAAAAAAAACCAACACATGGAAGAATGTAGCTAAAATCTTATGAAATAACAACACATAACATAACATCACGCCTGTATTTCCCCGAAGGGGTAGGCAGAGGTGTAATAAATAGTACACCCACATTTCGCCAGTTATGTTATAATCCCATGTAATAGGGGGCGAGCCAATTGCCATTGACCGGGCACAAATCCAGACACCGGGCTGCTACTGAGAATTTTTCTAATGAAAAAACCCAATCACACTTTGCCCGACCCGGGAATCGAACCCAGGACCCCACGCTCAGCAGTCGCGCTTGCAACCACTAGACCAACGAGGCAGTCAACCTAAACCAAACCTAACCTTATGAAATATTAAGCAATAAATTTGAAAATAACGTAACACATGTCTATAACAATAACAAAAAGCCTACGATAAAAAGTAGCAAAGTCACCGCCACGTATCGATCAATAACATCTCCATAGTAACAAACTGGATAATTGATGCGAAAAATCTTTTAAAACCCGCAAACAAATCTGATAAGAAACCGGTACGAAAGCATTTAACCGTAGCGAGTACTATGCAACAGAAAAAGACAAGAATGCAAGAGCGAAGCGAAAAATAAGTCCCGCCACATATTGAACCCAGCCCATGCATCTCAGCACACGCCATGAATCCAACAAATATTGAAGGACGGTGTCGATTTTCTTGTTCACAAACAAAACTTATCTTATACCATTGCTAAGAAAAAAGACAGGGATGGCAACAATTTTAGTACTGTCAAATTAGTCTGAATTAAATTTCCATACAAATTTAATAGTGATTTCGGAACGTGCTGACTAAAATATGAAGAAGTAGAGCACGTCAACTAATTTGACAGTTCTACAATAGTTGCCATGCCTTTCTGGCATCTACTATTAGTAAAAGAGAGCGATAGTTTGAAATAAGTTTAGTTTGTAAACAAGAGAATCCACACCAATGCCTTCTAAAGTGTGACGCTTAGTCTACCCATCAAAAGTCGTTGTGGCACAATTAAGCCCTGTATTCGAAGGAAAATATATGATCTTTCCGTGTAACTAATTTTATTGTTTTTGGATGGATAGGTACCAGAAAATCACACATTTTTGTATCTAATTATAGGTTAAGTTTGAGAAAAATCTGATTCTAAGATTGACATGTTAGATTTTTGACATGAAAGACTTCTTCTATCTTGTCAACATGAGCTACATAATAATAACAGCTCATGCCTCATGCTCCCGCAATGGCTGAACGGATTTGAATGGAATTTGGTACGCATGTAAGCCTTTTCATGAAGTAACACAGGTCCATAGACATATATATTACTAGGCACAGGATGCTTCTTTTTATTTAGGTACGTAGGTATACCATGGGAACAAAGCCGCGGGCGTTAGCTACTGGTTTTTCATAAAGCGTGTTGGGCTCCTATTATAAGCCCAGTCCAGGGTAGCAGAGTGCCAGATGGCGCGTTTATGTCTTTTATTCGTAAATTTTTCCCACGTGGCACTGGTTGACATATGACTATTAGCGGTGCGACATTACGTTTTACAAAACCACCCACGCGGTGTTCTGTGCGGTCTGTGCGCGGGCTGGGTAAGCTGAGTTCAATACACAGTGGGCTTAAACTTGCTGGTTAATAAAATAAAAAAGGCGTTGATGACTGTGCGCGTCTGTACAAAATCTTGTTTGAACTTCGCAAGGTTTCTTCTATTCACGTAGAAAAGTGAAAGCGAATTCTTGTTATTATTTTTTCGATATTTTCGAAACACGACAAGTAAAGCTTACTTTTCTGAATAACTTGCCATGAATACGCTGCCATTGATAAGTTGAATGAAATTTTTTAAGACGTTAAAGTATGTAGGTACACGACTCGGATATTTATAAAAAACATTTTAGTACGAGTAGAGAGCTCCTTGTGAAAGAGGTCGTCCGGGATACTACTATCACCATACCTACCTATTTCTGCCGCCAAAGAGTAACGCTTACATTTCATTGCTATGTTCCTGTGTGAAGAGTACTGGGTGCCGGTGAAATTACAATCGCAGATTATTTGAATATTTATTCATTAATAAAATTAAATCTAGTATCTACCTACAATTTTTTACTTGTCTAAATCGCGAAACAATGCGGAAAAGGAAAATTTTACAGTATTAGTGATAGCATCAGAAAATAGTAAAATAAAGCTAACATGAACAGACCAGTAAGCCTCTAGACACCAATTAGCCGGACACCCCCGGTCACCATGCATATGCAGTACCACTGCATATCATACGCCCCACCGCCAATCAGGACGTCAGTTCGTCAGGGAGTGGCACCAATCATACCACCGAACTTTTGAGCCTACCAATCATTACTTTACTTTACTTAAAAGTTGTTCATACTGATGAGTACAATGACCCCTTAAGAGGTTTTCAGTTATTTCAATAACACGTTGTTAATAGCAAATGCTCTTAAATAAATAAATAAATATAATAAATAAATATCTTTGGGACATTTTTACACTGCACCATCTAGTCCCAAACTAAGCAGAGCTTGTGCTATGGGTACTAGACAATGGATATAATACTTATATACTTTTTTTTAAATACATACTTATAATACATAAGAAACACCCAGACCAACACAAACACTCATGTTCATCTAATAACTTCTTAGGTTTTCGCGATCACTACACATTATAATAAAACAAAGTTTAACCGGATTAAATCGCGTATATTATTTAAATTGGTTTCCCTGACGTTTCGAAAGCTTTGCAGCATTTCGTGGTCGCAGGTAGACTAAAGACAGTAGCGTTTAAGAACACTAGCGTAGTATAGCCACTAGAATTAAAGAACATATAGCTGACGTCAAGAACAGACGCTCCATAAAGTCTGCAGTGTGTGAACATGCCCTAGACAAACCCAACCATTTTCTTCGATTTGATAAACCACAAGTTCTGGCGAAGGAAAACCGATATGTACCTAGAATGCTCCGTGAGGCTATTGAAATTAAAAAACATCCTAATTTTAATAGAGAAGATGGTTGGCAGCTGCCACCTGTTTGGAACCCAGTCCTAAAAATAATCAAGTCCCTAACAGCACGCAACACTGTAAAAGATAATGATATTGTGAGTGATTACTGCGTGCATCGAAACGATTTTAATTAATTAATATTGTACGGTAGATTAAAATATTTTTTTAGAAATATCTGTAAAGACGATTGTCATCTTAGTCTACCTGCGACCACGAAATGCTGCAAAGCTTTCGAAACGTCAGGGAAACCAATTTAAATAATATACGCGATTTAATCCGGTTAAACTTTGTTTTAGTACTCATGTTCATCACACAAATATTTGTGTTCTGTGGGAATCGAACCAAATTCGCAAGAAGCGCGTGCGCATTTGCAGGCGGCCATTGCTTCGAAACATTCTACCAACTACAAACTAGATGCAACACTAACCTCTTTGTTCCCTTCCCTCTTAAGATTTATAGCGAGCACTCCAATAAAATTGTACAATTCGCGAGTGAGCCAAATTCATACATCTCACATACAATCCTAATGCACACTTGACTTTTCTTTGTGCTTTCTTCGTAAGATGAAATTACCTTTCACAACTTTTTTGCACAAATTCATGTCAAGAATAGGTAATCACAGACTTGTGAACAAAACGAATGGAACTCATCAAAACTTAAACAAAGACCTACGAACATGAAATCTACAGTCTTCTCTATTTATAAATTACCTTAATTTTGTTATTTATCATCAAATAAAGTACCTACTAGTTACTTCGTAAGTACTTTAGGAAGATTTTTCTTGGCAAGTTGTAATGAGAAACCATAAAAATTTGTATACGGCAACTCTATGAGCGCTGGCACATAACTGAATGGTAATTTTAATACTAATACAAATTTTCTTAGTTTCCATTTTCATTTTAGGGCCGAGCACGACTGATTTGCGTGAGAACATGAATTAAGTGAGTCGGTTTCACTGAGACCACCTTGGATCCTATTCTATTGATCTGTACAAGAGGATCGTAACGTAATTTTTATGCGCATGATCGTGTTTTATAGCCTACAAGGAATGCATATTTAATTACAATACGTAAGTGTAAAACAGAATACTGGATGATCAACATACCAAATATAGGTACTATATCTATTATAAAATGTGAAAGTTTGTAAAGATGTTTCGATGTTCGACCTAAAATGGCTGAACGGAGTGGAAACATTTCTCGGCGAATAAACTTGTAAATAAATATCTTTTACACCATAATCTAAAAATACATAAGATGTAATCACAAAAAAGAATAGGAAAAACCATTGGGATTTCTAAATGCCAAGTTGGTCTGAGATGCCAAGTGAAATAGTGCAAAAACAGATCTTAGTTTGGAAAATTAATCTATCGAGCTAATTTTACTCATTCGTATTTTCTTTATACCAGAATCTAGTAAATATAATTTTAAAAAATTATATTAAAAAAATTTGATCTACGATGCATCCAATGAAAATAATTTGAATCTAAAATCCCTAATTTTCCCGATGCGACAGGATGCATCCCACAATGCGGCATTGCTTCCTGCGAGGTAATAAATTTTTTTTTGATAAAAATATTAATGTAGGTGTATAGACTTTAAGTATAAGAAGTTACATAACTTTTTCAGTTTTCTTTAAACTGTGAATTAATCTGTTGCCACGCGTTTTGACTTTTTCAGATTCTGAAAATGTAAAATTAATTTTCATTTAGTTGGTATCGATTTTAATAATTTTAAAAGATTTCATAGGTTAATAAAACGATTGTGGTATTGAGGCTATTTTTACCTAGATTCAATAAATTATACTGATACGAGCTGTTTACACAAAAAATTTAACAGTTTATGTTTTAATTTGTTTTCAAGAAGATTTGATGCAAAAGAAGTGGTTTTTTGATTATTGACTTTTATTTTTCTCAGATTTTCTACCTAATAATTTGAAATATACTATGTGAATTATTAAATAAGGTTTTTAGATAGAGCTTTTTCATATATCTCTTTGTACATAAGTTATTATTTGTCCATGTTGTTCTTGACCTCTCCATGTTTTTCTTGACCTCTCAAATCAGTTTGAGAATGATTGATTTACTTAAGATGAAACATACATTTAAAAGGTTACATTATTTATAGAAATAAACAAGAATATATAAAAGATGCAGTTTCACACAAGAATTTTTACAGCATTCATAATTAAAAACGTTTCGTTGTTTGCCAAAATATTTTCAACAGATAATAAATCTTTGCAGAAAGTTGTGGGAGAAAGTGAGGATGGAGCATACACTTATCATTCAGAGCTTCAGTTTTAAACACTTCTTTGATATAAATCGTGAGTAATCGTGATTCACAAACTTTTCCAATCCGCTAATGTGTTTGTTTACAGGCTTTGCATTAAGAGTATAAACTCAAGTTATGCAATCTGATTTCGGAGTAAAAGAAAATGTAGGAGAGACGTACTTAATAATTTCTTAGGTTTTCGAATTCACTACACATTATAATAAAACAAAGTTTAACCGGATTAAATCGCGTATATTATTTAAATTGGTTTTCCTGACGTTTCGTTAATTTAAATAATATACACGATTTAATCCGGTTAAATTGTGTTTTATTATAGAAGAGACGTATTTTGAGGTCACAGAATGTCGTTCAGAGGGGCTCTGCTCTAAATGACCACTGAGTTTCCAGTGTATCTTGAATGGTGGCGGCACGTTGTGATCTCGTGTCGCCGTAAGCACCAGGAAGGTGTACAGGGAAACAAAAAAGACGTGTGGCACTCGGAGACTGCCGCGGTAAAGCTATTGCATAGCATTTTTTATGTAAATACAAAGACGAGGTGCCCTAACGCCAAAACTCTAAGCAGGCATGAGTCTCCAGATTGCGGGGCGAAGAGGGGGATTACGCAAATCTCCCGATTGCGGTGCTTTACAGGTGTAGCACAGGACATGCTCCGAAGTCTCTCTTATTGTGCTGAAGATGGCTACCAGGGGTTTAATGCGGTAAAAATGCCATACAATCTCATATATCTCGATAATCTCATTACTACTGATCTTTTCATTTAAAGAAACTTCAAGCATATCTCGCTCCATAGTTCGCTGAGCGACCTTTATTTTGTGGAATAGCCCAACTGTCAGTGAATCAGAATTGTCCATGTCTCGGCACCATAGGTCATGACAGGTAGGCCGCACTGGTTCAAGACCTTCGTCTTCAAACTTTACGGTATTAGAAATGCATGATATTAGAGCAGGTACTTAACTAACTATTGAATTTTATTTTGCTGATTCTTAGGTATAGTTACTCTATATACTACTCTACCTAACAGACAACTACCCTACTCAATCGAACAATTTTGATAAAGTTTCATCAGGGAATTCTTTTTTAATTTTGGGGATGATTGAACAGACATTTGCAAGAAAAAAAAAAAGAAAAATGATTTATTGCCACAACAAGATGACATTTAGAGTGGTTGGACGAGAGGAGATTGATGAAACAAGTATACGAAGCGAGTGTGGATGGAAGAGTTTGAGGGGGACGACCTTGGCGAACGTATCGCAATCAAATCGCGGACGTTCTCAAAACATTCCAGGTTAAGAGTACTCTAAACTGACGAGCACGCATGACGAGGGTAATAAACGTAGATGAAGCGAAAGAGGTGTGTCAGGATTGTAGCAGGTGGAAATCCATAGTCTCTGCCAATGGGAAACAGGCGTGATAATATGTACCAGGCCCCTCAGAAAGTATTGCGAAAAAAAGTTTTTATATATGGGAGACTGGCCAGTTATAATGTTTTTCGAAAATATGATTATTTATAAGTAAAAATAAGTAAGTTCCAATTTCAAAATTTCCCTCCACATTTTTTGCGAGTTAATTCAAAGTATTGTGTCTCACTGAAATATGGATCAGCGCCGGGAACATTTTAGAGCTATGATTTTATACGATTTCAAGTGTCGCCTGAAACCGGATGAATCGTACGATAGACTTCAAATGGCATTCATGGATGAAGGCCCTTCCAAGGCAACCGTGTATCGTTGGTATAACGAATTCAAGCGCGGTCGACCAACTTTGGGGGATGACGAAAGAAGCGGTCGCCCTTTGACGGCTGTTACCGAAGAAAACGTGCTAGCAGTGAAAAATTTAATCCAAGACAATAGGCGAATTACATATCAGGAGATTCAACACATATTGAAGATTGGATCGGGAAGCGTTCACGAGATTCTACACAGCCATCTTCGCGTGAGGAGGATAGTATCACGCTGGGTGCCGCACAACCTCACCGATGCTCAGAAGCAGGCCCGGGTGGAATGGTGCCGTGATATGCTTAACAAATTTGAAGCAGGCTCGTCTCGGCGTGTTTACGACATCGTTACAGGTGATGAGTCCTGGATTTATCAATACGACCCAGAAACCAAGCGCCAGTCGACTGTTTGGGTGTTTCAAAATGAGCCAACGCCTACCAAAGTGAAGCGATCTAGAAGCGGGGGTAAGATTTTGATCGCTAGCTTTTTTAATTTGACTGGCCACTTGGTATCAATTCCCTTACGGGATCAAAGAAGCATTAATGCCGAATGGTATACTACCAAATGTTTGCCAGAAGTTTTCTCTGTTATAAGCAACAAGCGACCAAACACAGGGCTCCGCGGGCTACTGCTCCACCACGACAATGCACCTGCGCACACCGCACTCAAAACGAGGGACTTCCTGGACAGCACGCCAGTCAAACTCCTGGGTCACCCTCCTTACAGCCCTGATCTAGCACCGTGTGACTTCTTTTTATTCCCAAAAATAAAAAATCAGCTCAAAGGGATACAATTTTCGTCGCCGGAAGATGCGCTGGCTGCGTTCGAGCAGGCTGTAAACGAGGTGTCTGCGGCGGACTGGAAAAAGTGTTTTGAAAACTGGTTTAGGCGCATGAATCTTTGTATAGAGGCTGGTGGAAAGTACTTTGAAAAGATTTGATAAAAATATATGTACGTATAGAACAATTTTTTTTAGTTTCGCAAAACTTTCTGAGTGTCCCACGTATGTATGTATGAACTGAAATTTATTGAATAATATTGTAGCAATTTAGCAACATACTTATAAGAAATATTTATCTACAAAAAATTATACAAATAAATCTTAAAAGAGAAAACTGGAAGTCATTGTTCTTGTACGTATAATAAAATTCCTTTTCTTTATACTTATTTTTATATTCGGCTAAGTATTCTCAGTTACCGACTTACCTCGTTAACTCTCTGCCGAAATTGAAAGGCACGAACCTAATTAACATAATAAAGACACTTAAGTTACTTTTGTTCTCGACATGTCGCCTTACAGAGTACGTTGTTATATTCATCAGCTAATTATTCAGAAGACTGTTGCCTTGTTAAGTTACTACACAGACTCATTTTCTCATTTTCTTTGGGAAACACGTAATAAGTGTGGAGTGTGGGAGATTTTTGTAACGCATGCGATGACCGCATACGGGAGTCGTTTCATTCGTTGATATGACTGTGATGTGTCAAATTTCACAGCCCGCATGCGGGGGTTTCGACTGATTGATTCCACGCGTGCGAAGAGTTCCCGTATAATTACTGAACGGGGTGCATTAAAAAAGCCTCCACGAGTGACGATATTTAATTTATCGTTCGGCGCACCCTGCGCCCTCAGCCCCGCTACCAACCTGCTGACTGGCTAATCTTTTTCCCACGGCATGTGTTAGCTCATGTCGACACGATAGAAGAAGATAACTAAACTAAAAGCATGCATACATGTGTTGGTTAGGCAGAAGAGATTTAATTATATTGAATTGGTTATAGTATTACAGTTTACATTCTCACAAAAACTCATAATAGGATAACTAATTTCAACGGAGTTTAATAAGGTGCAATTTGCGTAGTGGCTTCGCTGTTATACCAGGCCCCTCAGAAAGTATTGCGAAAAAAAGTTTTTATATATGGGAGACTGGCCAGTTATAATGTTTTTCGAAAATATGATTATTTATAAGTAAAAATAAGTAAGTTCCAATTTCAAAATTTCCCTCCACATTTTTTGCGAGTTAATTCAAAGTATTGTGTCTCACTGAAATATGGATCTGCGCCGGGAACATTTTAGAGCTATGATTTTATACGATTTCAAGTGTCGCCTGAAACCGGATGAATCGTACGATAGACTTCAAATGGCATTCATGGATGAAGGCTCTTCCAAGGCAACCGTGTATCGTTGGTATAACGAATTCAAGCGCGGTCGACCAACTTTGGGGGATGACGAAAGAAGCGGTCGCCCTTTGACGGCTGTTACCGAAGAAAACGTGCTAGCAGTGAAAAATTTAATCCAAGACAATAGGCGAATTACATATCAGGAGATTCAACACATATTGAAGATTGGATCGGGAAGCGTTCACGAGATTCTACACAGCCATCTTCGCGTGAGGAGGATAGTATCACGCTGGGTGCCGCACAACCTCACCGATGCTCAGAAGCAGGCCCGGGTGGAATGGTGCCGTGATATGCTTAACAAATTTGAAGCAGGCTCGTCTCGGCGTGTTTACGACATCGTTACAGGTGATGAGTCCTGGATTTATCAATACGACCCAGAAACCAAGCGCCAGTCGACTGTTTGGGTGTTTCAAAATGAGCCAACGCCTACCAAAGTGAAGCGATCTAGAAGCGGGGGTAAGATTTTGATCGCTAGCTTTTTTAATTTGACTGGCCACTTGGTATCAATTCCCTTACGGGATCAAAGAAGCATTAATGCCGAATGGTATACTACCAAATGTTTGCCAGAAGTTTTCTCTGTTATAAGCAACAAGCGACCAAACACAGGGCTCCGCGGGCTACTGCTCCACCACGACAATGCACCTGCGCACACCGCACTCAAAACGAGGGACTTCCTGGACAGCACGCCAGTCAAACTCCTGGGTCACCCTCCTTACAGCCCTGATCTAGCACCGTGTGACTTCTTTTTATTCCCAAAAATAAAAAATCAGCTCAAAGGGATACAATTTTCGTCGCCGGAAGATGCGCTGGCTGCGTTCGAGCAGGCTGTAAACGAGGTGTCTGCGGCGGACTGGAAAAAGTGTTTTGAAAACTGGTTTAGGCGCATGAATCTTTGTATAGAGGCTGGTGGAAAGTACTTTGAAAAGATTTGATAAAAATATATGTACGTATAGAACAATTTTTTTTAGTTTCGCAAAACTTTCTGAGTGTCCCACGTACTTGTGATGCACGAGACTTGAGTTCGATTCCGACGCGCACATGAAAGTCTTTTTGTGCATTTCATAATTTGTTTATCATCAGTGTTTGAAAAAAACTTACAAGTGTAGCCACTAGCGCGACGCGACGGACAAATAATGTATAAGATGGGTTCCGAAGAAAAAAATATAACTTTACGATGTAAACACAATCTTGTAAGAACATTGTCATATGAATCACTTTGTGTTAAAGATACATCTATAAATTCTATCAACTCGGAAATGAATACTACAGCATTAAGTATGTTTGATTTGTCTACATGTGTTCCAACTTATGAAATCTCAAAGTTAAGAAAAGACTTAGAAGAAAAACAAGAATTGTTAGATAGCGCACATGCAGAGATCGATAAACTGACCCTTCAAAATATACAGCTACGAAAGGAAATAGAAGAACTATCAAAAACAAAGGTTCAACTAAATAAAATGTTTACAGAGAGCTTATGTACACCAAAAACAAGAAATAGGCAAACCACACCCAAAACTAGTGAAATAATAAGTTCGAGAAAGGCGATGTATAACATACAAACTTTGAAAATAAGTTCAGACTACACTGCCATCAATAATTCCGATGCAAATTCAACAACAAGTGTCAAAATTTCTTCTTCAAACATGACTGAAACTAATAAGATGGAAAATATCTCACAACAATATGATTTAGCAAAACATTCAGAAAATAAACACATAAATAATAACCAAAAATCTATTTATGTATTTGGTGCCCAACAATGTGTTGGACTAGCATTAAAGCTTATTCACTCAAGAATTAATAACATGTATGAAAATTACAGAATCGAGTCTATTACTAAGCCACATGCAACAGTGAATGATATACTGAAAAATTGTGAACAGATAAAACCAACAAATGATGACAAAATAATCATAAGTGTAGGAGAAAATGATGATAATCCTATGAAACTATTATACAACTTGTCATGTACATTAAAAAGGTTTGAAAAATCGAATTTCATTATACTTGGTGTTCGAAAAAGTCGTCATTTAAATGAAAATAAACTGAATGAAACACTAAAACTTTTTTGTAATAATATAAATAACTGTAGTTTCATTGACTGTAGTAACCTATCTGTCCATTTATTATGTAAGAATATAAATTTTACTATTGATACTATAGATTATAACTCAAAATACTTGTACTTTAATACAAAAAAGAGTGAAATTAATGTAATAAATAACTTCTTACCTAAAAAGGTTGCTCTTATACGTGAAATACCATTGCCTACACATGAAAACTCAACAGAAAAAGAGAGCAAAAATAGTCCCATAAGCCCATATGTCAATAAAATCATTCCTAAAAGAGGAACATTGCCGTATTACTTCAAATTGGTACGCAAAGCTACCCCAAAACAAATAGTTGAACAAAATATAAAAACTACGACAGAAAACACGTTTTTTCTATAATACAAAACATAAAAATACTCTCACCATAGATCAATCTGAAACCTTAAATTCAATTACACTATTTCATCAAAACATAGCTGGCCTTTTAAATAAACAAGATAATGTAGAATTATGTATCGACAATTTTTGTAATAATAAGATATATGTTGATGTGCTATGTTTCTCAGAAACTTTTATAAAAAGAGGCAACGAAAACAATGTATCTTTAAAAGGCTTTAAACTTATTACCTCATACTCAAGAATAACGAAAAACAGAGGTGGTGTTTGTATTCTTGTACGACATGGCGTCGAGTACAAAGATTTGTCTGTTTTTAATAATATATCAGTGGATAAAGTGTTTGAATGTTGTGGAGTCGAATTACCCTACCTTAACAGTATAATTATTTGTTTATATAGAACCCCTAACAGCAACATAAACATTTTTTTTGACAAGCTTGAATTGCTGTTGCATAAGATCTGTAACAAACCAAATAAAAAAATTATCCTCTCAGGTGATCTCAACATAAATACACTGGTAAACAATGAGATAAGTTCACGCCTAAAAGACATCATGAAAAATTTTGATCTTTATCTTCATATAAATGTACCGACTAGACAAAAGACTTGCATCGATCACTTTATAAGCAATATTAAGGACGCAAATGGTAAAGTTCACGAATTATTTCTCTCTGACCATAATACTGGTCAGACTTTAACGTTTTCCTTAGATAAAAAACCAACTATATTCAAAAGTTGGTATGTCTACAAAAGAAACTACAGTAAAGATAATCTAGACAAGTTTATAAATAGCTTATCATCATTAAGTTGGTTAGAAGTCTATGAAAACGAAAATTTAAATTCAGCATTTGATATCTTCCACGACACATTTTGCTTATTTTATAACCTTTGCTTCCCAATAGAAAAAGTTAAAATAAATTCAAACGGTACGTCACCAAAATGGATCACAACGGGAATAAGAAAATCCAGTAAGCAAAAAAGGAAATTAAGATATCGTCAGTACATATCCCAATCAGAGTACGATAAATCGTACTATATAAAATATAACACAATCTTTAAAAAATGTTTAAGCCAATCAAGACATCAAATAAATTTCAACTTTTTGTCATCAGCAAAAAATAAAGGGAAAGCAGCGTGGCAAATTATAAAAGATAAAACAGACCGAGTTAATTTTAAAAGTACGATAGATGCAATTAAAATTAATAATAATATTATAAATAAACCAACAGAAATTTCTGAGACTTTCAATGATTTCTTCATTAACATAGCAAATAGTTTCCAGAGTAACATAAAAAGTAACGTAACACAATCTATCTCCAATTTAAATATGAACCAAAGTATGTTTCTACAGCCATGTTGTAAAGACGAAGTAAAGAAAATCATAATGTCACTCAACAATACCATATCTGTTGGTTTCGATGGAATAGCGACTCACATTTTAAAATCTTGTGCCACAGTTATATCACCGGTCATTGAATACTTAGTTAACCTCTCATTCTGGCAGGGTACTTTCCCAGAAAAACTTAAGCTTTCTATAGTAAAGCCTTTGTTTAAAAAAGGTGACAAGGATGATGTATCCAATTACCGTCCAATAACATTAATTTCGAATTTGTCAAAAATTTTTGAAAAAATTATGCACAGTCGACTTATGTGTTATTTAGAAAAATTCCAAATTATAAAACAAGAACAAAACGGCTTCCAGAAAAAAAAATCCACGACTTTAGCTGCTTTCACATTAATTAAAAGTGTCATTGAAAACATAGATAAAAAAGTACCAGTATCAGTTATCTTCTTTGATATGAGCAAAGCCTTCGACTTTGTTAACCACGATTTGCTCATACAAAAATGTACACATTATGGAATCAGAGGTATAGTAACTGAATGGATAAAAAGCTACTTATCTAATCGGAAGCAAAGTGTAGAAATTGGCTCTATTGACGACAATCATGAGTATAAATCGTATAGATCCCGATATCTTCAAACTATATCTGGTGTTCCACAGGGAAGTATACTCGGTCCTTTACTCTTTCTAATCTACATCAACGATTTACCCACAGCCATTCAACATCAATGTATACTTTTTGCTGACGATATATCAGTCATAGTCGCGGATATATCAGATAAATCCCACGAAGATAGCCTCAATGAAACAGTTGACCGAGTTTTAAACTGGCTGGCTATAAACGATTTATGTGCTAATTTAAATAAAACTAGATACGTTAATTTTCAAAATTACAATAATAAACAAAAAAAGTATAACGTAGTTTGTCAAGGACAAAATATTTTAAACAGTAATGAATATAAATTTCTTGGACTCATTCTTGACCAACATTGTAATTGGAAATCGCACATAGAATACGTACACATGAAACTAAATCAATTCGTATTTGCTTTAAAGCGTTTAAGACGCACAGCGAGTGAAGCAGTTGCCTTTACTGCATACCACGGATATGTTACTTCTTTTTTACGGTACGGCCTTCTACTCTGGGGGAACTCTACACATATTAACAAAGCTTTCCTGATACAAAAAAAGTGCCTAAGAGCTATCTGCGGCATAAGTCCAATAACATCCTGTAGGCCAATATTTAAGAAAAAAAAACTTTTAACATTAACAGGACTATACATCATGCAGGCTGGAGTTTTTGTAAAAGAGCATCCTAATTTTTTCGAGTCTTGTGACATTGATGCCAAATACACGCGTAGAGACCCAACACGATTAAGAATGCCTAGTCATAAAAGTGCACTACGCCATAAAAATTGCCATATATCAACAATTAAAATTTTCAACAAGATCCCGAAAGAGATTCGAGAGCTTCCTGTGAGGCGCTTCAAATCCAAATTATTTATATGGCTGATAGAAAATTGTTTTTATAATTTAAAGGAGTTTTTTGATAAATAATGTAGAAATGTAGGTAACTAATAAATAAATTATAATTTAACATTTATGAAATAAAATTGTAATTGATAAATAAATTAAAATTGTAATATATAAACTAAAATCGAAATTCATAAATAAATTATAATTGATATATGTTATGAATGTAATTAGTGTAATAATAATAATTGTAAAGGTTTTATTATAATGGGATAAATTTTGATTTAATAATGTTGTAGAATGTTAATTAGTTTTTTTTTTAAAGTTTGTAATTTAAAAGAAAAAAAAACTATAATGAACTCCATTGTAATTTAAAAGTATTGTTAAATATTTATTTACATGCATTATGAAAAAAATTGTATGCCAGTACCTGGTGGAACATGTATTAGTTCAAAATAATGTTTTCTAACACCTTATTGTACCATGTTTGATGCAAATAAATACTATTCTATTCTATTCTATTCTACAGACAAGTTGTCAGATACCTACCTACTACATAACACTAACATAGTTTTAAGTCATTTGTTACTAACACGTGGATCCTTGTTGTCTAATAAATAAATAATTATTTAATTTAAATTTTAAAATATTGTCTGCTTTATACACGCTGAAATTTGAATCGCTTATTTCCCGAAAAGGGGTCATTATACTCATCATTATGAACAACGTTTACTATGGGACCAACCCGGAAATCGCGAAAAAAAAAAACAGGTGGGCCCTACATTTTATTGATTTAAGTGAACACAAATGTAGGGACCAACTGATATTTTTTTTGCGATTTTAGGTTTGGTCCCATAGTAAAAGTTGTTCATAATGATGAGTACGATGACCCCTTTTCAGGAATTAAGCGACTCAAATTTCAGCATGTATAAGATCTAAAGATTTAAAGGGGAATGTAGCAGCCAACTGGCGACCCCATCAGAAAAAAAATATTAGAAAGAAAGAATGAAAAATGATTTATTGCCACAACAAGACGAGATGCGGTAAGTGCACATAGAAAAATAACTATTACTCGCTGAATACATCATTTATCGAAAAATCGTTTTTAACGATTGAAGTACAGGTACTGTACTTTAATCAGAAACTATGTACACAAATAAACATTTTGATTGATTGATTGATTGACTATTAACTCTGTAAATAACACTTCACTGTAGTTGTAGATAGAAAAAGTGCGAAAAATTGCCACTTTTGGCAAAGTTTCATGCAGTGAGGTGATGCACCTGGGCTTGCACGGTAGTGTCCATCGGTGGCTATTTTCACCCACTTTGCATTTTGTACTAGACAGCAGACCCCTAAACAGTCATAGCTTGCGCGAGCATTTTGACTACTATACCTACGCATGATTTGTCGTAGAATATTTTTTTTCCTATGTGTACGCACATTCTACCATATTCTTGAATATGTCTCTCATTCACCCGGTCATTCTATATACCACTATTTATTTTCTCGCAGTCAATGGTAAAAAGCAGAGTACACAACTCGTGAAAAAAAAAAATCTCGGTCCTTGTATCCCTCGCTCCGCTCAAGATTCTATTTTTGAACCACTCGCTTCGCTCGTGGTTCTATCTTAGAATCCTTCGCTGCTCGGGTTCCAACTTAGTCCCTCGAATTAAATTCCCTCTTTTTTCACTTTTTGTATAATCTACTATTGTTTAATTACAATGACGACCCACTACAGTCCTTTAAGCCATAATTACTACATGGTTTAACATTAACAGCTAATTATTCCGCAGACAGCAAACGTCTTGTTAAATAAAATTATACTTAAAGGAGGTAATTGCTGCGATCTGTGTTAATTAAAGTATTGTGCGTCTTATAATTAACCCGCCTTACTTGATTTATATATTCAGTGTTAAAGAGTGTTTAATATATTTTCGTTGATTATTCGTAAGTGAAAATAAGTTATCTGGGAGTACAATCAAGCGCACATCGAAAGTAACAAAATCAGTACCTACAATCACAGCCCGTCTTGTATGAAACTAGCATACGAAATCAGTTCTACTTATACGCTGCAAAATTAAATAGCTGACTAGTTTAGTTACCTACTTCAAACATTGCCAATTTATTTTATTTTTTATTTTATTTTAGATATATCATATAGATCTGCTGTTGACCGCAGTCTAGAAAGCTTTGTCAAGATGTGGTCGACGATGGAGCGAGCAAACCTATTAGGTGCCGATTCACTCCAGCTTTAAAGAGGTTAGGTTAGTTTCATTTGTAGAAACCAAATTTTTGCTAAAATAGCGAATCTGATTTGCTGCAACATAAACTAGCTAGCTACTAGTAGCGTCAGTTTATTAGTCGCCTTTTTTATGTTAATAAAAAGTTTTTGTTGTTGTATATAATAGCAGCAAAAATTTGTGCTACTCGGCACAAAACATTTTTTCACTGAAAAAAAGCGAGAATACACATGCCTGTAAAATGGAGCAGTAGCTTGCATGCTAATTAAACTTGCATGCAATCTGCTTCCTTGCATGCCTGGAACTTGCAAGAAGTATACACTAGCCAGTACGCTATGCTACTGACGTCTTGACAGCACATTTTCTGGTTTTTGAATCAACGGAAAGCATTCAAAGTGAATTAATTGAATAGTGTCATATTTGTTGCGGACGCAAGCCTGAACTTAATTAATGTAACTGAAAACTTGTGCTAACACAGCTGAAACGTTATGCACAAAGTAACAAGGGCATGAAATCTAGCTATAATCACACTATAGCTAGGTACAGATCATCAGCCAATCACAGTTTGATGAGTCATAAACCATGAACCAATCACAGGTCATAAGCCATACATAACTACAACTAGCTATGACTTGTAAAAATGTTGGAAGAACAGAGCAGCCGCAGGGCGCACTACGCGCCACTTGTGCCCCGCTGAATACTACTTAAGCGGGTGAATAAGCGGCATTTTGGTGGTGGATTCACGCTCTGACACTCGCCCCGAGAGGTCGTGCTGCTCCTGCTCCGTCCTCTCGTGACGAATTAAGTGCTCGAATATTTTTCGCTACGGCTCACCGTAGCGCCCTCCGCAGTCGCCCCGCCGACTGCAGCCCGATAAGCACATTCGCTGTCTTTTTCAAGACAGCGGGCGCGCTTTTGTCTCTTTAGACAGAGTTTCGTCAAAAACGTAGTGTCCCTTCAGGAAAAACCCACTTATTTACTGTGGTTCTCGGTGGATACCTAACGGTGATAACAAACCGAGGGGCGTTGACCCGACACGCCAGCTGCGCTCCTTAAGGGCAAAGCAAAATTGGAAGAAGCTAGGGCCAGAAGGCCTTGGGGGATCTCCTAGTCTTCCCTAGCTTACCCCCGTTTCGTCCTATCTAGCATTCTCTAGGGGTTTACACCCATTGCACACTAGAGACTTAGGGACCTGTTTGCACATTAAGACTGGCAAACAGGAGTGCAAGCTTAGGGCTCACCAGTAGGCACACAACCTCCCCGTCTATACCCGACGGGGAGGGTTTGAACACACTCCCGGGAACACCCACCCGAGGAGCAAACCCCCATGTTAGTACGCCACTAATTTTCTCCCCCTCTCATTGTTGCTAGGCTTGGCTTAGTCATCATCTATATGATGGTGTCTGATGCCGAGTTCCTCAGCATCTTAAAAAACGTCCTCTTCAAGGACCCTACCTTTATCGCCAACTATGGCGACCTGTTTGGCAGCGCTTTTGCCGCCAAACAACCTGACGTCCCCGACTCTCCAGAGTCGCCCGATACCCCCCCACCCCTAAGGAGGAATAGGCGCCCCGCCCGTTCCGACAGTGATGAGGAGAGGCCGAGGTCTCCGCGTGGTCCGCCTAGGCGTTCAGCCAGCCTGGACCATAAGGACCGTACCCCCTCACCTCTCCCCACCCCAGCCCCCACTCAATACCCTGATCGCTCCCCAATCCCATCAGACCAAGAGATGTCTTCGGACAGTGAGGTCAACTCAGACGAGGCCGGTGCCTTTACCACGGTAGTGGGCAAAGGTAAAAAACGCAGCCGGAAAACAAACAAGGCCGAGGCTCTCGCCTCAAAATCTTTAAAACTTTCCGAGGCAAACTCTGCCCCGGCCCCTACCCCCCGTCCCGCCTCTCACTCCTCCTCGCAGGATAACAGGCCCCCCTCCCCTCAGGAACATACCTCACCTTCCCAGAAGAAGGTGCCCATCCCGCCTCCCTTATTCATCCAGGATAAGGCATATTGGACCAGGATATCCGACTGGTGCAATCAAAATAAGATTAATTTCACTAGTGCCCGCCCCACACAGCAGGGCATTAAAGTAGTTGTCCCCACCCCCACTGATTACCGCAACCTTACCAGGTTGCTACGCGAGCGTGGTGTGTCTTTTCACACCTACGCACTCCCAGAGGACCGACTCCTTAGAGTTGTGATCCGAGGGATTCCGTCCGAAGTCAGCTGCACGGAAGTGCACGCCGACCTCGATCGTCAAGGGATCCCGGTTGCTATAACCCACCGTATGTTCCGTGGTAAGCACGGTGAACCCTACAACATGGTCCTTGTCATTTGTCACCCTGGCGAAAACGCCAAAAACATCTACAATATAAAGACCGTATGCAATTTATCAGGCATCACGGTCGAGCGCCCCCACAAGTCAAACCAGCCTGGTCAATGCCACCGTTGCCAGCTGTATGGTCACTCCCAGCGTAACTGCTACGCAAAGCCCAGGTGCGTTAAGTGCCTAGGCGATCACGGGACTACCGAGTGCGAGCGTCCCAAGGAGAGGGACCAGTGCACGGAGCCCCCTAGCTGTGTCCTTTGCCGTAAAGCCGGGCATCCAGCAAACTATCGCGGATGCCCCAAAGCCCCCAAAATGCGCAACGCCAAAACGGCAAAACGCGCCTCCGACCGCGTTGCGAGGGAAGCCCCCTCCTACGCAGCCCCCTTCCATTACCAACCACCAAACCCTAGAGGCCCACTCGGGCCCTCCCCTAATTTCCACGGCCCACTCGGGCCCAACCCCTGGTTTAAGGGTAATCAAAAGCCGCAATACCCACCTCTTCCGACCTCTCGTCTCGCGCCCCCGGCCTCAGAGCCCCCCGCGCTGATGAACTTACCCATCCCCGCACCTTCTCTCAGGCCCAAAACTGCACCAGCAGCTAAAGCCCCCCCCCCCCATGAGAACCCCCCCTCCGGTAAACTACCCCGGCCTTCTGCCGAGAGAACACCTCGAACCCCAGTCAGGGGAAACCCGTATTGACGCCTACTCTAGACTTTGGGCCTTTACCCAAGGCATCCACGAGCAGCGCCTACAGGTACTTACCAAGTACCAAGACATCTATAGAATACTTAATTCCAATTATAATGTATAATACGGCCCCACCCAAAAGATTCAAACCCCGTTCCCTAAATTTAGGCTTCTTTAATGCCAGAGGCATTAGTGGTCAACGCGATGACGTAGCTGTCTTCTTGCGTGAGCACCAACTTGACATATTACTCGTTCAAGAGTCCTTTCTCAAGCCCCACTGTCGTAATCCCAACATAGCCAATTATAGGCTGATTAGAAACGACAGAACGTACACCGCACTAGGCGGAACGCTAATCTATTACCGCAATTCTTTATATTGCATCCCCATTGACCCCCCAGAGCTAGCATGCCTGGAGGCTTCAATCTGTCGCCTAGGCATGACAGGGCACCAGCCCATCACCATAGTCTCGGCCTATAGGTCCTCAAACAAACCCGCGAGTCTGCTCGAGGACGACCTAAAATCCTTACTCGATCTTAGTAATTCTGTAATTATAGCAGGCGATCTAAACGCCAAACATTGCTCATGGAGCTGTGTCTCCAATAACACCGCTGGTGTTCAATTAGAAGCACTTAGCGACAGACTTTCCTTTGACGTCATCGCCCCGATGCGTCCCACTCACTTTCCCGACACAGTAGGGCAACGGCCCGACATCCTAGATATAGCCCTCTTAAAGCGCGTAAACCTCGGTATTCGCTCTATCGAGGTAATTCAAGAATTAGACTCAGATCACCGACCTGTGATCATTCAACTGGGTCCCCGAGGTGGTCCCTCGGATCCCGGTACTCCACCCTTAACTAAAACAATAACCGATTGGAGGAGACTAGAGGACCGCCTCAAATCTACCTCATCCCCCCAACTAGATTCAATCCCTGACTCCATCGAGACAGTCGCGGATACGGTGGCCGCGATCACCTCGCTCACCAACCATGTACAGTCCGTAGTGGGCGAATGCTCACGGCAGGTTCCGATGCTGGATGACCAGCGTCTGAAACTGCCGGACGATGTAAATGAGTTGAGGACCGAGAGGAACGCGGCCATCCGTGCCTATGACGCTTTTCCCAACGAAGCCAACCGTGCCCATATGCGCTCTTTGCAGAATACTGTAAAAAGACGTGTAGCTCAGGTACGGGAGGATCGCTGGGACAAGGAAGTCAGCGAAATCCAACCGTCTCATTTAGCCTTCTGGGCACTTCAACGCAAACTCAAATGCGAGACCACGGCAGCTATGCCCCCCCTAAATCGACCCAATCAAAGGCCGGCCTTTGATGATGACGAAAAAGCCGAATGCTTAGCCGACAGCTTGGAGTCTCAGTGCACTCTCAGTACGCTTCCCGTAAGCCAAACCCACCTTGACAAGGTTAATTCAGAAGTAGAGCGTAGGTCAGCCCTCCCCCCTCCCCCAATAGATGACCCTGATGACCCGCTCCCACCGATCACCCCTGACGAAGTTCTCTCTATAGTCAAGGATCTTAAGCCCAAAAAAGCCCCCGGCGCAGACGGCATCACCAATAAGGTGTTGAAACGTTTCCCTGCCACCCTAATCGCTCTAATGACCGTCATCTTCAATGCGGCATTTAAAAACAACATCTTTCCCCAGGCTTGGAAACAGGCTACGGTAATCGGTATTTCAAAACCGGGCAAACCAAAAGCCGAGCCGAGTAGTTACCGGCCGATTAGTCTCCTCAATGTCTTCGGTAAAATCTACGAGAAGCTTATTTATAAGCGACTCAAAGATTTCGCCGACTCAAATAAACTCCTTCCCGACGAGCAGTTTGGCTTTCGTACAAAGCACTGCTGCGTTAATCAACTGCACCGCATTGTAGAACACATCAGTGCAGGCTTCGTACGCGGTCAAATGACCGGTACTCTCTTTTTCGACGTAGCAAAGGCTTTCGATAAAGTGTGGCACAACGGCTTATTATATAAGCTGTACACTATGAATGTGCCACATCGTCTCGTGCTCATCATCCGAGACTACTTATCGAATCGTACCTTTTGCTATCGCATAGAAGGGGCTCTCTCCTCCCCCCATCCCATTCACGCCGGTGTGCCACAAGGCTCCGTGCTCTCCCCCCTACTGTTCACGCTGTACACCAGCGATATTCCAAAATGCGGTGCAGCCCGTATTGCCCTTTTCGCCGACGACACGGCAATCTATTACTCCGGCAGGAGCCATGTCGCTATTTCTCGTACCCTCCAATCCGCGGCCAACACCCTAGGTGACTGGTTCCGGAAATGGAGAATCGAAGTCAATCCCGAAAAAAGTGCAGCGGTCCTCTTCGATAAGAGACCCCTGTCACAGTATCGTAAAGAATTAAGCGTACCAGTCTCAATGTTCGGAAAACAGATCCCATGGCAACGAGAAGCCAAATACCTTGGCGTGATCCTTGACCGTAGACTGACTTTCAGATCGCATATCCGCAAGGTGAAAAACCGTGCCGCCTTCGTCCTCGGACGTCTCCACCCCCTACTCAATGCGCACAGTAAGTTGCCCACTCCTCTCAAAGTAAGGATATACACCACCTGTATCCGCCCCATACTCGCCTATGCTAGCGTTGTGTTCGCACACGTTAAGCCGGTGAGAATTCACTTACTCCAAACCCTCCAAAACCGTTTCATGCAAAGGGCCGTAGGCGCCCCTTGGTACGTACGCAACGTCGACCTCCACCTAGACCTCAAACTGCCGACCATCAAGCAGTTTTTCAAGCGTGTCTCAAAACGCTATTTCGATTCCGCTCCCAAGCACCCCAACCCCTTGGTCGTGGCGGCCACCGTCTACCAGCCATCTGCTATTAGCAAAACCCGACGTCCCAGACACACACTCATTGAGCCCGATGACGCTATTACACTCCTCCAGGAGTCAGATAAAAGTACAAGCACACTCCGACGCCGTCGTCCAAAATATCGTCCCCGCCGGCGAGGACCGACGCGACACACACACAGAATCCGAGAGTCCGACTCTCGAGAAACAGTAACACATGCCGACGCAGCACCGGCTGCTGGGGGGATCAGTGGCGGGGTCCCCCTGCTGCACCCTGAGTCGAGGTCCGAGCTCCCCCCCTGGGGACGCCCTCACGGTGTAAGCAACCGGAGATAATCTCGTCACGCGAGACCGGCCCTATGCTCTAGAGTAGTTCCTAGGAGCAGGCTATTGCGTAGCCACTGGTTAGGTTTTCTAGGTAGGTCTTAGCCTCGCCGGCGAGGCTTGCCGCTTCACGGCGTTTAGCACGTCACCCGATAGGGACCGAAAGTCCGCTACTTTCGAGGTAACCAATTCGATGCAGCAACGGCTGCTAGGGGGACATAGGAACTGCGGGGTCCCCCTGCAATGCCCTAGCGAGGTTCGAGCCCCCCCCTTGGGGGGCGCCCGCCCGATTAAGCGCGGTATTGATGCCGCGCGCATCTAGTTTGTAAGTATGTAGGGAAAAAACCTTCGGCGAATGGAGTCCCACATGGGACTCTCCGCCAACTAAGTCCGGTTAAGCAGAAATGGGACTTCGGTCCCACCTGCGAGAGCCAATTCGAAAAAAAAAAAAAAAAAAAAAAAAAACGGCATTTTGGTGGGCAATATTTCATTCGATCGTCACTCGTTCTACGCTTCAGATCAAGACCTCAACCTATGAAGAACTGATCCTGACGTCCTGAACCCTGAAGAATAACGTATTAGTCGCCTAGAACAGAGCTACGTAGGAACGAGTGTACTTTCATTTTTAATAAATACGACAAGTGGTCTTCGAACGAGATCATTTGTTGTGTTTTGCTGACGGAGACCAAGTTTTCTGGTCCTTCAGAAGCCGGATCGAAGATTCAATAGCAAGATTGAAGATTCAATAGCAAGATTGAAGATTCAATAGCAAGATTCAAGATCCAAGACCAAGAACGAACACGGTGCCGGGAGCTCAAGAACGTGAAGATCAAGTCAACGTTCGCGCCGGGAGCTCAAGAGGAAAGACCGTGTCTGCGAGCATCAGCTGGTGGTCTTCGAACGTAAAGATCGTCTAAAACGTGTCACTATTTCTTAGCGGGTGGACCGCGGCTCTGTGTCTCTGCCACCTAACGGTGTCAAACGGTGGAGGCCAGAGTTAACGCCGAACAAGGCGGTGTGGTATTGTGCGATACCACCGGTTCATCAAGAGCGCCTTTTTCAAGGCGCGAACCGAACCAGTACACTACGCCGGTAAGGTCGTGCGTGGTGTGGGGGCCGGACTGTAGGCACTGCTGACGGGTCCGGGTATTCCCACCGGCCCTGAGCACCCCACAGTGCGCACAATCCTCTGCTGGGTAGATCCCACCTGTCCAATCCTGCACGTATCCATCCCTGGCGGAGCATATCCTGGTTAAACCCGGGCCCTCCAAAAGGATTGATAGGGCTGTTAGGGGCGTCAAATGCCGAAGATGCCGACTACAAGAAGCCAAGCAGCTGAGGAGAGGACAGCAAGAGTGTACGAAGACCCCCCCGCGTCCCCGTCCGCACAAGCATCCGCGTCCGCGTCCGCACAAACCGCTACCACGTCGCGCGCGCATGCCGAACCGAACCCCCGCGTGCCCGCGTTACCCGCACAAATAGACCCCAGCATAGCCGCAATAAGGTCACGCGCCGCCGCCACCACCGCCGCCGCTGCGCCTGATACTAGAGAAGAGAGGAGATCGAGGGCGCCGTCCGTGCGCTCTCAGAGATCGACTGCCAGCGCTGTTGCCCGAATAAGATTAGCTGAATTCGAAGCCCAGGAACGTCTAGCCGAGATCCAGAGAAAAGAGCTGCAATTAGAAGCAGCACTTATCAAGAAAAGGCTAGCTTTGGACGTCGCCACTATACGGGAGGAGACTGACCGTGAGAGCGTCATCGCCCGTGAAACAATAGAAGTGGACAACCGAATCGCTGATTGGCTAAATAACACACAACCCAAAAGGGAAGAACGACCCCACATGACGTCATATGAAGACATGTCATCAGCGGTCCGCGTCTCGGCCCTGTGCGAACCACAGGGGGAACGTACCGAGCGCGCACCGCAGAACGAACGACGACGTATCGAACATGACGACAACGGAGCCACATTGTGTTACCAGCGCGAGAACGAAGGGCAACGATCACACCACTCTTTTTATAGATATGCGCCACCGCCGCAAGAACAAAGAGGAGTCACGATCGACACTCTGCGGCGCAACCGATCACCTACGCCCAATCCGAGACGAGACAGATCACCTACGCCAGCACGGTCCCGAGAACGAGGAATAGATAGATTAGCCGAGGTCTTAGAACGAATGGCCTTGAAACGCCCGCCGCCTAGACAAGCGCAAGAACTGCCTGTCTTCAACGGCGCGCCGAACGAATGGCTACTATTCCAAGCAGCGATGCGAGATTCGACCAAAATGTATAGCTATACAAAAGCTGAGAACCTGGCACGTCTCCGAACATGTGTACGAGGTGAAGCACGTGAAACAGTAGCAGCTTTATTGTGCACAGCTGCCGATCCCGCAATTATAATGCAGACACTTGAACAGTATTACGGCCGCCCTGAGATCATTATTGATAAAACGCTGGACGACTTAAGAAAGTTACCGCGACCCGGAACAACAGCTAGCGAACTGAACGCGTTTGCGATACGGCTTCAGAATATAGTCAGTGTACTCACTTGTATAGATGAGAAGGGGTACCTACAGAATCCTATGTTGGCCCGGCAAGTTACAGAAAAATTAAGTCCGCATATTAGAGCGAGATGGTGCGACTACGCAGAAGAGTATGGAAGTCGCAGCGAACCTGAGATTGTTACGCTGTCTCGTTTCCTCATGAGAGAGGCTGACCGTGCCGTACGATTCGCGTACTCCGCTGCAGGAAGCTCAACAAAGGAGCCAGCACGTAATGCGCCAGCAGCTAAGACCAGTAGTTCGTCTAAACGCCAGGAAGGCAAGAAGCGAGGCGGTGCTGCGTACACTGCAACCGAAAATAAAAACGTAAAGATGTGTCTATGTTGCGGGGCCGAACATGATACGGTGAAATGTAGGAAACTGGAAGCGATGACATTACCACAGAGGTGGGAATGGGCAAAAGAAGCACGCGTATGTTTTCGTTGCTTGAATAGCCGTCACCGCCGTGCCAGTTGTACCGCAAAGAAATGCGGTATAGATGAGTGTCGCCATCCTCATCATGTATTGCTACACAGCGCACCGCAAGCCGCGCCAGGAGGCGAACAGAACGATCAAGAGATCACCGCCTCGGCTAACACCGTAATGTCAGCTGGCGCGGTGTTATTAAAAATATGCCCTATCACGATAAGAGGGCCCGATGGACTGGAAGTTGAAACTCACGCCCTACTCGATGAGGGATCTACGATAACCTTGATCGATGAGGAAATCGCTAGAGCAGTGAACGCGCAAGGAACGAAATGCGCGCTGCGTTTGCATGGATTAACTGCAACGCGGCAAGAACCCGAGAGTCAGAGCGTGTCATTGGAGATACGGGGAGCACGAACTAGCTTCCATCCAATACAGGCGCGAACCGTCAAGAGTCTCAACATTACCAGTCAAGCGATCGCAGCTGAGTGTTTGAACTATGAACACTTGAAACAGCTACCACAGAACGAGGTCTGCTATGGACAAGCAAGACCGCGCATACTAATAGGTGCAGACCATTGGCACTTAATAGTATCGCGAAAACTCCTGACCGGAGAATGGAACGAGCCGGCCGCATCACTAACTATGCTAGGATGGGTAGTGCACGGTACGGTGCCACGAACGATAGTGGCGAAGGAAGACCCGATAGATGGCGCTACAGTACTGCACATACGTGCGCCTCAGCATAGAGAACGATTTGATCATGATGATGAACTACATGAACTAATCACAGAACATTTTAAGATCGATGCGCTAGGAATATCATCCAAAAATAAACCTGTGAAGGAAGACGAGCGCGCAAAAGAAATATTCAATAGAACAGCGCGATTGGTCGACGGACGTTACGAAGTCGGCCTGCCATGGCGTACAGACGATACTCGCCTGCCGCCTAGTTATAATATGGCCCTAAGCAGATTGCGCTCTATGGAACGTAAAATGGATCGAAACACGGAATTTCGCAGAGCATACACGTCACAAGTTGACAACTTGTTGGCGAAGGGTTATGCAACTCGAGTCGAGGACACAGACGACAGCGCAATTGATTGGCTCCTCCCACATTTCGCTGTGACCAATCCGAACAAACCAGGAAAAGTGCGCCTTGTCTTCGACGCAGCCGCGAGTACAGGCGGGCGCTGTCTGAACGACGAACTGCTCGCCGGGCCCGATATGTTGAACACACTTTACGGAATATTGTTCCGATTCAGAGAGAAGCCAATTGCTATAGCGGCAGACATACGCGAAATGTTCTTGCGAGTCAAAATACGACCAGAAGACAAAGCAGCGCAACGATTTTTGTGGCGTGGTGATGACCGAAAAAGCCCGCCTCAGAAATACGTGATGAATTCTATGATATTTGGCGCTCGGAGTTCACCCTTCCTAGCTCACAGCGTTAGAAACAGAAACGCTGAGGAATGTCAAGACGCGCACCCGCGCGCCCTCTATGCAATAACAATGAACCATTACATGGATGATTGGGTCGACAGTTTTGAAACGGAAGAAAGCGCCGCCCTCACGATCAAAGAGGTGCAGCGTATTCATGAGCGAGCCGGCTTTGAACTCGCCGGGTGGAATTCGAATCGTCCACACTTACTTGCTCATATCCTAGAACAGGATAAGGCTAACGCCCCGAAAGAACTAGGTGCGAATGCACACCCATATGGCAAGACGCTGGGTATGATGTGGGTGCCAGAGACCGATGAGCTTGCATTCAACACAGCTATGCCCCGTGTACCGAACGAAGTACGCGATGGAACGAGAACGCCCACTAAACGTGAAATGTTGGGGGCTGTAATGTCGATCTTTGACCCGTTGGGCCTGTTGAGCCCTTTCACGATTACGGCAAAGATCACTCTACAGGAGCTATGGCGAAACAACATCGGCTGGGACGAGCAACTACCCGCCGAAGAGGCTATCGCGTTTCTCGAATGGATAAATGGTCTGACGAGCGTGGCGGGCTTGCGAGTCCCCCGATGCTACGCGAATCACATGACCGTAGAGCGATCGCTGCATGTATTCACCGACGCTAGTGAACAAGCCTACGCCGCTGCAGCATATTGGCGATTAACACGGCCCGACGGATCGATAGACGTCGTGTTAGTAGCGGGAAAAGCTAGAGTAGCGCCGATGAAAGCGCAGAGTATCCCACGCATGGAACTGCAGGCGTGCCTGATAGGCGCACGACTCGCCTCCGAGATACGCAAGGAGCATAGATGGGAAGCCGAAGTAACCTATTGGAGTGACTCTAAGACGGCATTACATTGGATAAGAAACGACTCTGCGAGATATACGCCATATGTTGCGCATCGACTGAGCGAGATAGCCGAACTTACCCCCGCTGAACGATGGCGCTGGGTGCCGACCGCTCAGAACGTAGCTGATGACGCAACTAGATATGGCAGAACGAGCCTCAATAAACACGATCGATGGTTCATCGGACCGGCCTTCTTACGCGAACCGGAAGAACAGTGGCCGAGCGAAGAGAACCAGGGCGAGGAAGAAACAGTAGCCCATGTTAGAGGCGAGGAGAACGTTATGGACCTGAAACGATTCTCCTCATATGATCGAGCATTGCGCGCTATGGCAAGCGTGTTGCTCTTTATAGAAAAATGTCGTAAACGCGCGACAACGATGGACGTGCGTCATCTCGAAGAAGCCGAACTAATGCTTATACGAGATTCACAACGTGACAGTTTCTCTGAAGAAATTAAGAGATTGACGTCAGGAAAAAGCGTTGAGAGATCGAGCCGGCTCAGCAAGCTAGACCCGGTGTATGAAAATAAAATTATTCGACTGAACGGACGAATCAACGCAGCGAATGTACCAGAGTACAGGAAGAGGCCACCGATCTTAGACGGCAGGCATCCACTTGCGCGCCTACTTATAAAGCGTGAACATGAGAAGAATGGGCATGCAGGCCGAGAGCACGTAGTCAATAACCTGCGTCAGCGATTTTGGATATTACGATTACGAACGAGTGTGCGCGCTGTGCTGAACGAATGCATCGTGTGTCGCATGCGACGTAAAGCGCCACCTATACCGGTGAAAGGAAACTTACCCTGCGAAAGGCTTGATGCATACGCTCGCCCTTTTACTCGCAGCGGTGTTGATTGTTTCGGTCCCATGACGATCACTATAGGAAGACGTAGAGAAAAACGCTGGGGCATGTTATTTACCTGTTTGGTAACTAGGGCCGTGCATATAGAACTGTTACCGAGTCTCAGTACTGACAGTGCGATCATGGCCCTTAGAAGAATGGCCGCGCGCCGTGGATGGCCACGCACAATAATGTCAGACAACGGTACGAACTTCCGTGGAGCTGACGTCGAACTAAAAAACGCTTACAAAGAATGGGCGACTGAACTTAAGGATTACGCCCTTAATAAGGAAACCGATTGGCGTTTCATCGACCCTGGTGCACCAAACCAGGGGGGAGCCTGGGAGCGGCTCATACGTAGCGTGAAAACAGCCCTCGCTGTAATATTAAAAGAACGAATGCCAAAGGAAGAAACATTAATAACGGTAATGGCTGAAATAGAGAACATATTGAACTCGCGACCGCTCACTCACGTATCTGTGAACCCGGAAGACGCGGAAGCGTTAACGCCGAATCATTTCCTGTTGGGGTCATCAGCAGGGCTACCGGTCACTGGAACTTGTGACGTAGCTGATAAACGCGCTTGGCGAGCGGCCCAAGCGCTGGCAGATCGATTCTGGGCAAGATGGATGAAAGAGTATCTACCGACACTGACACCGCGCGGTGACGTCAGATCTAATCACGCTGAACAAATTAAAGCAGGCAATGTCGTCATAATCGCTGACGGCTTATTACCGCGGAATGTGTGGCCGCGGGGCCTTGTTGTGCGCGCGATAGTAGGTACGGACGGTGTTGTGCGGAGTGCGGATGTGCGAACTCGGGGTGGCATTTTTAGAAGGCCAGTAAGAAGGCTTATCGTCCTCGACCAGAAGGGAGAGGCTCGCGAGGCTATGCCGGGGGGAGACTGTTGCGGACGCAAGCCTGAACTTAATTAATGTAACTGAAAACTTGTGCTAACACAGCTGAAACGTTATGCACAAAGTAACAAGGGCATGAAATCTAGCTATAATCACACTATAGCTAGGTACAGATCATCAGCCAATCACAGTTTGATGAGTCATAAACCATGAACCAATCACAGGTCATAAGCCATACATAACTACAACTAGCTATGACTTGTAAAAATGTTGGAAGAACAGAGCAGCCGCAGGGCGCACTACGCGCCACTTGTGCCCCGCTGAATACTACTTAAGCGGGTGAATAAGCGGCATTTTGGTGGGCAATATTTCATTCGATCGTCACTCGTTCTACGCTTCAGATCAAGACCTCAACCTATGAAGAACTGATCCTGACGTCCTGAACCCTGAAGCCTGAAGAAAGAATAACGTATTAGTCGCCTAGAACAGAGCTACGTAGGAACGAGTGTACTTTCATTTTTAATACATATGGCAAGTGCCTTTCAACAGATCGTTCGTTTCTTTTATCATATCCTTGGGTTGTCCTCAACAATATTGTTACTAGCAGTAGAATGTTTAGCTAAATTACTGAGACAAAATAGAAAAGAAGAAGAAGACGGATTTGGATGACACTGGCATGGCATGCATAGGGGTCTACTCGCGTTTGACAAACGACAAACGAAGTACGAACTTTCGTTCCGACAGGTACCTACACAATAATGATAGAGACATAATAAAGCCACAATAAAGATAGATTATGATTCATAGTCATATGACATTGACCGGAGATCAGAGAGAAACAAACGTCAAAACACGATCATCGCATGCGATATGGAACCGATGGCTGACCGGAGTGGCACATTGTGCGATGAATGGTACGATTAATCGAATATCGTTCAACGAGTGTAAACCCCCTGTAGCTGCCACGTACGTTCACACGTTAGAATTAATATGAGCTACGTTTGATTTTCCCTTTTTTTTTTTTTTTCCGTGGGGAAAATCCTCAAGGACGCATTCCGCCCGGGGAAGGCGGAGCCAGTGTCGGACTAAAAACCACCACGGTGTTCCTCTACCGACCTTGGCAGGGGGCGTGGGAAATACTCCTGTATTCGCCCAACCATCCCCAGCAGGTCCCGGCTCGCCTGCAGGCGAGCCCCTTCTCCCCGTGCGGCAACTACAACGGCCGCAGTTTGATTTTGCCTTAGTGTACTTTGAATTACCATCATCTTAAGAAGTAAGGCCGTTTCTTTGATTCATAATAGATAAAGATAAAGATTTTTATTTGCAAGAAACATGGTTTATGCAATAAACAAACACGCCTTATGCAATAACTTCCCAGATTACCCTTTTAGCCTCATAAAATTTTGCTCTCCTTGAAAATTCATAATAAATACAGCCGTCCGCGTCCGTCATCCTACTAATATCATATGTGAAAGTTTGTGAAGATATTTGGATGTTTGTTACTCAATCACGCTGAAACGGCTGAATGTATTTAGATGAAATTTGGCACACAGGTAAACCTTAATCCGTACTAAAATAAAAAATAGTGGCTCCTTTTTATCTCGGGAAATTAAAACGGTACCCGAGGGATGTGCGATTAAGTCTTTCTGTGATGAGCCGAATTATACGCGAGAGAAACCGCAGCCGAAGTCTAGTTCATAATAAAAATGACCATCCGTCATATCACAATCATAATTTTTTTACAGTTCACACTCGTATATCCAAATATTTTACTTTTATATTGAAGTCCCAAATCGATTACGTTCGAAACACAATTTATTTTATGTCACCTAGGAGATAAACTCGCTTCAGTATAATTCATTTAAATAAAATTTATTCGTATGTCGTATACACATTTTTCATAAATTTGTGATATTTCATACTTTAAACAATTTTTAGGGTTCTGTTCTGTACCACAAAAGGGGAAAAATGGAACCCTTATAGGATCACTTTGCTAACTATCCGTCTGTCTGTCTGTCCGTCTGTCTGTATGTCTATCTGTCTGTCTGTCCGTCCGACTTTCAATTCCCGTTTTTATCAAAAATGGCTCGAGGTATCGAACTGCAATTAATATCGAATGCTAACTGGTCTGAGACTTTGACGCTGGCGGAAAGAGCTCTTACATCTGTTATGAGTTGGCTCACTGATAACCTTCTCACAATAAACCTCAACAATACTGTCTACCTTCCTTTCTCCCTGCAATCGTTAACATTACCTTCCCCAGACTCCTTAGTACTTAAAGCACATATTTGCTCTTCTAGCTCACCTGTGTCTTCATGTTCCTGTCCGCAATTAACTAGAGTTTCTTCTACTAAATACCTTGGGGTTCAAATAGACAGTTCACTAAGCTGGAGACCCCATTTACAAAATCTTACCTCACGGGTTCGCAAACTAATATTTATTTTTTAAAAATTGAGACACTCTGCGGACCGTCACACCCTGAACACAGTTTATTACGCTCTGGGCCAGTCAGTAATAACATACTGCATCACAGTATGGGGAGGGGCGCCTAAGACACATTTCCTACAACTAGAGCGAGCACAGAGAGCTGTGCTGAAGGTTATGACTTTCAGGCCATTTCGTTACTCTACTCATAACCTACACACTGATTGCCAGGTCCTCACGGTGCGTCAACTCTTTGTACTCCAAACCATTGTTCGGAAACACTCTACTCTAAAACTTAAGGCGAGTACCGTGAGGACGCTTCGAGCATATAGAGTATGCGAAACCTACAACTGCAGAACAGCTCTCGCTTAACGCCATTTTCATATCATTGGGTGTCACTTGTACAATTTGATCAATGAATCTTGTAATATTTATCCTCTCTGTAAACATGAATGCAAAATAAAAGCTAACAAGTGGCTACTGTCACTAAATTATGACGAAACAGAAAATCTATTAAAAATATCTATTCTCTAAAATAATGTACTATCACAATCACACTATCATATCTTCTCACACCCACTAACCCACCACACACCACACACCACACACCCCTTCACACATACACACTCACACACATGAGGCTTCTGGCTTTACTACTATTATTATCAACTCAGCCTATCGCAGTCCACTGCTGGACATAGGCCTCTCCCAAGTTGCGCCACAACGCTCGATCCTCTGCCTTCCGCATCCAGTCCCCCCCGGCCACGCTACTATTATTAGCTGAATTATTATTTATTCTTTAATCTATGCTGTAGCCTGTAACGTAGTTTTACTTACCCCATTTACTCAACTGCACTTTCTTGTAACCACCTCCTGATGCAATTAATGTAACCCCCTGTGGATTTAATTAATGAGAGCGCTGGTACCAATAACACAAGTTAAATCTTACATTGGGTACCAGAGTTCAAACAAACACTTCATACCGAGAAATTGTATAACTATTATTTTTAAGTGTTTACTGTACACCATTTATGTGAAATAAAAAAATTATTTATTATTTATTTATTTATTTAATTAATATCTATTGCCTCATAGTCATGTAAAAAATCTACTTTCTAACTTAAAGCAATAAAAAATTACCTACGGCCTTTCAAAGATTTTATGTCACTTACACATCAAAATCCATCCGTACTTTCCGTTGACCTAGGATATCAATTTTTTTTATTCTCGTTCCAAATATGTATAAAAAACCGGCCAAGAGCATGTCGGGCCATGCTCAGTATTATAGGGTTCCTTAAGTAGGTGTTACAAACAAATCAAATCGAATATTAATCATGGCTATTTTAGTTTTTGCAATAGACGGCAGCATTGGCGACTCAGAGAGTGTTGTCAGTAGCCGCTAGATGGCGCTATACAGTGCCAAATGCAATAGACGGCACTTGACGGCAGCATTGGCGACTCAGAGAGTGTTGTTAGACGCCGCTAGATGGCGCCAAATTTAAGAATTGTGTCATGTCATAATAACACAAAGTTTTTTTTGTGATTTTTTCAAATAGAAAGTAGCTAAAGTAGCATTATTTGCCATGATCATTTTTCTCTAAAGTCAATGACCTTTGAACTAGGACGTTTTAAGTATTTTTCAGTTTTCTCTCTATAACTCAAAAATTTATAATCACATTATGCTCAAAATAATTTTAAACGACAGTTTTTACAAAGGTCTATCAATGTGGAAGATTATAAGTTTCTACGTTGCATAGTTTAGAAATGGCAGGGGGGTGACACATCGCAAGCCACTTTGGCATGCTATATTTCGCAGATGGTACACCTGATAAAAAAGTGGTCTATGAAACATCACCATCATTTTAGTAGACCTATTCAATGATACCCTAAACGAGGGGGTGCATCGAAAAAAAAATGTTCATCCCCATTTCACATGTATGGGCGCCACCCCTAAAATACGTAATCAAGATGTTTTTATTCTTTTAAAATTGAGATCTATATCTATACTAATTTTAACAAAATTTCATTTACTTATGTTTATAACTGTAGGACTTATTAAGCTGTAAAGGATTAGGACAGACGGACAGACGGACGGACATGACGAAACTATAAGGGTTCCTTGTAGGACTACGGAACCCTAAAAATGGCACCTTAATTTTTGAAATATTTTACCAACCGATTTCTTCAATAACTGTGGAAACTATTCCGCACTTACAAATCAAAGTTTCATGCAGTGATGTGATATATCTAGCACGGCATTTTCCATTGGTCGCTTTTTCCACCCTGTACGCCTTTTGTGCTAGCCAGCAGACACCTAAACAGTCAGAGCTTGCGGGATTTTTTCTCCTGTAAGCGTGATTTTTCGTGGAATACTTTTGTCAATATTTTTTTATTATGACTACCCACACTACCATATTCTTAAATATGTCCCTCTTTTACCCAGTCATGCTGTGTAGTACATTTTGTATCGGCCAAACAACGCAAATATTTGGACAAATATACGCTAAGTTAAGCTCGAATTACAGGAGTTGCAGTGGTTTATGTTTGGCGGGCTTGTCTCCGGAGAAAATACAACTTCGCTGTCCCGTTCCACTATAGTATCATGCTGTCTTGCATACGATTACTACATAAAAAATTGGTAAATTATACTGAGGTAATATGTACTACCTACTAGAGTAGCCATTACGAACAAAAAATATCGTGCAACGTGCTGGCCGCGGAGCCCGCGCGTGGCCAGCTTGGCTAAGCGAGTGAGAGTGCAGGAGCTCTAAAACGTGCTACAAATATTTTGTTCGAGGTGTCTTCTCTAGTGGGTAGGACATATTACCTCAACGGTAAATTATTAATTTCTAAATGAGTTTGTAGGTTAGTAATAAATCCTTGCTTCTAGGGAAGTAACATAACATAACATAGCATCACGCCTGTATTTCCCCGAAGGGGTAGGCAGAGGTGTACAGTACACCCACATTTCGCCAGTTATGTAAGTAAGTAATCAAAAATAGTTCTAGTAATAGTAGTAGTAATAGTCCTAGTTCTTCTAGGGAAGTAAGTAATCAAAAATTGACAAAAATTGCAATCCAACTCCAAAGTGTTTGTTTACTTGACAGCTCAAACCACGGCCCTTAAAATGGTAGATTTTCGCGAGGAGTAGTCATTCTGACATCACATAAAAATGTTGCCAATCAGAGAACTTACAAATAGCCTGCATCTCTTTCATCAGGGCCATTCCATAGGTTTACATCTCAATGACTCCCTGTTGTTTGTTAGAAATAAAATATTGACTATGAGTAAGTTAATTATGCAACGAATTCGTGGTTCAAATGGTATTGAACTACTAGATCGATATTACTCGGGTCACTGAATAATTAATAACAGTTCAACTCTTTATTTACCTTGCTGACGTACGCAATGTACTCAAAACTAAATAAAACCTAGAATTGGGGCGTTTAAAAACTACTAAGCAAGTAAAATATGTAGGTATAAGTAATCAAAGACATTATAAGAGACTCTTTGTAAGTAATATATACGTGGGACACTCAGAAAGTTTTGCGAAACTAAAAAAAATTGTTCTATACGTACATATATTTTTATCAAATCTTTTCAAAGTACTTTCCACCAGCCTCTATACAAAGATTCATGCGCCTAAACCAGTTTTCAAAACACTTTTTCCAGTCCGCCGCAGACACCTCGTTTACAGCCTGCTCGAACGCAGCCAGCGCATCTTCCGGCGACGAAAATTGTATCCCTTTGAGCTGTTTTTTTATTTTTGGGAATAAAAAGAAGTCACACGGTGCTAGATCAGGGCTGTAAGGAGGGTGACCCAGGAGTTTGACTGGCGTGCTGTCCAGGAAGTCCCTCGTTTTGAGTGCGGTGTGCGCAGGTGCATTGTCGTGGTGTAGCAGTAGCCCGCGGAGCCCTGTGTTTGGTCGCTTGTTGCTTATAACAGAGAAAACTTCTGGCAAACATTTGGTAGTATACCATTCGGCATTAATGCTTCTTTGATCCCGTAAGGGAATTGATACCAAGTGACCAGTCAAATTAAAAAAGCTAGCGATCAAAATCTTACCCCCGCTTCTAGATCGCTTCACTTTGGTAGGCGTTGGCTCATTTTGAAACACCCAAACAGTCGACTGGCGCTTGGTTTCTGGGTCGTATTGATAAATCCAGGACTCATCACCTGTAACGATGTCGTAAACACGCCGAGACGAGCCTGCTTCAAATTTGTTAAGCATATCACGGCACCATTCCACCCGGGCCTGCTTCTGAGCATCGGTGAGGTTGTGCGGCACCCAGCGTGATACTATCCTCCTCACGCGAAGATGGCTGTGTAGAATCTCGTGAACGCTTCCCGATCCAATCTTCAATATGTGTTAAATCTCCTGATATGTAATTCGCCTATTGTCTTGGATTAAATTTTTCACTGCTAGCACGTTTTCTTCGGTAACAGCCGTCAAAGGGCGACCGCTTCTTTCGTCATCCCCCAAAGTTGGTCGACCGCGCTTGAATTCGTTATACCAACGATACACGGTTGCCTTGGAAGGGCCTTCATCCATGAATGCCATTTGAAGTCTATCGTACGATTCATCCGGTTTCAGGCGACACTTGAAATCGTATAAAATCATAGCTCTAAAATGTTCCCGGCGCAGATCCATATTTCAGTGAGACACAATACTTTGAATTAACTCGCAAAAAATGTGGAGGGAAATTTTGAAATTGGAACTTACTTATTTTTACTTATAAATAATCATATTTTCGAAAAACATTATAACTGGCCAGTCTCCCATATATAAAAACTTTTTTTCGCAATACTTTCTGAGGGGCCTGGTATGTGTGTGTGTTATGTTAATATCTAAGTATGTAATATGATAATTTCTTAGGTTTTCGTGATTTTTGTAAGTATGTTTTCTAAAGTCGTTTTATGTGTAACTAGGTATGTATGATCTTTTTTTTATGTGTCTCTGTTAGCTGTGTCAAATAAATTGACGTGGGGTGGGCTGCGGGCATAACTGCGTGCGTGTGTACCTACTCCCCTAAAAAAGCTGAAAAGTCTGGAAAAATTACAAATCCTGACAGAACAGAAGGAAGGTTAAAAAACCGGTCTTTTCCGGGTTAACCCGGACGGATGGTAACCCTACCTTCAACAAATGCTGCGCTATCACTGGTATAAAACTTCAAATTATGACTTAATATAGTGCTGTTATTATTTAATTACAACATAACAACAATCAAATTAACCCCACTGATGAAATAACAACACCCACCCTCTCCGCTTGGGAAGCATTTCTAAATATTTATAGTATGAAATTGTTTGTTCACAGATACAGTGTTATTCTGACGATATCTACAAACGCCTCCGACGGATTCGCTTTGATAAATGGTAAGTTTTATTTTAAACACATTTCCTTTGCTTAGACAATAAATTGGTAGGACGCATGTTTTGGCTAACATAATATTGTAATTATAGGTACCTACAGGATACTTGCAAAATAAGCCATATAATATTAGGTTTCGAAAAATAAAACGAATCTGATCTGTAATCTACACTATTTCACAGTCTAGAAAAGTTGCTATGAAGACGATTGATATACTGTCACGTGTTGCTGAAAGTATAATCAAATTCGATTGGACTATGTCAATAAAAAATCTAACTATTTATAAAAACCGGTTGCTTTGTTACTCAGACATTAGTCATTTGTTTTAATTTCATCTATGAAAAACTTAGGCTGGTGCCGGAAATGTTCGTACAAAAACATATACAAAAACTCGCTATAATAGGTTCATTTCGTGCCAAAATATTGTGTACTTAAAATAAAAATGCGTGCGGCTTCAGTATCGTGCAGTTTTGACATTTATCAATATAGAAATAAAGAACAACACGGAGCGGTCAACCGCTCGGTGCGACGACGCCGGCTTTAGCTAGGGTTGTGTCAAAAGAAACTCGTAATACCTACCTACATGTAAAACACTTTTGGTTCCAAGTATTTTAATCACTTTCGATGTTACGAAAAAGAAAAAATGATTAAATTAAGCGACAATTTAATTAGTTTTTAAAGAATTTTGAACATTGTTTAGCAGTAGGAATTCATATCTAGTCTTAGGTATACACTTTTGTACAATTATACTTCAATTTAATTAATTAAGATTTCTGTTTACTTAGAAAAAAAAAAACTAAAAAAAACACAAGGAACGAGAAAAAATTACAATTTCACAAACAATCTCCCAACAAACTGTATTGTAAATTCGTACCAAAAGATTATTTATACGAGGCAGCCCTAAGTTTAACTTACAGAAGGACGGCGCAAGGGCACATAATGTCAGACAGTTGAATCACCCGGCCTGTGCTACAGTACACTAATTGCTAATTAATCACAATGCTCCCAGGACTAGCCTCGTGAATGTTGGTGACATGGCCGGTCTTATGACAGTTCCAAAACTCTGTATCTGCTTCATTATAGAGTCCTAAGAAGCCCCTTGGTCACTGCACTAAAGATCTATTGTGACTCCTTTAGCAATATTGCAACTCCCCAAACTACAAGCAAATCATGAAATCATGAATGACCTTTGGGGTAGAGTGGAGGATTTGATATTATAGGACTCATAGCTTCAGATTGTATGGCCTATCGCAGAACCCATAAAAGCGACATTGCTTATTATATTATGCCCTCTTGAATTTTTTTGACGAAACGAAAAGTGGATTTTTAGCATCCTTTTTATATTCGATAGAAAGATCTATAGAAATTTCCATTAGTACTGAATTAGATATTGCGATACTGAGTCCAGATCGTTTGGTACATAGCTCGTGTGGTGAACGCAAAAAGATGTAATAATCCTATTTCACCAATATTCCACAAACAAAATTTAAAATATACACATTTATTGGTACTGAGATCCGCGACGCTAAACAGTAGCTTAAAATGCAGATTTATTGTGTTTTTTGTAATACGGCTCACTTGATTCCTGAATCACTACCAAACAAACACACTACCTCAAACTACCTGTAGTTTGAGTTATTGATGTATATAGAGTCTATATTATAGACGAAATGCTGCGAACAATCATAGTGAAGCCAAAAACTATGCTCTTTCGTGTACAACCAGCGCTCACGCGCACACCATGCAACTGAAGGATATTTGCTTTGGCGAAGCATACTGGACGATGCCGCGACATGTGTACTGAGAGGGGTGAGCATGGTTTGAGGTGCATGTGTGTGCGGGAGCGCTGGTTGTACACGTATATTACTATGTCTGTGTGTACAGTAAAAAAAGTCTCTATCTCCGAACCTTGTCCCAATATGTTGGGGTTGGCTTCCAGTCTATCCAGATGCGGCTGCACATCAGTATTTTACATGGAGCGACTGCCATCAGGCCTCCGCAACCCAGTTACTGAGTAATACCGGCAACCTAAGGTTAAACCAGTTGTCAGACTAGTTCTGATTCTGACATCGTAACGTAAATTATTCGTAAAAGAACGTTATCTTGATTGGATTGACGATTCTTATTTTTTTTTAAAAAATTGAGCTTGTTGGTAAATAATCGTAAATTAATACATGCAGTAGTGCACCACGGACTACCCCCATTATCTAGATCTTACGTGTTCTTTGTCTATCCATAGGTTGTGGAAGAAATAGCTTTTAGCGATAAGACCACCCATATACCCATAATTCATACGTTGTTCCTGTTTACTACTATTTTCATGGTGTACAATAAAGTATATTCTATCTATCTATTATCTAATATAATGAAATGATCATCATTGGTAATAGGTTGACCTAATTTACGTGTAAAGTACGTAACAAAGAATGAATTACATTCAGAGACGATTCTAAGCGTGAACGAATGCTTCCAACTGTCAAATAGCACTGCAATTTGACAGTTCGAAGCATGAGTTTACGCTTAGATTCGTCTCTAAATATAAGCTTTAAACAAAGCTTTGCTTTTGCTTTTTAAGCTTTATAACAGCATCATAACATCACGCCTGTAATTCCCCAAAGGGGTAGGCAGAGGTGTATAGTATACCCACATTTCACCAGTTATGTTATAAGTCCCAAGTAATAGGGGGCGAGCCTATTGCCATTAACCGGGCACAAATCCAGACTCCGGGCTGCTACTGAGAATTACCTAATGACAAAACACAATAACACTTTGCCCGACCCGGGAATCGAACCCAAGACCCCATGCTCAGCAGTCGCGCTTGCGACCACTAGACCAACGAGGCAGTCAGTTTTAAGCTTTTGTCTATAGAATTCTATAATTAGCTGTTACCATGAGCTAGCTTATGTATTTTGTATCTACTGCTTCTAAAAGGATGGACGTTTTGTTTAAAATTTCAGCGTTAATCTTATAAACTGCTAAACCGATATAGATAAGGTTTGCGTCATTCTATGACGTGCTTTCTCGTCGTCATACACTAACGCAAATATCGTTCACAGATTTACTGTGATAGTTACTATAAATGCGAAAGTATATATTTTTTTCGTTTGTTTCACTTTCAATCACGCTGAAACGGCTGAACAGATTTAGATGAAATTTGGGACACAAGTGAACCATGTCCTGGATATACACATAGCAAACTTTTTATAGACATACGACGGGGGCGGAACCGCGGGCATCAGCTATTTTAAAATAGACGCAAAAAAAATTCAACTGTCAAAGAAAAGTAAGATGTCGTACTTAGACATTAAATTATATATTTGGCTGCGTACACGCGCACTTAGAAGTATATTAGAATATATGAAAAAAATTACAAATGTAATAGACAAGGTATACATTAGTCATGCATGAATGTTTAATGAATAACACCTAGACGATAAACAAAAAAAATAAAAATATTTTCAAATATGGCCGCACAATAAAGCAGCGCACACAGTAAACACTCGCGTTCGACTTCTGACAGCGACATTTTTCATGCGTGCAGTGGAGACGCGCGGCGAGCGGGCGGGCCGCGAACGCGTCAAGGTCATCGGTGACGTCATACCCAGCGCACAATGACCTCCCGAAAACGAGTCAGTGATGGCCGCCACGCGATTCGACGATTCCTCGATGACACTTGTCGAGTAATTTTGTTGACACTACCAGAAATTCGACTGTTGATATAGTAACAAGGGTTGATTTGCTACAGAGTTGGTTTAGGCATAATGGTCTAACACCCTTGCGGAAACGCTTTCCAAAAAAACTGAAAGCCTCCGACGATTTTGTTGAACCTTATTTCCAAGCAAATTCTACGGAACAGTTGAACAAAATTCAAATAGAAGCTGTCGGCGTAGTTAAATAATCTTGTTTGCACAAACGTTGAACGCGTTATAATATTTTTCTAGTTATTCATTTGTTTTTATAGCGAAATATTTTTGTTTTCAGTTTATTTACATAACCCGATTTATTTTATTTTTGCACAAAAGAATGTCACAGATATTACTGGCCGTTTTAGTAAAACTAGAAAATATTAGTGCTGCAATCCCAACTTATAAAGATTTACACTTTATATATAAATTAGGTTTTTACTAACGTAAAAGAAGGTTGAGTTAAGTTGTTTTGTTAAGATATTCGGTGTTAATAACGGTTACGCAAACTTTACCAATTAACACACACATAACATAACATCACGCCTGTATTTCCCCGAAGGGGTGGGTAGGGGTTGGAGTTTACCAATTAAATTTATAAATAAGGTGCAATAGTAAAATATAAAAACAAAAAACTGAGCTAACACAACGCTGCATCGAAACTCGAAACTAGTGACCATAACATAACATAACAACACGCCTGTATTTCCCCGAAGGGGTAGGCAAAGGTGTAATTGTACACCTACATTACGCCAGTTATGTTATAGTCCCATGTAATAGGGGGCGAGCCTATTGCCATTGACTGGGCACAAATCCAGACTCCGGGCTGCTACTGAGAATTTCCTAATGAAAAAACCCAATAACACTTTGCCCGACCCGGGAATCAAACCCAGGACCCCATGCTCAGCAGTCGCGCTTGCAACCACTAGACCAACGAGGCAGTCATACTAGTGACCATACCTAATTTTATTATAATTGCTAAAATAACTCTATTCGATTCTTATTCATTATAATTAGTGCAAAGCGTAATAAACCGAAGTAGCTATGTAAACTTTAAAAAAATAATGTCACAGATAGTACTGGCTGTTTTAGTAAAACTGGAAAATAGTGCCGCAATTTTTTTTACCAGCTAATCCAAGTTATAAAGACCTAGACTTCATATTTAAATTAGGTTTTAACTAACGTAAAAAGAGATAGAGTTAAGTTTTTTGTTAAGATATTCGGTGTTAGTGACAGTTACGCAAACTTTACCAATTAAATTTATAAATAAGGTGTAATATTAAGATATAAAAACAAAAAACTGACCTAACACACAACGCTGCAACGAAACTCGAAACTAGTGAACATACCTAATTATAATTGCTAAAATAACTCTTAGATTCGTATATATTCTTGACGACCGCTTTGGTGTAGTGGTTCGAGTGTCGGACTGCTGATATCGAGGTTGTGGGTTCGATTCCCACAGGACACAAATATTTGTGTGATGAACATAAATGTTTGTGTTGGTCTGGGTGTTTCTTATGTATTAAAAGTATGTATTTAGAAAAAAAAAAAAGTATATAAGTATTATATCCATTGTCTAGTACCCATAGTACAAGCTCTGCTTAGTTTGGGACTAGATGGTACTGTGTAAAAATGTCCCAAAGATATTTATTTATTTTTATTTATATGTTATTCAATCATTACTACAATTAGTGTAAAGCATAACAACTGAAGTAGTTGTGTAAACTTTAAGTTAATTATGTAAAATCTAGAGGTGACTTTACAAACTTTGCGTTACCTAGGCTTACATTCAGAGACGAATCTAAGCGTGAACTCATGCTTCCAACTGTCAAAATTCACTGCCTTTTGACAGTTGCAAGTATTAGAGTCTCGCTTGCACTTTTTTGATGAAAACAGCAACGAGAAGTACCTTTTTGGCGTTCTCACTCTACTCGATAGGAAGATCTATAGAAATTTCCATTACTGAATTAGATATCGCGATACTGAGCCCAGATTATGTGAAAAAAGTTCTTAGACGCAATAAATTTTGTGACTATAGCATGAATAAAACTATCATATTCCACATAAAAAAAAAAAAAAAAGTTAAAAAAAAAATAATTATAAAAATTTGTATGCCAGTACCTGGTGGAACATGTATTAGTTCAAAATAATTTTTTCTAACACCTTATTGTACACACGGCTACACATCAAGCTGTAAAAAACCAGTAAAGGCTGACCTCGCGTTGTAAGGAAAACCTATACAATGCGAATGTACAGCTTGATGTGTAGCCGTGTGTACCATGTTTGATGCAAATAAATACTATTCTATTCTATTCTAACATAACGAACGAAAATGTTATGTTAACTTCTGATAAAGTTAAGTCTGAGTAAGTTAAGAATTATGTTAATTTAAAAAAAATGACTTGTAACAATTGCTATCAATAAATACAATACAATACAATAACATAATCAGCCCATTACTGTCTCACTGCTGGGCACGGGCCTCTTCTCAGTATGAGAAGGTTTTAGTCCAAGGCTTTAGTCCACCACGCCGGCCTAGTGTGGGTTGGTGGACTACACTCACCATCGAGAACTGTATGGAGCACTCTCAGGCGTGCACGTTTCTGCACGATGTTTTCCTTCACCGTTAAAGCAAGTGATAATCAAATATTCCACTAACAAAATATGAAATAAAACACATCTACTACTGAGATCTACGACGCCAAAAATTAGCTTAAGAGCGTATGTTCGATTTAGCGCAAGTCAAAATCTGCACGATCTATCGAATGGCACACTCACTACGGCACGATACAATGGTTCCTCTGTGTGCGTGAGTGCTGAATCGTTAGCACGAATAATTTTGATACTTTTATTTTTTTAGGATCTATTTTATGTTTTTTTTTTATGAATGAAAATTTAAAAATTAAATATGTTTTTTTGTAAATATTATAACTGATTCGGATTCTACTTATCAATGCAAATATAAAATGCTGCCTCAGTGTTTTCATTTAACAAGCATTTTCAAATATACCAGGCCCCTCAGAAAGTATTGCGAAAAAAAGTTTTTATATATGGGAGACTGGCCAGTTATAATGTTTTTCGAAAATATGATTATTTATAAGTAAAAATAAGTAAGTTCCAATTTCAAAATTTCCCTCCACATTTTTTGCGAGTTAATTCAAAGTATTGTGTCTCACTGAAATATGGATCTGCGCCGGGAACATTTTAGAGCTATGATTTTATACGATTTCAAGTGTCGCCTGAAACCGGATGAATCGTACGATAGACTTCAAATGGCATTCATGGATGAAGGCCCTTCCAAGGCAACCGTGTATCGTTGGTATAACGAATTCAAGCGCGGTCGACCAACTTTGGGGGATGACGAAAGAAGCGGTCGCCCTTTGACGGCTGTTACCGAAGAAAACGTGCTAGCAGTGAAAAATTTAATCCAAGACAATAGGCGAATTACATATCAGGAGATTCAACACATATTGAAGATTGGATCGGGAAGCGTTCACGAGATTCTACACAGCCATCTTCGCGTGAGGAGGATAGTATCACGCTGGGTGCCGCACAACCTCACCGATGCTCAGAAGCAGGCCCGGGTGGAATGGTGCCGTGATATGCTTAACAAATTTGAAGCAGGCTCGTCTCGGCGTGTTTACGACATCGTTACAGGTGATGAGTCCTGGATTTATCAATACGACCCAGAAACCAAGCGCCAGTCGACTGTTTGGGGTGTTTCAAAATGAGCCAACGCCTACCAAAGTGAAGCGATCTAGAAGCGGGGGTAAGATTTTGATCGCTAGCTTTTTTAATTTGACTGGCCACTTGGTATCAATTCCCTTACGGGATCAAAGAAGCATTAATGCCGAATGGTATACTACCAAATGTTTGCCAGAAGTTTTCTCTGTTATAAGCAACAAGCGACCAAACACAGGGCTCCGCGGGCTACTGCTCCACCACGACAATGCACCTGCGCACACCGCACTCAAAACGAGGGACTTCCTGGACAGCACGCCAGTCAAACTCCTGGGTCACCCTCCTTACAGCCCTGATCTAGCACCGTGTGACTTCTTTTTATTCCCAAAAATAAAAAATCAGCTCAAAGGGATACAATTTTCGTCGCCGGAAGATGCGCTGGCTGCGTTCGAGCAGGCTGTAAACGAGGTGTCTGCGGCGGACTGGAAAAAGTGTTTTGAAAACTGGTTTAGGCGCATGAATCTTTGTATAGAGGCTGGTGGAAAGTACTTTGAAAAGATTTGATAAAAATATATGTACGTATAGAACAATTTTTTTTAGTTTCGCAAAACTTTCTGAGTGTCCCACGTATAGATAGCGATTTGAAGTTATTCTTTTATGGAGAGAAAATTAAAACCTTACATTACTTTAAAGTTTCGTGTATATATCCATATAGTGCTAGTGCCAAACTACACTAAATACATACTCTGTTGGTTCAAAAATCTTCGATTTGGTTTTAAAAATAATTTTTATTTTTTTAAAATCGTCAGTTAAAGATAAAATTAACATTGGAGTTTTACGCTAAAACCGCACAATACCTCATAGATTTATTTATAGATTCATATATTAGAGATGTCAAACTATAATAAATACATACTGTAATGCTTCAAAAATGTTCAATATGGTTTTACAAGTATTTTTAGAGATTCAGACATTTGAATTTTTTTATGTATGGATAGAAAGACGTTTTACGCCAAAACCTTACGTTGCATCAAAGTTTAGTGTATATATGCATATAGTGTTTGTGCCGAACTACAATAAATGTATACTCTGTTGCTTCCAAAATCATTGATTATGCTTTTAAAAATCATTTTTATGAAGAAAAATTTATCGACAGTAGGAGATAAAGTGTTAATTAACATTTTTACGCCAAAAACTCACAAAACCTCAAAGAGTAATTCATAGATCCGTATAGTAGAGGGCCAAACTACAATAAATGATAACTTTAATGCTTCCAAAATGTTACGTTTTACATGTTTTTTCAGAAATCTAGTAATTTGAAGTTTTTTTATGTATGTAGAAAAAAGCGTGTTACGCCAAAACCTTACGTTACCACAAAGTTTCGTGTATATATTTGCATAGTATTTGTGCAGAACTTCAATAAATGTACTCTGCTGCTTCGAAAATCTTCGATTAGGCTTTTAAAAAACATTTTTATGAAAAAATAATAATATCGACACTAGGAGATAAAGTGATAATTGGCATTTTACGCTAAAACCTTACAATACCTCAAAGAGTCATTTATAGATTCGTATAGTAGAGGTGCCAACCTAAAATAATCCCACAGTGCGCCGCCGCCGCCGACGATTTTTAGACGACGCCGCCGCTGATTTGCATATCGGCGTAAAATTGGCGCGAGTTCTAAATGTTTTAGAACTTAGTTTTAGGCAAGCACTCACACTCTTCTCTAATATATTTCTAACTTTCAAACATAGACACGTTTAAGTACCTAGACCTAGTACATAATAATAATAAAACCGGCCAAGTGCGAGTCGGACTCGCGCAGTAAGGGTTTCGTACCTCTCAACGACCTGATACCCCATAAAAACGGATTTAATTTATGAGATTTTATCAAAAAACATCAACGCACAGTTCGCGAAATATGAATTTTTGCATGTCTTTCTTACGCAGGTACCACCACATATGTCTATGTTTGTATTATTTTTAGTATTTTTTGCTAAACTACATAATAATGCAGTATAATCTCACCAAGTGTGACACTGGTATATATTACCGTTTTGAACATAGAGCAGGAACAAAAACGTTGAAAAAAAAGCATATCTTTTGAGGTTTCTTGTATGGGTAAAAAAGTCTAAAATCTTAGACATTTTTTTGTTTTTCGTATTTGTCGTCCGTCCGTCAACCGGTTATCTATTCCCTTTCAAAAGATACAGCCCTGTGACAGACAGACGGACGGATGGACGGACAGCGTAGCGAGAGTAATAGCGTCCCGTTTTGCACCCTTCGGGTACAGAACCCTAAAAAGTAAAGTAGCGACCAACCGACCGTTGCACCATTCATGTTCTATATTTCCGTACCATAAATTATAAAATCTAGTCCGTGCCCAGCAGTGGGACAGTAATGGGCTGCTAATGCTTGTGCAAGTCACGGGCATAGGGTTAAATAATAAAAAGTTTTAAAGGGAAAGTTTATTTTATTCATTTTAGCGCATTTAAAAAAAAACCTTGTTTAAAAAAAAAAAAACTTTTAATTTATTTTTTACTTTTTAGTTATAGCTGGACAGATTTTTTAACTCGCATTCGTATTCTCAGCAAGTCCTTTCATTTGGTACCCATATTGTAGGAAACCATAAAAAACTTAGTCCGCCATATTGGATTTAGGGTGACATCACTTTATTTTTCAAGATACTCTCAGCAAGCCCTTTCATTTGATACCCATATTGTAGGAATGCATTCAAAATAACTAGTCCGCCATCTTGGGTGTTCCGCCATGTTGAATTTAGAATGACGTCACACAGCTAACCATGCATTGTCATCCAAACTAAACGTGTATACAAAATTTTAGCTCAATCGGTTGAAGATATCTGCTTCAAAATTGAGTTGCAAGATTCGACTTTAACAAATTACATACATCCATACATATATTGCAAGTTAATAAAAAGCTTGTAAAAAGAAGGCAATTTCAAACTTTGAACAGAAATTTAAACTTTTTTCGTTCAACAGATTCGGCTATGACAGACGAACAGACAGACAAGAGAGTGAACCTATAAGAGTTTAGTTTTTCCTTCTAGGTACGGAACCTTAAAAATACATTAATTATAAATAAAAAGCCAACGATTTTGTTTTTTTTTCTACTAAACCCGAATAACTTACGTTTGTTTTTATTAAAACCCTAACCCCTAATTTTTTAATCCAAAACCCTAAAACATTAAGTTCCAAACTTGAATCGATTGCACACTCTAGAACACTTGTAACATACCGAATTTCACACGGGCGAAGCTGCGGGCGGAAGCTAGTGTAACATAAATGTACCTTTTAGCTCTTGCCTTAGCCAAATTTTCAGAATTTTTGCGTTTTCTCTTTCCAAAAAACACCTTTGTTTTATTTCCCATACCGTCTAAAACATAATTTTTTGTCACTATAAAACAATGTCAGTCATAAAAAAATACTTACCAAGTACTTATGATAATACTTTAAAATTTTGTCGGTCATCAAAAATAAAATATTTTATTTACCAAAGTACTAAGATTTGACGATCGCCCTAAAAACTTGCAATATCCGTGTATAAACGCACGGCAAAGGTCGTCAACTCCCGACGGAGCGCCGAGCGACGTGACCACTCTGGAAGGGCTCGCGGCGAAGTGATTTGAATCGATTCGAACGCGAAGTTTTATAGTAGTTTTAAAATATTTATAAAAAAATTATAGAGCTAATTTAGTTGAAATTTTCAAGTGTAATTTTTTAACGAATATGTTCTTCTTTTATAGTAATTTATTGTTATATTAAATTATGTAAGATATAGTGGTGAAAATAATAATTGTATTGACTATAATTTCTGAATAATTTCACATTGTTTGGATTTTTATTTCTTATGTATTCAGCCTAAAATGAAAAATCCTTTCTAGTCACTATTTTTACAAGGATCTTCCCGGTTGGTTAAAAAATTTCGTTTCTTAGGTCTGTCAGTGGTTTCAGATATTTGAAGCTTCGAAATTGACTCTGAAAGTGAAATTAAGAAAACCTCTGTTCAGTTATCTTGATAGATTTCACAAATACTCTAATAATCGAACAAAATAAACTATCTACTATTTAGACAATAACATTTCCTAAAATGATTAGTAATTGATATGTTCGTAGGATAAGTGGTTGATGAATAATCAGATTTGAAAAATTACGTTTTTGAGCAAAACAGCCCACGGACCGAGCATACGCTCTTAAAACGCAGATTTCTTGCGTATTTTGTAATACGGCTGTTTACTTCCTTAGATTAATAATTATATGCATGAGAAATAGAGTGATAGTTTCATTCAAAGTTCCGCTCAATGTTGAAGCACAAAAACAATCGATTAGTGCCCGCAAGTGGCACTTAAAATGTTCGCCGACACACATAGGCTAAGCTAAAGTATAAGCTGTACTGAACGTAGCCTTTTAAGGCCAACTTGAATTTGCTTCACTCCGCGTGCGACTACTGCTATTCTAAGCCTAATTATTACAAGGCCGTGAGTGAGACCCCCAGTAGCCGCTCACAGTAGCTTTTCTATTTCTAGTACCTACTTTACGGTGCTCGAAAGGAGAGAGAATATACAACTTACACTACAAGACTACAAGAACAAGTAGTGTTTAACTATACAAAGTGTTATTGAAATAACTTAAACATCTTATGGGATCATTGTACTCATTAGTATGATCAACTTTTACTATGGGACCAACCTTGAAAATGAGAAAAAATAATCAGTAGGGAACCTACATTTGTGTTCCCATAAATCGACAAAATGTCGAAAAATCCACATTAATAGTATACAGTTTTATCATAGTATATATACAATGTGTTATTTCAATAACTCAAAACCTCAGACACCCCAACGAATTTTCATTCAAAGTAATAAATTGACATGGCAAGTAATTATTAAAATTTATTTTCATAAATTATTGTAGGAGACAAGGGCGTTGCCTTGGTTCAAGTCTCAAGGGGGGGGGGGGGGCAACAGCCACTCCTGCTTCCCCCTGGCGACGCCCATGGTATAAGATATTGATTTTTTTTTAAACATACAAAAAAACACAAAATAAAATAAAAAAATCAAATTTATACGCACCACGCACAAACTACGGGAAAAAAAGTATTATGTATGAAGGATCAAAACTATATAACAATTTACCTAGAGATCTAAAAGAATCTAAATCTCTTACCACTTTCAAAAAACTACTCAAACAACACATCATTAAAAATTCACACTCACTACAATAACTTCGAGCCACATCCAGCTTTTCTGTACATATCGTGAACGTGAACTTGTTTTATATTAGAGCTAGTGTCAAATGAACATTGCATTTTTTTGTTGGGACTACCTACAAAATATTTTGTTTCTAATGTTTATTTTTTGCAATATGCCCAACAAATTCAATTTATGTATTAGTTAATTCTCATGTAAGTGAATGATTGTGTTCTTGTGAGATATAAAGTTATCTTGAAGCTCCCGACCGCAGCTCGCGAACACCGTGGGTAGAATAGCAGTAGGTACTCCTTTGCCATTTTGTGTTCCTTTTTCTAGTTTCAGTCGCTACGTTCTACGCGCTTCGTCTAAAATACTAAAGAATAAATCGGTGCTGAATGTTCAGTATAGCAGTGGTAGCCTAGTGGTTGAACGCTTGCCTTCCATGCAGGAGGATGTGAGTTCGATCCCGGCCCGCACCTCTGACTTTTCGAATTCATGTACGGATTTATATTCGATTATCACTTGCTTTAACGGTGAAGGAAAACATCGTGAGGAAACCTGCACACCTGAGAGTGCTCCATACAGTTCTCAATGGTGTGTGTAGTCCGCCAACCCGCACTAGGCCAGCGTGGTGGACTAAGGCCTTAGCCTTCTCGTACTAATAAGAGGCCCGTGCCCAGCAGTGGGACAGTAATGGGCTGGTTATGTTATGTTAGGAATGTTCCGTGAAGCATCTACATACATACGTAGAAATTTATATGACGATATCATGACGGTAGTTTGGAAGACGGATGAGGCTACAGAGACCTGGAGATTCCAAACACGCTCCATTTCTCAAAAGGCTATGACAGGTTTGCAAGAAAATAATAAATATCTTAAATCAAAGATGCATTTTTGAGCTTCAGCCAGCGTTTTTGGGATTAAATTCCTCGTTTGTTTTTTGTGTACCCAACAAGCAAGTCATTTACTATGTCAAGTCAAACCAAATAATTGTTTTTCGTGAACAGAGTAATGCAATTACAGTTCGGAGCTTATTTCTATTTTAATTTTATTTTCCGCTTAGTCATGATTTTTTCTTTTTCTTCATGATGGTTTTGACCTATTGGCAATTGGACGTGGCTCACGTGGCCATAGATCAAATATAAAAGTTTGCAGGATTGTAGATCCTTCCTCAAGTTCGCGTTTTATTTTTTATTGCTGTACTTACATACGGATTTCCTTTCATGTATTACCAGCCCCCCTATCTCAACGAATGACTTTTTCGTTGAGATATGTCATTCCCATACATTTTGAAAGAAAGAAAAATGAAAAATGATTTATTGCCACAACAAGACGACATGCGGTAGGTACACATAAAAAATAACTTCATTATATGGTACATTTTAAGAATTACAGTACAGATACCTACGTAGTTGTAATATCATACCAAGACCAACTTTGCATGTCGTAGCTACGGCAAAGAGGTTGACACTCAGCATGATGCTGTGTGTACTGTGTTTGATTGTTTTCTATTAGCGTTGACGATTGTAGATTGTCAACTTGGCTGTTCAGTTCTATAAAGGTGACAAATTAATATTGCATCTTGCATGGGTCACGTACAAAAACACGTTGTCAAGACTCAAATAAATTACCATCTCGTTTTCTCTCCGTGTCTGTTTTACCTGCGAGTCCTGCAACTAAGCTGTCAGCGTTTCATGTTGTTATCTATAATTTTCGCCTGTCTTTATAAAAAACGTATAGTTACAATTTCAAAAACATGCAGAACAGCTGTTTACTGTCCTACCAATTGCAATAGTTATTAGCAGAACAAGGTGTGAAGCAAAATTAATAGATCGACCCATCACTTGTCAACAAAGTGATAGGCACCTAAGGCTGATGCGTGTTGAAGGCCCATGTTCACGATATAAGTAGACATGTTTTCTTTAAAAATATATACCTAAGTAGCGTGACTACGACTGCACATAAACATGACGTTTATAATAAGTAGGCACTTGAGTAGTCAAAGTAATAAGAACTTCTATTTAAAAGTGTGAATATGAGTGCATGCAAAAAACGTCACTCAAGACCACAGTTTTACTTTATATTGTTAAACTGTGCTCAAGACGCACTGCGCTGTAAAGGCAGGCGTCGACCTATCGGCTATCAGTATCGTACGCATCGTACGGATCGCATTAAACAAATCCTTATAGTGTAGTGCCATAAAACAAATAAATGGTAGTGCTTATCTACAGCGGCGTACGGATTGCCGACGAATTTCAATTAGCAATCGGATTTTGAATATTGACATTCGGATGCCGATGACGTCATCCGCATTTTTTTATACAATGCGATCCTTTTCTGCAAAAGGCCTAAGTAAAACGTGTTTTTTTACAGACTTTAATTGTGTGTCTCAGCTCAGTACGTGTGTGTTAGTTTATCTTGCACATGTAATTGTACAGTACAGTCGACCGCCCCCCGTCTGTGGTAACAGTTTGACCTTGACAGCATCTTTATTTCGTAAGCAGTAAGGGCAGTTTTCGTTATTCAAGTGTTACCTTTGACGTGTGGTTGACTGTTTTTCTAATATCCATGTTTCACAGAACCACTCCCCACGCACCCTGCCCAAACAAATATTATTCTAACACGTAGTTAATAAACGGCTGAACTTCCATATTATTCATATTCATACATTAAATACGTAATATTTACGTTTGTCATACACAAAAGCTAAAAGTTTTGTGCTAATAGAAGCGAAATTAAAATTTATTGTAGGTACGTTTTAAATACAGGTCAAGTTCATTAGCTGTATTAGCGGATTTCTGTGTACATATAGTTTTTTAACTAATACATTTTGTCGAGTGACACCGATGATTTTCTAGAGAACAGCTGTTATTTTTTGCGATTTCAGGGTTATTATTATATGAGGAAAGAGGTAGGGGTCTTGAACGCCCCTAAGCCACAGCGACCTAATAAGATCTATTGTGACGTCTCTTGCAGCATTACAGCACTTCCCCAAGCTGCAAGTCAATCATAAAGTCGACTATGACCTTGGGGGAGGAGAATTTGATCTCCTGCGTTGAGATGACGTGGCCTCTAAGATGCTGGCTTCTGATGTGGTGCACTGCATCACATTCGCATAGGATATGGATGGGCGTCTCATCCTTTTCGCGACAAAACCTGCAAACTGTGGTATCACTGAGGCCCATCCTGTGAAGGTGTTTGTTCAGCTTGCAGTGCCCAGTAAGGGTTCTTGTCACAGATTTCAGGGTTGGTCCCATATTAAAAGTTGTCAAAATAATTTTTTTTTTTTTCGAATAAGCATTTACATGCCCTTTTAAAACGTTAATACGAATCTAGTTGCACGGTTCCAAAAAGTTGGTCCTATGGAGAAGAGCCGGCAAGAAACTCCATGGATATTCTCTTTTCAAATAACCAACGGTACAAAGATCTGTTACATGATTTTGAAAGAATTGTGTGAGAACAATGTGGGTTAATAACTGAGAAAAAATCACTGAAGTGAATTAATTAATGATTAATAATGATTTTTACGATTTAAATTGTATCAAGAAAAAATCGCTCACGAGCAGGATTCGAACCTGCGATTCCTGGCTATGGCGTAAATGCGTTAAAAATAATAAAATAATTAATGATATTAAGTTGAGGCTCGACCAAAATAGGAGGGAACCCAACAATACGATGCCAGTAAAGAAATGACTTTAATGAACTTTGTAAAGAGTTCTCATTTGACCCATTTACTTCAAAAAGCTCTACGGTACGCAATGTGCTAAACCTTGACTTCTTTAGAATGACTGAATAAGTAATATTCAAGTATTTTATGTAATATTTTTCAACTCTAATCAATTGTAGTTTTTGTGCTTGCCAGTGATCGTAAATAATAATAATAAAGCCATTTAATCCCAAAATAAATAAATTAGTACACAACAAAGTTAAATATTACATGTAATTCTGAAGACAATTATTAAAGATTGTAAATATTATTCCATTTGTCATATTTGCATTGAAAATATTATATTAATCTAATCAGTGACATATTGTATTACATTTTACGTGCATATTACCTAATTCATAAAATTTTATATTTAATTTTATTTTTATTTTTTTAAATACAATCAATTTAATTTGCTTATGATTCATTTAGTGATCGTAAAAATCAGTGTTAATTTATCCTATTACTATCCGTGGAAACCTGTAATAAGCTTAATGTAACCTATCATTTCAGCCGAAAGACGTCCACTGCTGGACAAAGGCCTCCCCCAAAGGGGGGGGGGATATGTCATAATCGCATAATGTAACCTATGCTAGCTGTTTATTAATTTTTATATAGCAGTTGGTTTTCCTGATTATAAATAAATAAATAATGGCTTTGTGATCTATGTTATGCCCTGAATGATCTCTGAAAATATGACCACGCATTTCTCTGAAAATATGACCACGCATTTCTCTGAAAATATGACCACGAATTTCTCTGAAAATATGACCACGCATTTCTCTGAAAATATGACCACGCATTTCTCTGATAATATGACCACGCATTTCTCTGATAATATGACCACGCATTTCTCTGAAAATATGACCACGCATTTCTCTGAAAATATGACCACGCATTTCTCTGAAAATTTGACCACACATTTCTGATACACGTTGGATAGACTGGTGTAACTAAACATCAGGTTATGCTCATGCATATCATAGGTTATGTTTATGCTCTATAATAAATAATGCTGTACTCTGAGAATTACATTCAAAATTGCTGCTTATTTAAAAAAAAATGTTAAATAGGCAGGTAAATTAAGTGCTTAAGAAAATGAGTCTAAATCGTTGCGCAGGCGATGATCTAAATGGTCTGTCATTATTTGTGCATTGGCCTTATCTCATTACGGGCTTGTAGCCTACAGCATTACCAACAGTAATGGCAACTTGATCCCCTTATTATAATCTATAACTCCTGAAGATATGCATAAACTACTTCTTATTTTCTTATCATAAAAACATGAAAGAAACTACTGTCACACAATAAATAAGACATTAATTAACAGAGATAACTGCGAAAGAAAAATTTGTAAACAACTTTCAATGCTTTACTTAGTTCTCCGATAAGAAATATTGGTCATTTGAAGGAGAAAAAAAAGTAAAAGTTTTTTAATACTATAGAAGAGTGAAATAAACTAAAAACTTTTTTTGTAAATACATACTTATGATTACATGAGAAACATCCAGACCACATATATGTTCATCACATAAATATTTGTGTTCCTAGGAAATCGAACCTACGACCTCGTGATCAGCAGTCCGCCACTCGAACCACTAGACCACAGACGTCGTCATATACTCCTGATTACCAATCCTTTTGCCAAGTTTAAATCACGAAGACTGTTCATCAAAACTTTCTTTAAGCCGTCGACTCTTGGAAGAGCCGATGGGCCGCATTAACATTAGATTCTCAATTGTTACTACTTATTGACAACAAGATTATTAATTTTATACTCATTAGATTTATCTCATCATTATACTCTTGACTATTACTCAGAATGGTTTATCTAATCATTATACTCTTAGCCACCATACGTTTCAAAATTCCATCCTGTAAGTAAGGTGCAGCTGCAACGTGAAAGTTTATTCAAGGACAATTTTGTCAATTACTTAATCTAACACTTACTTTTCTTCTTAAGCAAGGTAAGCGCGTCCAAAGATCAATTTAAGAAAATTTATCTATCGCACTATCAACAGATATTTTTGAAAATGATTACCTTTCAGGGCTGGTGGTCTCAGCGATACAATCTGCGACCATTTCCATTGATCTGCAGGGGAGACCCATCTCCGAACCGGACCTTTATTGCCCTTTGTATGAGTACATGTTGTTAACAAAAACAAAGTTAATAAAAGACAACATGATCCATCAAAAAGCATCGAAATTGTAACCAACCAATACGTGTTTAAACTCAAACATCGCTCTCCTTTGCAAAAAAAGTCACTTTATATTTTGCAACCGGACTTCATCGTCTTGTTTTATACCATTTTAATTGTTACAAGTCTGTCTGTGGCTGTGTGTCACGATGCTTGAGACTAGTGTCACGTCTCACGGGTCCGTCTGTTAATCTGGCACTACTCCGCCACGAATATTGATGTGCCATTCATCATCACTGCCTTCGGTCATGACACTCATGACATGTTAGTTTTTTTGCAGTCACGCTGTTGACTTGCACGGGACAGTTTGTAATTAATATTCTGATGTTGTTGAACTGGTTTTACTATTTGAATGTAGATCTTTATTAGCTACATGTGTGTTGTGAATGATATCTAATGGTTGTAGGCTAATAAAAGAATACGTGTAGTTATAAAATTACTAGACAAGCTGTCTGATGGCATCCCGAAAATTTTCTAAAACTAGCTGACGTCCGCAGTTTTTTCCCGTGATATGTTGAAAAAAGTATTTTTCTCCCACTTGCTCGGAAATTGGTTCATTATTCAAAAAAAAGAATACAACAATCGGCTTTTCCGTACGCAACGAAATAACAGGCCGGTAATATCCAACAGGACAATAATATAAATTGCTGGACACTTTTTATTTTTTAAATTATGCTACCGAGGTTTTTAAGTACACACTTACATAAATTAGGTGTTTTTATGTACAAAATATTTATCATTATACAGGCTGAATGCGCATTTTTTTTTTCAAAACTTTGAAAATAGAACAAGATCCGCGCGCGCGCGAATTGGTGTGAATGAAAATGAGATACTGTTGAATCATTTGTGTTGTGTTTCCTCGCAAATAAGAGAAAAGTACTATACAAGTCTTGGCCGAAATAGCAATTAACAGCCTCGTTTAGTTAAAAAGGACTCTGCTTGCGCCTCGTCCTTTTAAAATCACTTGGGAAGTACTCGGCTTCGTCTCGTACTTCCAATATTACTCGGCCGTAAATTGCTTCATTTCAGGCCTCGACAGTAATGTACTATTATGTGATAATCCAGGTCATGGTCTATATGTGTGCCGATTTTTTTCCAAATCCATTCAGCATTTCAGCGTGATTAAATAACAAACAAACAAACAAAAACAACGTACAACGCATACGTTGTACGATGTTTAACACGTTGTCTAACACAGCACTATACATATATAGTGCTGTTTTAGACTACCTATATCCATTAATGTTTGCATGCCTTAGTTTGGTTTTTGGTGTTGGAGCTGGATTCCATGGTGGGCGGCCAAAGGTGAAAAGATTCGCCAACCTAGGCCAGTACACCACCGTGTTTCAAGCGGAATTATTTGCCATTATTGGATGTGTCCGTTTAAGTCTGCAGAGGACCTATATTAATAGGCGAATCTTCATCTTCTCTGACAGCCAGGCAGCATTAAAAGCCTTGGATTCAGAAGAAATTGACTCCAAACTTGTAAAGGAGTGTGTCCAGCTATTGAAGTCACTAGGAGCGGCAAAATCGGTGGCACTAGGATGGGTGCCTGGACACTGTGGCATTGGGGGCAACGAAGCCGCTGATGAACTGACTAGAGCTGGTGCTGAAAGCCCCACTGTGGGCCCGGAGCCAATCTGTGGCATTCCTAAATGCACCACTACAGCCTACCTTAAAAACTGGGGAACTGACCAAAGTATTATTAGCTTTTGGGAAAAATCCCCAGGCCAAGAACACTCGAAAGCGCTACTTGTGGGCTTCAAAAAAAGGTTTAAGAAAGAAGCGCTTTCGTTGAACATGAATCAGATAAGAATCCTGACAAGAACCCTTACTGGGCACTGCAAGCTGAATAAACACCTTCACAGGATGGGCCTCAGTGATACCACAGTTTGCAGGTTTTGTCGCGATAAGGATGAGACGCCCATCCATATCATATGCGAATGTGATGCAGTGTGCACCACATCAGAAGCCAGCATCTTGGAGGCCACGTCATCTCAACGCAGGAGATCAAATCCTCCTCCCCCAAGGTCATAGTGGACTTCATGATTGACTTACAGCTTGGTGAAGTGCTGTAATGCTGCAAGAGGCGTCACAATAGATCTTATCAGGTCGCAGTAGCTTAGGGGCGTTCAAGACCCTACCTCTTTCCTCAAATAATAATAATGCCTTATTTTAGGCGGAATATTATATACCAATATACATTTTTTACCATCTATGTATCAATATTCACGCAAATAGAGAATTTCATTGAATTGATTGGGCAGTCAGCCCCGCTATCAACCTGCTGACTGGTTAATCTTTTTCCCACGACATGAGCTATTATTATTATGTAGCTCATGTCGACACGAAGAAGAAGAAGAATTGAATTGAATTGAACAACGATGCACACTTTCGTATTTATAATATTATGGTACACCTGGTTATAGAAGCTATGAAACAAGGTTTTTGCCCACGTCTGTTATTATCTTTTAATTTTATGAAGAAACACTTACGTGAATGCAAGCTCTTTGCTAGACTGCTCATAAAAATCTGAGACGAATACAATTAAAACATTATAATATAATTATTTCAACTATCACGTAGGTAAATGTTTTCACGGTAATAAACTCTTCGATTGTTATCACTAATTTAAAACTAAACACAGTTTAGTAGGTACCTATCTGATACAATTTTTCTAGAAGTAAATATTCGGATATAATAATTATTTTATCGTCGTATAAAATACATCAGTTCATAATGTAGAAATGTAAGATTGTGCTAATATATTATGAGCTAATAATGATCGATTACTAGTAATAGGAGTCGGTCATCATGGTATAAATATCCTCAACCAGATAACTAAAATCAAAACTCAAGTTAAAACAAAAAAATACTCCCGTACTCAGCACACAGACATAGTAAAAAATACAGACGGAGTACTACGAACAATCAAAGTGAAGCCAAAAAAACTATGCTCTTTCAACCAGTGGTGTACAACCAGCGCTCACACACACACATGCACCTCAAACCATGCTTACCCCTCTCAGTACACATGTAGCGGAATCGTCCAGTATGCATCGCGAAAACAAATATAGAAAACAAATGCATAGTGTGTGCGTGAGCGCTGGTTGTACACGAAGTTACAATCAGCGCTAAAATAGTATTTTTTGTCTTCACTATGATTGTTCGCAGCACTCCGTCTATCTGTGATTAAGCAAAAGTCCCAAAGTACTCTCTTGGCGCCTCTATCCTTGATATTTTAAATGAAAAACTAAAATCTAAACAAATGAGGCAAAGCACTTTGTTTAAACTACGTTATAAAATTACTAGCTACTTAATTCCATTAGCTTTTTGATACATGGAAATGTTAATGATAGCTGTAATGACAGGGAAACCTTAACATAATATTTGTTTGACACGCACTTTCCTCCCTACGCTGTTGGGACTATATTGTCTTATAAATCATTATACAAGGTTATTTTTTGTATAGTGAAAACCTCAAAAATCCCAAAAAACTTCCATCAGAACTATCTCTCTATCTAGATTTTTTGTTTTAAATTTCAAAATTACATGCTTAAAGTTAGGTACTTTAAGGTCCCCAGTAGGAAGTAGAGAAAGTCATGTATATTGAGGTGTCGTGTAGGGGCTACCTAATGCATGGAAACTCATCGAGCACCAAATTGAGTTTTTTTTTTACATATCAAACGTGTTATTGAAATAACTGAAATCCACTTAAAGGGTCATTGTACTCATCAGTTTGAACAACTTTCACTATGGGACCAACCCTGAAATCACGAAAAAAACACATTACATTTGTGTTCACATAAATCGAGAAAATAGGGAATATCTTTTTTTTTCTCGATTTCAGGGTTCGTCCCATAGTAAAAGTTGTTCATTAGTATGAACAACTTTCATTAGTATGAGTACAATGACCCCTTAAGAGGTTTTCAGTTATTTCAATAACACGTTGTATAACATCACGCCAGCATTCACCTGAAGGGGAATGCAGAGGTGTATAGTACACCCACATTTCGCCAGTTATTTTATCAGCCCCATGTAATAGGGAGTGAGCCCTGGCACAAATACAGACTCCGGGCTGCTACTGAAAATTTCCTAATCAATAAACCCAATAACACTGCCCGATCCGGGAATTGGGTTTTTTTTGGCATACATATGGTATACCTACGTATGAAAACCATCCTAACCGATTCTTTTAGTGATTCTGAAAAAACTGATTTCAGGTTTGCACTATACCTACTAAAAATAACATTGCATGGAGTACCAAATAGATAAAGAAACAAAATTAAAAAGAAAATTTTATTATAAGTTCATCAGATAGCCTATTTTCTTAGAGTATAAAAGGATGTGATGCCTAGTATCATCATGATTTTTTTTTCAGGCCGTTAAACGTTCTCTAAGTGTGAATGTATAAAATTAACTTTAAAAAAAAAGTTAAAACCGACTTCAAAAATAATAAAATAATGAGTGTGAAACAGTTTAGGAAGTACCTAGGTGCCTTTGATTAGGTTTGATTTAAGAAAAAATTGGCACTAATTTTCTAAACTGTTTCACACAAATTATTTTAGTTTTTTTGAAGTCGGTTTTTACTTTTTTTTAAAGTTTATTTAATTTTTCTATTTTTAGTAGCATTAACAATAGAAAGACAAGCGATTGCTGCAATCCCCGATGATTTGCTGTCATCCATTGAAGAGTTCCCTTCTTTATCTCCTAAGATCTTCATTAGATATTCACCAAATTATACTTTCTGAATGCAAATGCTTGATTTTGATAAAAATGGGACCAAATGTGGAAGTATATCCTTTCAAATTAAAAAATCATTTACCAAATCGGTTGATAAATGAGAGTTCTGAGGTAACAAACATTAAAAATAATACAATCGAATTGAGAACCTCCTCCTTCTTTTTAAGTCGGTTAAAAATGGAATCGGAGGGAATGCTCGAATAGTAACATGTTCATTGAAAGGGCCGACGACCAAAAACGTTCTTACTATACACCAAGATGTCACAAGACAAGACCCAAATAGATCCATTGTTAGCACATGCAACAATAGAAGATGAATGGACCAGCTAACAGATTGTCTTCAACGTGTGGCATTCACATGATGGCTCCAACTTTAGTGCCTAATCTGTTAAAACACATTTATATGCATCTAGTCACTGGTAAAGCGTACATAACCGCATAATTAATTATTATTAGTTTATATTGCAAACTATTAGAGGTACTTCATTTATGAAACAATAGTTGATATTTAATAAACAGAGTTTTTTGAGGGGCTCGTGGCTAAGCAGCAACCGCCTGGATTGTATGATCTGCAAGGTAAAGGTACTTGCCGCGGTCAGTCCGTAAATGGGTGACCATTTCGTTGCACATCGAGACTCATCCGTGCCTCGGAGAGCACGTTAAGCTGTCGGTCCGGGCTATTATAGGAATATTATAAAAAAAAGTATATTAGTATCCACAGAAATAGATAGAATGGTTGTAATCACAATTTTATTTGCGATTCATGCGTGGCAACTTTCCGAACAAACTACGCCTTACATTTTGACGTCATTATTTTTTTTAAACAAATTTTAGTCAAATGTACTTTACAGCTTTTGTTTCTGCAGTTAAAAACAGCACAATAAGGCATTTTTGCGGGTTTTTGTTACAGTAGTTATAGAAACAAGTCATAAGGCGTGCTGAGAAAGGCTTTGAAATATCCTGCACTATGGTGCTGCCACGCGCGCCTTTCCTACATGGCCATTCTATCTATTTCTGTGATCATATCCATTGTCTAGTACCCATAGTACAAGCTCTGCTTAGTTTGGGACTAGATGGTGCTGTATAAAAATGTCCCAAAAATATTCATTTATTTATTTTATCTATGGCTGTCGCTACGGGTAGTCAGAAACCTGTAAGTCTGACTGGTCTAACCTCCGAATATCGGTATGACCCAGTACTCAGTAACTCTCTGTAAAACTGATTTTCTTCCGTGACACTCAAAATAAGGTCCAGTTGAAAACTAGACATTAGTTGTCTGGCATTGTTGCTGAACTGAGCCTATTTGGCGCAGTCGCGGGGCACACAATTATACTTTTAGGAGTAAGTTGTATATTGTATATTATTGTTATTGTGTGCCTCTGAGTATTTAACCAACCAACTGCGATCGCCAACCCGCCTGCCAAGCGTGGCGATTATGGCATATCCCCTCTTAATTGGGGAGGCCTATGTCCAGCAGTGGACGTCTTTAGGCTTTAGGCAGAAATGATGTGTGCCTCTGAATGTAGTCAATACACCATTTTTCGTTCATTCATAACTGCCAGTTAACTGGGTTGCAGGGGTCTGATGGCAGTTGCTCCGTGTTAAATACTTATGTTCAGCCGCATCTGGTTAGACTGGAAGCCAACCCCAATATAGTTGGGAAAAGGCGCCGAGGATAATGATGACTTGATAATTAAGAACTCTGCTTGAGACTCTTAATTTGTAAATGGGCTTTGAGTTCCATTTTACGTGTCTTGCAAAAGCAGTCTTTAAAATAGTGACTATGTAAAGTTAGAATAGAATAGTATTTATTTGCATCAAACATGGTATAATAAGTTGTTAGAAAACATTATCTTTACCTAATACATGTTCCACCAAGTACTGGCATACCATTTTTTTCATAATGCATGTAATATTTAACAATACTTTTAAATTACAATGGAGTTAATTATAGTTTTTTTCTTTTAAATTACATATTATTAGCATTCATTCACACTCTTAGACTATTAAGATTCTACAATATTATTAAATCGAAATTTATCCCATAATAATAAAACCTTAAACCTTTACTTTTACAAACATTTTTTTTTTTTACTGCACTGTTTACATTCGTAACATATACCAATTACAATTTATTTATGAATTTCGATTTTAGTTTATTTATTACAATTTTAAATTATTTATCAATTACAATTTTATTTTATAAATGTGAAATTCAATCAACTCAGCCTATCGCAGTCCACTGCTGGACATAGGCCTCTCCCAAGTTGCGCCACAACGCTCGGTCTTCTGCCTTCCGCATCCAGTCCCCTCCAGCCACGTTCTTTAGGTCGTCGGTCCACCTGGCAGGGGGGCGCCCTACGCTGGGTTTGCCGATTCGCGGTCTCCACTCAAGGACTCGTCTGCTCCAACGGCCATCGGTCCTTCGACAGACATGGCCAGCCCACTGCCACTTCAGCTTGCGGATCCTACAAGCTATGTCGGTCACTCCGGTTCTTCTCCGGATAATCTCGTTACGGATTTTATCCTTCAAAGAAACTCCAAGCATAGCTCGCTCCATAGCTCGCTGAGCGACTTTGAATTTGTGGACAAGCCCAACTGTCAGTGTCCACGTCTCGGCACCGTAAGTCATGACTGGCAGGACGCACTGGTTGAAGACCTTTGCCTTCAAACTTTGCGGTATAGGCGACGAGAAGACTCGGCGAAGTTTGCCAAATGCTGCTCAGCCCAGACTGTGAAATTAAATGAAATGAATGAATGAAATTATAATTTATTTATTAGTTACCTACATTTTTACATTATTTATCAAAAAACTCCTTTATATTATAAAAACAATTTTCTATCAGCCATATAAATAATTTGGATTTGAAGCGCCTCACAGGAAGTTTGTAGTTATTCGCTCTTGGTGTGGTAGCATCTTTGCAGATGTAAACTGGAGCAGGCTTAAAGAAATTCTTAGTTATTAATATCAATTGCAAATAAGTTCAGTAATAGTAAAGAATTATATTAATTGTTAACTTTCTTTGCCTTCGGCCCAAAAGAAGCCTAACCAACGTTCTTTTTAAACTTGCTACTGGCCTACTTTCAAATGTTGTTGGGACTTTTTCTTGCAAAAGTGAATTTTTAGTTTCATAGTCAGAAACTTTGGTTTGATTAGACCTCGGCCCAGTTCCAAGTTTAGGTTACGTTTTTTTTTATTTGTTTATTTAGCTTTATTTATCCCTTTGAAAAGATTATTTTTATTTTGTTAGTAGTCTTAGTATGTCTTAATAAAATAATTATGTTAGTCGTAAGGGCCTTCTTTTTCAGAGAAAGCCTCGTCAAATATCTCAAAATTGATGACTATCTTGTCTAGTCTTGGCCATAGGGTGTCAGCTACTTCGACTATGTCATCACTCCACCTCTCGGATGGTCTACCTTGTCTCCTTTTCTTTTTCTTTTTTTTTTATGTTATAGGATGGCGAAACAAGGTCCAGGCCCACCTGATGTTACCTTTGCCCATAACAACTTCAATACCACCTAGGCTGTTGCCTAGATGTTATTGCAGTTGGTTCACCAAACTGAGACATGGAGATGGAAAATCTCATGTGATTGTAATTTCACCGGCACCCGTACCTACCCTTTGGACCGGAACACAGCAATGCAAGCATTAGGTACTGTTTGACGGCAGAAGTAGGTACCTACGGTGGTAGTACTTCCCCGGACGAGCTCTTCCTTTTTAGGGTTCCGTACCCGAAGGGTGCCAAACGGGACCCTATTACTCTCGCTACGCTGTCCGTCCGTCTGTCTGTCACAGGGCTGTATCTTTTGAACAGTAATAGGTAACTGGTTGAAATTTTCTCAGAATATGTGTTGATATGAGGTGTATCACGACAAATACTAAAAACAAAAAAAAGTCTAAAACCAAAGGGGGTCCCCATACAAGAAACCTCTAAAAACATGCATTTTTTTAACGTTTTTGTTCCTGCTCTATCTTCAAAACAGTAATATATACCAGCGTCAAACTTGGTCAGATTATAGTGCATGTTATGCAGTTTAGCAACAAATACTAAAAATAAGACAAACAAAGACATATGTGGTGGTACCTGGGTAAGAAAGACATGCAAAAATTCATATTTCGCGCACTGTACGTTAATGTATTTTGATAAACTCTCGTAAATTAAATCAGTTTCTATGGGGTATCAGGTCGATGGGTGGTACGGAACCCTTACTGCGCGAGTCCAACTCGCACTTGGCCGGTTTTTATATCTACTATCACTTAAGTAACGAGTACCAGTTTGTTACCATTGGACCGTCTACTCTGTATATGGCTAGCCCACATCCATTTAAGTATCAAGATTTGTTTGAATTCATCTCTTGCCTTTGTTCTTATCCTAATATAATAAGTGCACTTTGGATTCAATCTTGTAATTTTACATTCATGTAACTCCTTTCCAACCCCCTTTGGAAATGTTATAGAAGACCATAATACTGTAGTCACCACCTCCGATACTCACTGAAAGATACAAGGTAATTTCTTCTTACTTCGGAACTGCACGACATTGTCTCATATGCTACGATAATTTCCCAAACCATTTAGAAACCATCAATAATAAGGGATTCAATGATACAACTGATAATAAAAAGAAAATGAATATAAGTATTTTGGAAATCTCGTCTCATTTTCAAATGTTTGGAGGCATGAAACAAACACCTCACTTTGTGTACTTAGAAACACAAAATTCTCTCGGAATCGTATCGATTTGTATTCAATTAGAATAGTAATCGAGTTTTATCCTCAGTCGTATCCGGCGGACCGCAATTATATCAAGATCAAAAGGTTACATTTTAATTAATTGAGATTTTGGCGGTTTGTTTTAATGAATAAACGCTTCTGTGATAGCTGTGAAGGATTTTTAATTGTGTGACTGATTTATATTAATTGCTATTTTTTATGAAGGTTTAGTTGACTGGAAATGATTATGGTAATTAGGTGCGCCAAGGTAACGAGATGTTAATAATGTATTTCATGGACCGCTCAAAAGCTGTACCGGGCTGCCTCATTGGTCTAGCGCAGTGTTTTTCAATCTTTTCCGTAGTGCGACCCCTTTTAGTAAAAAGAAAAGCCCGCGACCCCGTCCACCTCCACGGTGGCGGCAGCGGCGGTAAGGCTTTTTAATAAACATAATATTAAGAACAGCAAAACTTAAATTTCTAAATGACTGCAACCCCCCTGTACAATGTTAGCGACCCCCCAGGGGTAACGACCCACATTTTGAAAAACACTGATCTAGTGGATCGGGATTCGGATTCAGATCGGTCAAAATGTCATTAGGTTTTTTCATTACGAAATTCTCAATAGCAGCCCGGAGTCTGAATTTATGTCCGCTTAATGGCAACACGCTCGTTCCCTCATCCCCTCCTATTACATGGGACCACAGACCAGTAAGCCACAAGACGCATAAACAAAGATTTGCATGAGAACACAGTCGTAAAATGTTAGCGGGGAACGGGGGATGGACGGTGCGTTATGATTGGTCGGCTCAAAAGTTAGATGGTATGATTGGTGCCACTCGCTGACGGAGTGACGTCCCGATTGGCGGCGTTGTGTATGATATGCAGTGCTACTGCATATATATGCTAAGTGACCAGGGTTATTGGGCTAATCGGCGTCTAGAAGCTTACTGGTCTGTGCATGCAACTTGGAGTGCATTAAAAGAGCCTCCAGGAGTGACAATATTTAATTGATCGTCCGGCGCACCCTGGGCAGTCTGCCCCGCTACCAACCTGCTGACTGGCTAATCTTTTCTCCACCTTAGAAGAAGATGTGACTTATAACAAGCGAAATGTGATGTGTACTACACACCTCTGCCTACCCCTTCGAGAAAATACAGGCGTAATCCATGTTATGCTGAACAGCTCACCATGCTTCTTTCAAATTAATTGACACGATGTGAAAATTAATAATAATAAATAAATAAATAAATAAAAAATAAAAAAAAAATTTTTCGGACATTTTACGCATCACCATCTAGTCCCAAACTAGGCAGAGCTTGTACTATGGGTACTAGACAATGGATATAATACTTAGATACTTTTTTTTTTGTAAATACTTACTTATAGTACATAAGAAACACTAGACCAACACAAACACTCATGTTCAACACACAAATATTTGTGTCCTGTGGGAATCGAACCCACGACCTCGTGATCAGCAGTCCGATACTCGAACTACTAGACTACAGAGGTCGTCAATTATATTTCAATAAGTAATAATGAATGTTATTTACGTACTTTAAAATAAATTGTAGACTTTTTATGTAATTTATCTCTTTGGCATCTAATGACCTAACAATAGAGCGCTAGATCTCTCCCGGGCTTAATTCAAAGACGAAAAAAAACGTTAATAAATTACATTTCAAATAACTTACCTACGTTTATTTTTTAACAAGCTCTTCAGCAAAATAAAAGTTAAATCATAACAAAATTATAACTTAAGTATAACTTTTTTTTTTTTTCTTTTTTTTTTTTGTGCCGAGACGTGGACACTGACAGTTGGGCTAGTCCACAAGTTTAAAGTCGCTCAGCGAGCTATGGAGCGAGCTATGCTTGGAGTTTCTTTGAAGGATAAAATCCGAAACGAGATTATCCGGAGAAGAACCGGAGTGACCGACATAGCTTGTAGAATCAGTAAGCTAAAGTAGCAGTGGGCTGGCCATGTCTGTCGAAGGACCGATGGCCGCTGGAGCAGACGAGTCCTTGAGTGGGGACCGCGAATCGGCAAACGCAGCGTAGGGCGCCCCCCTGCCAGGTGGACCGACGACCTAAAGAGCGTGGCTGGGGGGGACTGGATGCGGAAGGCAGAGGATCGAGCGTTGTGGCGCAACTTGGGAGAGGCCTATGTCCAGCAGTGGACTGCGATAGGCTGAGTTGATTTGATAACTTTCTATAATTACCATGTACGCTTGGTACACTTCGCTATAATTACGATTATATTCGCACCGTGCTACCAAATAAACATTTAGGCAACTAAATGTCAAAGTTAGTCTGTCACTTAGAGCGCAAAGCACGTACGTTTATAGGCTGTTAGTCACAGACACTTTGAATTTAAATAATAAATGCACGTAACGTCCGAGATGACCGATAAAGAGGTCGTCCACATACAAATATGAGGTAACGCTTCCATGTCGGACGGTACAAACACGTAATCACGATTATTGGTGGTGTTGTACGTTTACCAGATTCGTTCATAATTCACGCTGGTAATTGTGGGGTCCGCGGGTTCAACAGCCGGCCTTGCGGGCGTTCTGAATGTTTTTCTTAATTGCCAGTGAAATTGATAGCGTTCGGTCACGCATTGTCGTAGTCGTACTACAATAACACATAAACGAGTCCTTAATTGCTAGCAACGTTATATCCATTTAGCGGTCACTCCTACGTGCAGTTGACAATAGGATGAGATCATAGTTGCAGTTTTCTCGGCGGCCGTTTTCTGGGTGCAGCAATTTGGTGGGCTGGCGCAATTGGCGCGGCAGACGTAGACGGCGCGTCGGATGTTGCAATTGTTGGGTGTCCGTGCCGAGCAGGGTTGCCAACTTTTTATAGACAAAAAATTGTAATTTCAACCTTCATCATCTAAAATTAAAACTGTGTGACAAGAAAAATGAGGATTTTTTTTTTATAGGTAATGTAATTTGGTAATGTTGGAATCTTGAGTTTCCAAAGTTCTGAAGGCAGTTCTCGTATACAAAAACATTCAAAATACAGTTGCAAACTAATCTCAATCTCCTGACAGTAGATCGTATTTGTGTTTGCCGTTTACTTGTGACACTTAAGTCATTAATATCACCAATAAATGACAATCAGAGACCTCTACTGTCAGAAGATTGAGATTTAAAGCGTTTAGATTACTTTTCAAGTATGTTTTGAACGTTTTTAATTACAAGAATTGGCCTTTTGCCATTTTTTTAGAAGCACCACGACCTTTAATTTAATTTAGTTCCCCCTAGTCCGAATTTGCTTGAGAAGAAAATATAGTAGCTCAGCTATTATACTTTAATTGGGAAATATACTAGTGGGACTCGTAATGTAGTAGGATAGGTACTATTTTCCCACGCCCCCGGCCAAGGTCGGTAGAGGAACACTGTGGTGGTTTTTAGTCGGTAAGAGTCCGACACTGGCTCCGCCTTCCCCGGGCGGAGTGCGGCCATGAGGATTTTCCCCACGGAAAAAAAAAAAAAAAAAGGATACGTACTATATTATGTAGTAGGGTTGGCAACCCTAGTGCCGGGTGCCGCGACCCGCCGCCGTGCGCCTCGCTGCCTCGTCACCCTTGGCAACCTCAATAACAAACAGTACCATCAATCATGACGTCATCGATAATATTTTTTATTTTTTTATAGTATAGGATGGCGAAACGAGCTAAAGGCCCACCTGATGTTAAGCGGTTACCTTTGCCCATAACAACTTCAATACCACCTAGGCTGTTACCTAAATGGTACCGCAAGTCGGTTCGCCAAACTGAGACATGAAGATGGAAAGTCTCATGTGATTGTAATTTCACCGGCACCCGTACCGGTGAAATAACTAATAATATCTTCAAATTAAACTTAACTAGCTCTGTTTAGTTTCAAACTCTTATGTATATAGAATTTTTTGCCCTTCGTGACCCCGTAAGTTTTATATTATGTACAAATAACGAAGCATTAACTGCTCTAATTATTTATTACAATTGTTTAACGGTTACAGTGTGTTGATATCTGACACCAAGTGCAATACAACAACAATGGACAAATGACATAATTAACATAAATTTTCATATATTAATAATGCGAAGGACCGAGAAAATTAATATTAATGTTGCTTGAAACACAAATAACATAAAATAAGTCCGATTTATAAAATTGTAGAGGATTTACAGAACGTGATCGTTTAGCAAATAAAAGGCTTGTTTTCAATCAATCGTGACATACGTGGGACACTCAGAAAGTTTTGCGAAACTAAAAAAAATTGTTCTATACGTACATATATTTTTATCAAATCTTTTCAAAGTACTTTCCACCAGCCTCTATACAAAGATTCATGCGCCTAAACCAGTTTTCAAAACACTTTTTCCAGTCCGCCGCAGACACCTCGTTTACAGCCTGCTCGAACGCAGCCAGCGCATCTTCCGGCGACGAAAATTGTATCCCTTTGAGCTGATTTTTTATTTTTGGGAATAAAAAGAAGTCACACGGTGTTAGATCAGGGCTGTAAGGAGGGTGACCCAGGAGTTTGACTGGCGTGCTGTCCAGGAAGTCCCTCGTTTTGAGTGCGGTGTGCGCAGGTGCATTGTCGTGGTGGAGCAGTAGCCCGCGGAGCCCTGTGTTTGGTCGCTTGTTGCTTATAACAGAGAAAACTTCTGGCAAACATTTGGTAGTATACCATTCGGCATTAATGCTTCTTTGATCCCGTAAGGGAATTGATACCAAGTGGCCAGTCAAATTAAAAGCTAGCGATCAAAATCTTACCCCCGCTTCTAGATCGCTTCACTTTGGTAGGCGTTGGCTCATTTTGAAACACCCAAACAGTCGACTGGCGCTTGGTTTCTGGGTCGTATTGATAAATCCAGGACTCATCACCTGTAACGATGTCGTAAACACGCCGAGACGAGCCTGCTTCAAATTTGTTAAGCATATCACGGCACCATTCCACCCGGGCCTGCTTCTGAGCATCGGTGAGGTTGTGCGGCACCCAGCGTGATACTATCCTCCTCACGCGAAGATGGCTGTGTAGAATCTCGTGAACGCTTCCCGATCCAATCTTCAATATGTGTTGAATCTCCTGATATGTAATTCGCCTATTGTCTTGGATTAAATTTTTCACTGCTAGCACGTTTTCTTCGGTAACAGCCGTCAAAGGGCGACCGCTTCTTTCGTCATCCCCAAAAGTTGGTCGACCGCGCTTGAATTCGTTATACCAACGATACACGGTTGCCTTGGAAGGGCCTTCATCCATGAATGCCATTTGAAGTCTATCGTACGATTCATCCGGTTTCAGGCGACACTTGAAATCGTATAAAATCATAGCTCTAAAATGTTCCCGGCGCAGATCCATATTTCAGTGAGACACAATACTTTGAATTAACTCGCAAAAAATGTGGAGGGAAATTTTGAAATTGGAACTTACTTATTTTTACTTATAAATAATCATATTTTCGAAAAACATTATAACTGGCCAGTCTCCCATATATAAAAACTTTTTTTCGCAATACTTTCTGAGGGGCCTGGTACATGCAGATCAACAAAATGATAAGATCGCCTTATCAAGTTTATCAATCGGTTGTCATCCTGCACCATTTTTAGAGTTGGGTTGGAAGGGGTTGCCGAGGTTGGCGGCCTCTATAGCAATTTAAAAAGTAACTTGTTGTCATTTACAGGTTATTAATGCAAGAGATCCCAAGAGACTGCGTTGCTTGTAGTTCACCCACTGGGAATCTTGGCACTGGGTTAGTATGTAATTAAAGTTTCATATTATTACACTATAGGTAGGTAACTTTTTTCTTCAGGAGTTTTATTGACAGTCTTATAATTCAATATAATCCACCCTTCATTTGAGGCCACTTATGAATTAATACGACATTTCTACGATAAGATATTTAACCTCAAAATGTGACCTATAACTCTAAAAAGAACGTTGGAATTCATTTAATATATTCTACTAATCCATTTAAATGACATAAATAGATATCTTTATTCATGAATACAAAGAATCGTATGTGTACGCTAACGTAGCGTAAACCGTGAAGTCGAACTAATTTTATAGAGCGGTGGGGTTTTGCTGCGCAGGCGCAGCCGACCTCCACGCGATCATAGTGCGTTCATTCCGGTGCGTTCACGCTGAATAATTACACCAACACTAATGTATTAACCTTCGCTGTCATTATTGTAATGAAGGAAATTGAGCCAGTTGTAAACTCAGCAGTTGTGTAACTAATCAGTTGTTTTTGACAGTCAACGAAATATGCGTGCGGCTATGACCTAGTATTAAATTACATAAAGAATAAAATAGTCTGATTTAAAATTCTTCACGCACAAAAATACTACATAGTCAAGAACATACAAAAACTACGAAAGAACGAATAAAAACTGTCATAAAAACACCAAACCTTTGATGCCATTCAAAGACCCATTCATAATTTTTTATCATAATAGGAAGCGAATGAACCTAAATTTGGAGGAGATTGGCCCTACGGCGGTCACTGACATGAGCGCTCACCTTGAGACGGTACTATTTATGCTAATACAAGATGGATTCCACGAAACGTAACTAGGCGTACCGTCAGGTGATCAGGTCAGTAAATTATGCTCCATGGATTATCAATAATTATAAAGAAGTAGGCGAACGTTGAGATGAATGCTTTTTCTTTTTTTTTTAATAATTGGTTGAGGGATACTTCTTTAGACTAATCGATCAATATACATTCACTGGTTTGATTACGGTTTGCCTAAAATTGTAGTGCATTTTTGTGTAAACAGTTGTACAACTAAACAACGAATTTAACCTCAACTACAACACTCCTGGGGTTATGAGATCGACGAGAGCCCTACGCTGCCTGCTTAGTAGCAGGATGAGTGCACACCGCCGTTCCTGCTCTTCAACTGGGCCCTGTGCTAACATCAGAGGGACACGTGGAGCAACGACCCATTAGCCCAGATCAGGCCCCTCCCGTGCCAGAATATTCGCCACGGACAATAAGGTCCCCCGAAAAATAGTTATTGCCCGTGCCCAGGGTCCTCTAGCCAAACAAACTGCTGTTATTATATTGTGCTAATATTTGTATGCCACCTGTGGCAGCACACAGAGAGACTATACTACCTATAATGTACCTAACACCAAAAATACTTGTATACACAAATAAACATTTTGATTTGATTTGTTCCTTCCAGACGTATCGAGAAGGCCCAAGAGCCATCGGACGAAAGAGTAGGTTTTCCGACCCAGCACCCCAGATAGACCATGTCATTGTGCTGGATTATCACATAATGTCGATAGTTTTTATCATAGAAATCTAAATAATATAAGGTAATAGAAGGAGGGGCTCGTAGCGATGCAAGGACTGCGCGGATTGTACGATCTGCAAGGTTAAGCTGCACTTGCCGCGGTCAGTCTGTGGATGGGTGACCGTTTCGTTACACATCGAGACCCCTCCGTGCCTCGGAGAGCACGTTAAGCTGTCGGTCCCGGTTGTCATACGAATATCTATGGCAGTCGTTACGGGTAGTCAGAAGCCTGAAAAGTCTGACAACTGGTCTAACCTCCGAATGTCAGTATTACCCAGTAATTGGGTTGCGGGGGTCTGATGGCAGTCGCTCCGTGTAACAGTGCTGTTTTGACGCAGATTCACTAAAATTGTATGTTGCAGCATATCTAACAGCGGATTTCTTTTTAGGCTTAATTTATTTTGCATTGAATGCTAGAAACACGGTGGGCGTAATTGCATAAAAATAGTCAATACAATAATTTGTAAAAATATACCAACGACAACCTATTAGCATACCAGGCCCCTCAGAAAGTATTGCGAAAAAAAGTTTTTATATATGGGAGACTGGCCAGTTATAATGTTTTTCGAAAATATGATTATTTATAAGTAAAAATAAGTAAGTTCCAATTTCAAAATTTCCCTCCACATTTTTTGCGAGTTAATTCAAAGTATTGTGTCTCACTGAAATATGGATCTGCGCCGGGAACATTTTAGAGCTATGATTTTATACGATTTCAAGTGTCGCCTGAAACCGGATGAATCGTACGATAGACTTCAAATGGCATTCATGGATGAAAGCCCTTCCAAGGCAACCGTGTATCGTTGGTATAACGAATTCAAGCGCGGTCGACCAACTTTGGGGGATGACGAAAGAAGCGGTCGCCCTTTGACGGCTGTTACCGAAGAAAACGTGCTAGCAGTGAAAAATGTAATCCAAGACAATAGGCGAATTACATATCAGGAGATTCAACACATATTGAAGATTGGATCGGGAAGCGTTCACGAGATTCTACACAGCCATCTTCGCGTGAGGAGGATAGTATCACGCTGGGTGCCGCACAACCTCACCGATGCTCAGAAGCAGGCCCGGGTGGAATGGTGCCGTGATATGCTTAACAAATTTGAAGCAGGCTCGTCTCGGCGTGTTTACGACATCGTTACAGGTGATGAGTCCTGGATTTATCAATACGACCCAGAAACCAAGCGCCAGTCGACTGTTTGGGTGTTTCAAAATGAGCCAACGCCTACCAAAGTGAAGCGATCTAGAAGCGGGAGTAAGATTTTGATCGCTAGCTTTTTTAATTTGACTGGCCACTTGGTAACAATTCCCTTACGGGATCAAAGAAGCATTAATGCCGAATGGTATACTGCCAAATGTTTGCCAGAAGTTTTCTCTGTTATAAGCAACAAGCGACCAAACACAGGGCTCCGCGGGCTACTGCTCCACCACGACAATGCACCTGCGCACACCGCACTCAAAACGAGGGACTTCCTGGACAGCACGCCAGTCAAACTCCTGGGTCACCCTCCTTACAGCCCTGATCTAGCACCGTGTGACTTCTTTTTATTCCCAAAAATAAAAAATCAGCTCAAAGGGATACAATTTTCGTCGCCGGAAGATGCGCTGGCTGCGTTCGAGCAGGCTGTAAACGAGGTGTCTGCGGCGGATTGGAAAAAGTGTTTTGAAAACTGGTTTAGGCGCATGAATCTTTGTATAGAGGCTGGTGGAAAGTACTTTGAAAATATTTGATAAAAATATATGTACGTATAGAACAATTTTTTTTAGTTTCGCAAAACTTTCTGAGTGTCCCACGTATATACCAGCGACCATTAATCTGCTCTTGAATTCAATGTTCTCTGACCGGTCTGAGATCCTACTTATCTTATTAAATAAAGTAGCTTTTATGTTAAATAAATAAATTCTTTATTTTCCATAAATTTGGTACATTTGGTACATTCTATCTTTGCTCACAAACAAACAATAATTTTAATAGCTGATTATAAAAGATAGAGTAAACGATAGTGCCTGTGCTAGTATTAACTGTGTGACAGGCACCAAAAACTAAACTGGATTGTGGTCTATCTTCGTGGTATATTTAATCTAAATCCATTCAGCCGTTTCAGCGTGACTGAAGGACAAACAAACATCTATACTTTCGCATAATATGAGTAGGATTTTCTGCTGTTGTTGCATTCTCTTTCAGAATCTATACCATTATCAATAAATTACGAGTAGGTGTACAACACAAACATAAGGTCTGAAGGGAAAGTAGACATTCTTAGAAAGCTATTCCAGTTGTTATTAAAGTGAATGCTTGCACTCGATACGATCACAGTAATAGCTCGACAGATAATTAAATCAATAGTTGATGTCGAAGTATTCATAAGTGTTTTAGATATTTCATACATAAACATAATCAGCTCATAACTCTCCCACTGCTGGGCACAGGCCTCTTCTCAGTAGGAGAAGGTTAAGACCTTAGTACCTAGTGCGGGTTGGCGGACTACACACACCATTGAGAACTGTATGGAACACTCTCTACACGGTTTACACGCAAGGGTTTGCCTGCACAGTTTTGCCTGTTCAATTGAACTGTGCAGACAAACTACAGAACACAGAACTAAAGGTTCTATATTCCGTGATGCAAATAGTAGCGTGTATGTGATAAAACTACACAGTAATTCCTATATTTAACGTTCCGACTTATTTGTACAGGTAAACCTTCTAGTTTTACCATTGGGTGTATGGCCACCTTATAATTACTCTACTGCGCAAAAATACCTCTTGATTCCAAATCAAAAACTTGAATTAGCGATTTATAATTCTGACAAAATATGTATCTTATCTCTTAATTGATATGAAATTGTGATTGAGTGTATGTTATAATCTATGACTACCAGACTACCAGGTAATTTAATCGTTTCCAATAGTATAGTTTTAATAGTTTTTTAATATTATCCATACAGCCTCAAATATATATCACGTTCTCATCATTTCAGCCGAAAGACGTCCACTACTGGACATAGGTCTACCCCAAAAGGGAGGGATATGCCATAATCGCCACGCTTGGCAGGCGGGTTGGCGATCGCAGTTGGTTGGTTAAATACTCAAGAACGCTGCTGCCCATCCTCTGGTGAATCCCTTAGTCGCCTTTTACGACACCCATGAGAAGAAATAGGATAGAGCATTTCTTTACGTCCGGCACCACACGGAACATCATGATATCATGTTCTAGGTGGCTATTATTGGCTACTATTCTTAAAATAACGTACAGGTTATAAAAATTATAGTTTATTTGAACTCTATTGTATATTATTTAATAACTTTAAAACGTGCCACTTATCACTGTAACTTAGAATTGATTTTACAGGTAAAATATGGCATACCAGGATTTTATTTATTGGTAATAATGCGTGGCTATTAGCTACGGTCGTTTCATGGAAGAGCTACCCTATAGCCGCCATTAAAATAACTGAGTGATTGAGCTTATAAAATTTATAATATGTAGGTAGATTAAAAATTGTGTTCGTAAAAGCGTAACCAGTTTTTTGGGATTTACCATTACGCTCTTTTGAACTAACATAACAATTAACGGGTAATTTTGATGGAAACTATAGAAATCTATGTAATTATTTAGATTTTGAGACAGAAATGGATTTAACACATTTTAAAAGAACATACAGTTTGATTTACAAATAAACATTTTGATTTGATATGATTTTTAGATTACCTAAAAAATATATAAAAAAAAATAGTATTTTTTTAGGTCAGAAATAAATAGAAACAAATGAGGAGGTCAGGATCAAAACTATAATTTTGGCTCAAAGAGACTTTTTTTTCGTTGTACTTACCGATTTTTGGATAGGTATGGTAAAAAAATGCCTTTTTCCAAGAAAAAATAGCATAGAATCTACGACACATTCTGATCGAAAAAGGACATTTTACATGTGAAAATGGCTTTCCCTTGAAAAATTCTTCTTAATTTCTGAATCTTCTTCTATCATATTGACATGAGCTACATAATGATAATAGCTCATGCCGTGGGGAAACGATTAGCCAGTCAGCAGGTTGGTAGCGGGGCTGACTGCCCAGGGTGCGTCGGACGATCAATTAAATATCGTCACTCGTGGAGGCTCTTTTAACAATCTTTTTTTTTTGTTTCTGAATAGAAAGGATATATTACTATGTAAATTACACGTTTTTGATCCTCACCTCCTCAAATAGACCTTCACTTTTATCCTTCACACGAAACTACGTCTTTACGCATCACTCACACTGGATACTTGTTGCAATATTCCAAGTTCGCTTCTCTCATTATGCTCACTATCCTGCCGCACAGGTTTTGCTACTCGTCCTTCTATAAATAGTTACTGCAACAAACACCATAAACGACTTAATCGCACCCAAACGTAAAACGAAAATGCACTTTAAACTGCATGTAGTACAGTTTCTATTACAAAGGCAGAGTTGTAGCTATGAGTCGTTTGAACTATTAGGTTGTTACACGCACAGTGGCCCACTCGCAAGTGGTAGGAATGAATTCCTTACTGCTTGCACTTTCAATATAGCTTGGTTTATTAGTCGAATCAGAATTAGTTGTCAGAATAACTTCACGACGTGGCGAGCTAACCAAAATATAATATTTTCATTGCTTTTCATGTTTCAAAAACAGGTTTTATTCTTGGATTTATTTTTACATTTATCGTGTAAATAATTGGATAATAAGAATATTTCAATATAAAATCAGAAGGTTTTAATACAACTCCCACGCGAATGTCTACAAGTTTGTGCAGCGTCATATCAAAGGTAACAAACTATTATAAGCGGAAATGGCTTTGTATGTAAGTTTCATACAAGACAAGCTCTGCTTATACTGGTTTTGTTACCATTGACGTGCGCTTGACTATACATGGGCGAAGTTTGAGTAAAAGTTTCAAACTTTTGAAACCAGGTTTTCAGGCCTACAGCTGCCTGCATTGTTGAGTCGATATTTGTGTGTTAGTGTACCGAGAGATATTGGCTTCAGTTTAAGAGCCTTGTTACTATTACTGCTTTGAGCACTGGCAAAGCTAAAGACATCAAGTGATCATCCAATTTTTGTCTTAAAGAAATTATGCTTTAAGAAGGGAAGTTGACATTTTTTTTTCTCTTTATGGAAAACTAAGCAGCAGTGAAAAAAAAAAACAAAATATTTAATAAAATGTCCAAGTTATAAGCGATTTAAATTTGTTGACAAGACAGAGACAGCACTATCAAAGTATGAGGTCACTGTTCAAAACCTTCATAGTTAACTTGACATCTCTGTAAAATGTCCCTTTAGCACGACAAGGGCAGAAAATGTCCCCTCCAAAAACTTTAAACGCGTGTATCTCTTTATTTTTTTCAAGGTTTATTTTTTACAATATTATCCTGTCCGTACTTTCTTTTAAATTATAACATTTTTGGAAATTTTTAACAGTAGTCAACTACCGGATAGTACTGGATTGTTTGCTTTTATTTTTAATTTTTCTTGGTTTGCAACAGAGAATATTCCATCTATATCTGTCACTTTTTTATAGTATAGGATGGCAAAACGAGCCAAAGGCCCACCTCGCCTTTGCCCATAACAACTTCAATACACACGATTATAAGACGTCTCTGGTCTAGTGGTTCGATGGTCGGACTGCTGATCACGAGGTCGATTCCCACAGGACACAAATATTTGTGTGATGAACATAAGTGTTTGTGTTGGTCTGGGTGTTTCTTATGTTATTATAAGTATGTATTTACAAAAAAAAAAGTATCTAAGTATTATATCCATTGTCTAGTACCCATAGCACAAGCTCTGCTTAGTTTGGGACTAGATGGTGATGTGTAAAATGTCCCAAAAATATTTATTTATTTTATTTTTTTATTTTTATTTTATTTTATTTAGAAAACCAACAGCGATACATATAATAAATTACAGAATATGTGTATTACAGTATTGTATGGCTAATAATAGGTTTCCCTGTGTAACCAGGTAAGTATAAAACATGCGAACGGACTACAAAGAAAAAAATTAAAGTAAAAAAATACAATAATACTTAGATTTAAGTTTAAAATTTAGTCAATTTATTGTTAGATTATTATATGATGCCGAATAAGGAACAGCTGGGTTGCTTGCTATTTGCCTTCATTTATTGTTTTTCTTATCTGTGTTTTAAATGTAGGTTTAGTACAGTTAAATATATCAACATGAGAGAAATCTGTGTTATAAGTTCGAGCAATACGGGTCAGTACACTATTTTGGGCGTAATTAGTCGAGTGCCTAGGCACGTGTAACATTTTCGTGTGACGAGTGCGCCGTCGAGGAGTGTTAAAAGTTACCTGCGCGACTAACTCCGGGCTATCCAGGCGTCCATTAAGTATATCGTATAGCAAACACATATCTAGTACTTTACGCCTTTTATCAAGTGTTAGCAGACCATGTGTCCGACAACTATTTTCATAGGACATCGGAGGTTTGCGGAGACGATAGTTAAGGTGGTTAATAAATTTTCTTTGAATTATTTCTAGTTGATTTTTATATATGATGTATTGGGGGGACCAGATTGGGCACGCATATTCTAGGACGCTACGAACATACGCAAAATATACCGATTTAAGAGCCTCAATGTTTTTAAATAATTTACACGACCTAAGAACGAATCCCAAATTTTTATAAGCTTTCGTGCTAATAAAGTCTATGTGATCTGAAAATGTTAATTTATAGTCAAACAGAACTCCTAGATCCCGAACTATCTTGACTTTACTTATAATGATTCCATTAAAATTATATGGGTAAATTATAGGATTTATTTTGCGAGTGTAACTAATACATTGACACTTTGTGACATTAACTGTAATCTTGTTTTTTATGTAATAATTATTTAAATTATTAAGGTCCTCTTGAAGGTCCTTACAGTCATCGAGTGATCTTATTTTATAAAATATTTTTTTATCGTCGGCGTACATTAAATGTTCAGAGTGTTTAAAAGAATCAGTAATATCAAATAAATATGCGTTATAAAAAAGAGGCCCCAAATGAGAACCCTGGGGAACACCGCTGGGAATTTCAATAAAGTTGGAACGGTAACCTCCTATTACTACAGCTTGTGATCTTTTAAATATATATGATTGGACCCATCGTAATTTATCAATAGTTATTTGAATAAAGATCCGTGCCAAGATTGTTTACGAAATAAGACAAGAGAGAAAAAACAGAACATAGGTAGGTACCTAAATAAATCACAAATAATCATGTAGGTAGGTACCTATATGATTATTTGTGATTTATTTTTATATTATTATTTTATTGTTGTACTGTCACTGTCCTGTGCTTAATTTTTTTTTTTTCCCCTCTATAAATGTTTTTTCCAAGAAGGAATCGACCCGTGACCCGTGGTGCATTATTAATTAAGCCACTGCACCAAAAGTGCCATTGCTGAACAGAGACGTAGTTATTCCTTATTTTAATTACTTCTTTGGCCATTTTGTCGTAAGTATTAATGTAGGACATCTATTAAGGATCAATTGGAGGTTAATAGATCCTTAGTACTTATCAGTAATTGTTCTCGAATGCCATAATTGTTTAGTACTTAGTAGAAGAGCTCCTTGTGTAAGAGCTGATCTGGGGGATACCTATTTCTTACATTGCTGTATTCCGGTGTCAAGGGTACGGGCGCTGGTGAAATTACAATAACATAAGACTTTCCATCTTCATGTCTCAGTATACATGGTATACGATGGTGAAACGAGCGTTTATACCATATAAAAACACATCCATCCGTAACAACTAATGGTCGTACATGGTCGTCCATATACACTCGACACATCCCACGGACCGTGGGGTCTATCCCAAAATTTTCCAATGCTACCTGCCTATTATTATGGAAAATCGACGAGTTGCTAGCCCGCCGAACAAAAGAATCTACCGCAATCTTATTTATAAAAGCTCTTTTGAGCTAAAGTAACACCCACAATGTTTTCCTTTAATTCGGAGCTAATCATGAAAAGCCATAAATTCCCACTTTTGTGTTAGGAGCCTAACAGGGCATTATCCTAAGGAAAACGGTTCAAAGCACCACCAACAATATCCATAATAGTAGCTCCATCAAAGAATTACGAACGACAAAACAAAATTGCTTTTTATTCGAGTTTCATAAGATTTAAGATTTCTTCCTTTTATTTCGTTTATTTCTTCTTTTAAAAGTTGGTGCTATTTACGATTATAAAGCGTTATTAGGAAAATAAAATAATTGTCTCGAGTGTTAATTGGCTCTTGTTTTACGAAATATTTGATTAGCAATCAGCATCAGGCGACCGACTTTGACAAGTACCAATTATTGCCGCAAATCATGCAAGTAATGTACTGGAAATTAATCATTGTACCACAGAAAACTTTGTTGGACAGTGGCCTATAACATTTTATTGTTTATTGTCAACAACGCGTGGTTAGAACAAATAATACGGTGCCATAAAAACCTCGTCTCTTGTCTGCATCGTTAGTCTTGTGGTCGCAAGCGCGACTGCTAAACGTGGGTTCCTGGGTTATATTCCCGGGTAGGGCAAAGTGTTACTGGGTTATTTCATTAGAAAATTTTCAGTAGCAGCCTGGAGTCTGGATTTGTGGCCGGTTAATGGCAACAGGCTCGCCCCCTATAACATGGGACTTTATAACATAATTGGCGAAATGTGGTGTACTATACACCTTTGCCTACCTCTTCGGGGAAATACAGACCAACATCGAGGTATCTACTCAAGTTTGGATATACCAAGGTAATAATAATTATATGCTCGAATCTAACAATAAATTCGCTGGATGATCACAGGAGTCAGGGGCTTGCCATTAATAGTTTCTAGGAACTACCCTAATTTCAGTGGCGGAGAAGTATTTCAATATTGAATTTCGTGTTTGATGAATCTATTATTAAGTGACTATACCGACCGCCTACCGAGTACCTACTCCAACTACTAACATAATTAAAATACAGAAAATTGACGATTCCAAGAAATATTTGGAACTCGTGTTTCTCAATCTTATTTACTTTCTTGCGTGCCTTGTATTGTAACCCACAAAAATCTTATTTAAAGAGTTGTTTTATTAAGAAGCCTAATGATACCTCAGACTAAAAGAATAAGATAGACGGAGTGCGTAGAAGTAGGGACTGAAGCCAGGGGGTGCTGGCCAGAAAACCTCCACGTGTGCCTGACGGCTGCTTGTCCTTCTGGACACGTCTGGAGGGATCGGCAGTTGTTTGGCCGGTGCATCCTGGGCACGGGCAATAAAATCCTGCCGAGGGATTAACCTTCGGGGGATTTTATTGCCTGTGGCGAATATTCTGGCGTGGGAGGGGCCCGTTCTGGGCCAGTGGGGAGTTGCTCCACGTGTCCCTCTGATATCAGCAGAGGGCACAGTGGAGGAGCAGGGGTGGGCCCGGTGTGCACTCACCCTGCCACTGGGCAGGCAGCGGGGGGACTGTCTTTCCCTGCCCCCGTCGATCTCGTAACTCCAGGAGTGCCCGCTGAGTAGTGTTCTCGCGCCTCTTGGGACCGAGGGTCTTGGCTTCACCGCCCGGACCGCGAGGAAGAAAACCTCTATAAAAAATTACGGGAGGTAGGGCCTGCGAGCAGCAGACTCGGGGTAGTCTGCTGCCCGACCAGCAGCTGGCGTAGCTGGCACAGCCGGCGTAGTTGGCGCAGCTGGTAAAGGCCCATGAGGTGAGGTGGCGTGCAGTGTTCCGTGTGCGCCACCTAGGAGGGTGCGGCCGACGTTAGGCCGCACGGGGAGAAGGGGCTCGCCTGCTTGTGGCGGGCCAGGACCTGTCGGGGGTGGTTGTGTGAATACTCACGGGTTCCCACGCCCGCGGCTAAGGTAGTTGAAGGAACACCGTGGTGGTTTTAGTCGGTAAGAGTCCGACACTGGCTCCGCCTACCCCGGGCGGAGTGCATCCATGAGGATTTCACCACGGCAAAAAAAAAAAAAAAAGAAGAAAAAAAAAAAGGGACTGAAGCCAGAAAAAGGAGTACAAAATTGCGAAGGAATACCTACTAATTAATGTAATCTATTATTATTTTAATCTTTCTGTAAACTATTGTCTTTGTTTTCATTATGGTGTAATCCCAACTAGCAAAAACGTCGTATAGTTCCTGTCTAATAAGACTTCATGTTATGTAACAGTTATATAGTGGGATCTAGCTAACTATCATGTTATATAGATGTTCATCTTACGACGGTTTAGTTGCGTGACTGTAATGTCTTATAACATAGTTGAGTAAACGTTTTCACGACCAACTTATACGACGTCGTACAATGGTGTCAGTGCATATGTAGAGTAAACGTTTTCAGTACTAACTTATACGACGTCGGATACTAGTGCCAGCCATGACGTTTACATGACAATGTATTGGTCATATAAACGTTTCAGTTAAATAAAAGGTTTTCATAAGACAACCGTCGTCGTGTGCAGAATTTTAACATAACTTTTATATAATTAAAAAGCCGCTTAAACGTTTAAGCATGACCTTTATACAACAAAACTATTTTGGTCGTATGGAAGCCTAACTAAGACTTATATTCGACTAAAATGTAGCATTTCAACGGTTACATAACTTTAAGTAGACTTTTAAATCATTTAAAGGTCAAATCCATACTTTAATTAAACCCTTCTCATTTTGTTTTGTCAAATACAAAAGTAATTTCAATAATAAATATGGATCCAAATAAATGGAGAAAATTGAAAAGAAGTGGGGCCTTCAAACGTAAAATTAGGCAAACGTTCCACTCATTGAAAAGTGAGCCGATAACTTCTTTGTTTTCTGATCCCCCCAAAAATTACGTACAAGAACGAATGATTGTTTCAGAAAATGGTTCCGTATATTCTTAAACTTATTTTAATTGAAGATTATTTTGAATACCTTGCAGAAATGGGCGATAGATTTTAATATTTCTCATGAAGCCATTAAGTCTTTGAGCACAATCTTAAATAAAAGACTTCCCAATATAGTTCATAAAGATCCCAGAACGCTTCTTAAAACGAATAAGGTCAATGTACCACTAGTTAATGTGGACGCAGGCCAATATTGGCATAATGGCGTATCAGCACCACTAAGAGAAATACTGGAAAACATTTCTGATATACCGGATAATCTTACACTGACATTTAATATTGATGGACTTCCTCTTTATAATAGCTCACGACAGCAAGTATGGCCTATACTATGTCACATTTTTGAAAAATAAGATATTCCACCATTTATTGTCGGTATTTACACAGGCAAAGGCAAACCTAGTGATCTAAACACTTACTTATATCATTTCGTAGCGGAAATGAAAGGACTTCTCAAATAACCAAATAGTTGAAACTATTTCTGTGAATGATAACGGTGGAAATATTTTAATATTTGGTAATCTCTTAGGAAATTGTAGCGATGCGTTTGAAAAGCCTATTAAATCTTCAATTTTGAATACTCATAAGTATGATACTAATACTGTTACTAAATCAGAGTTATCATATAAAATATCAGATGTTAAAACATCATGTTAGTTAGCGTTGCTTACAATGAGTATATATTTTTATACCTATAATCACACATTGTCATCGTAAAAAAAATAAAGATTTAAAGTAGCAAATTGTTTTTTATTGACCAAAAAAATCACAGTACAGTCAAATAATACACTACTTTTAGTGTCGACAACTTACAACAGTCTGTTTATCAATTATTGTTAATGAACACTAAGCTTCACATAGTCTAATAAAAATATGGGTACAAATATGGCACATTCGGATATAAAATTATCAACAATAGTCTGTTTATCGCTTATTATTTATAAACACTTAGCTTAATTTAATCTAACAAAAATGTAGGTACGAATATATGGCACATTTGGTTAAAAATGATCGTCAAAACATCTTTATCATTTAATATTAATGAACACTAAGCTTAACATAAACTATGACATTTGAGGCCAATTCTAACTTCTGTTATTGTCGCGGTCTGGTATACATGTTACATAAATTGAGGATTCATTGACGCTTGTGGATTGAGGTTCGGGCATCTTGTCATATTCCTAAAATAAAATAAAAAATGTTTTACAAATCATTAAAAGCCTTCAAAAAAGATCGCAAGATCGAGGAAAGTGGAGAGTTCTCGTTTCGGAGGCCATGACTCACTTTGAGTCACTGAGCCAGAGGAGTCAGTAAGTAGTAAAAAAGATCAGTTGAGTAAAGTTTGGTAATTGGGACAGTAATATATTTTTTTAGTTTACATTTTAAAAACTCTTACATCTTACATTTACTGACATTTGTTTACATCTTATGTAAGTATTGATTAGGGAACCCTAAAGTCGACTGAATATGGCCGGCATTTTGGTCTCAAGGAAAAGTCTACGCGACCTTTTTGTTAAATTAGTGTAATATAGAGGTCGCTATAAAACGTAAACAAGATGGTTGGAGCTTTATTATGAAAACGTATTTTGGATAATAAACTAAAACCATTGAAATACAAAAAAATAGGGGAGGGCGTAAAAAAATTCACATAAACACATATATACATTGTCATAAAACTAAATTTCCCCGAACAAATAACACAACTATTATAATATCACACATTAAAATAATGTACAGTAAATATATTTTGTAATCATGGAAGTTAACTTCACTTACCTTTAATGTTGTTTTTTTAAACACACACCAACGGCGAGCACTATTTTTACACGCGAATTAAAATGGTTGTCGTCGAGTCGTTGTTTGACACTAACACAACGCTTCAGTCATTTGACAACGTCGATATAACTGCTATATGACATAAGCGGTCACTTAAGGGTCTCATCACAACCAGTATTGGACCGAAAAGTCGGTCTTTGTACTTTTATTTAACCTGTATATAACGTTCAGCGGTCACTGACTGACTTCTATGTAACTACTAACCGATGATATTGTCGTATAATTTGGGCCTTATTCGGGTTTATAAATGTTTATATTTACGCTTATATGACCAATCTTAAACGATTAACTGAAAATGTATAACGTTAACTTGACTATTATAAAACATAAATTTGTTAGTTGGGATGTGTTATAAATAATATAATAAATAAATAAATAATAAATACTGTTACGCCCACAGTGTTCGCGAGCCGTGGTCGGGAGCGTCAATCTTATTATTTTAGTTTGATGTGGTGGTTTGAGGATTAAGCGTGTGCTACACGGTGAGCAACCAGCCTCCCTACGAAGGTGACCTTGGTGGGAGGTTGGTCGCTGACAGCCATCGTCAAAAAATATTTGGTGACAAACCACTGTCTACACGGTTGGAAACCAGCAAGGTCACCTTGGTGGGGAGGCTGGTTTGTCAAGCAGACGCTTTAGATGTACGCTCCAGATTGCGGCTCGCGAATACAGTGGATGCAATAGTAGGTACTCCTTTGCCATTTTGTATTCCTCTTTCTGGCTTAATTCGCTAGTTCTACGCGCTCCGTCTATCTTATTCTTTTGGTTTGAGATTAATACTATAAGTAGTAAGATTTTCGTCAGAGAACTATTTGCTTAAGACCGGAAAACGAGCTGCAATGATATTTGCGAAACCGTCTTCCGCAAAATTCTTAAACGACTTAATTAACTACGCAACAGCACTTAATAAACTCTTGAATAAACAGCAAACAGAACTAATTTGACTGAATAAGGAGTTTTCTACTTCTCCGGATCTCTTTTCGAGTTGTAAAGAGGTATGATAAAAAATCGCGAAAGTTTTCGAGAGCAAAGAGTTTCGGTCTGCGAGTGCGAAACTCGTTATAACTCGCTTTTGTTTTGGAAACGTCACTAAAGTTTTAATGGGCAAATTTTGGAAGTTATCCTAGAACCAAATAATCCGAAACTTGTGTATTACGTGAAATAAGTACATAACATTATTTAAACATTAAGTGATAAAGTTGTATAATTTATCTTATTATAGCCTAAAATAACTTGGGAGGTCCTGGATAAAGTTACCTACCTAATCTCTATACGAAAAGTATTTGATCGAATCGACCTAAATTATTAACAATAAAAAAGGTCTACTGAATTAGGGGACATCTATTGTGCAGAATTTAAGACTGTGAATCAATGATATTTAAAAGTAAGATATGTTATACGTTAGCACACGTACCTACACATAAGTACAAAGTAAATTAATTACTTTAATTATTTTAACGCATTTACGCATGCGAAGCGAAATCTAACGATTTAGATTGTGGAATGAAAATATCGTTCACGAGCAGGATTCAAACCTGTGACTCCTGGCTCAGAACGCCAGTGATTTAGCCACTAAGCTACCGTGAACACTGCTCGTGGTATCGAAATTAACCAACAATGAAATTGCAAAAAAACAAAAAATTGTGTTTACATAAATCGACAAAATATTTCCTACAGTTGATATTTTTTTCGTGATTTCAGTGTTGATCTTATAGCAAAAGTTATTCATACTGATGAGTACAATGACCCCTTGAGAGGTTTTCAGTTATTTAAATAACACGTTGTATAAGGTCCTACATTACTAATCCGAAATATTTCAATACGTACCTAAATGTACATAATTCTATGAATGGTAGATATATTTTATATGTCATAGGAATCTAATATCTTTATTATGTATCTGTTTTATTGTTAACTAGACTTTGCCCTCAGTTTCGCCCGCGAACTTAAATAAAATAATACTCTATATTACTTCTGGATAATGTAGCTTTCTAATGGTGTAGGAATGACTAAAATCGGTTCAGTAGTTTCAGAGTTTATCGATTACAAACAAACAAAAAAATCTTTCCTCTGTAATTATATTTAAATAGAGATTTGTAGTGAGAACCAAGTTGCATCTTTCCTTTTGCTGCAACGAGCCAGTATACTTAGATTATCCTCCCAATAAGAAAGCACTCCTATTGTGTGATCTTTGCTCCTACTCTGACATTAAACCTATTTATAATCCCATAGAATTCTCCGTGGTTGGTCCGCAACCTGCTTCGGTGCTTTAGCGTAACCATAATTGCATATTTATTGTCCCATGTCAGTAATAAACAGAATTACTATGCTTTTTTAATGATTATCCATTGAACAAGCAAACTGAACGACTGTTTAACCTATCTTTAGTAATTAACCCACACTATTAAAAATGCGAAATAAACTCTGTCTGTTTGTTACCTCAACACGACTAAACCACTAAACCGATCGCAATTAAATTTTGGCATAAAGGTAGCCTGGGACCAGGAAAAGGACAAGGGCTACTTTTTATTCCCAAAACCGGTTCTTGCGGATTATGCGATAAATGCCATCTTAGCGGGCGAAGCCACGGGTGACCTCTAGTGAGAATATAATTGTATACCAATGCAAAACAATAACAATTGCAGTCGGTAATTCTATTTCACATTTAAACAAGAATTTATTAATATTCCTTCTAATAACATTAGAATTGGGTATTTGATCCGGTAGAGTTCTATTGTCGACTATCTTCAAGGAAATGATTATTTGTAGTAATAAACATGTTTCAAAACACAAAGTTAATACAAATAATAACAAACAAAGTTAATTTGGTTGATTGTGAATGCAATAGATGTTTACAGTTCATTAGATTAAGGTAAAGAGAACACCATGACATCAAAAATGTGTAATTAAAGCTAAACGTTAATTTATACGACAGTACCTAATATTTATTCTTCAATACAAGTTTTGTGTACAAGAAATTCAACATAAATATTGTTGTTTTCATGAGTATAATTTAATTACAATGAACAATTATATTAAATGTTATTTCTGTAAATGATTGTCTAGAACACAATTTCGTTCTTAATTAGGTAAACTTAATCAATAGAGTTGTACCTATAGCATCTGTATTGAATTTGATTATCACTTGCTTTAATGGTGAAGGAAAACATCGTGAGGAAACCTGCACATTTGAGAGTGCTTCATACAGTTCTCGATGGTGTGTGTAGTCCACCAACCCGCACTAGGCTAGCTTCATAGAATATATACCAGCGTGGTGGACTAAGGCCTTAGCTTTCTCATACTGAGAAGAGGCCCGTGCCCAGCAGTGGGATAGTAGCGATCGCCTACCCGGCTGCCAAGCGTGGCGATTATGGCATATCTTTGGGGGAGGCCTTTGTCCAGCAGTGGACGTTTTTCGGCTGTAATGAATTGTGTTTAGCTAATTAGTACTGAAATCGACACCTTGATCTAAATAGGCTTCAAGCAATTCTTGGGCTCGTATTTATAATACATAGGGTATTTTAGTCGTGGCAAACGCCGGTTGTCACCTTTATTTCGGTTTTTTGGCACCTCGCCACGCCATTTAGGCATATGTCAATTTCGATAACAACAATATATGTATGAACATACATATGAAGATGTAGGCACGTAACCTAATTGATAGAATATAAACAAACGATTGGAAGAACGCTTTATCTATTGCCAATGAACCTATAAATACGTGTATGTAACAGAAGAGAATTGGAACACAATTCGGTGGGGTCATGGTTGTCTAAACGAGTGTCTTTACCCTGAGCGGGATAGTTCCCGTTACGTCGAGAGGAAAGCTTAAAAACTGGCTGCATTCCTTGTCTCGTTTTATTCTATCCGATGTTACGTCAGCCGGTCGTTAGCCCACCACGGCGAGTTTTTACATCGAATCGGGTCAAAAATTTGGGTTGAACTCAACTATATCGGCCGTTTGTTCACCTCTCTAGGTCGCGTTCGATGTGGACGACTCACACACACTAAATAACAACTATGAACGTATAAATGTGTACTACGATTAGGTTTTATAGTAGGGTAGGACTACGACACGAGCCAGTAGGTATAAAATAATAATACTTGGTCTAGCTGTGTTGGCGGGAAATGTTTTTTTTGACAAACTTTTTTTAGGTCTTACACCCATATTCTTATTCTAAGTTGTTTCCTCAAACTCACTCAAGGATGCCTTCAAGGGTTCCTACAAATAATTTCAAAATCATTTTTTTTTTGAATTTCTTAGATATTATAATAAAACAAAGTTTAACCGGATTAAATCGCGTATATTATTTAAATTGGTTTCCCTGACGTCATCTTAGTCTACCTGCGACCACGAAATGCTGCAAAGCTTTCGAAACGTCAGGGAAACCAATTTAAATAATATACGCGATTTAATCACTGAACAAATAAATAAATAAAATAAATAAATCCGGTTAAACTTTGTTTTATTATAATGTGTAGTGATCGCGAAAACCTAAGAAGTTCTTAGATATTTCCTGAATGTATCTTGAGGAAATAAATAACGCCGCGACGGATAATTGTATGGGTCTTAGTAAATATATTCAATGAATTCGTCAAAATCGGATTTTTTTCAGAATAGTAACAACAATAATCACGTTGTAAATTAAACTTCCAGTCTTGAGGAAGCCTTAAGGTTGGTTGCGATGTACCTTGGGTTCTTGCTCAGCTTGAGTAAGGAAAACTATGAAGTGACGGAGATTTGTTTCAACTGTTATTATAATGGACGAAATATTGTATTGAGTGAAGTTGAGTGGAGTCTAGAAACGTTTGAGGAAACCACTTGGAATATGGGTGTTAGAGTATGATAAGATTCCGATAGACGAAGTACTGCGAACAATCATAGTGAAGCCAAAAAACCGTGCTTCTTCGTGTACAACAAGCGGTCACGCACACACCATGCACCTGAAGGATATTTGGTTTTTCGCAATGCTTACTGGACGATGCCGCGACATGTGTACTGAGAGGGGTGAGCACGGTTTGATGTGCATGTGTGCGTGAGCGCTGGTTGTACATGAAGGAGCACGGTTTTTTATGACTGCACTATGATTGCTTGCCTCTATATAGTTTTAGAATACCTGTGGACTCCAAGTGATAGTTTAATTCAATCTTCAATCATTGACGACATCTGTGGTCTAGTGGTTCGAGTATCGGATTGCAGATCACGAGGTCGTGGGTTCGATTCCCACAGGACACAAATATTTATGTGATGAACGTAAGTGTTTGTGTTGGTCTGGGTGTTTCATGTGTATTATAAGTATGTATTTACAACAACAAAAAAAGTATTATATCCAGTGTCTAGTACCCATAGTACAAGCTCTGCTTAGTTTGGGACTAGAAGGTGGAGTGTAATAATGTCCACAAAAAACTTCCGCTCAAAGTTGAAACGCAAAACCATAATCGGTATCAAGTGGCACGTAAAATATTCACTGACACACACAAAGCCCCACGAAAAAACATGCACGTAGCTTCATAAGGCCAACTTGAAATTGCTTCACTCCTTGTACGACTACTGCCGTTCTAAGCATAGTAATATTTTAAGCTCTAAGTAATATTTACAGAATTTAAGTATACGGCTAACGATTAAGTTTTTAGTGTTTTATGGCTTTTTACTTGCCATTGGTGCCGATTCTCTTGTCACAAAATTCTCTAAACTAGACTAAAAATCACCTAAATTTAGTTTAGTCCTGTCAAACGACGTTTTCTATTCTGAAATTCACTTTAAAACTAATTTTTGGTTTGATAGGACCAAAATTAGTTTAGTTATCCAACTTAGTAAAAATTGTCATTTTTCTATTCTGTAATTGACGTTTTTCACCTAATATTAGTAATGTCAACCTAAATCTGACTATTTTTAGAAGGCATCAAAATACATGTCGACTATAATTAGTTATCAACAACTAAAATTTCAAAGCTTATTTTATTAATTTTTATAGTTTTTAGGTAGTTTAAAATAAATAATGGATGCCTACTATGTGGTTGCAGGTGTTGTAGATTCAGCAGAAAGGTAAATTGTTCATAGAAATATACAATGAAATTTATAATTTCGATGAGAAGAGGTACCTATATAATAAAGGATAAGAAGTACATAAATCCATACAATGGGAAAAAATAAATCTATGTTTGACATTCAATTATATCATTTTATGCTAATATGTGTCCCTAAAAAGCTTGAATTCACAAATTTTCCCTCTTTTGGGAAGAAAGTCTCCAAGTTTGTAATCCTGCGTGGTACTTTGTACTTTTTAGCTTATTTCTAATTTATTCAACTTTTTTGAGAAATTTCGTGTCCTGGGTGCTAGAACTTTTTAACCACGTCTTTAAAAAGGGAAATTCCAGCTTTTTAAATTAAAGAAATAGTTTATTATTGTGATTGCCCATGGAATTCAAAGGTCCTTGCGTTTTTTGCAAATAGCTCTGTTTCTCGTTGTTTAAGATTAACAATATGATAAGCTGCACTAATAACAATATATCTCCTTTGATAGGTACTCTTAGGCCCGTATTACAGAAGGTTCCTCAAGTACAGTTTAACTCCAATCACCTGATCACTACTTAAGGATAGAATCGTTACATGAGTATCGGTCTTATTCCAGAACGGTAATTATTATAAACTTTAATTCAACAACATAACACACGAATTTGACCTGAATTAAAATAGAAATCTCTACTCAAGCGTAGTCTGGACCACACTAGAGTGATTGATTACAGATCAAATCTCTGCTCAAATACCGAAACAGGTGACAGTTTAAAATAAAGCTAAACTCAGCTGAACTGTGATCAATAAATCTCTGCTTGAGGAACGTTCTAAAATCAAAGCTCAACTCAAAACTAGTTTTAAACAGTGATCAACGCTTGAGTATCGTTCTGTAATACGGGCCGTAGAAAATAATAACCTAGCTCTTTAATCTGATCACATTATTCCAATTTATATATTATTGAAAATATAAAACAAAAATGTACTTTATTTGGTGACATAATTTTTTCTTCTTAATTTTAATGATAAACTAATAATTCCAAATATAATTATTATTTAATTTCCTTCTGTTTTTGTGAACTTTCGGTCATTCCATTCACTCTTTAATATTTTTTTTAAGATGTACTGGTAACACCGCCAATTCAACTTAGATGCGTCAAACTCAATTATTAGAGCTGTCAACAAGTTTTCTAAAATAAGAAAAAGATAAACACAGAATAAGTTATATGATTTTCTAAACTAAAATTTGTAAATTTTAGTTATAGTTAGGTTTAGGTGGGTGTACAAGAGAATCGGCGCCAATACCATTTATTTTTAATTGCAGCAATTTCTTTTTTAGGGTTCCGTACCCGAAGGGTGCCAAACGGGACCCTATTACTCTCGCTACGCTGTCCGTCCATCCGTCCGTCCGTCCGTCCGTCCGTCTGTCTGTCACAGGGCTGTATCTTTTGAACGGTAATAGATAACCGGTTGAAATTTTCTCAGAAAATGTGTTGCTATAAGGTGTATCACGACAAATCTAAAAACGAAAAAAAGTCTAAAACAAAGGGGGTCCCCATACAAGAAACCTCGAAAAACATGCATTTTTTTCATCGTTTTTGTTCCTGCTCTGTCTTCAAAACGGTAATACATACCAGCGTCAAACTTGGTCTGATTATAGTGCATACTATGTAGTTTAGCAACAAATACTAAAAGCAGGGCAAAAATAGACATATGTGGTGGTACCTACGTAAGAAAGAGATGCAAAAATTCACTTTTCGCGTACGATCGTTGAAGTCTTTTGATAAACTCTCGTAAATTAAATCGGTTTCTATGGGGTATCAGGTCGATTGGTGGTACGGAACCCTTACTGCGTGAGTCCAACTCACACTTGGCTGGTTTTTTTTTAATTTACTCCTGTTATGACCCATTTCATATGGCCTTCCTACTTCTTAACCTATTAATTTGTAAAATGGTGATGGATGTTTGTTACTCTTTCACGCAAAAACTACTATATGGTTTTTAATGAAATTTGGCATACAGATAGAACATAACTCAGATTAACATATAGGCTACTTTTCATCCCGGGAAAACGAACAGTTCCCGAGGGCTGCGCGATAAGCGATATTCACGCGGGCGAAGTCGCGGGCATAGGCTAGTAAAATATAATAAGACCTGTAATTTTTTCACTTCACTTATTATTATTATTGAGTTTGACATTGTAACATTAAATACGCAAGTATCTTGCTTGACGTTGATGGAGATGACAACATTAATGGTGACGTTATAAAATCGACTAACATTTGGCAAAGGCATGAGTGTAAATATAAACAAGTGCATTAGTGTTGCCTTTTATTTAAGCCAATGGCCCATGATTCTACACAGATGAAGATTAATAATAATTTTCAACTCAGTTGCTCGTAAAGTGTCTCTTATTTGCACCACTTTTAGGTTCATAATGCAGCTTATAAAACACGCGTGCTTTTTTCATTACCGCACTAGTGCTTTTTACTTTACAGTTTATTTTTATATCTCAGCAAAGAGTTTTTATGTCAAAAAAACACCTTAGCTCACTTTGTATCATAATGTACTATGAGAGTTTGTTTTATTTTTAGGCTGATAACTTTATACATAATAAAAAAAAATACTGAAAATTATTCTGTTGAATCAGTTTTGTATTTTTTTAACTGGTGACTTATGTAAATACGTCCAATAAAATAAATACGTAGTCAAAATAGTCAAAAAGTTAAAAAAATTACAATAGTATGAAGTAAAAAAGTTGTCGACTGTAATACGACTTCATCCTGTATATCACAACAAGTTAAGGCAAGACGAACACTCCTAAGATGCTTTTACACACAGTTTGGTACAGCCTTATAAACTCTACAATTGTGTAACTAATAAATTTTACACATGATCGTAGGAAAGTATCGCAGCTATTCAATTGCTACTATTCGTCGCACACTGACCCAATGATGGACGAGAATGGTCTAAAAAGGAAATCCTACTTGCGCCCGCAACCGATACGCGAGACTCGCGACGCATTTATAACTACCATTGTAACTATTACAATTATTATTTAGGTAACAGTACAATTTTAAAGAACTATAGCTACGGAGCGACTTGGAAAGAAGAAAGTAGAATATTGGCTTGTAGAGCCCCAGGGGGGAATTCTCGCGTCGTAGACATTATCTCGAACTCGACATAATGTCGAAACAAGATGGCGAATGTCGATTTATAATAAATTTTCGTATTCTCAGAATGTCACGTTAGAGATATGTCTACGCCTGGTGCTCTAAATACAAAGAGCGGTACGTAGCGGTTGACATTACCGGCGACATTTTTCGTAGAGATTTAAAATTAGAGATTATCTCGAATTAGACATTTATCTCTATAACGCGAGAATTAGGGTTCTAATCGATCATCAGATTTTATCTAAATAGTAGTGTTGGACTTGCAGTTTTGAAAATGCAAGATAGCAAGACTGCAAGACAAGGCTTTGGGCAGAACTACACATAGTCATTGAGAAAAGTGGTTGGCGACCGCAGAGCATGTCCTATTAACCCCTTGCCTCTTTTTCAGTCATAGACATTGGTGTCGATCCTCTTTTTCACGAACTAAACTTATTTTAAACTATCGCTCTCTTATATTAATACTAGATACAAGAAAGGGATGGCAACAATTTTAGATCTGTCAAGTTAGTCGGAATTATAATTTCCTTTAAGTTTAGTCGTAATTTAGGAACGTGCGTACTAAAATACAAAGAAATGTAACACGTAAACTAATTTGACAGTTCTAAAATTGTTGCCAGGGATGGCATCTACCATTAGTAAAAGAGAGTGTTAGTTTAGAATAAGTTTAGTTCGTGAACAAGAGAATCGACACCATTGAAGGCTGAGTGTTTCCCAGTCTCAATCTTACGGTCTTGCATATTGGTCTTTTAAAGATTCAAGTTCACAAGACTACAAGACTAAGACTTTGGCAAACACGAAGCTATAGGCAGAGGTATAGCAGCAGGAAAGCATTGATTTGGTTCTAAGATCGGAAAGTTTTTCTGAGTATTTAAATTCATGTGAGGATTAGAATTTAATTATCACTTGTCTTAAAGGTGAAGGAAAACATCTTAATACGCTGAACAAATGAAATTCCTTGACCTTGGTCTCTTACTTTTTTTTTCTTAGCTTTCCTTTTGCCCCGCATGCGATGCTTTATAGTTACAACTGACGTTCTCAACCGCTCAAAAAGAATGTCGCCTTTTCGGCGCCTAAAGAAAACTACACACCTAATAGAGTTAAAAAACAAAGTTCTCTGTGGTGTGTGTAGCCTACCAACCCACACCAGACCAGAGTATCTAGTGGGATAAGGCCTAAACCCTTTATTTTCTAAAAAGTAGTGGGGCAATTAGTAGAGTGATTATAATATGCAGCTAAAACCAAATTAGATAATAAAAAAAAGCTTTTAAATTTAATATTATTGTATTAAAATCAGAACTGCACGTATTTGCAAATACGTTTTTAGGAGTTTCAAGCTACATGTTTGGAGAACCCAAACTGGTTCAAAATTAAATTCGTAACTTCCTGTCTAATAGTTTCAGTTCGTAAAAGAACGTTCAGTAACCACAACCGCTGTCCAAAGATAATACGGTGTGTCTAAGAAAGCTTTAGACACACCACTAATTGCCTTTTCATGTTTACACGAAATACCACCATCTCACACAAATTCTTTATCTATTCAATCGTATTTTTAAACCAATTTGCTATCAATCAATCATTCTTCTGTTTGTTTGCAAAACAAAGTCATTGACCTTCCCATGAGCGCGAAGCCAAATAAATCACAAAAACACTGAATAATGAAGGTTTCCAACAACAGCTGCTAAAAAAACACACATAAATCATACTCCTTCGTAATTATACAATGGAAGTTCACTTTCTTATCGTACGTAACGATTTACATGCACAATTGATATTGGTGTGCATGTGTGTGAGACGCGTGGGTACGCAGGCGTCGGGGATGTGCCACTCGTTATAAACGCGACCTCTGCAGGTGTTAATTGCGAAGCTTGTGCAAAAAAATAAGATGAACAGCCTAACTACTGCCTGACAAACACGGCTAACTGCAATTTGTTTGAGTGTCATTCCGTCGTTCATTCTATGAGGTAATTATTAGTCTTCCTCTATGGTGAGTGACAAATTGCTGCAAAATAGGTAATTGATAAGAGTTAAACAAAAGGTGCGTTGTCTTTTATATTACAGCCTAAGTGTTTGTGTACATTTTATAGGAATACCTCATTGAAAATTAATCTATTAATTTCTCTGATCACGACAATCTCGATGGAAATTTTCCTTCAATTCTAACAGAATGAATATTATGATCAAAACTTTAATTTTCATCATCTCAGATCCAATAGGTTTACAAATAATATTTTGCCGGATGCTAACACAAATTTTAATTATTATGGTTGTACACACCAGAAAAAGGCAATTTTATGTCAAATATTATGTGTTAGTCCCAAAAAGGTGGTTAATGAGCGCGTTTATGAAAACGTCCAAATTATTCGACATCCTTTCGGCCGGTCATTGACACGTCTCAATGTTCTAAATCGAACGAAGGCCTACTTTTGAACAGAGGTCAATCGTACGAAGGTATCTTCGCAAAGGGTACCGCAGACTTCCTTCATTGAGGGTCGGTCGCGAACAATCGCGTGAAAACTTCTTATTATGGTTACGGCTTTTCAAGTTCCACGTGTAAATAGCTTGTTTGTACACAGTTACGACTGTTTGTTAGCTCGTTTATGTTCGTACGAAATGCGAAAATGTTTCTTTGAAGTCCGACAGAAATACACAAACGCTTATGTCGCATTGTCCGATCCATGATGTGTTCAAGCCAATCAGAAGGCTTTTGTTAGTGTCGGCTTGGATCTACACAAAGGACAAAGTTCTATAAACCATCAACCAAGTACACATTTGTGATCCAAAGTTGTTTGTTTCTCAAGACCACACAGACCGCAGTTCCTTTTTTAGCTTCTTCTTGAAATCAAGCTGACGTAAATGCAATAGACCTAAAGATACTGTGCGGTTTGTATTTGATCACATATTTCAAACATTTCTGAATCACTCAGCAATAGAGATGGGCAGGGAAAGAAAAAAAAACGGGTGGAAAAGAAAAATATGGGAAAAAACGGGAAAAAATGGAAAATATCGGGTTTATTCCCAAAAGGTGGGAAAATACTATTCTATACAAGTGAAGTAATATAATGCTAACATTTGCTTTCGAAACGTGTGTTTAGTGCTCTAATGTGATCCTAATCTAATTAATTCGTTTTTTTCTAAGCAGTATATCTAACACAATTGATTAAATTCACACTTATGTTAAATTCTTAATACTTCATCATAAACTCGACCCATCGCAGTCCACTGCTGGACATAGGCCTCTCCCAAATTGCGCCACAACACTCGGTCCCCTGCCTTCTGCATCCCCCCCCCCAACTACTTTCATCACGTCGTCGGTCCACCTGGCTGGGGGGTGCCCTACACTGCATTTGCCAATTCGCGGTCTCCACTCAAGGACTCATCTACTCCAGCGGCCATCGGTCCTTCGACAGACATGGCCAGCCCACTGCCACTTCAGCTTACTGATCCTACAAGCTATGTCGGTCACTCCAGTTCTTCTTCGGATAGTCTCGTTACGGATTTTATCCTTCAAAGAAAATCCAAGCATAGCTCGCTCCATAGCTCGCTGAGCGACTTTGAATTTGTGGACTAGCCCAACTGTCAGTGTCCAAGTCTCGGCACCGTCAGTCATGACAGGCAGGACGCACTGGTTGAAGACCTTTGTGTTCAAACATTGCGGTATAGGTGACGGGAAGACTCGGCGATGTTTACCAAATGCTGCCCAGTCCAAACGGATCCTTCTGTCAGCTTCTTTCTCGAAGTTGTGTCTACCAAGCTGAATTACCTGCCCTAGGTAGACAGACGTATTTCGTTACAACTTCGAGTACCGACCCTTCGACGAATATTGGTCTCGGCATGACATGCATATTGAACATGACTTTTGTCCAGATTCATGCCGAGACCGACACGCCAAGAGGCTCCGTTCAGGCTGTGCAGCATTTCGCCCAGTTGTTCCAGCGATTCAGCCATTACAACGATGTCATTGGCAAAACGGAGACGTAAAATATTCTCGCCGTTAACGTTGATACCCTGTCCAGTCCAGTCCAGCGTCTTGAAAGAAAAGAAAGAAAGAAAGAAAAATAGTTTATTGTCACAGTTAAAGACGCGCAACATTTAAAACACTTGAAGACTTCCTCCAACGCGTTTGTGAACAATTTCAGGGATATTACATCCCCTTGTCTCACCCCTCTGCGCAGTTGGATTGCCTTCGTCTTTTGGTCCTGGAGCTGAACAGTCGTGGTAGCAGCATTGTATAAGCATCATCAACAGCATCTCTATATACCGTTCGTCACTGTGATATCGCTGAAGGGCATCCAGAACTGTTCAAGTTTAGATGGAGTCAAAGGCCTTCTCGTAGTCTACAAATGCCATACACAGAGGCTGATTATACTCTTCAGTCTTCTGTACGATCTGCCGAACAGTATGGATGTGGTCTACGGTGCTGTAGCCTTTTCAAAACCCAGCTTGCTCTGGTGGCTGGAATTCATCGAGTCTTTCGGCGAGACGATTCGTGATGACCCTCGAGAATAGCTTGTACACATGACTCAGGAGTGAGATGGGTCTGTAGTTCTTCAGTAGGGTTTTATTCCCTTTTTGAAGAACAGTACCACCGCAATCCCGCTCCATGCCACCGGTGTAAAGAGCCTTGTTGGATGACGGAACTATTCAGACTCTGTAGCTCCTTCAGTACCGGAGTCCCGCCTGCTTTTAGGAGTTCAGTGGTCCCCACCGTGTATCCCACGTTGTCGCCGTGGTGGGGCTTGCGTGTCTCAATGATCTTTGGAGCTATGCCGGTAGGGCTACTCATGCCGGAAAGGTTCAAAGGGAGAGACCAGACTAAGAAGGATACGTGACGGAGTCCATTAAGGACTGCCGTGAAAGGCAGGCCGTCCACAAAATCGGACGGTCAGTGATTCGCTCCTTGGGATTCCGTGGAGCGAATTAGGGGAGGGTATAGTCACTGAGAAGGTGAGTTCGCTCCTGGTATGTGTCTGTCATCAGACATGACCGTGGATGCGAACTGGTGACTAGGGGAATGGTACAGGATCCTGGAAGGATACTGGATGGAGAGGGAAGTGGCAGGGGTGACAGGTTTGCTAGCCTATCATAGCTAGCAGACACGGTCTAATACAGATCACAGGTCGGCCCGACCCGTAATCCTCATTGAGAGGAACGGGAGTCCTTAGGGGCTGCGGGGAGACAACCCCTTTAAAAAAATCCAACTCTGGGGACCACACCCCATAAAAAAGGCAAAGCTGTGTTCAGCAACTATGAAAGCGCATCGCAAAGAAGAATTACCCCAGGAGGGTACCGGCTGCTCCGCAGTCGGAGAATCCCTCACCGAACAGAGTTCGGTCTGTCCCTCGTATTCTGGGGGGGACAACGATCGCTTCATGTCCGTTCCGGACATTTCCCCGTCCGACAAGGACGCATTAAGCCAGGGAGGCTTACGTCCCGATGGTGTGGAGTCGTTGGGTTCTATTTCCAACACATCCACACCACCGGGACCCAAACAGCAGGTGAACACCGACCAGCTCTCCGATTCTCGGAGGAAGGACGCTTTAGTTCAAGCTTCCTGCAAAAAAGAGGTGATGCAAAGCACATCATCTGTTGAGGGAAAGGCACTGCCAAAGGTGGTACACACCCGGGCGCTATTTGTGCGTCCACCCACCCCGATTGCTGATGGGGCTGTAAGTGATAGTGGAGAGTCAGATTGCTCCCAAGTGTCACTCGCTTCCCAAAAGTCATCGGCATCAAGGCAAAATCGCGGACGCAAGCGTACGCGACCGACCGGAAGTAACGAGTCACTAAAGGCCAAGAAGAAGTCGGCTCCATCTAAACCCTCAAGTGAGAGTGGAGAAAAGGACGAAGACCCTATTGTCGCAGGTCTTTTGGCAAGCACTGGGGCTAAGCAAAATCTGCCGAGCTCTGAAGCTCTGGGCAAAAATATGCAGGTACTACCGACGGCGGATCTTAACGCCTGCATCACGGAAAACCTTTTGATGGTAGAGAAGGTTGCGGATGAATCCCGCAACCTTAAAAAGAGCTTTGCCCAAAGCCTCAGAGAAGCAGCTCTGACGGTTAAAGCCGCAGTGATGGAGATGGCCCAGCGATCAGCTGCTGAGACCAATGTTGTGAAACTGGAGACTGAGAATGTGGAACTGCGGTCCCATATTGCCAGCCTAACAACGCAGATGGAGAAACTGAGGGCGGAGATGAACTTCTTCCGTCGGCAGGGTGACTTCGCAGCGGGTCCGAGTAGCAGTGCTGTCGCACCAGTGACCACGCAGCACAAGGTAGTAATGTCAGCGGGATTGGCGGCAGAACCAGTAATGCAGGAGTTTGAGCGTTCACTTATGCTCAAGCTCGGCGGGATGATGGACGCCAAACTCGCTGGCATTGAAGGCAGGCTGCTTCCGGAACAGAGTCTCCGTCCGGCACTTTCTGCAGATTTAAGAGAGGCCTCTGCGCCTAACCTCCAGACGCAGTCTAAAGAACCCAAACAACCTCAAAGTACAAAAAAGAAAAGGAGGAAAAAGGGAAAGACTACTTTAGAGCCGATAGCAGATTTGCCTTCTGTGCCTGCGCAAGCTTTGCAGACTGCAGCTCCTGCTTCTTCACAGTCGCAGTGGTCAACAATTATTGGGGGGAAGGCGAAGAAGACGCCGGATATGTCAACGCAGGAGCGAAAGAAGAAACAGCCAGTTAAGCTGCCTAGAGCTCCTGCGGCTGCGGCTATCACGATCACGCTGCCAGAGGGATCGGCCGCCACATTAGCGAGTGCGATGGCTGCAGCCAAGCAGCACATTCCGCTTAGTGATCTTGGGCTAATCGGCTGCCTAAAGTCAAAGAAGGCAGCCAACGGTGGCTTAGTGATGGAAGTGTCCGGCCCTGATAGTAGCACCAAGGCGGACCAACTCGCTACTAGAATGCGAGAGGTCCTTGCTGATATGGACGTGCGTATCGCTCGTCCAATTAAAACAGGGGAGGTCAGGATTAGGGACTTGGATGACTCTGTCACACCATCTGAGGTAGTAGCTGCCATCGCAGAAGTGGGTGGATGCTCTTTGGATGAGGTGAAGGTGGGAGAAATCCATCGTTCGCCTCATTCCCTTGGAACCGTCTGGGTCCGTTGCCCGCTGGCGACGGTTAAACGATTGGCGTCCGTTAAACACGTATGTGTGGGGTGGATGTCGGTCCGGGTCGAAGTGTTACCCGCTCGGCCTATGATGTGCTTCCGTTGCTTAGAACGGGGCCACGCTCGTAGGCAGTGCCCTAGTTCAATTGACCGGAGCAACCGGTGTTTCATCTGTGGCGAGCCTGGCCACAAAATGAAGGATTGCTTGGCGCGGACCCCTCGTTGTCCGGTGTGTGCAGACCTCGGCCGCCCTGCGGATCACAAGCTCGGGAGCAAGAACTGTGCCCCAAAGAAGCAGAAAAAGAAGGGGAAACAGGACCCTCTTCCCCCAGCTGTCGAAGCTGGCAACGAGACAGTGGTGGCAAGTAGCCCACCGGAAGCGATGGAAACGGCACTTTCCCAGCCCTAAAGGTTCTGCAAGGTAACCTGAACCACTGCCGCAATGCGCAGAGCCTGTTGCTGCAGTCTATTGCGGAGTGGTCGGTTGCCATAGCTGTGGTGGCGGAACCCTACAACGTCCCGGACCATCCTCGCTGGTTCGGGGACACCGAGGACTCCGTTGCCGTCTACTGGGCTGGTGGGCCTCCCTGCTCTCTGTTGGAGAGGGGTCCTGGATTCGTTGCTGTTGAGTGGGGATCTCTGGCAGTGGTGGGCTGCTATGTCTCTCCCAACGTGTCCCTCGCCGACTACGAGGCGTATCTGGACGGGGTGGCGAACTGTATACGTGGCAAATGTTTACCTCGTCCGGTACTCGTCCTGGGTGACTTCAACGCTCATTCCCGACTATGGGGGAACACCCGGGACAGGCCGAGGGGAGAGACCTTGCAAGCCTGGGCGGCGTCACTTGACCTCCAACTATTAAATCGGGGCTCCGTTCCTACATGCGTTCGGTGGCAGGGTGAGTCAGTCGTGGATTTGACGTGGGCGACACCTTCTGTCACCCGTATGGTATCAGCATGGAGAGTGGCGGAGGAGATGGTCACTTTGTCCGACCATCGTCACATCGTATTCGATGTGGCTGTCCTCCCTCTTAATGGTTCAAGCCGTCCGGGCTCTGGTCCACCGCCGCGGCGTTGGGCCCTCAAAAAGCTCGACAGAGACTCACTTATTGCAGCTGCCTACGTCGCGGCATGGTCAGGGGACAGAGATGTCGAAGGGATCTTGCCCGACCCTGAGGAGGAGGCTACCTGGTTTCGGGACACAATGACATCAATCTGTGACGCTGCTATGCCCCGGGCTAGGTCCACCACGCGTCGTGCGGTTTACTGGTGGTCGGAGGACATTGCACAATTACGCGTCGTCTGTCTAAGGTCCCGCCGCCGGTACACTCGAACTCGGCGCAGACGTCGAGCTACAGCCGAAGAGATATCCGAAGCCTACGAAGCTTACAAGGCGGCTAGGGAAGCGTTCCACATCGCTATCACGGTTGCAAAGTCTCGGTCCTGGAACGAGCTCCTCGAAGAGCTAAATAGGAACCCGTGGGGGCGACCCTATAAGCTTGTTATGGGCAAGCTCCGCCCGTGGGTCCCCCCGTTAACGGAAACCCTGGACCCGGGCTTGTTGGGAAGAGTCGTTAACACGCTTTTTCCTGTAGTCCGGGACAGTTCTTCACTGCCCCTGACTCCACCGGATTGGTCCGATGAGTTAGGGGTAACAGAAGGGGAGTTGGACCGAGCCATTAGTCGCCTGAAAGCTCGTAACACCGCGCCGGGACCCGACGGTATTCCTGGTCGGGCATGGGTGTTGGCTTTGGATGCTCTAGGGGACCGCATGAGGCGACTTTTCAACAGCTGCCTCCGTTCTAGTGTGTTCCCCGCCGGTTGGAAAGAAGCAAATTTGGTCCTCTTAAAGAAGGAAGGTAGGGCCGCGGAGTCTCCCTCGGCATACCGTCCCATATGCCTGCTTGACGAGGCATCTAAGCTATTTGAAAGAATAGTTGCCGCTCGCCTCGCCAGGCACTTGTCGCGGGTGGGTCCCGACCTCGCCGATAGCCAATTCGGCTTCCGGCAGCGACGCTCTACAGTAGACGCAATACTTCGCGTTCGCTCGCTTTCGGAGCAGGCAGTATCTCGGGGTGGGGTGGCGTTGGCGATAAGCTTGGATATTGTCAACGCTTTTAACTCCCTGCCTTGGGACGCAATTAGGGGGGCCCTAGTACACCATCAGGTGCCTCCCTACCTGCAGGGCATTGTCGGGGCCTACCTTCGCGATAGGCATATACGGTACGTGGGTAGGGATGGTAGAGTCCATCAGAGGGAAATTACGTGCGGCGTTCCACAGGGGTCAGTTATGGGGCCACTCTTGTGGAACCTTGCATACGACGCGGTTCTACGTATCGATCTTCCCGCTGGCGTAAGTGTAGTTTGCTACGCAGATGACACCATGGTCATTGCCAGCGGGGACACTTTTGAGGGGACCATCCGACTCGCTGAGCTCGGGGTGGCAATGGTCGTGGCCAAAATCCGCGAGCTGGGTCTTGAGATAGCGCCTCACAAGACCGAGGCGTTATGGTTTCACAAACTACCGCGAGGCAGACAACCGCCCAGCTCGTTGGTTTGCGTCGGTGACGCGCAAGTCCAGGTGGGCCGGTGTATGAAATACCTCGGCCTGACCTTAGACAGTCGCTGGGGCTTTGAAGAACACTTCGGACGCCTCGTTCCCCGGATCGAGAGGACAATGGGTGCCCTGCACGGATTGCTGCCCAATCTCGGGGGACCACGGGAGGAAGTTCGTCGCCTCTATGCGGGAGTCGTGCGGTCGATGGCCCTTTATGGGGCACCTGTGTGGTCAAATAGACTGTCAGGCGTCCGGCGCTGCAGAGCTAAATTTAATAGCCTGCAGCGTAAAGTGGCCATCCGTATCGTACGAGGGTATAGAACTATATCCTTCGAGGCGGCAACTCTCTTGGCGCGCTTTCCTCCTCTAGACATACTGGCGGATATGGACGCAAGGGTCTATGACCGGATTTGCGCTATCCGCCAGGGTGGCGAGAGCGCGCCCAGTAGGGCGTTCGAAAGGTTGAGGCGGCAGGAGCGACGACACGCACTCGAGCGGTGGCGCGAGCGGCTTGCAGAGCCGCAGTATGCGCACAAGCGCGTGGTCGAAGCCATCTTGCCGTGCTTCGAGGCCTGGCTGAGTAGGAGTGAGCGCGTCACCTACCGCCTTACTCAGGTGTTCACCGGACACGGTTGTTTCGGTGAATACCTGAATAGGATCGGACGTGAGGCTACGGCAAATTGCCACCATTGTGGAGGTGACCAGGATTCCGCCCAACACACGCTCGCGGAGTGTCCTGCTTGGAACGCAGAGCGGCGGGTCCTGGTTGAAAAAATCGGGCAAGATCTCTCTCTGCCAGCAGTAGTGTCGGCTATGCTGGCAGAGACGACAAATTGGAGGGAAGTAGCCTCTTTTTGTGAGACCGTCATGGTTCAGAAAGAGGCTGCGGAGCGGGATCGAGAGAGGGCCGATCCTGCTCGGAGAAGGCGGCGCCGGAGAGGCAACCGCTCCAGCACCTAGCCCTTCAGGGCAATTGACGTACCCCTCGCCCGGTCGTTACTCGATTGAAGTGCGGGGGGTCTTCGAAGTCACGGGCATTCAGAGTGGGGGCTCTGATTGTCCACCGAGTGTCTTCTGGGAAGGCGGCGGCATGTTGTGGTCACGTGCTGCCATGAGAACCGGGCATTTACACTGGGAGACAAATAGTCTCCCTTGAGACGTGCCTTACAGGCGTAGCATAGGGAGGGCTCCGGAGGCTTATTAATTTCCCGGAGTCCCCCTTATTGTGCTGTAGACGGCCACTGGGGGGGTTTTAGTGGGTAAAAATCCCACACACCCCGGCCTCCATCCCCCATGAGGCCGGCAGCCTTTTGAAGGTTTCCTCCTCGCAGCAAAAAAAAAAAAAAAAAAAAAAAAAAAAAAGGAGTTCAGTGGTAATTCCGTCGTCGCTCGGAGCTTTGTTGTTCTTAAGCTGCTCGAGAGCCGCCCTAATCTCACCCTGGTAAACGTCCGGGTTATTCTCGGTGTAATGGCGCATGAGCTGGGCTCTTTTGTCGTCATTGCTAGGAACCGCTAGTCTCGCCGTTTTCGTGGAATACAGATGCCGATAAAAGTCTTCAACCTCTTCGAGCATCTCGAACATAGAGGTGACAATTTTGCCATCCGCGGTTTTCAGTTTCTTCAGATGGTGTTGTCCCTATGTGTAATCCTATCCTAATCTTCATAAAGCAATATTAATTTGGTATTTCTGGAAAAAGTCTGCTAGAGCTTGCAATGATGCTTTTGGCTTTTGCATGCCATCTAATGATGTGGCATTGCTTCTCCATCCTGTATTACAAGGCAATTTCAACTGTTGGCTACTTGTTTAAATATAAAGCAGACAAAACTTGATTTCCTTTAATGTTTTTTTTTTATAATTTTATTAACTATAACCACAGTCTAAGCCCTAAGGAACTCTAGCTCTGCTCTGTAGTTTTACTTACGCTCTGCTATAACTATAAGATTTTGAAAGAGTCGCACTTTAAATAATCATGGCATTAGAGGTTTAGCCCAAGTGCTAGGCATCAATGTGTACTAATACTAATTACTAGTACTAATTTGTCATGGAATTGTAAAGTATTTATGTATAAGTATTGTAGTGTGTGCGTCAAATGGAGCGCAAGAATAAAATCTTTTTCTTTCTTTCTTTCTTTGTACAGCTAAATGCATGGAAATAACAACAAACAAAATGTGCCGCTCGCAACTATTATTTAAAATAATCTAAACATCGAAATCACGTCATAAATGATATACCTAATTTGATTTTTCTATAAAAAAATATATTTTACATGAAATAAACATCTAAATGGTTACACATACAATGGAAATTATGTATTATTTTGATTACTTTAATCAAATATTGTCAATTAAGTATTTTCCCGACCAATGGGTTTAAACCCGAGTTTTTTCCCAGTCAGTTGGGAAAAAACTCACCTTTCGGAAAATTCCCGGGTCTAAACCCATCCCTACTCAGCAACGATACTTAGAACTTCGATATCTGTTTGTGTCTGAAACGACTTGTAGATTAGTTTCTCTTGCATCTGATTATATCTCTACTATGCTTCATAGATTGTCAAGACCAAATTTTAACCATGGTCTGGCAACGATTACTAATTCCTCAGTAAGTCTCAGTTCATAAAAAGCTTGGTCTTAACCTCATAACTTACACATAAAGGCGCAACGCAATCTGACTGACAGCCATTCCTAATTTAATTTTGCTAAAAATTAAATTACATTCATGCAACCACTAATGCACCTGAGCGTCAGTGTGTGTCATAACAATTCTTATAATAATATATTTTCATCTGCAATATCACGCTTATTAAAGTAAGAAAAAGTAGCCGCTACTGTCACTGCGGAGAATTAATCAGCTGACTTGGAATTTCACGCAATGCGCCCGCGCATCCCGCCACTGAAAGTTTTACGCTCGTTTCTTTTTATTTCCAACTTTACACCGTATTGGATTATATTTTTATCTTCAAGATTTTTTTTATAAATTTTCAATTTTTTTTTCACTTTTACAATGTTTTTTGCTAAGAAAATAATTGAAGATATCGTGTTTCTCAATTATGCAAACTTAAGACGCAAACGACGATAAATCACAAACTTAATTATCAACAACCAATAAGATCTTAAAACAGAACACAAATTAAAAGTATCAAAATATTTTCGTGGTACGTAATTCCAACCATTTTGTGCTCGAGTTTTTCCCCCTAAGTGTTTCTGGCAATGATCAGGCGCCGGCGGAAGTCAGGATTGGCATCTCGGGCGACCACCTCTCGCAAACAAACCCATCTTTGTCTGGTCTTTAAACGTGGCTCTTTAACTACAGACAACATGGTGATTTTTCATGACACATCAAGCAGTTATTTTAATTGTGTTTTTGTCCGAGTGAACGGGTTTATCTGTTATTGAGAAATTGCATAGGGCAATTTTACTAACGTATTTTGCTTGGATTTACAAAATACCTATGTTTTGATATTGATTTTATTGCTATCGTTTGAATTACATGATTATCATCCGTCCTTTTTACTTGGGGTCGGTTAAAACCTCGGTTATCTACTTCTTTCATCCCATCTCTGTCAGTCGTCTCAGTGTTAAGGTTTTTCTTAGTCATATCATCATCTAAACAATCCATTCGCGTTTTATTTGGTTTGCCTTTTTGACATTGGTTTGATAAATTACTTTTGAATTACATGATCATCATCGTCCTGTCTTTATACCATTTTGGTTGGGGTCAATATGTCTTTTTCTTCCATTCATCTTTATTTACCATCTCAATCTTCACTTCCTCCAATCCTTTTTGACAATAAAAGACGTAAGTGTTTTATTGTCAAAATATGTTCGTTATGTTTGTAACAATCTGCATCTGCATTAATATTTAAAACTATCCAAATCCCACTAAATGTTTATATTCCTTCGACCATTATTCACAGAAAATACCAATTCCAAACGTAGAGTTCCCTGTGCCACAGTATGTGTGGTATTAACAAAATTACCGACTTACTCAATTGAGAAAAGTTGATTTTAGAAATGCACCCGAGTAACTCGTTAAAACAAGAGAGAGCTTCAATTTTTATTTTCGTTTGAGTAGGTACTGTTATTAAATTTAAAAGTCCATCATTTTTTGTACATAAATTTTAAAATTATAAGCCGCCTCCAATAAAAGAACAAATTTATTTTCGCTAAAAGTTGACGAGCTGTGACTGCTCCCAGTTGATGAAGCTGCTCCTCTTTTTGTATCATTAACTTCAGCGAAGTCACTTTTAATTGCTTCAAATTCAGAGTAGACATGTTATAAATATATATCTGGATCTATTATTTTTTTTTGTACTTTCTTTCGCAGTTTTCCAAAATACTATTGGTCTAAATTTGTTAAGCTACCATTGGATATTCTTATGACAGTGTTTTCGTGAGCAGTGTTCCATGACAACGACAGCGTACGTGTAGTGCAACCTTGAGCCAGTCTCACAAAGAGTCGAGCAGCGACTACTCTTCAGTGACGCCCTCACTACGCCCGCTATTATTAAACAAGTTCATTGGAACGTCTATTTGTGCAATTTGTAGCATAGCATCTACAGCATTTCGATGACCTTACTGTGACTGCACGGGCTGCATAATGCAGTGATATGTGTTTCATAAGTATGCAATGCTCTCTGAATCGAAGCTGATTTCACTAATTGACCATTGATCTCCATTTCAAACGCTTTATCAATAAAGTCAGTTGAACTCAGGCTTCCTAGAACTCATTATATCTATAAATACGAAGTACCTACTGTACTTAAGTCTTTACGTTTCCAAGTTCCACAGCCTTGTTTTTCAATTTCCCAGCCTCGTTTTGGACACACTAAACTACTACAGTCACACTTGTTCGAATTTTTAGTAAGTACGAGGGGCGCCTCGAGGGAGTGTGCGTGGCGCATGCGCTCTCGGTGTTTCTACACGCGTTGTCCATTCACTGCGCAACCGATGCGTCCACCAAGACACCGCAATGCTTTTGTTCAGGTTAATATTCAGGCTGACAGACTGGCTCGCGTCTTCGACGGGCCCGGATGGGATTTTAAAGTCAAATTGGGTATGAAACTTTAAAATATGTTTGGATCTGGTATGGCGGGTCGGCGGCGCGGCGTGTCGATGTAGCGCGGCCTGTGTCGGCGTGTGGTGTTGGCCTGTCGGAGCGGCGCGAGTGTGCGAGTCTGCGCGTGTGGTGGTGTGCCGAGGCTCGTCGCGGCGCGCCCGTCAGTCGGCGGCGGCGAGTCACGCGCGTCGTTTCGTACAGCTCTCTCTGCATTACGCTGCACTTCGCGTAGCACACCTGCCACCGTTCAGGCTTTGCCGGCTCTCACGCTCTCGAACGTGGAGGTCGCGTCTACCACGCGCGTCGCAGTTTCGATCCTCGGCGGTTTCACCTCGCGTGCCGACTGATGCCCGTGTCGTCCAGTCCACTGCAGCGGTAACCGCGGTACTTTTGAAACGTCTGTGCTGGTGCGTGCCGTGACTCCGGCTGGCCACAGGCCGCCGCGTGCTGTGACAGTGAAATCGTGAGTCTCGCAATAACGTGCGGATGTGCAGTGATGGATGAGTAGACAGAGGCCAGTCTTTGTGCGGAACACCGACTCAACTGTATTTCTGGCTGAGTGGGAAAGCGGGTCGTCAAAATTGAGCCCAAACTGTATCTAGGTGGGTATCGCAGCTTATGACGAATGGATAAAGTAGAGCCAGTGAGAGCTGCTAGCAGAGCGACGTTGAATATTTATAGCATGCAAGTTGGAAAGTTGTTGCCATTATTGGTGGGTAAGGGGTCGGATGCAATCAGACCCAAGCGCGGGCTGACAGTTCCGCTCAGCTGGTTTGTTCTCAAACGAAGCGAAGGAACACCTGATATCGATTGAGCTTATTATAGTCAATTATGATGGCATTTTAATCGTCCGTGATTTAGTAATGATGTATAATGCATTTCGCTTTAAGCGTAGTGCGTGAAGCTGAGAGAGTCGACAGCGGTCATCACGACACAGGATACACGTGTTCATGTTGAGCTACTGTGTTCAGCATTGCAATGACAGAAATATTTTAATTCAACACAGGATGCTTTCTCTCTTCGTTAACTGGTTGCTATTCTAGTTTAGTTCATCGTATAAGTATGTTAGATGCTCTCGTATGATTTAAAAAATCTGTACCTAGCATTAAGGAAGTTATAAAGTTCTTATTGGTACATTCCTAGAAATATTAAAAACCGATTCCGACTAATCTCAATTCGAAAACATTAGAAGTTATGAATATGGATTTAATCTAAAAATAGAAATAGAATTTGGAACACACGCACCGTTCAAATATTTCATTGAATTTAGCAGTAACATACCTGCTGAATATAATCTGATGTAAGTAAATCACTTAGCTACCAATGGCACAAATAGGTACCTAGGTAGTTACGTCACAGTTTGTAAAATATAGCTTGAGTCCTGTGACAAATGTCAAATACGTACAAATAATGCCAAAATAAGTTTAAAATGTATGTAAGTACCTATTTAAAATCAGTCATAGGACTCAAGCTATATTTAACGTACTTAAAATCTAAGCTTTGGTAGGAAAATAGTTCAAGAAAGATAATTTATATTGATGATTTAGTACCTTCCTAATAATGAACTTAGGTCAACAACTGACAACATGAACAGCTTAGTCTTAACTTTACAAATTGAATTAGTAAAGCTAAGTCCATTGCAATAGAATTATACTAATTCCTTCATTGGATAAACAGATCGCTTGCACAAATACCAGAAGAAATACAAACAATTATAATAATAATATGGAGAGCAATAATAATAGGGAATTGGAAAATTTAGAAGACTGGGATATTCTAATTGGTTACCGCGATGCACCTATTTAATGTTAATATAAGTATGAATTGAGGAATACAATTTATGAAACAGGCTTTAAAATATAATAACTTTCAGAATTTGCTGCCGAATCATCTACAATTACAATTTGATTTAGAATTTCAACAATCCTACTTTGATTTCAAATTAGAAATGGAAACAATGCTGCCATAACGATATTTGACTCCGGACTATATCATGTTGTTTATTTCTGATTAAAATAACGTTGGATTAATCATTTTTCTGTTATTTTGAAGGCAGTTTTCAATTTATCAGTTATTTTAAATTAGGTAGGTAAGTGAGCTTTACATTATTTTCAATTAACCTGTCAGTTTCAAAGTTTACTTCATTTAAGCGGAATTGTTTTGTGTTTTCATTGAAGTTCAACTTAAAACGATCTTATTTTGGATTTGAACCTACTAAGTCTTCCATTGTTGATATTTCAGTTTATATCCATTTGCAACATAGGGTTAGCTGTTAAAGGTAGTTTATTAATCATTGTATTGTTACTTCTCCTAATATTAATGTCATACCTAGAATGTACACTACTCTATCAATCAAATCAAATGCCTGGAGTTGGCTATAGTTCAAAGAGTAGATAAAAATGTGCCAATCTGAGAAGCAGGACAAGGCCGTGCCCTCATTCCCCGCGCGGGAAAACTGTGGATCGCGTAATAAACTCTCAATTGTGAATTCATACACGTCTGTAGAAACAAGATATTTCTAGTCTTTGATCAAAATTTAAACGAACCCTGAAATATACCTAGATGCTCAACCTACTAATGAAAAAAGCCGAACTAAACGGTTGCTACGAAACCGCGAATTACTAATAGTGAATTGACCTTGTGTAAAAGTTCATTGCAACGCTACATTGTATTATGTTGTGACGTGACCTTTATTTTGTCACACAAGCAAGCGTCCTCTAATATTCCTCGTCCACCACTTTGCATGTACATTTTATTAATTGTCATTAAAGTACTTAATAAGCTTCTACGACCCGCGATAAATGTGACGTAGGTACCTACCTACCTTTGTGATGAAAGTAACGATAAAAATTTAAGATTTCTTGAGGTGAAAAATTGTTTCAATGTTGTTGCGCCATAAATATATAAAGCTTTTTTCCTCAATAAAATGGAACCAATGGTTTTTTTTTAACTTATAAAGAATAAAAATTAAATCAGATTATACACAAAGAGCGACTGCAGGCAAGACTTACAAACGAGATCAAATATTTGAGAGACAGTAGCCAATAATCTTTGAGTGTATCCTAGACATAATTAAATCTCAAGTACGTTGCACTGACTCTCATTATCACTTAGAAGCGTCACGGCCGTCAGTTGCTTGTGTCAACAGCGGCCGATTGCAGGTGCCTGAGAGGTCGTTCACCCCACACGCCACCGATATTCGGATACTATACCACCCATACTTATAGCGAGCTATACGATAACGGGCCTCAGAGGGACGCGCGACAGTGGACAGGACACGTGTCGCGCGTGAAACAAAAGGGAATTCAAAGCATGTCACCGAATACAAACACGACTTGATCGCTAATTTATTGTCACAAATCGATGTTAAGATTTATCGCTTCGGTGTTTTGGCCCTTTGAGTCGAACTTTGTTTTGTTTCTATAGTTTTTAACTTAACTAGAGATTTAAAAAAACTTGATATTTCATAAATTCTCCGACCTCAATTTAAAAATTCTTAAAACACAAAAACCCAATAACTTACAGCTATCTCCCCTTTATCATATCTATTCAGTTTTATTGATTGCTCAAGCAGAATGGAAAGTTTAAATCCGATTGTAAAATTAATGCATTGGGAGACATTTGACCAGCAAAGTCGAGGCATAATCAGGCAATGCGTATCGCACGTCTGTCGTAGGGAGCGAGGGACAAATCTGGGACAGAGCCCGGTTATTTCGGTGCTTGAATTGGGGCAGCACGTTAAAACATCGGGGTTTCCGAGTCGTGGGTACGATGAAAACAAATAGTTAGTTACACGCCACACCTGAGTGGGCGTTTTATGTCGGTCGATCCTCGACTCTATGCCGTGGGCGTAGGAGTGAGCGACAAAGTCGACGCCAACACGCCAACGCCTCGACTTATATTAATGGTCGAAATCATAAGACATTGTCAAGTCGTACGGATGGATTAGGCATAGTAACTTTTTTACGGTATGAGGACTTAGCTTGATTGGGTAATTTTTTCTTTTGAGTTATTTTGTCTCTTAACTATTCCATAAGCGATGAGTTCTTTTGTTAGCGTCCAATGGATTTTTGTTAAATAATTTTCTATGAATTAAAATACCAATTAACAATCTAAGTTTAAGTAAGGATACATAGCCAAAAAGGCGACGACGGGAAGACCTTTTCGTGTGAAAGTTAAACATGACATGGCACTTGGGAAACTGGTTCACAAAATGTCACTTTAGATCATTTAAGTATCCGAGGAAGGTACACCTCGTGGATTATTCACGGCTTTTACTTTTGGTTAGCTTCATTAGCCTATTTAACTTAGTACAAACTAACTGTATCAATAACGTGAACCTATAACACTTACGAGGCACATTCACGTTTAGTGTCATCATTTATTCAGTGTTCATCGTCGCTGACGCCGCCGCTGAATGGAATTGGGGCGAGCCTACATTTACTAAAACTTTGACCAGTTTTATTGAACCTTCTATCCGTCCCCTTGCATGTTTGAAAATGGATGCTTCAGGGGTTAGTGGCAGAAATACCAGAGTTCTTTTTAGAATGGGTGGTCGGAAAACATACGTTTGCAACAAATCTATAACTTATTTATTCGTTTAGTTTCATGTTGTTTACATCTGGGTGCTAATTGCTGAAACTTCCGTTATCGTTTGGAGTTCAATAACGCTTGTGGCAATCATTAATTCGCTTTTAACTGGATTATCCTTCTCTGCTTCCTTAAACATTATTATAACAAGTGTATTTACTCAAGTAACATTGCAAATTCATCTGGAAGTCTAGCTACTTTGTGGCATAAACAAATACGAGTTGGCCACCTGTTTTTAGTTGGGTAATATTGATATTTCAGTAAGTATCGCTAGTTTTATTATTTAACATCTACAAAGTACCTACGCTTATTATGTCTGTTGCGTCACACAACATTTACGTAAAGTAGAAGGTTCAACGTGCTGCGTTAGAATTATAATTAGGATGACTAGTATCTACTGTATCTAGGTAAGTATTACTTAACAAACAATCATGACGCGTGCCTACAAACTATCTAAGAGGTAAACAACGTAGAATAACAACAAGGAAGCTTGATTATCCGTCCAATTCGATATAACACTCAGACAAGGAAGTTGTGATTGATTTGACGCGAAAATTGTTAACGTTTGCTTTATTATCAATACGTGTTATTGATGTTATATATATATAATTTATTTGAAACTTTGCCAAATTTGTACCAATATTTGTATTGGTGTAGTTCCTAAATATAATTACTATTAATGTGTAAGTACCATTTGGTTTGCCATCAATGTCGCATATTGATTTAATGCGTCTATGTGCAAAAACTATGCGTTTAATAATTTCTTAGGTTTTCGCGATCACACGATAATAAAACAAAGACAAAAAATATCAACAATATGACAATATCTGTAAAGTAAAGACGCTTGTCATCTTACGGCCAAAATTAATATCCAATCTATCCACGATTTACCCTACTAGAGATAGAAATTTGACATATTTTGTATGGAGCTTATGTCAAATTCCCATCTTTAGTAGGCCAAATCGTGGATAGATTGGATATTAATTTTGGCCGTATGTCTACCTGCGACCACGAAATGCTGCAAAGCTTTCAAAACGTCAGGAAAACCAATTTAAATAATATACGCGATTTAATCCGGTTAAACTTTGTTTTATTATAATACTATGCGTTTACTCGAAGCTGGAAGAGATGTGGACAAAGAATTATTATTGATTATTTTCTAAATTTGTACCAATATATATTCCGTGTCATTCGGCAATATAATTAATATTAATACCTATAAAATATGTATGTACCATTTAGTCTACCATACATTTCACATATACAAGTAGGTATTGCGTCTACCTGCAAAAAACTATGAGTTTACTTGAACCTACAAGAGATGTTGATTGACAAAGAAATATCATAATAGTTTCTAAATTTGTACTAATATCTGTATCCGTATCGTTTTGCAATAGAATTACTATCATTATAATATATGTATGTACCATTTTGTCTACCATATATGTCACATATATTATATTTATTGCGTCTACGTGCAAAAACTATGTGTTTACTTGAAGCCAGAAGATATGTTGACAGAGAATTATCATAATTATTTTCCAATGCAAACGAAACCCAATTTTTTGCTTAAGTTGCGAACTGCGCGTGCGACTTACAGTGTGTTTATGTATAAAATATGATAATTTGATTACCAGCCTACAGTAATAATATAAAATCAAGATCACAGCGTGTGATTACAGACAATTTTGAATTAACAAACAATTGGTTGGTTCAACATTAAGCGTGCTGAAAAAATAGAAGCTCACGCTCTGGAACTTTTAATAATAATGTTCACTATATAAATACGGTGTAATAAATTAAAAATCGGGGGATTTCACTGATGAAAAAGTATTGAATCAGCATTAAAACGAAAATATTAGTGTGTCGAAGGCGGTGCTGTTGAGCACACTTTCAAATCTCTGCGTCTCGGTCCGTCCGTGCATTCCACAACTCGCTCACCCACAGCAAGCGGACCGGTCTCGAGCATTGTACCAAACGTGGTACACGACCAGTTTACGTAGTCTGCAGACTGCTACACGTGTCCAACCACCCAGTGGTATTTCGCCGTGGTGGGGTTATAAGAAGCGAGGTGCGGTCTCAAGGTGACTTGCCCGGTCAACACACGCTCGATACCAACGAATGCCTAGACCAAACACTGCCCCGTGACCTACCTATAAATATATGAATGGTTAGTCTGAATTTTTTTTCATTTTTTTTCGACTGCCTCGTTAGTCTAGTGGTTGCAAGCGCGGCTGCTGAGCGTGGGGTCCTGGGTTCGATTCCCGGGTCGGGCAAAGTGTTATTGGGTTTTTTCAATAGGAAATTCTCAGTAGCAGCTCGGAGTCTGGATTTGTGCCCGGTCAATGGCAATAGGCTCGCCCCCTATTACATGGGACTATAACCTAACTAGCGAAATGTGGGTGTACTATTACACCTCTACCTACCCCTTCGGGGAAATACAGGCGTGATGTTATGTTATGTTATGTTCAGATTTAATTTCGATGACCTCCTATTGGTTCCAATACTTACAATCGTGGAATAAGTTTTTACTTACAATTACCCGTACTCACATCACGTCGTCATTTGTGTTCATTGTATTCAAAAAACTCATATTTTTATTACACTCGTAGTCACTCGTGTATGTACATCATCATCATCATCATTTCAGCCGAAAGACGTCCACTGCTGGACATAGACATCCCTCAAAAGGGGGGGATTATGCCATAATCACCACGTTTAGCAGGCGGGTTGGCGATCGCAGTTGGTTGGGAGAACACTGCTGCCCATCCTCTGGTGAATCCCTAACGGCCCAAAATTAATATCCAATCTATCCACGATTTACCCTACTAGAGATAGAAATTTGACATATTTTGTATGGAACTTATGTCAAATTCCTATCTCTAGTAGGGCAAACAGTGGATAGATTGGATATTAATTTTGGCCGTTAGTCGTCTTTTACGACACCCATGAGAAGAGATAGGGTGGTGCAATTTTCATGTCCGGCACCACACGGAACATATGTGTAGGTGCATAGTATAGAGTTAATGGTTCACTAACACTGCTTGGTGGAAGCCTACATAGCAATTTTTCGTTATTACGTGTAGATCCATGAGTAGGTAGACTACAATGACACTATAACACAACCTTTAGAATGAATGATGGCTATATACAGTCGAGTCGACTCTACCATTTTATTCATTAAACTCTTCAGCATTTTTGGTAGGTATAACATTTTTTACAATAAAATTTAATTTATTGACGGAAATTTTAAAAACTAAATGCTTTTAATAGGTTTTTTGTTTCGTCACGCATTTGAATAACATCCTTAACGTTGTTATTAAATGTAGGTATCTATTTAAATAAATATAATTTAACATTAAAGCGCAAACCACACACCGCGCGGGTGCGGGTCGGGTGCGGGTCGGGCCCGTGGTGGTTGGAGCGCGGGCCCGACCCGCACCCGCGCTTCGTATGATGTCATCCATATAAAAACAAGTTAATATACCCGCCATACTCCCGACCAGACCCGCGTCCGACCTGCACCGGCCTTGTGTGTGATTTGCGTTTAACTGGATCCGCTGCAGAGTGAGGTTAAAGTTCCCATTAAATATCTGTGTAGTTTTTACCGATCGGCTGCAAGAAATATCTGATTGTATGCCGCGATCAGATTCATAATAAAAAAAGCCTTGAAAAACAAGTAGTCCGAGCGTGGGTTTTGAAATCTGCACGCTTGTAAGAATAATTTAGTCGTTTGTGTGAAAACAGTAATGGTTTTTAAAGCGTAACATTTATTGAAGTTTACGGTTCTACGCTACCGTTCACGATTAGCGAGTTGATAGCCGATACAGACAGTTTTTTTGAGAGACTGATTATAAAGACCGGCAAAAGTTTTGTCTACGGGTTGTACGGATCGTTTATTATTTCTTTTTTTATAGCATTGAATGTAAGCACTAAACCTTCGTGTGGTTGTAGTTTATTTTGGTCGTTTTAAATCTAACCCTAGAAATCGATGTCAATGGAGCGAGCACAATGGGGCCGTGCTCGGGCGTTGACCGAAATAAAAAATAAACATAAATGGAACTGAGGAATTGGGAACTCGATCGTGATTCACAGTTCTTTATATAATACCATCACAACTGTTTAGTTCGCTTCTAAGCCTTATGTTCTTAACCAGCCGTTTTACTATACGGCCTTCTGCTTTGACAATAATAATTATGAGTCAATGATCTTTGTACATAGTGTGATAATCTGTACCATATTTGGACACTGGAACCTTCAGCATCTATTGTGACAGTAAATGTCCCATTAACATTTAACTAGTAGTTTATTATGTAGCGTTCAAACTAATAAAGTAGTAGAGTAACATAAATCTCTGTTAACTTTGTTGTTTCTTCCTAATCTCTACAACTTACCAGTTAAAATTAGTTTTTTTATGAAGGTTGCTGTTAACTAATTTCTTTTCTGATATTGGATCTGTGAATACGAATTTAGGACGCAAGACGAAGAAACAAATTATTGTTATCTTACCTATCAGGTCTGGTATTTTATATGCTAATAGCATCCTACTATTCTTATTCTTTGTTAAACGTATAGTGGAGGATAATTTCGATACCACGAGTAGTGTTCATGGTAGCTTAGTGGCTAAAGCACTGGCGTACTGAGCCAGGAGTCGCAGGTTCGAATCCTGCTCGTGAGCGATTTTTTCTTTCCACAATTTAAACTTTAGATTTCGCTTCGCATGCGTAAATGCGTAAAAAATAATAAATTTATTCTTTGTTGTTCAACAGAAAAATACAGTATTAAATTTATATATATAAAAATGTATTGCTGTTCGCCTAAAACTCGAGAACAGCGGGACTGATTTGGCTAATTTTGGTTTTAAAATATTTATGCAAGTCCAGGGAAGGTTTTAATGGTGAGAAAATATGGAAAAATTGCGAGGAAAATTGTTAAAACAACAATTTTATTTTCCCATGCAAACTGTTCCTACCTGTCGAACATTTGATGTTCGTCCCGTTCGGTACGGTAAACTCGTGTCCCTCAAATTAAAGAACGTATTAAATAAGGCTCAGATTAATAAAATAAGGGTTTCGAATCGACAAAATGTATTCGAGTTTCTTCGGGCTAATCTCAGAAACTACTGTAAGGATTTTCATACGGTTTTCCCCTGTTGTAAGAGGGATTATTTAAGCTTATAGGCTACCCATGCGAAGCCGGGGCAGGTCACTGTATAAATATAAATTATATGTACACAGGTGAGCTTAACTCAAAAATTACTAATATTAATAACGAAAAAGTATATACATTTGTTCGTTTATTTGGTCCTTCTATCAGGCTAAAACGGCTGAACGGATTTGAATGAAATTTGCAAAACAGTTAGACTATATCCTGGATTAAAACATAGGATATTTTTTACCAACACATCACGGAAGCGAATCCATAGGCGTCATCATCATCATCATCATCATTTCAGCCGAAAGACGTCCACTGCTGGACATAGGCCTCCCCCAAGCATCGCCACAACGACCGGTCCTGTGCATAGGCGTCAGCTAGTTTCTAATTTTATAATGAAGCAACAATTATTCATTATGTGTAGTCATATATGTGGCACGTTTAGTCCATAATCTTTATTACGATCACAGAGATAACCATGAATAACCAACGATTAATATCAGTTTTTATTTGTCACATTTGACATTTGAAGTTGTATTGCTAAACTCAGTTGTTATAAGAATACTTATAATCGGATTATGAGTCCGATTTTGAATCAGAAACTGCTTTCAATCGTTTGATAGACAAACAATGAAATCCTAAGTTCCCAACGATTCTATTTCATGAAACAATGGTCAAGAAGATTGCGCAGGCGCACCGTGATTGACAATGGTCAAGCTTGGCCGGCCTATTTGTCCAGCGGAGCGACAAGTGGCAGATGTGAAAACCGGCCAAGGTGAGAGTTGAGACCAGTTTCTGACTTAACCTGATTCTAACTTCTCGTCCAAACTACTAATTTAATATTTTATTACGAAGGTGTTATAGCAAAGATAAATATTTAACATAGTTATGAGTGTTCATTAATTTATGTAATAGGACAGGCTCTTTGACTAAGTTATTGTAGATAATTTTTATAATGACTATGTAATTAATACTTGATTATTTATCGGTATCTAGTAAAGGTTCAAGTTTCATGCTATTTTATAAAGGACATTGATCAACTTGTGTGGGAACTTCGTGCATACAAAAATTCTCAGGTTCTCAAAAACTGAATCAAACCTAGGTTAATTTCAAGTATGGAATTATGACGTATATTAATCATTTCATACTACTTTGATAACTAGCAGGGGTTTAAAAATATTTAAATTAAAAAATGATTGAATCGAAGCGTCATTTATCGAATCTCTGTAGCAAACAATGTTGTAATCCTTTGTTTTTACATGTTTCTGAAGTCACTAACAAAGACGTTTGATGGCGTGCTTGAGCCGTGCCAATATTATTATGGTTTAAGTTCTAAAACCCGACTACGGTGGGTAATCGTGCTTCTTTTAATAATGAAAACTATTTTATTAGTATGTCAGTTATTAAAGTTTAAGTAACAGTTAAATTTTATTTTACATGTGGGCCCATATCCTTAGACGTAGAGGAACGAGATGTAGTTTTCCAGTTTTCCTAAATTGCAAAGATGGTCGCCTCATTCCACCACAGCCGCATCATGCAATAAGAAAGACAGGAAAAGATTTCTCTGTAAGTGATTGATTGCAATATTACGTTCAATATTATTATTATTATTAGTATTAGTTTTTAATTAACATTAAGTCGTCTTGATTAGCCAATGTTGTGTTCACCCGTAATTGGCGTACGTATAAGGACAATACTGTACTGTATTATTTGGTAATAGTTTTAATATGTATGCTGTGAGCGAACCTTATGCAATAAATAAATAAATAAATATTTTAATGCTTTCTCGTCATGAATCTTACTCATACGTCCACTTTCAATACATCGAAGCGATATAAACAGATATATTACTTATTATCTTCCCAAGTCGTAAATAATAGCGTGGTGACAACTATAAATTGTTCCTAGTATATTAGAATATATTATATTTTGAATGATTCATTTTCTAAGAGACATTGAATAGCTAACATCGTAATCACGTAACGTATTGTTGATCGCAATATTTGCAATCCTATTTACTTGAGTTTCTACATAATCCTTAAGTTATTGTAGAGTTATAATTTATAATGTTCATCATCATCATCATTTCAGCCGAAAGACGTCCACTGCTGGACATAGGCCTCCCCCAAGCATCGTCACAACGACCGGTCCTGTGCCTTCCGCATCCAGCGGATTCCCGCGACCTTCACCAGGTCGTCGGTCCACCTTGTGGGGGGCCTACCCACGCTGAGCCTTCCAGTACGCGGTCGCCACTCCAGAACTTTACTGCCCCATCGGCCATCCGTTCTGCGAGCAATGTGCCCCGCCCACTGCCACTTAAGTTTGGCAATTCTTCGGGCTATGTCGGTTACTTTCGTTCTCCTGCGAATCTCCTCATTTCTGATTCGATCATGCAGGGACACTCCGAGCATAGCCCTCTCCATTGCCCTTTGAGTGACTTTGAGCCTTCTTATCAGGCTTTATTTATAATAAGGGTTTATTTATAATGTTGTCTTATAATAATTATTATTCATGATTATGTATTAGCCAATGTTATTTGTACACGTTTCTATAAAATGTGGCAATTTCCATAAAAACTGAAGCAATCGTAGGAGCTTTAATCACCTAATTACTGTGTTTTATTTGAAAAACAAAATATCTCAGTGAAGGAAAAACTAATAAAGCAATTAATTAATGTATGTGTTTGAATTATGTTTGGAACTTTGGATTATTATATCTACAAAATATAATAATTGCTATTAGAAAACATGTTTTTTAGTTTAGCTCGCCAATGTACATAAACTTTCCTACTGTATAATATACAAAGGCAAATTACATATATACAGTGTATATAGGTGATTTGCCTTTGGAAATCATAAGATTCTGTTTACAAGAACCTTTCTGTTACCTTAACATAAACAAAAAAAAAAAAATGCTACGTCATCTACACGTTACGCTCGTAGTACGTCCTTAATTATAAACGTTATTTGTTATTAAGTCTGTGTCAATCCAATTAAATAATTGATGTAATTGCCACTTTCAACTTTACGTAGACCCGCTCCATCTTCCTCACTCATCTCATCGACGCGCTGGACTGCGACATGTCTTAGTTTCTAATTGCACGATTTGTAATTTGAAATTAAACGCCTATATTTATACAGTCCACTTTTATTTCAATATTATCAAGCCCCAGTGAGGTCTAAACAATGGTCCTTCGAGCCGTATATAAAAGTGCACCGCTACTTCCCGCGGCCCCCGCACAGTCTCCTGTGTCGCCTGTAGCGCCGACGCGGCGATGCGCTGACAAAGTATCTTCCTACTCCTATATTTCGTTGCGAGTTCCAAGACAGTCCTATCATCCCCGAAACCCGACGAGCTTCATTATTTCGCCGTTTTTTTGGTTGGGTGCCATTGTAGATGCTGGCTTTATAGATACTTCGCATTCTCCTTTTCCTAAACATGCATTAAATATTGCTACTAAACATCAGCTATACATAGACCGGTCTCAATAATCAGACCTCTTACCTAACGTATGCTCCATACAGTTGAAATAACCTGTGAATAGAGTGGACGGCCATTGGACAACTATTGATCGCGTGTAGGGTTGCCATACGTCCGGAATTTTCTAGACATAATATCCGGAAACTTGATTCTTTGTCCGAAATGAGGAGGAATTCTAAGATGCCCGGAATTCACACAAATGAAGGAAAAAACAAGTAAACGGGGTAAATATCTACAGTACGGGTAGGCGAAGTACGTATGTAACTAATCACTTCACTTACCCGTATACCCGCATCACACATGCAACGCTTTACCCAAGAAATCGACATGCCGAAACTTTTTGCAAAAATACGGAATTTGCTCCGGATTTTCTGTTTTTGGTCTGGTAATGGTAACCCTAATTGAGCGTGACTATACTTAGAACACCTTTATGTAACGCTGTAATTTAACACTAAGTTAATGCCACAGGTCAATGGTCTCTGGTCAAAAGGAAACTGCTAAAATGGTACGTTTACAATTTTACTACTGGTCTTGTCATAGAAATACATAAAGAATGATAAAATATTATTTCAGTACATTGTTGAATATGCCTTAGAATTCATGGAGAACGAAATGGTTCAGTTATTTGAGCTCCTTACATGCAATAAACTCGACTCCAACAGAACATACAAGAATATTTACTATAACGCCTCATCATCTTTATATACATATAATTACGGGCATAGTACGCAATGGACGCAGTCAACACTGCCTGGGCATCGTCGAAATTGCACAGGTCCTCAGGGCCTAGTTCGAAAATATAAATTATTATGGGTTCTGCTCTGTTTATAATGGAAATTTTCAACACTGCCCGAGTGACGGTGGGCACTGTTGAATTATTTCGTTTATTTGCGTACTTTGTCAAACTTTGCTTAGGCATTCTTGACAATACTAACTCCACGTGTGGAAAGTATAAGAATAATCCAAAGTGTTCGGGTAGTGTTGACAATGCTCATTATCAACCAGGCAGAGCTCGCTAATAAATTGTATTTTCGGACTCTATCAAAAGGGCCTGTGCAATGTCGACAATGCTCGAACAGTGCTGACTGTCCCTCAGCGGACTTTGCCCGTAAAATATAAATTACAAAGATTTTTGTTGAACAGCAAGACCGGTTTAGTTTAGTATTTTTGATACAAAGTAGCCCCTATGCCTCCCAGACCACACATCATCGATTCTGCACAACATTGTAACAGTAGAATGCGTTAGTACGTCAACCTATGCCTCCGAAGGTTAATGTAATAAAACTCTGGCCGGTCTAGCGGCGTAAAATACTTCGATAAGGATTCTAGAAAAGGTTATAAAAAAATATACCTACATTTAAAAACAAGTCATCAAAAGTACCATAGATAAAGTATAGGATGCCAGAAATTTTATAAAAATAAGAATGGTGAATAAATTCTATATACTCTAAATAAGAATTGTGAATAAATTATATTTACTCGAAATAAGAATTGTGAATAAATTCTTTATTTAAAAGAGAGGATCTTTCGTTAAAAACTTACACATTTTTGCAATGACCTCGAATCCTCGACCATGAGGTCCACAGCTGACCGAGTAGCTCCGTTAAGAGACAAATTTTAGCTAGTGTGAAAAAGTATTCTTTTTTCGATACTTTATACCGATAATGAACATAACCTTCAATATCGGATAGGGTTTTTGTTACACATTGTATACTACAAAGTGTATCGTCAGTGGCGCTGATTCTGCTGTTTACAAACTAACGTATTTAACCCTCAAATACTCAAACGACACTTTAATGCCTGCTCTACATTCACGGGCGAGAACCCGAGACAACTTTGTAATTCGAGAAATTGATTGGTTAAATACGTTAGTTTGTAAACAGCAGAATCAGCGCCATTGACGAATGACGATACACTTTGTAGTATACAATATAGATAATAATGTAAACAATAATAATATAATTAATAGTAGTAATAATTGTCTTTTGTTAACCATATTCAATAGTAATGTAACTTGACATATAATTTAATGTAAAAAAACATAATTTTCGCATGCCTACAAAAAGGCAAGATATGATGCACTGTAAATAGTTGTAACATCCTTGTACACGACATCTTGTGGTAAATAAATGATTTGATTTGACTAATTTGACAGTTCCTAATATTTCCTCTTTTTCAATGACGTGTGTAAGATGTTAACGGGTGTACATCTTTGAAAATGGAATCTATGGAAGCGACATTATTGTCTATGCAATTTTACAGATAAGATATTTATAGTCTTCTCTCTTTAACATACTTACAACCACATGTGAAGGAAAGATACGACACTACTTTCATACGTCAGTTTTCCGTGACATTTCTTAAATGAATTACTGAGCGTGGCGATTATTTGAAAATCCGCCATCTTTTGTCTCAAGTTGTTGTGGTTAATAAAACCACAAAATCTACGAATTAAAACGTTTATTATCCATTTTAACCCAGGAATCATCACAATTTTTCTGAAACAACTCTATCGATAAGTACTACAATTATATTTTTGTAAAGAACAAGACTACTAGGCGGCCATTATATGTCTCGGACATTTCAAAAATCGACACGGTTTGTTTTCGTTTATGTCAAGTCCAATAGTTCCATAGTCAAAGGTGTACATATCTACAAAGAATTATACGTAGGTATGCACCATAAAGGTATTATACTGACGTAAGTATGGAAATGTCTTTGGTATGCACTAATGTTAAAGAATGACTCAGTGAAGTTCAAGCCCTAATTTGACCATATAATTATACCTAGATTATTTAATTATTGTAATCCCCATCAAAATTATACCTGCACCTTATCGTGTCCGCGTGACCAAGTATATTTGCACCACGCTAACTATACTAAAACGGAAATAGTTTATATTTTTTTATACCAGCTATAAATGCAAAAAGTAATAATTCTCGTGGGAAGCAGCGATTTCAATGAATTCGGATGCTAGTACGTAATTGTCTGGTAAATGCATGAAAATAATATGTAATGTAATAGCTTAGTTAATAAGTCACAACAAATACATGCCTATGTTTTATGTAACTTGTTAAAGAAAAATAGAAAGAGCACAAAAAAGATAATTGCTGGAAAACAATGGATGAGATAAGCACAGCACAGGAAAAAGTGGAAGGCTTTGGAGGAGGCTTTCACCGTCATCGGCGGCCCTAACACCGAATCAATTGAAAATTAAACAAAAATAATGAAAAAACTGACTACTACTTCTTCTTAGTCGTTCACTCTTGGCAGTGTCGTGGTTACGTCAGGTCTCGAAAGTTGAGTAGCAGCTCTTGCGATGCGTCTCCATTCGGCTCTATTACTGGCGCTGCGAGAACATTGTGTCATGGTGGAGTGCGTGATGGTCTTGATGAGGTCTGAAAAGCTCGATGGAGAGCGACTGAGGGGTCTCTTCTCTTCAATCCTGCCCTGCACCACTAAGTGCTCCATTGAGTCCTCCTTCCGGTTTATATTGCCAAAAAAAAACAGTATATTCACCTATATATGACTAATGCTACCTGAAAATCACCACACATCTACTACATCTACCCACATCTTGTTGTAATGAATGTCGACGGACCAAGCGGTGTACAGAAAAACCTAAACTGGTTTATGTTCTACACTGTATCTGCCAAATGTATGTATTTTGTTTTTTTTGTGGAAAAAAATAAATAAATAAATAAAAAAAATATATAACTGTAAAATGTAACCGTAAACGATGTAAGGTGAAAATAAAGTTATATAATAATCGTACTAATATTATAAATGTGAAAGTTTGTCATGATGTTTAGATATTTGGATGTTTGTTGCTCAATCACGATGAAATGGTTGAACGGATTTGGATGTAATTTGGCACACAGATAGACCATAACCTGCATTAACATATAGGTTACCTAAAGGTATAAATCCGGGATAAATTCCGGGAAAATAAACAGTTTCCGAGGGAAACGCGTTAAGTCTGTCTGTGATAAGCCAAATTATACGCGAGCAAAGTCTAGTATATAATAATAATATTATAAGGAACAATTTTACTAAAAAACAAAAAAAAACTTTGTTAAAAATATTGGAAAAAGTTAGCAACAAAACTCAGCGTAAAAACCTCTAATTAAATCCTTTCCTTTAAGTATCTTTCAGAGCGGCTAATTAAATTAAGTATTTCTTCTATCGAATAAATTGTTCTTTCATGTAGTTAGCAGGAAACGATGTAAATAGGAAGTGGGCTATTGATCAGTTTGGGTGGCGGGGGAGTGCGGGGCGCGGGGGCTGTATGGGCAGAGGCGCGGCCAGTCGCCGTTTGGGCGGGCGGTGCGTGCCGCGGGCGGCGTGCGTTCCCCCCGGGTTCAAGGGCAAGGTCTTCGCCCATTCAGTTCTGAACACGTGCCCGAAAGTAAATATAGTACTCGTTCCGTTACGCCATCGTGCCGTAACGTACAGCCAAATGGTGTCCTTCCCGAATTTCGTATAATTCGCACGTCAGAAGTTTCCGTGCCGAGTTTTACAGGTTTTTTTAAATTTGAAGTTTTCTCGCGACTGAATTGACGCGTGGATGCGTTGACTTTGTACCGGATGCTCGTCTAGTGTGTACAGACTGATATTGGTATGCATGACACGATGTAGTACTTGCGGCGGCTATGTTGCAAAGTCTTGTACTGCACACAGAAACATAAGTACAGCTCCATTTCTTAGTCATTGTTAGTCACTGTGATAAATCACAGATTAAAAAATAAAATAACTTTATTACATTTTAGGAACTTTGCATGTCGTAGTTGCGGCAAAGCTCTCAGCAGGTGTAGCATGACCACTGTAGAGAAGCGTTTTGTCTACGAAAGAAAAGACAAAATGTCAGATAAAGTTCTATACAATGTGTTGTTATCTATTCTTCCGTAGACAAATCTCTTGTCTGCAGCGGTCATGCTACACCTGCTGCTCTATACATTCTTCATTAAACGAACGCTTATAATCGATTAAGAGTTTTCATTATACATTTCCCATTCGTATTTTTTCGCCTTCTCGTACTGAGAAGAGGCCCGTGCCCAGCAGTTGGACAGTAATGGGCTGGTTATGTTATGTTATTTCCCATTCGATTAAAATTACGATAAAAATAAAATAACAAAATATTACTCAAATCCGTCGAGATCCACGAAGTATGCTCTACATTGAGTGTGTACGTTTTCTGATATAGCCCTGTACTTGGCAAGCGGCCATTTTATACAACTATGTGGGTACAACTTAGTGGGAACTGCTTGTGATTAATAGTAGGATCATTAATCAATATAAAATTCCTATTTGATATTAAATAAGAATTATATAATAGTAATAATAACTTCTACTTCTACTACTGGTGAAATGTGGCTGACTCCTCTGCCTATCATTTCGGGGAATACAGGGGTGATGCTATGTATGTATGTGTTAATAATCTATACAATGTATAATCAATACAACAACTAATCTAACGCCTGGTTCCTATAATCTACCATTACCGACGGTCACTCGTTTTTTCCTTAAAAAACGTCAAATATTGACATTAAGTTGGAAGTTTTTTCAAAGAAAAACGAGCCGTCGTCGGTAAAAGCAAATTATAGGAACCCAGCGTAAGTAACCTTTAGTCTTCCTCAAGACTGGAAAAGTGTCATTTGTAACGTGATTATTGTTTCTTCTATTTTGACGAATTTGTTTAAGTGTCCGATTTTGACGAATTTATGGAACGCATGTACGAAGACCGACACAATTATCCGTCGCGGCGTTATTTATGTCCTCAAGATACACTGAGAAAATTTCTAAGAATACAGATATTGATATTATTTGTAGGAACCCTTGAAGGCAATCACATGAGATTTTCCATCTTTATGTCTCAGTTTGGCGAATCGACTTGCGGTACCATTTAGGTAAAAGCCTAGGTGGTATTGAGGTTGTTATGGGCAAAGTTAACCGCTTAACATCAGGTGAGCCTTAAGCTCGTTTCGCCATCCTAAACTATAAAAAAAGAATTAAAAAAGGCATCCTTGTACTGAGTTTGAGTCTAGAAAGGTTTGAGGAAACAACTTAGAATATTAAGTTGAGATTGAGTGAGTTGTAAAGATCTCACTCGCACCGGTAAAGAATGGGATTGAAAACGAAGGTACTTATTTCGTTCTATGTGCCTCTCGCTCACACAATACCGTACTTGAAAGCGAGAGGGAAGTACAAATGCCGCCATTTTTTAATCAAGACAGGCTCTGCTTTAAATACTGGTTTTTCACCAACTATTTGTGTTTGACTGTACTTACTCTTATTTTAAAAGTATGTAGTGCCTCAATACATACCCTTATTTAATACATCTAGACTTAGTGGCAACAACATTATTTCGCATCAGCGGCCTCATAAAAATAGATGTGTGTAATTACGACCGGTGTTTTTCTCGACGACAAAACCTAAGGGACTGGCTCGAGCAAAATATATGGGCCTTGAATGACATCCTTTTCCGTTAAAGTGGGAGAGATTTAAATATCTAGTAAGGAGTTTGAGTAACGACATGCCTTTCGAAATAAAAAAAATTGTGATAATTTCTTTGTACAAACTCACTTCGAATTTGAACACATATCACACAAACTTACTGTTGAGCATCAACCTAATTATTATAAAACAGTAATTTTCTGTTTGTTTGTTTGTTCGAGCATCACGCAAAACTACTAGACTGATTTTGGTGAAACTTTTTGTGTTTAAAAGCTTATGATTAGACTTAAAAACTAGTACCTTATTTTGTGTAAAAAAGACCGTTCCTGTGAGATAGATCTCGAAAACAGAAAAGCTCGCAGGTATACATATAAATACAAAAGTATTGTTTTACATTTATTTTTTCTTCAATCACGCTGTAAAGGCTGAACGGGTTTGGATGAAATTTGGAGCACAGAAAGACCATCTCCTGTTTTAACACATAGAAACCTTTTTTCGACATAACGTAGCGAAGCCGTAGGCGCTAGCTAGTACTTATAATTAAGTGGGTGCAAACACAGATACTTGAATTTTTATCTGACTTGGAAAAGATGGTGGTTCTCAAATCATTGCACAACATTGTGCAGTATGTACTTGAAGACCCACGAGATACACTCATGCATGTTAAATTTAAAGTAAAAGGAAAGTTAAGTGTTGAATACCCTTTCCACGGAAGCATGAGACATAAAACAAAAATACAACTTCATTCATTCATTTCAATAAAAGCGGCCAAGTGTGAGTAGTATTTAAGGGCTATGTATGTACCACCACACATGTCAGTTAAACAACGGACTCTATTATTTGTTGTTTAGTTATACAACGTGTTATTGAAATAACTGAAAACCTCATATAGGTGTCATTGTACTCATCAGTATGAACCGGCGCGGCGGATGGATTCCCTAACGGGATTCTCCGCCACCCGCCCGGTTAAGCAGTTAGGGTATCCATTTTGGGTACCAATTCTGCGAGAGACCATATTATAAAAAAAAAAGAAAAAAACTTCAGTATGAACAACTTTTACTATGGGACCAACCGTGAAATCGCGAAAAAAATATCACATGTTCTCTACATTTGTGTTCACATAAATCGACAAAATGTAGGGAACATCCGAACATCTGATATTTTTTTCGCGATTTCAGGTTTGGTCCCATAGTAAAAAGATATTGTTTTCGCGATTTCATGTTTGGTCCCATAGTAAAAAGATATTGTTTTCGCGATTTCAGGTTTGGTCCCATAGTAAAAAGATATTGTTTTCGCGATTTCAGGTTTGGTCCCATAGTAAAAAGATATTATTTTCGCGATTTCAGGTTTGGTCCCATAGTAAAAATTGTTCATACTGAAGAGTAAAATGACACCTTAAGAGGTTTTCAGTTATTTCAATAACACGTTGTAGAGTATAAACTACAATCAGGCCAAGTATGACGCTTATATGTACCTAGGTGTTGCCATTCTTATGATAAGCAGTAACAAAAAACGTTTAAAAAATAAATAATTTTTTCAGGGTTTATTGTATGGTAACCTTTAGGCTAGTTTAGTTTTGTTTGGTGGCTACCTTTTGACGACGTCTGTGGTCTAGTGGTTCAAGTGTCGGACTGCTGATCACGAGGTTCGATTCCCACAGGACACAAAGATTTGTGTGATGAACATAAGTGTTTGTGTTGGTCTGGGTGTTTCTTATGTATTATAAGTATTTTTTTACAAAGAAAAAAGTATATAAGTATTATATCCATTGTCTACTACCCATAGTATAAGCTCTGCTTAGTTTGGGACTAGATGGTGCTGTGTAAAAATGTCGCAAACATATTTATTTATTTAATTTTTAGGCTTCTATTATTTGAATTGTTTAGTATTTACCTTAATAGAGACTATAGTAACAGATATTTTCTGAAAATTTCAAATAGCTACCTATTACGATATAAAAGATACAACCCTTTGACAGACAGACAAACAGACGGACTGACGCACGGACTGCCTAGGCTTAGTAATGTGGTCCTATTGGCACCTTTAGGATACAGAACCGTAAAAATGAAGGCAGAATATTATGATTTATGACTATTCCATGAGCAGTGTTCACGGTAGCTTAGTAGCTAAAGCACTGGTGTACTGAGCCAGGAGTCGCTGGTTTGAATCCTGCTCGTGAGCGATTTTTTCTTTCCACAATTTAAATCGTTATGTATTTTTTTTTTCTCATATGCTTCAGTGAAGTTATAACATAATAAGTTATAACCTAAAGGGCGCGGACATCGTGTAAGTTCTCACTTAACACACTTCCTAATCGTAGTAAACAAACAGATAAGAGTTGTAATCAATGAGTAATATGAACCTTTTCATCGTATCGTGGTTATACTGTAGTCAATACATCACGTTGACCAAAACGTATAGAATTTATTTTCGTATGATAATACTTGGTTATCGAATTTTAATGAAGCTAAATTTGCTCGCCCTCACTGGCTTATATCTATTTTACAGTTCTGGTACATATTTTTATCTCAGCTTAAAACTGTTTTCGATGAAAATAAAATTTTTGAACCATTAAGGGCTTTAAAATATTGAAGACCAGTCTTTGTATTTTGCCCGTCCTATGACTTGCAACAAGGTTAACTATGTCGTTTTGCATTTTCGTAGCATGATAATAAACTCCATAAGACTTCCACAATCAATACTATCTAATATACGTGATAATAAAATGTTATGGTCTAACCACAGGTCTAACAATATTATTGCATGAAATCAACGCCACCATAGCACCGTTCGGTACAAACACACGCTTTGAAATAAAAACAAGTCCGTCATAGAATTTATAACCACGCAATAGCAAGCAACTGGCGCGGCGTTCAAAGCACCCCTTCTACGTGCTCTCCTATAAACATAAACATGGAAAACGCACAAAAGCCTCTCGGGCGTCGCGTCGCGTCGCTGTCAGATAAAGTTGTAGCGTTTCTTTTGCAAGACACGTTTGCCAGGCGCAGCGGGTGCGACCGAGACGGAGCATGCACGCCGATCGTTAGCCCTGATCTTCAGCGCGCCACAAACACACAGCCCGACCGAGAGCGAAATTGCAGCGAGAATGCACCTAGCTGTGTTATTACCGCCGCGGCTGGCTTGCGAAACAGCCTACTTCCGCGCCCACCACGACCCAAACACCACCACACGACGACGCCACAGGGTCGTGAATCGCTCGCCGCGATGGTGAAACCGGTTATTTTCTCTGAACAAGCAATTGTGGACGTTGTCGTTGCGACATAAGTTCCGTTCGGCGCGCTGCAGCGCAGGAACGCAGCGGGTCCCTGTATATTTAGCCCGCATTGCATGCGGTCGCCGTAGTGGGTGTATTAGGTCGCTCGCACGCACTGCTGAACTAGTCGGAGGGCTTCCTATTATCGATTTATGTTATTGTGTAGGACGTAGTGTCATGCCGCTTGCCTTAACGAGTTTTTCATCAAGTTTTTCTTCATTTTCCGGTGTGCCGCGCTCGTTTTCTCTTTCGAAGAAAGCTCGAACTGAGTGAAACTTGTTGGAAAATATGATTTCACTCATATTGTTCCGATCACGTACAGTCGGAACTCTTCTCTCCGCTCCGATGTTATTAAGCAATTAATGTTATTTTTATCTGAACAGTAAACACAGACAGGCGTGCTGGTAATACACCATGTTTTTCATATAGATTACGAGTATTAAGTCTGAGACGTGATTAAATTGTTTTACATGTAATTTATTAATGTCTGTGAACAAGTTTGCGCAATGAAATATGGCAGTCTTAATGAATTTGCATTAAATATAAATTAATAACTATGAACATAGTTGATGAAGTTTATTAAGTTGATTGGAAATTTAATAAATTCAATAGTGAAGCGTGAATAGAAGAGTAGTACTTAGTCAAAGTTTAGCTATCAAAAGCATCACGACTATAAATTATGACTCAGTTCCACTAATGCCCGTAAAGACCCTCCCTTAAGCACTTATGTTGTTTTCTGTTTTTTGCTATTGTTGTTGTACAATAAAGCATATTCTATCTATTATATCTATACAGACACTAGCCCAACTTCTTACAAAAAAGAGTCTCAAACAATGTAATCTATCGAAATAAATAATGATAAACGCATCTAATGTGGTAGTAAGTTGCATAGGCTCTCAAGGCTTGAAGACAGAGGGCCAGGCGAAGGACTGGGGGGCAAGGGGCTACAGTCACACCCACACGCGCGATGACACCTCGAGTGGTGACGAGCGGCCATTACAGATAGCGGCATAACTGCTACACACGAGCATATTGTAGCCGGCAACGTTATGACCGTTTATGTGGGATGATATAGTGCCTATGTAGCAAGCCTTAAATTGTTCTTGCGTACCTTCACACCAAAGCTTCACACCAAATACATGTTGTTTAAGAATTGTATAGGTTTCGACTAAAGCAAATCATTATCTAATGTCTAAAGGTAATCGTTTTATTCCTTTTCGTCCTAGTCGTCCCATGGGAACATATTTCTACAAATTTGTTTCTTAATAATGTACCTATCTATGACTTGAAAATAAATCTTACTTCAAAGTAACTAGAACTTGAAAGCTGTTAAAAACTTGTTTTTTCTGAGGTACATTAAGGTCTTGGTTTTATAATTAACTAAGAAAACTATTAAATTGCGAAGTTTTCTTGCGACATTTTCTCTTTTCTTCGTTTAACTTTACTTGCATTAAGATAAATTCGTGCTTGCATGTATTAAAATTTTCACATTTTCTTTACAAGACGTTTTATCTGCAAATTTCTTTCGTAACAGTGAGTTATTCCTAACAAATCAAGAATTACAACAATTTGACGAAATAGAATTGAGTATGTATTGATAGTTTTACCTGTTTGTCCGTGTTTGTCAAAGGCCTTTCCTTCCTTCCTTCCCGCCTTTCTTTATTCCTTCATCCTTCTTTGTGTGTATGTATGTCGCTGTTCTAATCAAGGTTTTCTTCGCTCTTATTTTAAGCTGCCCTCACATATTCTTTATCTTCCTTTTTGTCTGTTCTTTTCTATCATTAGAATTACCTATTTTATGATCAGCCTCCGTATGTGCATTATCAAAAATGGCCAGCCCTGCTTCTTTCCTTACTCGTTGTTTCCCAATTTATTATTGTTTTTTGTTTGTAAAGACGGATCGCGCAGTCACCGGTGTTCGCTCCTTCATAATGTAGATAAATATTATCTGGTATCTACCCTCATTGTACTTATTTAATATCCTACCTTATTAACTATATTTTTGTTTACCTGTTTGTATAGTCGATGATACTGATGTACGGTAAAACTCTAATGAGTTTATGTTTACATCTTTAGAATGTTTTTGTTATGTATACCACTGAACAAATAAAAAAATAAAAATAAATAAATTTGTCTGTTCTATTTCATTACATTGTCATTGTAAAATTCTTCTATATATCATTTATTACAGTTTACACGGGAAATGGGCGTGTGTTTCTCACAGTTCAATGTCATAGCGACGCTAACATGGTTGTTATGGCTTTCGTTACAATACTTAATAACACCATGTTGCTTGATGTTTCCCTTGTACCTTGTATTTTGTGTCACAACATCAGGTATTTTTAAATGGGTGGGCTGGAGTATATTATGATGTTTATCCGTGCTGACTTTTTATTGCCTATTGCTTTAGCTACAGCATTTATCGGTCGCCCGCGGCTTTGTCTTCCTGGAAGTCATTTATCAGGTATTCTGCAGGAACCATTTCGTTTTTAGGGATAAAAGTAACCTATGTTGTTCTCTGGGTTCCACATCTCGAACATATCTGCACTGATTTTAATGAAACTTTATTGATTTAGTCTGTGAAAAGGTAACAAACAGACATACAGAGTTACGTATATTATGGCATTATTTGTATGGAATAAGATTAATACTATGATAATGAAGATTGTATGGAGAATGCTAAAACTGTTTGTAAGGCCACTAAATCATCGTGTATTTAGGTCATACCATGTAACCAAGGGCATAAAAATAACATAATAGACTAGCCTAGATGAACAAGCCAAGAATTGAATTGCAGAGTTGTGTAGCCAAGATTTTGACAAGGTAAATATTGATATTAGAACATTGTATTATTTCTAGCTACAAAGTAAAACATATCACTATTCAGCGAGAAAGAACTGAAATTATTAATCAATAAAGACACAAAGAAAATCTATCTCAGAGAAAAGAGATACAAATATCAAAAGATTAGCAAAACACATTTTTAATGAAATTGCTTTTATAAATATAACTAGCAATAAAAAACTAAAAACATAAAACTTATACGTAAAATCAGAAAAAGACATTGAGGACGCTTAGGTAGGTACTAAGTGAAACGTTGAACACAATGACGTCTTTTCTCGAAAGGAAATGGGCGTACATCCTCTTAGTTCAATGTCTCCCTTGGCAGTAACATCGTTATAGAATTCAACGTAGCAATAAGCAAATCACTGACCGTTTAACATTTTCTTCACATTACTGCCTATATATAATCATTATGAGCTGATAGAAAGACAAAGTGAGAACTTTTAACTTATGTAGCTTGTATAATAATATTTTATTTTTAGAATAGATCATTATGTATCATAAAGACACACATAAGAAAAAAAATTATAAAATCACAAAACCCGACTGCGAAAAACCCAACTAAAAACATCACACCAAGATTATTTTTTGTAGTCGGTGGCAGTTATTTTAGCCACTGCAGAAATTTTTCTTGTTTTGATGTTTCTAGTTATGGTTTCGCAGTTGATTTTTTCATTTAATCCATTTTGTTATATCATTTTAGCGAGTTATGTTTTCGGTAACGTCTCTTCAAGCTTTTATTTTGATACCCTATATGACCATCTGAATCTGACTAAAAATCTATTTGTTTCGACTGCACTTAATAGCAACTGAAATCCACGATATTGGTTTTTTCAAAGCCATATAGTCAGTGTCACTCAAATCTAATGATACTTACCTCATTTGTTAAAATTCGTTCGCACGTTTATTCTCTAGGACGGAAACTTCGAAACGGAAACACATACATACATACAGGTTTAAAATATTACCTCCTTTTGGGCTTCGCCGCTGTCGGATGAAAATGGTGATTATTTGTACGATTGATTAAAAAGCGACGTCTTTAATGATTTCTGTCATAAATATCTTATTCATATTTTATTTTTTCTTACGCAATAAGTTTTTTTTTTCCGAGAAGAGTGCATAGATATTGTTTGAAATTATGTAAGCAATAATTATTTATCTTCGTACTTTCACACATATTATTTCGAGACATAGTAATATTTAATATTTGCTATATAAAACGCATTTATCGGTAATGGAGCATATCTCTTAGAGCGACGTTAATATTCATTCGTCTAATTGATAACATGCCTGCAACAGCCATTTATCTTGCAAAGTACTTGTAACTTGCAGGCAACTGTGCGAGACAAGAAAGTAGTAATTTGTGTTCCAATACGAACAATAAGTACGACCTTTGAAAATAACAGTATTATGTGGCAATTTTTTGGCTGCATCCCGTTTCGTCAACTTCCCATTTCATCAATTTTTTTATTTTAAACAGCAAATCCCATTTCGTAAACTTCAAATTCATTTTATTAGGCAAAAGTAAAGTTGACAAAATGGGATGTAGCTATTTTTTAAAGCTTAGATTTATTTAACGATAAGTATTTATAATAAAACAAAGTTTAACCGGATTAAATCGCGTATATTATTTAAATTGGTTTCCCGGACGTTAGGTTTAGTAAGAGAGAAGTAAGTAGAAGTAATAAGTAGTAGTAGTGATAAGTATTTAGTTTCTTCAACAGCTTTTTTTAGTAAATCACGTGTGTCGAAATCTTGATGTATCGAGGTTTATTTTTATGATATTTACTATTTCGTCAATTTTTTTTAATTTTATTCAGCCTTTTATACTGTTATGATAACTGTTTTCTTAATAGTAAGTTAGAACAAAGTCTATTCGAATAAAAAATGGTGCTAATAATACTGAAAATACGTTAGGTTAGGTTTAATCGTTTGACGTGGGTCATGTATTTTGCACTATCGCAAATAATATTATTATGTAAATTACACATGTGAATAGAGTCCTCATATAGATTAAACGTCTCTGGGGAAATTAGACGAAATTGGGAAACGTTCTACATTCTATAGGTATCTGTTTGCTAATTTCACGAAATCCGCATTTCATAGTTACACCAGTTCAGGTAGGCTGGCCATGGCCATGGCCTGTAATATCCCACAAAGGGCTCCGCCCTTGTTTTCCAATGTCTTTCCTCCAAATACTCAAACGCTACTCAATTTTAAGTGGCCCTAAGTTTCATGCTGGCACTGTCACTCTAAGGTGAACTCTTTCGTGCTGTCTCTATGTTTCTTTTGAGAATTTGGGGGTTAGTGCCAGTGATGGCCAGTCGGTACTATTATTGTCCAGTTCATCCCTCCATCGCTTTCGCGGTCTGCCTCAACGTCACTTCACTGTGTCAGAGCGAAATAAAATTAAATAATTTAAAAAAAGTTCCATTTATGCTGTTATTTACACAAAACCTGTAATTTCTCTTTTGTTCTCGAAGCCTTTTCCAACTTAAGTTAAATTCGGCTTTCAAACTAACCGGATAGTATTAAAAACCTGAAATTATCGCTAGACAAAAATACACCTAGCCACGATCCATCACCACCAACCCACATCAAACAAAACAGAAATAAAGCTTCAAAATCGGAGGAACCACGCATGCGCTTTTGAAGTACTAAAGCTAAAAACGTAGTTTCGCCGTTCAGTAAACATACTCGTACATGCACAGAGAAATGCAACGCTAAATATAGGCCGGGAGAACGCAACGGCTGACGGTTGTGCATGGTCAGGATTCCCCCTCTTCCCTTCTCCCCTGCATCCAGGGTTGCCTAGCTCCCAAGGGCGTCTGTTTCAAATTGAGTTAGCAACGCTCAGTGAAGCGCTATTGGGTTGTTGAGGCAGGCTTCAAGGGGATTTGTCTGGTCTAGACAAATAGGTATTGTTGAATATCAGCTGTTTGGCTTTTGTTTTTATTTTGAGTATGGTTTACATTTTGTGGTTTAGGTTAGATGTAATTAGTTATGTATTTTTATTTTATTCTTCATGATCTAAACTATCTTTTTGTTTAAACAAACACTTGCATATTAAAAGACAAAAGCATTTTAAACGAAAATTACAACTTTCAAACGTACCATATAAACATAATGCCTAACCCTCCATTACTCGCTGACAATCACTTAAAGCCTAGGTTCATCCGCGCAAGCCCTAACCTGTTACATAAAGCGGGGACTGGGGAGTCGAGTCGTAATGAATACATAGGGGCGCGTGTTGTGCGTGTGCGTCTTGTGAATTCATATACATGCACATGTGCATATACACAGCGTATATTTGTGCACGACCCAAGTACGGTCAGTCGGGCATGCGTCGCCGATCGTTTCAAAGTGACATAGGTCGGGAATACTCTGGAATGACCGACAATACAATATGGAGATTCAAAATCCAAAATTAAACTCTAAATTTTTACTTTGTGAAGTAAATACGCGATAAACTTGAAGTTACGTTTTGTCGTTATGATAATATTATAAAACACAGGTAAAGTCGACCACACGTCAGTGGTATTTCGTAAGCAGTAGACTTGTTTTCGTACTTCATGGGTCCCCTATCTGACGTGCTGTCGACTGTACCTACGCAATCAATATTAAGTTATGTTTTGTCATTATTACATTATTATTATTGAGATAGTATAGTAATGGTATTGTACATTAAGTGCATATGCCTTGTACACACCTTTATTTCTTAATGTTATAAAGTTTAATTTTCGCGTAAATAACAGACTTTAGTGCCCTTAATGTCGGTCTGAGTACCTGATTTGTGTAGACAGAGATTTATTGAATTACCAAGTCCGAGTCTAAGGGAAGTCACCTTGTGGAATAACATTTTTATTCGACCTACTCGACTTTGAATAAAAAATAAGAAGTGTAAGTATTTAAGTGCTTGTTGCCTACTGCCTACTGATGATAAAAGAGTGAGAGATTGTCATATAAACTAAGAATTCATATTTCTTCATGAAAATTAATGAAGGATTTTGTTTTTTGCACTTCCAATAAAAATAACTTAGGTTTAATAGAATAAGTGCCAATATCATTATGGTCGGTGTTTATCTACGTTAATTCTCTGATTAATCAACCGTTAACTCGAAAAATGAACTATAATTTTAGGTAAACAATGACGCTTTTTAAACCTCATTGTAATTAAACGGTTGCTTAACTTGATTATAATCATTGGTGAACACTAGCATATGAAGAATAAACTAATTTACTAGAATACTTCAGACTCTAGATAGTTTTTCGTTATCAATCACCCAAACTCTCCAGTTAAGACACAAATCAACAACACTAATATTCATGTCTGCGATGACTAGCAAATTACTAGAACAGATAAAATACCACTATTTTCACTTGACACTACATTTTGAGGCTACAATCTTATAGTTAGGTACATAAAGAGGCCGCGGACCTGCGCACACATCGATACTCACATGTGTGCGTGCGAAACCAGTATTAGAATAATGTTCGGTAAACATCGTGTGTCGTGTGTGTATATCAGTGTGTGGGTGTGTGAGGCATACATAATACATTTGCATGCGGCTGATGTAGACAGCTATATTATTATATATGTATATGAATAGCCGACTATACAACTGAGCACTCGATCAGTATGTCACTTTAATATTGAGTGTTTCAACTTTCAACCATATTGCTTGATAATAATACACTTTCTTGTAATAAAAGTTGTTACTTTAATATTTTGATATGAAGTTGCTTTTAAGTACCAAATAGTACTTACTTCAAAGTGTAAGTTTATGTCACATTTCCTCCAAATCCAATAAAATGTTGTTTTGCGGTGCCTTGGCAACAGCTGGCATTTTATTACGTTATTAAACAAACAATAAAATCATTTAACGAAGTAGACATCCTGGCGTGTCTATCTAATAGTCGTCATTATTAATAATTACTAATGTGATATAACGTACCAGCCTTCAATTGTGCCTGTGCCGCTGCAGGGCTAATACCCTTTCTCATAAAAAGAAGAAACGAGCCCTAATCGCCACGTTTGCTGGTTTGTTGCAATGCATTTGTTCACGATTTCCAAATTTCCAAATTTTATTTTCCTTCGGCTATGTATCCCATTTCGTCGACTTCCCATTTATTCATTTTCCCATTTCGTCAACACCCCGTTTCTTCATTTTCCCATTTCGTCTTGGCTTGACTTACTTGGTCTACAAAAATGAATTTGAAGATTATGAAATGGGATTTCTTATGCTGAAAAAGTATTGGGAAAAGTTGACGAAATGGGATGTAGCCTTTCCTTCATTGTAAGTCAGTGGTGTCCGTAATTAACTGATGCGTGCTAGATTTTGAACATGGAACATTATGCTAAAAAAAACCACGACCATCTGCGTCCACTCCACTGTCGAATGTGAACTATTTAAAATATTCAAAATACTCGTTTTGACACGGAAACCTCACCTTTTCGCTGTGACATACTGCTACTTGCCAAAATTACGTTCCAAAGGTTGGCAATTTGACATTTGATGTGCTACTATTTAAATTTAATTATGTATGTCACCTTAATTCTAACCTGGGAGTATTAAATGAAAAAGTAGTTACCTATAGTCATATCAGCTTTGGAAATTCGCGAAAGTTTAAAACTTCTATAACAGCTTTGATGAATCCTTAAAAAATATTTCCTTTTTGGTTCTTACAACAACATTTTTGGGTAAGTAATTCTAATACTTCTAGTAATTCTAATTTTTTTTAAATTCTAATACGTCGACAACTTTTTGAATTAATTTTAAAATAATTTGGGTTGTTGTTGTACGGTAACGACGGTAACTATTCAGCACATAGGTTGGTCGTATCCAGATAAATATCTACACTTCAATCAAAAAACAAAAAATACATAATAAGAAGTATGGTACAGGTAATAATGAGTGTAGACATGTGATAAGAAGGAATGAAGACCGCGTTACGAGGAAAGTTTTAAGTACCTATGAATGTGGATGGCTAGAAAAGAGGAAGAGCAAAGAAAACATGGATGAATTGCTTAAAAGATGATATGAATAGAACGAAAGTTAACACTGAGATGACGGCGAGATGTATGGAAGAACAATACTTGCTGCGCCGACCACAAATAAACTGGAATAAGGGCAGAAAGATGATGATAATGATGAAGAAGAATTCTTCGAACGGTGAAGCAACTGCTACTGTTTTATCTTTACCCTTCTTTTTTGACCCCTTCATACGGCTCGACTGCTACTTTCTCCTTCATTTGTTTTAAGAAACTTGATGCGCAGTAGGCTAGTGTGGTGGACTTGGGCCTGAACCCTTATCCTACTAAAAATAGTCTCATACCCAGCAGTGGGACAGTAATGTGCTGACGAGGTATAGGTCTTCCACTTCCTCTTGTCCCTAAATTATTTCCTTCCCATTTCTTTAAGAAGTTTAAGTAGCCAATCACTTTTCTTCTCCTCTTATCTATGATTCTCAACAACGGTTATCCTCGACTTAACTTCTCGGCTTAACCATATAGTCATGATTTTTCCTTAACTTCTTTCATTACTACTTTTCTTACTCTTCAAATTATTATTAGCTTTTTGTAGTGTTTATGTGTTCTAAAGTCCACAATTTATACATGTCAAGCTCTTGAGTCCATGATGTATGATAATGATAAATACTCAATAATTTTCTTTCTTTTTCTGTCATCGAATCATTTAGCGATCATTACTGTACTACCTTGGCATGTATTCAAATTATGTGGTCATTGACCTCGGGGTGGTTGGACATGATCGATACGCAGGGCATGCCTTCCAAACTACGATGAAAGAAGCTGTAGTTTCTTTGAAACTTATGACTTATATGACAAACTGTCACAAATTTGACATCTACCACCGTAGATGTCAAATCTCTGCAAACTGTTTTCATAATCATAATCATAATCATATGTTTTAGACATTTTATCACAGATTTGACATTTAGATACTACGTAGTAAATGTCTGACTGCCTCGTTGGTCTAGTGGTCGCAAGCGCGACTGCTGAGCGTGGGGTCCTGGGTTCGATTCCCGGGTCGGGCAAAGTGTTATTGTGTTTTTTCATTAGGAAATTTTTAGTAGCAGCCCGGAGTCTGGATTTGTGCCCGGTTAATGGCAATAGGCTCGCCCCCTATTACATGGGACTATAACATAACTAGCGAAATGTGGGTGTACTATACACCTCTGCCTACCCCTTGGGGGAAATACAGGCGTGATGTTATGTTATGTTAGTAAATGTCAAATCTGTGCATTGTCTTTATTCTATTTTTGACCACTTCGTCACTTTGTCTATGGAACCTATCTATTCCTTTCTCAAAGCTTCGTTATTGAAGGTTGGTTGTCAACTATGAAGTATTGCACTCACCAAAATAGTATTTTCATTTGAAAAATTAATGTAGAATTATACTTTCAATGGTGAAACTTTCTTCAAATCCAATTTAAAGCAATCGAGCTCACATAAATTAAGCGATTACCCTTTGATTGGAAATAACTCTCGATCGATCATAATTTGAAACTTTCTCGTAGTTAGAATCCAGTCATAAATTCAATGGATCGATCATTCTCTGGCTAACCTTTTCCCCAACTGTTTGTGTCGGCTTCCAATCTATTTAGATGAGGTTGAATTTTAGTAATCTAGAATGCGTTTTGAAAGTTTATAGTCAAGTTTAACTATCTTTATGTATAAAATCGTTGGTGCGTCTGTAAATGATCGTGTAACCTCTGAACGACTTATCTGATTGAGGTCATATTCACACAATATATTTGTGTTGTCAATAGGATAGTTCATAGCTATGCTAAGATCCAATAGGTGGTGCTGTAATCATGTTATTAACAAATTCTTTATTTATGGACCACAATGACTCATACTTATAATTTGGTTTAATGGCAAAAAATAAAATCACGAAATCGGGACCCGATAGGTATTGAGCGAAACCACTGGTGTAATCTAGTATCATTCTAATATTTGATATTTAAAGTAAATACAATAAGTTAAATGAGTATTGTTGTTATTTACAAAAATTTGCTATCACTAAAAATTCCCTTTATAATCACACTTCAAATTACCTTCGCAACAATACAAAAACCGCATACCAACTGTCGCTGTCTGAATGGTGTCCAATACTTCCATTTTATTAAAACCCCCACGGGTATACGGTATTGTTTACATTTGGTTTGGGAATAGAGGTCAAAGTTAAATGGTCAGAATTGTTGGCTGTTGTGTAATCGTTCATGCGAGTGTCGTTTACCCCGCGGCCTTCGATCGAAACTTCCTACTTCGTTCAATAAATAATTGCTTGGAACTGTCGATCGAACGAATTAATTGATAGAAAGGGATCGCATTGCGATGAATTATACCTTTTTTAATTTTTATTAATAAAGTGCTTGCGGTTGACCGTCACCTCACCTAATGTTAAACGATGGTGCGGTCGACGATGGTACACGCTAGCCTTGTAAAACCTTTTGGTGAATCCTGACCAACAACTTTGAGTGCGTGGATTTTTGAATAATTATTTCGAGATAATTAATAAAATAATAATTTTCAAATTATGTAAACGTGGAATGTTTAGTACATATAATCAGGAATAAATCTTAGAAATACAAGAAACGGTTAAAACTAGACGTAATTTTTATTTCATAATTTTATCTTTTCCTAAATGAAATAGATTTTTTTCAACATTCAGTTTAGACTAATAGCTAGAGAATTAATTGATTAATCTGAGCATAAAAAAAAAAAAATCTGAAAAAAATCTATATATATCTGAAGAATTGCCAAACTTAAGTGGCAGTGGGCGGGGCACATTGCTCGCAGAACGGATGGCCGATGGGGCAGTAAAGTTCTGGAGTGGCGACCGCGTACTGGAAGGCGCAGCGTGGGTAGGCCCCCCACAAGGTGGACCGACGACCTGGTGAAGGTCGCGGGAATCCGCTGGATGCAGAAGGCACAGGACCGGTCGTTGTGGCGATGTTTGGGGGAGGCCTATGTCCAGCAGTGGACGTCTTTCGGCTGAAATGATGATGATGATGATGAATCTGAGCATACCAATTCCACGTACATTTTTTTACTATTTTTTCTTGATAATAATTCTGAAATCCGCGAACTCCATTATCGTTAAATCAGGGGAGCTCCTTAACTCTGTTTTTTTCTACGAAGGTGTGTAAAACACTTTTAAATTAATCAATCAACTCAGCCAATTACACCCTACTTTTGTATTTCGGCCCTATCCCAAAATAAAACGAAGCGCAACTAATTCTCATACATATCCAAAGTTCCTGTTATTTCAGTAAATTAACCTCATTTGTATGACAGATCTACATATTTGTAATCCAAATTCCAATTCTCAATACACACACAGCTCAAAAGCGGACGGGAACGACTGACTCGAAATCTCAATAGAATTTTCATCAATCTAGTTCGACTTTCAATGAGCTTAAATCGGAAATGCGTTCACAGACAGTTGACACCCGCGGACCCACTCCTTCTGTGATGTGACATCAATGACATAATATAGGTATCTTATCTTGTTGTTTACTATATCTATGTAATGAGACACGTATCAGTGACCTCTGCTATTTCGATAGGATACTATTATGTGTTGTGTATATTACGTTTGACTGCAACAGCCAGGGTCATATTTCGTGGTAGTTCCAGAGATTGATAAATTGATCTGATACACTCAGGAGTAATGAATCTGGATCACCAACATAAACCTAAACTAAGAACGATAGCTTATTCAAATAAAAAGTATTTTTTGGATTATAAATTAACAACAATAGACTGTTGTTGTGAATACAAAATACTGAAATTTAAATAAATAAATAAATATTTTGAGACATTTTTACACAGCACCATCTAGTCCCAAACTAAGCAGAGCTTGTACTATGGGTACTAGACAATGGATATAATTTATATACTTTTTTTTAAATCCAGATGTAGGTACCTATCAGAGTCGGAAAAACCATAGTTAATAGTACTTGCATAATAAAAATACATAACTGTAACAATGTATACACAATGTGTTATTTCAATACCTTGTTAAGAACCACAAACACCCTAATTTTTTTTTAAATAAATTGATTAATTATTTGCTTTATTATTATTTGCGAGTAATTATTTATTTTCATTAATTATTATATTATTATAATTCTACTACTAATTAATTATGACTATTAATTATGACGTGTTCTGAGCCCCTAAAATGAGTTTTTAATTTGAGTGTAGTTAATTTTATCGTGTAGTTACTTTATCGACAAAATTTATATGGGAAGTTTACCAGCGCCACTGTGTGTGTATTAGGCACTAAAAATCCATACAAAATGTGTCGTTTACTACACAATATCAGCGTCGCGTTGTATGAAACTTTTAAGACTCGGTGTGATATATTTTACGATTTAAATTGTGGAAAGAAAAAATCGCTCGCAAGCAGGATTCGATTCTGCGACTCCTGGCTCAGTACGCCAGTACTTTAGCCACTAAGCTACCGTGAACACTGCTCGTGGTATCGAAATTCTCATCCACTTGGCACGTCTTTGGGTGACGTCAGCAATATCTTATTAAGAAACAGTGTTTCTCAGTGTTGCTTCGCATGCGTAAAAGCGTTAAAAATATTAAAATAATTAGTGATATATTTTTTTGTGAAAATTAACTTGTGTTATAAAGTAGTATAAACCATTCTACTCTCGATTTTGAAAAACTAGTTTCAGGTTTTGAGTTATTTCAATCACAGTCAACCATGAAATTGCTTTACCACCCAACATTCAACCTTAAATGTTGGTTGCACATCATGAAATGACAAAGTCTATTTTTGCTAAAAAGACCAATGTGACAGCAGTTACTGTTGACGTCCTTAGTGAAATTTTATTTACCGGAATTTGTTGTAAAAATTGTAGAGAAACATCATGAACGAATAGACTTCAAAAATATGCTTTAACATTCATCAGATTTCAAGGTTACCCTGGGTTATGCACTTACACGTCACGGCATACAAACTAAACGAAACTTAACTCCACGTTTGAAAGAATTTACCAGAGGGCCTAGTGCGAGTTTGACACGTACATACTTCCATCGAATTCGTCGACTTCCATTCATAAATCAGTAGTTCCTTCTCGTATCTACCAGGGGCGCTACTGATTTATGATTGAAACCATCGGATTCGATCGCAGTATCGGTAAGTAACAAATCCTCACTATCCCCTCTGAATGGCATTTAAAAAACTTTCGATCGATTAAACATCATGGTATGGATGTGGTTTGATGACAATTTACCTATCAATAATAAATTTTTACTTTGTTAGTAAAATCAGCCCCTTGAACTGGTATATCAAAGGCACGTAAGCGCCTTTAACATAGAAGGCGGAGCGGGGGCTTGTAAAGTCATCGAGGTCATTGCATAAAAATATCTCCATTATTAAAAATGCTTCAGCTAAAAATGAAAATAGCTCTTTCTTTTTAAATATTTATAGAGTGGAGTATAACAGTTTTTATGGTGAATGTACCTACCTATATCAAAGTAATTTTGACACTAACCTTGAAATGTTATTTATTACAGATTACAACGCCGCCCCGCTGTTCGCCTCGGAAAACGCCTCCAGTGGTAAGACAGCACACTTACATAATGTATTAAATATTAAGGTTTTCATAAAAAGGCTGCACTTTACTTAGTTACAAGAATAGTAAATTTTACTGTCGAGGCCTGAAATTAAGCAATTTACGGCCGAGTAATATTGGAAGTACAAGGCGAAGCCGAGTACATCCCAAGTGATTTTGAAAGGACGAGGCGCAAGCCCCAAGTCCTTTTTAACTAAACGAGGCCGTTAATTGCTATTTCGGCCGAGACTTACGTACTTTTCTCTCATTTAAAAAAAAAGTATATAAGTATTATATCCATTGTCTAGTACCCATAGCACAAGCTCTGCTTAGTTTGGGACTAGATGGTGCTGTGTAAAAATGTCCCAAAGATATTTATTATTATTTATTATTTATTTGCGAGGAAACACAACACAAATTTATTCAACAGTATCTCATTTTCATTCACACCAATTCGCCCTACTACTACTATTACTATTTTTTCAACACACTTGCTCGTAAAGTGGCTCTTATTGCATCGCTTTTAGGTTCATAATGTGGCTGATAACGCACGCGTGCTTTTTTCATTATATTATTGTACTAGTGCTTTTTACTTTACAGTTTATTTTTAAATCGCAGCAAAGAGTTTTTATGCTTGAACTAAATTTAACATTTTTGGGAATAAATCAACTGTATTCATTAAAATATGCTATATAAACATTTATTTTCTTCAAATTATTAATTTTTGTCAACAAATGAATATTAATTTGTGTTATAAATATAAAAATCAATTTATAATATTTTTATATTAGGCTGTATGGCGGTTTCCTTCGACCAACTGCGCGCGCATAGCTGTATGTCACCGCGCGTTCCGCGCGCCATTTTTATCATTTTTCACAAATTCAATATTTGTCTAAAATGTGTATTTATGTTTTTTTCCTCGCAAGTGTATTGAAAAACGTCGTATGACACGCGTGAGCATTGACTATTATACTCTCGGCTCCATTAAGCCCTCGCCTTCGGCTCGGGCTGCAATCCAGCCTCGAGTATAATAGTCAACTTAGTTCACTTGTATCATAATGTACAATTTAACTGTCGAACAGTGCAAGGCCAAAAAAAGAGAGATTCCCTGTTCAAATGTGTTCCAATAAGCTTTTTTTTTAAAGTATAGACACTTCGAAATTCAAACGCAAATGTCATATCATATGCATAGAATATTAGATAGAATATTTTCGGATAAGGTCTAGTTCGCATTTGTTTAAATTCCTTAGTTGAAGGAAAAGTTTGAAAAAATAGAGGACCACATAAAAAATGTGGGATAATAGCAATATTTGGTCCTTTTGCTTATAAGTATCGGAAGTTATAAAAGAGTTTACTTATTTATTATGGGACCATAAAGAGAGTGACAAAGAGAACTATGTTATTACTAGTAGAAGCTTGGGTACGTGTATCAAGTATGTACATACTATTTTATGTATAAATACATAAGTAGTATGAATTAATTTAAAGAGCAGCCTCAGTATGAAAACATTTGTATATAGGTGCCATAAGTTTTGTTGTAAAGAAAGACATAAGCTCTTTGTTTCATAGTTAGCAAACTCTTGGTACCTACGTATTATATTATAAGTTATTAATAAAAGAACACATGCATAATGAAAAAGAACTCGTATAAAACGTTCTTTTTAGTATAATGAAAACATGAATACAGTTTTTTTAGAATCACTAGGAGAATCAATTGGGGTAGTAGTAGTACAGTCGACTGCATGGCAGTGCTAACACTTCAATTCGAAAACTACCCTTACTGCTTACGAAATAAAGATGCTGCTAATGTCAAAGTTTTACCACCGACGTGTGGTCGACCGTACCATGTTACATTTAATAAAATAAAAAAACTACTCAATTTGGTGACTATGGTTAAATTCAATACAACAGCGGAACGTGAATATTTAGTTTTTTAAGGTCCAGGAAGTTCAGCTTGATGAGTTTCCATGCGTCTGGTAGCCCCTGCACGGCATCTTTCGCTTTCTCCTTGGTTTCTGATATAACTATTATAATTATTGTTACGTTATAACATTAATTATAATTGTTATATCAGAAACTACAAACAATCGGCTGAAATGTAATTTAAATTGCGTCAAAAATATCTTGACGACAACAATCTCATGGCATTTCTAGCATAAAATTACATGATATTATACGAACACCTTGACTCACCCCTTTGCATCGATACCAACATTACCAACATAACAACAAGAACAACATGTACGTACGAAGGTGTAGTACGTGTACGTGTGTGGGTGTCGTATTAATGTGTGGGAGTAACATTAAAACCTATTTATGTTCAGCCTTTAATTGAAACCGAAGCCTTAATTACAGAATATGATGTTGGTTATTACAGCATAATCATTATAATTCGCGTATCAATTACTGACCTAGGATGTTTTACGCAAAAGCGGAAAAAAAACTGTATTTTTAATATTATCGCGCTGATATCGATAGACCTTAATAATAATAAATTAATATGACATTTTGGAATGATAGGATCGGATGTAATGATAATAGCTTAGTATAATAGACATATTGTTAAATAAATAACCTTAGTTTCAACACAAATTTAGTTATTGTGAAATGACCGTACAAATGTTTAAGTCTAACAATATTCATTTCTAATACTATTCCTTTGAGAACAAAGATCCCATTCCTCATAATTTCGCCACCAAAGTCAGGCATGACAGCTGAAACACCACCTCAAACTTTCCTCTAGAATGTTTCAGTTGTTATTGACATCAGTCTGCAGACTGAAACTCGAAAGGTTTTCCTCGCCCTTCTCACAGTATTGCATGAAGCGTCAAGCCGTTCTAATAATGCCTTACTTGCAATATTCTATTCAGTTTGTTCTCTCATTCCGCATTCCGACGCGGCTGATCCAAAGACTTTGTCTGACGCTTCCACATTGCTCTGGAAAGAAGTGGGAAAATATAAAATGCATTCTCCGTTGATTATTGTTTCTATCAAATTGTAAAGTTCAGTTAAATTTGAAATTTAGTTGAGATCTAGTTAGATTTGGGAGAGCATAGTATTGTACAGTCGACTGCACGACAGTGGTAACACTTCAATTAGAAAATCACCTTTACTGCATACGAAAAAAAGGTCCTGTCAATGTCAAACTGTTACCACTGACGTGCGGTCGACCGTATTCACAGGTGGGCTGACAACCTACCTACTATTACCATTAAGTTATTATTGACATACTTTCAAGTAGTACTTTGGTACTCATTAACCAGTGAACGGTTTGAATCGTCGGCGACTATGCAGATTCCAATTGACTTAACCTCTCTTGCTTTGCGAAGAGACGTTGCAATGTGAAACCAACTTACGTCAGCAGTTTTCCCAAAGAAAGACATAGAGCCTTCAAGAAGGGAGAAATTATGTATTTTTAAAAGTTCGGCAACCCATCGGCAACTCCCCTGGTCTTGCATTGTTTACCGTGAGGTAACCTGCTTGCTCGTTTGCCCCTCTATCATTAAAAACCCGCCTCTCAGTCCCTGCAATGAGGCCTCAACAGGCCATCCGGCCATCGAATGAAATTTCATTCGATGACAGGCCACCTATATGCTTATGCTTATTATGCGGGCTGTACTCGTTGTGGTCAGGTCGGATGGATCTGGCCTTAAGGTACGGTCTAGCGCTGTTTTGGTCGGAGGTGTGTAGGCATGCCAACCACGCCTCTCAGTCCCTGAGGCCTCAACAGGTCGACTCCGGCAGCGCGGTCTGTTCGGGATTTCATGCTACACACACGCACGCAAAATACACGCTTGGACGTGGAGTTGCGGAAACCAGCCCGTTATACTATACTATACTATACTATGCTACACACGATGGGTTCGGTCAGATGGATTTGACCGGACAGTCCAGATCTGTCCAGCCACCACAACGTGTGTAGCCCGCATAAGATTCATCCGCGAACTAATATCAGCTAAGAGTTTTAAAGCCATGCAATTAAAATTTTCTATAAAATCCTTAGAATACTAATTAGTTTTAACGTCTTGAAAAATCGCACGGCAATAAATAACTAAAATCTCGAAATTAATTAGCTAATTTATAAATCGTTTGCCGCGTGGGCGGACGTGTTTTAACTAGCAAATGCGTCTGGCTTTTATTTAAATATGCCTATTTATATATGTATACTCTTTTTTGTGACCATATTGTCAGGTGGAAACCCTGAGGCTTTTAATCATAAAAATAAATAGTTACTATTATCTCTCAGCTTTGCCCACGTTTGTTGTATTTGACGAAATCGAAGTTACGCACCTCAATAATACCATATAAACAATATATGGCATTATTTAAGTTCATCATCATCATTTCAGCCGAAAGACGTCCACTGCTGGACATAAGCATCCCCCAAGCCATTTATTATTTGTTATTTAGGTTGCATAATGTCAATTTATAAATACCTGTGCGAAATTTATGAGTTCGCGTCACCCTACGTCGTTGACATGCGACCAAAGAGGATACATCATCAACTCAGCCTATCGCAGTCTACTGCTGGACATAAGCCTCTCCCAAGTTGCACCACAACACTCGGTCCTCTGCCTTCCGCATCCAGTCCCCCCCAGCCACGTTCTTCAGGTCGTCGGTCCACCTGAGGATACATGCAACATGTCAATGTGACAGTTTTAAGTTTTCGCTTCTGACTTCCAATGTTTTTTTTTCTTTCATTATTTGTACACACATTCTACCATATTCTTGAATAAGTCCCTCGATCATTAAATCATGCTGTATTATATTACCAAACAATAAAAAGAGGTTTTATAGTTAAAGCCCTATACATATGTACACACTTAATGAATATTGTTAATGCTATTCCAATTAAATGTCAAATAGGCAACCATCCACATGCGACAACTAAGGGTACTTCTAGGCTAAGGGCTGGCTACACGTTCGTTCGTCTCTATACCAGAATTGAGTCCAAAAAATGCAGCTAAGTACTCAATCATTTCACTACCACTTTTCACCATTTAATCTGACCACACCTTGAACTGTATCAGAGCGGCACGCTTGATATTTCTCAGCTATAAATCATCATGGCCGCTGTCAAAACAGTTTCACGACTAAATTTATGTAGGGACGGTGAATCTAACAAATCGTGAGCACCCCGAGCTACGTAGCCTTATTATATTCCCACCGAAGATTGGATCTAAACATGTGTCCGGATATTATTTCAATTTCATACTGATATTGGATCCTAAGGGCTGCAGAAATCTCGTAGAAACAGAAAAACCGGCCTACGGTTCCGTACCACTACTGCACAACATATCCGTTAAATAACTGACTCTATAATTAAATTTGTTGTTTAACTACAGAGTATGCACTCAATCAGGCCAAGTTGGATGTTTGTATATATTACCGTTTTATGATTGAGCAGGTAAAAAAATGTTAAAAAAAAAACAAGTTTTTTTGTATGGACCCACTTTTTGCTATTTTTAGTATTTGTCATGAAGCCATGATAGAGGCGATAGTAACACATATTCTGTGAAAATTTAAAACGTTACCTAATATGGTTGAAAAGATACGGCCCTGTGATAGACAGACATGCGCAGGCGGACAAACAAACAGACAGCGTATGCATAGTAATAGGGTCCCGTTAGCAGCCTTTGCGAAACCCAAAAACACTATACAGAAAAATGAGAAAAAGCTTGTTAAACCACTGAGGTATATTATATTAAACCAAGATACAACTAACAAACCTGGCGGTACCATTTAGACAACAGCCTAGGTGGCATTGCAATTGTTATGGGCAAAGTTAACGACTTAACATCAGGTGGGCCTTTAGCCCGTTTCGCCATCCTATATAAATAAACCTCGTTAATTTATAGATACAGGTAAATTCTAAAACTTCTGCTCGCTTTTAGTTGTAATAATACTAAAATTAGAATAAGGAAAAATACTTATTCCGCGACCAAAAACACGGTAAGATAACAGAATAGAATAAATTAAAAAACATGAGATTAAAACACCAGTAAATTAAGGTAAATAAATTAAACATAATAATCATAATGTTAAACATTTTACGCTCATTTATTTTAAAGTTATATTTTCTATAGTTACCTAAGTACTTTTGCCTGAAGTTGTCCAAACTGTTTCGTAACACGCGATGCTTTGTTTATATCTTGTATTCGATTATGTAGAGCATTTTTCTTTATACTAATAGATATAGTTTTTATACACGAACAACTATCTATACTAGCCTATGCCTGCGACTTCGCCCGCGTGAATGTCGTTTATCACGCATCCCTCGGGAACTGTTCATCTTCCCGGGATAAAAACTAGCCTATATAGTAATCCGGGTTATGTTCTAGTAGTTTTTGCGTGAAAGAGTAACAAACATCCCCTCACAAACTTTCACGATTATAATATGTAGGGTATATCTTTGTTTACTGCGATTGTAGTTCCAACGATTTTCCCAAATAGATTGTTTATCTATAGCAAAACGAGGAAATATTTTAAAAATCACAAAGAGTTACTTATACATTTCTAGTAACTGAACTATTAAACTACATAAATAGAAAAAAAAACATGAAATCATGTGTAAATTTAAATCTTAAATAATAATTATGTAAATAAAGTAAATTAATGTTATTCATTCTAATATTTTTTTTAATAATGTTGTATAATAATATGTTTAATTAATTAAGTACTAATATTTGTATGCCACCTGTGGCAGCACACAGAGAGACTACCTATAATGTACGTAACACCAAAATTACCTGTGTACACAAATAAACATTTTGATTGATTGATTGACTGATAGATATGTGATCTTATCTCCATAGATAGTGAGTATCCTAATATTATCAAACTTGTTTTCTTTTGAGGTGAGCATTGAGCAAAGCTTCAAACGATACATTAAGAAAAAACTGCTGACGGGAATGATAAATGCAGGCCAGAGCACAGACCACAGTTTATTTCCTGAAGGTAGATTCACACTTACAGTGATACTAGTCAAACGTTCTATCATCATCATCATCAACTCAGCCTATCGCAGTCCACTGCTGGACATACGCCTCTCCGAAGTTGCACCACGTTCTGTACCTACCCTAAATTCATAAGTGAATCTTCTAAATATTATAAATTCGAAGGTACGGATGTTTGTTTGTTTATTAATTGTTTCTTTGTTTGTCCTTCAATCACTCTCAAACGGCTTAACGGATTTAGATAACATTTGGCACACAGATAAACCATAACCCGGATTAATGTATAGGCTACTTTTTTCCCGGGATTATGAACAGTTTCCGAGGGATGCGTTCAAACATATTTCTGAGACAAACCGAAGTATACGCGGTTGAAACCGTGGGCATAGGCTAGTCTTTTATAAAGTCAGCTGCAGTCTCACAAAATTCGTATCAATATGCAGTTTAGAGAAATCAGTAATATTCACGCCGATTTACTTGCTAGTAACTAGAATACCAGTTTTATAGTTAAAGGGTTTCCTTGGAAGACAAGATGATAAGTGGTCGTGATTGCACGATATTCCAATACTGGGCAATAGGTTGTTAACCCAGTAAGATAGCGTTATCGCTCGCCAACACGCCTGCCTACATACTTCCGACACTTACATGTGATTGTAACGTGTATGCATCCAAATCTATTGTGGTATTTTTTTATAGAATGATGCATTAGACAATTGTTTTGAAGTGGAAATTTAGATTTTTAGTGTTTTATGTTTTCAATTAAAATATACAACGTGTTATTGAAATAACTCGAAACCTGAAACCAGTTTGTTCAAAACCAAGAGTTGAATGGATTGCACTACTTTTTTAATGAAGGTTAAGTTTTATCAAAACAAAATAGGTACCTCAATATTTGTATCATGCCGAGTCTAAAAGTTTCATAACGCTGAGCGCGAGACAATCACAATTGGAACACGTCATATTGTTATTATCCTTTGGGAACAGCTCCGGGGGTACGGGGTGGGGTGAGCAGAGCGCATCTATTAGAATAGGTATGACAACAAAAATAACCAATATCTTCTAGAATAATTTATGAAAATACATAATTAATTGCCAATGCAATATCAATTTTATACAATAAATATTAGTTGGAGTGTCTTAAGTTTTGAGTTATTTAAATAACACGGTCTATAAGTTTTTTTTTTGTCATAAACAGTTTCATAGAAATGACTCACCCTTGACCCCAATTCGATATGAAATAAAAACATCGGTCAGTTAAAAACTATCCATCTGAGTACACAGAGAAATGATCTGACATAGTATAATAAGAATTGTTTACTAGTACACAAGGTTTACATGGCGCCATTGTACGTAGTCATGAATTAATCATCCGTTTTACTTTGGTTAACAATCTCTTACAATTCTTGGTTACACGAATCTATAAACAGTATATTTTTTATAGAAAAATTTAAATTTACAAATGCATCTGTGAGTTTTACTTAACCCTGAATTCGATAAAAGTGCCTCTGGATATAAAGAGCCACTTATTCCTATTGTACAGCAGCTAGGGATGAGCAAAAGCAATTTCGGATCCGTGTACTATGTAGATTCCGACAACGAAACGCCGAGATAAGGACATTCTTTATTTTTAAGTATACGAGTCACGTTTGAGCGCGCTCCCTACATCAGTGTGTTATCTTAGTAATATATTGCAGAAACTTGCTGCAGCGCAATGCATTCCCGGAGCGGCTGCGCATGGGTATAGATCATAGAGGAAATGCGCGCTAGCAGCCGCGCCGCCGCGTCCCGTCGTCGCCCGGAATGTACGCGATCTAGACGCTTACGCCGGGACCACTAAAATAGGGCTATCACGTTGTTTCAAAAAAAGTTAATCAATACATTTTACAGCTAATCAGCGCTTCCTGCTGAAGAAAAACACTACACTACTACTATAGGACTTTACTAAAAGCAAATAATGCTAGTAGTGACTATGTTTGCTGGTGCAATTTTGAAATGTTGGACGCTCAAACCTCGACTATAATTAGTTTATGTGTTATCTAATAACCGTATGACCACAGATTACCTATTAGTTACTTGGTATGACGTACTAATCTTGAGTCCCGAGTTCCCGACCTCTCATAACCAGTGTGTATATTTTAATGGCTTTATAAGGTTTGGAACTAATGTTTGATAAGACATAAACTAACTTAATTAACATAATTATCCTTATGAGAACATAGTAAGAAACTTACATGTAATTAGCTCGACTTGAATTCATTAAAAACAATTTAGCTAACACGTTGCGGATTTCTAAATAATAACGGTGACTTATTAAAACCAATTTTCCTACAAACGTAGCTAGTTTTGCAGCCCTATATTTACATCGGCAGAGAAATCAGCGACTGGTTTGCGCAGGCGCAGCGAGCCTCATTAACAGCATGTTTAACGTTTTCAAACACGATGTGGTTGTGTTATTAAATGAAAGTGGACGATATGACCAAGTACTGGAAAACCACAGCTTTACAAGACAAAGTATGTTTACATCTGTCTGTATATCTGTACGTGTATTTTTCATAAACTGCTTAATAGTTTCATTTGTTGTATATATTCTAAAGCATTATTAAATAACGTTGTTTATGTTCTTCTTCACTTGAAACAAAGTTAATATACACACCCACATCAATACTTGTTACTTTTTTCATACAGTACAAGTGATCGCCCGCGGCCTTGTCCGCGTGGTAGTCGATTATCGCAAATAAAAGTAGCCCATGTCCTTTTCCGGGTTCCAGACTATCTTTGTACCAAATTACATTAAATTCTGTTTAGTGATTTAGTCATGGTGAGGTAACAAAAAGACAAAATAAAATTGTAGTATGGATTTCCAAAAGTAATTAACTATTTAATAAAAATAGAAAAACTAAATTTGTTTCCCACTTACATATATCATCGATACACATGTAAATATATATAAACAATCAAAACATCACGGTATGTTTGACATACATTAGATGATACCGTGTTAGTATTTATGCGCACAATTTATCTAAGTACCGGATGTCAGTACCAAAATAAATATGAAACAGTCCAAACATAATTATGTAAATACATTTTACCCGTTCCTAAACAAATTCAGTTGCATAGCATTGATTTTCTTATGCATTTGACTTTGACAGCGCATCCAGGTGTTCTCAATCAAATCGTCCATAGTATAGTATGTGCTACCTACACTGCGCCTACGTATAACATGACACTTCAAGAGATAAATAATCCAATGTCACTTGGGTGGTCACTGCGTTTGAACGGTCTTGAGATGTAGAAACAGAAGCATCGATATTTTTGTATTTTAATCGATGCATTGAGGCAGGATAGTGCGTCAATCGCTCATTTGTATCAGTTCGAAAAGTTTGAGCTAAGTGAATTTTGATTGAGATGAAATATTCAAAGTTTAGAACAACCAACGATTTAAGAAGCTAAGCTACAGAACAACGGTCCATGCGATCGTCTTTTCATAGACTACAAAATGTAGGTTTTATGTTTCTCAAATGCCTGAAAAAAAGCAGGGTGTGATCATTTTTGTTTTTTTTTACTTATTTTTCGTTTTTTTTTCATAGATCTATTATGTTACAATAACTGATCACACCTTATTTTTTCCTGATGGTATAAAACGTCATCCGGTATATGTATCATGTAACAACGACTTATTTATTCAGATATTGAGGATGCATTGTTTGAAATAAATTCATGTACTCTGTATCTGTATCGAATCTTTAATCAGATTACATCACAGGGATACTACCGAAAACGTGTTATCCTTTTCAAAGAGAGCCATCTTTAGCAATAGGATATGGGTACTAGTACTACTATACTAACGCAATGTCATTGAAACATTATACAATATTTCTAATATACTGATTTTAATGTGGCGTATTCTTGTAGTACATATAGCATCATTTTTACAGTGTAGCGTAATTTTCCTAGCGTACTGTAGTTTTTGAAGTGATAATAGTGTATTTTTTGCAAGGTAGCGTAGTCGTCGGAGCACAACGTAGTCTTCGTAGCGCAGCGTAGTCTTCATAGCGCAGCGTAATCTTCGTAGCGCAGCGTAGTCTTCGTAGAGTAGAGTGGTTTCTAAAAATAGAGTATTTTTGTTCTTACCGTAGCCTTCGTAGCGTGACGTAGTCTTCGAAGCACGGCATAGTCTCCGTAGCCTAAAGTGCTTTTCGTAATGTTTATAGCGTGTACTTTGTAGCGTAGCGAAGTCTTCGTGGCAGTCTTGATAATGTGACTGTTTGTAGCGTAACGTAGTACACACGGCTACACATCAAGCTGTACATTTCCAGTTTATGCTGACCTCGCATTGCATAGGCTTTCCGTACAATGCGAGATCAACTTATACTGGAAATGTACAGCTTGATGTGTAGCCGTGCGTACACCACCTTATCATCCATTAGTATCGTTTCCAGGTTAAAATGGTTTTTGATATATTTTATTTACCATAAAGAGTTTTTTATCATAGTTACGTTGCCAAAAATAACTGTTAATTTCATGAATAAAGGACTCGTTTATTCGCGCCTTCATAAACATTAAATGTGTCGTGGTTGGCAACCTCTAAATTAATGTATGCGTACGAAATCGTTTGGAAACGAACACAAAGAAAATGCTAAGTGACCGTTTTGTTTCGGCCAGCCCATTTCCGGAATGAGCCCAAATCTATTTTGCCTAACTTCCTCCATTGTTTCGTGTTTAAGTCCAATGTAACAATTTTGATTTATTATCTTTATCTGATTATTCATTGTTGTTCTAATGAGTAGCGGACTACTGTAGAATATTTTAGCTAGTTTTATGTTTATTCATCAACATCAGCTTTTAAATGTTTGTAGCGGCTGCTGAACATGAGCCTTACCCCCAAATAATCAAACGAACTTTAACTTTAAGACGTTCTTAAAAGTTGTTCTGTTGCTATAATACACCTTGCCAAAAGTCTTGGAAGACCGGTCTTGCGAAAATGCAAGACTGTTCTTGCAAAAATGCAAGACCGCAACACTGCAAGACTGGTCTTGTGAAAATGCAAAGCCACAAGACTGGTCTTGAAAAAATGCAAGGCGGCAAGACTGCAAGAATGGTCTTACGAAAATGCAAGATCGCAAGACTGCCATACCAAGGCTTTGGGCAACAATATTGAGGAGGAAACTGCTGCCCATGCTTCATCCTTGCAACATTATCCTTTAGTTACAACACTCACGAAGAAAAAAAGTTCTGTCTTGTTGCTTCGCAAGAATCACACGTAAATAATGTTTTGCTAATAGCTTCATTATGCGTGCCGTTAATGATTGGAATTCCTTCCGGCGTCTGTGTTTCCCGATAAGTATAATCTGGTGGTCTTCAAAGCTCAAGTGGATAGGTTTTTGCTGGGCAAGCTTGTACTACCGTCGATTGCACCAACATCAAGTAAGGTGGCGGTTAAACGCAAGTCCATTATGTATTAAAATAAATGTTGACTGATTCCGCGAAGAAGACCATTCTGAATATAACCAGCCTCAGCTATTAGGAAAAGTTGTGGTGCTATGCGCTTTTTGGTGATCTCCTTGGAACGGCAACGTGTAGAAAATATTGTGCGATTTTTATTTCCACATATTTAAAGATGATATTATGACGGACACTCGCACGATCTCCAAGATTGTTTGTCACATAAAACATAAGTAGGTAGCATCGAGATGAAATCTTTTTGCAATAAAAACGTGTAAAACAAGCAAAGTATTCTTATCAGTGTGTTGACTAATAGAGGCGCTGCCATTAATTCGAAGCAATCTATGTGATTTATCCAAGTGGCCCCATGCCGCGATAGTATCACCATGACACATTAGCAAGTTTCCTGCGAAAACGGAATCGTTTGTCACTAGGACATGTGGTAATCCTATTAAATATGTACTGTCAAGTTACGCGAGATGGTGTAAAATGTTTATGTTAAAGCTGTTAGTTATTTGCAGGTTAATATTCTCAAATTATTTATTTGGTTACCATATACACAACTATATACACAACTTACTTAAGAATAAACAAAATAAATAAAACAAAACTAAAAGCTACAAAAAATCCAAAAAATCCCCCGCATCGCTTTCTACCGGAAGCGTGCCCAGAATACTGGCAGCATTGCCACGTTGTATGGCAATGCTTATTCTTTGACCAAAGAAAAGGCCAGCATTCTGGTTAATATTGTTTTTTTATTTTTTATTAATTAGGTATTACTCGCGGGCTGTCCCAGTTTTAAAAACGTGATAAAAAAAAGGTTGGTCAATTTACTAGCAGCCTGTGAGATCTATTGCAAAATTTAGGCAAGGCATTTTTAGACGCAGATTTTTTGCAACGATGTTGTCGAAATTTATCTTGCAAAAAAGCACTTAAAAGTCTATGGACCGATAACACTCCATTTCTTAGCCTTAACTTCGTTCTCATAAGATAAATGATTTTATTGTATTTGTATTCAAGAACATAAATCCAACTTCTCTTTGGCTGTACTATAAAGGCGTGATGTATAATGGTTACCTAAAAGGAATGAACCTCTAAGGAGTACCTCTTGTACTCTGTCTCGTTCACTCATATGGGCAATAATACGCGCTACCCAGCCAATGAGGTGCGTTTCATCGCTGCGTTCGTGACGTTTCACTTTTTGTGAGATAGGACCCCATCCTAAACGTGATTATCCCAAACCTAATTACCTTATAGGTTCCCAAGTAACACGAAACTGTATAAAGGTAAAAGTAAAAGCCAATATACATCTACAAGTCTTACAAAAGATGTTTAATGGCATCCGCAAAGTATTATAGTTGTATATATTATACAATTTTAATTATTAGGTGGTTATAGTTGTATATATTATACAAGTTTAATTATTAGGTGGTTATAGTTGTATATATTATACAACTTTAATTATTGAGAAAATCTATAGTATAGAATTAATACTTCTTTGCGACATCTTTTGTAAGACTTGGAGATTTTTATTAGCTTTTACTTTTACCTTTAAAGGGTTGTTGTGTTGCTTGGGTTAATCGTTTCCTAGGTGTGGTGATCATGCCAATTCGATCACGACCGTAACATTGCAGTAGTCTGGGAACCGACTTGCGGTACCATTTAGGCAACAGCCTAGGTGGTATTGCAGTTGTTATGGGCAAGGGTAACCGCTTAACTTCAGGTGCGCCTTTAGCTCGTTTCGCCATCCTATATTATTTTTTTTTTTTTAATTTCCACCTTTCAGACCCACTGGTTTATTTTTATGTTAATTAATTAACTTGAAAGCTTTTTAATTAAGAAGTGAGGTTGCGAATCAAAATAATATTTTTAGGGGACGTCCTAATTAAAGTACCTCACAAAAAGATTTTAAAAGGTATTCTTCGTAAAATAAAAATGATGACATCCTGTTTTGACAACTTCCCAATTCGTGAAATTCGTTTTTAACTACAAAAATTTATATTAAACAGAAATGTGTAAAATTACAATGAAATGGGTAAAAAAAATATTGATTTAGGAAAGTCAAAATGGATAGTATTCGTAAAAAAATTGGTTCATTAGTAAAAATATCATTCTAATTATTCAGTCTCTCAATGTTTTCTTTCAGTGATTACAGAAATACATATGTATGTATACTCAGTATGTTGTTCGCAGTTATACAAATCGCAGCTGTACAAACAATGTCACCTTGTGTTCGATTAGAGTTCCTGTTTAGACCTACATACGGTTAAAATCAGTTATTCGATGATGGTAACGGTCTGGTCTCTGGACTAAAAGTGGGCCACCTTATTTATTTCTTCTGAAATACCCCAACACTTTTACGGACATTCCACATGGCCATAAGCACTAGATACTGACTCTTCTTTTATCGATACAGAATAGTGATAGTAGATAGTGGCTCAATTTTCTTTTCTACAAAGAAGAGCCAACGAGAAACCAGCAAAACCGTTTCAAAAACTGTTTTTAATTAACATCTAAAGCCCCAATACTCAAACCATAAGATATTACACATAGGATATTATAAGATATTACACATAGGATATTACAATGTAACAATTTTGATCTGATTGTTCATTGTTGTTCTAATGAGCAGCGGACTACTGTAGAATATTTTAGTTAGTTTTATTTTTATTCATAATCATCGGCTTTTAAATGTTTGTAGCGGCTGCTGAACATGAGCTTTACCCCTAATAATAATAATAAATCGTTTATTTCAGGAAATCCCATACAAAGTTTTACATATTTTTTTTACTTAATCTAATGTTCGCACACATAATCAATATCACAATTAAAATAACATCTTTTATCACACCTTGAAAAAATAAAAATATAAAAATAAAATAAAATAATATAAAATAAAAATTAAGGAGGGACTCAAATGACACTTATATTTAAGACGTTCTTAAGAATCCTTCTGTCGCTTATAATGTAGCTTATAGTGACAGTGACAGCATGAGACTTAAGGGCAACTCAAAATTGAGTTGCGTTTGCGTATTTGAGATTTAGATTTATATATGCTTTGCACTGCTATTAGTTATGTGCTTTATAAATCCATACATAAATTAGCTAACACAAAAATAAACTCTAATTATATAATCAGATCACATGAATGTTAGCCGTTTTTCCCTTACTTTTTATTACATATTTTTCTATTCATAAAAAACCAAATCAACGAATATTTCTTAACATAATTCGCATTCTCGGAAACGTAATCATGTGTACAAAAGATGAGAAGCTATAACTGAGTAATAAAGGCCCTTATTCATTTTATGATTGCGATTTCTTAGCTACAAGTACAACTCCGTTTTGTATAAAAGTAATAAGAGGAAAATAAAACTAAGACCCATTTTCCGATAAATATATCTGTTGTTGAATTACAAAATATATAATGTTAAAAAATAACTAAGTACATCGAAAGAAAGAAAGAACTAAAAATTATTTCGTGTCCCAGTTAGCAACGTGCAACATGTAAAAATAACGTAACAACGTAAAGCATGTAAACAAACATAAATAGGTACAAAAAACTACTAAATAAAAATCAACTCCGTTAATTCTTAAGACATTTGGCCAATTGCACGCCGCCGCCGTCCGTACCCACAGCGAACTTCCCAATCAGCATGATGTTGTGTTACAGCTCACAGCGCAAGCCACATCATCTTCGTTATGTATACCCTCCGCCTAGGCCAGTCGCAGGGTTATGTGGGGACTCTTGCCAAATGAAGCCACCAGTGTTCGCTACTACTTATCCAGGGGCGCGACATTCGCTCAACATTCTGCTCGCATACCCGTGGAATATGGACGAAACCATCTAAGCCAAATTATTTTTACACATTATATTAACCGTCTATAAAAATACTCAGTAGATACCTACTAATTACCTACCTATCAACATATCAAGCCTAATGTAAAGAAATTGTTACATAATATATGTCTCGATCATACTCAATGGCCTTGATTTGTCATATACATGAGCTTAGTAATGAAATCTATCTCATATGCTCAGTTCATAGTGTGGCGCCAATATTGTTCTCAGAATGTATAATTATAAGTACCTACATCCTACAGCCTTCTGATATTAAGGAGGATGAAACAAACAAATAATAACAAACTATTGGTCCAACAAACATTTCAATGGTAAGGAAAATAAATCAGAAAGGATTCGCTTTTTAATTTTTTTTCCCCACCTTTTTTAAACTAGTGAAATTTTTTGATTTTATCAAAAAGACTGTTGTCCTTTAACTGCTTTAAAGGATCAATTACATATAGATACATTTCCATATAAAAAGAATTGTACGCTACTAAAAGCCAAACAATTTTTTTTGCAAGCAACTAAGGGGTAAAACTGGTTAAAATAAATCTATAACGAACACGTGTACTGTCAAACAGTGACAAATTTGTAGTTACTATGACCTTTTATATAACGTGACGAAGCGATAATCATATGTTTGGTGTTGGCCTTAAAGAAAGCGGGGATGTCAACAAAGGTGTTGCCACTGATTTGCTAGTTTGCTACATGTTTCAATAAATAATAATTTTGTACATATTATAGGTAGATATAATTATAATGAATTGTAATTAGTATGTAGTGAATAGTGTAATTGTAAAATTGTGACTAAGATTTAGTCAGTAGTGAATGATTGTGTGCTGATATTAATGACATAAATCTTAGAATCGTTTAAATCGATCACAGCGCATGTTGAAGTTATTTGCCGATAGGTATACAAGCGGAAGCGAGGAAGCGGTTAAGAATCTGTTCAGACTGTTGCTACGTTCCAACTTATTATTCCTATGGAACTCAGCTATGGAAAAATGAACAGTAAAATTGTATGACAAAAATATGAGAGCAGGAAACAAATGTTCCAATTTCAATACAAAGAAAACGTCTGTTATTAGTGATGACGTTATTTTGTCATTTTAATTTCAAATGTAGAATGAAAACGATTTAATTTCTTCGTCCCAAGGTTGTACCTAGTATTGAGACAAGTTTGAAATATCTTTTTGTTATTTAGTTTACCACCTTGTAGTAAAAATATGTGTTTTTCTATTAAATATAAGCGGCAAGAATAAAAAATATTAAAAATACAGTAAGCTGAGCGTGTCTTTTTTTAGGGTTCCGTACCCGAAGGGTGCCAAACGGGACTCTATTACTCTCGCTACGCTGTCCGCCCGTCCGTCCGTCCGTCTGTCTGTCACAGGGCTGTATCTTTTGAACGGTAATAGGTAACCGGTTGAAATTTTGTCAGAAAATGTGTTGCTATGAGGTGTATCACGACAAATACTAAAAACAAAAAAAAGTCTAAAACCAAAGGGGGTTCCCATACAAGAAACCTCTAAAAACATTTATTTTTATCAACGTTTTTGTTCCTGCTCTATCTTCAAAACGGTAATACATATCAGCGTCAAACTTGGCCTGATTATAGTGCATACTATGTAGTTTAGCAACGACGTCTGTGGTCTAGTGGTTCGAGTGTCGGACAGCTAATCACGAGGTCGTGGGTTCGATTCCCACAGGACACAAATATTTGTGTGATGAACATAAGTGTTTGTGTTGGTCTGGGTCATCATCATCATCATTTCAGCCGAAAGACGTCCACTGCTGGACATAGGCCTCCCCCAAACATCGCCACAACGACCGGTCCTGTGCCTTCCGCATCCAGCGGATTCCCGCGACCTTCACCAGGTCGTCGGTCCACCTTGTGGGGGGCCTACCCACGCTGCGCCTTCCAGTACGCGGTCGCCACTCCAGAACTTTACTGCCCCATCGGCCATCCGTTCTGCGAGCAATGTGCCCCGCCCACTGCCACTTAAGTTTGGCAATTCTTCGGGCTATGTCGGTTACTTTCGTTCTCCTGCGAATCTCCTCATTTCTGATTCGATCACGCAGGGACACTCCGAGCATAGCCCTCTCCATTGCCCTTTGAGTGACTTTGAGCCTTCTTATCAGGCCCATTGTGAGCGACCACGTTTCAGTACCGTAAGTAATTACTGGCAACACACACTGGTCAAAGACTTTCGTCTTGAGACACTGCGGTATTTTGGACGAGAAGATATTGCGTAGCTTCCCGAACGCTGCCCAACCGAGTCGGATTCGACGATTGACCTCTTTCTCGAAGTTGGACTTACCTAGCTGGACAGTTTGTCCTAGGTATACATAATCGTCAACAACTTCGAGTGTAGATTCTCCGATGTTTACGGGAATGGGTACTATATGGGAATTCGACATAATCTTTGTCTTGTCCATATTCATTTTAAGACCCACTCTATCAGAAGCTCTACTGAGGTCATCGAGCATTGTACCGAGGTCCTTCATGGTCTCAGCCATGACTACTATGTCGTCGGCAAACCGAAGGTGAGTGATGTACTCGCCGTTTATGTTAATGCCTAGCCCCTTCCAGTCCAGAACCTTGAAGACATCCTCCAATGCAGCAGTGAACAGTTTCGGAGAGATCACATCTCCCTGTCTCACACCTCGCTGCAGAAGGATAGGTTTCGAGGCTTGGTCCTGTAATCGGACTGACATAGTGGCGTTTTCATACAAAGACTTTAACACTTCGATGTACCGATAGTCAATCTGGCACCGTTGAAGAGACTGTAGTACCGCCCAAGTCTCGATCGAATCGAAGGCTTTCTCGTAGTCCACAAACGCTAAACAAAGAGGCAAGTTATACTCTTCGGTCTTCTGTATAACCTGCCGCAGCGTATGTATGTGGTCTACGGTGCTAAAGCCTTTTCGGAAACCGGCTTGTTCGGGAGGCTGGAAGTCGTCAAACCTGCGCGAAAGACGGTTCGTAATGACTCTCGAAAACAGCTTGTAGACATGGCTCAGAAGTGAGATGGGCCTATAATTCTTCAGTAGAGCATTATCGCCCTTTTTGAAGAAGAGTACCACCACACCTCTGCTCCATGCCTGTGGCGTTCTTCCCTCGAGAATGACGGAATCAAACAGCTTCTGAAGGGCCTTAAGGATCGGTTTTCCACCCGCCTTCAGGAGTTCGGCCGTAATTCCGTCATCACCCGGTGCCTTGTTGTTTTTGAGCTGCTTCAGAGCCATCCTAATCTCGTACAGGCTGACGTCCGGGATATCTTCGGTATAGTGTCGGGTCAATCTAGCTCTTGGGTCGTGAGCCCGATTTACAGCGGGTGTCCGGGTGGACGTGTATAACTGTCCATAGAACTTCTCGACCTCCTTCAATAGCTCTGGCTTGGAGGATACGACTCTGCCATCGTCGGTCCTCAGTTTTGCAAGCTGGCTCTGCCCAATAGACAGGTCTCTTGCGAAGACTTTGGAGCCCTTGTTCTTCTCTATCGCGTCTTTAATACGTTCCGTATTAAATTGGCGTAGATCACTTTTCAAGGACTTTGAGATCTGTCTATTGAGCTGCCGGTACTTAGTCGCATCATCTGAGGACTGCAGAATCATCTCGCGTCTTTCCGCCATAAGCTCAAGGGTGTGGTCAGAGAGCTTTTTGTTTCTATTTGTACGACGGGTCCTAAAGATCCTAGACCCGACCGTATGGACAGTTTCCACAAACCCATCGCTGTAATCGTCCACTGAGCTCCCTAGGCATTCGAAACGATTCTGAAGTTCGAGCTGAAAGCTCTCGGGGTTTTGGATTTGGATCGGTGCTGGACGGAGCGTAGACTTCATCAGTCGAGATCTTTCCAGGTTGATGTTCAGATTCAATGTGCCTCTTACCAAACGGTGATCGCTTCCGGTTTTGACCGCGTTGATCACAGAGACATCATTGAATATTTGCTTCTTCGTCGACATAATGAAGTCAATCTCATTTTTTGTTACACCATCAGGGCCCAACCAGGTCCACTTCCTATGCTCACGCTTTCTGAAGAAAGAGTTCATCATATAGAGTCCCTCCTTCTCCATAAAGCCGGCCAGTAGATGACCCCGGTGGTTCCGATATCCATATCCAAATTGCCCCACTCGCAGCTCATCATCGTAGCGATTGCCCAGTTTCGCGTTGAAGTCTCCCATGACAACAGTGAAGTGAGTTTTAGAGCCATGCATGGCTCTCGAGATATCCTCATACATGGTCTCCACCTCATCGTCGGGGTGGTTCGAGGTCGGGGCGTATACCTGTATGACCTTCAACGAATACCTTTCGGTTATTCTGAGTATAAGGTACGCCACCCTGGTCGAAACACTCTCGATCTTCACTATGTTGTTCACAAGAGACTTATGGACGATAAACCCGACACCGCCCTGGGAAAGTTGATCGCCCTCCCGGAAATAGAGCAAGAGAGAGAGAGAGAGAGAGAGAGAGAGAGAGTTGGTCTGGGTGTTTCATATGTATTATAAGTATGTATTTACAAAAAAATAAAAGTATATAAGTATTATATCCATTGTCTCCCATAGTACAAGCTTTGCTTAGTTTGGGACTAGATGGTACTGTGTAAAAATGTAAAAAAAAATACTAAAAATAAGACAAACATAGACATATGTGGTGGTACCTACGTAAGAAAGAGCTGCAAAAATTCACATTTCGCGTACGGTCGTTGATGTCTTTTGATAAACTCTCGTAAATTAAATCAGTTTACATGGGGTATCAGGTCGATGGGTGGTACGGGACCCTTACTGCGTGAGTCCGACTCACACTTGGCCGGTTTTTACAGGTTCATCTTTATATTCTACAACAAACGCTTACTTTAGGGCCTATAGAAGGCATAAGTCGTTGTTAGTTACCCGAATAAAGATACACGCCATAAGGTCGTCGCCTTTGTAAGCTAATACCTACTTTGTTTTCTCTCTTTTCTCTGACATAATGAAGGGTAGAATATATTTGGGACTATGCGAAACATTACCTGTTGTTTTCCTTGAATCCTTTTGTACGCGATATTCTTGCGGATTGACCAAAGTAAGACACCTACGTAGATTTTCACCTTAATTTTTCCTTTTAAGAAAATAAACCTGTTTCTGAAAAAAGAAAGATGTACGGTTATAAGAAAGTTGATAAAGTCTTTCCTTTTGGTGTTGGTAGAAATAGATAGGTATTATATATTTCCAATAACAATCCAGAAGTAAAACATTATTTACGTAATAATCAAAGAATTATCTAATATATATCGAGATTTTGAATTACTTAAAATACTACTACTAATTACTAATACTTACTTACTTAATGGCAATAGGCTCGCCCCCTATTACATGGGACTTATAACATAACTGGCGAAATGTGGGTGTACTATACACCTCTGCCTACCCCTTCGGGGAAATACAGGCGTGATGTTATGTTATGTTGAATTACTTAAAGTTACGTATTTAGTGGTCGTTTAAGCACTGACTAAATTAAAAACTATTTAGGTCAGTGTTTTTTTTTATGAGATATAGATCTGCTCTTGACCGCAGTCTAGACAGACAGCTTTGTCAAGATGTGGTCGACGATGAAGCGATAATTCTAAAGGTGCGATTTATTCGTAAAGACAATGGTGTCGATTCTCTTGTTCACGAACTGAACTTCTTTTTAACTATCGCTCTCTTTTACTAATAGTAGATACAAGAAAGGGATGGCAACAATTTTAGTGCTGTCAATTTAGTTTACGTGTTACATTTCTTTCTATTTTAGTGGGCACGTTCCGAGATCACGACTAAACTTGTATGGGAATCTTAATTTCGACTAATTTGACAGCTCTATAATTGTAGCCATCCCTTTCTTGTATCTATTATTAGTAAATTGGAGCTATAGTTTAAAATAAGTTTAGTTTATGAACAAGAGAATCGACACTAATGACATGTTTTAGATAAATAAATAAATAAATAAATTCTTTATTGACATAAAACTGGTACAAACATAGTATGACCCTGACTCCAGAGCTAGGCATTATACCTGTGTTTCAGGAGTCAGAAAAAAAGAGATAAAAAGTGTTTACGAATAAAATATTAGAAAATAGAGGCAATAATGAGAGCAGCAGTGTTCTGATAGTTACTATATTTATGTAAACCACAAATAAATATAGTAACTATCAGAACACCACTGCTCTCATTATTGCCTCTGTTTTCCAATATAAAAGACACTTTTTCTTCAACATTGTATACGTAATTTTCCGACGTAAACAAATTTATTCTGTGTTCAAAGAGGGCACATCATCTCAGAACTTTTATAAATAACACGTATTATATTCGGGAATTGTTTTTCTTAAAACATATTTTTTTACAGTACACTGTTTGTCACTCTCACATGAGTAATGTAAGAACAGTTTCTACGAACATATTTCATTGTTTTACTAAAAGCTTTCACTGTGTGAAAACACTTAACCAAACCAAAGTTTAGGCTTAGACATTACAAATGAGAGATGTATGGTTGTCTTTAGGAGCAAAAGTGGCCCATTGTTTTTGTTCTGGCATACTTAGTACATTTTACGATCAGTGAAAAAATTATAGATAGATAGATAGATAGAATATTCTTTATTGTACACCAATAACATTATTAAACTTAGGACTAACATGTAAAAAAGGGTACATTGACGGTCTTATCGCTAATAGCGATATCTTCCAGACAACCTTTGGATGGACAAGGAAGACGTGAAAAATAGATGGGGGCAGTATGTGGTGCACTTTCATAAAGTTTACTAATATTTAATATAATAAATAAATAAATATTTACCTACCATAGAAAATATTACATGTATAAATATATAAAATAAATTCTAAAGAAAATGAATTCTAATTCTATTTTAATTCTATAGAGTTACCTATTGCAGATATGTACTTTGTTGGCTATAGCAAATAGACAATGTACTTTCTAAATATAGCATGCTTGCCTGTAGAAATTATGTCAATGAAGAATTTTCTTTAGATTTTTTGTTAATTCACAAAGGTAAATATTTTTGAGTATTTAACCAAATAAATACTCAAAAGTTAATGTAGAAAAATTGAGTTTTTAGTAATTTTCAATTACTCTCGAGAGAAATGAATCCGGGTCACCAACATACCTTTGATATCCCAGAAACAAAGAATAGAAAACTAAAAAAAATTGTCCATTGTTGTTACTGTATAGTCTATTAAATACTTTTTATTTGAATAAGCCATCATTCTTAGTTTCGGAGCTATTAAGGTTTTTATTGGTGACCCTGATTCGTTACTCCCGAATGTATTACACAAGCTTTTATTTTTTTCTGAGTGAAGAGGAAAACTTACATATTATGCAAGAAAACATAGTTTACAGAGCCGTAGGATTTCGTATTTCACAAAAGTATCTAGCTTTACAAAGGGTCCTTATCAAGCTGTAGGTATATTGGGATCCGTTCAACGAAGTTTAAAAGTATAGATATGTTATACCAACCCAAAACAAACGAAAAAATTGTTTCCGTATGCAGCGGACAGCAGCATACAGATTGTATAAAGTTATTAGTTATATTTCGTGTCATAATTGGTACATTTTCAGAGCCCTAATTCACGTAATTTTATGACGCGCCGATCAAGTTGCAGTGACGATGCAGTTCGTTTCTGACAGCGATCGCCGTAGATAAGTGAATACGAAAAGCATTGTTTTGAACGAAACTTACCTGCAACTGCACTATAACTGCACTTCTTTAGTTAACACGTGGTTCGTTCGTTTAGTTTTTACGTGAATTGGCCTACTATACACACACACGGGCATTTTTGTTTTTTTGTCAACATTCACGCTCACCGCCTTGCTTGATGCAGACTTATAGCAAAACGTCCCAGTTAGGACGTTTGAGAGTCTTCAAATTGCGCGCGCTAGTAACATATCTGTACTTTTAAATATCATTGGGTCCGTTCTCCACGTCATCAATAATGCCACTAAAGATTTTAGGCCATTATAACATCCTGAATGCCTTCACACCATGGGGCCAAGGTCTGGCATGTCCAACAATAGAAGCGTGTCATAATGTCAGGAAATAGCACATTGTAGCGTGGTTCTTCCTCATTAGTTCACAAAAGTTGTGAGGCCCAACATTACATGCCCTTATCGATGCTCTCGTATTGTATTGTCGTATAATTTTTCTATTTCTCTCTGGTCATGCATAGTTTTCTTAAGTTTCATTTGTTGTTTTCTGTCTCCTATTATGTGCTTGTTTTTGAAAAGAAAATGGTCATCAAAAGTCATGTAGGTAATCGCTGGTTTAGAAGCTCTACGTTCAGATTTTTTCGACCGATCTAACTCAACAAAATAAGTACTCCCTATTGTTTTATTCGCTAATTTTGTACTTAAAGTCAAAAGTTTTTATTACATGTAACACCATAAGCAGGTACTTATAAAAGGTCAACTCTAATTCCACGATTCCTATGAAACATAAGCCTACACAATAGTGAGACTCGTCCCTACAGTGTCTTAACGTACTTCTTCGGGTAGGTCAGGCTCCCGAGTCCCGGGCAAGAGAAACTGAAAGTACGCGAACCAGTTCAAGTGCAGATGTGGGCCGGGAGTCGGGACAGGGTGCGCGGCGGGGGGACGTGACCCGGTCGCAGCCCCGGGCCCAGCCTGGGGCCCGATGTGTGTTACCAAATAATAATGATGACATTGTAAGAAAATCAGATAAGTGAACGGAAAGCTCAAGCCAAGCTCACATTACCGCCATCTTGCTCCTTTTTCAAATAAATCTTAATTAATAAAAAATATTTTTTAAAGGTTTTATCTTTTCTGTAATAACAAAATGAAAGAAAAGAAAGAAAGAAAGAGCAATGATTTATTGCCACAACAAGACGACATGCGACATACATTATTGTATTATAATCAGAACTTAAAAATCATTATTAATCTTTAATTAGTTTACTTCAGTGAATTTGTTTCAGTCATTAATCTACATTATTCTCACACAATTCTTTTCAATTAATCATGTAACAAATCATTGTACTATTGTTTTTTGAAAAGAGTATATCCATAGAGTTTCTTGCCGGCTCTTCTCCATAGGACCAACCTTTTGGAACCGTGCAAATAGATTCATAATTAACGTTTTGAAAGTGCATGTAATGCTTATTCGAAATAAAAACTTTTGTCTTTGACTTTGAACTTCATTTCGTATGCAAAAGTTCAGTACGTTCGGATACAGGAAAGAGCCTAAAATTGACGTGCAAGATTTGTATTTTTTTTTTTGTTCAAACGAACAGACAGACATACACCGACAAGTTAAATAAATAAATAAAAGCTTTTAATAAGAAAACTAGGTTTATGTTCGGACCAAGCCGTAAAAGTTTCCTTTAATTGCCTATCATGCTGTGTATTTGTTTAGCTTTGTCTCACGCCGCCTTTTAAATGAAAATCAGTAATTAACAACTTTGCTAGTGTTTGCCTTAGTAACGGACAATGGTTATGAACTTATCCAATTATTATAAATTATGTTTTACGACGACAACTTAAAAGCTGGGATTTATGCATAATATTTGCTGTTAACCATCTCGAATAGTAAAAGAATAAGTATGGAAGTGTGGTCATTAAATAAACGTAAACAAGTAATGAGTAAGAAACACCACCTTGGATCGTAAGAAAAAACAGCTGAACCCTACGTTTGTGTTCACATAAGTCGACAAAATATGGGGATAAGCTGAGTTTTTTTTCGCGATTTCAGGGTTGGTCCCACATTAAAAGTTGTTCATACTGACGAGTACAATGACCCCTTAAGAGGTTTTCAGTTATTTCAATAACGCGTTGTATGAGTATTGTTTTCTTGAATTAATAAAGAAACATCAAAATAAGTTTTGCTTTACAAAACGTTTAACTATTATTCTAAAAGCTTCCTGTGATCCACATGTTTGGGAAATTTCAGTGTGTACAGTTTGTAGTGTGTACAGTACTCAAAAATTACCTGCAAAATTTCCAGCAATTAGACAGAGAACGAATTATGTCAAATTAAAGGCATTTTTTAAGATATTTTGATTCTATGAATCTGTTTATCTATAGTAATAAATAGGCAAAGAAAAAACGGTTCAGTACCATTTTCTCCTTTGTTTGTAAACCAATTTTCTTTTTCTTTTTATTAAATCAGTAGCTGATTTGACGACCTTTAGGGTTATCAATAAAAAAATTGAAATAGTTTTTTTTTATCGGCATTGTTCAATCATCATCTTAATGAATTACGGTCGAATTTCGGCCATTGGGTTTCCTCTCGTTAAGGTGAATATAGCAGCCAAGTGGCGCCCCCCCATCTGTAATAAATATATTACTCGATAAATACATCATTTATCGAAAATTCATTTGTAACAATTGAAGTACAGGTACTGTAATTTAATCAGAAACTATTAACTCTGTAAATTATAGTTCGTTGTAGTTGTAGATAGAAAAGTGCGAAAAACGGTCACTTTTGGTAAAAATTAATATTCGATAAATGATGTATGAATTCAGCGAGTAATAATCTTTTTACTGATGGGGGCTTCACTTGGCTGCTACATGCACCTTAAGAAAAAACTGTGAACATTTTTGTGAACTTTTAGAGGCAATTTAATTATCTCAAAGACCTCTTTGTTATTGTGTCTTTTATAGGGAACCTTTTATAGAAGATCAATCGGACCAATACCATCACAATACCTTAATTGTATTCTTTATTACTTTGTTACTGTTCACTAAATTTGTATTTTAATACAATATTAATTCTTTATTCACTAAACATAGGTTAAAACATTGGTGTTACAAGTCATATTGAATACAGTCCTCTATTACCATGTGGTTTTAGTTCCGTGTGGTGCCGGACGTAAAGAATTCATCATCATCATTTCCAAAAAAAACGCCTGCCAAGCGTTGCGATATGCCATAATCGCAACGCTTGGCAGGCGGGTTGGCGATCGCAGTTGGTTGTTTAAATACTCAGAGAACGCTGCTGCCCATCCTCTGGTGAATCCCTTAGTCGCTTTTTACGACACCCATGAGAAGAAAGAGGGTAAAAAATTTCACCACCCTATATCTTCTCATGGGTGTCGTAAAAGGCGACTAAGGGATTCACCAGAGCATGGGCAGCAACGTTCTCTGAGTATTTAACCAACCAACTGCGATCGCCAACCCGCCTGCCAAGCGTGGTGATTATGGCATATCCACCCCATTGGGGGAGCATTGGATGTCTTTCGGCTGAAATGATGAATGATGATAATATTCTACCATTCGGCAAATATTTGGGTAATGGATACATTAAATTAAGGAATTGAAAATGGTGATACAAACAATAATATGAAACATAACTTTGAAGGGACCCTGACTTCTATGATACAAGATCATATACATCTAGTTCAAAATCTAGGGTTTTTATTCTAGACCACTTAATACAAAACACCCGTGCTGTAATAATATGTAATATGCACTTTGCCCCAATGCTGGGCAAAGATTTATACTCCTTCTCAGACTATTGACACTGGTCAGTTCTCAGAAACACATTTTTAAGCGTGTTATGCGTGCTTTAAATCCGTCCACACACTAAATAAGAATAAATAAAAAACGAACATAGTAACTGATAATGCTACGGATGATATTTTAATTACAGCGCTCAACACCATACCAACTACTCTGCAAAGTTTTAGCTAATTACGGTTTTTTTGGGGATCTAAGTGAGCGTAAAAGACGGATGGTATTCTCGTAAAATATGTTAAGGAAAATGGGAACCGGTCAAACGACTTCGCCGTATCGCTGACTCAGACAGAAAGTCGTGCGTTTCTGATGCAAGGGAATGTGAGATTAAAAAAGAAATATAGGAAGAAACTAAAATGTGCTTTAAGGAAAGTACGCGGACCGTTTATTTCGTAGAATTGGTATAGTAATAAATAAAATAGTTTTGCGCAGAAATCTTCTTCTGAATTTTGGTTATGGGAAAAGCCGAATAACTGTGTCCTAGCTGACCTCTCATTGTACAGAAATCCTACACAATGCGAGGTCAGCTTATACTGGAAAATTATAACTTTGTGTATTTATGGGTACAACGTCTATCAGAAATGCGTGGTCATATTTGAAGAGCTCATTCTGGGCTTAGCATAGAACAATTTTTACTACGGAATCAACCCTAAAATCACGAAAAAAAACAGCTGATCCCTTCATTTTGATGATTTCTGTGAACACGATGTCGGGAATAGCTTAACTTTTATGTGCGATTTCAAGGTTGACACCTTTATCAACAATACTCACGTTTTATTTTAGAAAATTACATGTTTCAAATTAATTAAAAATATAAAATAATATTGTTGTTAAAGTTGATTTTCTGAAATGTAATTTTACAAATTAGGTCAGTTCATCATTAAGCGTATGATTTGTGCAAGTACCTAAATATAAAATGCTCCTTAGTCCAAATTGTTTATTTTTTCCAACGAAATCTATTTATTACATTCAAATTATGATAAATTGTTTCCTCTAAAAAGGAGATGAGATTAAAAAATTAACAGTCAATGTATCTTATAAGTCAAGCAAGTACACATAAAACAAACACAAGTTGTGTTTGTTTTATGTGTTCATTTTGCTTGTGTTACACAACCAAAATGAAACATTCCATGTATTTTTTTCTTCATAAAACTACACCATAAAGTCACACTAATAAAAGCAGAATATGTAATAGAGTACTAGGACTTTACAAAAAGTTTTGTATATTTTAATTAATTGATAAATATATGAAACACTTTGATTAATGTGCGTAATTAATAGCGGAGATTATTGAAGTTGGTCCTTTGAATTTACATGTTTCCCATAAATGAATATTAAATCTGTTTTTTTCTACATACTGTATAATACATATGTTATATCACCAATATTTTTGAAATAGGTAAATCTTACTAAATGAAACCTTAGAAATAAAGGAAAAAAGAAATGAAAGAAAGAAAAATAGTTTATTGTCACAGTTAACGACGCGCAACATTTAAACAACAGTGATAAACACAAGCAGGTAAGTTATAGGTGGGGAACATAGAAAGTAAAACAAAAAAACACATAGCTAAAAAAAAAATTTATTACCTAACTAAAACAAAAACCCGACTGCGTGTAAAAATAACAGAAAAGATATAAACAAGACTTATCAACACGCAGTCGGATGCTACTTATGTGTTTGGTCATGAATTACATAATAGTTTATAGGTAGCCTCCGCCTGCGTGTTGATAAGTTTTGTTTATATCTTTTCTGATATTTTTACACGCAGTCGGGTTTTTTGTTTTTGTTAATAAAATTTTTTATTTGAATTATTTTAGTTTTGTCATGTTTTATTTATCATACTATTAATGTTTTTTTTTGAAAAGTCACATTCATTTTTAACGTTGAATATTTTGTTGTTTTGTAGCATTTCTCATTCCAAATTACATTTAAACATATAAGTTGCATACATTTTCGTAAACCATTTATAAAACCCTTTATTTTAATACCCACCGCACTCGATAGGTTTTGAGCAAAAAAAAAATTTTGAAGTCACATAAAATGGCTCCAAAAAGCGGCCATTTTGATTTTTATAATTTTCATATACCCAGTGTTACTCTCACAATTAAGACGAATCCAACGACACCTCTCAAGCTGAGATCCATCAAGCCGTTTAGGCTTCAGAGCGTGCCAAAGAAATATACATACATACATACATACATACATACATACATACGACATCAGAAATCCAGGAAGAGGCACCCTGGTGCATGCTGTTTGCTGACGACATTGTCCTTGTTGGTGAAGATGGACTTGAGGTCCAGAGTAGATTGGCAAAATGGCAACAAAATCTGGAGAACGTTGGCTTGAAAATCAGCAGAACTAAAACGGAATACATGTTCTGCGATTTCGGCGGTCTTTCCGGTTTTGTTGCTATTGCGCTAGATGGCGTGCCCTTGCCAGTCTGCTCCGACTTTCGGTACCTTGGTTCACTTGTGCAAAGCGATGGTGAAATTGACCGGACAGTCAAGCACCGAATTAACACAGGATGGTTGAAATGGCGGCAGGTCACGGGAACTACATGTGACTCCCGAATTCCTCTTAAACTGAAGGGGAAAATCTATAAGACCATGATAAGACCTGCTGTCCTGTATGGATCGGAATGTTGGGCTACGAAAGGAATTAATGAAAGGCAAGTGCATGCAGCTGAGATGAGAATGTTAAGAGGAATGTGTGGTGTAACGAGAATGGATAGGATAAGGAATGAATATGTAAGAGGGAGTCTGAAAGTAGCGCCAGTGACAGAGAAGTTAAGTAGCAACAGACTATCATGGTATGGACATGTGATGAGGAGGAATGGGGAGCATGTTACGAGGAAAGTTTTAAGTATGAATGTTGATGGCTATAAGAAAAGAGGGAGACCGAAGAAAATATGGATGGATTGTGTGAAAGATGATATGAATAGAAAGAAAGTAAACACAGAAATGACGGCTGATAGAGATGTATGGAAGAAAAAAACATGCTGCGCCGACCCCAAATAAATTGGGATAAGGGCAGGAGGATGATGACATACATACATACATACACTCGAAAAACATAACCCTCCTTCTGGCGCAGTCGGGTAAAAATTAAGAAAGGACAGTCGATACAAAATATAAGAAATTTATAGTTGACCGCATGACAGTGGCAACACCCGAGTCTGAAAACCGCTGCTAAGCGAACGATAACGCTAATAACGAAATGTATCAAATATATTATTAAATATGTGTTGTTATTTTTGATCAAATATCAAAGATAACAAACGACTCGGTTTACGGCCAAAATTAATATCCAATCTATCCACGATTTACTCTACTAGAGATACAAATTTGACATATTTTGTATGGAGCTTATGTCAAATTCCTATCTCTAGTAGGACAAATCGTGGATAGATTGGATATTAATTTCGGCCGTTAAACGGGTTTAGTGACCGAGCGATCGACTTTTAAGCAACGGGTGGCAGGTTCGATTTTCGATTAGCGATAGTTTAAAATAAGTTAAGTTTGTTAAGGGGAATGTAGCAGCCAAGTGGCGCCCCCATCAGTAAAAAGAAGTACAGGTACTGTAGTTTAATCAAAAACTATTAACTCTGTAAAGTTATTATAAAGTTGTAAAGTTATATATGTATTAATATAGTTCGCTATAGTTGTAGATAGAAAAATGCCTAAAGTCACAGTTTTTTTAAACTTCTTCAATTGTTAAAAACGAATTTTCAATAAATGATGTATTCAGCGAGTAATACTTTTTTTACTGATGTGGGCGCCACTTGGCTGCTACGTGCGCCTTAACAAGAGAATCAACAACATTAAATATTAAAAGTCACCTAAAAAGCATTAATTGCGGTGTAATACGATTTCGAAGGGAAGATTCAACAACTGACCTGAATAACCCTTTAATAGTTCGAAGAGAGCGTAATTATAGAGGCGATCACTAAAGGAAATTCAGGGAACTTGATTGTAAGTGCAAATTAATCGAAATGACTTGATTACGTCGCCATTATGCTGATGATAGGTTCATTTATGTTGCACTATTGCTTTATAATAGGTAAGCGTAGGAATGGGTCTGACTATAGAGTTGTATAATGATTTCAAAACTGTGGTTTTGACTAACGTAGAACGTGAAGGAGACTAAATTATCGGCTTCACATACTTTAAAATCTAATGGGACAATAAAGCCATGGTGTAAATTAGAAAATAATTTTGAGGATCAATAAGTTACTTTTGTCTTTATACTTAATTATTTTACTGACAAATTATCAAGTCATTGAAATATTGTGTTATAATAACTTCTTAGGTTTTCGCGATCACTACACATTATAATAAAACAAAGTTTAACCGGATTAAATCGCGTATATTATTTAAATTGGTTTCCCTGACGTTTCGAAAGCTTTGCAGCATTTCGTGGTCGCAGGTAACTTTGTTTTATTATAATATTGTGTTATATAATTTATACAATGACTTCTTGGATGGTGCCATTTGTATAGTAA